>OX438768.1:342584-1639140 GCA_949316455.1 Acleris holmiana | reverse complement strand
AAAGGGTTAATAAACACACGTTTTTTATTTTGTATGAAAAGTCAGAATCTCCTATAACACCAACAAATGATGGTCCTAGAGTTTGATGTCATATAATGAAATGCTAAGAGCGATGTTCCGATCAGATTATAACACTTTTATTCGTCACACTTCACACACACACACACACTTCACACACTTTCATACACTTTCGTTCGTTTATATTTGACGAAGCTTGTTGTGGATGAACTTTTTGTACTTGAATTCCTTGCAATTATTATTTTTTCTTTGTGCTTTATGAAATAAATAAATTTCTTTTATTCGTAAATCGGCACTTTTGATTTTGTATGAAAAGTCAGGATTTTCGAACTTCTATAACACAGACAAAATGATGGTTCTAGAGTTTTGATGTCATATAATGAAATGCTCAGAAAAATGTTAAGATCAAATTAAAAATACTTTTAACCGTTGGCCGGCGCTTTTGATCTTGGGCCCAAACTTGTATGAAACGTGAATGGTCTTCTTTAACACAGTTGACAAAGATCCGCTCTCGCGGAGCTCCTATGTCGAGTGTTTTGGCCCTTCGGGTCAGCTACAACACCTAACATATCCTTAAGTTTAACCTACTTAATATTTATGATAATAGTTTTGGTCAGTATCCGTTCGCATAAACCGGTTTTTGGAGATACCTTTCTATAGTTATTTTTTAATTGACCGGTTTTGCGCTAAACATACCGGTTTATCCAGACGCACGTCACGCACCATAAACAAGCTCCGCTAAGTCTTTTTATTCAGTACAAAACTTTTGGTTAATTAAGGTTAAAATAAAGTTCTCAAAACCGAAATAAACCGGTATTAACCGGTATTTTTTAAACCGGCTACGAGCCCTGATTTTGAGTTTACCACTGACATATGGATTGCCTTCATTTAATTTACATCTTATCTCATACAAATAAAAATGTTATTACTGAAACGGTAGACGTAGTAGTTACTTTATTTGTATGAGATTAAAGTTGAAAATAAAATGAAGGCAAACTCTCTGTCAGTGGTAAACTTACAGTAATCGTACTGTACAGGCCTGGGTGTGTATGCTTTCGACTTTAGATACGTCATACTAGTCCAGTTATAAATGACTGCTGTCCGAGTCATGCTAATCTATGTTTCAAGAATCAGTTCATGGTAGTACATGTGTGACTCACTCTTTTTCTTCTTTTTGGCAGTGCCCTCGCTGTCCGAACTACTGGAAGAGCTAGAGGAACTGCTGCTGGAGCTCTTCCTCCTCTTGCTTTTCTTTTTCTTCTCCTTCTTCTTTTTCTTTTCTTTTTCTGGCGGCGGCGGAGGGCTGTCCTTGCGCTTAGTGTGGAAGCCGTCTGTTAATGAGTTAATAATTAAGGCTAGTCATTAAGAATTGTGGAAATTGTCAAATCAGAGAGATATTGGCAGCACGCTAGCGAGTGCGCCTATAGTTCTAAGGTGGAATTAATACTTTCTTTCAAGTTGAGCAACTTTTCATTTCGATTGCGAGGAAAGTGAACTTGACACAAACATTTTGGTATTGTTATTCTAAAGTGTATTTATTTTGGACACTATTTCAAAACAACTTTATAATAAATTTGAGAGTTGGCTGTAAGATTCTTTCATGATCTAGCAACAAGTCAAAAATGGCTGAATGTTAGACAGAGTCTTTATTTAAATCTTTTTACTCCGTGACGTGGAAATCTAGACTTTCCCATCAGATGAGATTTAATAGCATAATAATTGTTTATTGAGGGACTAATAAACTATGCCTAAAATACTAAGGACCAATTTCACCATACGATGTTAACCACTTAACAGACGATTAGAGCGTTGACAGTTGTCAAAATGTATGAACTAACAGTCGAATAACATTGATTAAATTTAACATCGTATGGTGAAATTGGTACTAATGACACGAGATGTTTAGCTATCCGAGTGAAGCAATGGTGGTTATAGTTTGAGTATTATTATTATTACGGCATGGTAGTCTAGCTAACGACACAACCGACACGGCCGTCCAACCAACGCCCTCTCGGAGAAACGACCAACATGTAGCCGGCTGCTTGAGGCGCATTAAGAAAATTTAAATGAAAAACTACTGTAGCCCAGTAGACATCACTTTAGTGCCTTCTGTAGCGTTTAGAACTAAACCCAAAATACACCATCTAAGAAATTAAATTTCTGTGAAGGGATATTAATAATAAATAATAAATATTGGGGGACAATCTTACACAAATTGACCTAGTCCCAAACTAAGCTCTAGGCTTGTACTATGGGTACTAGACAACGATAAACATACTTATATAGAGAAATACATACTTAAATACATAGAAAACATACAAGACTCAGGCACAAATATTCGCGCTCATCACACAAATATCTGACCTTACCGGGATTTGAACCCAGGACCGCTGGCTTCGGAGGCAGGGTCACTCCCAACTATACTCTATCCGCAAAACTATCTGGCCGGTAGGGCAATAAACGTCGGCTTCCGTTAGGGGTGTAACATGTCGATAACTTATAATGTAAACGTCGATATAATCATTAGATTTTGAAATGTTATTGATATTGTTTTTAAAGTTATCTAATGAATAATACTAAATGTTTAAGGTAATTACATGTTTAAGATATTTCTTAAATAATTAGCTAAATACGTGATTAGGTAAGTTTTTTTCAAGATTAGGATTCTAGTGTAATACTTTATGTGAATAGTTCAATATTTTTATTTATATTTCGATGCTTACTATACAATACTGTTATATAAAACACCAAGTAATTTATATTCTTTGTTTCATTACTTTATCGACATTCCTTTTTATGCGTAACGCTACCTGCCCTATTGCTTCTCGGCCCGCTCCATAAGCCGTGCAGGTGTGAAAGAGATAGCATAATTCCGATGATTTATGACCTGACCGACCAGATAGTTTTGCGGATAGTATAGGCCAACGTGTCGTCAAATGTTGTTATTGTCTATGAAATGTTTGTTTATAAAAGAAGGGGATCCCGCTACCATACACATGAGTTTTTATCATTGTGTCATTTAAGAGAATTAGGTGAAAAAAAAACCCTACTTGAGAGTGATGGTTTGACCCCGTTAGGTGCAATTTGGTAGTTGGACGTTCTTAGGCATGGGTGAAAATACAGTTAAGAGCAAAGAAATCGAGCCACTTAGCTCTGAATTTCAATAGAAAGTGGTTCGAATAATAAAAAAAAAAAAAGGCTTCCAAGTTTTTTTTTTTTTTATGTTAGACGAAGGCACACAAGCACTCAGGCTCAGGATGGTAAGTGGAATCTGAGACCCATAGACATTTGAATTCTCAAGACTATAATCCTAAGACCTCAAATGCGTTGCCAACCCTGAGGACTAAGATGGAATGCCTCTATGCTCTTTCCGTGGCTATTTTATTCCTTTTCATGGCTAAAATAAACTTATGAGGTGAAAGCTCCTTTCGCAATCCACGGATGTTAATGGAGCAAACTTATGTACTTAAATCAATATAATATCAATGGCCACTGCTGTATTATTTCTGCAAAGGAACTGTCCTGCAAAGGATCAAGATTAAAGTTCTGGCAAGAAATAAATTAATATAATTTAATTTGTTTAATTAAAATTGGAGTCATGTCCACATTATTGCGAGTAATGACTAGACCCCGCTATCGGAGGTGCAAATTGGTAGCTGTCAAGTTCTTAGGGATGAGTAATATTTATGATGTCGATATCGATATTCTTACTTTTTCTGTACAACTAGTTTTATATGTAGGTACCTATACCATTTATAGACTACAATTTAACAAGTTTTTTGGGATCCATGACTAAAAATCAATAGATAACATATTGGGTTTATTGTTAAATATATCATGACTCCACTAGATTAATGCAGAGAAACTAGAAAGAAAACTGATCGTTCATTAAGAATACGATACTCAATGTCCCTTTTGGTGGACATAAAAGAGAGATTTATTGATTATTAAAAATTTAAATCATTTATGAATGGTTCGTGCTATGAAGATAACGATAATTTGTTAGAAATGATGAAAAATTGAAGATTTTTATTTATACTAATGAAAAATATTTAACACATTCATTTTGTAATTGTATAGTACTGTTTCATAAAATAAAAAAAAATCATTAAAGTCCTAGACCCTCATTATGGTAAAGAAAAAATATCGACATAATATAGCTATAATTATCGACATAGATAGTATTTCAAAATAATTATAACTCATCCCTAAGAACTTAACAGCTACCAATTTGCACCTCCGATAGCGGGGTCTAGTAATGACACCCATTTGTCCGATCTCTGATTATGGTAGAGACAAAGTATCGACATAGCTATATTTCCAAAATTATTTTTATCCATGAACGTGTAGCTACCAAATTGCGCCTCCGACTTAGGGGTGTAGTGATGGTGCTGATGGTGCATGGTGCATGGAGAGCCTACCCTTGTTGAAGGTGATGGTGCTGACGGTGCATGGAGAGCCTACCCTTGTTGAAGGTGATGGTGCTGACGGTGCATGGAGAGCCTACCCTTGTTGAAGGTGATGATGCTGACGGTGCATGGAGAGCCTACCCTTGTTGAAGGTGATGGTGCTGACGGTGCATGGAGAGCCTACCCTTGTTGAAGGTGATGGTGCTGACGGTGCATGGAGAGCCTACCCTTGTTGAAGGTGATGGTGCTGACGGTGCATGGAGAGCCTACCCTTGTTGAAGGTGATGGTGCTGACGGTGCATGGAGAGCCTACCCTTGTTGAAGGTGATGGTGCTGACGGTGCATGGAGAGCCTACCCTTGTTGAAGGTGATGGTGCTGACGGTGCATGGAGAGCCTACCCTTGTTGAAGGTAATGGTGCTGACGGTGCATGGAGAGCCTACCCTTGTTGAAGGTGATGGTGCTGACGGTGCATGGAGAGCCTACCCTTGTTGAAGGTGATGGTGCTGACGGTGCATGGAGAGCCTACCCTTGTTGAAGGTGATGGTGCTGACGGTGCATGGAGAGCCTACCCTTGTTGAAGGTGATGGTGCTGACGGTGCATGGAGAGCCTACCCTTGTTGAAGGTGATGGTGCTGACGGTGCATGGAGAGCCTACCCTTGTTGAAGGCGATGGTGCTGATGGTGCTGACGCTGCATGGAGAGCCTACCCTTGTTGAAGGTGATGGTGTGCGCGGCGTAGCGGTTGGCGGCGGCGGCGGCGGCGGCGGCGGCGACCTTGGGCTCGTCCTCGCGCTTCACCTTGGTGCCGCGCGCCTTCTCGAACGCCTTCTGCCGGTCCGACATCCAGTCCGTCTCCCAGTGAGGATTCTGCTCCACAAAGTTCTAGAAACGAACGAGACATTACGTATTAGTGAGGGTAGCTGTTTCGCTTGCACTGTCTACGATTCCATAGGTCAATTTGTGTGAGATTGTTCCCTTATTATATAATAACAAATACCTAGTCCTAAACTAAGCTCTAAGCTTGTGCTATGGGTACAGACAACGATAAACTTACTTATATAGAGAAATATATACTTAAATATATAGAAAACATCCAAGAATCAGAAACAATTGCTCGTGCTCATCACACAAATATCTGTCCTTATCGGGGTTTGAGCCCGGGACCGCTAGCTTTGAAGGCAGGGTCACTACCATAGGCCAACTTGGTTAGTATTTATACACAAGTTTTATTCCCGTCAAGAGAAAAATAATAATTAAAGTATAATAACATATTGTTCTCATACATGCTCGGAAATGTTGACCTGACTCCATGTTTTCCGCTAATCGCCGTATTTCTTCCCGCTAGGGGTTGATTTTCAAAAGATTTTCGACGCACTATAGGATTCAAAGATGGTCGAAATAATTTATTTATGATTTAATTTTGATTTTCTGTGTCTGCCAGTCAATCAGTCGATCGGTCAATCAGTCGATAGGTGTCAGTCAATCAGTTGTGTGTATAGAAGATGTCGTGGAAGGTGGAACTGACAACTCACGGTATAATTCTTGGAATGCACAATGGACTTCAGGTGTGCCGAGGCGCAATGCAAGTCCCCTATGAACTGATCGCACAGCTTGCAGTACCACGCCGTTGACGGCACGAAGAATTGAAGACCTAGGGATAAAAAAAATACATTTACTTTGAGACTGTGATGTGAAGAATGGAAGCTTTTGCTCTATAGAAACAAAGACTAGCTTTAATTGAAATAATCGAAACGGCCGAACGAATAGAGATAAAACTAGATGCAATTTCACCAACCAAAAAAATAATAATAGGTGTATTTTTTTATTTTTTAAAAAAAAAAAAATAACATTGCTGTCAACCCTATCGGAACAAAGTGAAGTATTTCGCCTCATAATTATGAACTCTATTGAGACGATTTGGGAGGTCCCCATACTTAGAAACTCAATATATTTTTTTCATCAACCCCATACGTGTGGGGTATCTATCGAACGATAGGTCTTCAAAAATAATATTGAGGTTTCTATATATTTTTTTCTAAACTGAATAGTTTGCACGAGAGACACTTCCAAAGTGGTAAAATGTGTGTAAGCCCCCCCTGTAACTTCTAAAATAAGAGAATGATAAAACTAAAACAAAATATGATACAAACATCCACCGAAAATTGGATTGAACGAGATCTAGTAAGTAGTTTTTAATAGTACGTCATAAATCGTCTTGCTGCTACGGAACCCTTCATGGGAGAGTTAGACTCGCACATGGCCGCTTTTTTAAATTAATATGGTAATATTGGGCATATTTTAAAGTAATTTTAGGAACTATCACGAATTCCCAAAAAAGAATAATTTTTTTGAAGAAAAGCCTGTTCTTTGTCTTTAGCGTATTTTTTTTTTTAAATTGGCACAGAAAGTGTTCTCGATTAAAAAACCGTTTATTTACTTTGTTCCGATAGGGTTCACAGCAATCATTGTTTTTAAAGTTGAAAAATAAATAATGACACCAATTTTTTAATCCTTATTTTATCGGTGAAATTGCATCTAGCTTCATCTCTATTAGTTTGTGCACCTTCCTGCATGTTATCACTTAGATAAGTGGGAATTTTGTGAAAAATAGCAGTGAAGCACCCAACTGCCTTCTGCGCCTTCTGCCTATAGTGCCTAGTTACCTCTGATGGGCGTGCGCTTGGTGGGCGCGGCGGGGAACGAGGGGAACCCGTCGTTGGGGCTCGCCACGCTGTGCCACGGCGCCTCCATGTGCGCCGCCGCCATCCTGCAACACTTGTCCATTCATCCTCGTCCTCAGTCCCCACCCATTTGCAGTCTTGAGATGGGACCTCGAGAGCGTACTTACATACATACATGCTATGACGCCTTCATTCCCAGAGTGGAGTAGGCAGAGCTACAGAAATACCAACAACTACAAAAATCCTAGAGCCAACTTACCATCAAGTAAACCCGCTCATTCCGAACCTGACGGCCTATCAGGGCCGAGATTCAACGCGGTTAAAACTATATCGCCTTTGAACTGTTTCCGTATAGTCAACATTTTGATGTCATTGAAAATAATGGTAGCCGAGTCATAAACGATTCTAAAAATAATCTATAAAAATATAATAATAATCGCGATATAAAATCGCGTTAGATATAAAAATAGCTTGTCAAAATAATAATTAAAACTCACTTCTGATGGGCCGGCGAGTGCAAATGGTTCAGATAATCCTTAGCAGTGGGCGGGAACTCATTGCATACTCTACACCAATGCATCTCAGGGTCGTAGTAGACATAGTTAAACTTCTTGTTGCCTGGAGACCTGAAATGTGGGGTATAGTCAGACAAATATATGGGGACAAATGTGGTGATAATAAGTAAAATTAGCGTTCTTACAAGATACACGCTTATATTCAGCTAAGAAAAGTCGGTATTTTAAGGCTGGTGTTAAGTTGTCAAGTAGTAAACTAAACTGTGTTACTTAATTTGATGTAAGTTTTTAAACGTTCGCATCAGCCTTAGCGCTTTAGTTAGCCCAAGATGGACGTTCAACAGCGCATTCAAGTCATTAACTATATCTTAGGACTGTAGTATCTTTCGTCCACATCGATATTTTGAAAATAGTTCTTCAAACACACAAACTACGAACGCGACCGCTCTACCAAACGTATTCACTTAACTAACTCGTATCTGTCAAAAAGTGTCAAGTTATCCACGCCCTAAAACCGAACCGAAAAATAAAAAAGTCTTGTTTACTTAGACGCTACTTATTTTAAAACGATTGTTTACACACTAAGTCGCTTAAAATAATGTTTAAATTTAGATAACTGCATGACAACTTAAAGTGTTAACCAGCCTGTTAAACCTCTTGAACGTCACGAGGATCTTAAGTACGTGCGCAAGAGGGGCAATTTCTGAAGCTCACTGACGAAAAATGACTAACTTTAAAATAAATTTGTGCAGCAATTTGATATACGAGCGGTTCCACCTTTTGAATTTGGTATGATAAAGGTGTTATGATATAAAATTCAAAAGGTGAGCTCGCTCGTAGATTAAATCGCTGTTCAAAATGTTTAGTAAGTTAGTAATTTTTCGCCGGTGAGCTTAAAAAATTGCCCCCCGGCACATTGCAAAATGCACTCAACTCTTACCAACTGGACGCTCTTAAGGTGAAACTTTCTTACTCTCAGTCATGCGACATGACTTCGGATATCTCAAATCCATAACGCCCTTGATATTATTTAATTTTAGAATAATATTAAAAAAAAAAACGAAGTCACGGCATAGAAATGTCGTTGATTAGGAAATACAAAATGTATACCGTCTTATTCGATTCAAATATCTTTTCAGCCGATTGTAGAGTGAAATAGGTTACCTTCAGTTACTAAAAATACAACACAAGGAAAAGAAAACGTCATAATGTTTTTGTTTTATTATTTTATTACACAAATAAATTCTTGTATCCCGTTATAAATAATCTTACATACTAATATATTTCAATACAGGATTTTCAAAAGGAAGCAAGATATAATTAGTCGAAAATGCTTTTATAAACTTAAATATAGCACACAGCAAGATAATAAAGCTATAATTTAACCGCTTGTTAACAGAATAACAATAAAATAAGTATACAAGTACCATTGCTGACATAAACTTTAATATCCGACATAGTAAGTTGTTTGAGTAAACAACTGAGAGTTGGGTCCTCAGTAAGTACATTCCTCAGTCAGCTGATTCCTTATTAAGTGGATGCCATCTGTTTTCACTGAAACCACAGCGCCACTGTCAAAGCAAACTGTAGGTCGCGAAAGCGTCTCGGACATTCCTGTTTTGGGGGATGTATTTCAAAACAACGTATTTATACAAAACCATACTCAATAAAATGCAGTCTTGTTCAACTAAAATTTATAGATTCTCGTGCACAACCCAAGGTTAGAAAGAAAATTTGAGCTTAACAAGACTAATTGTAATCGGATTGGAATATTACAACCCACATACCTGGATTTCCTTTTGGTGGTGGAGGGTTTTTGGTCAGCAGAGTCATCGGATTCCTGGGGATGCTCAGTCGGTTCTTCCCCGATGATGCCATTCAGCATGTCCACCACATTGTTGATGGTCTTCAGCTTATTCTGAATCTCCAACTGGACAAACGCGAAAGATGCAACGCTGGTTACTGATGTGTGTAAGCTCTATGAAGCAAGGCTACGCAACTAAACCTTAGTGGTATCAAAAGTTCATTATGATATTGCCAAACCTGTAGCTTAGTGTTTTCCTTTAAAAACCGTTTAGTGTCTGGGCTGGGAGATCGCTTGGGGTCACCGCGGAGCTCGTTGCGCTGGTCTTTAAGGGTTTCCAGTTCCTTTTTCAGGATTGCTGCCTTTTTCATATAATCTTCGCGCTGTTTTGACAGAGCTGCCTTCTGGTGGCGCATTTCTGACTCTATAGCGGCTGAATGAAAAAGAACACTGTAAGCCAATTGGTCAGACAGAACAAGCGAGACGTCACATAACTTGAATCAAGTTGTGCAATTGGATAGTTTTATCTAGCAGATGTTATGTGATGTCCCACTTAATACAGCAACACTGAAACTTGCTTTTGAATTATATATTTACATTAATCATTTTAGGCAGAGCAAGCATCACCTTAGTCTGTAAGCAGACATTTTCATGGGCACACCATGTTTTTGCACTAATAAACTAGAAATATGCAAGAAAGGTGATTATTCTATAAAACTTAAGCAATAATTTCAGGATGTGCATTTCATATTGAAGAGAAGTATCATATTCTTCAGAATGCTTCTAAGCAGAGTTTGGTAGTAAGTGTAGGAGTATTAATTAATATTGCTCGAACATATCTGAAATAGAAAGTACAGAAAAAGCCAAATAAATGTATTCCTATGTATGCAAAATGGAACTAATTAATTAAAATACAAAATTAAAACCTAAGTTTGAACATTGGTACTAATAACATTTTACAAGCACTTTATGACAGATATTAGTATACCATACAATAATTACTATGCTGAATATATTATAATACTTATAGTTGCATACTTATTTAAAGATTGTGTGTTACCCTTTTCGCCAACTTCCTTCTTCATAAAGATAACTCTCTTAGATAATTTTCAAATCCTATAAAAACCTTTAGGGGGAATATGCAAAAACAGGCAAATTTTACCTTTTTTAAACCTTGTTTAGAAATCTATTATATATGAAATCGGACTCCTAAAACTGAACAAAGCAAGGTAGATCATGCAAAACCACAATTAGTTGTTAAGTAGGTATTTGCTTTTCCAACCAGAAGCAGGCATAGCTAATTGGAATGTGGTTTAATATGTAAAATGACATTTTAATTAGGTCCCACTACCAAATCACAGATATGAGGGTCATACACAGAATTAGGTTGTAGGATACACCAGAAGTTAAGGTTTTTAAGGCCTACTTTCTGGCTAAGCCCAATCCCGCATAAACGGCGTCAGGACTGCTTTAGACCTATCATAAAAAACATAACTTATAATATACACACAAGCTTTTAACTATTGTCCACAGGAGAGACAACTTTTGTTTTTAAGAGTGTGGATGATGATGGGCACATTCAATTCTTTCTATTCGATCAGCTTACTGTGCATGTTTTAGGTGATTTTGTAAACATTGTTCAATGGAAGTAGCACAACATGACAGTAGCTTCTCTTTCTGCCTTACTCTGTATGTTTTCCTAATAAGTAGTTTTAAAAGAGAAAACTGAAGTTGTGCTAGCTGTACTATTGACATAGTTTATGTAGCAGTGTATGTATTCCTGTTTGTATGTTTGTCAATAAAGGCATTTGGGTGAATTGCAAAAATATTGTACATAGTTAAGGCGCGCTTTGTGTTCGCTGTAACATGTTGGTCCGCAGATTTGCACGTTGTAGTAAAGAAGTGAAGTTAACTTTATTTAAAGCCTTCTGTCAAACTTTCTACACGTGTGGTCTGTGGACTAACTTTACGCAGCGGGCATATGGCGCGCTGCGCGTCCAGTACAATGACGCGTTCAGGATGCTGTTCGGGCTGCCGCGGTATTGTAGTGCCTCAATGATGTTTGCCGAGGCACGAACAGACGGCTTCCACGCAATAATGAGGAAGCGATGCGCGTCGCTGCTCCGCCGCAGCCGCGACAGCACGAACTGCATCCTGAGCACGCTGGCGCGGCGCTGGGACGCGCCGCTGCTGCAGCGACACGTGCGCCTACACGTGCCACCAGCTACTCAAGGTCGCAGATTTTAATTTTTATGTTGTTGTTGTGTATCACTAACCCTAATAATAAGCCGCTGTATTTACTAACCCTATGGATGTATAGTCCGAAATAAATTTATTTGATTTGATTTGATTTGATTAAGGACCTAATTTTATTGATGTCAAAGTTTAATTGAAACAAATTATTTTTCCTTTGTGTAACGAAGATTAACCATACTATTGTTTGACTAAGTTTGTGTACCTAATACATGAAGATCCAGCAATAGTGGGTTGCTACAGGACTTAGTCATTTGCTTTAGGACCCTTGAACTAGAATTCACTTCTTTACAGCAACTATTGTACCTTTTCATGGACAGACAGTGCGATGCATTATTGGTTTCATCAATACTGCAGTTCTAAACATATGAACTTTACACCTCTTCGGCCTGATTTACACTTAGCGAAGCATGAAGTCCATACATTCACTGCACTTTGCAAAGTGTAAATCAGGTCTTCCACTGCCCTTTTCCTTTATTATGTTATTTAATGGAGCAAGTTTTCATTGCCAATCACAATGAGAATGATTAATGTTAAGGTGGGTACGAATTAGAGCAGCCTCGGGTTGAGGCACGCAGAGTCAGTCTTTTGACCGTACTCAAAGGTGCCTCGATGTGCGTGCCTCGCGTAATTTGGACGTATATCCGAGCGTGCCGCGGGCAGATCGACAAGTTCTAACTTGACTGTGGGCGAGGTGCGTACAAATTTGATAAAGTTACTGAGCCGTACTACCACTGAGGCGATTTCTTCTTCTTTTTATTAATGTTGATAAACGCAGCCACAGTTGTCATCTTCAGGCGTCGGACGCCATTTTTTAATGTCGGCTCGTGGCGAGCACACAGCCTCACCCACACATGTTTATGTGCAACAATTTGGCTCGCGAGCAGCTCGCTGGCGGAGTCGCTCATATTCGTACCCAGCTTTATATTTTGATGTATCCCTTAACCCCAAAAGTTAAGGTTAACACCTTTTCAACAATACGTCAAATACAATACCAGAGCGAATGTCAGCTTTGCCACATAGATACTCTGGTCTTTTTTGAGCTGTCAAAATAAAGCTGTGGAAATATCCGGCAATGACATTGAAAAGGTTAAACTGTGGATGAATAGTTTACATTTTACACCTGACTTAAAGCCAAACTAGCAATACCTTTACTAAATGTGTAGGTATGTATAGGGCTGCACTTTAAACTTTGCCAGATAAATTTAACTAGCAAATCAAGGCAATTAACCAATTTAATGATTCTTGAAATGAACAAACATGTTTTGTGGCAAAATGAAAGGTTCATCTCCCCATTTTATTACTAATTAGCACATATTTGACTAAACCCATTTTTTGGTTGGACTATACCAAAGGGGGGGCCGGAATTTAATTTTTTTTTGTTTGATGTGGTGTCATTATAACAATAACACTATTTTTTTATGATTGCAACGTATAGAACACGTCAAAATAAGCACATTTTACTTGAAAAACTTTTCTCTAAATTTAAAAATTACGTAGATACGACACATATAAAAATTTAGGACTTAGAAAACCGTGTTTACCCAGGAATCGGTCGGCATGGAATAAAGCAGGCCAACTGCAGGTGCCAGCCAGATTGTCAACGCCGAAGGCCGTAGGGCACAGTATAGGTATAGGTTTAGGTTAGGTTAGTATGTTGTCCAGGCGCGAAGCGCCAAAACTAAGTAGAATAGGAGGTCCGCGAAGCGGACCTTCGTCGACGTCGCTATTGTAATCTTTGATGGCGTCTATCTCAGTCATCTTTAACTTTAGAAAAAAGTTTTTCAAGTAAAATGTGCTTATTTTAACGTATGCTATGTGATAGAATTATAAAAAAATAGTGTCAATAAGACATCACATTGATGAAAAAAATTCCAAGTCCTGTCTCAATACAAAACAACACCAAAACTTTTCTGTGTCGTATCTCAGTAATTTTTAATTTTAGAGATTAGTTTGTCAAGCAAAATGTGCTTATTTTAATGTGTTCTATACGTTGCAATCATTAAAAAATAGTGTTATAATGACACCACCACCAACAAAAATTCAAAGATTGATAATGATGATTACAGTCTTTTGTAAATTATCAATCTTTGAACTCGTCTATCTCTCCCATTTTTAATTTTAGAGAAAAGTTTTTCAAGTAAAATGTGCTTATTTTAACATAAACTACAAAATTTTTATAAGTGTTTTGCAATCCCTATGATTTTTCGGCCCATTTGGTACAGTGTGACCCATTTTTTTATTGCTGGCACAACATGCTTTGGGAAACGAAATAGTATTTAATCTTACCTTCTTTCTTCAACTGATCATCAACATTAACAAATTGGGGTGGTGCAGAGGGTGGTGGTGGTAGAGACAGTTGATTCCAGTTGCCGATGTCTGGTGGTTGCGGAGTTTGAGGGATTGATGCCACAGGGGGGAAATCATCATAGATGCCTGGGTATCCCTGGGGTTGATAGTTGGTATAGGGAGCATTAGGCTGTGAAAAAATAATATTGTGTCACACTGTATTGCAATACAATCGCTATCTCTAAATAATAAACCCCACAGATTTAAAAAAATATATATATATAGGAATAACCGGCCAAAGAAGTAGAATCTAGTGTTTTGTAAATAAATTGCTTATTTCAAATATTTTTATGGTTGCTTGCATGCTGAATACAAGCGCTTTAATTTTATAAGTAAGACTAGTGTATTACTGTATTCTAACAAATAAATCAATTTAATTTGTTTTGATTTGATTTGACAAGCGGTTAACGCTTACTGATATCAAACTCAAGACTTGCATGTTGTGTGGTCTTGGGCTCAGTACCAATCTCACCACACACTGTTAAATTAATTAAATGGTAATAACTGTTAATTCTTACATTTTGACAACTGGTAATGCTCTAATCATCTGTTAAGTGGTTAATCTGTTGGTGAAATTGGTACTCAGCGCAGAAGACAATTATTAGAACTAAACTTTGTACAAGCATTCACAGTTAAACGCCCTTAACTTTCACTGATTCAATTTAATATAATTTGTATTTTTACCTCTGAGGGCTGATACGTTGGAGGTGGCGGAGCAAAACCAGTATCTTGAAATTGATTCGGCTCCCATAATTCGCTCGGTTCTGGGAGCTTGGATATCTCACTCAAAATGTTATCGTCAAGCATGTCTTTCTCCGGTTTAATACGAGGTGACCGGCTTCGACGCTTTTCTTCCCTAAGGGGACTGCGACTTCTTTTTAGCACGGGACGCCGATATTCACGGTCACGGTCACGATCACGGTCTCTATCCCTCTCCCGGTCCCTATCCCAATCATCACGATTGTAATAACCTTTTCTGTTATCACGAGACATAGACATGTTTATTTCGCTACACTTTCCACAGCAAATAAATAGTACAGGAAACACTGATAAAACTAACTTATAATAAACTGTTCATAAACGCACTCTACTAAGGTATTTATTTAAGCTAATTGAGTGATTTTAACATTTTTATTCAGGAAAAACAAACACAAAACACATTAAGCGCGTCGCAAGAGGACGCCATTTTTACTTTGTGTTAATTTTAATTCTTTTAGGTTACTTAATCTGTCGTGTCTATGCCACTTACATTACTTATAATTTTTGATCGGTTATTTATGGCAATAAGTACAAATAATACATTAACGAAATCAGTAGCATGAATGAAATGAATAGTATTTTGTTTAAATGTAACTCATGAATGAATGAGTAAAGCTTAACAAATCGGAAATCAAATAGCCAAATAGTAATTGGCACCATAAAAGACCTCTACTAAATGAAACGTTCTGTTTCACGCAACTTAAGATTCAACTGTATCGATAAATCAGTTAAACATTATTCGTTTTAAAGACTTGCAATTACTGCTACGTATAAAAAGAAACCATTTAAGGACTTAAATTTATTGCTATCGTGCACTAAACTCGTTAATAGACTTCATATTCTCTTCTGGAAATTATGATTTTGAAGCGCAAAGGAAATATAATTATATTATACTTAATACGAATCACAAATGAAATTCCCCCAAACGTTCCCAATATCGCATACTACGGTTACAACTTACAACAAATTTGTTTAGCATTTAGAGTTGCAAATTGTGTTATAACTTAAAAATGTTAAAATTCAATATAAATGTGTGAAAACTGGAAAAAGAAATGGCAAGTCAAAATATCAAAGTATGCAAACATGTTTAAATATGGAGTATCATGTAAGGGCTTCATTTGCATAGGACACTATTTAGTAGATAAAATGTCTTACAAAAAGCAAGTTACAAAAAACCTACTACATGTTTTGATTATGAATTTATGACGCCTATATTTGTTGGTTACCATTTATATGTATACTTTTTATTCTAACATATTTTTTTTTGTTTTAATAATAACTGTAAAAAAAAATTATACATTTATACATTTATATTACAAAATAAGGCTCTCTCAAGCATCACCTGTATTGAACAGAGTATAGTAGCTATTTTATCGTCCGTAGTAGGTACCTTATCGTGAACAAGGCTGCATCACAGGTTGCATTTACACTTGCAAGTTATTGCTATAAGTTTTAAACAAAACTCTATGCAAGACTGAGATGCACAAATTTGCCACTAACTCTTGCTCATAATTATACGCTGATTAAGTCTTAAATCTTACAGTAAATACATACTTATCAGAAACCCGTCATTTTATCGAATTTCATTTCACCTAACGCTATTTTCTGCTGAAAACCTTATGTTTTCAGGATATCTTAATAGTAGATTGTTCAAAAGAGTACTTAAGTAAGCTATTATGACACGGATGAAGTTCGAGTGTCATTATGGCGTTTTAGACTCAACTTTTCACTTTAACTGCGTGAAAAAATAGTAAATTGTTCATCAAGGCTCCGAGACATTGTCTCCCGAGCATTTATGTACATAGTTCATTCGAGTTACATTGCGGCATTTTAGTCAATAGTTAAATACATATAATAAAATAAATTTAAACAATTTCATAAAAAGTTACAACGTAATAAATAGCGCTATCATTTTTACTCTCAACCCGTCACTGTAATGCTGAAAAAGACATCAATAAGGTTGTTTTGGGAATAGATTGTAACAAATAGCAAACATTTCCGAAACGAAGACTGAGGCGGTGGAAATTGTGTATGCCCAGCCTGTCCACCACGGCGCACTCCGACGACAAGGGCAACGTCACCAAATACCAACAATCATTTGTAATTTAGTCCCTTGGGAGTAAAGGGTCACTTTATTTCCTAGGGATTAAATGCATCTCTTTAGTCCGCCTATACATGGCTATTATGAGTCATTTTAGAGCGTGAGAAGTTTATCATTAGTACATTAAATCACACCTGTTTCCCAGAAGGGTAGGCAGAGACCACTTTCTTTCCACCTGCTACGATCCTGACTTTCTCGCTAGTTATTGAGGTATTACCATTGAATTTTTCACTGCATTAGTGAAAACTGTAAAGTTGTTTAGATAATACTTGATTATATATAGGACAGTCTAACAATATTTGTAAATCAGTTATCGGTGATGTATTAGGTTCCTTTTCATTACCTTAGGGATCCGTACATGATCATGGCATATTCAAGTTCGCGGCGTCCAAGTGCTGGAATGATCTCCCCCTTCCAATCCAAGTAGCGCATAGCAAGTAGGTAGGTACACCTTTAAGCGTAAGTTTAAAGGCTATTTGTTGACGCTCCAAAAAATACAATTTCCCAACCATCACTTTATCCGTAAATTATCGTTTAAATTCTTTGTTTATCTTTAGTTTTTTGTTAATTGTGTTTCTGAAAGGTATTTGCATGTATTTTTTGTCACTTATTGCCTGTGCTGTAGGCTTTGAACACCTCAGCATAATGCTGAGCTCACTGCCAAGAAGACACACTCACTACTCTTCTCATTGCTGATTTCTGTTTTTACTCTTTTCTGTGTGTCTTATGTGTGTAGTTAATAAATGTATTTACTTTCTTTCTTTTCTTATATTAAATGTTACTTTTACCGCCAGCATTTGGCCCACTCTGTCAGTGTATTTGGGTGAATCAACTTTTAAAGTCCTCCTTTTCTACACGCTAATAAAAACTTACTAGAATATGTGAGATTGATAATGGTTTACACATGTTAAAATTAGATAATCAGATTTTCGGATTTCACTATTCATAATCATAAACCAATTCTATAATTTTGTAAAAACATGGTAACGCAGTGGAAAATGCATGTTTTTCATACAAAACCCGGGGACAACGTCGTCCCCTGCGTTACCTGATATATTTGTGTAAATCATAGAAGAATTTTTAAAATTGTCAGCTAGAAAGTAAGTTTAATTGTCTGATTTATTCAATATAATAACCACATCAAAAAAAAAATTGCATTCTACCAAATTAAGGTGACATAGTGAGACATGTCGAAAATTGGGGAGTACCTTAAAAGTTGATTCACCCATTTGTTCCCCCAAACCACGGCCATGACCCGTGACCAGTAGCGGCGGTAAGGTAGGGCGCGGTTGGGCGACCGCCCAGGGCGCCAGATATAAAGGGCGCCTGCGGCTGGTTATGTCATTCTATACGTTCCTTTTTTTATGGGGTTGAATGGCAATTAGGGGGGTGCCTTAAGCTGGGTACGAATCTGAGCGGCTCAGCCTGAGGCATGCTCGCCCCGGGCAGCGAGCTGCTCGCGAGTCAAATTGTTGCACATAAACATGCGCGGGTAAGGCCCATTTAGATGGTACGAGTTTCTCTCTTCGAGTGTACGATTATCGTAGCACGAGAAAAAATATATCATCATATAAACTACACGTACGATATCGTATGGCAAGGGGCGAAAATCGCCTCGCCTTATATGGTTGCAGTCTCCGTGTAAACATAAATGCAATGCGAGAATCGTATTTCGAGTTAATGTGATAATTATCAAATTTAATTGACTTTCTGGACATTTTTAAATTGTTGCTATCGCCAAACCGCACAAAACAGTTCTTTTTTAAAATTTTATTTACTGTTGTTTCCCGCCATTTTTTTATTTTCAGGCAACGGTACGTGTCATTTAGCCAGGAACAATTAATTAGTTACATTATCTTGAAAAATATGGCAATCAAAAAATATAATTAGATAATTATATTTTACGAATATTGTGTAACAAGTGTCGATTAATTAGCAGCGAATCACGTTAATTGACGGGTAAAATTCGTATGAAAATCGGTTCTGACCGATTCGTGCGATACTCGTATGTACGTGAAAAAATGTCATACGAGAACCAGTTTAGATGAGTCGAGACATCGTCAGCAAATATCTCCGTAGAATGCAGCGTCTCGTGTAAACTATATCGCCTGGCGATAATCTCCGTACGAGTATCGAATGACATCATCGTAAACGAGTTTTTATTTCTCGCTTAATGTAACCATTTTTATACGATTCTCGCCCGGCGATTATTGCATACGATAATGTCATACGATTTCTCGCCCCAAAATGGGCGAGAAACTCGTACCATCTAAATGGGCCTTAAGGCAGCGAGCTCGCCATGAGCTGACATTTCAAAATGGCGTCGGACAAGATGACAGCCGCGGCTGCGTTTATCATAATTCACCGAATTATTAATAAAAAGAAGAAGAAATCGCGTCGGTGGTGGAACGGCTCAGTAACTTTATCAAATTTGTACGCGCCTGGCCCACAGACAAGTTAGAACTTGTCTTTCTGCCCGCGGCACGCTCGGATACACGTTCAAATTACACGAGGCACGCACACTGAGGCGCCTTTGAGCACGGTCAAAAGACCGACTCTCGGCGGCTCGCCGCGCGCCGCTCGCCCGCTGCTCGCGCACAACGTGTGAGCGCGTACGAATTTGAGCAAAATAGGTGAGCCGTGCGTGTCTCAACTCGAGGCTGCTCTAATTCGTACCCACCTTTAGATTCTCGCCCTGGGCGCTGGTAATGCTGAAACCGGCCCTGCCCGTGACCCATTGTCTATGTAGCTCAATATGCCAATGGCCTGCAACATTTCCTATCTAATCTGCAGCTTGCATTAATCCGCAAGTTACGCACTTATTTCAGTACAAAAATTGCGAATTTTGCGTTGCATTGTGTAATTGTATTGCGATAGGCAAATGGTGCATAGAGTTCGCGGAGCAGATCGCTTGCAAGGTCGGAACATGACCGCAGTTTCATTTAAATTTATTACGTAATAATGTCATTTATTGGTTTTGGCGATCATGAGATGAACTGTGAAGAACGTTTAGATAAATCGTTATTGGTTTCCGTTTGAGTGTGTGTAATAATGTATCTTATCTTAGCTTATTTTTGTACATATGGGTCATACACAGATTTAGGTTACCATCTTTCCTGTGGACACACCGAAATTTAACGTTTTTAAAGCCTAATTTTCTGGCTATGCCCATTCCCGCAAAAACGCCGTCAGGACTGCTTTAGACCTATCATATAATAGTACATTTTGATACAAGTGCGGAAAGTATGTCATTTTACACGAGTCCCGAAGTATCTTGGCCCGAGCAGAAAGCGAGGGACAAGACTCGGGACGAGTTAAAATGACAGTTCCGCACGTGTATCAAACGACGTTTTTTAATACATTTGCGAAAAAACATTAATGAAACAAAATAAATCAGTAAATAAAACTATTACTAGAGACAATTTTACTTTTAATTGACACAGACTTTATGAAATGGCAACGGTTGTGACCATTCAGCCAAATAAAAAAAAAGTCACAGTAATTTAATTTTAACCAGTGGTAATGCTGGGCTGGGCCCGGTTTCTGCATGGTGTAATGTGAATTCACCTTAATACGCATCTATCTAATCATTCGTAATAATAATTCAGATTCAGCCATCTTGACGAGAGCTGTTTTTTTTAAATTACCTAGATACATTTTATGTGTGTATGTATGTATGTATTTAATTTAAATATTTTAAATTATATTACCTATGTATAGTCTCAATGCTAAATGACGTAATCAAAAAGTGGTTGAACATGCAAAAATTATATAAAAAAAATGGAAAACTCTAACGCACTAGTGCGCAATATCCAACTTTCCGCACGATATACAGCTACGAAAAGTACCACAACAAGCCTAAGAGATACCGAAGACGTAGACCATTTTTTTCGACAAAGGGAATATGTCCACTACTTAATGGTACCCGCTCCAATAGCAACCTACATTACGGTATCGTTGAGTAGACCAGATAAATAAGAACAGTACATGGAGAAAAACGACTGGTTATCTTTGCTCTAGGCATACCATCATACTAGCATAGAGGCATTCCATCTTAGTCCTCAGGGTTGGCAACGCATTTGAGGTCTTAGGATTATAGTCTTGAGAATTCAAATGTCTATGGGTCTCAGTTTCCACTTACCATCAGGTGGCCTGAGTGCTCGTGTGCCTTCTCCTTAACATAAAAAAAAAAAAAAAAAAAGGTACATAAAAATACCGTTCCAATCATAAGTATAAAATCACTAGCATTTGCCTGCGACACAGACCGTGAAAAAAAACAGGGGAATCTCACACAAATTAATCTCTAGGCTTACGGCTTCTACTATGGGTACTTAGACAATTATATAAATTCTACTTTCATGGCATAGATACATAGAAAACATCCAAAAATCAAAAACAAATACTCGCGCTCATCACACAAATATTTGCCCATTACATACCTACCTACCGGGAATTCATCCCGGGACCGCTAGCTTCGTAGGCAGTCACTACCAACTAGGCCAACGCGTCGATATATTTTTACACATTATCCTTTGTGGGATTTTGGGGTGCGATTTTTTAATCACACAGACGAAAAATGACTAGATGTTGCAACACTATATGTCATTACCATGGTAATGACATTCAGTGTTGCCGCGTAAGTGAATTTTTCATTCTCATCTTTCATTTGCCAGACTCTATCTACGATCGGGCCCTATTTTTGGATTTCGTATGATTACGCCTTTATCTCATCAAATCCAAAAGGTGGGTCGCTTATATATTAAATCGCTGCACAAATTGATTTTAAAGTTTGTCATTTTTCGTCGGTCAGATTCAAAAATCATACCCCGTATGCGGTGCGAAACTATTCTGCCAGCAATAATCGCGTAAGATCCTATAGAAAACCACGGATTTTGTTGCAAACATTATTCATAGTTTTCATTAATATGCCCTCCCTAATTGGAATGGGAGAAACGTGATGGCAAGAAAAGGCGGCTGGCGACAGTCTTTTTAAATGAACTGTTTGTTTCATACATCATTGTTTTGGGTTTTTCTCGCTCTTAAAATGTCTCTCTTAGTCTATTTTTATGTTTGTGTTCTAATTCATATGTATAATATTCCGCCACCATAAGGTGGAATTCAGTTTGCACATAATAACGTTGATAAAATGTGTATTTCAATTACAAGAAGGATCGACTTTAGTAACATTTTCCTGTGAAATGAATTGGTGCCAAAACGGACACGTACATAATCAAAATAACGAATATCAACATACTTTTATCGGGATCCTATCAATTCATAACCAATGTTTCACAAATGATTCATTTTACAAAAATATAATTTGACAACCCGCGTTATTTTCTGAAAATATAAATAATCCTGAAATGTTTGTAGTTACAGAAAAAAAGCGGGTTGGTAAATGAATAGGTTGCGAAATGACGCATTTGTCAAAGATTTGTTGGCGAAAAGGCAGATAACCGTCGGAAGATAAACGATATGTTTAACTGTAACTTAACTAGAATCCGTAACAGTCTGACAGTTGGGTCATTCTACTTTTAAGCGCAGGTCGATTTTTTGACAAGTGCTCTTAAAATAATATTTTTATAAAAACGTTAAAGTGCTCGGTTTTGTAATTTAATATTGAAATAGTTACACAACGTGGCTTACATTTAAAATTATCACTACATTTAAAAAAAACACTATAATTAACTTTAAAGTAGGTAACATAGTGGTCACGCATGTCCCCGCCATTTGTATGGAAAAAGTGTATTTACCGCTGTGTTACCAACTTTTCCTGATAAAATTTCAATAAATTTAAAGTGTTTTGTTTTGAACTATTAAATGTAGTTGTTCCAGTTTCAATATAAGTCAAATTTACGTGAAAAAAATGTCTAATAATGCCTTTAATTTCACCAATGATTATTATGCGCTAAAAAGTAGAATGACCCAGTTAAAGCCTTGCCAGTTAAGTAGGAAAAGTTTTTTTTTTATGAACCTCCAGGTCTTTTATATATTTACATTGTTTATTACAAAGTACTTCTATATCGCATTTAAACATGACTGTATGTGCTCTAAATAAAAAAAAAGCTTTAATGTTGGTAAGGAACGGAGCGAATGTTATTATAACAAATCTTTAAATAGGGGGAAAAAGGGGATAAAAGAGGTTATCTGCCTTTTTGCCGACATTGCAATTATTTAATACATTTCCTACATATCTGGCAAGGCTTTAACTGTCAGACTGTAACGGATTCTAGTTAAGTTACTGTTAAAAATATCGTTTATCTTCGGACACTATGTCAAAAGTCATATCATAAGAATTGATTAAGTTACGAGCAGTGACAGCATGAGTCATGACACACAGACAAACAAATTACTTTCACACATCATTTACAAAGCGGTGGCCGTGATCATTACTGGAAAAAACGTTTGACAGAGTTTGTAGTATAGGTACCAACACCAACTAATAGTCTCAATTATATGCCATTAATGTCATTATAATAAAAGTCATTACCATTCCTTTGCTTCGCCGTAGTCGGGTAATAAGCAGTAAGAACCTTTAGGTACCTAATGCTAAAAGTAGCTTCCATGTTTCTATCTTTAAAAATGGCCAATAGGACAAAAAATCAATAATAATAACTCGTTATAATATTATAATAGACCATTTTAAGAAACTAGTTTCGTCTATTTTGCATTGCACATCCATTTTTCCCTTCAAAGTAAATAACGATGCAAAACGGTGCCTGTTGATGTCTTTTGGTTTCATAACCTGCCAAAGACACGAAATAACAAATAACTAAATATGGCTGAGGATTGTAAAAATATAGTTCAGCCTATTTCTATACACCAAAATACGCCAAAGCTAGACTTAGCGTCATTTTTTACATTTCTTACTTTCCACTCCTTTTCTACGAGTATACTTAACTGTTAAAAAGATACTAACATTACTAACTGGGTGAATTGCAAACATATTGTACATAGTTAAGGACCTAATTGATGTCAAAGTTTATTTGAAACAAATTATTTTTCCTTTGCGTAACGAAAATTACTCATACAATCGTATGGTTAATCTTCGTGACATCGGCATCAATTAGGTCCTTAACTATGTACAATATTTTTGCAATTCGCCCAACTAGCAGACGTACGTATGTTCACATTGTTCACAGATAAACTGCGGCCTTTATGTTGATTATATTGAAAAACGCAATTGCTTTTCCTGCATGAATAGGTACAGGACCTTTATTCTACTACGTTATAACGATATCGCGTTTACCGCGTTTTAGAATCGTTCATGACTCGGTCGCCATTATTGTAAATAACATATGAGTATCAAATCGTTGACAATACGGAAACACGTCAATTACGATATCGTTATTACCGTGTAGAATCCCAGCCCTGTATTCTGTTCACTCGCTCACTATCTCTTTCAGAAACCTCGCAGCGTTTCCAGTGCAATTGCAACCTAGCAGCGCCAAAAGTGGTTTCAACAGCGGCCACTCAATCGACTTATTTCATTTGTTTAGCACCTTCACCTTCGACCATCGCCGGGTCGTTGTCCGCTTGTTGTCAGCGAATACAGCGATGGTTGGCGGGAAGCAAAACTACCGCGCGCGACATCCCGCCGTCATTGCCGCCATCGCCGCGAACGCACGCATGCGCGGATCGAGTTTCGTTTTCGCGCGCAAACTGCCGTACTTTGTTTGACGTTTCTTACGAAGTGAGTTAGTTTTATTTGTGCGTGTTTTTTTTTTGGAGTTCTTAAATATCAAAATGAAGTATAAGGTATGTTGGTTAAGTGATTGTTTTTATTTTTTGTTTCGTCTGATTTCTTTGCTATTTAGAGGAATAGCTATTACTACTATTATGTACTATTTAAAAATATTTTTTTATCAACAATTTCGTTAATTTTGTTTGTAGGTACATTTTAGGCCAAGTGTTACTTTTATGACATCTTATTTTCACTTTTGTATACTTTTTTCAATTGATTATTGTGATAAAAAATATATATGGTATCTTGTGTATCTTTTTGGCGTATTAAAATACTTCAAATGAATATTTAACTTTACAAGAACAAGACAGTCAAATATTAAACCTACTAACCTTACCTATTTGCATTGTCATAAAGCAAATTACTTACGTATGACACTTAATATGCCAAGTTTCAAACTTAATCACACAACACCTTTAAAAATAGCCTCAGATTTTATACTACCTACCTACTTATATTTTATTGTTCTCAAAACATTAAATTCATTTAATAATGAAGTCTATTTTATTACTTATCTAGTGATAAAAAATATATTTGCAAAGTTCGCACACGAAACGAGTAATCACTAATCAGGTACGAGTACATTTTTAAGTATAAACGGAATGTTAAACAATTAAAAAAAAACCGTCTACGATTGTATTTTCGAAATCCGGGTGCCACTATAGTTTTAATTGACTAGGTTATTTTTATAAATATAATATTATTTTATCGTCTTGCAGTATAGCTGATTGACTTTTTAATACATCTTGTATCTAATATCAATTTCAACGTCAACAGTGTGATAACCAAATGTTGTAGAACAAAATTTATAAGTTAAAAAAGTATTCACTTAATACACCGACGAACTTTATTACTATTCTATGGGGAAACCTATTTTTTTTTTAATAATCCTGACTGAAATATAGACCGGCAGCAAGCTTTCCATGCCATAAAAATTCGCCTCAATCTTATCTTATATTTCTATACTTAAATTACAGCCTTGGACTGTCAGGCACGCAACTCAGTCAGACGACAATGAGCCATCATCGGACTGTGACCATCATTGACCGTTTTTTACCAAACACGGCCTTTTAATGAGGATGCAGTTCTTATCCTATTGTTATAATAACACGAGAGTTTATCTTGTGATCGGTTTTAGGTTATGTACCCATGACGGACATGTTATAGCTTAAAGTTTACCATGAATGAGGTTTCAATGCCTATTACCATGAAGGGCATTTAAAATGTGTATTTTCGACTCTAGATTGTACTGTAAAATGCCTTGAGAAAGGTTCAATATCGTTTGACCGAATTTCATATGCAATAATTTCATTTGTCCGAATTTCATATGACATAATTTTACATGCCATACGAATCATGTGCCATAATATTAATTTTCCATTAAGCATTTTTTTCTGAAACCGTGAACTATTCAGAATTGTAATAAAACAAACCTAACCTAACCTATTGGGCTCCAAACGATGGCATGTAAAAAATATCTGAAAGGTTTACGATTTCAAAAAAAAATGTCTTTATGGCAAATTAAATTATGGTATGTGATATTAGGGAAAATGAAGGGATACGCTTGAGAACACGCAAATATATTGGAGGAGGTTGTCATTTTGTTAGTGTGTTTTTTTGTGCATGTTACTCGATTTGTGTGCCAATGTGAACCGATTTTAATTATTTTTTTCATGAGTATGTCTAAGAGGTGGTCACATTTTAATTTCGTCAAAATCTGGTCAGAGTCATGGGAAGTAAACGTAACTCCTTCTTTTTGTAGTCAGTTCATTGTTTTTTCATCATTTCATTATTGAAGTAACTATAGCCTAGGATCTTATGCCAATTTGGATTAACCCATGTTGCATGTCTTTACCTTTCTGTCGACGTAACAGTAGCTTTAGTTGACTAAATATATACCATAACGTCAACAATATGATTACAATAACTCAAACCTTTAAAAAAAATATGGTTACGTATAATGATGAAAATTTCAATCTCTGTTTTGTCCGATTGTCCATCGGTCTGTAAAGAACTTTTTCCTCTAAAGTATCTAAAGCTATTGGGCTGTTAATAAGGAAGGTGAGTCTCTTAACACAGCACTGCGTCGAACTCAAAGATGAACGTAAAGCTACGGTGGGCGACCAAGCTCTGCTGTCAAATTGAGAAGGCACGCGCTAAAATGTGTTTTGTACGCTCCGACGGGACTACATAAACTGTACGGATAAACTTTTTACCTTTATGTTGGACGCAGCGCTGTCTTAAGAGAATCACCCTCAAGTAGACATTGCTTAAACCTTTTTTTTTTTTTTATGTTAAGGAGAAGGCACCCGAGCACTCAGGCCACTTGATGGTAAGTGGAATCTGAGACCCATAGACATTTGAATTCTCAAGACTATAATCCTAAGACCTCCAGGCCAAATGCGTTGCCAACCCTGAGGACTAAGATGGAATGCCTCTATGCTAGTAATTTCACCGGTTGTCTTATCCCCACACCGGAACACAACAATGCGAACACTGTTGCTTAGCGGGTGGTTAATGGATAAGGTGGTGGTAGCGATCCGGACGGACCCTGCACAGGGTCCTACCACTATTAACCTTACAATATCTATATTAAAATTATACACTAGAGGACGTCCGCGACTTCGTACGCTTAGAATTAGTTTCCCTATCCTAAAACCTAAAACCCACCATACAACGAAATTTGCCAATGGAATATGAACCTATTACAAATGCAATAGAGTCAATTTTCTAGTTTGATTGTCCCTCATAAAAACAAAGGAAATCTATTTTATTTCCTTTGCTTTAGGTCTATTTTCTAATGAACGTATTATGTACATTTTTTTGTACGAGAGGCCTTAGCTATACTCCCCCTATTTTAACCCCTTAGGAGGTAAATTTCCAAAAATCCCTTCTCAGGACTCCTAGCACCTTGCACCCCTAGGGTATCCAAGAAATATTCCCTCCTAAGTTCTGCGGTTTCAGCTGTGCGTTGATTGATCCGCCAGTCCCAGCAGTTTGACGACACGCTAGCCTAGTTGGGAGTGACCCTGCCTTCGGTTCAAATCCCGGTAAGGGCAGATATTTGTATGATGAGCACGAGTATTTGTTCCTGAGTCTTGGATGTTTCCTATGTATTTAAGTATATATTTCTCTATATAAGTAAGTTTATCGTTGTCTAGTACCCATAGTACAAGCCTAGAGCTTAGTTTGGGACTAGGTCAATTTGTGTGACATTTTCTGTGATTATTATTATTTATTATTTATTTAGTCAGTTTCAACCAGTCATGCGACCGAGCTCTACGCGGGTGTATGAAGACGACACTGTTAAATCACAATTTGATAGTATCGTCTATATATGTCTAATATCTTGTTTATCGCTGTTCCCCCGGAAACTGGTGCCGTGGAGACACACATAAGACATAGGATACTTTTATCCCGGATAATTAAGCAGTTCCCGTGGGTATAGCGATAACCGACTTCAACGCGGACGCATCGCAGGCAACAACTGCTAGGACATTTATATATCTCTTTACATACATACTCGTACATAACATCACGCGTTCATTCCCAGAGTGGGGTAGGAAGAGCTACAGAAATACTCTTACGACATCCACGGGAAGACATGGAGTGGCACTATTGTAACCCGGCAACCACACGGTAAATACCTATTTCGTGTGATAAAAATCGACTCCCAGTGCCTTATTATATTATACCACTGACGATGAAAATATTTGTACATACTAAAAAGAAAACCAATCACAGATTGAATTGGCCATTGTCGTTAGAAAGTTATTTACATTAGGTGCTTTAAAATATTGTCATAATAAATAATAGTCTTACAGGTATACTGCATTTGTTTAGGTGCTTAACTGAATGTAAACAAAAACCGGTCAAGTGTGAGTCGGTGTCGCGCACTTAGGCTTCCGTTTTTAGGGTTCCGTAGTCAAACTAGGAACCTTTATAGTTTCGCCATGTCCGTCCGTCCGTCCGCAGCCTAGCGCAGATACTCCTAGTACTAGAAAGCTGTAATTTGGCATGAATATACATATTAGTCATGCTAACAAAGTGGTATAATAAAATGTAAAAAACATTTTTTTTAGGGTACCTCCCCTACACGTAACGTGGGGATGTATTTTTTTCTCGTCAATCCTATAGTGTGGGTTGTCGTTGGACAGGTCTTTCAAAAATATTACGGGTTTGTGGCGTCAATTTTTCGATTAACGTATCCGTTTATGAAATATTAAGCTTTAGAGCGCTAATTTTTGTTAGAGTCAAGTGGTTGTGTGTGTCACCCCCCCCCCCTCCCCCTCGCCCTACAGCCAATACAAAAAAATGAAAAATCTGAAAAAAAAACTTAAATGAAAGCGCATATAACGATAACGCATTTGTAGTATTTGTACTTTTGCTGTAGGGGGGCCTACAGCAAAAGTACAAATACTACAAACCAGAAAAAACACTTAAATTAACGCGCATATAACGAATTTAAAAGGAAAACTAACACGTGTAAGTAGACATAATTAGTTCTTGAGATACTGGCGATTAAAGTGTTTATACCTAATTAAATCATCTAAGACGGCACCAAATGACTTTAAATAGAAAATTAGTATTGCGATTTTTATGTTTGTAGTACTTAACGGCTTCGGAACACTACCTGAGCATGGTCCGACATGCTCTTGCCCGGGTTTTTAGTAGATTAATTGATTTTAGTAGGTATAAAGGTATAAACAGTTTAATCGCTTGTATCTCAAGAACAAATGATGTCTACTTAGTTGTGATTCCTTTTAAATTCGTTATATGCGCTTTCATTTAGCAGCGGAGGGACACACACACACACACACTTGACTCTAATAAAAATTAGCGCTTTAAAGTTTAATAACTCATAAACGACCCCTTGATCACACTATAGGGTAGACGAGAAAAAAAAAATATCCCCACGTTACGTGTAGGGGAGGTTCACTAAAAAAAGAAGATTTTATTTTACCTCTTTGTCGGCGTGACTAATATGTATATTCATGCCAAATTACAGCTTTCTAGTACTAGGAGTTTCTGAGCTAGACTGCAGACGGACATGGCGAAACTGTAGGTGTTCCTGGTTTGACTACGGAACCCTAAAAAAATATCCTGTGCAATAGCTAGTAATCGTTCTTCATTAATCTACTTAAAAAAGGAGGGTCTCAATTAGATTGTATTTTTTATATTTGTTACCTAAGAACTCCGTTTATTCATTCAGCCTGTGCAAAGTTTATTAATACTGGACCAATCTTCGGCGTTATTATGAGTTATCACGTACGGGTGTACTTTAAGGAGTTGATACGCAGATATCGAGGAATTTGAATGTTCAGCAGCTGCAGCGTGACGTTATACGTAAATGAGCCGTGTTATACTTTCCCCGACATGACACCACTACATGTCATGTGGAAAATGTGTGTGTCTATCATTTCATCGAATTTCATTTTGTCGAACGCTATTTTCTGCTGAAACCATAATGTTTTCAGGGTATGTTAAACATCTAACCTAACCTAACCTATGTAATTAATCTTTAAGATACCCTGAAAACATTATAGTTTCAGAAGAAAACTGCGTTCGATAAAATGATACTCGATGAAATGACACATTCGATTATGTGATGAGTTACCGGAAAATGTATGCATAACCTTGCAAATTTACAAATTATTCTCTGCTAAACATTCGAATTACTCGTTTGTACATTTAATTAGTTATGTACATTTAGGATTATAATTTGGACATTTTCACATTTTGATCACTCCTGGAATGAATTTCCAAAATGTTTAATGCCCAAAATGTCTGCGTGTGCTTGCGTGGTGAGTGTGAGTGTAGGAGTGCGTGACCGCATGTAGCTTCCTTAATCTAATTTTGTATAGACTTAGACGTCCGTACTGTTGACAGGTCATTATCGCTTATAAGTTTTAATTGCCCGTGTATGTGAGAAACTAAGGAGAAACGCGTTACCTTCTTTATAGGTTTTTTTTAAAAGGTGCCCTGAAAAAAACATTCTTCTCTTTGTCTTAAAGGCAAACTAAAGAAGTTTCAGGGTCGTCCTGGCAGAGGCGAAGCTTCTGCTGCTCTGGAACGGTAGCCGGAAGTTTGTAGCGGTCGATACTTGAAGATTATTAAGTGAAATTCTAGATAATGCGTCAGCATTTGTTTTTAATTTACCACTTTTGTATATAAAGAAACCCCGTGTGGTTGCCGAGTTAGAATAGTGCAGCTCCATGTCTACCCGTGGATGTCGTTAGAGGCGACTAAGGGTATAAGGGCTTGTAGTACTGTTAGGCGATGGGCTTGCAACCTGTCACTAATACACTTTAGTAAACTTGGCCTGATTGTGCAAAATGTGGTTATAGAATTATAAACAAGTCTTTTTGGAGGTTGTTGGTATTTATGTTGTAGCGCTGCCTACCCCAATCAGGATATGAAGGCGTGATGTTATGTAAGTATCTTCTTTAAATAGAATAAAACAAAGTCGCTTTTCGCATCTGTCTGCCTTTCAGTATTCTATCTGTTTGTATATCCCTAACTCCTCCTAAATAACGCAACCAATTTTGATGCAGTTTTCATCATCACATCAGTTAGATAATTTTTCACGGGAGGTTTTTACGTATAATACATTCTGTTCTATGTACCTACTGGTGTTACAGGAAATTCACATAAACCTAAGCGAAGTGAGGGCGGGTCGCTAGTTTAATTCTAATTCCGTCCCGGTGTGGCTCGACTCTCGAACCGCCTATATTTACCACGAATAGGACAGGTAAACATTTATAAGAATGAGGTGACACAGATTTCCCGAAATAGTTTCTGTTGTGAACTATATAAAACTAGAATTAAATATGTTTCAGTCATTATTAATTTGCTTGCTTTATCCGCACAATCTTTACTATTTAGATACACGACCGAGCAATTTGAAAGTTTGGCGGGTTGGTTGGTACAATACGTAAGTCGGCCGGTTTATACATTGTCCACGTGTCGTGGCTAGAGATGAAACGGATAGTGATTTAGCCGGGATCCTATAATTTCATAACCAATGTTTCACAAATGATTCATTTTACAAATATGTCATTTGACAACCCGCGTTTTTTTCCGAAACTATAGATCCTAGTTCGGGATTTATTTAAGGACCATCGTGTAGAACCCTATAGGTTAGGTAAGGTTTGTATTATAAAAATCCTGAAATATTTGTAGCTACAGAAAAAAAACCGGGTTGGCAAATGAATAGGTTTCGAAACGATGCATTTGTCAAAGATTTGTCGGCAAAAAGGCAGAGAACCGATTTAGCCGGATACCGAATATCCGGCTGGCTCACAAGACGGATGGCCGGATATCCGGCAGGACTTTTAAATAAATATCACGGGACAATTTCACACAAATTGACCTAGTCCCTAACGGGCAGAATCAGAATCAAGAGAAAAACGCGATTTCTAATGAACCTATTATTGGAATGCTGTACGTATCGGTTGTACCTACTTCCGATCCTTTGGTGGTCAGTCAATGCGACACAATTTCCAAATTTGACAAAGTTTGCTAAAATATACTTGTCAGCTTTATGCGGCAGTGTTTACAGTGAGAGGTTATTTTCTGAAACCGTCTTGTCTATGAAAACAAGCGCAATCGACTTTTACCTATACACGCAGAGAAAATTGTGTTCAAGCATCATAATTTACCGCTAGTTAAATTTGAATATTAAAAAATAGCTAAACAACAAATTTATTGGATTTTCTTTCATTTGTCTTGTTCTACTATCCGGCATCCGGCCGGATACTGAATAGTTACCAGATATCCGTTTCGTCTCTAGTCGTGGCGTCGAGAAATGTATAAATACGGCTGATTCATGTAGGTATTATTACAAACATGGTATATTAAAATTACTTGATGGTACCTTCTATATAAAAACATTCAGAAATTACTTCAATGTTAATTCCTACAAAATTAGTACGGTTGTCGGTGATCCCATAACGATGATTAATTAAGGTCGCACGCAAGTTTTAGGAATTTAAGAAATCTAGAAGTTTATTTAAATTAATATCGCTTTTAGTGGCCTGGTACCTGTAACATTACAGTTATAATGAATGTTTGTACAAGTTATCTTCAATGCTAGAGAAAAAAATCATTTTGGGGTACCGCACTGGCATTAGCAGTTCCTCGCTCCCCGAATGCTTGAATATGACCGAGTCTGTATTGTCTTTCTCTATGTACATATATGAAAAAAATATTTAATTGACATGCACCAATTCAAACACTTCGGATACAATAAACAGAAAAAGCTTAGGATAATTACATATCTCTTACAGGGAAACTCATCACTTCTTCGAATGTATCAGTTCATCGAACGCTATTATCTGCTGAAACAATAAAGTTTTCAGGGTAGGTTAAAGATTAATTACGTAGGTTAGGTTAGGTAAGAGGTTTAAGATACCCTGAAAACATTATGGTTTCAGGTAATAGCGTTCGACAAATGAAATTCGATGAAATTATACATTCGATGAAAGTTGTTTCGATGAAATGATAGAGACCCCTCTTACAGACTACAGGTACAAGGACCGTAGGCTTACGTACTAGTCCCCACATTAGGCAAGCCCGATTCGTGGGGGCCAGCCGAATGTTTTGAAAGAAGTGGTCCTCGGTAGACACTGACTTAAACAATAATTATCTATCTATAATACTCTAAAAATATAAATTTTAAGTAGATTAGAAATAAAAACTTAAACAAGTCCAAAAGCAAGTTTGTCTAAAAATTAAGCAAATGAGGTTCAAAAAAGGAAGTTTTTATATGAGAATTAGCGACCCGCCCTCGCTTCGCTCCGGATTAAAGTATTATACATATAAACCTTCCTCTTCAATCACTCTATCTATTAAAAAAACCGCATCAAAATCCGTTGCGTAGTTTTAAAGTTTAAGCATACATAGGGATATAGAGACAGAAAAAGCGACTTTGTTTTATACTATGTAGTGATGTTTATCATTGCTTAGTTTGGGCCTAGGTAAATTTTCGTGACATTTTGCCCCATGATTTTTATTTAAACCTCAGAATTTAAGAAATATATTAAAAGTCCATATTGCATCAGATGACCTGATGACGAACATATGAAAGGTCAATGGCCAGTATGAACGAAGATTTAGTGCTCGCCAATTTGGGTGCGAGCCACTGATGTTATCGGCTGATGAATCGAGGGTCCTCGTGACAGTCAGGTATGCTGAAAGGTTCGACCCTCGTTGCTGTCAAGTCACTGCGATGTGATAAGCGAACTTGATTAGTGTATCCACAAAAAAATATCCTTTTTTAAATATTTAAAGTAACTTCAGTTACTTAAGGCAGATAATCCATACGAATATTATAAATAGGAAAGTAACTGTTATTATTTCGCTTGCAAACCAAGATGATGGAAGAACCAATTTTAAATTCGTTATATGCGCTTTCATATAAGTTTTTTTTTTTCAGATTTTTAGATTTTTTTGTATTGGCTGTAGGGCAGGGGGGGAAGAGGGTGGAGGGTTACACACACAAACACTTGACTGTAACAAAAATTAGCGCTTTAAAGCTTAATATTTCATAAAAGATCCTTTAGTCGAAAAATTGTTTTCAAGAAGTAAAATACATCTCCACGTTACGTGTAGGGGAGGTAAACTAGAATAAAATAAACAAGTTTTTATTTTACCACTTTGTTGGCGTGACTAATGTGTATAATTATCATGCCAAATTACAGCTTTCTAGTACTAAGTGTTTCTGAGCTAGGCTGCATACGGACGGACGGACGGACATGTCGAAACTATAAGGGTTCCTAGCTTGACTACGGAACCTTAAAAACCGCATCAAAATCCGTTGCATAGTTTTAAAGATCTAAGCATACATAGGGACAGACAGCGGGAAGCGACTTTGTTTTATACTATGTACTAGCGACCCGCCCTCGCTTCGCTCCGGATTAAAGTATTATACATATAAACCTTCCTCTTCAATCACTCTATCTATTAAAAAAAACCGCATCAAAATCCGTTGCGTAGTTTTAAAGATTTAAGCATACATAGGGATATAGGGACAGAAAAAGCGACTTTGTTCTATACTATGTAGTGATATGTAATGATTGAAATCCCAAGACTGCAAATGCATAGCAAACCTTGCACCGCTATAGGTAACTAAGTAAGATTATTCTAAGTTTCGACACGTTTTCCTGCTCACCATGCACGCATGATATTTTTATTTTATATTCATTGTTTGATATAATGCTAGGTTAAGTATTATCTTTGAAATAAGCAATTTTACAAAATTACTGTTCAGTTTTTGCGGCATTTCTTTTGGATCTGCTCTTGGATCAGCGGGTACATTTTTGACATGTAAAAGTGCCTAGTTAAAAATCTTTGTTGGTTTTGAAGCTAAGATGATAAGTATGCTACTCATTTCAACGATTGTCTCCTTACACCAGAAAACAACGTGACCTACCGCCAAGCAGCAGTGTTCGCGTTGTTGGTTCCGGACAGATAAGGACAGATCCATCTTACTCGTAGTCTTAGAACTGGCGGACTTAGGATTGCAGTCTTAAAGCGAATAAAGTATTTCATTTCATTTCATTTCTTGAGAATGCAAATGTCTGTGGGTCACAGATCCCACTTGCCTTCTCCACGCCATAAAAAAATCAATGTGAACACTGTTGCGTATACGACACTTTGCCGATTTCGCTGATTTACGTAATTTTACAGTTGAAATACTTTACTTCTACAAATTGTTATAGGTACGCAACACGAAAGATAATTTCGATTTTCAACGAACGTATGAGCTACTTTTTTGTTTTTATTATTTAATTTTGATTAATCGACCTGAAACCGGCACCTCTGTTTTGTGAATTTTGCTGTAGAGGTTAGAATATCGAACGAATCGTTTTGACGTCTAAAAGGCATGAAAAAAATTACAATTTATTGATGTATAAGTCGTCTAAAAATTAATGAATAATTTATTACCACCTTTGTATATTTTTTTTTGTGTAAAAAAATAATTAAGTTGGTAATTTTTTATAGAAAATGGGCAAAAAATTGTTTTTGATTTCAGCTACCTACTTAAAACTCTCGTTTATAAAATTAAAACAACAGTAATAAACTTCAGTTCAAAATCAATCCATTACCAACAAAAAATCCAAAAAAAATAAAACAACCTAAATCTCGCATTATAATATTCGAAATAAATAAAAAAGTAGCTCATTCATTCGTAACTCATTTATACGATAATAACTGAAATTGTATTACATGTTGTGCATTAAAACTTATAGAAAAGCAATACTATAACTGTAAAATCACGAAAAGAAGCAAAACCGGCAAAGTCTAATTTTGGTTAATTATAAATCATTAAAACTAATTGTTGTAGACGAGTCATCAACGTAAGTTCAAAAGACGTGCCCCCCCACCAAAATTTTAATGGGCTCTTGAGCTCTTCAAGTTAGACGATTATATTGTGTATTATATTGTGTATTATCATTTCGTTATTAATAGATATTTACTATGGTGATTCAAAAATGATGAGTGGTAATTTTATTCCGGACACTACTTAATAAGCGAAAACTAGTTTGACAAAAGTCAAAGTTATCTTGTAATGGCTGCATTGTGTGTTTCATGCTCTAGTAACGAGTGAAAAATGGGTGAGTGTTGATCAATTATTTTTTCAAAATCGCTTTCCTCCCTTGGGATTGGAATGCCATTTTGATCCGCTACTGAGGTACTTATAGAAGTTACTTTCCAAACAGGAGAGATGAAAAAATATTAATAGTTTCACCTGTTATTGTTAGACTCTTCATTACCAAGCTGAACGTTTCTCAATAGCTTAATTAAAAGATAAAAAAGATGTTTATTGAGTAAGTAGGCCGTACGGGCACTTTTACTCGTGCAAAATCCACCAGCGCTTCCCAAGAGGAGACTACTGCTGAGAAGAAAACGCCGCAAGAAACTCAACAATCAGTAATTTTTTTAACATTACTTATGATTATGACAATGGTTATACTTAACCTAGCATTATATAAAACAATGGTTTACCCTTGTTTCACCGACACTTATTTCATACAACGTATCACTCCACAGAATTTTCATTTCAGAGACAGCCTTTACTAGACGCAGGAGTTTAGATTTTGTGATATCCACAAGTCGAAGCCAACCTGCTTATCTTAGCAAAAGATAACCTGAAAACAACAGAGTTTCAGCAGGAAATAAGTAGCTTTTGATAAAGTGAAATTATGTGAGACGATACGTTCTATGGAATGAGTGTCTGTGAAACAAGAGGACACTATACAACAATGAACATATAAAATATTATAACCATAGACAATCGACTACAGCCAAGTGCCTTTTGTCTTTCCGTGACCCATTTCCAACGACAACAGAACCCCAGCTCGGACATAATAGCGTCCTTTATGGGTCCCGTTGTAATGTCCTCCGATTAAGGCCGCTCCGTTACGTTTCCGATGCGATCTTCCGCTTGTTCCGTCACTGAAAACGGTTATGTGATTAATGTGATTATATATGGCATTGTATTGGACATATTATTGTAACGGATCTGATGTCACCTTTGATAAGTTTAATGTCTGAAGAAAATTGCAATACACTATTTTCCGTAGGGACCCAAACTATGCAGAACCTGTATTTTGGGACCTGTTGAGTCAGTATTTTTTTTATTAATGGCGATCCATCGCTTGGCGATTTGGCCGAATCAAAAGTAAAAAGCCGGAAATTTTCAATCGGCCATCTTCTCTCCCCGAAGCTTACATGAAGACCTCTCCAATAAAAAGTCAAGTAAAAAAATTAAAGCATATCCAATATACAAACCATCTTACAGAAATACAATGTGTGTATATGTTTGCGTCTCTCGGTGTCTGTGTCTGTCTGCGCGTGAGCATATTGTTTGTTATATCAGCATCTTCCGTGTCGGAACGGAACAAAGGATAGTACCTACTTGGTCACTAAGAGAAGCACTGTATTCGGATGTTCTTTCTTTCTTCACTCGCCCTTAGAAACGAAATCAGAAGAAAGAGATAAATAAAGTAACTTTGAACTTCGATTTTCAAGAAGAGTAGATCTTTACAAATAATGCCAGATTAAACGATTAATCAATATGATCAGCCATTTTCTGTCTCTCTCCGCTTGCGTGGGAGAGCTCTCTCACATGACTCGATCTGATTATCGTCAGTGATAGGCACTGCAATACCGCGTAGCGACCAAATGAAATAAAGTGCAAAACACACCTTAGCAATTAAGTCAGTAAGGTAAATTTTGCAACTTATTGAACTTATTACTTACGCGGTATTGTAGAATCACTGACGCTATGTTGTTTATATTCTTCAATATTGTTCGGTCAATGTAGGATCATCCCTGTGACAGCTGTACTTTTTAACCTAGACAAAAAAGCGGTGTTGTGTTGAAGTGAGTACCTATTATAATATATGTGTGTTTGTGTATCTGTGTATATGTGTGTGTCTGTGTGTATGTCGTTCCCAAACGGATGGACCGATTTGGATTTGTATTTTCATTTTGGTTCTTAGCAAGGTTTCGTGAAAATCGGTTGGGTCAATTAAGAGATTTGTTCCTGATTCGTCATATTCCAAATTGGTCATCTTCCAAACTCGAAAATTTTATTTCCTAACTTGTTATATTCCGTGTGGTTGCCGGGTTAGAATAGTGCCACTCTATGTCATCCCGTAGATGTCGTAAAGGCGACTAAGGGAATAAGGGCTTGTAGTACTGTTAGGCGATGGGCTTGCAACCTGTCACTAATAGGTACACTAGTAAACCTCTTAGCCTGTTAGTGCAAAATGTGGTTACAGAAATATCAGTAAGTCTTTAGAGTTGTTGGTATTTCTGAAGCTCTGCCTACCCCACTCTGGGAATGAAGGCGTGATGTTATGTATGTATGTATAATATATTCCTAACTCGTCATATTCCAGATTCGTCATCTTCCAATCTCTTATACCATGTACAGCCTGCACAAATTTATTATATCAATCCTCTGTGGTAAATGTTATGATTATTACATTATTTGCCAATTCTTTAGGACTCCGCCTTAAATAAATTATTGTCTGATAGCCGTAGTACAAAGTATAACTCCTAAGTACAATCTGTCCTAAAGTCTTAAGTAATACATATTATTCCTGTAAGCACGTGCAGGATCGCCATTATTTTAGGGGATTTTATAAATAGTTGTGTAATTAAGTAGTTAAGTAATTTTAAAATAGGTGTTTCTTCATTATTTAAATAACAGGGGGTTATTATGACTTATGTTATGACACAGCTTGACAGTTCATTTTACGGTGAGCGTAAAGGACACAGCTATATAACTGCCATAGCTCTGTCCTTTACGCTCACCATAAAATGAATTGCCTAGCTAGCATAATAACCCCCTGATCGGCGTTGCAAGATTTGTATGATACAAGCAACAGTGTTCGCATTGTTGTGTTCCGGTGTGGGGATAAGACAACCGGTGAAATTACTAGCATAGAGGCATTCCATCTTAGTCCTCAGGGTTGGCAACGCATTTGAGGTGCTAGGATTATGGTCTTGAGAATTCAAATGTCTATGGGTCTCAGATTCCACTTACCATCAGGTGGCCTGAGTGCTCGTGTGCCTTCTTCTTAACATAAAAAAAAAATAAAAAAAATGATACAAGTCTTGCATTAACGGCTAACGGCAAAATGTTTTTGTCTATTTCTCTGGCACGCTCTGTAGCCAAATACGGCTTGATAGTTTTTAACATAATAATATGAGTTAGATTTGTCTTGGTTGTTGGGAGTGACACATAGGCTATATATATAATATTTCAATCGAAGTAATGCGTGGGTTATTTTCATGCAGTCGTGTTTAGCTTGCTTTTTATTATCTCTAACACAATTGTCGCCAATAGTTCGTAATTTTTTGCACGTAACGTCCGATCACAGATCCTTCCGTTACCCAAATCTGAACAACATCTTAGGTTCATTGGCTCGGGTGACGCCTGTAGGCGGACAATGGACGAACCGTTATATTAATCTCATATTCCATTGAGCATTGAACAATCGCTTACGGTAAGGTTACACGCATTGATACATGATTCGCGGACGGCCGAGCCTCTTCATTTCATTTGGATTGAAGGCAGAGACGAAATCTCTATTTCTTTTTTTTGCATTACCGTGATCATGTTCATTTAGATACAAGCTTTTTACTAACTTATAAGGTATATGTAAGTTCGAGTCAAATGTGCAAGGAGGATTTGAACCATTTCCCGGGATTAAGCTGAAATTTAGTATACGTATGTAGGTAATTTCGATGACAATACGATAATATGGTACCATCGTGGCAGGCAGTTATTGTTTTATACATCATGTACAGTCAAGGTCATAAATATGTATACACTTTAGTACCTTGTCACTTTAATCGCTGTGACAATTTCATATGGCAGTTGAACATGACGTTAAATAGACAAGGTACTAAAGTGTATACATATTTACTATTGTATGTCGTTTGTTCAGTTAATTTACAATTTGCAGTTGTTTGTGTTTGACGACACGTTGGCCTAGTTAGGAGTGACCCTGAATCCGAAGCCAGCGGTCCTGGGCTCAAATCCCGGTAAGGAGTATGTTTATCGTTCAAGCCTAGAGCTTTGTTTGGGACTACATCAATTTGTGTGACATTATCCCGTGATATTTATTTTTAACTTAGGATTCAGTTAGAGCTGCAGTTATAATGAGTTCATTTCAAATCAGACTTAGGATAGTTTCTTTCACTACGGATTAAAATATGACAACTGCCTCACACAAAATATAAACAAAAAAATACTTAAAGGTTTTGTTGTAAAGAAGCAGAATTTCCATTTGCATTTTTTCCCCAATTAAGTTTCCACTAGTCGTGTTTCTCCACGTATTTTCCAGCCGTAGGCCCATTTTATAAATCAATTTGATAGTGTCGACGGAGCGCTACGTAGCGAAGCTCTTTTTTAGGGTTCCGTAGTCAAACTAGGAACCCTAAAAAAGAGCTATCTCGACTAAGTAGACATCATTGGTTCTTGAGATACAGGCGATTAAAGTGTTTATATCTACTAAAATAATATAAGAAATAAAAAAAAGGGCACCAAATGACTTTAAATAGAAAATTAGTTATTATTTGTTGATTTTATGTTTGTAGTAAGTACTTAAAGGCTTCGGAACCCTACACTGAGCATGGTCTGACATGCTCTTGCCCGGTTATTGTGGGTGCTTTGGCCCTTGGGGCCTGCTGCTGCATTTTGGCCTTAGGAAGAATTATGAGTGGGAGAAATCTAGATCGGAGAATATATGTATAAGCGTCTAGAGAAAACCAAGATTGAGGAAAAATGCGATCAATGTGAAAATAATCTAACAAGCAGAAATATGTGGTTTAGTGGTGGTAGGACCCTGTGCAGGGTTCGTCCAGATCGCTAACCATTAACCACCCGCCAAGCAACAGTGTTCGCATTGTTGTGTTCCGGTGTGGGGATAAGACAACCGGTAAAATTACTAGCATAAAGGCATTCCGTCTTAGTCCTCAGTGTTGGCAACGCATTTGAGGTCTTAGGATTATAGTCATGAGAATTCTAATGTCTATGGGTCTCAGATTCCACTAACCATCAGGTGGCCTGAGTGATCGTGTGCTTTCTCCTTAACATAAAAAAAACCCTCCATCTGTATTTCCTTTTAATTGGTGCTAGTGGTAGTGGTTAAGCCAACAAATCAATGATTCCCAACAAATCAGCGCACACGCACACACGTGTGACTGAATGTCACAGTTGTGATTGTCGATATTGTCATAAATATTGTACACTCTCACAGATATAAACGCGAGACTAAAACGATTAAGATATAACTCTTTTGAGATCGGAAATGCGGATTGCCGTCGGAACTAGTAATGATATCACTATCACATCACAATTGTGTTGTGCGATGACGTAACATCGATGTAATAATTATGGTAGAACAATCTAAATGTTATTGCTTCATAGCTAGTAAGTCATTCCGTGAAGTATTTAATCGTTTGTTTATAATATAATATGTTATGATTTTCGATTGCATTTTTATTTAACTAGATTACTTGACGTCGCGGTTAGCCTAGATAGCTGGTTATGAAGCTAGTCCCCTGTTTGATTTCCGTATGGGACAATATTCGTGTGATAGGCGCGATTTTGTTCTGTTTATTTATTTTTATTCCGGCCCTTACGCAAGCGCGTAACATCGCATTTTGATCTGTCTTGGAAATTTGCCATGTATTTAAGTTTGTTTATCGTTGCCTAGGTTACCATAGTACAAGCCTACACTGGTAGTACAAGCCTAGAGCTTAGTTTGGGACTAGATCAATTTGTGTGACATTGTCTCCAGATATATATTTATTTGTTCTATTTTATGTCTATTATGTAAACTGGGATACAATGATATTTTATGACCCAGTTTTAAGTTGGGTCAGAGTTCCTTTTGGTCAATAGAACATTATGGAATTAGTTATACGCCATTCTTTTATTTCCTCCAGTTGTTGGAGTTGTTATTGGAATAACGGCTTGTAATACTGTTACAGCCGAACCCTATATTCAAACCGCGGACAGATAGCCTTACTTCGGATTAAAATTTGACACATTTTGTATGGGCAAATGTCAAATCTCAATCCGAAGTAAGCCTTATCTATCCACGGTTTGAATATAGGGTTCGGCTGTTAGGCCATGGGCTTGCCCTGTCACTAATGTACTAGTAAACATCACAAACAACAACAGGCTACTGTTTATGCAAAATGTGATGGTTACAGAATTATAAACAAGTATCGAGTTGTTAGTTTTTCTGTAGCTTTGCCTACCCCGCTGGGAATGAAGGTGTGAGGTTATGTATGTATGTTGTTAGAGTTGTTGTTTTAGTAATTCTTTCAATATAGTGCCACTCTTCGCCTAGACGAGATTTTGTATAATTTTTATACCACTTTGGTTTTTATAATGCTGATCCGAATACTATTACTGTCAAGTTAATAAGAGACGGAATTAAATAGCTATGACAAAAGGCTATAGTTTTAGTAAGACAAAGTGGATAAAACGTCTGTCACTTTCTGACTAATATGTAAGAGGAAGAGTGGCGGATGCTTTACTCACCACCATAATACAGGCCTGTGACCATATTAAGTATTTATGAACAGAGCATGAGCATTCAACTTAGTAAAATCACGTGCCTTTAACGTGTTACATGGCAGAATTATTTGTCTGGCAGAAATTATGGTCGAACGAGAAGTGTCTGGCAGAGCTGATGTTTTTTTAAGCTATTGCTTCTATCGCGGGCCTTGAGCGCGGGGACCGAATCCAGAAATTCCGTAACGAAAAAACCTCACGCTCCCCACTCCGACGGGCAAGGAGGTGTGGCTTGAAGGCCGTGCATCGTCTAACGTCGTTTCAGTTCGGCAGTCTTCGACACGGCGTTGTGTGCGATTAGACGTATTGTACGACTCTACGAAACTCGCACGAATCGAGACGAGCTGCTCCGAAATCGGATAAATATTCAATGATAAATATTCCTGAATAACCAACAGCTACTGTAAGATAATAAAACCCACATGTATTGTAAAATAATAAAAATATTTTAAACAATATTAACTTTTTTTATTTATTTAATAATAGAAAAAATTGTTTTCTTATCGGTCACCACGCTCAAAAAGTGTAACTTGGATTAATATCAAAGAAAAAGAAATACTGCATGAATAAAATAAATAAATAAAATTATAATTGCATAAGTTGATACAAAATGCTATGCAATAGCTTTACCGCGGCAGTCCCCGAGTGCCACACGTCTTTTTTTTTTACCAAACATTAATCAGCCATTGGGATTTAGGTGAAGTGGCTCCTATTTTTGCTTACCTTTCTTACCTGGTACCTGTAAATTGACCGTCTAACCCAGCAGGTACTGTCAAGGACTTAAATTCTTCTTCTTTTTTATTAATGGCGGTCCACCGCGATGCACGCAGTGATTTCGCCAATGTCAAGTGAGTAGAGTAAAACAGTAAACAGAATAAATCAAAATCAAAAGCCGGACATTTTTCAATCGGCCATCTTCCCTCCCCGAAGGTTACCGGAAGGACTTAAATTGATATGCCACTATGGAATCCTGTCATAATGACAGCATCAAACCACATGAAAGATAGCTAACGTTCATGATTAATGTTGTCATTATGACAGGGTTCCATAGTGGCATAACAATTAAAGTCCTTGACCATACGCATGCGTTCAAAGAGCATAGCAACGCTTCTCTATTCCTCACAGTTTTTTGAAAATAATTTAACGTCTGGGGGCTCTGGAGGTCTAGTAAAGATGCATAACGCTAAGTCAGCGATCATAGAGAATCGCCAAAATCGTAGACATTATGGAGCGCTTATGTCAACTCCATATCGAGTTGATAGAAAACAGAATCGTAAGCAGAGTTTGCATCTTGGCAATACTGGGATCTGTATCTATACTCTATCAGAGTCAAATAGAGAACATACATGAAAATCTGAATTAAGTTTCATTGATACGATTTAGGAGAAAATGTAAATAAAAGCATATAGAACGCAATACACTAAGTTTTGATCCGTTTAGAATCATAACTTGTTAAATTTTAATATGATATTGGCTTAAACATAGTAATTTATTGAATGCAAATTTCTTTATAAGTTCCTTATATTTTCAACATGGAACAATACTGCCCTCCTAAGCCAAAAGGTACTATCTCAGATAAAACTCCTGTAGCAATGTCAACCTTATGACTAACAGAAGAGAATTAAAATTGCTTTGGCAGTTGAATTTGACATACTGCTTATTGGCTAAGCAGGGCAGAATAGCTGTGACGTCATTCGTGTCGTCGATTTTGTATAGAGAATTTTTGCAGGGCGCCTGAACTATGACTTTTTAAAGCTTCATAATTGTATCTTATGAAAAAGGCAGTACAGTTATTCCTCTCTTACATAGCCATTTCCAGAAAGAGTAAAAAAAAAAAATGCATGTTTCCTTTTGTAACATCGCTATCTAAGCGCTGATTTGCAATCATGCCATAAAAATATATTGCGCTAATTGGACCCAGGAAAGCCTTGAACCATGGAATCCATTATTTTAGTAAGAGGCAATGAAGTGCTTAATTTCTCGCCGCGGGGTACCGAAGGGCTGCTTTCTCGATGACCGCAATCATGAATCAACTTTAATACCTATAATTATTGCGACACAGTAAAGAAACACTGCCAGAAATCGCTACCGTGACAAAAAAAAATACCCACTTTTGCCTTGAATGAACCAAATGGTCTATTTTTTCAGCAGCAACAGATGATTTATTTATGCGGTTACGAGAAAATCTTTTAGCGAAACCCTTTTCCATAGCAAAATTATCCTGTTTTAATGCAGGTTGGTTATCTATCCGTCCGCCTGTCTGTCTGTCAAGACACTTTATCTTGGGAACGCGTGGAGGTATCAAATTGAAATGAAACCCATATATACTCAGGTCTGCACTTCTGCAGTCCCTTGAAGATGTGCAAAAAACAAACTTCTAAGTTAACGTAAAAAAACCGGGCAGGACCATGCTCAGTGTAAGGTTCCGAAGTACTACAATCATAAAAATCAACAAGTAATAACTAATTTTCTATTAAAAGTCATTCGGTGCCGTCTTAGATGATTTTAGTAGGTATAAACACTTTAATCGCCTGTATCTCAAGAACCAATCATGTCTACTTAGTCGTTATAGTTTTCCTTGTGAATTAGTTATATTCGCTTTCATTTAAGTTTTTTTTTAAATTTTAGTATTTGTAGTTTAGGCTGTAGTTGTGGCCCTCCGGACGGACACTTGACTCTAACAAAATTTAGCGCTTAAAAGCTCAATATTTCATAAACGAATCCCTTAATCAGAAAAAAAATCGGTACAAACCAGCAATATTTTTGAAAGACCTATCCAACGACACCGCACACTATGGGGTAAACGAGAAAAAATAAATACATCCGTGACATGTAAGGAAGGTGCCTACCCTAAAATATTTTTTTTTTCATATTATTCTACCACTTTGTTAGCATGACTAATATGTATATTCATGCCAAATTACAGCTTTCTAATACTAAGAGTCTGAGCTAGGCTGCGGTCGGACGGAGGGACGGACATGGCGAAACTATAAGGTTTCCTAGTTTGACTACGAAACCCTAAAAAACACCACAATTTTTCATTAATAATAATTACATTACTTATGCTCAGTCACATTTTTTACTAGCCTAGTTTAGTAACCCAGCCCATGAAGTCCCGGGTTCGATTCTCGGTATGGGCAAACGTTTGTGTGAACAGAGCGAGTATTTGTTCCTTAGTGTGATGTTTTCAATGCATTTAAGAATTTATATCGTTGTCATAGTACTTATGTTACAAGCCAAGATCTTAATTTGGGACTAGGTAAATAGGAGTCAGATATATACTATGACAAACATTTTAAAACCAAAACCAGCCAAATCAGCCCAGCCGTTTTCGAGTTTTAGCGAGACAAACGAACAGCAATTGATTTTTATATATACGATGTATAGATAAACCATCCATAAACTGACAGTTTACTTCAGTCATAAGAAACTTGACTTTAGTAGGATTATCTCGTTAAATAAGCTCCGCGACACGCACTTGACCTGGGGCTCTACTGCTATCCTTTTTGCTCTCGATGCGTAACTTATTTGCAAAAAAGTGGCGGGGCGATTGAAGTTCGAATTACGGATTTCAAAGTAGAGCCCAAGGCGGGCGCGCCCGCGCCGGTAAAAGCTCGCGGCCTTGCATAACGATGCTCTGGGGCATCCTCCGATTGCCTCACGAGCCAGGGCTGTCACTTTACACATTAAATCATAATTGCCATATGATATAAATTGCCTACACTTATAGTATTTTCAATTTACGAAGATCCCATGAAAGCAATCTCGCAGTGACAATAACTGGCAGGGCGCTTTGTGGATTGATAACACTAAACAAGGTGTCTCTGACCATAGCGCTTTTAATGTAGGTTTCGATTCTACTCCTCCTAAGTTATTAACTTTTATTATCATGGTAATAAATAAAGCAATTATCCATAATTCGTAAATATATCCATTGGGCTGTATACATTGTATTGTTATGGTTTGTATGAAAGTTTTGTTACTAGTCGAGTGCAAATAAAATGTATGCACCACAAGTCAGAAAATAATGTATCCGCCACTCCTACTTTCTTTCAGTCATATTAAAAATAATTTTCAAAATCGGTCCACAATTGACGGAGTAATCGGATTAAACAAAATAAGATACGCGTCGAATTGAGAACCTCCTCCGTTTTGTTTTCATCGGTTAAAAAGGAGTTTAATCTTATACGTTTTAGTTAAACGAATTATTTTACAAATAGGCTAAAGCGAGACACAGCCCTGAAGTCACGACGGATCCGAGAATAGAAGTTACGTTAAGTATATTGACACGATTCTATTTAATACATCGAAATATCATCGATAGGAAAGAACCAGACAACCACAGTTGAGAAAATACCAATAAATATATTTAAAAGTTATCGCTTAAGATCAAATCAATTTCACCAGCTAATTATGAAATTCGGTATCCATATTAATTGAATTTAATGCGGAATGTTATTCATCCTACGTATTCAATAATACCGTAAGTACGTGCTATAAAAATCTATTAGGTAATATTGTTTTCAATCCTTCGTAGATTTTGCTCCGACGCTTATGGGAGTGTACACAAAACTGCGATGCGACGCGATGCGAATTCGCAACGCAGAAAATCACATCATATAATACACTAGCGACCCGCCCTCGCTTCGCTCCGTATTAAAGTACTATACATATAAACCTTCCTCTTCAATCTCTCTATCTATTAAAAAAACCGCATCAAAATCCGTAGCGTAGTTTTAAAGATTTAAGTATACTTACATAGGGATATAGGGACAGAAAAAGCGACTTTGTTTTATACTATGTAGTGATATGATATGATGTCTGATTTTTACGATGCGACGTCGCATCGCCGTTTTGTGTTCAAGCCCTAACTCATTTTACGTCTACTCTAAAGCACCGTGTAACGTAAATTTGAGCGGTGGTGGGACGCATCGTGAATTGAAAACATACCTCAAAGTGCAGACCTCGTTTTAATGGCCTTCTTCTCTTAAATGGATAGTCCAAATACTGAAACAAATATGTAATGTTGTAATAATTTTGCTTATTTATGACGTTAACTGTATACTCATCTCAATCTTGGTCACGGCGAGCCAGGTATTGTCCTCTTCCCGTCTCTTTATAGTCTTACATAAAAACATGCATACAGGGCTTCTGATTATAAACTAGGAGTTTTTAATGATACCCACAAAAAACTTACATGTTTCAAGTGTAGGCCAAGTTCTCCTTGGACCAGCATAAGTGTTGAAATTAAATGTTGAACGCTTAGTGCAAAAGCACTAGGTACTCTCTTATCCCCAATTAATTTATTCGGTTTGGGTCAACGTTTTACATGAAAAATCAGAGTTTAAAATCTGCAAATTATTTCGTTTACGAGCTAGAGACCCGCAACGTCACGAGACATGATACGAACTGCTGAACCCTAAAATCGGTTAAAACTAACGATTACAAGTCGGGTTATAAATAAATAAAATCATACGTTACTTAAAATGTTACGATATTAATATATTTTCTATCTAACTCAGTCGTAAAGTTCATTGAAAACGATTCTGGTTCCTAGGAAGTCTGTGTAACAATAGACGCGGGCGCACCCGAGTGTTACGAGACGTAACGCGCTTGTGTAACTAATATGCCATTATCTGCTGATAAATGCGATGACAAACGGGAAAGTCATCCAACTGAACCTAGGTTATATTACAATGTTGCCTTTGACCTGTTATAGTATTGTCAACGTATTGATCGCTCTTATTTCCTCGACAGTAATAGCGGCTGAGCCCTTAACTTGGCAGTGTGCACCACAGTATACATACCATAATGCTCACTTTTTGTTTTTTTTGGATTGATATTTTTTTATGCTGGTTCGAAAACAAATAGGGTTTGAATTCACGACTTTTTTAATTTTTGCCAATTTAAGGGTTAAAAATACTATAACACGTTGAAAGCAATTTGGTTTGCCGTGTTGAATAAATACAGGCCCTGATTTCAAGTAGGTCTAGTAAGAGTAAGGCATGGCCTATTGGGCTTGTACAATGTGTAGCCTAATTCCGAAATCTTTCAAAAATGAAAATACGTATCCATAATGCTTTATCAGACCTAACAGTATCAGGAAAACATAGTTTAATATGCCTCAAACGATAATCGCTTTACAATCTTTGACGCAAATTATAAGGTGTAAATTCCCCCGTGTGGTTGCCGGGTTAGAATAGTGCCACTCCATGTCTTCCCGTGGATGTCGTAAGAGGCGAGGAAAAAGGGCTAAGGGAATAAGGGCTTATAGTACTGTTAGGCGATGGGCTTGCAACCTGTCACTAATTCACTAGTAAACCTCTCAGCCTATTAGTGCAAAATGTGGTTACAGAAATATCAGTAAGTCTTTAGAGTTGTTGGTATTTCTGTAGCTCTGCCTACCCCACTCTGGGAATGAAGGCGTGATGTTATGTATGTATGTATAACGGTACTAAGAATTAGGCTCAAGTTGTGAGCCTCGGTGTTCGTATGTCTGATCGACGATAACTTTAGTATTGTTGATCAGACCATCATAAATTTGGTTCAAAAGTAATTAAAGCAAATACAATGTTGAAGTTCGAGCATGAGCAGCCATGTGATTCTCTTCAGAATATCACTTTCAGGTCAGGTCAGGCGGTTACGGAGTCAGGTGTAATTACTCTTACAAGTGTGAACAAAAGCATATCAATTCACACAGACCCATTAACCACCCGCCAAGCAATAGTGTTCGCATTGTTGTGTTCCGGTGTGGGGATAAAACTACCGGTGAATTTACTACCATAGAGGCATTCCATCTTCGTCCTCAGGTTTGGCAACGCATTTGAGTTCTTAGCATTATAGTCTTGACAATTCAAATGTCTATGGGTCTCTCCACTTACCATCAGGTGGCCTGAGTGCTCGTGTGCCTACTCCCTAACATAAAAAAAAAAAAAAATAAGACGAGAACTATACTAATGATTATATAAAACTAAATAAAAATCAATGACCCATTCCACAACAAAAGGCTCATGCAACTCATTAGCAGTCATCGACGACAGTTCCATCGTTCATTTCCCAGGGAAGACGCTGAATTATGTATGCCATGTTTTATACTGCTGAGTAATTTAATTGCCGTGATTATGGAGGATAGGATCTCGCATTTGCATTTCTGGTTGGTATTAGATGACGGTGGAGGAAACGATTGGTAAAGGTTTATATTTATACTTAATTCAAACACAGTCATTATGCAGTGTATCAAGAAATAGCTTAAGGCATTGCTTTGGAAAACGATCTATAATAGTGCGTTTTTAAGAAATGGTTACGTTACTAAATTAGTAAATTTATATCAGGGGACAAACTCGCGAAACAAAACTTTCTTGGCCTCTACAATATTAATAGTGCTATAACTATGTGCCTTCCAGACGACGTACACATTATGTAGAATAAATAAATGAAAAAATATATTATGAGGGTACAATCTCACAGACATCGCTCTAGGCCCAAACTAAGCTTTAGCTTTGCACTTTGATAAGTACTTACATGGAGAAGTGCATAATTTTCACATAAACCGCCCGTGTCGTTGCCGGGTTAGAATAGTGCCACTCCATGTCTTCCCGTGGATGTCGTAAGAGGCGACTAAGGGCATAAAGGCTTGTAGTAACTTACTGTTAGGCGATGGGCTTGCAACTGTCACTAATTCACTGGTAAGCACCTTGGCCTACTTGTGCAAAATGTGGTTGCAGAATTGTCAACGGGTCTTTTTGGAGTTTTTGGTATTTCCCTACCCCACTCTGGGAATGGGGGCGTGGTGTTACGTATATGAAATATTTGCCCTAAACAGGTATCGAATTCGGGACTGATTTGTATTCTGTAGGTAGGGTCACTAACTAGGCATATATTCGTTGTGGCAACAATGGCGTATATTTATTTTTATTGACCAGAGACAGGTTAGTAATCAATACCAATTTAATTCGTTGTTTAAACTATTCAAACGATAGTTTCCATTATAAGTTAGTAACTCGATCAATATATTTAAACAGAAACTACAATACAGCCTATTAAAATCTAGATGATCAATTATATAAAAACTCAATGTCTTGTCAAGCAAGAATACAGGCCCTCAGAACAATGCAAAGTCGACCGTGAGAGTCTCGCGTGACACCCAACACGTGCGCTTTCCCTCCTAACAAGTTGTCTTTGCTTGTCTATGGGTTTCTATGGTTCGCCTGTTGCATCACGTTACGCTATGGGCCCGATAACGACTTGATTACAGCCTAAAACATTCTACATTGAACAGCCATTACAGTGCAGATCTTGAGTCTGTTATAATGGTTTAAGTGAATGTGATGAGGTTACATTACGTAATGGCGACATAAAAAGAGCTATTGGAAAATAGACAGATGTCGCTTACGTCAAATAATAGAAAAATAATGTAACCGCCAACTGCTGTAAGGAACGTTTTTGTTACAGCTATTAAGGCTTAAGTGGCCTGAAAAGGGCTCACTTTCGTTGGTTAACCGATATGGATTGCTATTGTGTTGGCGTTAATCATGAACTTGAGGTTTCTTTTGGAAAACATTAGTTTCACCCGCGGTTTTACCGCGCGCAGCCAAGCGTTCGAATGCTTACAAATTCGTGAAGACATTTTGCAAGCGCCTAAAGCATTGGCACTCTGAAACTAGAATACGACTAAAAACTGATAAGCGACGTCGGTAAACTTAGTCAGCTGAAATGATGAAATGAAATGTGATACGTCTGACGTGAGTACGTCTGTTTACGTGTTTATATGTAACATTTAAATGATAATGATTCATCGAATACCTTCCCGGTAATAGTTAACTACAAAATTCCAGCAACTTTACTTGCATAGATCTAGTCTGTTTCGTCTCATCTATCTTTTTACCATAAAAACTAATATCCATCCCCGATGCTCAAGCTTTAGCGGCTTAGCCATGAAGGTGGATCAACCAGACATACAAACTGCATAGGCGATTATAACATAATATTATACCGGTAAACACTACGACTCATCCATGGTTAATTCCACAGCCATCAACAACTCAGCTTAGAATCTTGTTTTTGTCACGACAGTCTTTAGGAATTTTGCGGTTTAGCGGCAGAGAAGAAACTCCTCGATACGAACAGGAAGATTACTATAGGCTTTTTGATACTGTGCCTCATTACCTGAGTATCTTTAACGTCTCCACTTATTTAAGTACATATGACAAATGTGTCAAACGGTTACAAGGTCGAATTTCCGTTACTTACCAACTACCATATTCGTTTGAACAAATTTTCATAAGTTAAAAAATCATTTTTTACTAATGCCTCTGAGTTAAATCGATATTGCGTTTGAGGTGTTTAAACATTGTTTTTAACTCAGCTAATGTAAACAAACTGTTTTACCCTAAATAAATGCACGATGCAAACTACCTATATTATGTAAACAACATCAAATTGACACCATGAGAAAGACTGAAGAGCTTAAAATACCAAGCCGTTAAACAAATAAAAGCTTCCATGATTGACGAGTCACGAAATAACTTTAAGTATACAAATTTACCTAGTTTTAAACTAAGCTCGTGAAAAGTTCCATTAACATTATTATAAAGCTGTAACACAATCACCAAGGCAATTATGCTAATTTAATTACAAAATACTTAAAAAGTACAAAGACACTTGTACACATTGCGAGTAAAAGGCAAAAAGTGCATTCAGAAAATTAGGCCAACAGCAGGGTTGACAAAAATTCAAGTTTGCATTGACTAAAAGCCAATGAAAATTAATTTAATGTAATGTGTTATTGTAAATAATGTAAATAGCTAAATACGTACGTTTGAATAAAAATCTATTTAATAAAAAATAAGGACTTGGACTAAGGGAATAAGGGCTTGTAGTACTGTTAGGCGATGGGCTTGCAACCTGTCACTAATACACTAGTAAACTTCTTGGCCTGATTGTGCAAAATGTGGTTACAGAATTATCAACAAGTCTTTTAGAGTTGTTGGTATTTTTGTAGCTCTGCCTACCCCATTCTGGGAATGGAGGCGTGATGTTATGTATGTGTGTGTATGTTAATAAAAAATATAATATCAAATGAGTCATTTAACGCCAAAGTGAATGGTCGTACGAATTGGATCTCACACTGGATGATTAAAAATAAAAATAAATTTCACTGACAGCGGGCGCAAACTACGCAGTGTTTAAAGTGAAAATATTAGCGCGGATTTCACCACAAATATACAAAAGGCATGTATGGAAAAGCTTTATATTATTTTACCAAAAAACAGCCAACAACTGACCGAATCCGACAACGATATCTATATTGTAATTGCTAAAAAGCATTAAAATAAATAATATTGAAGATAATGTTTTAGATGGTAACCCTAGAACCAATGGAAGTAGAGCATTATGACATAATGGTGGCGCCCGCGCAGATAATACCTATAGCAACATTCGAATAACACGCACTCAATAACACATACAACGAATGTTATGTATAGATCATATTGGCAATGCATTTACGACGTAAGGGATGAAATAAAGTTGATTTCACGTTGCTTGCTAAAGTCAAATAATTATGTTTAACCTTGTAAGATGTAACTGCCTGCAAGCAGCAGTATGTACGTTACGTCATCAATTAAGAACGACTTGACCGATTTAGCTCATTTATTTTTTGTTGTGTTGTCAGGAGAAGGTACTTATGTATAAAAAAAAACCCGATACGAACTGCTACTTTAGAATAAGTAACGATGTGTAACAGGAATCCAGGTCATTTATCGTAAAATAGAATGTACCTATGAATCCTATGATACCTAATTTAGAAACTATACATGCTGATAAAAATACAACAAAAAATACGTATTTTAAATAAAGTTGATCATTTAAATAAAGAAACGTTATCACTCAATGCTCGAGCGCTAGAAGGAAGTATAACAAAAAGATGTGCAGCAAAAAAACACCGTAAAGAAAGAATAATAGATCTATTTTCATTGAGTTGTTGTTGGGCAGTCCATGTATGCATAATGCTGATACAACCATTAATTATTCCAACCGCCATTAATCTAAAATCGCGCAATACGGTTTTATCTCTACAACTTTTACTAGAATTTCCTTATTGCCCCAACTTTAATGTTTACAATACAATACAATACAAATACTCTTTATTGAACACCAAAAAAATAAAATAAAAACAGAACACGGAACAGTACATTTAAATCATAGCCATCATAGGTATACAACAGGTGGTCTTACCGCTAAATAGCGATCACTTCCAGACAACCCTGTAAGAGAAATAACTGAGGACAAATTCATGGCAGGCGGTGTAACTGTTTACTGAATGATTTCCAACATTAATTACAAGCACCGTGTCGCAATTTTTTCCTCGATCAACTCCATGCCGCAATTCGGTCAGTCTAATGTAAAATATTGCACATTTATTTCACTTTCAAATTACTTTCCTGCTTTTATTTGTTTTACGTAAAGCTTTGTGAGTTCCGCGGTGTATAAGTAGGTAGATTAAGAAATTAAATTGAATGGAACATTAAGCGAGTTTTAGAGATAATCACTAGTCGCTTAATTGTGATGTCGCTTAGATGTGTCAAAGGGATATTATTAAATGTAGCAACAATTGGGATGCAGTTCAAGATCACTTCGACACGTTGGCCAAATCCCGGTAAGGGCAGATATTTGTGTGATGAGCGCGAATATTTGTTCCTGAGTCTTGGATGTTTTCTATATATTTAAGTAAGTATTTCTCTATATAAGTATGTTTATCGTTGTCTACTACAAGCCAAGAGCTTAGTTTGGGACTAGGTCAATTTGTGTGAGATTGTCCCTAATATTTATTATTTATTATTACTTTGACGTCTTTTTCAAGTTCTGCGTTTGAAATAATAGCCATTAAAGGGCAAAGCTGATCAAAAATAAATTAAAATCATCTTTTTTTAGTAAAAAAATGTAGTTTTAAATTAAATCGATAACACGTTAGGCTAGTTGGTGTGACTCTGCCTACGAAGCTAGTGGTCCTGGGTTCAAATCCCGGTAAGGGCGGATATTTGTGTGATGGATGAGTGCCAGTATTTGTTCCTGAATCGTGGATGTTGTCTATGTTTTAAGTATGTATTTCTCTAAGTAAGTAGGTTTATCGGTTGTCTAAAGGTACCATAGTACAAATGTATAGTTTAGCGACTAGGTCAATTTGTGTGAAATTGCCGCTGATATTTATCACTACATAGTTTAAAACAAAGTCGCTTCCCACTGTCTATCTGTCCCTACGTATGCTTAGATCTTTAAAACTACGCAAAGGATTTTGATGCGGTTTTTTTAATAGATAGAGTGATTCAAGAGGAAGGTTTCGTATAATAATTTAACCCGGAACGAAGCGAGAGAGGGTCGCTAGTTTTATTATAAGGCCGCTTCCTGACTTGTCGGTATGCGTGCAATAAAACGTGCAGGCGGCGTAAACACTGCGCATGATTGGAAGATGCCACTGGTTGCCTAGCAACCCTTGCCGATTCCGTGTTTTACTGCAAGCATACCGACAAGTCAGGAAGCGACCTAAAACTAGAACATATTTGCGTTCAAATGATGCCAAATTAAAACGACACCTTAAAAATTCTCGTATCCTATCCTAGTTTTATCCAAGGCTGCAGGAACTAGTTAATAGTGCACATGCGAAGTAACTCCATACCTGGCTGATACGTTATCTCTAAGACAAGGATGAGCATGCGGTGCGGTTAATTAACTGCAGCGGTAAACGAATGTGACAAGAAGACGTTGTTAAACGCCATCTTACATCTTTGCAATGTTTGCACCACATTGGATTTTCATGGATGCGGTTATCTGTTCGAATAAGACCTCAATGTCTGATTACTTTGCTGACGTTCGAGACAATCATAGGTTCAATGCTGGGGCCCTAGTGAAAAAGGGTGTAAGTCTTGTTGACCTTGTCCCAAACTAAGCTCTAGGCTTGTACTATGCGTACTAGACAACGATAAACTTACTTATACACCGTGTTTTTTTTGATTTACGATAACTTTAAGGGCACGTTCTTCAAGTCAAATTAAGCTAATTTCCCGAAGACAGACATATGATAACTCGTACGGTTATAAAGATATTCAATTATTAAAATTAATCAGTTAATCACGTTAAACTAATGTAAAAGGCTCTTAATTGATACCTAACAATTTTCTTTTAATTACCTATTATGAGTAAAGAGTTTTCAATTGTTAGGTCGTGCACCTTTCAAGTGTTATCTTTACTTGTGTGTGTGTATGTCACGCTGACTTGACGTATTTGACACTAACTATGAGTTAACTCTAAAGACCCTTTTAGAATGATTGAAGACACAACATTTATTTACTTTGTTCTAAACATTTTTTTTTATTTTTTTTTGCAATATTTTAAAATCTAATGTACCGCGTAGTTTCTATACGTGTACCTAACAATATGCCGAAGTTATCGTAAATCAAAAAAAACACGGTGTATAGAGAAATGTATAAATTTAAATTCATAGAAAACATCCAAGACTCTGGAACTAATACTCGTGCTCATCACACAAATATCTGCCCTTACCGGGATTTGAACTCGGGACCACTAGCTTCGTAGGCAGGGTCACTACCAATTAGGTCAACGAGCCGATAAGGGTTAAATTCTAGTGACTAGTATACTATGTTTATGTATATCCTTTTTAGGGTTCCGTAGCCAAATGCCAAAAAACGGAACCCTTATTATTATTATTTTTTAGCTACACTGAATTTAACTATGTATTACTAGCATAGAGGCATTCCATCTTAGTCCTCAGGGTTGGCAACGTATTTGAGGTCTTAGGATTATCGTCTTGAGAATTCAAATGTCTATGGATCTCAGATTCGTTTGCCTTCTCCTTAACATAAAAAAAAACCTTCTATAATAATAGAATAATAAATTAAAAAAATATATGATGTACATTACCATGCAGACTTCCACCGAAAATTCGTTTGAACGAGATATAGTAAGTAGTTTTTTTTAATACGTAATAAATCGTCTTGCTGCTACGGAACTATTATATTCATGGGCGAGTCCGACTCGCACTTGGCCGCTTTTTTATTACGAGCTAAGTCGATTTTTCTACTAGGACCCACCCCTCTATTTAGCTCGGTAAACATTTTTTTTTTGACTTGTTACCGTTTCGTTTTAACTCGCCGCCTGTCAAGTAAATAAGAGCTATCAAAATACTGATGATATGGAAACATGTCAAAAGCAATATTGTTTTATCCTCGTGACGCCCACAATAATTCAAACAGGGAGATTTTTGTAAGTGGGAATTTGAATCTAACGACAAGGGAATAAAGTTCAATTACCTTTGCTCTTAAATGCCATCTTTAACTTTGAAACAAATAAAAATTAACTTTATGATGACTGAAATAAAGTTCACACTAATTTGCTTTTATTATGTACCCTTTATAGCATCGCATCTTTATACATCGGGTCTCACGAGGATATGGAGTTGATTAGTGTTAGGTCTCACCCCTCAGAGATGATATTATAAAACAATATTCATATATATAACACAATCGCATCAATACGAGTATATCTATCTTGTTTTTATTTATTTGTTAAGTCTATGTTTAAATTATCTTTATTTCTTCTTAAATGAAAATTTTATTAAACTGGTATCGTTTTTTTTAAATATAGCTTTAAAAAGGTACTGCGGGAATATTGCCCCATAAATGACGTATCCGCCATCCACCCCTAACCTAACCCACAGGTTGGTATATATATATATATATATCTCTTTAAACATTTTGAAAACCCAAAGGTTTCAGAAATAATGATTTTCTACATTATAAAAATTCGGACAAACTGAAACAGCGGGCAAACCTTTTTCGACTTGTGATTGATTACCAAATTTTACACAGACATATATTTTTACTAGACACCGAAACATATTATTTTTTAAATAAATAAACACATGAAATCATCGACTCAAGACATTCATATTTACCCCTGAGATCAAGCCCAATCCCGCTACCTTCATCACTGCTAAGCCAACCGCATCAAATAACAATTAAGCGACACTAATCTCTACGGCAATTGGAATAACGTTAATCTGTTTGTGGCAGGTCAAGGACATGGACGCCGAGAGCCAGCACTCGCGCGCTTCGCCGGCCATTGACAAGCTCGAGGAGAAACTGTGAGTTAACCGACCTTCACTTCCTCACGGCTAATCGGTAATCTGAACGATTACCGCTCGGCGAAAAGGCGTAAAGCACATTTACTGCCGCTTATTGCGAAATGTATGTAATGTAAACGCCACCAGGTTTTGGTAAGAAACGTCTGTTTTTAGGGCTCTGTTCCTGTAAACGAAAAAATAAACTATATTAAAACCATTTTACGACAAATACTAAGGTCCAAGATTAGCATCTTAGTTAATACAATCAGAAAATACCGCAATTAATGCGACATATTTGGACACTCGCAAATAAATCAAACCCTATAGGATATTTTACATGGGCTACCAAGAGCCATTTTTAGATTTTGCCCTTTGTGAACGAAGATTAAGCCAACCCATCACTAATACACTAGTAAACTTCTTAGCCTCATTGTGCAAATCGTGCAAAATGTGTTATGTATGTAAATAATTAGAAAGTGTAAATTGATACAAAATATACATATATGTCTATTAAAAAACAGACTATTCATTTTACTTCTACTCTACTTAGTTACTTTATCTTTAAATTATGTACACAAATATCTTAGTAACGTTCTGGATACATGCTACACCCTCACTACGGCATACTTTTATCGGTCTGATTCGACCCGATACCGGAGCGAACGTGTTAAAGATGCATTTATTTACGTCGTAAAACAAACAAAGTATTAAAAACATGCACGCGAATTTCACGGTCCTCAAAAGAGTTACGCAATAATAATGCAAGTGAATCTTCCAAACAAAACAAACGTTATTATCTCGCTACGCCGTGTAATGATCGAGTTGTGCTTTGTCCACACTAGCGGCAAAAAATAAACATTCAAAATGACGTAAGCGACATCATGATCGTCGGTAATAAGGGTAATTACTATCTTTATTAGTAGGTACGCTGTCCGTTATCTGCTTTGATCTTTATCTGCTTTGTAATTAGTTTTTTTTTACTTAAATCAATTTTTTGATGACGTTATAGGTTACATTTAAAAGTATGTATAAGTTTTTTTTTTTTATATTTGTGTTTTAAATGTATGACAGTAAAGTAGAGATTATGATATTTTTCAGACATATACGATCGTAAAATGCCTTACCTTACCTCCTACCTTACCTTACCTTATTTCCTATAAAGTTCAAAATAATAATGATAACGATCATTATATATGTTTTTTTTTCTGAAACCGTAAATTTTTCAGGATTGTTATAAAACAAACCTAACCTAATCTAACGGGTTCAATACAATGAATTTTTAAAATATACTGGAAAGTTTACGGTTTACCCTGTATGGTTGCCGGGTTAGAATAGTGCCGCTCCATGTCTTCCCGTGGATGTTGTAAGAGTCGACTAGGGGAGTAAGGGCTTGTGGTACTGTTGGGCGATGGGCTTGCAACCTGTCACTAATACACTGCTAAACATCTTAGCCTGCTTGTGCAAAATGTGGTTACAGTATCAACAAGTCTTTTAAGAGTTGTTGGTATTTCTGTGGCTCTGCCTGCCCCGCTCTGGGAATGAAGGCGTGATGTTATGTGTGTAAGTTTACCGTTTTAGAACTAAAACCATACATTTAGAACTTTACATGTTATGATACGGTCCCTCACGATATATATATATATATTTAATGGTGAGTAAAGTGTAGACATAGCTTTAACAAGTGGGTCAAGGCGTCGTTTTTTGACATAATCAGAGGTTTTATTCTTTATCTCGTGCAGCGTGCAGGTGAACGGACAGCATTTTAAATTTACCTTTTTTAATCACATTATTACATACATATATAAAGTCACGCCTTCATTCCCAGAGTGGGGTAGGCAGTTGATAATTGTCTAACCACATTTTGCACAATCAGGCTAAGAGGTTTACTAGTGTATTAGTGACAGGTTGCAAGCCCATCGCCTAACAGTACTACAAGCTCTTATTCCCTTAGTCGCCTCTTACGACTTCCACGGGAAGACATGGAGTAGCACTATTCTAACCCGGCAACCACACGGAAATACATTACTATTAACATATTTAATATCATCTGGATTTAGGTTAATTCTGACAGAACTTAGATAAGGTAAATGCAGCTAGTAACGACCCTCCGAAGGCAATTTTGAAATTGATCATACTTATTAAGAATACTGGTAGCCGTCACAGTATTTTTATTATTTTTATATGGTAATATTGAATATTGGATTTATATTTACTACGTTAAATGCTTTAACATAAAGCATTTTCTTGTGAAAAATAATTAATAAAGTGGGTAAGTCGATTGTTTCTATTACCGACCCATAGTAACAGCTGTGAAGCTATTAACGTTTTTTTTGCAGCTATTAACGACTGTCAGAAAATGATACATTTGTAAATGGTGAAAAATACTTACAATACATCCCTTATTGGACTACTTTCAGAAAAAAAACACTGTTATAAACCAATCGAATACCATCGCAGAATTAAATAATCTGTTTTTTGTTGAAATATCCCAAAAGTTTCAAATAACTCAGAAACCAATGAAAATCGCTGAACATACACGGGGGTGTTTTAGATTGGTCTAGGCATGAGGCATCTAGATTCTCAATTATATCGTCAATTTTTGGACCACCAATGTACACAAATATAAATAATATTACTTAACATGAAATACTTAAGTATAATAATTTGTGTAGGGTTGCTAATAGTTACCCATCGTTGCTATTACCGACCCATGTGGGTCGGTAATAGAATATGTAGGTATAATAGTAAAATGTATTACCGACTCATAAAAAGTACATAATATTTATAATCAGTGGTTTCCTGACTGTAAAAGAGACCGTGATTGATTAAAGTAATAAAACATTTAACTACGAAAACAACTTTTTATTAAATTATGGTTAGTTAATTATTGTCTCTAAAGTAAATCGAGTTATGAATAATGTAGTCATTTTCAATAAATTTACAACGCAAAAAAAAAGAAAACTACACAAATTATTGTATAACGCTAATTGATTTATACAAAGGCTGATTGTTTGTTATTAAAATGGTTTATACAAATACTTGGATAATTGTCAAATTTCAACAGAAAAGATATAAAAATGAAAGTACATGGCGGCCATTACCGACTCATGGGTCGTTAATGGCTGCAACTAGTAAAATTGAAGAAGCTATCACCGCCCTATTTTCAGTTAACGTTTTATCATATAAAGTGATGTTTTATCAATAAAATGCATTACAAACTCGAGAATTTATAAGTAAATGAATACATTTAATACTACACGATAATTGTAGGTATCGTTTATGTGCATTAAATGTCTTAAGCAGAAAAATTGGGTACTTACCTACCGGAACAAGGGCCAGTACGACAAGACCTGCGTCCACGCCGGCCGCACAGAAACTGATGTATTTTATCTCCTTTTCGCACTGCCACGCAAACTAAAGTAAGTTTATCCGATGCTCAACTAACAAATGCGTGTATTTCTTCTATTACCTGTGGCTCAAACAGTTGCAGAAACGTTAAAATTTAGAATTACACTAATGGGTCGGTAATACCTGCAGATTTTCGATGGGTCGTTGATAGCTGCGTTTACCTTACTACTTAATTTTGAGTTAGTGCAACTTATTATCAATCCTGAAAGGCCGTGTGGTATCTAATAATTATGAGTAAGTACATGTTGAAAACGGAGGATGTTACATATCAAAAAATACGTCCGATTATAATAATCACTATTTATTCAGAATAGAATGCAGGAGAGACGACCCGGCTAGCTTAACGGCCGTTCGAGTATAAGACATGTTCTATTTCATTGAATATTACCTATCAGAAATGATATCCTTGATGCTATATTATAATGTGTCGTAGGGTTCTCAATTGTCAACGATCATTATCACAATGAGAAACCAGTAAATGATAAATATGAACTTTAATATTCTTATTACTCTCTCTAGGTAAACCTCAATATATTTAGTTGAGTATTTTATCTTTACTTCACTGCAGGATGTTTTTATTAAGATAATACAAGTTTAATGACGTAAGTGACATTAACTATGCAAATTGTTAACGCCACATTTTATTGTGCAAAAATACATTGTTTTAATAAAAAGGGTCATTACATCTAGGATGTATATTACGTGTAATTACCATTTGGTCAAATAAATCGTAGATATTTTATTGACGCGTACAAAAAACCTAACAAGACGACGCCGTTTGTAACTATTTCATTACGCCGGTAGAATTTTATCCAGTGTTTTATACACGATTTAATCTAATATATATTTCACGCCTGTATCCCAGAGGCGTAGGCAGAGACCACTTCTTTCCACCTGCTACGATCCTGACAAATCTCTTTCGCGTCTTCCACATTCATACATCGAGTCATACTTGCACGTCGGATTCGGGTACTTAAGATTCGGTCCTTATCGAGTATTTCTCCATTATTTGACTAAAAAAATTACACCTAGGGCGGCCCCTTCCGACCCTTCCACTTGTAGGAGGACAATCACGTCGGGGTCACCAATGTAGGTAGAGAGGACAATAGAGAGATCTCTCTCCAGGCGGGTGTTATGCCTGGGGACCAAAGTCCATTTGGATGAAGTTGGAAGTTGTATATAAGTCAACCGACTGAAGAAACTTCGTTAGCGCGATGTAGTGCACTATCAGATTTAGTTGCGCTGTCTGACGCTGGTCACTTTTGCACTGTATATGTCTTTCGTCAATCAACTTTCATCCATTCTTTCCATATGGCCAAACATATATTAGTCTTGTAATTAAAAAAACAAAAAATCGCCTTCAAAAACGCAAGAAATAACTTCTTTTAAAATTGTAGGCACCTACCTAATAGGTTAGTCCAACTGAAGTCGGTTTTTTTGGTGAAAATATGGTGGTCGCTGACTTCAGTTCGACCGACCTATTAGGTAGGTAGGTACCTACAATTTTACAATGAGTTATTTCTTGCGTTTTTGAAGGTTATTTTTTTTTTTTTTTAATTAATGTTATTTTAAACTTTTTAGTGATCATAAATACACTGTTCCGTACTCCCACTTATTACCTAGTTGATATGAAACTTTAAGTTTCAAGCGCGCCGCAAGCAACGCCGCCTGAAAGTCATTGTCATATTTCAACAAGTAAATATTCTTCGTTGTAGTCGCTCAACTATCTTAATCGAGATATATTATCGCCACCCTTGAAATAGGTACCGTTGAGGAGTTCCGTTGGGCATCTGTGGCCTTCATCATCAGTTCCACTTCCCCAAATGATACTTTCTGAATGCAAATGCTAAAAATACTAAAATCGCTATATCCTCACTGATCCAATCATCAGATTCAGATTTGGTGACAATGGAAGTATACTCTATCAAACCAACAAAAAGTTTTCAAAATCGGTCCACAATTGACGGAGTAATCGGTGAACATTCATAAAAAAAAACTTTTTTGAAGTCGGTTGAAAAAAGCGAAAGAAGCGTTTAGCTTAGGGCTTATCATTATTATGGCATTACATAATTTAGAATGACATTTACATTAATAACAATTTAACAACATTTTTTTTGTAAATTACCTAATTAGTATTTTGTACGATTAGAAAGGAAACATTGCATAAGTCACAGGTATTTTTTTTATTTTCATAAAAGCCTTTAATTTAGAAGCAAAAAAACCATTGTTTGATTGCCCATTGTAAAATGTAAGTACCCGTAAGTGAAACATATCGTTATTTATTCTACTTGGTAAGCGCATATAATTTTTATTTATAGCTTATGACATGTTATCGTATTGTGTATAACTCAGGAGATGGAATCATAAAATATAATGTTCAAAACACATAATGGTCATAATATTAAACTCTAGCAGGATTTTTTAAAAGTTCTTTCTATACAACCCATTAGGTAAGGTTTTTTTTATGTTAAGGAGAAGGCACACGAGCACTCAGGCCACCTGATGGTAAGTGGAATCTGAGACCCATAGGTTGGTTTTAAGTTTTATAAAATGCTGAAATGTTTACGGTTTCAGAAAAAAAATGATATAATATGAACATTATGTATTTGAATCATTATGTATTACGGCTGAGTTATGCAGTTAGGCAGGGATCGGAATTTTGCAAGACTTCGGTGAGGAAGCTTAGTATGGATATAGCTTGTAACTCCGGGATTTCATTTGCAATGTTTTAAAGTTTGTCACTAATACACTAGTAAACTTTTTGGCCCGATTGTGCAAAATGTGGTTACAGAATTACCAACAAGTCTTTTTAGAGTGGTTGGTATTTCTGTAGCTGTGTATGTATGTTAAAGTTTGTGTTTGTTTCAGAAATATTTTAATGATTATTTTGCTAGTATAGAATATCGCATTGACGAAGTATGTAGACAATTATTTAAACTTTAAAAAAGTATTTACAAACTTCAATTAAGGTCAAACATAACTTCAAATATAACTTCAATTAAGGTCATGTCAAGAAAATATTCTGTGAAAATATACGAGTCCCGTAATCCCGGGTCTTGTCCATATTAAGTATAATGTTTCAGATCATTCACCCGACTTCCTATTCCGATCACTCGTTATAGGTGATACGTACCCATAACTCAGCCCCCATTATTTAAAGTTTCGTTTTGTTTTAAGGCAAATGAAAAAAGCTGTGACGGATTGAGAGTAAAAACGATAGCGCTATCAAGTCATCTTCGGGATATTAAAATCCACAGTTGCAATTGTACACAAATCCCAGTAATGAATTGCAAATGCGACTGCATGACGAGATCTAGTGTGATTAAGTATCTTGGGATAGTTATCGATGAAAAAATCAGCTTTAGAGAGCATATAGCTGCTGTTTCAGGTCGGGTCAGAAAACTGATACACACTATAAAAATGCTGCGCGAATCAGTAGACACAAAGTTGTTAAAAACTATTTACTTGGCACTAGGACAGTCAATAATAAATTACTGTATTCTTTCCTGGGGAGGAATCACCTCTGCCATCCTCCTAAAATTAGAAAGAGCGCAAAGAGCAGTTTTAAAGGTCGCGTTAAGAAAACACTATAGATACCCTACCTCAGAGCTCTATAGAGAAGCTCAGGTGCTTAGTGTTCGAGGACTGTACCTAATGAGGGTGGCGACAAGGGTCCATAAATCCGTCTTGAACTTACCAGAATATAATGTCATGCTTCAACACCGCATCTTCAAACTACCCACTCCCGCTGTCCAAACTTCATTTGCACAACGCTTCTCAAATTTCTTACATCCCCGAATTTATAATAAACTAATTAAGACTTACAAATTTAAAGAACACTCCGTTCTTGAAGTAAAAAGGGTTTTAACAAAGGGCATGTTACAGTTATCATACGCAGAGACTGAACATTTCATTAAAGTGCAATAAACACACACACACACCACACACGAACACACACACACAACACACGAACACACACACACCACACACGAACACACACATACACACACACTTTTGTTTTGTTTTAAGATTTGAATTATTGTAATTTTTGTTTTCATTTTAATGTTTATTTCTGTTTGGAGACTATTGCTATATTTTATTAATTACACATTTAAACAAAATAAAGAATTATTGTTGCCGTTAGCCGCTAAAACATATATTTGTCAACCGTACTATATCCCCCACGGGACAGGCAATGCCTAGTGTGGGGGTCAGTCTAATCTGAAATTGCTGTTTTTATCTTTTCTTGGAAATAAATTATTTGTATTTGTATAATTATTTGTAAGTTGTAATTTTTTACGTGTCTATGTTAAAACTATTATAATTTAGGATTTATTTTTCTCGTTTCCGTGTGGTTGCCGGGTTATAATAGCGTCACTTCAAGTCCGTGTTTTTTTTTAAGGAGAAGGCACACAAGCGCTCAGGCCACCTGATGGTAAGTGCAATCTGAGACCCATAGACATTTGAATTCTCAAGACTATAATCCTAAGACCTCACATACGTTGCCAACAATGAGGACTAAGATGGAATGCCTCTATGCTAGTAATTTCACCGGTTATCTTATCCCCACACCGAAACAACAATGCGAACACTGTTGCTTAGCGGGTGGTTAATGGATAAGACAGTGGTAGCGATCCGGATGGACTCTTGCACAGGGTCCTACCACCGCTAAAAATTTCGTAAGAGGTGACTAAGGGAATAAGGGCTAGACGATGGGCTTGCAACCTGTCACTAATACACGTAAACTTCTTGGCCTTACTGTGCAAAATGTGGTAACAGAATTATAAACAAGTATTTTAAGAGTTGGGAATGGAGACGTGATGTGTGTACTCGTAATTCTCGCTTAGTAAATTATTGAGCTAGTAATATTTATTATCTAAAGTAACCTATCTGGATATCCCTAAATACAGGTTTTGGAGTTTATAATTTAATTGAATCCCTAACACGATGAAACGGATTCCTCACCTTTAAGATCAAATAATGTTTATAAGGCGAGACGCCGAGCATCTTATTAAATGATTGTTATAAAAAAGACAATGGCGATACAAAAACCGGTTCACATGTAGTTTACACATTTCCGACGCTGCCGGGGTTCCGTGAGAATCCTTCGAACCCTTGTTCGATTATTAAATAAAATTGCTGTTCTGCCATGATTCAAACAAGGGGCCTACCGGTACGGGTGCTGCGGGGTTAAGGAGAAACTAGGATCAGAGGCCCCAGCCAAGATGCAAACATTGCAAACGCTCCTAACATTTTTCTTTTTTATCTATCGCTCAAAATGTAAGCAGTGAGAGTTGACCACGTGGTTTATCGTAACGCAGTAGAATGTCATGTCAATGATAGAAAAGAGAAACGTTAGCGTTTGCATCTTGGCTACCCCAGGGAGTTTGCGAAGGCTTTAGCGAAAGGTTCCTGCTTAATAATTCGAAAACGACGACAAACTGGGTATGTCTGGATCGCTACCACCATCTTACCCTTAATTGCAGCGCCAAGCAGCAGTGCTCGCATTATTTTGTTGCGGTGTGGGGATAAAACAACCGGTGAAATTACTAGCATAGAGGCGTCCCGTCTTAGTCCTTAGAGTTGGTAACTCATTTGCAGTCTTAAGAATTCATAGTGTCTATGGGTCTGAGATTCCACTTGAAATTGTTTTGTGAGTATGCTCAAAAATGTCTACATCAACGGAGTTCATATAAACCGCGCCATGTACACTGAAATGCTGCCTCTATTTTACTGGGTTTCGATTTTAACTTTGACGTGTTTCCGTGTGGTTGCCGGGTTAGAATAGTGCCACTCCATGTCTTCTCGTGGATGTCGTAAGCGGCGACTACGGGAATAAAGGCTTGTAGTACTGTTAGGCGATGGGCTTGCAACCTGTCACTAATACACTGGTAAACATCTTAGCCTACTTAAGCAAAATGTGGTTATAGAATTATAAACAAGTATCTTTAGAGTTGTTGGTATTTCTGTAGCTCTTCCTACCCTTCTCTGGGAATGAAGGCGTGACGTTATGTATGAATGTGTTTTTATATTTTGACGTTTTAATAATTCATATTGAATTGGCCGAGTTAAAAACAATACCAAAACACGTCAAAGGCAATATCGTTTTGACCCAGTAGAAGAGGCCCTGTTACGGTCATTGTCAGGGTGGTGGAATGGGGGCTGGTGTCATGAATAGGGTTAGGACTTTTGGTGGCATACCGTGGTTCTAAAATCTATGGAGTAGCTTTTTCACTTTGATTTTAACCTTCAGTTCAGTAGTCATAAAAAATACAATTATTAAACAGCTGAAGGAATTTAATGCATTTTGGCATGGAGGATATCTCCCGATGGGAAAGGGTAACAAACAAACGAATATTAGTAGGTATGATTAAACCAAACCAAATATGTCTTAAGTACTTTAGTTGTTTATTAGGAAATAATGATATGATAATACTAAAGGTCAAAATCAAAGTGGTGTGTATATCACTATAGTATAAAACAAAGTCGCTTTTTCTGTCCCTATATCCCTATGGATGCTTAAATCTTTAAAACTACGCAACCGATTTGGATGCGGTTTTTTTAATAGATAGAGTGATTGAAGAGGAAGGTTTATATGTATAATACTTTAATCCGGAGCGAAGCGAGGGTGGGTCACTATCTATATATATAAAAATCAATTGCTGTTCGTTTGTCTCGCTAAAACTCGAGAACGGCTGGGCCGATTTGGCTGATTTTGGTTTTAAAATGTTTGTCATAGTCCAAGGAAGGTTTTAAAGGTGCGAAAATAATTGAAAAATCCACCGTGAAAGTCAGAAATTAGCAGCGGGGCGAAGCCGCTGGCGGGCCGCTAGTGTATAATAATTAGGAAATAGCGACTCCATGGATTGAAGAACCACGGTATGCCACCAAAAGTCCTAATCCTCATGACGTTAAGCTTTGATGACATTGCCGTCTATATATGTTAATTAACCGAGACAGCGACCAAGACGAATCTATAAACGACCCCTTATTATATTAAAACAGAACGTATCAATGAAATAGTCATACATACCTACATACACTCGACAAAGACAACCCGAGGCTGACGCAGTCGGGTAAAAAATACTTCTTATTTACCGCTGCGTTATGGGTCAAATGTTTCGATTAACTTCGTTACTACACTGTTGCTAACTTCGTTCAATAAGATTTCGTTATTTAATTTAGCTACTTACAGCGGTTTATTGTAAAGTCAACCTTGACGGCAATTCCTTAGGACTATGGGTGGCTGAAGCAAGCAGGCCCGTAAATGAGCAACATCCATTGGATGTCTTATTATCGTTCAAAAACCGCTCTTCCTGTGTGTTAAGCGGCTATGTACCTGGGCCCTACGACTTTACGCACGACTTTCTGTCTTTTCCTTAATATCTTTCAAACAGAGTATAACTTGCTGGATTTTTTTATATTTTTGCAAAAATAAATTTGAGTAAATCATGTCAGAGGAAAAAACAAAAAAAAACGGCAAATAGCAGTATTTTTTATTCCACTCCGAAATGACTTACCTACTCTTTACATTTGCAAACATCTAGTAAGTTAGGTATCCTGTTTAACACTGATGGTTATTTTTTCATATTATGTTCCGTTTGAAAAATTACAGAAAATCGCGCGTCAAGCCATTGGCCCAGGGTAGCCAATTAAAAGAAAATAAAGAAAGAAAGAAAACGTTTATTCGTGACGTAACAAAGAACAGGTTAATACGCACGAGAAGAATGTAGTTACGGATAGGTTTTGGTATGCTTGCATTTAAGAGTATTGGTCTTTCGTGAAGCGTGTTTCTGTTTACGAGAAATGTAATCAGACAAATGACATTATCTTTCGAAGAATCGAGTTAGAACCCTGGTTTAACTTCATAATTTTGTTAAATGCCCATCCAATTAATAACTCTCCACGTCAAATCCGCGGGATGGGTGGTTAAAATGCTTTTGAGCCTTGGCCTCTTTTCTACATTGTCTTTAACCCATTGCTATTGTATATAGGTTAAGACCTATATTGGTACTAAAAGCGATCGGTGCATAAGCAATGCGATAGCAATAAAGGTAATGAACAAATCATAGATTAAGTTTTATCTATTGGAGGTTTAATTGTGCCATACTCGTATTTACTTTATACTTCATATGTGCAACATTACAAACGATATCAAAGCTTACTCTCATTGACATAGCTTATGCAACAATCTATTCCACGGAAACCGCAACACGCATAGAGTACGGGTGGCATAAAAATACATTTTTAATTTCACTTATTTTATTGATTCGGGGATGTTGCATTGATAAGAAATACAAATAATCAAAGGTAGAATTTCTTAACTATTATAAAATGTAAATATGCCTAACCCACAAATATATCTTTTCTCAAATGTTGTCTTTCTGTAAATTTTCTTAGTGTGGTGGCAATAAAACTTCGCTTATTCTTTACCTATCACGGGACTATGGAAGGCGTACATAGAGCCGAAGCCAACACGCAGAGGCCCTTTCATCATCATCATCAGCCGCAAGACGTCCACTGCTGGACAAAGGCTTTCCCTAAGGTTTTCCACAACGATTGGCCCTCTACTGCTTTTGGCCCTTTAGACAATTTTAATATAGTAAAGTGATGGGACACCAACCGGTGATTGTCCCTGAGTTCACACTATAGAAGTATAATAAAAGTATTTCCGCACTGACAACCACCGGTTAGGGTAGGACTATTTAGACGGATATGAACATTAATAATAGGCTTTATTAATGAAATGATATGTAATGGTAAATTAGGCTATTGATGAAACTATGGCACTGCCTCGCCAATGCTAAAAAAAAAACTTACTTTACTTTGTTTGAAATGGCAGACGGTGACTTGCCAACTCAAATGGAACGGGCTTTGAACAGTTGATAAGCAACAGTTCCAGAGGGCCTAAGGGTGTAGAGGCGCTTCTGTTCTGTTACCATAAGGTGCCCATTCGCCACTAATGCAATACATCCGACCTTCGAGCATATAGTTCTTGCATCTTCACTCTGACTGGCCAGTCAAGGCAAGCCAGAGGTAAGGGTCTATTCCTCGTCACACCAACCAGCCAATGAAGGCGCGTGAGGTAAGAAATAGGACCTTCCACGGAAGCACTCAGGTCCGTACAGTGGCGCTACACACAGAGCTGTCCACTTGTTGCCCCGCGGTGAGCAGGAGTGGGTGATGATGTCTCTTCTAATCTGATAGTTATAAGTGGATGTTACCAAGAAGAACCGCTGTGCTCTATTAGTTTAATAATAATACTATATTAGAATTATTAGCCAATAGAGGGAGTAGCTCATCACCGGCTGATGTAGAAGACCTCTTGGAAGACCTATGTCCGGCTGTGGACGTCCTTTGGCTGATAAAGATGATGATGATGTCTTTACTAAAATTTTCTCTGAGTAAAAACCACTTTTTTATCTTTATGGTCGTGGATATGTTCTGTTATAAACAGAACGAACACTAAACGGTTTACTCACATATATGTAGTAACGGCCCGACATGTTTCAGACTCATTAGCTAGGACTAGGAGTCCTTAATCAGGGGACTGTGTTATCGCGCCATATGCGAGTAAATTTTAGTGTTTGTTTTGTTTACAATATTGACTCACACTGGTTTACATTATGTTCTGTTATGTTCATGAACTGTTACTGTAAAATAAAGAAAAAATAAACACATTTATTCGTGACAAGTAACAACAAAGGACAGAGAAACACTCAGCGTAATGTTGGCTTTAAAATTATAAAATACTTAATGTAAAACAAAAAAGTAAGTTCGCACTCAACTATTCTAGCTCGTCTTTGTGTTCTGTAGACCGTACGTAGTCACGAGTCGCGAACTATCCTCGCGTGCGCTGTCGCACGGTTAAGGAATGGAACCGTAGCTACAAGCATACGGTTGAGGTTTCTTAACCCTGTGACCGCGTGCGATTTCAATTCGAGTAAAATACGACGTCGGATACAGCTATAAAATTTCTCGGTCTCTATGTTTTATATTGTAGTATTAAATGTACTCAATTTACGTTTAAAGCCTTTCCTTATTTATTCTTAAGACTTACCACGCAAAATGATGAATTTAAATTAAAATAACTTGTTTTACGCACATTTTTTTACCCGTCACTCTGTACGTCCGCGCAGAAGTGGTTTATCGCCACTTTTTCTCGAAATTTTCTACTTTCCGTTATAAATAGTATCTACCCTATAAATAAATATCAGAGACAATGTTACAAATTGACCTAGTCCCAAAATAAGCTCTATATAGGCTTGTACTATGGGAACTAATAGAGAACTAAATAAATACTTCAATACAAGATTTGAACCCGTGACTGCTAGCTTGGTAAGCAGGGCCACCACCAACTAGGCTAGGTGTCCCAGTACCAAATTCCACATCGATCTGTTGAGGCGTTGATTAAGGACGGAGGAAACAATCATCTACGGTATAATTCCAGCATCATGAAAATATTTATCTGCAGACCGAACGCACCAGGGCCCGTATCATGGTCGCCTTTATCGTGGTAGATAAAGCATGCGTCACTCTCGCACTGTGCTTGTCAGAAAGTGACGGATGTTTTATCCACGTTTTTTCACGCGATAAACACGGCCATAATAAGCCCCCAGAAGTACCCAATTATCGGCGCGCGCGCCTCCTTGTTACATACGCGCGCGCTGATTGGTTCACGCCTTTTAACCTTTTGTCTTATTATAATAAGGAATAGGCTAAAATAACCTGGATTAAAGATGACGTGTCGCCCAAAAATGTGACTTTTGAAAGAAAGAAAGAAATGCACAGTAACGTTGAAACTCACCATAAAACCCTCTGCAACTGAGGTGACTTTTTTAGAAACCTTCTACTAAGGTGGAGTCAGTTAGACAACATTTTTGATAAAATATAGAAAAACACTAATGGGTCAACGATAAGTATTTTTTATTTATTGTATAGCATAATTATTAAATTTCCATGTTGAATTTATAAGTAACATGTTTTAAGGCAATTAAATAAAAATATGTATGTTGCCCGGTTTTGTTACTATGAACTTGGACTGTTAATATTAGAAGTACGAGTTGTTACTCGTTGGCTGTGTTCATCCAACACGAATTAAATATGTGTTACCGAAATCAAATATATTCAAGCATACTAAGTGCTCAAAAATATCTGCACACGCTTTAACTCCTTTAACAAGTCAAGTTTAGATATTACAGACCACCTAATACTTACGCTCCATTCCGATGTAGGTAGGTACTTCATGGCATGGCAACTACAAAGTATACCCTATCAGTCCGGCGGTCTTTGTGTAATCGGGGAACATAATTAAAAAAACATATAAAAAAATATCACGACGAATTTATAACCTCCTCCTTTTTTGAATCTGGTTAAATAAGCAAACAATTACTCGTACCACAGAGGACATAGGCAAGATGCAAACGCTACTAGTTAACGTTGTCTTCCACAGACTTGAAATCTATGAAGTTGACATAAGTCGATGCGTCCTGTCATCAACTTACGTCAAACATTTTATCGATTTTCGCAAATCGCTTAAATAGCGTTATGCATCTTGACTAGGCGCCCTGACCCTATAGCCAAGCGGCATTCGTTTCTACGCGTTCCACTGCTTTCTATAGTATGAATCCTCATACAATATATCAACTATAAAACGCAGTGGAACGCAAAAACGTACGTGCGTGTCACGCGCATGCATCCATAGCCGAAGCCTTAAGGGTGGAATCAATTTTGTCTAAAGAAAATGTCTGTTATTTATGAAGATGCGTACGCATGCGAAAAGAGAATAGATGCGTACGCATTTTCATACGAAGTAGCTATTTTCTATAGACAAAAATGCGAATCGGTGCTGATAGATGTGATTCCACCCTAATGCTACGAAACCATCCGTCTCTCTCTCGATTACTAGTTTAGAAAGAGCATATTAGCGCTCCTTCATGCGCAAACACTAATGTTACTACGGTAAACGTTTCTAAATAATGCTAAAACTGGTCCGAACTAACAGTTATAATTAGAGTAGCTTAAGTAAATTAAAACTGTAACGGTTGAGCGACCTGCCTGGGCTCAAAATAGCGAAATGCTGTAAGTTTCCGTTTATTAACATACAGCGGTATTTTATAGCTGGAGAGAATGCATGTTTTAGAGGTATCTAAGGAAAAAAACATCTATGGGTCATACACAGATTTAGGTTATCGCCTTTCCTGTGGACACACCGAAAGTTAACGTTTTTAAGGCCTAATTTTCTGGCTAAGCCCATTCCCGCAAAAACGCCGTCGTTTTAGATCTATCGTATAAAAACATAACTTATATGCACACAAGCTTTTAACTATTGACCACAGGAGAGACAACTATTGTTTTTAAAAGTGTGTATGACCGTTATTCGTGTCAAACAACTACGCAGAACAAAATCGCACAAGAAGAATGAACTCCTAACCTAAATCTACATAATGCTGGCATTTTTAAGTCAGCGCTGGTCTACCGTTGGAACCATCAGGTGAAATCGATATTACCATCAAGGATATAATTGATATATCTTTAATTATTGCGTGAACCTGAATAGTAGATTTTAATAAGTTATCTTAATTTGTATTTAATTATTTTTTATGAAAATTACCGTAGAATTAGGTTGACGCACGGGTGCGGGGTCATGCTCCTACTAAATTCTCCTACTGGTAGGAGCACGAAGACAATAACATCCTGATTCTCCTACCGGTAGGAGCATGGATACCATTATGTTGCCGTTTCCTCGTGGTCCTACTAGTCAAAAAACTAGATTTGATCACTACATACTAATTGTGGTCGTAAAAGTAGGTAGGTTAGATTCGTTAGGTATCTTCAGACGCCCGAAGGGCAAAACCACCCAGAAAGAGGGTTCCGTCAAAATTCAGTAGGACAAAAATAGTAGGACCACAAGGAAACGGCAACATAATGGTATTCATGCTCCTACCGGTAGGAGAATCAGGATATTATTGTTTTCGTGCTCCTACCGGTAGGAGAATCAGGACATTATTGTCTTCGTGCTCCTACCAGTAGGAGAATTTAGTAGGAGCATGACCCCGCACTCTGACGCACTAATTTAACCAAATATAAAGATTGTTTCGTTATTTTTTTTTTTGTAATGGTATCATTACAAAAAACCTGCACAAAGTTAGGTATTATGGAATAACGTTTCCCTACCCGTCGCTTCAAGATAATATCGAAACATTTAACTACTTAGATTAGAAACTTTAACACTTTTCAAATAACTTCCTTTTACATGGCATGATATTGTAGAGAGTCGATAAAACACATTTTATTATGTTGTATCACGCGATATTACATAAGTTATACAACAAAAGAATTATATCGTATCAATCATTGGCTCGCGTAACATCTCTTGCGAGCTTATTTAAAAGCAAATCGTGTATAGATATCCTTAGTTACTTAACATTATAAATGCGAAAGTGTATTTGTTTTCTTGCTGTCATTACAGTCGTTTACAATTGAACTCCTCAGCTGATCGCTGTTTAATATAACAAAGATACTCGTAGTTCTAAATGAGATCTATGAAATGAAATGAAATAATGTATACAGTGAAGAGAGAATATCAGAATTGAGTTTCATTGATACAAATTAGGAGAAAGTGTAAAAAGAAGCATTTAAAACGCAAAACACTAAGTTTTAACCCGTTTATAAAATTTTATATAGAATCAAAAGTAGTTAAAATTTTAAAATTTATTTTTGTTTTTTTCTGTATCCTCATTTTATTTACGTAATATTTTAATTTAACGATATTGGCTTCAACAAAGCCATTCACAAAATAAATGCTAACTTCTTGATTAGGTCCTAATATTTTAAACATGGAACAACAGCTGTGACGTCATTCCTGTCGTCAATTTTGTACAGTGTTTTTGCAGGGCGTCTGAACACTCTGAACTATGACTTTTTAAGGTTCATTATCTTATGAAAAAAATACACGACGATTATTTCGCGTATACAGTTATTCCTCTCTTTCATAGCACTTTCCAGAGAGCGTAAGAAAAAACTACAAGTGGTCCGAGACTTCTTTGTCGCTCGGATCTCCCTTTCCATCTAGTCTGTAATGATAGAGAAACACTGAGTGACAAGCGAGAAAATACAACTTGTGCTAAGTGGGCTCTTTTACACGTCACGTCTATGGGTGTCAGATTCCACTTACCATCAGGTGGCCTGAGTGCTCGTGTGCCTTCTCTTTAACATACCTAAAAAAAAAAACGTCGGTAATATGAAGTAAATCTTCGGACACAGAAATGACGTGCCTAAGTTCTATACTTTATATGCCCGAAAATCGATCGTGTTCCGTGGGAATTGTAATAAACAACTCCTGCGCCGACGGAGCCACGGGCAATAGATAGAATATAGCAATAATCGTCAGCCTCTGTAATAAAATAACAATAGGTCAAAGCACTTATTAAAACTAATAAATGTTCTAAAATTAAAACTATAAATGTTGTTTTGCACAAACTTCTATCTCATTAACGTGCGGGTCACGCGCAGGTCGTTTGAAGTTACTTATTTATTAGAAAAAAATATAAGAAATAAGGAAAACTCTGAATATCAAACCGGCTGACCCTTGTATGTGTGCAGAGCGAGGGTTCAGTACCAAATAACGGTTAATGGGAAAAGTTCACCTTTGTATATTCGTGTTTAATTTATTAGTAACTATCTACCATATGGGCTTGCAACCTGTCACTAAAGGTACACTGGTAAACATCTTAGCCTACTTCTGCAAAATGAGGTTACAGATTTATCAACAAGTTTAGAGTTGATAATATTTCCGTAGCTCTGCCTACCCCACTCTGCGTATAAAGGCGTGACGTTATGTAGTAACTATCTATGAATTGGTCTTTAAATAGAACAAAGCATTTGTATTTTATTTTGCTTTTACTGACTTGAAAAACGATACTCGTAGCAGTCCCTATTCTGCTGGGTTAAACGATAATTTACGTGTTTTAGTATTGTTTTTAACTCGGCTACCATTACTGACGAGTAAATTAGAGTTATCAAAACGTTGACAATACGAAAACACGTCAAAGGCAGTAACATTTTTAAGGTTCTGTAGTCAACAACCCTTATAGTTTCGCCTTGTCCGTCCGTCCGTCCGTCCGCAGCCTAGCGCGGAGACTCTTAGTACTAGAAAGCCTTAATTTGGCTTGAATATGCATATTAGTCACGCCAACAATGTGGCACAATAAAAAGTTAAAAAAAATATTTTAGGGTACCTCCCCTATACGTTTGATGTATTTGTGTTGGGTGTCGCTAGATAGGTCTGACACTGAGCATGGTCCGACATGCTCTTACCCGTTTTTTTTACCGTGTATAATCTCAGCTCAGGGCTCGATACCAAACTTTCCAAAGGACAATTTAATATCTTGTGCTTATAATAGCCAAAAAATAATTCGCGCAAAATTATTATTTTTGTCAGAATGTTATTTAACAAGCTCCTATGGAACCCTAATAAACTTCAAACATGAGCCACATTAGGTGTATTTTATTTTTTTACGGCCTCGTAAATTAGGTACTCTAAGGGTGTGCGGAAAATTTAAAAAGAAATGTGCGCGCGCGCTGTTCTTTGGTCATTGAACTTGAAACGCGAAGAGTGAGTCATGGTCAGTGTAGCGGGCAAGAGCACGTGCGATCAAACAGTTTGGCGGGTCTATTTTTTTTAAACCGAGACCTCGAATTTTTGGCTTTAAAATATAATTAAAAGGATGACAACACTGGTGTTCAAAAAAATCCGGCGGATCGTAAAAGTAGTCACGTGACTTATCACTACATAGTATAAAACAAAGTCACTTCCCGCTGTCTGTCCCTATGTATGCTTAGATCTTTAAAACTGCGCAAAGGATTTTGATGCGGTTTTTTTTAAAAGATAGAGTGATTCAGAAGAAATGTTTATATGTATAATACTTAAAACCGGAGCGAAGCGAGGGCGAGTCGCTAGTGCTTTATATTTTGAACACATACCGTCCGCATTGGTGCTTAAAATACGCTAACGCACCGTAACGTTAACTTTTTTTTTTTTTAAATGATTGGTGGATAAACTAGATCACCGTTACTACGTCACCCGGACTTTGGTAGCGTACCTCAGTTGGGAGGTACGCTGAACCTCTAGGTGCTCATCTCAGATGAGCAGTGTAGCCGAGACCGCACTGTTGGGCTCCTGCCCGTCTGGCTGAAGGCCGCCCGAGCGAAGCCAGGGCGGCTGAGTGGCGGATGTTGTGCCTTCATTGGCTTTTCGGATGTTCTCTGTTTCCGTCTTGGAGAGACATTTTTAACGCATATCGTCTACACTAACACACACACGACACGCTAGCCTAGTTGGGAGTGACCCTGCCTTCGAAGCTAGGGGTCCTGGGTTCAAATCCCGGTAAGGGCAGATATTTGTGTGATGAGCACGAGTATTTGTTCCTGAGTCTTGGATGTTTTCTATGTATTTAAGTATTTAGTTCTCTATTTAAGTATGTTTATCGTTGTCTAGTACCCATAGTACAAGCCTAGAGCTTAGTTTGGGACTAGGTCAATTTGTGTGAGATTGTCCTGTGATTATTATTATTATTATTATTACTAAAGAAGAATAATGAATAAAAAATGTTTCTCTCAAATATCGACCCAGTTTGCAGAGCTGCGTCGAACTACCACCAAGGTTGAGACACGATCTGGCATGAAATTTATACGTAGGTACGGACAAAATTACTAATGAAGTTACTCAAGAAAAAATATTTACACAAATTAGGCAGCGCAACATCAATGCGTTTGTTTAAAAAAATGCGGAAATATTATTGTCAACTAACTGTACATTGTCTTTGGTTAACTTACGCGTGCTCACGCCTGACCTTGGCCTTGTACAGGCGATCTTATAAGTAGGTGCACACTTGGCCACTTTGTCGCTTAAACGCTTTTGACAGATTAGTGTAGTTCAACCATACATAGTTAATGTGTAAGATATCCTGATAACATCATGGATTCAGTAGAAAATAGCGTTCGATGAAATTAAATTCGATAGATTATACATTTTTTCGTGTGCGCCGTGAAAACAGCGTTAAATTCAAATACCTAATTGTTGACTTTAAACCATAATATTTACATGGTTTTTTAATAAACTGGTTTACCAGGAATAAGAAGTTATAAATACTCAACTATTAAATCAGAAATCATTGTAAAAATCCTAGGGTTTGAAGATAAAAAAAAATGTTACCAAATACCTATCGATAATTTTCCAGTTTTTTTTTATATACCTAGGCCTAGACCTAGGCCTAACCCTAGGCCTAAACTACGCTTTAGGCTTGTAATATGGGGACTAGACAACGATAAACTTACTTATATGGAGAAATACTATACTTAAATACATAGAAAACATCCAAGACTCAGGAACAAATACTCGTGCTCATCACACAAATATCTGCCCTCACAGGCAGGATCAAGGTCAATACCAACTAGGCCAACGAGTCGTCAAAAAATGCGAAAAAGGTGTCATATATTCACGTTTAAGTCTCAAGTCTGCTGCTGCCTAATTGAGAAGGCACTATGCCTAAGATTAATATGGTTCCTCGATAAAAAAAAATAGCTTAGGTATAAAAGGGAAACGAGCACACAGGCCACCTGATGATAAGGAACTGAGACCCTTTAGACATTTTCATTCTAAACTATAATCTGAAAATGTCGTGCCGTGAAATGCGCTCTTTGCGTAGTATGTGTGGTGTGAAACTGTGTGATAGAGTAAGGAATGAAAACATCAGAGAGAAGTGTGGTCTGAAAGAAGATGTAGTGACTAAAATTGAAAAGGGCATGCTTCGATGGTTCGGTCATTTAGAAAGGATGGATGAAAAACGATTGACGAAAGAAATATACAGTGCTAAAGTGAGTGGAAGGGTCGGAAGGGGACGCCCTAGGCGTACTTTTTTTAATCAAATCGGGGAAATACTGGAAAATGGCCGAATCTTAAGTACCCGCAACCGACGTGCATGCATGTGTGAATGAATGTATGAATGTGGAAGAAGCGAAAGAGCTTTCTCAGGATCGTAGCAGGTGGAAAGAAGTGGTCTCTGCCTACCCCTCAGGGAAACAGGCGTGATTTATGTATGTATGTATGAAACTATAATCTTAAGACTGCAAATTCGTTGTCAACCCTAATGACTAAGATGCCTCTATGCTAGTATTTTCACCGGTTGTCTTATCCCCACACCGGAACACAACAATGCGGACTGCTGCTTGGCGGTTGGGTAAACATGGAAGACCATGTTTACCCAACCAGCTTAAGTAAGAACTAAAGCTGATTTTTGAAAAAGTTAAAGTCTAGTGGCAGTATGATCTTGTGGAAGGTCTGTCCGGTTAGATCTAACACCAAAGAGCAGAGTTCGCGTTGTTGTGTTCTGCTGTGGTGGTAGAATAACAGGTGAAACAACATGCATAGAGGCATTCCATCAACTATAATGGAATGCCTCTAACCCTCTCTACCTCAGTGTTGGAAATGCATATGCAGTTTTGAGCTTGCATTGTTGTACCTATAAATTTACAAATGTACTTAGTTACTATCTTAGTTGCTTTTTGCTTTCTTATTTTCCTCAATCACCCAAAGGTTAGCTGGAAGAGATCCCTTAAAAGATAAGTTTGCCTTTGTACGTTCCTATTCTGTGAATATTGTATTTTAATTCTGTGTTTAATACAATAAAGTGTTTACATACAAACATACTATCCACATTCAAACTTTTACGGATAAACCGCTGAATTAGGTAGATGAAATTTGGTATGAAGATAGTTTGAGTCTCGGGGAAGGACACAGGGTACTTTTTATTTCGAAAAATCGGACGATTGCTGATGGAATAGCGATAAATGACTTCTAAGCGGATGGAGTCGTGTGAAACGACTAGTTTATATATACTTTTTGTAGGAGGTGATCGTGAGGGTAAAGTAAATAAAATAAAAATAAATATCAGGGTACAATCTCACACAAATTGACCTAGTCCCAAACTAAGCTCTAGACTTGTACTATGGGTACTAGACAACGATAAACATACTTAAATAGAGAAATACATAGAAAACATCCAAGACTCAGGAACAAATATTCGCGCTCATCACACAAATGTCTGTCCTTAGCGGGATTTGAAGCCTGGACCCCGGAAAAAAGAAGAAGTGGAGTGATATAGCAGTTTTATTATTTTTTAAGCACAGAGTAAAGTTTCTCGATACAGACCCAGAAAATACAAACGTAATGCATATGATATACCGAGCAAAGGTTCATGATAATAAAATAAAATAAGTACCAGTTCTGCCCTCCTAAGCTAAAACACAGTATGTCAGATTCAATTGCCAAAGTAGATTCAATCTTCTCTTGTTAGTAATAAGGTTTTGATTGCTACAGGAGACTTATTTGACATACTGCTATTTGGCTTAGCAGGGCAGAGTTATTCTGAAGATTTCTCCAATATTGCGGCGGAAATAACATGGCGCGAGACAATTCCCATTCATCATTTTGTTCACCATTTCCTATTCAAATCGAATTTCCTGGTGGAAAATAAAACGTCTGTACGGAAACCGTGGTTTCTCTTATTTCATACTTACCTTTAAACGTGGTAAATATGAACTGTATAAACAGTAACGAACACAAAAAAGACTATCTCGAAAAACTACAAGTATTAATGAATTATCGATTTCAAATTATTTAGTGCTTAGTTAGATGATTTTTAGTAGGTGAATATAAATACTAGTCGCCTGGAGGTCGTCTGTATCTCAGGAACCAATAAGTCTAATTAGTCGTAATAGTCTCCCTTTTAAGATGTTTCACTATTTGTAGTTTTGGCAGTAGGAGGGGGGAGAGGCACGCTAATTAAGAAAAATACACTATTCGAGTTCAATATTTTCCCCAAATCCAAAGTTGATAATGACATTTGAGGCGGTTCTCAATTCGTCGGCATATTTTTTTTAAGTGTTCCCCGATTACACTGACCGCTGGACAAATTTGTTATACTTTCTAGATGGTCCCATAATGGGATCTTGGAGAAAACGAGGAAACTCCTCAAAGATTCATACATACATAACATCACGCGTTCATTCCCAGAGTGGGGTAGGCAGAGCTACAGAAACACCAACAACTCTAAAAAGATATGTTTATAATTCTGTAACCACATTTTGCACAAGTAGGCTGAGATGTTTACTAGTAGGTATATTAGTGACAGGTTGCAAGCCCATCGCCTAACAATACTACAAGCCTTTATGCCCTTAGTCGCCTCCTACGACATCCACGGGAAGACATGGAGTGGCACTATTCCAACCCGGCAACCACACGGGCAAATATTATAGGAATAAATATACGTGGGCAACATAACAGTATTATTATAATCATCTCGGATTTTTCACGGTATGATGAAAGAAAATTATGGAGTCGATATTAAAATTAAAACTTTAGTCTTCAGTCCCAAACTAAGGACTAGGTTAATTTGTCCCCTGATAATTATGTGCTATTTATTTATTTATATCCGTACAATCATAATGCAATTTCTGACGCATATATTTCACTTGCAACAAAGCAATTCACATGCAGATTAACTCTTAATACATTCAGTGATTCTCCAGAAAACAATTTGCATAAAGTATTACACACAAAGGACCTTAGCCCTCCTCCGCCAAGGTTGAAGGGACAAGCGTGCAAAGCTCAAAGAAAGCGCGTCCATAATGAAGAATTATCAATTCGTCACATTGTATGCGTTCTTTGTCACTTGTCCTTTCACGTACTTCCTTGATGGGTAAGATATGGGTGGGCTCAAGAGTTTGGGTATAACATGATCATTAATAGTCTTCCTTATTTTGTTTTTTTAGGGTTCCGTACCTCGAAAGGGAAAAAGATCATGTTGGACCATGCTCAGTGTAGGGTTCCGAAGCCGTTAAGTACCTACTACAAACATAAAAATCAACAAGTAATAACTAATTTTCTATTTAAAGTCAATTGGTGCCAAAAGATGATTTTGGTAGGTATCAACACTTTAATCGAATGTATCTCAAGAACAAATGATGTCTACTTAGTCGTGATAGTTTTCCTTTAAAATTCATTATACTCTCTATTTTTAGTATTTGTAGTTCTGACTGTATGCGGGGGGGGACACTTGAGTCTAACAAAAATTTGCACTTTACAGTTTATTATTTCGGAACCCTAAAAACGGAGCCCTTATTCACTTTGTTGTCCGTCCGTACGTCCGTCTATCTTTCTGTCAAGACCCTTTTTCTCAAGAACGCGTGGAGGTATCAAGCTGGAATTTATATCAAATAGTCAAATCTATTGTTCCGTGGAGCTGTGAAAAAATCAAACTTCTAAGCCAACGCCATCAAAAGATACAGCCGTTTATGCCGCAAATTCCCGCAATTTTTCGAAACTCGCAAGGGAATCAAAACCTACAGTTCAGTTCAGTTGTTCAGTCAGTAGAAGCAACTTCTTATAGGACAGATAAAGGAAAAATTGCGAAAACCGTAAATTTTTAGTTACATCATGAAAAAGAACATTTTGCGATTGCAAACTTTTATGCAGTTGGTAAACTAATCGCGACCTTTGTCGGTGTATGGAGACAACAGTTTTTCAATGGCGAAGTCTAGTTCGTCCCTCAATACAATTTTACATTGTTATAAGTTTGTACGGAACCCTAGGTGCGCGAGTCCGATTCGCACTTGACCGGCTTTTTTTGTTACGGGCGTACGAGTATATATTCAATAAATATCCCAAACTAAGCTCTAAGCTTGTACTATGTTCGAGACTAGTCAGCCCATAGTAAGTAGCTGGGTGAATCAACTTTTAAAGTCCTCCTTTTCTACACGCTAATAAAAACTTACTAGAATATGTGAGATTGATAATGGTTTACACATGTTAAAATTAGATAATCAGATTTTCGGATTTCACTATTCATAATCATAATCCAATTCTATAATTTTGTAAAAACATGGTAACGCAGTGGAAAATGCACGTTTTTCATAAAAAACCCGGGGACAACGTCGTCCCCTGCGTTACTTGATATATTTGTGTAAATCATAGAAGAATTTTTAAAATTGTCAGCTAGAAAGTAAGTTTAATTGTCTGATTTATTCAATATATTGACCACATCAAAAAAAAAATTGCATTCTACCAAATTAAGGTGACATAGTGAGACATGTCGAAAATTGGGGAGTACCTTAAAAGTTGATTCACCCACCTGCGTACTTTTGTTCCTTGTCGCTTTAACGCATTTGATATAATTAGTACAGTAGTTCAAACATAACGTTCAAGTGACAAAGAACTAAAAGTATGCAGCTATAATGTAGGGCTGTAAGATATACGGCCGACCTTACAAAGCTGAAGCTTAGTTTGGGGACTAGGGTAATTTGTGAGAGACTCGATCTCTTGATATTTGATTTAGGTAATGTAGCAGTTTAAACAAAGTAATAAAGTATATTTGTAACGGAGGATCACAAAAGGATAAGAAGGAATGTGTCGTATAAAAAGTACTATTTTCATTTAAACTATAACTAAAACATATTTCTTACTGATTAACGGACTTCAAAAAAAGCAGTAAGTTCTCAATTTGTCTGGAAAATTGTGCGTAGGTATGTTACTTTTTAGGGTTCCGTAGCCAAATGGCAAAAAACGGAACCCTTATGTATTCTTCATGTCTATCTGTCGGTCAGTCCGTCCGTATGTCACAGCCACTTTTTTCCGAAACTAAGAGCTATACTGTTGAAACTTGGTAAGTAGATGTACTCTGTGAACCGCATTAAGATTTTCACACAAAAATATAACTAAAACAATACATTTTGGGGGTTCCCCATAAGTGTGGGGAATTTATGGATAGGTCTTCAAAAATGTTATTTTTTCTAAACTGAAAAGTATGCGCGAGAGGCACTTTCAAAGTGGTAAAATGTGTGACCCCCCCCTGTAACTTTTAAAATAAGAGAATGATAGAACTAAAAAAATATATGATGTACATTACCATGCAAACTTCCACCGAAAATTGGTTTGAACGAGATCTAGTAAGTAGTTTTTTTTTAATACGTCATAAAAACATTGATCAAAGCTACAACGAACTTTTATATTATGTTACTTGCTGCTACGGAACCCTTCATGGGCGAGTCCGACTCGCACTTGGCCGCTTTTTTGGTTTTTCAACAACAGGAAAGGGGCTATTTAAATAATACTGCACAGTAATTATAGATATTTATCAAAGAGTAAGCCAAGAAATTAACCCTTTCAATTTAGAACATTGATTTGAAATAAAGCAGACATTATAGGAAATCAAACATACGACGATAGCCTATATAGAAAAGTGAGCATAACGGAAAAGCAAAACTTATGGTAATGCTAATATTATAGGAATGTTAACATTATGAATAGACGGCTTCCTGAGACTGTACACATTTTAAATACGAGTCATTTTGAGAAAGCTGACAAAATAGAAGTGCTAACATTGTGAGAACGCAGACGTCAATTGTACATTTAAGGAAAACGCATATTTCAGGCCTAAGCCATTTTCTTAAGCCATACGTGTGGGGCAAGGACTTCAATAGTTATGCCACTATGGAAACCTGTCATAATGACAGCGTTAATCATTAATTTTAGCTTTCTTTCATGTACTTCGACGCTGTCATATGACGGGGTTCTATAGTGGCACAACAATTAAAGTCCTTGACTGTACCGTAGTTAATCACTGAAGTTAAGAAATACTAACGATGTCAGTTTTATGACGAATATAAGCCATATTAACATATGGTTAATTTTCGTCATAAAACTGACATCGTTACTTTTTCTTAACTTCAGTGCTTAACTAGGGTGTATTTTTAAAAATGCCGTACAGCAAATTGTCTCGCAAAGTTGTTCCTTAGCACACCTAGGTACATAAAGACAGTCAGTGAATGCCCATGATAATGAATGAAGTTTACAATTTCACGGAATGAAAAGTACGAGTTGGTATATCTCATCTTATAAACATGTCGCACTGCTAGATCAAAACAGTATCAACTCAAAAAAACTGTTAGATTTGTTTCAAGTCCAAACACATTCGTATTAAAGTTGATTTTAAAATACAGTTTTATTTTGAGTTGATGCTGTTTGGATCTAGCAGTGCGATGTATTACGTGTCAGATTATGTTAGACCCAACAGTTTGGCATCACCGCCCAGCCAAGTTATAGTTTATATTCTTAAAATCAAGACATGATTTTTAAAAAGCCTCGCTTTCTGTCTTTTTACCAAAATTAACTCGTTTTTGAGTACATGGTTTTCAACGGGTGTGAAAGCGCGCGTGCGGTTTACGATAAACCAATTACTCAACTAATTCAGTTGTGCAAGTTTGGTAGGCGCGGGCGATTAGACAATTCGGTACCAAGCCCACCAATTCTTATACTAAATAGGCTCCAAATCGTGTTTTGGGCTTTCAATGGGTTAGCGAAAGTGAGACCCCTATTAGGGGGCTATTATGAGCGACATGGGCTAAACGACAATCGATCACGAATATCGTATATCCGGACGCCATAAATTGATCTGGATAAAATTCGTACGTGTCAAAATTGTTGAGCAGTGCACTAACCAGACTTACTCGTATCTGCGAATTTGTTAGTTTGTTTGTTTGTTTTTAATATTAAAAGGCAAAAAAATGTTGTACGCAGCCGAAGAAGGTAATCTGTTAAAATTCAATTATATCCATTACACTTGCGTGTTATAATGCGTTGCCAACTCTAAGATAAAAAGCCTCTATGCTAATTTTACTGGTTGTCTTATCTCCACATGGAAACACACCAACGTGAACACTGCTTCGCGGTTGGTTAAAGGACGAGATCTTGGTAGAGATTCAGAACCGTACAGAAATTACTTATTCCTTTGAAAGTTATGTGTACGAAGCAAAGATGACAGCTAAATGACCAATATAGCGACTTTCTCTCCATAATTATTTAAACAGATAAAATCCTAATAAATATGGCGTCTTCTACTTTAAGAACTGACATTACCTTAACGGTTCAACCGATTTTAATCAATTTTTTAAAACCACTAAAAACTGGTGAGGTTATTGAAAGATGGCGTTAAATGACCAGCCATTTGACTTCTGTAGCCAGCAAGAGGTGTGTCGCGTGGAAAGGCGCGCCCCGCATAATCAGCGCTGGCAATGACCCGCCATTGTTTAGGAAACATCGGTAATAACACACTTGGACAAGGAATCATCGGTGAGTATTGATGCGTATCTACAGCGTCAAGGGTGATGGAATTCTGATAGAAGGTTGCATTTGAAAACTAGGAGGCCTAGCACAAGTCCGCATCTAGTCTAAAACGATAACCGAGCGACAACCGAAAGGGTGCGCCAAAGTTTATAAAAAATTGCAAATTAGATTATTGGAACTCCGAAAATGTTTCTCATACCGTTTTATATCATAATGATCATGATCACTCTTCATAGTAAATATTAATAGTACACCTGTTTATTTTCAGGATTTTAAAACTATTCAACTGGTAAATGGATGAGGACCAAAAAGATGGATCATAGTTAAGCGCAGGAGGCGCGGTTTAGTGGTGGTAGGACCCTGTGCAGGGTCCGTCCGGATCGCTACCACCATCTTATCCATTAACCACCCGCCGAGCAACAGTGTTTGCATTGTTCTGTTCCGGTGTGGGGATAAGACAACCGGTGAAATTACTAGCATAGAGGCATTCCATCTTAGTCCTCAGGGTTGGCAACGCATTTGAGGTCTTAGGATTTTAGTCTTGACAATTCAAATGTCTATGGGTCTCAGATTCCACTTACCATTAGGTGGTCTGAGTGCTCTATACAGACTACATACACCTGAGTAGATTTCGATCGCCCGGGAACTATTTAGCAAGAAATATACAACTAAATATTCTGTGAATCTTTCAAGCGTCTACCTGTTGCCGTAATTAATATCAGGCAAAAAACCAAAAAATCACGTTGTTGTATGGGAGCCCCGTAAATATTTATTTTATTGTTTTTAGGATTTCGTACCTTGACAATCAAACCATCACTAAACAAAATATATAAGAGTTCGAATAATGACAATATTGCCATCAAAATGAAATTGGATTTCAAATAAAGTATTTTTTTGTTTAGTGACGGTTTGATTCTCAATGTGCGATTTGTTGTTATAGCGGCAACAGAAATACATCATCTGTGAAAATTTCAACTGTCTACCTATCACGGTTCATGAGATACAGTCTGGTGACAGACGGACAGAAGCGGAGTCTTATAATGGTCCCGTTTTTACCCTTTGGATACGGAACCCTAAAAATAAGTAAAATGTTCTGCCCTATCAGGCCGAGGGCCCGTGGCATTTTTCCCGCTTCGCCATCCTAAAGTTACGCCACTGCTAATAATAGTACCAAAAGTTCTTAATCACAGTTAAAACAAATGAGGTTAGGTCATTTTGAGTTTAACACACAAATCCAGCTCAAACTTGTTTGTCCAAAGTCCCGTTGGCAAGGACCTGGAAAGTGTATCTAATGGCATTCGGCTCGCGTCGGTCCATTGTGTGAATGGTGCCACGCGAGTAGCGTATTCTCCGGTCAGCTGATATTGAATGGACGCTAATGTGAAATTTAGTGAAAATAATACCGCCGCGTTCATGTTTCTGGTTCGACAGAAGTGGTGTAAAATTTATGTGGAGTTGGGTGTTTGTGTGCGGTTATTTGGCACACGGATATGACTTGAATCCTTAACAGGGATTATGCATGAAAAACGGAATTGAGTTTCATTGATAGAATAGTGCCACTCCATGTCTTCCCGTGGATGTCGTAAGAGGCGACTAAGGGAATAAGGGCTTGTAGTACTGTTAGGCGATGGGCTTGCAACCTGTCACTAATACACTAGCAAACCTCTTAGCCTGTTAGTGCAAAATGTGGTTACAGAAATCAGTAAGTCTTTAGAGTTGTTGGTATTTCTGTAGCTCTGCCTACCCCACTCTGGGAATGAAGGCGTGATGTTATGTATGTATGTATGTATGTATGTATGTATGTATTTAATTAACGTTTAGATTGTTTTTTTCTGCATCCTCATTTTATTTTCGTAACATTTTAATTCAGTGAAATTGGCTTAAACATTTCTGAATCAAATGCATTTTTTTTATAAAATCTGTATATTTTAAACATGGAACAACAGCTGTGACGTCATTCCTGTCGTTTGCTCAGGGGGTCAGGAACTATAATTATTTATAAATTCAAATCCAATAAAAAAATTACACGACAATTTTTTGCGGATATAGTTATCCTTCTCTTTCATAGCACTTTCAAGAGGGAGAATGATAAAAAATGCATGATCCTCAATGATGCGAATTGGATTGGAAGATATCTATATATATATATATATATATATACACGGCGGAATTTAATCGGTGATCAGGAATCCAAAAATCTTAATTATCAATCTACATAGAAACCAATACGTGAGATCTCGTGCAATATAGCTCACAATCTAATTAATCACACTTAATTAACATCGGTAAAATGTACACTGACTGAATAAATGGACACCCTACTTTTATTGAAGGGAAGCTACTCGTAAGTGTACATACGTCAAGTGCTTGCTGGCTTTGGCGGGAAACTAGACAGATCAGACGTCAATAAATGATTGCCGCCATTTGTTATCTATCCATTTGATAGTTTGAAAAGAGGTATTAAACTTTTCAGACTAAACCATTAGTAGGGTGACAGTAAATTTTAATTAAAATTTGATTTCAAATTAAAAATTAGTTATGATAAAAAAAAAACAGTAACGTGACCGCCATCGATTACTGAATTAGAAAAATGGGTTCCTGTTCACCGATTAAATTCCACCGTGTATATTTATGTTAAGGTGAAGGCACACAAGCACTCAGGCCACCTGATGGTAAGTGGAATCTGAGACCCATAGACATTTGAATTCTCAAGACTATAATCCTCAGACTTCAAATGCGTTGCCAACCCTGAGGACTAAGATGGAATGCATCTATGCTAGTAATTTCACCGGTTGTCTTATCCCCACACCGGAACACAATAATGCGAACATTGTAATCATCATAATTGCCATCTAGCAATGGACTAACATTGGGGTGATGATGATAATAATTCATACTGAGCTAGCATGAGGATAAAGGAGATGATCATACCTTCTTTGATTTATATTCAACATACAATCAGTGGGGCTTGGCAAGTTGCATTCGACAATCGTTAGCGATTATGTTTCAATTGTAAAATATATGGAATTGACGTAAGCCACCGAGATAGTACCACGTGACTAGAAACAACCTCGGTGGCTTACTTGTCGAACCCTATATGTCATAACACTATGAATACTAAAGGAAGGTAAAACTAGATTCCGGTAACCTTCGGGGAGGGAAGATGGCCGATTGAAAAATGCCCGGCTTTTACTTTTGATTTATTCTGTTTACTGATTTACTCTATTCACTTGACATTGGCGAAATCACTATGTGGACCGCCATTAATTAAAAAAGAAGAAGGTAAAACTAATAACGCGGTCAATGGTTCGTGTCAAAACCTAATTTTATATCGTATGTTGTAACGTAGAAGTTTAAAAATATCTACCTCGTTTGATTAACTGTAAAAGATCAGTCTGAATCTCAATGAAATGATTATGTAAACAACCGTAATAATCCGGACATCCAACCTCGTTTTTAAGAAATGTTTATATCTTCTTGTTATGATATGACTCATCTCTTATCTCGTAAGTAAAATCTTTGCCCTGTAGGCAAAACAACTTCTTGCAACTCGCACAATCATTTTATTCCAAAAACTCTCCACTCATTGAAATCCCCAAACCGCATGCCAACCGCTAACGACTGTACGATCTCTATCCCAGTACAGTCACTAGAAATACATGTAACAGCTTTAGTACAATGTATTAAGGTCCTAGCTATACGTTAAACTGACAATTTATTCAAAGCCTGAGACGCAATATAGTGTCGAACTTGTATGGGGTTCAGTGAGGTGGGCTCTGAAAGTTCGGGTAACGGTGACGAACGATATGCGGCCACGCATGCTAAGCACGTATCGCGGTTCAGGGAGAGTGACTTATGAGACGCGTGCGCTTGCCAATTTACTGATGGAAATAATACTGATTGTTATGTGAAAGTGAATTTGTTAGGCTTCCTATACATAATTATGTGATGTTAGTCACCACTAACATCACATCTCATAACTGTAACCTACCGCCAAGCAGCAGCGTTCGCATTGTTGTGTTCCGCTGTAGAGGCATTTCATATTAGTCCTGGGTTGGCAACGCATTTGAGTTCTTCGGATTACACTCTTTAGATAATAGTCTTGAGAATTCAAATGTCTATGGGTCACAGATTCCACTTACCATTAGGTGGCCTGAGTGCTCGTGTGCCTAGTAATTGCCATAAAAAAATAAGTGTACTCGCACCACAAAAATGGATCATGTTTTAGGGTTTAATCCTAAGTTTATACGTCAAAAAATCGAGATGAGGGATAAATATAAATTTACATTACGTTTGATTTAGCAGGGGGCTTAGTTAAAATGTATAACTCTAAGTTAACGAATTCCGAAAGCCCACCTGATGGGAAGTGGTCACCGCAGCCTATGGACATTTGCAACCGTTCCATTTGTCCCCAATACGGGCAGGCTCGAAAAAAATATATAATTTCCATTTTAAAAAGCCATATGTAGCACATTGGGAAAATCTCAGCAGGAAGGTCATTCCAAATTCTTATAGTACGCAGAAGAAACGGCTGATTATATTTTTCAAATCTGTTTATTTTAAATCAACAATAATAACAATATTGGTAAAGATGTGACGGCAAAGAGTTGCGAATTTCGCAATGTTTCTTTATTAGAAAAGAGGATGTGCTACGTTACCAAATGGCGATTTCGATTTTTGCAAATTGGCAATAGATATGTGACAGTATAACATGTTTCTAAACCTAATAAACTTAGTATTAACGCAAGTCACAGATACAAGCTACAAACATTATTATGTAAGTGTACCGGAAGTGAGCCCGGTAGGACCGATTGCCTGGTCGATGGCCGCCAAGAGAAACTCGGATTTATCAAACCTCTAGACCTTAATACTTATGTATAATTTCTAAAACGTACATACATATCATCACGCCTTCATTCCCAGAGTGGGGTAGTCACCACATGCTACAGAAGTACCAACAAGTCTAAAAATACTTGTTTATAATTAGATACTTAACAAAATTTTGCACAATTAGGCCAAGAAATTTACTAGTGTATTAGTGACAGGTTGCAAGCCCACCGCCTAATAGTACTACAAGCCCTTATTCCCTTAGTCGCCTCTTACGATATCGGGATGACAATAGTGGCATTAATTTCTAAAACAGTGAATAAAATTTAATAAAATATCTTCATGTGCTCTTGCAATAGTTGGCGTATGAACAGCTTGTGATCATATTAGAGGCTACAAAAGGGAGAAAGAAATTTGTTTATTGCCCAAGTAACACTGTTCCATGTTCTGTTTTTATTTTTTTAATTTTTGGTGTTCAATAAAGAGTATTTGTATTGTATTGTAACAAAAGATTACATTACAACTAACATTTTATAATTTCTATAGCGAGACAAACGCTTTGCTTAGAGGCAAATGTATTTAATTTCGTAATTATTTATTCCAGGGTGCGAACAGTCCGATGCTCATCTGTGTTGATTGGTGCGCTAGGGCTGTCAGTGATCGCGCTCGCCGTGTTCACCGCAGTGCTCGTGCTGACGGAGCACTGGAGCCCGCGGCCCTGCATCAGCGAGGAGTGCGTCGGGACTGGTGAGTCATATTTTTTATGGCAAAGAGTTGGTTACAAGCATACAGGGCCTCTATTCAACTGCGTTATAACGATATCGTTTTTGACCTGTTTCCGTATTGTCAAGTTTTTGATAACTCTTATGTCATTTACAATAATGGTGACTGTGACATAAACGATTCTTAAACGTGTCAAACACGATATCGTTATTACCTTATTTATTTATTTATTTAATCTTTATTGCACAAAAAAAAGAATACACTTAATATGCAAAAGGCGAACTTAATGCCGTAAGGCATTCTCTACCAGTTAACTTTTAGGCAAAGCAGATATTGTAGTGGCGGTGCAACATAGATTCTGACTTAACTATATACTATATACTTACATAAACATATACACTTACATAATATCAATATGCTACATAAATATAAATACATGAAATACACTAATAAATAAATACATACATAATATGTATATACATATAAGCAAAAAACAAAACAGATAAAGCAATCAGAAAACAAAGATGATGTCAATTCTACCTGCAAAGAAATTCGCGAACTTTCTTTTTAAAGGCAAACTTGTTCGGAGCTTGTTGTACCTTGTAGAATTCCAGCCCAGGCCACCTGATTGTATGTGGGATCTAAGACCCATAGATATTTTGCATTATTGCATGGGTATGGTGACTCTTTTCCCGAAACCTTGATTTTCTGAGAGCAATTTTTCCATTCTTGCCGAGCAATTTTTGCCGGAATCGATTTTAACCGCAAGCGGTTAATCCGTTCTCATATTATACCAATTTTTTTATCGGCAATGGCTTGGGTTGATTTCGATGTTTTTTCTGATATCTAATGCATATTATGTTCGAGTATCATTAGTAGTAGGTATTGATGGTGGTTTAAGATTTGGTAGGACCCAGTGCAGGGTCCGTCCGGATCACTACCACCATCTTATCCAATAACCTAGCGTTGTATAGTTGTGTTTCGGTGTGGGAATAAAACAACCGGTTAAATTACTAGCTTAGAAGCATTCTATCTTAGTCCTCAGGGTTATTGGCAACGCTTTTGAGGTCTTAGGATTGCAGTCTTAAGAATTCAAGTGTCTATGGTTCAGATTTCACTTATGATCAGGTAGCCTGAGTGCCTTCTCCATGCCATAAAATAAAATACGGTTAGATCCTTGACTATGCAAACAATTTTACGGTAACCTTACAGTCAACAATTTTAAGTGTTGTTTCAGCAAACAACCTTGTCATAATGACGACAGACGTTGTCCCGAGGAAGAAATTACGTCAAAATTAATCACTAGCTTTTTGCGACAGGGTTTTAAATCATAGCCCCAATTAAAGTTGTTGACCGTTCCAATTAATGAGACGATAACAGAATATATTGTTTGAAAACTTTAGAGTAAAATAAATTAATAAATACAAGTTATTATTTTAGTTGCTAGGAACTAAAAGCAGAAAGAGTCTTTTAAGCAATTCTATAAATATTTCATAAAAGTCGATAATTGTTCAACAGAACAAATTAAACTTCATGGAAAAACAATATTACTACCTAGATTCTTCATTCGGATCTCATGACACAAATATCCTGCATTGTTAACAGTTCAAGGTCGGAATTCATCGAAATCATGAGAATGGTTGCATTTATGGGCCATTTAGAAGCTTCAAGTTGCACGTTTGCGCTCCCACCTACCAACAGAGCTATGCAAACCCGACGTTAAAGTTCTTAAAACAAATATAAAATGTGAAACAATCAAGAATGAAGGAATTAAAATGTTAAATTCAACATTTTGGTGCCGCGACCAGGATACATTGCCACTTTTTTAAATCTTTTCGAATTACGTATCTTGAAATTATCTATAAGATAGAAAGATAAATAGATAGATAGATTAGAGCTTTATACTTATAAAGCTTGCGCAACTCTTAATATCATTATGATGATTATACATATTAATATTAAAACCTATTATTTAGTAGTACATGAAGAAGCTCTAGACCATAGAATAATAAAGCTTTATTATGCTTGTTTGTGCGAATAGTGGCATAAACGAACGTAATTAACATAAGAAAACAAATTAAATATCGATTTAAATGCTTTACCGACATAATAGTGACAGTGATAATTATCTGCAATGCAGTTTGTATCATTTGCTATGCATTATTGCCATTCCAACGCTTCTGCTTCCTTTGATTTACCAATAAAACCGTAAAAGGTAAATTGACGATAAATTACAGTCTTATGTCATCTCGGGCACTTCCATGGAGCCTGGAATCTGTTCCATCGTCATTTGATCGAGTTTTTAAGGATCCGCAATAAGAGAAAAAATGTTACTCTTCTAAACATATGGCTCAACGTCACAGTTATTTATTATCTCTGAAAATATTTGATTCGCAATGTCTTCATCACATTCAAATTATTTTAACATGGTCTAGTTCGAAATTTAATTACTCAATGTATGTATGAACTAAATTGACGCAAAATCGATTATAATATACTGTGTTAAAAGATTTGTAATCCCTGAAATATTTATGTTGAAAAGTTAAATAATGGATCACATAAAGTTCAAGTTAATTTACCGTAGATACCGCTAAAATTATGCAAACTCCTTACTTTTGATAGTATTATAAATAGCGTACGGAACACTCAGTGCGCGCCGCAGACGCTAACTTGAATGGTTTTTTAATTATTAAATAATTAAACGCGCCACAGATTACATATTCCACGTGCATCACAGACAAACTGCGACGTTTTCGCGGGAAAATGCTACAATTACATCTATTAAGGAAGGTTTTTGTTTACGAGCGTGGACTTTTAATGCGTATTTTATTTGTCATAGACACGTGGAGTTTATAGTGATTCAAAATCATGACGTCATTTGTTTTTGTATGTGCATTTTATTTAAATAAGGTGTCATATGGAGCAAACGTATTAGAAATGCATAAGCTATAAATTAATTTTCATTTACTTATAATTGTTGTGAGTAGGTATATTTATTGTGTAAGATGAAAGCTTCCAATCATAGATATCATAGATTAAAAGTAGATTTAGAGAGAATAATAATAATACAATCAACAGCCATAATTATGACCTAAAACGTGTTATGACTAAAAATAATCATGGTAGACAATATACAAACATACATACATAACATCACGTCTTCATTCCCAGATTGGGGTAGGCAGAGCTAGAGAAATACCAGCAACTCTAAAAATACTTTTTTAATAATTCTGTTTTCCCATTTTGCACAATCAGGCGAAGTTTACTAATGTAGACCCACCTAGGTATAGCATTATTTGATTGTCTTGTCTTTCGAGTAGAAATCAAATCCAATTGCCCATAACCGTAACCGATTTACGTATTCTTTGCCATAGAGAAGAGGGGGCCCGGACCAGTCTTCACGTAGCGCCACGGTGGTGCGTGTTAAAACATTACTGCACTAATTACCGATGTATTACGCTGTTAACAATCGCGAAAGATAATCGAGTGTTGCATCAGCGTTATGCTCGGCTTTTGCGCAGGCAATTCGCGAATTGGTCGGTATATTCCGCCGTCCGCCCTCGCGTTTCCGAGTTACGTTTATATTGGTGCAATAGAAATGACAAAAGATGTACCTACCCAAAAAAGAAAACGGACGATATTATTACTCCATAATCACGTACTTTTGGACATCGCGTGAGGTATTTACACGCTTGATCTTTACTTTCATATTCTGTTTGAAATTAAGTAACTATTAAGAAAAGGATTTAAAAAAAAAAAATTGAAAATTTGAGGTTATGGTGTCAACTACTATTAATTTGTTTAATTGCATGTTTTGCCATTTCTAATGACCTCAATTTTAGAAGATTCCTAAAATAGGCTTGTTGTTTTCCTTCACTTTTCCTTTAGAGAATTTGTGGTGTGTGTGTGCGTGCGTGCGTGTGTGTGTGTGTGTGTGTGTGTGTGTGTGTGTGTGTGCGTGTGTGTATGCGAGTGTGTGTGTGAGAGATTGTTGTGGCGGATATTTTTGAAATAAATATGTGTAAGATATTTATTTCAGTAATAAGATATCTATAGTACTTAACATCTTATTGTCGGTCTATGTTCTGTTTGTCATAGCCAATTGTTGACGATTTAATCCTGGATCAATGTAATTTTCAACTGCGTAGGCTTCTTCGGATGTAGTGACAGACTCAAAAAATATTTACTTCTTAATGAATTGCGGTTGGCTGGTTTGTAGTGATCCTTATTTACTTATTGAAATAAATAGATAGAGATCCTGCCTACAACGCCGCTGTCATTGGTTCGATTACCAATATGGGTAAATATTTGTGTGATCATCTTGGGCGTTTTGTATGTTTTTTTTATGTATGTAAGTATTTAATTCCCTACATTTGCAACTAGCAACATCCCTACGAGTAAATACTCATACTTATGCTAAATTTGTCACAGTACACTCAGTCCAATTGTGGAATGGCTTTCCACGGTGCTTGAGGCAATGTAGAGCTGTCAGTTCATTAAAGGGACAGTTGCAGAAGTTGTGACTTCATCAACAAGATAAGTCTGAGTGTTGATCCTTAGTACTGTTGTAGGTTTTAATTGTTGTTTATACATGTGCTTGTATAAAATAAAATTAAATAAAACTGTTTCTCGGATGTATGGTCTAATTGTTATTTCCTGTTATTTTGTTAATTCAGTTATCCTCTTGTATCGTCCTTGCTTATTCTACTCCAAGGTTACCTGGAAGAGATCCCATATGGGATTAGTTCGCCTACGTAGATTATATATATATATCGATGCATATATGTCTTGTAATTGTTTATTTGCAACAAAGATTGTACACATTTAAGTACATTATACTATAGAGGTGGTAGGAACCTGGCGTTCCATCGTCTCCGCCTACCCCATTGGGAGACAGGCGTGAAGGTATGTATGTGTAGCTGCATCGTACCTGCGTGTACCTACGTCATACGTTCGCCGCGTAGTAGATCGCGGGCGCAACTGAAGCTGTGCAAGGGCGCGCCCACGATCTACTACGCGGCGAACGTATACAGCTACATATGTATTTATGTACTTTTATAAGGAACTTGAATCGACCCCATTCAAACTTCAAAATCAAAAAAAAAAAAAACGTTTTCATAACTCTTATGTCATTTACAATAATGGCGACTGTGACATAAACGATTCTAAAACACGTCAAACACGATATCGTTATAACGCAGTTGGATAGGAGCCCAGAGCAAAATTTGTATGAATTATTTTTGACAGCTACGCGATTTAAGCTTCGCTTGATTATCCTCTTAACGATGTACACTTTTTTTGAAAACCGCCCAATTACACTGAGTAGTTCACCTAAAGCGGTCGCCTAACTTGTTTGTTTTAGTGGTGGTAGGACCCTGTGCAGGGTCCGTCCGGATCGCTACCACCATCTTATCCATTAACCACCCGCCAACCACACAACAATGCCAACAGTGTTCGCATTGTTGTGTTCCGGTGCGGGGATAAGACATCCGGTGAAATTACAAGCATAGAGGCATTCCATCTACTAAGATGGACCCGTTGAGGACTACCTCAGGGTTAGCAACGCATTTGAGGTCTTAAGATTGTCTTGAGAATTCAAATGTCTATGGATCGGATTCCACTTACCATCAGGTGGCCTGAGTGCTCGTGTGCCTACTCATTAACATAAAAAAAAACATAAATAAATATCAGGGGCCAATCTTACACAAAAAGACCTAGTCTCAAACTAAGCTCTAGGCTTGTACTATGGGTACTAGACAACGATAAACATACTTATATAGAGAAATACATACTTAAATACATAGAAAACATCCAAGACTCAGGAACCAATATTCGCACTCATCACACAAATATCTGCCCTTACCGGGATTTGAACCCAGGACCTCTGGCTTCGGAGGCAGCGTCACTCCCAACTAGGCCAACTTATTGTTGACTAGTACCCAAAATACATTTCCATGTTACATTCTGAGCGCCAAATAGTCCCTAATGGTCCCTAATCTCTTCCCACAGCATCCAGGATCATCTCAGCCCTAAATAAGGACGTGGATCCTTGCACAGACTTCTACGAGTTCGCGTGCGGCGGCTGGATCAAGAAGAACCCTGTTCCGGAGTGGGCCACGTCCTGGGACCAGCTCGCGAGGTATTGGACAGGTTTAGACGTGATTTAACATCGTTTTTAGGATTCCGTTCGTAGGAACGAGTAAAACGGAAAAAACCGAATCCTTATAGGATCAATTTGTGGTCCGTCTAACTCTTGAAGAGTATCATTCATTTTCCATAACGGTCACTGGCTATAACCTTCATTTTCCCTAATATCACATACCATAATTTCATTTGCCATAAAGGCAGTTTTTCTGAGATCGTAAACATTTCAGGTATTTTTTACATGCTATCGTATAGAGCCCAATAGGTTAGGTTTGTTCAATTACAATTCTGAATAAATACTATGGCACATTACCGTTATGGAATTTAAAATTATGTCATATGATATTCGGGCAAGTGAAATTGTTGCATATGTAATTCGGTCAAACGATAGAGACCCCTCCTGAAGCCGTAAAAAATCAAGCTTCTAAGTCCGCGCAATCCAAAGATACGGACATCTGAGCCTTAATTTCTAAGACTTTGCAGGGGCATCAAATTCTATAGGGTACTTCCCAAATAACTGGAATCATGAAATTTGGCAAGAATAGTATAAGCATTTGAAATCAATTGTGGTTACCAGGACTTCATCTTTATCTGAGCTTTGTGATTTGGAACAATACATACATACATAACATCACACCTTCATTCCCAGGGTGGGGTAGACAGAGCTACAGAAATAGCAACAACTTTAAAGATACTTGTTGATAATACTGTAACCACATTTTGGAACAGTAAATATTCTTGGTCTGCCATTTATAATGAGCTGTTTTGTCCAGGTTACGGGAGCAACTGGTGATAGACCTGCGGGAGTTACTGGAGCTGCCTGACGAAGACACTCTACCCCAGAGCGTGAGGAAGGCTAAGGCGTTGTATAGGACGTGCGTCAATACTGGTAAGCGGATTTTTTATGGCAAGAAAGAAAGTAAACAAACCTACCCTGCTAAGACAAATGGCAGTATCTCAGGCAAAACTTCTGTACCAAATGCAACCTTATTAATATGGATATAAGATTGAATTTGAGGTACTGCCTATTGGCTTATAAGGACAGAAAGGGGTATAACAGTATGGGACTCCATAACATTCCCTTTTTTTACATTATAATGGATTTTTAGATCTTAATAAAAAAATAAACTGAATTTCTTTTTTCCGTTGCGTAATCTACACACATAAAATTCTTCCGAGACTGACTTACGAAAAATGCACAGCCTCTTACTTCGTATCCTCCTAAGACCCACCATACAACGAAATTTGCCAATGGAATATGAACCTATTACAAATGCAATAGAGTCAATTTTCTAGTTTGATGGTCCCTCATAAAAACAAAGGAAAACCTATTTTATTCCCTTTGCAATAGGTCTATTTTCTAATGAACGTATTATGTACAATTATTTGTACGAGAGGCCTTAGGAGGGTATACCAGTATCCTATAAACTAATTCACTTCATTCCAAAATCTCCAGAAAACCTAGAAAAAGACGGCATCAAACCAATCCAGCAGGTGTTGGAACAGCTGAATCTGACCGCGAATCCTCCTGCGGAGGTGTCAGCCAACTTCAGCTGGGAGGCGGTGGCAGGCAAGGCACGCCGGCTCCTGGGACTGAGTGTGATGCTGAGCGTCCAGGTCGCTGAGGACGTGAGGAACACCAGCAGGAACCGAGTCGTGGTATGACATTATGTGTTATTTAACCTCTTACGCTAAAACCAGGGTGAGGATGAGAGTGAAGGGTGTGGTTTATTATTTATTGATATTTAAAGCAATTTCCATGAATTCATGTGTTGTACAGTCAAGGTCATAAATATGTATACACTTTAGTACCTTGTCACTTTAATCGCTGTGACAATTTCATATGGCAGTTTAAACATGACGTTAAATAGACAAGGTACTAAAGTGTATACATATTTATAACCTTGACTGTACCTATTTGACTTTTCGTTGTCATTAAATAATTTTTCAATCGCTCAAATGTTTGTATAATAATATGTTTACATACATATTCATTACATAGCATTTTTTTTTAAATTAAGCTATTTTATTTAGGGTGACTCTAAGTCCGGTTTCATAAAAATCGGGTGGCCCGAGCTGTGTGTTCTTACTAAGGTCCGACCGAGACCGCTTTTTTAATCTCGGCCGAGACCGAGACCGAGACCGAGAATAAAATAAATTCTCGGCCGAGACCGAGACCGAGACCGAGAAACGGAAAATTGGTTATCTTTTCTATAATTGCGATTTTTTTTACAAAAAAAACCTCGTTAATAATGAAAAAAATAAGGTTTTTTATGGTTTTAACATATTTAATACTCAAAATTGAAAAGAGCAATATTGTACGACAAAAAAAGCAATTTTTCAGCATTCCTGCCCTGTCAAATTATGCCGTCTTTCGTCGTACAACTGTCCAGCTCGACTGAACAGCTGTTCAGATTTTTCGATTGCCGCGGAGTCTCGGCCGCGGCCGAGAATCTCGGCCGTTTTGGGCCGAGACCGAGACCGAGATTTCGGCACGATTTTTGGCCGAGATTTGCCGAGACCGAGACCGAGACCGAGATCTCGGTCGGACCTTAGTTCTTACCTGTTCAATAGTTAATTGACACGTGTGGTTGCCGGGTTAGAATAGTGCCACTCCATGTCTTCCCGTGGATCTCGTAAGAGGCGACTAAGGGAATAAGGGCTTGTAGTGCTATTAGGCGATGGGCTTGCAACCTGTCACTAATACACAAGTAAACATTAAGATGTTTACTAGTGTTGCCGGATTGTGGAAAATGTGGTTACAGAATTACCAACAACTTTTTTTGAGTTGTTGGTATTCTGTAACTCTAGGAAAGTATAATTGTATGTAATTGTTACTTTGGCATGCAAGAGGCAAACGAGCACGTAATCCACCTGACGATAAGTGGGTTCTGAGGCTCAAAAGCATTTCCAATTTAAGACTACAATCTTAAGACTGCAAATGCGTTGTTGTTACCAACCCTGAGGACTATGATGGAACGCCTCTATGCTACTATACTATCCGCAAAACTATCTGGCCGGGAGGGCAATAAACGTCGGCTTCCGTTAGGGGTGTAACATGTCGATAACTTATAATGTAAACGTCGATATAATCATTATATTTTGAAATGTTATTGATATTGTTTTTAAAGTTATCTAATGAATAATACTAAATGTTTAAGATAATTACATGTTTAAGATATTTCTTAAATAATTAGCTAATAGTATTAAATATAATAATTAGGTAATATGTCCTATTTATATTTCGATAGTAACTACACAATACTGTTATATAAAACACCACGTAATTTATATTCTTTGTTTCATTACTTTATCGACATTCCTTTTTATGCGTAACGCTACCTGCCCTATTGCTGCTCGGCCCGCTCCATAAGCCGTGCAGGTGTGAAAGAGATAGCATAATTCCGATGATTTATGACCTGACCGGCCAGATAGTTTTGCGGATAGTATAATGATTGTGTAGACCTACCGCAAAGCAACAATGCGAACACTGCTACTTAGCGACAGATAACTCGGTAAACGTAGTCGACACGATCCTTAATGCTGCATATTCTGCAGTGCTAAGCCAAATTGCAGCAAAAATCTCCTGTAGCAATCACAACCTTATTACTAAGCAAAGAGGATTGAATCTACTTTGGTAATTGAATCTGGCAAACTGTTTATTGGTTTAACAGTGGGCACACTGCCACGAGACAAGATTTTGACAGGCTCAGGACTTTAATTAGTCTATTCCATATTCCAACGTAAAAATAAGTGTGTTTTGTGTGACTCGAGCCCTTATATTACTAAAGAACTTAAACCCCGGGTGGCTGTCATTTTAATCATTTCATAATTAATATTATACACTAGATTCCGTTTGACGTCATTTGACACTAATTCCCGTGGCAGCATGTTAGATCACAGGGTCAGTATTGAAGGAACTTGATCATCATACCGTTTAATCTGCACCCTAAAATACTAACGAACACTAAAACAACAAAGCATTTTGAACCTTGTTTCAGATCGAGCAAGTGTCTCCCGGCTTCAGCGAGCGCTACCTCCTGGCTCCAGAGCAGTTCGCCCACGAGCTGGAGCAGTACCACACCTACATCAAGAAGATGGTCGCCATCGCCCACCCTCCGACCAATTCCACTGCGTTCGCTGATGATATAGTATCCTTTAGCAAGAGTCTGGCAAAGGTGAGCTTCTAGAACGTGCTAATAGAGTCAATCAACCATGCAATTTTGGGGCACTTTTACGCTTGTACTAGACAAATATTTGCCTATAGGGGGTTTGGACCCAGAACCGTTAACTTCGTAAGCATGGTCACTATTTATCAGCTAGACAAAACGCGTGTTCGACGAATATATAACTTTAATAACAATTTCCTTAATAAATAAAATAATATCTAAAGCCCGTGTGGTTGCCGGGTTAGAATAGTGCCACTCCATGTCTTCCCGTGGATGTCCTAAGAAGCGACTAAGGGAATAAGGGCTTGTAGTGCTGTTAGGCGATGGGCTTGCAACCTGTCACTAAAGGTACACTGGTAAACATCTTAGCCTACTTCTGCAAAATGTGGTTACAGAATTATCAACAAGTTTAGAGTTGTTGGTATTTCTGTAGCTCTGCCTACCCCACTCTGGGAATTAAGGCGTGATGTTATGTATGTATGTATGTAATATCTAACGCTTATCGTGTATCGAAATATGCCACAGTTGTAAATGATAAAATACATTTTGAAATTAAAGATATACATTATTATAGATATGCCGTTGTAGATCAACGGTCTAATATTAAAATGCAATTACTGACGAGGTTGTGTTTAAGTTTAAAAAATACAATAGGCAAAATGGAAGTCTGAACTACCATAGAAGGATATTGACGACATAACGAGTACAGCTTTCACATGTCAAGTTGGTCTAACGGTTTTAGAGACTGACTTCATATCTCTGCCGTTCAAGATAAGATTCAGATTCAAAGGTTAACCAAGTTGCATAACGCTAAGTTAGCGATTTTCGAAAATCGAGTTCTTGTAGGATTGACGTAAGCTGATGACGATTGCGTTAACTCGATACATTTATAGTCGATAGAAAACTGAAACGTTAACAGCGCTTAGAACCGTTAACTGCCTTTTAATCCTTTGAACTCTTCCTTCCTCCTCCTTCCTCCTCATCCTTCATCCTTTGAATTCTTTTACCATCAAGGCGATAAGGTTATGGAATGCTTTGCCTGTGGAGGTACGACGTGCTAAGTCTGTTGCCATTTTTAAAAGCAAGCTAAAGGATCATTTTCTGTCACTTCCGTATTTTTTCTATTATCTCCCTTACTTTTTTTCTTTGTTATATCTCATGCTTCGTCTGTTGTCATTGTTTGGCTGTTTTTGGAGGATGTATGTATGTATATATTATATAGATGTATTTAGTATGTATTTATTCAATTATTTACTTTATGTATTTATATTTAGTATATTTATAAATAGTTCTAATTTCAAAATTGAAATAATTTAATTGTTTCTTGTAGTTATTTAGTTTGAGTTCTAAACGAATTAGTTTACACCCCCTGCCATTAATTTGTGTCCTCAGTTATTTCTCTTACAAGGTTGTCTGGAAGAGATCGCTATTTAGCGGTAAGACCGCCTGTTGTATACCTATGATTTAAATGTACTGTTCCATGTTCTGTTTTTATTTTTTTATTTTTGGTGTTCAATAAAGAGTATTTGTATTGTATTGTATTGTATTGAACGCCAACGATCACTAAAGTGGTCATGAGCTGTCGTACCTAGAACGCCACCGACCATTATATCGTATGGATTAAGTTAAATTTTGCATAACTTTTAATACATGTATGGCGTGTGAGTGACGCATTTGTATTTGACGTAAGGCGTTCAAAAGGTTAACAATTGCAGTTTAAAACGACAAAGCTCTCCATTGATTAACTATTTATGACACGGTGACTCTACCAGCACAGCTCACCATGAGGGTGACGATGTTGAGTGTATAAACTCCCATGATCAGCTCCATACTTACTTAATACCTTTTTGTTTTAAACGGTAGGTAGTGTTCCTCCGGTTTGTTCGGTTTGTGATTTTGTATCACCAAGATTCAATACCAATATGACGACACGGTGGCCTAGTTGGGAGTGACCCTGCCTTCGAAGCCAGCGGTCCTGGGTTCAAATCCCGGTAAGGGCAGATATTTGTGTCATCACACAAATAGGGCGCGAATATTTGTTCCTGAGTCTTGGATGTTTTCTATGTATTTAAGTATTTATTTCTCTATATATAAGTATGTTTATCGTTGTCTAGTACCCATAGTACAGGAGCTTAATTTGGGACTAGGTCAATTTGTATGAGATTGTCACCTGATATTTATTTATTTATTTAATATAAATAAGTTTTTGTCAAAAAAATCATTATTGGGACAAGCTTTTGTTGCTGAGTGTACTTTTTTTTACAAAATCATCTGCTTATCAAAACCAAACTAATGACTCCCAATATGGTGGGTCTACGTTAAGTATAGCGGAGATCCTGTCGCCACATAATACTACATTGTCATCGGGTTTACATGTGGTCTAAATCTCAGCCCATTCCAATAACGGGAACTGGCTCAAAATTGAATTGCAAATTTTAAAGCGGGCCACTAACTGACATATATACCTACTCGTCTGAACAGTGCAAGTTAAATAATGGCTTGTAAAAAGACGCTCCTTGAAAAAACGGCGGCAAACGTTATTAGCAGACAGGAGCTTTTGTGGCACGAATAAAATTGTCGTAGGGACTTCCGAAAGACGTTAATTTATCGATAAATTGTACTTTCTTATGACAGTTATGACTACGACATCACTACATAGTATAAAACAAAGTCGCTTTTTCTGTCCCTATATCCCTATGTATGCTTAAATCTTGAAAACTACGCAACGGATTTTGATGCGGTTTTTTTTTATAGATAGAGTGATTGAAGATGAAGGTTTATATGTATAATACTTTAATCCGGAGCGAAGCGAGGGCGGGTCGCTAGTAACGTATAATACGAACATGCAATTTCGATACACCGTAGCTCAAAACTTAAAAGTGGCATGAACATAAGGATACAAATAAATGCATATCTACCTTATATTTCTTAAGTTTGACTTTCCATACATTTTCCAAAAACTGAGTGATTATAGAGAGTGACTATATCACAATGTCATACAATTTACCTTAATATGCCTTTTTTGTTTGTTTTCAGCTAATTTTGTATGGAAATCGATTGAACAGCATTAAAAGAAGTTATTGTGTAAGAAACACATCGATTGGTAGTGATCAGCATTTAAGTTAATTTCTATTTTATCCGGTGAACGATACCAATCTACTATGATATGTCACATTGAAATAAGTAAGTGAAGTGAAACAATTATCGATAATTGTAATATCGGAAGGAAGTCCCTAGTTAATTGACGTTCCTACCACAAAAACTTCTGTCTGGTTATTAGACTTATTTAGCTAAGTGAGCTGACGTCAATCCTATAAATATAGTTGATTTTCGAAAATTGCTAATTTAACATTGTTTTTTTCAAGATAAGAATAATAACGGTCAAATTCGCACGTGTTTCCTTTAATAACGTAGCCAATACTGAGAAATATTTCTGCAAATAATCTAATTCTCGTTATTAATTAATTACTTATGGTACGGACAATTGTTTTTAATTTCATTTTTTTAATTCGTTAAAGGGAAATACGGGTGCAAAATACGGGCATTAATTCTCATCTTAAATAAAACGAAGTAGGTATAGGTCCCGGTGACAAAACGAGTATTATTTCAACACTATTATAAGACGATTGTATAAGTAATTATAATAACACGACATTCAAGCAGATATTGTTATTTGATTAATAATTACAGCGACATCTTTTTTCATGGAATGTATTGTTTTCATTCTCCCACGGAATTGAATCAACTTGCATACTTAGATCATTTTCTCAGTATTTCTCCCATACTTGGTTGCGAAGTTAAATAAAAAAGTTTTTTATAAAGAAATAATCAGTTTTTTTAAATATTGACTTAACGTAACAAGCGGCTTTTGTAGTTTGTATATGTATTATTAAATGTTATACTATTGTTTTATTACGAATTGTGATGCTTGCATAAATCTGTCCAGGGCCTCTATTCAGGTGCGTTAAAACGATATCGTTTTTGACCTGTTTCCGTATTGTCAACGTTTTGATAACTCTTATGTCATTTACAATAATGGCGACTGTGACATAAACGATTCTTAAACGTGTCAAACACGATATCGTTTTAACGCACCTGAATAGAGGCCCAGGGCAATGGTGTAAAAAATGTATCTGTGGCTCCATGACGTCACAGTGACGTGTTCAGTCTCGCGCAGGCTCCGAACTCAACTGTCAAATATTTAAAATTCGAAATGCCGATTTTTTGTTTTGAAACCGGTGTCAAAGTGCTATTTAGTGCAACGTAGTTTGTAATAAATCTAAAAGATGGCGCTTTTGTTGCTTGGCCAATCTTAATATACTTTGTTTGGTCGATCTTGTTGTCCACGCAAATTGCCTTAGTCCCAATCTAAGCTCTAGGCTTGTATATACGTACTTAAATACTTAGAACACGTCCAAGACTCAGAAAATAGTCGCGCTCATCACACAAATATCTGGCCTTACCCGGATTTGGACCCGGGACCGTATCATCTAAATAAATGAATGCGTTGATAACTCTCTTATGGTCTTCTTATAGTTTTATTGTGTTGTGATACAGATTATGACGCCAGTGGAGGTCCGGCGCAGCGGCACCCACCTGTTCCACGAGGTCAGCGTGCAGCAACTCACCCAGGGGTCTAGCGGTGGGCCCGCCCACTGGAAGGAGGTACGAACACCTGTAACCGTAGCTTGTTGTCTACTAGAGTTCAGAGGTTCGATTTTTGATTCTCACTAATATAAATTAGTGAATTGAAGTTAATTTACGCGGTTTTTAGGGTTCCGTAGTTAACAAGGAACCCTTATAGTTTCGCCATGTCCGTTTGTTCGTCTGTCCGCAGTTTTACTCAGAGACTCTTGGTACTACAAAGCTGTAATTTGGCATAGTTGTACATTTAAATTACATTGACAAACTTGTAAAATAAAACGTTGAATAAAAAAACAAACACTGGTGCCTTGATAAATACATTTTACAAACTGATTCATTTCACAAACAATCATTTGGCACACTGGTTTTTTTTTCTGAATCAGGATTTATTATAAGACCATCGTGTAAGAACTCTATATACAGGGTAATTTTTTAATATGTGCACCAATTTTAATATTTGCTTCGCTATTGTACACATGTTGTGTTATTTTTACTCTAGCTTAAAAAATGTTAGAGATCTTGCCGATTCAATGATTCCACTAACTTAACGATATTCATGGACCCTCTAATGCAGGGGTGCGAGGAGAGGGGAGTGTTGTTAAGTAAGTTATTAAATGAAATTTCAAAATGTAGAATATCAGCAACAAGCCCCTCTGGCTTGTTGTCTGATTAGCTGTACATGAAATTTCAAATTTCGAATATCAAAACAGTGTATCGCATACCTACAGCTTGACAACCCATGTCATCATTTCTAGTGTGACTTTGTGTCCACACGAGAAGGTAAATAAGAGATAATTTACAACAAAAAAAATAAAAATTTAACTCGTTTTATTGTTGTAAGTAATATATTACAATAACGATACAAAATCATACGTTAAAATTTGTGCACTGATAAAAAAAATACCCTGTATGTAGGTTGGGTTAGTTTTATAAAACATGCTTTTGCTCTGTTTTTGGTATTACGGTACAGTCAGCGTCAAAAGTTGCTGATTACTTTTGTACTTTATCGCATTAACACATTTCACAATCTTGTTTGTCATTGCTTACGTGACTTTAAAGCGACATGGTACAAAAGATCGTACAGACTTTTGACGTTGACTATACTCGTAGTGTGATAGTGAAAGCCAATTGAATACTATAGCAGAAAGCTGGGAATATTGTACATACTTAACCGTAGTCAATTTACTAATTCGTCTTCTGACGCCTTTACCCTTCAGCACGACTGGGACAACTACCTGAAGCTGGTGTTTGCCGACACCAACGTGACCCTGGAACCCATCGCTGACCGCGTCATCGTCATGGACCTGCCCTACCTGCAGAAACTGTCCACCTTGCTGGCGGAGACCAAGCCTGTCGTCATAGGTCAGTTGCGCATTGAGTTTCTCTGATCTTATCGTTGAGCCTATAATGCCAATAAGCAGTATCTCAAATTCAATAGCCAAAGCAGATTTAACCCTATACTGTTAGTATTAAGGTTGCATTTGCTACAGGAGTTTTGTCTAAGATGCTGTCTTAATGTAAAATGTAAAAGTTCCCGCAGAAAAACGGAGATCGAAATCTACGTAGAAGAAGTCGCGGACAGAAGCTAGTTAACAGCACAATCACAAATAAAGTTGACCTAAATCCAAACTAAGGTTAAGGTGAATAATGGAACGAGACAACGCTATACCCGGGACCGCTTTAAATATTAAAATGAAAGATTAAAAAAAAAAACATAACAGCTAGGTACCGCGTTTTGATCGCTATCACCATCTCATCCATTGACCTACTGCCAAGCACAAGCAGCAAGCAGTTGTGTTCCGGTGTGGGGACACTACAATGCGCACACTGCTGCCAATTGCTAGCATAACGGCTGTATGCCTTCTCCCTGCTACAAAATAAATACGTCTCAAAGTCCTTTATCTATTGACTGTTGTGTGACACGGCATTGTACATTTCAGAGCGATTCCTCTGGTGGAGCGTGTTTTCCACCGTGGCCCCGATGACTTTAAGCGCGTTCCGCGAGCTCGGGTTCGCGTTCAGCCGCGCCGTGTTCGGCCTGCAGCAGCGCACGCCGCGCTGGAAGAGCTGCACCGCCAACGTCAACGCCAACTTTGGGGTGGCTCTCAGTTACCTGTATGTTAAGAGGCACTTCGACCAGACTTCTAGGCAGAAGGTGAGTTGGAATCCATGTCATTCTTATTAATCTGACAGTATTTTGTTTTTTATTTTATCCTTTAGGAAGGTGGCTAAGTCTTTGGGTAAGGTGCAAAAAGTTCGTCATGCTTCGCGCAATTAAATGTTCTATGTAACCTTTCTGATTTTCGACGAAAATTAACCATACAATCATAAGGATACTTTTTGTCGCACAAGAACTACGCTTAACTATGGTCCTCCACGCATCTTTCTGCAGTCACACTGGTCTGCCAATGTATAATTTTCAAAATTTCAATAAGCTATTTCACGTTGCTGCTGTTTGAAATATATTGCAGTCACCAGTCTACCCATACTCACACTTCAACCGACGTAAGCGGTTTTAATATCGCAATGGACCTAAAAGAATGCAAATAGGCGTTTTCCAAAAAAAGTACCTATCGTTAAGGACAAAAATGAACAACGGTAATTTCTCCATTACGTCACGAAAATTACCAATTACTGCTTTAAGAGAAATAGTGGCACCTTAAACAAAACTCCTATAGCAAGTTCAACCATATTACTAACAGGTAAGGTTTAAATCTGCTATGCTTATTTAATTTGAAATACCGCTTGTTGGCTTAGCAGAGCAATATATAAATATAATATTATGACTAAGTTTAGTGACGTACTGGAAAAATTACCGTTGTTAATTATTGTCCTTAACTATAGGTACGTTTTTTGGACAACGCCCAAATATCATACTCAGCAAAACAAGGGTAGTTTTGTTGATGACCATGTCAAGGACGGGTGACGTTGATTTTACATTTAGACAAACCGTGAAAACCTAGCCTGACCTGAGGGCTTGACTTAGGCGTTTATACCAGAGCTGTGCGAGGTAGCGGAGCTGTGTCCGAGGAAAATCCACCAATAGGAGAGCTGCACTGAGCGAGGCGAGGAATTCTATTGGTGGATTTTTTTTTATGGCATTGAGAAGGCAATCGAGCACACAAGCCACCTGATGGTAAGTGGAAACTGTGACCCATAGACATTCGCATTTACAAGACTGCAAATGAGTTGCCAACCCTGAGGACTAAGATAGAATGCCTCTATGCTGGTTATTATTATTACACCGGCTCTCTTATCCACAAACCGGAACACAACAATGCGAACACTGCTGTTTGGCGGGTGGTTAATGGATAAGATGGTGGTAGCGATCCGGACGGACCCTGCACAAAGTCCTAACACCCGCAAACTGGTGGAAACTAGTTTTTTTCACATCCTCGCAGCATAGCTCACTCTTCATCTTCCTGTTCCCCCAGGCGATCGAGATGGTGGAGGACGTGCGCTCGGCGTTCGCAGCAGCGGTTGAGGAGCTGGACTGGATGGACTCTGGCACACGTCTCAAGACCCTCAACAAGCTCGGCGCCATCAGGAACTTTGTCGGCTTCCCGGCCTGGCTGCTCACCACCGAGGACTTGGATAAGCACTATCAGCACGTGAGTGAATTTATCAAAGGAAATGGTTGTCTACTCATCGACGTTGCGATTATCTCGTTTTCGCCCTGACGGGGGTTTAAGTCCGATTGTCGTTTTCCAATAGTATAATTTGTAAAAAAAAAATAAGTTAGTTTATTATGTTTTGAAACCGATTACATTTTCAGAATTGTTATAAAACAAACTTAACGTAACTATAAAGTTCAATATATGTATAAGTAAGTAGGTAGGTGGTCTTCTTAAAAATTCTGACAAGTTAACGGTCCAAGAGACAAATGTATTTCTACATGTAACTTATGACGGCAAATATTTCACAGTTAAGAAAATTTTAAATTGCAGTACAATTAGGTTACCCTGGGAGCCCGTTGTTTCAGATAATGTTTTTGGACATTTATGTCATTGTTGACATAATTATTGAGTCATATTTTTTCTATAGCTGAAACTGTTAACATTTCAGAATTTTTTAAATATCTATTGTGTAGACAAGGTTAGGTTTGATTTATAAAAATCCTGAATAAGTAATAATATTGAAGACATTTTACAAAAAAAAACCAGAACCTCTATTCTACTTAACATACTGTATCGTACGTAATCATTAAGTAAAGTAACGGTTGCTCTTAGTTCTTATTCACTTTATTGTAACTTGTAAGAGCTTCCATCAACACTAATAATGATAGGGAATATGGCTAGAACCAATTGGAATAGAGCCCCAAGGTCATTTATTGCTGCATTCTTAAAAACTTAATGTTTTTTATTTTCAGGCTGAGGTTGTAGAGGGAAATCTGTTCGGAACCTACTTGATCCTGACGAAGGCTGCCATCAAGAAGTCGCTGGAGTCGTTACGAGAAACGCCAGACAGGAACAGGTACTCAATCAATCATTACTTTAATCACAAAATTAATTGAAGCAGACAAAATTGTTTCACAATTGGTTAAATTATTTCTAAACTATTGTGCTATCTAAAAGTAGGAACAGGTTCCATTGTTCCTAATCATTTTTTAAATCCCCAACGTGGGACCTAAAACAGGCTCGTCTCATAAAATCCCCTTTTTCACTCGACTGCGGCAAAGCCTTATAGGAGGGTTATGCGTTTAATCTGTATGACTCTGTTACCTCGTAGAGGCTGGATGGATGGGCCGATTTCAACAAGCGAGGTGTCGTTAGATTCATCTTAACGTCGAAAGTGTCACTGGGTTACATTAAAACAAACCAAACCGTAAAGCAGCGGCACAAAAAATATAAAGAGTAACTAACATATATAGATGACATTATCAAAACATGCAGTCTGGTTTAAAAACTTGCTTTTTGTTAGACTTATTGGTTCAGGAGGGCTAGCACAAGCAGGTTTGTCGCTCGGATCTCCCTTTCTGACTAGTCTGTAACGATAGATACGCACTGAGCGACAAGCGAGAAAATACAACTTGTGCTACCCGTGCAAGGGTGTCCAACTCGAGGCGGGTAAAAACCCCATATACTCACAGAGTATTCATACTGTTACGAGTAGGTATTGTTAGGTAGGTAGGTAGATTTCGACGTGCCGACTCAAGGACACCTCTATTGTTAATTGGTTCAATCGAGTTCAAGGCCAAGGCCGTCGCTATTGTTATACATACATGAGTAGAACCTTCCATTATCGAACGTCCCCGACGGGACAAAGTCCATCGGTCGTCCGAGAAGGCATTCTGGAACATTCGGCGATGGGTGTATAAAAGGCGAGGGGCGCGTGCGGCGATTCATTTCTGACTTCGAGAGCGAACAGTGCGAACGAGTGAACCGAGCAATCATCTAAGTTAATTGTGCGATAATTGTTTGTAACGATTGAGTGTGCTAATAAAGTCTAGCTCTTAATTATCGGTGTGCTCGTGCATTTCTATCAGTTACGTAAACCCACGTACATACGTAACAATACCTAACCTCCACATTTGGGTGGCCTATAAATAGTTCTAGTCGGAGGTTAATCATATTTCGTTCCAGATGGGTCGCCACAGCTACTACGGTCAACGCGTTCTACTCGGCCACTCTCAATTCAGTCAGTGAGTGCTATCAATCTTACCTAATAATATTAACCCTTTTGTGTTTGCCATTCCTAATGGCGGGCAGGAGGCAGGAGTGAACTTAATATTAAAGGCAAACACACTTTCTTGGCATGAAAATCACCAAGCCTTCTTAAAAAATATTCATTAAAAAATATACTTTACATACCCTACATTAACTTCATGATAGACGAGTAACACTCATCTATGAATTATCTAAGGAGGTCCTTATCATTTACCACAGCGGATGGCTATAAATATGTGCAGTCAAATGTACATGGTGTGACGAGTTAGGAATATGATGAATCAGGAATATGACCAGTTAGGAATGTGTCGAATTAGGAATATGACCAATTAGGGCTATGATGAATCAGGAACTAATCTTTAATATAGGCACTTAACCAAACGTAACAGTTTGGCGGGAATACAAATTTATAGTACCTATGTTAGTTATAATATGAACAAATAATTAAAAAAAAAAGAACAGGCACAGGCGTAATGGTTACTGAGATATAGATCGCGGAACAGTACCGATTTTATCGAATCGTCACTACTTTGAAAAAACCTCGTATCTCATATTTCGTTATGTACGATTTTAAACTTAAACATGAAGAGAAATAAGTTTAAAACCGTATATCACGAAATATGAGATACGAGGTTTTTTAAAAGTAGTGACGATATGTTGCCACTTAACTTAATACACTTACCGTCATCTAGTTATTTTGCCATTTTTGTATCACTATCACACTAATGATGGTCATTTTAATCTGATGAACGAAACGATTGTCCCTTATTGAATACGGGTTTAATTTCAACTGGTCAACGTTAGAGAGGAATCGCATACGAGAAGAATATTATAATTTATGAAGAATATGACATTGATGACAGTTGTTGATGGACATACTTTTACAAGCTTAATATTAACTTGCAATGTATGTTTGTCCGGTGGAATCTTGCAAAGAAGATTTGCACCACTTCCCGCAGACCTCAGACAATACAATAATATGGAACCATCGATGGTCTGATGATGGAGTCGCAAGGTGGCGACAGGATCTCCGCTATACTTAATGTAGACCCACCGAGTTTAAACTCGTTAAGTTGGTCTTGATAAGCTGTAAATGACTTTGCAAAAAGAAGTACAGCTGGCAACAAAGCTTGTCTCGAAAATGTATTTTTTAACTGAAACTTTTTACACTTTATTTTAATTACAGCATTCCCCGCTGGCATTCTGCAGCCTCCTTTCTACGGCAATGGAATTGAGTAAGTCTTATATCTCGTTAATACTTTCAAGTCAACTGTGTGGTCACCGGGTTAGAATAGTGCCTCTCCATGTCTTTCCGTGGATGTCGTAAGAGGCGACTAAGGGAATAAGTAATAAGGGCTTGTAGTACCTACTGTTAGGCGATGGGCTTGCAACCTGACACTAATACACTGGAAAACATCTTAGCCTCGTTGTGCAAAATGTGGTTACAAAATTATCAACAGTAATTTTATTGTTGGTAATTCTGTAGCTCTGCCTACCGTACTCTGGGAATAAAGGCGTGATGTTATCTATGCATGTACTTCCAAGGTTTAAGTTTGCATCAATATGAACGATCTGTGATTGACTTTGTCTTTTCACAGAGCGATCAACTACGGATCAATTGGCGCCATAATGGGTCACGAGGTCACGCACGGTTTTGATGATCAGGGTAAGTTTTTAGTGCAGTATCAATAAAAAGAGCATCCTCAAGTCAATTATTTACAGGCAGTTGTCACTTATGCGACACGTTAGTCTAGTTGGGAGTATTAGTTTTTTTTTTTTTTTTTTTTTTATGTTAAGGAGAAGGCACACGAGCACTCAGGCCACCTGATGGTAAGTGGAATCTGAGACCCATACACATTTGAATTCTCAAGACTATAATCCTAAGACCTCAAATGCGTTGCCAACCCTGAGGACTAAGATGGAATGCCTCTATGCTAGTAATTTCACCGGTTGTCTTATCCCCACGCCGGAACACAATAATGCGAACACTGTTGCTTGGCGGGTGGTTAATGGATAAGATGGTGGTAGCGATCCGGACGGACCCTGCACAGGGTCCTACCACCACTAAAACACACACACACACACACTTTTGCTTGCTTAACTAAGCATGATAAATTTTTAAATTTTATTAATTGATTTATATCCTGTTAGGTTAAGTTCTATCATTGTCATAAGCAATATTTAAAAAAATTACTGACTGTTGAGTTTCTTGTGGCGCTTCTTCTCAGCAGTGGTCTCTTTGAAGCGCCAGTAGAGTTTTTTTTTTTTTTTTTATCCTGGTGAGGGCAGATATTTGTGTGATGAGCGCAAATATTTGTTCCCGAGTCTTGTATGTTTTCTATATGTATTTCTCTATATAAGTATGTTTATTGTTGTCTAGTAACCATAGTACAAACTTAGAACTTAGTTTTGGGATTATTTCAATTTGTGTGATATTGTCCCGTGATATTTATTTATTATTATTTATTAATGCGTATTCCTACTTTTATAAAGAATATGGTATCCATGGATACTTCCTTGAGGCACAGCAGAAGTAAAAATCATGTTTTGACATGTGAAGTTACCAACTGTAGGCCTACATAAGATGCAAACGCGGTAACGTTTCTTATTTCTATCAACAGACGCGCTACATGGGAGCACTTGCGTGTTTCTATTTAGACAGAGTTAACAGTATCTAAAGCTATTGATAAAATAAATAAGTCTCACACAAATTGACCTAGTCCCAAACTAAGGTCTAGGCTTGTACAGTCACCGGCATAAATAAGTTATCATTTATAATCCTTGTCACTTTAACGTAGTGTTTGAAATGTCATACGAAATTGTCAAACAATTAAAAGCGACGAGGTACAGAAATCATCACTTATTTATGACGTTGACTGTACTATGGGTACTAGACAACGATTAACTTACTTATATAGAGAAATAGGTATATACTTGTATACATAGAAAACATCCAAGACTCAGGTATAAATACTCGTGCTCATAACACAAATATCTGCCCTTACCGGGATTTGAACCCAGGACCGCTAGCTTCGAAGGCAGATTCACTACCAACTAGGCCAGACTAGGATCGGTCTAAAACACCACAAATGATAATTATTATTGGTTCCATTATCTAGACTATAAACGACCGAATGTTTTAATACAACATACATAGCAAGGTATAAATTAAAACTGTCTTTCATATTATAGTGAGGTGCATTGAAGAAGACGCTTATCTAAACATCGTTTATGTCGAACGTGCATACTTATTTGCATGCAACCCACAACTCATTGAAACGAAAAACCGCCAAGTCAGGCCAGCCGATGTAGAATAGAATTTAATAGAAACACGTTTTATTCGACTAACATCAACACAAGGATACGTAAAGGAAACCACAATGACGTAATAAAACTAGTTCTTATCTCTTTTTTTATGATAAGGAGAGGAGGGCACATCACGCATGTTAAGTGGAATCTGAGACCCATAGAAATTTGAATTCACAAGACTATAAACCTAAGACCTCAAATGCGTTGCCAACCCTGAGGACTAAGATGGAATGCCTCTATGCTAATAATTTCACCGGTTGTCTTATCCCCACACCGGAACACAACAATGTGGATATGGTTGCTTGGCGGTTCGTGAATGGATGTCGCGATCCGGTCGGACTCCGCACAAGGTCCTACTAACACTAAACCTAACAAACGAGCATGTAACAATGTGCTTTTAGCTTCGCGCCTAACGTGTGGAGTGCTCCTGCCCTTAGTAACTTATTCCATATTTTTACAGGTCGACGGTACGACGCGATGGGCAACCTCAAGCAATGGTGGTCAGCTGCTACTCTGGAACACTACCACGGGCGCGTGCAGTGCATCGTGGACCAGTACTCGCGCTACCAGCTTCCGCAGCTGCCTAACTACACGGTAATACTACAAGCTCTTCGGTCCCGCAGTGTAGCGCCCCTAGCGACAACCTTCAGAGAAGCCATCAACGATAGAATCTCCAGCCACAGATGAGCTATCAAAAAAGACAGCATAAATCACGCTAACGTTTCTTCAGGGTGGTTACGAAGAACTTAATTCAAAACTTTGTATGCCCTTTTTCTTTCACTCATCATTCGAGACAACTTGAGAGAAATAAATGACGATTACGTAACTTCTTCATTCGGTTTTCGAAAACGGCCCCAGTTCGATTCGTTGATGTATATGAACTTCGTTCTCCAGGCATAACATTCTCCGGGATGAAGATTTATCTTTTGGTTAGTCTTTCGTCAGGCCCCATCGGACATATGTACGTTCTACGAACGATGTGCTTTGACCAGCGCCATTTCATTGGTAATTCTACAGGCTCAGAGCCTATCACCTAGCTGTGTGCTCGTTTACCTTCTCCATGCAATAAACTCTTTAACCCTGTAGCGACATCATCTACATCCCATGACAAGAAGACAATCTACGGCAGCGTCTCCAGTTTACATAATCTAACAGCTTAATCCTTGCACTAAGTTTCTTCACGGTAACTTTTGCCCTAAGAAAAACTGGTATATCGCTCCTTCGGGAGCTGCCCAATTTTCCGCGAAAAGAACTCTTAGTTTACCTCAGTACGAAATTTCACAACGATTAGTAGTCGCGTTGAACCATGTATACAGAATCACCAAACTAAACCATGGATTAACTATTAAAATTCAGACCACTCCAGGCATCTTATCTTACATTTAGGGCTGGGATACTCTTCAACTCCTTTAGGATCTTTTGTGCAATTAGCCTCTTACACGCTCAGCTGTTAAATGTGCAGGGTTGAGACTCTACACGGTAAAAAATCGATATTGGGTTTGACGTGTTTCTGTATTGTCAACGTTTTGATAACTCTTATTTACTTGACTGTAATGGCGGTAGAGTTAAAAACAATACTAAAACCTAGTTTTAACCTAGAGTGGAATACAGGCCCTGGTTTCCTTCACTGTAAGGGCATCAGGTGATGATCTCAAGTTAGAAAAACTCATTGGTACATGGGGACCGAGGGGGTTCGAACACGGTATCTTACAATCGAGAGTCGCCCTTTTAAGCCACTATAAGCATTCAAGCAGTGGCGTAACAATACCATCTGAGGCCCATGGTATTCTTTGGATGGGGTCCTCCCAATTAGCTGCAAAATGTTGTTAAAAACGTTGTAATTTTTGAGCTTGCGGCGTCTTGGGCTGGGGCCGTCTCTGGTCGGGGGCCCGTGGCATTTTGCCAGCCCTGGCGAACTATAGTTACGCCAGTGCAAGGCTCTCGGCGTCTAAAGGTAGGTACGAATTAGAGCGGCCTCGGGTTGAGGCACGCACGGCTCACCTATTTTGCTTATATTCGTACGCGCTCACGCGCAGCTGTGCGCGAGCAGCGGGCGAGCGGTGCACGGCGAGCCGTCGAGAATCGGGACTTTTGACCGTGCTCAAAGGCGCCTCGATGTGCGGGCCTCGCCTAAATTGGACGTATATCCGAGCGTGCCGCGGGCAGAACGACGAGCTCGAACTTATCTGTGGGCGAGGCGCGTACAAATTTGATAAAGTTGCCGAGCCGTCCCACCACCGAGGCGTTTTCTTCTTCTTTTTGTTAATAATTCGGTGAATTGTGATAAACGCAGCCGCGGCTGTTATCGTGTCCGACGCCATTTTGAAATGTCGGCTCGCGGAAAAAACGCTGCCTTACCCGCGCATGTTTATGTGCAACAATTTGGGTGAGCATGCTTCCGGCTGAGCCGCTCAGATTCGTACCCAGCTTAAGAGGCAGGCCGCCCGCAGGTGCACGGGTTCAACACGCAGGGCGAGAACATCGCGGACAACGGCGGGCTGCGCGCGGCGCTGCACGCCTACTCGCTGCTCGCGCGGCGCCAGCCCGCCGCGCGCCGCGACACGCTGCCCGGCCTGCCCCACTACAAGCCGGACCAGCTCTTCTTCCTGGGGTTCGCTCAGGTAAGCTACAGGGAATTCTTTTGGTAGCGTTAAACTAAATATTCAAATATACATTCATACATAATATCACGCCTTCATTCCCAGAGAGGGGTAGGCACGGATACAGAAATACCAACAACTCTAAAAATACTTGTTGATAATTATATAACCACATTCTGCACAATCTGGCCAAGAAGTTTACTAGAGCATTAGTGACAGGTTGCAAGCCCATCGCCTAACAGTACTACAAGCCCTTATTCCCTTAGTCGCCTCTTGATTACGACCTCCGGAAGACATGGAGTGGCACTATTCTAACCCGGCAACCACACGGTAAACAAAAAAACATTAAAATATTACCAAAATTAGATATGTATTTAGTAAATTGGCACACGTCGGTATTATGGAGTGAAACTAGCACAAGACCATCATTGCGGAGAACAGCCGCAAGATACTCCAGCAGAAAGTTATTTGGGCGGCTGCTTGCTGTTCCTTACTCGTCAATATTACAGCGCCCAATCTGTTTTATATTATTGTAGAGACTAATGTACATTCACTGCCGTGCGATAGCTTTTAAATTGGGTTAATACTTTGACTTGCTCTTATACGCTCATATGAGTATTGCCGAATTTTGAAGACCCAAAAGAATTTTTAAGACCTCTTTTACCGTACATTAATTAAGCGTACTTACCCACCTATGTATCTGTATCTTACCTCACAGTAAGAACAAAAGGGTGCAGACAAGTAAGAATACCCCGCCGCCGCCACGAAGCGTCGTTACTAGGCTACCTTAATACCAAAGAAGGCGACTAACTGCTATGTACTTATAGTAGCTGAAGCATTTGTTAACCACATTAAATTTAAAACGCTTGTACCACTACAATGCAGTTAGCCGCCTTCTTTGGTTAAGGCAGTAGGGTGTTTTATTAGACATAGCGGCGAAACATTTTGCTAAGTTTTCATAAATGCTACCTCTCGTTTCATTTCTTTGAAACTCATCTTCCAATCATAGCGTTTCAGTACTCTATTGCAATTCGAAATAACTATTAATCCTCCTTAATATGGATATTCCAATTTCTGAGGTAAATGAATCTCTATCACTATCGTTTACTATGCCATTGTCATCTTCATCAATGTCATCATCATCCTGATGTTGTTACCCTGACACCTCGCTAATATTTATGATATGTCCACAGATATGGTGCGGCAACTCGACGGTAGGCGCCCTCAAGTCCAAAATGGTGGAGGGCGTCCACAGCCCCAACAAAATACGAGTGATCGGGACCCTCAGCAACTCCAAAGAATTCGCTGACGCCTGGCAATGCCCTCTGGGGTCACCCATGAACCCAGAACATAAGTGTGTGCTGTGGTGATCTTGTACCAAAGACTGATAATTGACGATGACTGTGGAAGTGCTACTTGATGGGCAAAGGTTAAGTAAAGTTAAAACGATCACAATCACAAATATTGTCATTGTGAAATTATAAATTACAAGTGGCCATTTTGTGCAGGCTATGGGACCCTGCCATAATGACTTGATATCAAACCATTCGAATGGAACCTTAAAATTACTCTTGTCTGTCTGCGACATGGTCCTATGTTCACAAGAAATAGGCGGAATTAAAGTATGATGTCCTTATGCATATTCCTACTACCTTTTTGGACAGTATGGTAGCTTAATTAAAAACCGCGACCGTACGAGGTTGTGTCGCTATATTGGAACCAAACGTACCAGTGAATATTGACCCGGACATAAAATATGTCCGAGACAGTAGTCTTCAATAGGTTACCGCGAAGTTACCGCCTCATATTAATTAAGTAAGCGCTAAAGTATTTAGTCTGAAGTCATTTGTACTTATTTTTATAGTATTTTTATCCATAGAGATTTTGTAAGGTTCATGGGTGAGGCCCAAAATGTTAGACCATAGTTAAGCATAGTAAACCATACAAAAAACGGAGGCAAAAAAAATGTACGACTGCGTGAGTTAGTATGCCCAACTTTTTGGACCTTACCCACGTATTTATAATGTAGAAGATTTGCCGTTACCATCGTAACTCTCATTTTATAAGGGCTAAAGGAACGTTTCCACTGCAAAGCAAAGTTGAGCGAGAAACTGAGAGAACAATAGAGGTTTACAATCAAACTGTTTAAAAAGTCTGTTTGGCTCCTTCTCATTTCCGCTTACCTTCGCAGCGAAGCTTCGCTTTAGTGGAAACTTACTTCAACCTAAGAAAACCCCTACTTAATTTATCGTTGCGTCGATCTAGTAGTCCAATAAATTTGTCATTTTGTTAATCCTTGTCAGTATGGTTGTCATTCTATTTTCAGATTTTAAACATTATTACGGCTTACTGTTTCTATAATTATGTACCTAGGATGGTGCACTTCCTTTTCGTCGAACAAAGTTTCCCAAACTAATTCATTTCCCAACCGTATCATTTGGCATACTTCCTTTGGGAACTGTTAATATTTCAGGACCATCGTGTAGAACCCTATAGGTTAGGTTAGTTTTATAAAAATCCTGAAATATTTAGTTTCGGAAAAAAGCAGTTTGCCAAATGATACGGTTGGGAAATACATCAGTTTGGGAAAAGTTGGGTTAAGAAAAATGTTGTCAGCACTGCGCCTAGAAAAGCCTGTCTATGAAATGAAAATTCTGTGGAGTGATTAATTCTATGAAATGACTGTCTGTGAAACAAGGGTAAACCTTCACAAATATATTGTTAAAACATGTCCTGAGAAGTGGTTTAGTGGTTTCACAGACACTCATTTCAAAGAACGTATCACTTCGCAGAAGTTTCATTAGGCGCAGGAGTTTATATTTTGTAACAGTCACAAGTTTAACCCAACCTAATATATACCTAATGAATGTTTAAGATCTAAAAACAACAGGGTTTAAATAGCTTTCAATGAAGTGAAATTCTGTGAAACGATACGTTCCATGAAATAATTGTCGGTGAAACAAGCGGACACTGTATTAACTGGAGCCTGTGCCACAACCAGGAATGCTAGATGAAGGTAGCTATCATAATAACAGCCTGGATCCATCCAACTTCACTTTATTACTTTACTGACTAGTATATTGACCTTTTCAACGCAATTCATTTAGTCTCAGTGCCGTATAATTAACTCATCTCGAGTGAGATGCCATTCGAGACGAGCCAAGTCTTATAAAACTGTCATCTCTGATATGTCAGGTTTTTTTTTTAAATGGCACGACAAAAACGTCCAAGTTATTAGGTTATTATTTTACGGACCGTGTCCAAAGTACAGAATTAAAATTTTCAAAGTAACTCTTCTTTTACGCTGTACAAAGTCCATATGCACTCAGGAGCATTGAAAAAGGGTCACTTTCTATGGAAATCTTGCACTAAATGACTCGTTTTCATATCGACGGTGGAAATTTCAAATGTCGTAAGGGACATTTTGTCGTAAGTACACTAAATATACCATTGAAGTCAGTATTTTTTTTTTCTATCTATTTGTTGTATTTAAATTTCGATATGACTTCTAATAAAAAAGTTATGAGTTGGTCAAAGTTTGTCGTAACTTCCTAATATTTAAAACACTATGTTGTATTGGTCAAATATTTTTGTATAACGTCTTGTTTCATTAAGCGCAATATCGTATATCTCAATATTTTTAAAATTCCTGTGTTGTAAGGCACTAAAAAGAATACATTTTGTCAGATAAATACTGTGTTTTCAGAGGTGTAACACACATTTTCTTCTTATTTTTTTGTTGTAAGGGACACTATTTCCTAAACCACTGTATTTATGGATGTCCAATTAAAAAATTAGGGTAGGCGAAGTTATTTAAAAAGTATGCTTCCAAGAATCATCTTAATGGGATGAGTAGTTTCCAAGTTATGAATTTAAAAAAAGTGGAATTTTGTTTTCTGGCTCCCCTGAAAAGTAAGCGTTTGTCCCTTACGACATTTGAAATTTCCACCGTCGATATATCTAAGTTGAAGTTTCAAAAAGATGTTTACAAACTTTGTAACCATGGTGCTAAAACTGAAGACTATTATGTTTTTGAATAAGTTTCAAAAACATGTAGTCGTAGACATTTATTTTGTACCGTCATCGCAAGCGTTGAAAAGGTTTATGGGTATGTCCGCGAAAAAGTGTACAGTTACATTCATGACATTATAACACATGTTACGTACATGACTAAATGTAACGTACATGACAATTATAAAGCTTAGTTCATGACATAGATTTTTTATGGAACTGCTAAAAAATGGAGTGTATTTATATATTTATTAAACTCTTTCGATTTTTGAATAAAACAATCAACTTTGTCAAACAATCACTTTAATTACGTACATTAGGACATAACACGTATTATTTAATTTTTATATCCTTACATAAAATAAAACAAAAGCTTAAAAATAAATGCTCTCGTCTTCATTTTCTAAGACATATTTTTTTCCATCATAGGCTAACTTTACTTTTTTAATGACACAAATTGCCGGTACCACATCCTGATCTACCTTTTTAGTTTTAATAAATGTTAGTCCAGGTTTCTTATTGGTTTTTATATATATTATTGTATAAAATGTGTCATTATCTTTTCTAGCGATGTCTTGTATGAAACCTATAAAATATTTCCACCTATTTTTTATGAAATATCTCACAATGACACTGTCATTAATTTTGTATTGCTCTTTGGATTCGTTATGTGTTTCTATATCTATAGTTTCCTTATTTATTTCTTTTATGCCTTCTGTAATCTCTTTATCAGTCATATATTTATCTTCTTTGGTTTCTTTATATATTGCTGTATCTGTATTTTCCTTATTATCTTTTTTCAATCCTGCTGTGGTTTCATTATCATCCCTATGTGGATCTTCTTTGGTTTTTTTATTACGCATTTCTATCATTGTAATTTCTTTAATTTTATCGTCTATTCCTTCTGTAGTCTTATAATCATTCTCTTCGGTTTCACTACATATGTCTATCTCTCTGGTTTCCTCATTATTTACTTGCATTCCTTCTGTGCTATAATTATTATTCATATATGTCTCTTCTTTGTTTTTGTTATTTATTCCTGCCTGTATAGTTTCCTCATTAGTTTCTTCCACTCCACTAGCAGCAGCAGTCTCAATATTATTTCTATGTGTATCCCCATTGGTTTCATTATATAACTCGATTTCTTTAGTTTTTTTAATATTAGCTTCTGTTCCTGTAAACAAACATGTATTATTAATATATCCAAATCTAACGTATAGTAATGTCATAACATTTTTTTTACCTTCTGAAATCTCATTATCATACTTATGCGTCTCTTCTTTGGTTTTATTATAGGTTTCTATATCTGTAATCTCCGCAGTATTTTCTTCCATTTCTTCTTCAGTACTAGATACTGGCTCTTCGTAATAATCATCATCTGAAGAATCGTGCAATGAATACTGGTCGTCTTCATGAGTACTGCTGTCATCAGAATTAATTGACAACCGATTTGGTCGCATTTTCTCCGCATTAGTTTGATTACTTTGCTTTTTCGACGTTCCTGAAGTAGATGGTTTCGGGTTGTCGTGATTTATGTTTTCCTTATTGGCACTGCAGAGGTTAAAGTCTGAATCAATTTTTTGTAGTCCCTTAAGTTTAAATGGTCCACATTTTTCTAAATTTTCATATGCTTTGTTCTCTGATCTGTATTTAACATCTGACAGAATTGTCACTTTAGCCCTCTTATTGCCGTTCCTGACTTTAGTCGTATCATCACCATCTCCATTTATTTTTCTTTTTAAATGAGGTTTCTGAGTATTGTTTTTGTCTTTTTGGTTAACGGTTTTTACAAGCTGATGAATCTTCGCATCAAAGCAGTCACAATAACCTCTATGCGAATCGCCACAAAAGCAGCTTAAACATCTGTATCGTATGACGTTAGGCGTTTCGGTTTTCGTTATTTGATGCAAGTTCATTGTGTGAGGAACAGGTATCAGATTTTCCTCTACCGCGTATTCTGCAATTTCAACCTCCGGGATGAAGAAAGTCATCACAGTTGTGTCAGAGTTTTTAAGATGTGTGTAAGCCGTGGAAGCGTCTGGTATATCGATACCATGTTTGACATAGTTATCGAGTCTGCGTTTGAGACCCCCTCCGACTCCATCGGCGGCTCCCTTTCCGTGAGAAGATTCGCTGAAATTCCAGGTGGAATGGCGAAATCCCAAATCTTCCATGGATTTTGTAAACAAATAAAAGTTTTTTTTTTGTTTGTACTGGGTTGCTGGCCCATCAGAAAAGTAATGTACAGCATTAACGAGCGGATGCTCTCGTCTTACGTGGTTTAATATGGGTTTCAAATGTGCCCAAATTGCCTCAGGACCATGTTCATTGGACGGCGATAACGATGCAAACGATTGAGGCGCTTTCTCTTTAACGTACAGAACTCCAGTATGGATAGTTATCTGTGATTTTGATGCACCGAAGTGCATGGACTGCACTTCAGTTGCTAGTTTGCAGACATAATTTTCACTGAAGTCGATATGTATTGCTACTTCAGTAGGCATCAAATTTTGAATACACTTCAAATATTGTGAATATTGATGTTTGATATTGAATGAATGCTTTTTCATCAATTTAAGTTTTTCGCCTAACGACTCTGTGAGTGATTTCAATGTACCATGAATTTCTTTTTTCACCATCTTTTTGGTACTCACTTTTTTGCCATCTTTTTTATTGATATATTCAATTCTGTCCATAGCAAATTCATTCCATATAACAATTTCATTCATATCCAAATGGTCCCAGTTCAATTTTATACATTTATTGTTACAAGCGGAACATTCCCCATAGGCACATTCTCTAGAATCCAAGTTACATTCCGCTTCTGATAAAATTTCATCTAAATCTGTAGTTTCGATCATTCCTAAAGAATTTAACTTCTTAATTATAATTGAGAAATTTTCATGCTTTATGCACCCACATGTTTCTCGATCTGAAAGTTTCGGTTGCATTACGTATAATGGCTTGTACTTTATGAACGAAGTTCTTTTTGCTCTACCACCTTCTGCTCTGTACTTATTGTATAGTTCCTTTAATGTGTTAAGTAAGTATCGCCTTTGCTTTTTTATCTTTCCTTCAGTCTTAAATTCTTTTTTTCCAGCTGTTGCTCGACTTACATCATCTCTGTTATAAAACTGTACTATTTCATTTATAATAATACTGTTCTTTCTGGTTAAAGTTTTCCTTTGACGAGCCCATCCTTTTAGACCAAACACAGATTTTGTTATTTCACTTTGTTTTTTATATTTTCTTATAGCTTTATTTTGCAAAATTTTTTTCAGAACATTTCGATCCTCGTTTTTCTTGGTTTCCCCATATGTGTCTTGAATAGCAGTGACTAAAACGTTATGAGTTAAAAGATGTCTCTTTACTTTTTCTTTTTCTTGTTCAGGAATATTGGGCAGGTTTTGTTCTATGAAACTGTTGGATTTAGATAATGGTGTCATTTCGTTTTCATTTTTGTTAATTTTTAGTTGCTCGGCTTTTAATTTAAAATCATGTACAATAGCAAGTAGTTTTTTATTTTTCTGCATGTAACGCTTACATTTTTTTTTTAAGTTACGCATTTCAGTTGCCATACTTTTAATTTTTTGTTCGTATTTTTCTCTTACATATGCTAACTTTCTGAGTGATCTTTTTTTTTCCATGTACAAGGACCTTTTGGTGTCAATTTTAGGACTAACATCCTCATCAGGATCAATATTCACATGATTTTCACTATTTTCACTCTTTTTTGCTTTCATCCTGTGGCGATTCTGACTTTCTTTCCACTGTTTTCTTTTCAATGCCTTCTCTTCTTTCGAACAATCTTGTATTTTTTTTCGTTTTTTATTTCTTTCAGCATTTTTTTTATTTAGTTGCGCTAATTTGTCTGGATTTTGGACTCGCAACCGCTCCCTATATTGTTTTTGCCTTTCAGCATTTGTCAACGCCATCTAAAATTTAAAATTGTATACAATTATTTTTTTATATAAAATAGCCGCCATTTTGTTTTTTTTTTGTAAGGAGAGTTTGGCCCCACTCAATAATAGATAAAAATAGCCTAAAGAATAGTTTCCAAAATGCGGTCAAAGATAAATATCATGGCTTGTAACGCCCGTGATCTATTTATATGAGGATTCACACCTACTATATGGAACGTTAGTGTACACTCATCTTAACGATCCGTCATGACTGTAACGTAACACATTTCGTTACACATTGTTACATTCATGACAAAAAAATGGTAGGACATAACCAAAAAAAAAAGATAACACTAAATTGCGACAAGCAATGGACTGCGAATCACTTTAATTCTATTACTGAATTGTAAATATGCGTAATCACATATATCAGGACAATAGAATATTTCTACTTACCGTGCAGTTAACACACTAAAAAACTAATTTTTTGAGTCACAAAACTATCATCGACCCAAAACATCACTTCACTCAACAAATATGGCTGCTATTTTTTTTTCTATGTTGGCATCATGTAAAATGGTGTTGCCATTCGAGAAAAATATTATAGTGTGGGAGATATTCTGTTAGTGCAATGGAGTAATAAGCGTTACTCTCATGACGTTACACATAATATCAAAATTTGGACACGTTTTTAAAAAAATATTTAAAAATAATGAAAACAGTATTTGATGAAAGCTTTTCAGAAACGTGTGGGTTAATTATTATAGAACTTCATATTTACTTAAAAAGACGGGATAGCGATTCCATTTCATAAGTGATGACAGTTTTTGCTGCAAGAGTAGTAGTTGGACAAATAATTTTAGTATGGGAGTGAAAGTAAGTGTCAATGATAAAATAAATAAAAAAATATAAAAAATTAAGAGGGCTCAAATTTCATACAATTACATAGAAAATAACATTGTATTCTATTCCATACAATATCCAACAGCTTTCATATTATCGAATAACGATACCGCTAAATTAAAACAAAATTGGGTCAAACCAAAAAATCAAATGTACAATTTTTCGCGGACATACCCTTATACACATAACTCATCTAAGCGTTTCCCTGACTTGAACGCGTATGTGCGTTTATAGCAGGTATACTTGGAGGAAGACCAGGGCAAAGGGACTGCATCGAACGCGTTTAATTATAATATAGAGGAGGGTAAATATGATATAATCTTTTATTTAGTAAGGAATGTTGAATGTGATAGTTTATTTATAAGGACCATTAGTTTTGTAAGTTAAAATTAAGTTAATCAAGGCAACAAAAGGCTGGAAAAGTATCACAAAAACTAAAACGAACAAATTTGTAGTTTGTTAAAAAAATTACACATCGAGATTTCTAGACCCATTGGATTTTTTAAAATTAAAATAAGTTCAATTGGGCTAGCCAAAATTCAGTATTATTGTAATCTAGGGGTAATCTTAGGATTAAAAGTGCATTTCGACATTAATGACAAATACTATTTATTACAAATTGAAATAAAAACAATTTTTCAACTTACATGTTTTATTTTTTCCTTACATATTGGAATTCATACACCGGAGCGGAAACTTTGGATCCTTTCTTAACTCTTTTTGGCTTGATTTTGGTGCTCTGGATATGTTTTTTGATTTCCATCTTCTGTTGGATGACCATCAATTCCTTTTCCCTGTCAATCCTTTTTGACAGCTCCTTGTAGACCTTGTCTTTTTTCTTCTTTAATATTTCAATAGTCTGGAAACACATTTATCAGTTACTTTACCAAATATAAAAGATGGCCACGGGATCCTGCTACATGGATAATAAAGCTTTCAAGAGGTCAGAATTTATGGTATTTGATATCAATAAAATAATTAAATATCAATGTTTTCATTGGTATTAAAATATCTGAAAATATATAATAGAGCTGCCACTAGTGAAATTAAAAGGGTCAATGAAAGTATAACTTCATGTGTGTATACATATAACAAATTTTGAGTTTGGAATTAGAACTACATTTAACCCTTAATTTGGCAAAAAATAAAAAAGTTGTGAATTCAAACCCTATTTGATTTAAAACCAGCATAATAAAATGATCAATTGAAAAAAAAAGAATTTTATGTTATGTTAAGTATATTGGACACTATCAAATTAAAGGTTAAGGGTGAATCAACTTTCTCATCCTTCCTGGGTACAAATCCCGGTAAGGGCAGATATTTGTGTGATGAGTGCAAATATTTGTTCCTGAGTCTTGGATGTTTTCTATGTATTTAAGTATTTATTTCTCTATATAAGTATGTTTATCGTTGTCCAGTACCTATAGTACAAGCCTAAGGCTTAGTTTGGGCTGATATTTATTTATTTTTATTTTATTTTATTTTAATTTGTATATAACTGAAGCGTGAAAATTTTTCAAATGCTCTTCAGCATTTCTTAGAATGTTTGTACCTATTTAAGGACTAAAATTAAGAAACGTTAACTTTTCCGCTGAGTTACGAAAATTAGCTATAAAACTCCTGTAGCAAGTGCAAGAATATTACTAACAGGTGAGGATTGAAACTGCTTCATTTATTGAATTCGAGATATTCGAGAATTGGCGTTGAGAGTAGTATATAAATGTACTACTAATTTTCGTAACTCAGCGGAAAAGATAAAATTACTTAATTTTAGTCCTTTTTAGGTACAGTCAAAGCCATAAAGATGTTTACACTTTAGTACCTTGTCACTTTCATTGACATATATGAAATTGTCTCAGTGAATGAACTATATTTATGACTTCGACTGTACAAACTTTCTATGAAACGCCCTATTACGATTTGAAACAGTTTATAAAAGGAATCCAAAACCATAATACAATAATTAAACAAAAATATATTTTCTAACGACACATGATTGCTTGTCTGTTGCGTTACGGGGCAAAATAGTCAAAAAGTTAATATACTTAGGTTATATCAACTTTTTGACTCCGAGAGCACTCCCATAATCATACATCTTAACTTATACTTGTACCATTTGTGGCAGCTTCGGTGAATCCAATTTATTGCTCTTAGTTTAAACTAAACTCACCTCTTCATCAACATCAGGTAGTTGTATCTTATCCAGGTCTGCAAGTCTGGGCCGGTTGGACTTCCTGCCTATTAAGGCCGGGTGCGTGTCTAACCTCTTGGCGAGATCAAAGTCCTTCTCCTCACCCTCGTCTACGAAGAATGTATGTGTATTTGTTGTTGCATCTGCTATGTCCGTCATGTGAAGCTCCGACTGAAAATGACGTTGGAAATTTCTTACGTGCTAGTTACTTAAATCAGATTTCTTAAACAGCTTGCTTGCTACTTTATCAACATAGAAGATAATTCAATCAAGATAATCAAATTTTCTGAGATCAATAATTTTTAAATTAACCTTGTGAGACCCAATGTGCCATAATGAGGGACATTATCAATGGAATTTATTTTAAACTATATTTTAATAAGTATTAGGTTCATGTGTTTTGTTTCCGCATTGAAAATGTCATTTGAGAGCGAACATAGTTGAACATTATTTCCTTGCTGGTAGATTCAAATTCCCACTTGCATAAACAACATGCTTGCCTAGTTGGTAGGGACCCTGCCTTCGAAGCTAGGGGCCCTGGGTTCGAATCCAGTGGGGGCAGATATTTGTGTGATGAGCACGAGTATTTATTCCTGAGTCTTGGATGTTTTCTATGTATCTAAATATATATTTCTTTATATTAGTAAGTTTATCATGTCTGGTACCCATAATACAGGCCTAGAGCTTAATTTGGGACTAAGTCAATTTATTTGTGATATATTTATAAATCTCCCTGTTTAAAGTATGGTGGTCCTAAAGGACATGGAGGGAGCTTTTTATGCATCATTATGAAAGACACATCCAAACATCCATACAAACTTTATATTTATTATATCAGTAAGGGAAGACTAAAATTAGTAACCTGCAGCCGCTGTATCCTACGGCTTTCCATGGTGCGTTTCATGCTGATATACTTGACATCCTGGGACTGCATCAGCTTCAGTTGCTCGGCTGTATGCTCCTCCTCTTTCTTCAGCTCGTGGTGCTCCTGACAGGAAACCATTTGCAATTACTGGTAGAGGAATGTTGCTGGGAGGTTTATTAACCTTTTCAATACTCTGTCGTAATACCTAAGAAGGAAGCTAACTGCAAATGCAATATAGCAGTTGAAGCATTCTATACTCTATCAGTAACCTCATTGAAATCAAAATGCTTTTACATTGACTATGTAGAGTAGGCAGTTAGCTGCCTTCTTTGGTATTTATGGCAGTCAGGAGGGACATACTATCAACAACATGTACCATGACACAGTGTCACATACAAAAAGTTGCTACTTAAATAAAACAAAAAAAATAGAAACACTTTTTTTGGAAAACGCCCACAAGCGAAAAATCTATCTGTCAAGTTATTTTCGGAAAATTGGTTTTCAACCCAAGCAACGCTTTGTCTTCAAGGTATTATTTCATTATTGGACCATTACCGGCTCAAACAAGATACTTATGCAGATTATGTGACCTATTATATAGTATTTTTTTTTTGTAGAAATGTATTATCCAAATAAAAACGATAGTCTAAACGAAGATTGAACTACAAAATGAAGGCTTCTACTTACCCCATTTTTTACTCTAGAATTAATCATATGAAAGTAGAACTCATCAGGATTCTTGTCCAACGTTCTCTTCCTGAGAATTTTAAGAGTTTTGCCCTTCTCATGATAATCGTTTGCACGTTTCTTGTAATCCGACTTCTTTTCAAGTATGCCCAAATGTTTCCTTGCTTCAGGCTGGTGACGCTCTCTGTGAGTCTTTTGATGAGCCTTAGCGGCCTTTTTCCAAGAAGACATAGCGTTATTTTTATTATCTTGTACGTTTAAGTAATTATTTTACTCTAAAATTGTTAAATAACACCGTGGAAATCCCACGTGAAAGTGAAGTTGTCAACTCAACTGTCAATGTCAAGTAAAGTAACTGACACTCGAACTTTTAAGAGTAGACCACGGTTTATAGTGCAAACTGCCAACTCACAAGACAATAGGTATTCAGCGAAAGAAATATATTCAGGATAGTCCGACTAGTGAGTCGTGTCATGGGTATTTTATTCTAATTCTTAACATAGCAACAATTTTACCTATGAAAGAAGCTGTCATATTATGCGTAATATTAAAAATTTGCCACCTTTTTGTGAAACCTTTGCCCCTCACTGGTCAGACCTAGTCATAGTTACTACTTAGTAAAATTAACTATAACTCATAACCGTAATAAATAGATCAAACATTAACTTCTTAGCATTTTCAGTAGTTCAAGTATAAAGGTATAACCAGAAAAAGCGTACATAATTCAAAAAGATTTTTATTCACTAATTTATTTATTTTGTCCATCCTAATAAATTCCAATTATTGTTGTCGTGAATGGACATGTGTGACGGACATGTCCATTTCTGGGGAGTGGTTGATTGCCGCCGGCACTCGCACCAAAAGAAAGTATATAAACTCCAGTGCGCTGAACAAGCCGACCCCCATGAACATGTTAAACACGCCGCCCAATGAAGCTGCAAGGAAAGTATACAGTTAAACACTAAACCAGCGTGTGTACTCTAATAACAAGTCTATCTAAAATCAAGGATTACAATTTCGACGAATACATAGGATACGGGCGTCATAGTAAAATTTCATTTTTATCAAAAAACAGAATGATGTTTGTGATTCATTCTGGTAGCCAATCAAGATAGGTAAGTAAATTTTTATTCATGGTCCGACCATTTTTTTAATCTGTGGTCTGTCTTGTTTGGTAATCATACTGATACTGACCCGCGAAAATCAGACTGATACTATTTCGTTTATAGGTACTCAAACAAATATAGCAGCTTCGGCACTTAGGAGTTGGAACACCCCACTCCGCTCCCTTAGGGTAGGTTTCGACCACTTAAATCTTGGGCTAATTAAATAACTGACCCCCCTACTGCCAACTTCTATTCTCCGCGAAACCGTTAGGTACCTAGCACGAACTTGCTCGACTGTGACTAGGATTGCCAGCCCCTATATCACCTTACCGACAACGACAGGTGACAGGCGTATCCTGTCATTTCACCAAAAAAAGTTTGACAAACTGATTCATTTCACAAACATATCATTTGGCAAACTGCATTTTTTTCCGAAACTGTAAATATTACAGATTTTATTTCAGGACCATCGTGTAGAACCTAATAGATTAGATAGGATAGGTTAGTTTTATAAAATCTTGAAATATTTAGTCTCAAAAAAAATGCAGTTTGCCAAATGTTTGTGAAACGTTTTTTGGTGAAACATTAGTGAACCGTGATAGGTAACATTAAGTATACATAGCGCAGTTTACATGAAACCCAGTGATTTGTAAGCCTGTTAACTTAGCAATGTATAATGAATTGTCACCTGTCACGTGTCATTGTCAAGATGGTGAAATAGGGGGCAAAAAAAAGCTGGACAGACCGGCCAGTTTAGCCAAACATTTACGTAAAAATGCCGGACACTTAATTTTTAGTCTTATAGGTAGCGTTTACGTTTTACACGACAATTTAATGAAATAGTAAACTAAGGCTTTATTGTCATCAAAAAGCGTGACTGTATCCGACTCTATCCGGACGCCTGGCAGCCCTAACTGTTATGTAACGCTAGATTTGTGGTTTTACCCAGAGTGAGGATTAGGTACTTGCTTCATTATACTCTATGGTACTTGCATAACAACGTGATCCAGGTCTCGGTGGGCTGTCGTGTGAATACGCGGGAGCCGCCCAGCAGCACCTGGAGCTTTAGTACCGTCGACTCGCTCACATTAATGCCCGAGCTGAAAGAAAAAAAAACTTGCGAAATGATTAATTTATTTTAAGCGGTAGTTAGCCTATAGCTCTGACCAGTAAAAATGCACTCAAAACATGCAATTAAACGTACACATAACATCACACCTTTATTCCCAGAGTGGGGTAGGCAGTAAATACTAACCCCCTTACTTATAACGTGGAATAAGCTTGGAATAGTTTATGCCATGCTTTGTCCTTATCTGTAATTGTGACATTTGCAACTGACAGAAAGTGACAAAGCATGGCATAAACTATTCCAAGCTTATTTCACGTTCATAAGTAAGGGGGTAAAAGTCCAACCATCTGTAACTACCTGGTATTTTAATTTCATAAGTTCTTTTAGCATAATTAGTTGTTACTATAATAGTATTAGCTGTTGTTATCCTGAATACAATAAATAAATAAATAAAAGTCTGAAAAAAGTTGTTGGTAATTCAGTAACCGCATTTTGCACAATCAGGCTAAGACTGACCAGTGTATTAGTGACGGGTTGCAAGCCCATCGCCTAACAGTACAAAATCACAAATCACAATATTTATTTGCATACACATAGGTTATAAATATAAGTATTTTCTGCATTTCGTGAGACACAAAAATTTCGATTAGGTTAGTTTTTTTAGCCTTTGTTCAAAGCCATTTGACGGATATATCCACACCACACAACGGATATAAATCCGTCATAGTTGACAGCGAAAAATAGACCGGAGAGTCTATGACGTAAGGTTGACATTAAGCTGTTATTGGCGCGAGAACGTCTTTTGTATAAGACATAGCGTTGATAAGGTTAAACTGTCCGTCTGTCTACGGTTTAACTCGGAGACTCCTGTTGTTGACTGAAATGGGGCATCGTTTAGGAAATATTGAACTCGAAAAGTGTATTTTTTTTTAAAGTTACTTGTTCCGACCCCCGTATGTAGGGGACAGTCAACACTACAAGAAATAAAAATATGAAAAATATCGGAATTGAAAGCAGATAATAACCAACTTAAAAGGAAAACTACCACGACTAAGTGAACTTGATTGGTTCCTGAGATACAAGCGTCCAAATCATTCATATACTTGTGGTTTTTTAGGGTTCCGTAGGCAAACTAGTAACCCTTATAGTTTCGCCATGTCCGTCCGTCCGTCTGTCCGTCCGCAGCCTAGCGCAGAGACTCTTAATACTAGAAAGCTGTATTTTTTCATTAATATGCATATTAGTCACGCCAACAAAGTTGTACAATAAAATGTAAAATATTTTTTTTTAGGGTACCTCCCCTGCACGTAACTTGGGGATGTATATTTATTTTCTCGTCTACCCTATAGTGCGGGGTGTCGTTGGATAGGTATTTTAAAAAATATTACGGGTTCGTTAAAACAGTTTGTTGATTAAGTTATCCGTTTATGAAATATTAAGCTTCAACGCTAATTTTTCTTACACTCAGTGTCTACAGCCAAAACTACAAATACAAAAAATCTGAAAAAAAAAACTTAAATGAAAGAGCATATAACGAATTTTAAAGGAAAACTATCGCGACTAAGAAGACATCATTGGTTCTTGAGATACAGGCGATTAGGTATAAACCTACTAAAATCATCTAAGGCGGCACCAATTGACTTTAAATAGAAAATTAGTTATTAGGGGAAAGTAGTACGAGATGATCACCTTAAGCGGGAATCGCTGTAAAATACATATTTTTCAAGGTAAACCAAAAATAAAGGCGATTACTACTAGTATATATATATCTATCCAACTTTCCTAATATTCAAAACCAGAAATTAATTGAGGTTTCATTAAAATAAGTATTTTTTTTCAAACCTTACAAAGTAATCATCTTGTACACCCCTGTGGGTAAGATGATCACCCAGGTCGGGTTAAGATGATCCGTATGATCATCTTACCCCCATTCCGAGTAAACAAATATTTTTATGAGGAAAAATGTTATAAAAACCAAAAAAACGCAATAATGAAACATATTATTTATTTAAAATAGTCATACATTAATATGTATGACTATTTTCATATTAAGTAAGGTAATAAAATTAACAAAATCAACAGTCAGATGACTTTAAAAGTCACAAAAAATAAAAACGAAAATAAAACAGTCTTCTTAGTTAGTTATTAATTTGTACCAGTTACATTAATCATAATGAGATCAATCTAATTTTTCCCTCCTAAATATTTTATTGCACCAACAGCTATTTTATTTTTTGCTTTGGCCCTTCGTTTCAATGACATTATAGGCACTAAATATTCTTTACTTGCTTTTTAGGGTTCCGTAGCCAAATGGCAAAAAACGGAACCCTTATAGATTCGTCATGTCTGTCCGTCTGTCCGTCCGTATGTCACAGCCACTTTATTCCGTAACTATAAGAGCTATACTGTGGAAACTTGGTAAGTAGATGTATTCGGTGAACCGCATTAAGATTTTCATACAAAAATAGAAAAAAAACAATAAATTTTTGGGGTTCCCCATACTTAGAACTGAAACTCAAAAATTTTTTTTTCATCAAACTCATACGTGTGGGGTATCTATGGATAGGTATTCAAAAATGATATTGAGGTTTCTATTATAATTTTTTTCTAAACTGAATAGTTTGCGCGAGAGACGCTTCCAAAGTGGAAAAATGTGTGTCCCCCCCCCGTAACTTCTAAAATAAGGGAATGATAAATGTAAAAATAATATATGATGTACATTACCATGCAAACTTCCACCGAAAATTGGTTTGAACGAGATCTAGTAAGTAGTTTTTTTTTAATACGTCATAAAAACATTGATCAAAGCTACAACGAACTTTTATATTATGTTACTTGCTGCTACGGAACCCTTCATGGGCGAGTCCGACTCGCACTTGGCCGCTTTTTTATATGTCATGCCATTTTTCACAGCATCAAGAGCGGCTGTCATTGATTCCTGCGACCAATCCCCACGAGAAGTTTTTCTTTTATAGTTACGTGGCATCACGTTTATCGAAAGTAAATAAAATAAAAGTTGTATAAACTCAGAATGATTGACAAAATAATAGACTACAATAACCCTGAAGACAGACATACCTAAGCACAGACAAACTGACAGATCGAAGCGAGTGGCTTACAATATTCGATATTTAAAATTAAACAGAAATATGGTACAAGATGATCCCTAGGGATCATCTCGTACATATAGAAAGGAATCATCTTGACCCAAGTCCCACTTTTTCAATCAATGTTTGCTAACATAACCTACAAGCACGCGGCTATGCTCACGTGGCCAAAATATTAAAATTAAGCATAATAGAAAACCTCAAATCAACAGTATTTACATTTAACATTATTTGAATAAAAGTAACAAGCTCAAAGTCATGCCTACCTTAGATCAGCCGTACACAATTTTTATTTTTTCTCGTCAAAATCGATGTATCGTTCACGCCGCCATTACGATTTGACTGAGGCGAAGAGGTGTCCGGAGCTATGTATTACCAGTGAAATCAACTAGATGGCGTTAGTGGTTTCAGCACAATCGCGAAGGACCATCTTACCCCGGGGAATCAACTCGTACTACTTTCCCCTACTTGTTGATTTTTATGTTTGTAGTACTTACCGGCTTCGGAACCCTACAGTTTTTTGTGTGTTGTTGCGGAACCCTTAAGCATTATTCATTGTTATTTTACACTTACTACAATGGATCTAGAGTGTAGGCGACAGATTTCATCGGGCTATTTTCAAGCGACAAATCCGTGGAAAGTTTTTCACAGGATGACATACAGTTGCACGGTGAATTTTCTGCAAGAATAAGAATCAGACAATATTTTCATGCGTTGACTGTATTTGCAGGCAATATATTATGTACAGTCACAACACTGGAATGTTAAGCCACTCGCTACTCTCCACAATTTAGCCGAGTAACACATGACATGACATGACATGAATCACACGGCAATATGAACAGAGGCAAGTGGCTCATCAATCCGTTGTTATGACTGTATAAGGTTAGACTGACTCGTAACCCTCAGACAGTTGAACTGCGACACCTGGCACGGCGGTGGAACGTCTACTTCATCCTCGAAGATGGTCCGCAGCGGGTTGGAGCAGCCGCACAGCTTCTCCATACATTTATCCTAAGACACAATGTACATCATTACAAATCCATTTGCATTTAATAGTTCATTAGTACAATCGAAGACACTGTTAACTGTACATTTGGAATCGAACATAAACCTTATCGCAAGGTATTAAACTCTATGGGTGGCCAGTTAACAGTGTCTTCGTTTGTAGGTACTCTATCTTAAATGAAATTCGACAGCAGCGCATGCTACCACGTGGGTTTTGTTAGATGATTTTCACAAATCCATTTTTTATAGTAGCCAATTTTCACATCACGTTCTTTAAAAATAGTATTTTTTACATCGCTTTTCTTGTAGCGATTTTTACACAGCGTTATTTACCTTACCTCCCATAATTACGTGTAAAAACCGTGGAAATCCGTGTAAAAAATATTGAACTCGAAAATGTAGTATGAAATATTAAACTCCAAAAAAAGGACAAGTAGTAAAAATTGGAAAAAAACTTAAATGAAAGCATATACAACGAATTTAAAAGGAAACCTATCTCGACAAAGTAGGCTTGATTGGTCCCTGCATAAGATACAGGCGACTGAAGTGTTTATAGCTACTAAAAATCAAATCAATTAAGACAGCATTAAAAAACCATTGAAAAATATTTCATCGAAAATGGTAACTCATCACCATACCTGGGATAATCTCGGGGCATCTATACAAAGTGATGTAGCAAAATATATTATCGACAGAAAAATATACCGACGTTACTGCCAAAATCTAAATGTTATGCGACATAAATTTCGGGCATTCTTTAAATATATACTATAATGACGCAAAGCCAATTTCCCATTTATGTTGGTTATTGGAATTTCCTCACCTTTTATAAGACTGTTTACTTTTTTATGGTGTCATAACCAGTATTTAATTAGGGTGATCGCACCAGTGTTGGACACTTTAAGCTGACAGGCACCAATAATGGACACTTTACTCTTAATTCAAAGATCATAAGGTTATAAATTGATTGCTGCAAAGCAAATTAATAACCTTTATTATCTGTAAAATAAGAGTCAAGTGTCCATCATTGGACCTTGTCCATTACTGGTTCGATCACCCTACATCGACATCTTTTTTATCCATATTAAATCCCTAGAACTTGCCCCGAGTTATCTCAGGTATGCTCATCACTTCATCGAATTTCACTTCATCGAATGTATCATTTCATCAAACGCTATTTTCTGCTGAAACCATAATGTTATCAGGGTATCTTAAACATTAATTACGTAGGTTAGGTTAGTTTAGATGTTTAAGATACCCTGAAAACATTATGGTTTCAGCAGAAAACAGCGTTCGATGAAATGATACATTCGATAAATAGTGTTTCGATGAAATGATAGACATCCATCGAAAATACAAGATTTAATGGAGGAAGGGGGAGGAACCTTGCTACGGTGAGGTTAGTTCCCTGGGTTAGCCTAGCTTTAGTCAACTGACTAACACTGGAAGAAAACCCTAGCTAGCTTATCTAGTTTCGCTCTTACATCACATCACCATAAAATAGTTTTTAAGTCCTCACCATACAATGCGCCCGTGAGTAGAGCTCGTCGGAAACGCAGGTCCCCGCTACGATATGCTCGCTGTCACCGTCCTGGACGGAGTTGAACGTGAGCTGCGCCTGGTACTCAAACCCTGGCGTCAGCACCACGGAGTTCACCGACTCCTCGCCCTCGTACTTTGTGAAGAACTGGACAAAAACAGCGTAGTTGATCACTCCATAGGACTAAGTCATCTATGGTGGCGTAAGTGCAAGTAGTGTTAGGTCGACTGGCGGGAGCCTGGTTTTTAGGGTTCCGTAGTCAAACTAGGAACCCTTATAGTTTCGCCATGTCCGTCCGCAGCCTAGCGCAGAGACTTAGTACTAGAAAGCTGTAATTTGGCATGAATATACATATTAGTCACGCCAACAAAATGTGGTACAGTAAAATGTGAAAAACTCTTTTTTTTAGGGTACCTCCCATGCACGTAACGTGGAATGTGAGACCCCATTTTGTAGGGTGTCGTTGGATAGGTCTTTCAAAAATATTGCGGGTTTGTAAATCATCTTTTCGATGAAGCGATTCGTTTATTAAATATTAAGCTTTAAAGCACAAATTTTTGATAGAGTCAAGTGTCGTCCGTTAGGTTATTTATTTCTTTAATAAGTAGTTGGGTAAGGTCCAGAAACTTGGGCATGCTAACTCACGCAAATAATTTTCCATGACAGTTTTCCGTTGTGCGAAGAAAATTAGTCTTACAGTAAGGATACTTTTCTCGCCTTCGTTGTTGTTATGGTTAACAATGCTAATGGTCCAACTTTTTGGGCAATACCGAGTTATGGAGAGAAATTCACTGTATCTAGTAGCTGTTATCTTTGCAAGCAAAAACAAGCCATTTCAAAATAACGGTAAATGTCATATTCGCACCTTCGGTAGGAAAAGGGTACAAATTCCCCTTTAGTAACATTGTACATTGTGCCTTTGTTCTACCGGACAAGGGCACAATTTCCCCTGTAGTCACATTGCACATTGTGTCCTTGTTCTACCGAAGGTGCGTTATGTTTATCTACATTTTATAGGCATTGTGCTATACAAGCATATTCAACCCTTCATGTTGTGGTATAAGGGTCACATAGCTCAGTGCTCATTACCTGACAACCGTAGAACAAAGACGCGTTGGAACACTGCAGCACCAGCCCTAGTCGTTTATTGCGATCCCAGATCGATTGCTCCGGAGGTTTGTTCTTTATCCTTCAGCAAAATATTAACAAAAATCAGACATAGAGCCAGAGAGAAAATCGTTAACAGGTTCCCTGTCCCATGAGGCACATGTGCCTCATTCATGGTTTTACTCATACGTGTGTATATATATATATGTGTATGTATATCAGAAAATACTTGAAGGCAATGACGTCTTTTATACGAAACAATACTAAATTAAATTTTATTATTACTATGGGGACGTGTCGAAAGAACGCTGCACATTGCTTCGGGACAGGGTATCTGTTAAAAGTCATAAACTACGTCACATTGACAGAAAGAAAGTAAACTGAATAGGAACTGATTCCGGTAACCTTCGGGGAGGGAAGATGGCCGATTCAAAAATGCCCGGCTTTTACTTTTGATTTATTCTGTTTACTGATTTACTCTATTCACTTGACATTGGCGAAATCACTGTGTGGACCGCCATTTAATAAAAAAGAAAAAGAAGAAGAATAGGAACTGCGATAAAAACGTACGTTACGTAAGGTAACGTCGTGATAAAATTATGGTGTTGTTCTTCTATTATATTAATGGCGGTCCACCGCGTTATTCCGCAGTGATTTCGCACATGTCAAGTGAGTAGAGTAAATCAGAATACGTCAAAAGCAAAAGCCGGACATCTTTCAATCGGGCAACTTCTCTCCCCGAAGGTTACTGGAAGCCTATGGTATTGTTATGATAGGCAAAAGTTATGGGAGGGTAAGAAAAGTCAACGGTAAATGGCGGTGATAGGGGAATTAATTAGCAGGTTATGGCTCTATGTACCAGTAAATGCTGTTGATAAGTAATGATATCATTTCAAAAACAACGATCATCGAAAGCTATTTTCTGCTGAAACCATAACGTTTTCAGGGTATCTTAAGCATTAATTACGTAAGTTAGGTTAGGTTAGACGTTTAAGATGCCCTGAAAACATTATGGTTTCAGCAGAAAATGTGGTTTGATGAAATGAAATTCGATGAAACGTGTTTCGATGAAATGATAGACACCCGTCCTAAACTCTTACTTATTAGGCTGCATCACACAGCACACACCAAACTGCGTCAGCTGCCTATGGAACAGCTGTTCACAAGGCATCATGGTGTCCTGCCATCGACACCTCTTGGCGAACTCATTGCATGGCGGCATGTTCTTGTACAGCGCCTCCAACACGGTCACATTGTTGCCAACGAAGAGCTGTTCCAATAACAGCAGGTGGTCGTGCTGGGCTTCCTTGCCTTCGAGGATACGGGAGAATGCGAGGATCAGCTTGCGGATGACTTCTTTGTCTGATGACCTGGTGGAAGAAAACTTCAACATTTTTTTTTTAAACATAACATAAGGTGAAGGCTCACGAGCACTCAGACCACCTGATGGTAAGTGGAATCTGAGACCATAGACATTTGAATTCTCAAGACTATAATCCCTAGACCTCAAATGCGTTGCCAACCCTGAGGACTAAGATGGAATGCCTCTATCTTATCCCCACACCGGAACACAACAATGCGAACACTGTTGCTTGGCGGGTGGTTAATGGATAAGATGGTGGTAGCGATCCGGACGGACCCTGCACAGGGTCCTACCACCCCTACGAACATGGAAGAAAACTGTACACTGTTCTTATTATTTTATCGAATTTCACTTAATCGAATGTAAAACGATGTAAGGGACGCTCTCAGCGCAAACTCATTGGTCCTGCTAAAAATCACGTTGTGACTAGGTAGAATCTCAGTATCTTGCTAAGCTGGTCGCCTTTTAGGTGCTTGCATGTTCTTATGTTATTTTTAAGTACATTATAATAAGTATTTTTGGGGTGACCCTTGTCGACAAACTTTTTGGTCGAATTTCATTTCATCAAAAACGTTTCAAGTACGAGTAACATTTAGATCACGAATTATTGTTTGGTGTAATTTTATTTCATGACCAGATCATTCCATTTTTTATTATTTCATAGAATAACTGTTCAAGGAATATTATTTGGCAAATTATTCATTTTGTATGAGTTTTAAATGGCAGAACAACAAAACAACGAATTTCATTTTATTACAACATCGTACTGCTACCAGAAAAGTAGGTTAGGTTAGAATTGCGACCCTTGTAGAATCGAAATAGACTACACGTAAACCAATCTCTAGTAAGTACTATTGATTACCTATAATAATATATAAAAATAGATAAGTCGGCGAAAAGGCAGAGGACCATCTAAAATAATCCCGATCAATCTTGGTCAAGCAGAGGCGGCTTAAGGCCCTGTCGGCCACCGCCCACGGGCTTGCGGTGCATAGGGCCTCGCGCCTCACGGCCAAAAATGAATTTGAAAAAGTTTGTAAATTCTAAAAGTACACGCCACAAGGTTTTTACTTACCTACAATAAATAAGTTGGTGAATACATCATCATCAGAGGGCCTCGCGAAGTACCTAGCGCACATTAAGTTCAGGTCTTGTGCCGCCACTACTGTCAAGGTAGACTCACAAGTGTCCAACAAGCAGGTATGCCACGCTGACCGCCGGCAGGCACACGGCGACGGTCGGCAGCGGCAGCGGCGCCGTCATGACGGAGCGGAGCGTCAGCAGCGCCGGCACCTGCAGGAAGCGCGCCCACAGCACGGCGCAGAGTGTCCCAGCGCAGCACGCGCTGGCCACACACCAGGACAGCCAGCAAATGCTGCCGAACATTTTTTTTTATGCTTGATGAGCAAGGGTCATCTCAGAAAGAAGTGATCATGATGGTCCTTGATGATGTATTTTTTACTAGCTTCTGAAGTTTTCTGGGATAAAAAGTAGCCTATGCGTTAATCCAAGGTTTATAAGCTATCTACATTCTAAATTTAATCCAAATCCATCCAGATGTTGCAGCGTGAAATAGTGAAACCGGGCAAGAACTTGTAGGACCATGCTGAGTAGGGTTCCGAAGCCGTTAAGTACTACAAACATAAAAACCGGGCAAGATCATGTCGGACCATGCTCAGTGTAGGGTTCCGAAGCCGTTAAGTACTACAAACATAAAAACCGGGCAAGAGCATGTCGGACCATGCTCAGTGTAGGGTTCCTAAGCCGTTAAGTACTACAAACATAAAAACCGGGCAAGAGCATGTCGGACCATGCTCAGTGTAGGGTTCCGAAGCCGTTAAGTACTACAAACATAAAAACCGGGCAAGAGCATGTCGGACCATGCTCAGTGTAGGGTTCCTAAGCCGTTAAGTACTACAAACATAAAAACCGGGCAAGAGCATGTCGGGCCATGCTCAGTGTAGGGTTCCTAAGCCGTTAAGTACTACAAACATAAAAACCGGACAACAGCATGTCGGACCATGCTCAGTGTAGGGTTCCTCAGCCGTTAAGTACTACGAACATGAAAATCAACAAGTAATCACTAATTTTCTATTGAAAGCCAATTGGTGCTACCTTAGATGATTTTAGTAGGTATAAACACTTTAATCAATCTCAAGAACCAATGATGTCTACTTAGTCGTGATAGTTTTCCTTTAAAATGCGTTATATGCTCTTTCATTTAAGTTTTATTACAGATTTTTGGTATTTGTAGTTTTGGCTGTTTGACGACACTTGAGTCTAACAAAAATTAGCACTTTAAAGCTTAATATAATAATAATAAATATAACTCCACACTACAGGGTAGAAGAGAAAAAAAAATACATCCATAAATTTTTTTTTTTTACATTTTATTGTACCACTTTGTAGGCGTGACTAATATGCATATTCATGCCAAATTACAGCTTTCTAGTACTAAGTCTCTGCGCTAGGCTGCGGACGGACATGGCGAAACTATAAGGGTTCCTAGTTTGACTACGGAACCCTACAAAGGAGCACAAATAATTTTAAAATGTTTTATTCCTTTAAAATCTTTAAAAGTCGCATTTACCTTCGAAATAGCGCCGTCCGACCTTATAGGACTATACGAATGAGTACCTAAATCATTTAACTCTTGAGTTTTTATTGTAATACAAATGAACTATCTTGTTTATTAAACTATTACATATCCTCCATGGTAAAAGTAAAGTGAAAATTAGTCTACAACTAAAATAGATCACAGAGCAGACAGGCGTCGCGTGCCAGTCCGTGGAATAATTAATGGTCCGTCTGGCACGTGTAGGACCGGCTTTAACCGGATGCGCGGCAGTGCGCAATCTGTGTACTGAGTTATGTAATTGTTACAATAATAGTTTATTTATTAAAAACAGGTTGGGAGTAAATCTGCAGATATGGATGGATTATGGCGTCAATTTTTAATCGGGTTATACGTTTCAGAGGAGCTCTATCACATACTAGATTATCAAAATTCCAACCATTTTGTTTTCAAGCGGCTGAAAAATCTTTTCAGTCCGTTTGAGGCCACCTACTATCAAATTACGCCATAGACTGAAGACCCATTTTCAAGAGTTTTCAGGACCTCTTACGGGCCTTTGAAGTACATTTCAGTATATGGCTGACTGGCGCTTGTAATGTTTTTTTTTTTAGACTTCCGTACCCAAACGGTAAAATGGGACCCTATTACTAAGACTCCGCTGTCCGTCCGTCCGTCCGTCACCAGGCTGTAGGTATCTCATGAAACGTGATAGTTAGACAATTGAAATTTTCACAGATGATGTATTTCTGTTGCTCGATATTGATAACGGCAACAGGTAGACGATTGATATATTTATATATTGACTATAAATAATTTAATTAAAATAAAACAAATGTTTAAGGGGGGCTCCCATACAACAGACATGATTTATTTTGCCGTTTTAACAGTACGGAAACCTTAGTGCGCGAGTCCGACTAGCACTTGGCCGGTTTTATTAATCTTTCAAACATAATCCAACTGAGTACAATTTTGGTAACATTGGCAAATAAGACGTAAATAAAACTTACCGGTCCGTATGAAACTCGGAGCAGAGGTACTTGAAGCCGTGAAGAGTGGTGGTCAGGAAGAACTGCCTCGTAGCCCGGTTGATACCGGCTTTAATCATTCTCGGGCTTGCGTTTGGTACGTACCGGTATTTAGATCTTGACACATTTAGTTGAACTGATAAATATTTACAATTTTAATTATTCGAAACAATGATATTCCCTAACAGTTATTGTTAGGAAAGAAAGAAACAAGAACACATAAAAGATTTTAACTACCCAGAGAATTTTTCCCAGCCAAAACATCATTTTCTTTGGACGGTTTGATACACGTTCGTCACTTTTCTTAATCACATTTCTTCATGTAGCTTTTTGGTATATAGCGTTATTTAATGTACGTGAGTTTTGTCGGGTTTTCCTATCGCTAAACTTCATTACTCTATTCGTAGGAAGGTTTATTTGTTTATTGGGCACACCAACAATGGACAAAGCTATACATTTTGTAACTTAATGAACAGGGATCACATTTAACCTACAGGTGTGCAACAATATTCATAATAAAATTAGACCGAACAGTAGATATAACGAATTTTACTAACAAGGCTAGTAGAACTAGGTTGGGTTAGGTTTGTCTTTATGTCAGGCCCGGAGGGCCAAAACAACCCAGAAATAGAAGCTCCGCTGGGCGGAGCTCCGACGACTGTCAATTTAGATTTTTGGAACGGGAAAAAATGCGACTCATTAAATAAAGCTCTCTAAAAAGTAGCTACATGAAAAAAAGCCAATAGAAAATTGACAATGTAAAAATACGCTACTATGAAAAAATGTTTTTTTGAAAATCATCTAACAAATCCTTTGGACATGTTGAAATAATATCGAAATTAACTAACACCACAAATTTTCCGCAAGCGTCTCCTAGTATTTGTGGTGATAAATAATTTCGATTTTATTTCAACGCGACCAAAGACGATGATGCTTTGGCAGTAAAAAGTTATTTGCGCTGCGCTTCGCTGTATGTGCGCTGGCCCTAAAAAACAACTTCACTAAGGAGGAATGAAAACGGGTCACTTTCTTTGGATATTCTGTACTAAGTGACCCGTTTTCATTGCTTTTGACTATGTGCAGTCGACGTCATAAATATGTTTACACTTTAGTACCTTGTCACTTTCATTCACTGAGACAATTACATATAAATTATATGTAATTGTCTCAGTGAATGAAAGTGACAAGGTACTAAAGTGTAAACATATTTATGACTTCGACTGTACAAATAACACCTCTAGCAAGCCTAATCTTAATAAACCCAAAACATATTTTTTGTACCCACATCTAATTAATGAGTCTATTTCGTTGGGCCAAAATATTTTTGGTCAAATGTTTCATTTCCCAAATTTTCATTTGCCAACCTGCGTTGTTTTCTGTAACCGTAAATATTTCAGGATTTTATAAAAGCTACCCTAACCTAACCTATAGGGTTCTACACGATGGTACTAAAATAAATTCTGAAAAAATTATATAACTGGGAAATGTTAAGTTTGACCAAAAATATTTTGGACAAACGGCAGGCTCCCCTAATTAATACTTGCTTTTGAAAAGGTTCGTTTTTGATACCTTCACGACCTACCCCATATGCTGATCGCACAATATTAACCTAATGTCACTTCACAGCACTGATTACTGACCTTTAACTCTTCAAAGATAATTAACCACTCACTAAAACTTTAAACCGCTACTAGTTTCCATAATCGTTTTTTAAACACAACTTTTTCCCTCCAAATGCAAGTTGGAAAGGCCGGCAGAACATTAGGCGTCTATTTTAGATAAAGATCGGTCTGTTCGATACGTCTAACTACATGTCCCTGACTGACCTGCTGACCCTCGCGGAAGGTCAATGGTGGCTAATGGACTTGGTTAATGTCAGGTTTCTAGCCGCCCGTGACTTTGCTTTGCATACGAGTACATATACATTGACGACACGCTAGCCTAGTTGGTAGTGACCCTGCCTTCGAAGCTGGGGGTCCTGGGTTCAAATCCCCGTAAGGGCAGATATTTGCGTGATGAACACGAGTATTTATTGTATTTAAGTACATATATATTTCTCTATATAAGTAAGTTTATCGTTGTCTAGAACCCATAGTAGGTACAAGCCTAGAGCTTAGTTTGGGACTAGGTCAATTTGTGTGACATTGTCCCGTGATATTTATTTATTATTTATTGAATCACGCTTGTTTCCCAGAGGGGTAGGCAGATACCACTTCTCCAAATCTCTTTCGCTTCTTCCACATTCATATAACGTGTCATGCATGTACGTCGGTTTCGGGTAGGTACATAAGATTCGGCCCTTTTCCAGTATTTATCCTATTTGATTAAAAAAAGTACGCCTAGTGTGGCCCCTTCCGACCCCCTGTATATCTCATTCGTCAATCTTCTTTCATACATTTTTTCCAAATAACCAAACCATCCCTTTTCAATCTTAGTCACTACATCTTCTTTCAGTTCAAATTTCTCTCCGATCTTTTCACTCCTTTGCTTTGCAATATCGTAGTATGTAGATATTGGGTATAGTTTTCGTATCTGCGTATGACGACGTGGTAAGCCTAGTAGTAAGTACCCCTACCTACGATGGGTACGTGGGTTCGATTCCCGAGAAGCATATAAGGACCGTATCGTTAATTATGGAAACAAGTTTGAATTGCTCTAAAAAAAAAGTTACAATATTTTGTCTTTTCTGTCATATGTCAATCTGTTAAGCATACAGTCAAGTGTTAAAACTTATTATAATTTTTTTTATAATTCGTATACATTGCAAGATGAAGGGTCTCTCAGAGAAAAAACGGCATTCAATTGTGACCAAATACTGTAAAGAATCAGGTATAACTATGAGAAAGATTGCTTCAGAAGAAGGGGTTAGCCTGAAAGCTGTTTACAATACGATAAAAAGGTTTAGTATGAATAATACTTTAAAAGATTTACCTGGTCGAGGTAGAAAACGAGGCCCTTCATGTCCTAATTTGGACAAAAAGATATGCGAATATTTTTCTCAAAAAAAAGAGATATCGATTCGGGATTGTGCGAAAAAAGGTCGTACTTCTATTGCAATGGTTCAGCGTGCCAAGGAACGTAACTTGCTTGTAACGTATAAAAAGCAAAAACAGCCTAAACGCAGCAAAACCCAGGAGTCTTCTGTCAAAACTCGGGCTCGGAAATTGTACGACCAAATTTTAACTAAAAATGAACAATATTATAATGGACGATGAGACCTATGTCAAACTTGACTATAAAACCCTACCCGGACCGCAGTTTTACACCGTAATAAAAGGTACGAAGGTCTCTAAAGACGACAAATCCATTTTTTGCGAGAAATTTGGGAAAAAAGTGATGGTTTGGCAAGCTATTTGTCAATGCGGCATGAAAACGTCTCCGTTTTTCGTAACGGGAAACTTAAATTCGGATGTGTACAAGAAGGAATGCCTTTAAAAGCGGGTACTACCACTCATTCGAAAGCACAGGGGTCGTACATTATACTGGCCCGATTTAGCTGCGTGTCACTATGCTCGCCATGTGTTGAACTGGTATCGAGAGAATAATGTCGAATTTGTCGCGAAATCATTAAATCCCCCGAATTGCCCTGAGATCAGGCCCATCGAGAAATTTTGGGCTCTGATGTAGGCAAAGCTACGAAAACAAGCTAAACCAACAGATAACATGGACCAATTCAAAAAAGACTGGATCCGTACCCACAAAACTTTGAAAACAGTCGATGTCCAAGGGCTAATGAAGAGCATCAAAAGCAAAGTGAGAAAACTGGCAAAGGGGATCAATAAATAACTAAAAGTAGTTTTTATGGTTCACTTTGAAGATCTAAGAATCGCGTAGTTTAAGTTTTTTTTTTTGTAATAAAAAGTATTTATACAGATTACACCATTTTATTTGTTTCCATAATTAACGATACGGTCCTTATTGTGACGTGAGAATTTTCGATTGAAAATAGGGATGCTTTTTCGATCAAATAAAGTGAAAAAGTAAATATTTTAAATCAAAAAATTACAGTGTGTTTGGGACATACATAGGTAAGTTTTCACCACATTTCGTGAAAAATAACCCACATAAATAAATCCGTCCTACTCAAACTAGTAGTTAGCTAAACGTTCTCTTTCACACGTATGAAGAATAATTTACAGTCTCAAGTGTTCCCTGTTTTATAAGGGATTCTTTAAAAGCAATATGTTTGCTAACAGTTAGTTCTCCGGGTCACCCCGTATCGATAGCACAGTTTTGTTGAGAACACGACTCTCCTAGTAAATAATATAATGAATTATTATTGTCATTTATAAACCAATCTCTTATTTATCCTACCTAGATAAAATAATTATAATGTGAACGGGCGCCGAACAGCGACAGATAAACCGTACGCGGTTTTCGCTCGCTGTTATCTACCCTATATTAGATTTAAGATATTTTTGGATAGGTAATAAATTAAAAAAAAACAACCTAAACAAAGGTAAGTTTTCACCACATTTCGTGAAAAAAAACCTTTTTTTGTAAAAGATAAAAATAATGAACCAAAAACTTGGTTATTTGGATTTTTCACATACTTACATTTTGAGGTTATGTGAAAAAAAGTAAATACAAAAGTTGTAGACCATTTTATAGTTGTTTACCAACAACTTTACTATTTAACTTTTTTCCATAGGACTTGTAGTTTTGCCGGAAATCGAGATAAACCGATTTTTTACCCTTAACCCCCCCCTCTTCCACTTTCCTAACTCGGATCGCCCGTAAATTATTTTCACTTCATGTTTTGTTAAATCCTCTTCCTTTTCCATCCTGATATATTTTTTCTCACTTTTTACCATTTTTAAGATTTCAGCCCCACTATAACGGTTAAAATTCGAAACAAGAATCGAAAGTTTAACACATTTCCTTGAGGTTTTACCATTAGTTACGATTTTTAACGATTACTTTAACTACTGATCAAACAACAGGCCCTAAGGCGTTGTGCGGCGTAACGTCTTAAAAGTCATAATGAAACCTGCTTATTTATAGACTAGCGACCCGCCCTCGCTTCGCTTCGGGTTAAAGTATTATATATAATCTTGAATCACTGGATAAAAAGTAGCCTATGTTCATCACTTCATCAGGGATAATGTCGGCTTCTAATGGTAAAAAAAAAATCAAATTGGTCCAGTAGTTTCGAAGCCTATTCGAAACAAACAAACAAACAAACCTTTCGTCTTTATAATATTAGTATAGATTCCCTGACTTTTTTAAATCACTGTACCATTACATACTAGCGAATAATAAGTTCTAGAGGACAATAGGTATGAAACAAATATTCGCTGATTCGATAAAAACTCACTTTATTTACAAATAATATTAAAACTAGTTTCATCTTTGTATACAAGCAGTATAATGTCATTTGTAAGTTGATTATATTAATGAAATAAAAAAAAAACGTTATAGCTAAAAGTGTAAAAATAAAATTGAAAGAAAGAGAACATTTGGCTTGTTCCTAGTAGTTGACCATATTTGATAACTGATTAGAAAAATATTATTTCGTATCAAATACGATCTTATTCTCTTTATAGGAAACCGATGTAATATTTAGTTTTACATACGTGAGAAATATTTTTTTGTTGCTAACCCGATTCTCAAATAGGTTTTATTTGTCCAAATCTTATCACGATAGCTGTTTATTAGGAACGTTATAATTGCGATTTTCTAAGAAAATAATCTTATTTGATAACCGGGTAAGTTACAAAGAAATATTTCTTTCTTGAAAATTAAAAGGAAAAAAAAAAGTTCAGCACGAAAGAAGTGATTATATAGACAACCATTGATCAAAATTGGTACAGGCCGGAAAATGAGATAAATTAAATGTACAAAAATATGTACTAGTGAGAGTAAGACCGAGATGTAACTAAGATCTAAGTAAGATGAATAAAATAATCCATTCGATTCTGAGACTTGCCAAATAATATGGCAGAAAATTATAAGTAGACCCCGCTATCGGAGGTGCAAATTGGTAGCTGTCAAGTTCTTAGGGATAAGCAAAAATATTTATAATGTCGATATCGATATTCTTACTTTTTCAGTACAACTAGTTTTTTATGTATTTTTTATAAATCTATACCATTTTTAGACTACAAATTAACAAGTTTTTTTTTGGGATCCATGATCAAAATGAATAGATAAGATATTGGGTTTATTGTTAATGACTGCACTAGATTACTGCAGAGAAACTGGAAAGAAAACTGATCGTTCATTAAGAATACGATAATCAATATCCCTTTTGGTGGACATAAAAGAGAGATTTATTGACTATTTAAAATTTAAATCATTTATGAATGGTTCGTGCTATGAAGATAACGATAATTTGTTAGTAATGATGAAAGATTGAAGATTTTTATTTATAGTAATGAAAAATATGTAACACATTCATTTTGTAATTATATAGTCCTGTTTTAAAAAATAGACAAGTTTCATTAAAGTCCTAGACTCTCATTATGGTAAAGAAAAAATATCGACATATAATTATCGATATAGCTAGTATTTCAAAATAATTTTAACTCATCCCTAAGAACTTGACAGCTACCAATTTGCACCTCCGATAGCGGGGTCTAATTATAAGGAATCCCAATATTTATTAAAATATGTTTTAAAACCCTCAATATTTAGTTAAATATATTGCATACAATTTTACTTTGAAACATGGTCTTAGGTACCACAGTTTAATATATATTCATACATTTACTATTATTACTAGTCAAAAAGCACCGTGCCCAAGAGCAAATCGTCCCCTTTGATTAATAACACATTCACCTTGGATTAACAGTCATTCGCATCACAAAGAATTGGCATGTCATTTGTCACATTCTAGCATTTCATTAAAAACTTGATTAATTTTTAGTTTAATCACTGCCAATATCATAATTTTACTTGCAAATATCATTTTATAAATTGTCAGTTAAATATCATTAAATTAATTTACACACCAACTGCATACAACATTTGTAAATGTTATTTTATTACTTTGACATTATTAACTAAATGGGATCCGAGGTCAAATATACATCAATATCACAAGCGTTTTCCAGTTACCCTATTCACATATCTCTAGCTAATTATTATTAATTTACATTCGACAAAAAAGTTAATTTCCGTAATATGAACTTGGTGTACCTACTGGTATCGTAAATCCGATCTACATTTTTATATCTTAATCGGAGCTTTCTCGGACCCCGCTGTTACATTGATTAACCTTTTATTTTGATTGCACAAACGTCATTGTCCAATGTTCATACCTACTAGTGATTAATTTCTAAACTGACATCAAATTATTCAGTCATCAGGACGCTGTCTAGCTGGACTCTCTGAAATAGAAAATTATACTCTGTGAATACATTGCCAACACGCATTTTGTGATTTTGATTGACGTGTTTGCGGTTTCTGAACAGCGAAGATTTTACTATAATTTATTTAAAGCATTTGTGCATATACCAACGAAGACACTGTTAACTGACCACCCATAGACTTTAATACGTTGCGATAAGGTTTATGTTCGATTGTAAATGTACAGCTAACAGTGTCTTCGATGTACCCCCACACCGCACATTGTCATTTAATCATGATTTCCAGCTGTAGTGGTAAGCATACTGTAACCATTATGTATCTTATATAATAGCAGCACTAGGCAAACATACTCAGTTCTGTATCAACCGTTGTTTCATTCACAACTCCCAAGTCCCCGCTATACACACCAAATGGCTCGCACCACATAAACTTATACAGTGTGTCCCTGGATAAGGTGCACAAACGAACAGGGATGAAACCTAAATGCAATTTCATCGACAAACATACAAAAATAAAACTTAAATGACTTAAACAAAATGTAAGAAAAAAACATTGATGGCTGTCAACCCTATCGGAACAAAGTGAAATATCTCGCCTCATATGAGGTCTATTGAAAAGAAATAAACGTGTTTTTAATCCTAGATCTTTTTCTGTGTCAATGAAATACATAATATTTAAAAAAAAAACAATTTTTTGGATCTTATACGTTTGTGCACCTTATCCAGGGATACACTGTATATTACGGCACTGACCTCAGGGCGGGGCACACGTCGAGCAGGCAGCACACGGCGCGGCACACGGGGCACGAGCAGCGCGCCGCGAGCCACTCGCCCGGCGCGCCGCCCGCCGCGCCCGCGCGCGCCGCCCACCAGCGCGCCATGCACGAGCAGCACCACAGCACCCTGCCGACAACACTTCTTTTATTCCTCGAATAAGAGGAGAGTGATCCCTTCCTAGAGCGTCAACAAGTATTCAGGCGTATTCTATCGGGACGCGGAAAGATCGCGGCGTATACAAAATTACGAAATGTAAGGGTGTATAAAATCATTTTATTAAATAACTTAAATAAAGTGTGCGATCGCACTATACAGTGTGTCCCTGGATAAGGTGCACAAACGAATAATACTAGTGAAACTAGTTGCAATTTCACCGACAAAAAATCTACTAAAAAAATTAGGCTTTATTGTTTTTTTATAAATAAATCATTGATTGTTGTCAACCCCATCGGTCGGACCATGCTCAGTGGAGGTTTCCGAAACCGTTAAGTACTAGAAATGTAAAAAAACAACAAGTAATAACTAATTTTCTATTTAAAGTCATTTGGTGCCGTCTTAGATGATTTTAGTAGGTATAAACACTTTACTCGAATGTATCTCAAGAACTAATGATGTCTACTTAGTCGTGATATTTTTTAATTTTTTTCAGATTTTTATGTAGTTTTGGCTATAGGAGACACTTGACTCTAACAAAAAATAGCGCTTTAAAGCTTAATATTTCATAAATGGATTCTTGGATTGCAAAATTGTTTTAATACGTAATTCTTTTTTTTATTAAAGATAATGAGTATATAAATAATTATAGCTAGTTATAACATGAGGTATGAGCAATTTTTAAGCAGGTAATGTTAGGAATTATTTGGAATTTCCAAAAAGTAAACATGTTTTTTTGAAGAAAATGCTCTTTTTTTATCGGCGTACTTTTTTGTTTTATTTATTTATTTAATTGACACAGGAAATGCTCTAAGATTAAATAACCGTTGTTTTCATCTCAATAGACCTCATATGAGGCGAGATATTTCACTTTGTTCAGATAGGGTTGTCAGCAATGATTAAAAAAAAATCCTATAAACAAAATAACGACACCATTTTTTTACTTTTTTTTGGCGGTGAATTTCGTTTGTGTACCTTATTCAGGGACACACTGTATAACAGCTATTTATATACGTAGGTAAATACGAGTATTATACTTATACGTCTTTCAAACTCAACACTCGCGTAAACCTGGTCCAGACGTCAATTTCCACGTACCGAGACAAAACTCTTAAATCATAGAGACGTAACTTGGAAATACTCAACAAGCTGCTTACTTCCATAAACCCGTGTCTTCGGATCTAGTTTTATTGTGTACGAAACAAAGACAATGTTAACTGACCACCCATAGACTTTAATACGTTGCGATAAGGTTTATATTCGATTGTAAATGTCCGTGTCTTCGATTGTACTCGGACAGTTCGTGTTTTGCCTAGTACGTCTCACTAGCATGAAAAATAAGATGGCAAACGAACCGCACACAGGCCGCATGATGGTTCTCTCTGGCTCGAGGCGCAGTATCTCGTATACAGCTAAAGCAGTAAAGAAGCTACGAACAAACGTTCAAAATGACGCGCTCACACAGACGCACGCCTCTACGTGGACATGGCAGTGCTGTCATTTGCAAGTGTCGCGTCGAGACGAATGGTTTCCTTAATATAATATTATTTGTTAAAGATGCCACGGGTGTATTGCGTGGTAAACGGCTGTTTGAATACGGCTTCTTCCAAACCGGAGCTTTCATTTTTCAAAGTCCCTGCTGGTGTTGATAGGTAATAAGTAATTTAGTATTATTAAATTAAATGATTTTCATAATTTATTATAGCCGATTATGTCAAAATTTAATTTATCAAAACTAAAACTAAACAAAGATAAATGTCTATCGCAATGCTTGTCGAAAGCGTCAGGACATCTATCGAAAATGTCCGTCACTTTACAACCCTAATTGCTTCCTAAATCGAAATCTGGGGATCTGTGAGGTCTCCGACGATGAATCCTTTGACAGAATGGGAAAAAGTAGCCGCCATCTTGAGCTCTTTAGTTATTCGACTGATTGCTTCCAAAATCGATAACTGGGGATCTGTGTGGTCTCCAACAAGGTATCCGTTGACAGAATGAGAAAAAGTTCAAGATGGCGGCAACGTTTTTTCTATCTGTTAACGGATTCGTTGTCGTAGTTACCTATACTAGATTTTGCACTAACTAGCCGAGATACAATTTTGAACTTTTTCCATGCCTTGTCCCTGTTCTTCAGTAAATCTTTTCCAATAAAATACCTATCATTCAAATGAGCTCAAAAAAGATTGAAATTAAGCCGAAAACATAAATTTTAGTGTTTAGGTCAAGTTCTTGGGTAATCATAATACCAGCAAATAGGGTTGAAATCGAAATGAATGCAAAGTGCAAAAACACTATTCTCCCTACCTTGATGATGGGGACGCCCGGCCGGAGCAGACGGGTACCGATAGATCTTCCGGTCATTCCACCCTACTTAACACCGTGCCATAATCGATTTTATAACCGACCTCGAAAATAGGAGATCCACAGGTCATCAGCACCTTTTAACCCAAAAACTGCAACGTAACGTGATGGTCACCACTTGAGAATATGATTGCCCATCCGTCGCCACGTCAAACTCTCATTTACCAGCAATACAAAGTTCTACGAAAGGAAAACACAAACGTTTAACATAGGCATATACAGTGTGTCCCTGGATAAGGTGCAGAAACGATGAATAGGGCTGGAACTAGATGCAATATTACTGACATATTTATTTTTTAATGGGCAACATATTTTTAATTTCGGACATCAGAACTAAGTGAAATATCTCGCCTCATATGAGCTCTTTTGCGATGAAGTAAACGGTATTCTAATCCTAGAGCATCGAGCTCTTTATTTCCTCGTAATAGACCTCATATGAGGCGAGATGTGTCACTTTGTTCCGATAAGGTTGATAGCAATCAATGCTTTTTTTTAATGTTTAAATTTACTTTTCAATTTTTGATGACTATGAAATTGCATCTAGTTTCATCCCTATTCGTTTGTACACTTTATCCAGGGACACACTGCATACTAGGTATTGTAATACGTGTCCATGTACCGACCTGCAATTGCACTGTTGGCACTCCGGAGGGCCTCCCTGCACGTGGGCCGGCGGCGACAGGCAGCGGCGGGTTATCTTCACGTCGGCCTTGGCTTGCATGCAGCCGATGCAGTCTTCCACGTCCTTGGATAATAGTATTGACATGTTAAGAAGCGAGCGCACGCAGTACCCAACACGCGTAATGTCTGACCCATTCAGAAATCCCCAATATACACAGTTCGCTCAGTGTCAAACTTTGTTTGCAGTTGTTTAATCTAGTCTTTGCTATTTTTTGGGGTATGCCAAACATATAATACCGGAATGCGAACCATACGTATTTAAAAATATTTTGACTAAATTAATAATTGACTAACCATAGACAATCTTTTAATATCAGGTATTGCTCCAAACCCTTTGTACTGCTATTTGTAGGAACCTATGGAGCCTGTAGGAACCTATATGTATTTATTATTATTATTTATTTATTATACACTCGTCAGGGCAAGAATCAGGGTACATACATTATTCATTTATGTAATATTAAATACAAGATATAATGGATTCATGTTATATTATTTTATCCAATGCACCAAATGGGCGAGCATATTTATCATTTAGGTATGTATGTATGTATGTAAACTCTTTATTGCACAAAAATATAAATATTACAATTATAATACTAAATTAATGTACAAAGGCGAACTTATCCCTAAATGGGATCTCTTCCAGCTAACCCTGAAGCAAATGAGTAAGGATAATGCATAGGGTTGGATACATACAAATAAAAAAATACCCGGGGACAAACTTGCACAAATCAACCTAGTCCCAAACTAAGCTCTAGGCTTGTAGTCCAGGGTACTAATTGATCCGGGACTAAGTAAGCTTTGTAGGATTGGTAGTAACCAACTAAACCAAACTCGTCGTAAAATTGGTTGTTTATTTATTACAAACTAGTTATTTCCCGCGACTCTGTCCGCGTAGACGTCGTTTATCGCTATTGCCTCAGGAACCGTCCATTTTCCTGTATAATCTATCTCGGTGCCACATTTTATCTAGATCCGTTAGCTGTTCTAGTGTGATTGAGTAACAACCATCCATCCATCCAAACTTTTGCTTTTATAATAGTAGTTATACAGAAAAAAATATTACCTCATCAACATAATACACCGGATTCTGATCCACATGATGCTTAAACACCATCACGAATCTCTCAATCATTGTGGGCATCAGGGAGATGTGGGCTGGGACCCTCACGGGGTTGGCCAGCCGGACCTGCAGCTCCCTCAGGGCTGCTGTTGTGATCCGGAATGTGAATGGACTGATCTCGCTCCGCGAGGGCACCACCCGGATGTTCACGTATTGGATCTCATCCTCACTGGAGGCTGTGAGGTCTGGGATGTCTGTCTGTAACAGAGCAGTTCAAAAATTAAATGGTTCCTAGGGTTTGATAACCAAGGAGAACACGTGTTCAAAATACCGCGCGACCAGTGGTGCCCTCATCACTATATTAAATAAACTAAAGTATTGCCTTGAAATCGAAAAACGCTTACAAATTAATACACAACTTATAGAGTATATGACTTAATTTACGAGTAATAACAATTAACATATGAGCGTGTATATGTTGGATGAACCCATTCCATTACCTGTGCCGTAAGCGGCGGTCCGTTTACGGGTCGAGCCGGGCCCATGACGCACGAGTCGCGTCAACGCTTTAATCGAAAAATGCTTTGTATGGTGGCCTGGCGTGAAGCGTTCGTTCGCAGATGCTTCGCTGCGAATGTGTTAACGGAAAAACGTGGGCACCCATTTCCGTTAAGTTGACTACACAAAGATTAAAGGCTATTAAAGTTTTTTATATGCTATATATACATTGTGTACTAACTTGTACAACAAAAACTCATCCTTTCGATTCCAAGACAACAATTTAGTTTATTAAAAAACACAAAACTAGAAATGAGGGCTCCACCACTGGGCTTTAACTCGTTAATCCGTTAATCGTTAATTAACGAAGTTATCATTTCGAGTTAAGAATTAACTTTTAAGTTAACTTTAAAAAAACGTTAACTTCCAATAAGCCCAAAATCCCGCCACGAAAAACACTTCTGTCTTCAATATTATCAATATATTAATGTTTTGAGGGGAATATCCTCATTTATGCCAGGTGACTAAATTACACTCTCCAATTATACAGGTTTCTTTGTTCCTAACCTGTTAACTTCCAGAAGCCAAACCAAGTTTTTATAGATATCTACCTACACTAACGCAACAAAATACAACATTCAATTTATATCATGTGTTAAAAAACTACTAATTTAATTATTAATTTATGTCACGTGTTATATTTATCACGTGTTTCCGATAACAATCCCCGCAGACACTTCTTATGTAACAGAGTAGTGAAACCATGGAACAAACTGCCAGAACAAGTAGTCTCAGCTCTGAATGTCAATCAGGTAAAAAACCGATTGGATCAATACATCAGCAGTACAAAGAACACTTGATGAAGGAACAAATGAATACAGGCATTTATCAGTTTTCGCAACTGCCGCCTGATAAATAAATAATAATAATAATAATAGATTAATAACTAACCATTTGATTAACAGTGGCCAGCTATGTTAATTAGCTTTTCTTTAACTGGTGTACTTTTATTGGGGACTCTGATACAGATAACACTTACATCAGTAGCCACGAGGGCACATTCAGTCTGTTTAATGATGTTGAGGCTGTACGACGAGACCTTGATCAGCCACGTCTCTGTGGCAATCAGTTTGCTGGTCGCCGTCAAGGGGATGGACACTTTGTCTACACTGGAAAACATTATAAAATCAAACATTGCCATAATGTAACATAAAAGTCTCAATTATATGAATACATTTCCTAGCTTCTGACTGGCCTATTGTTACAAGATAGTGTAAACTTTGTAAAATGTGTTAGATCTGTTTGTAGTAAATTATTATACATTTTATATTGATTTAGCAACAGAAACTTAAGTCTGTGAGAAATTAAACAATATCTTACAGTCAATTTGTATGTATGTATGTGAACTCTTTATTGCACATAAAAAATTACAAGACATTTGCATCAATATAGATAATGTACATACATAGGCAAACTTATCACATATGGGATCTCTTGCAGTTAACCCTGAAGTTTTTTTTTAAATTTAATGAGAATGTACACAGGCACTCAGGCCACCTGATGGTAAGTGGAATCTGAGACCCATAGACATTTGAATTCTCAAGACTATAATCCTAAGACCTCAAATGCGTTGCCAACCCTGAGGACTAAGGTGGAATGCCTCTATGCTGGTAATTTCACCGGTTGTCTTATCCCCACACCGGAACACAACAATGCGAACACTGTTGCTTGGCGGGTGGTTAATGGAGAAGATGGTGGACGGGCCCTGCACAATGCAAGAGGGTAGACAAAGTAACAAAACAATACAAATCAAACCAATTTTCCAAGAGGTTGACACCAAAGTAGTTTGTTTAACAAATAATCAAAATAATCTCTTTTCTTGATTAACTTATCATACTACAATATTGATGTAAGTTTATGATAAGTAGGGTTACGACATTTGGGAGCAATCTGTGATTTTATAACATCATGGAGTTAGGTATTTAATATTTTAAATGTTTCTCAACGGAAAATTATTTATTGTTGACACCGACTTGATTTTAACCCTTTTGCGCGTGGTTTCGTCTATTAACGTCAAGCAGTATCGCTAATTGATATCTAATCATGGTACCGTACTCGGAAGCATTAATAAGTCAAAAAATCAATTCAAAACAGCATGTAAGAGCAAAAGTAACTGACCTTTATAAGTAAGGGCAGATATTTGTGTGATAAGCACGAGTATTTGTTTCTGAGTCTTGGATGTTTTTTATGTATTTAAAGATATATTTCTATATATAAGTAAGTTTATCGTTGTCAAGTACCCATAGTACAAGCCTAGCGCTTAGTTTGGGACTAGGTCAATTTGTGTGACATTGTCCATATTTATTTATTTCCTTGCACATAGATTAAAAATCCCAGTCACAAAAATCACCCTGTTTTTGGTATGGTAGTTCACAAAGTTAAACCACGGATTGCTCCCAAATATCACAACCATCATACAAATAAGTAAACAACTATGATCATTAAGCATTCAAAGATAGTAATTTCACACACAAGTAAAATGTATTTTACCCTCTAAACTCAGTGTTAAGCGTAGCAGCAACCACCCTCCAATCTCCGCCTTCCGGTACAAATGGAACTAGCGCTCTAACCGCTGGGTGCTTCGACTTTCGCTCCCAGCAGCAAAGAACCCAGTACAGCATCACCAGGGGCAGTATGAGAGCCACCGCAAACGCCACCAACATCAAATTTCCACGTTCCCCAGAAATAATCATACAAGCAATATAACCTAAAGGCAATACAGAGTGAATAATAGAAGTAATAGTGATCCTTTTCATGTGATAGTTTATAAAGTTCACATTTTCAGAACCCAAGTAGCTATCAAAGAGGTGGCCTATCGTAAAACCGGCAGCCACGAATTCTGTTGGAGGGTATACCAGGCACACTGTGAAGACTATGTAGCCTAGTGTCAGTATCACGTTCATTGTCACGGTTTTTGCTTGCTGAGTTATTATATACGTTAGATCATGGCTCTGGTAGAAGTTGGCCCTTTGATAAATTATAATAAAATAAAAACTAACAGATTTTTGCAAAATAACAACAATTTCAATTCAATTTTTGGTTTTATGACTCCATCGAGACTATCGATGATTCAGCCAACGTCAAGGTTAAGGAAGGCACGTGTTTAATCAAAATTTGGCCGGTAACTTCCAATGGCCGGTTCACTCAGAAGAGAATCTACAACAAAAGACAAAACAAACATTTATTGTTAACCTAATTACTACAATAACAAATTGTTAGTTTTAATAAATTGACTAAGGACAAACACAAAAGGTGAGTAGACTAATGTTAGAAGGTACTGAATGTTAACAGGACGGGGGATTTCAAGAGGAAGGATGTCGTATAGCGGAGTGACAATACGGTTGCAGTCGAAAAACACGTGCTCGAGAGTACCCTCTGCCAGACCACACTCGCACAAAGAGTGGTCTCGAACACGTATCTTAGCCAAGAACACTGGTGTACATATGTGACCGAGGCGTAAGCGAATGATCGCAGAAGTAATCTTTTTCGGAATAGATTTCCTGATGAAGAACCACGGCTTAGTGGGTAAGTTTGGCTGAAGTTTGCCATAATATTTTCCAACTACCAATTGGGATGATTGCCATCGGTCGGTCCAGGCATTTCGCATTTCCGAGAGAGCAAGGGCTTTAACGTCTCGAGGAAAACACCGATCATAAACGGTACTGCCAAGCGTAATTGCTTCTTTTGCACAGAGATCCGCAGTCTCGTTACCTTTTATCCCACTGTGACTGGGAATCCAAGCCAGTACCACTTCAATATTTCCCGTGTGACATTTGTATAAAAGATCTCTAACTTTTAATGTAACTGAGAAGTTGTCTCCAGCATGAAATGGACGTTTAACGAGGTCTTGTAAACAGCTCAGAGAATCTGTTAAAATAAGGGACTTGTTCAAATGGTGAGTGTAGGCATAAGATACAGCTTCTAGTAGGGCAATAGCTTCCCCCGAAAATACAGAATTGCCAGAAGGAAGTTTGTAATTTAGAATAATTTTATACTTGGGGATCCACACAGCGGAGCCCACCGGGCCTTGTTCGTACAACTTGGAAGCGTCAGTAAACATAGTAAGGTAGTCCGACCATTTATCATCAATCAATCTATTGAATAAATTATTAGCGCCTATTTGATTTTTAGAAATGCCCAGATTGAATATTACCATAGGCTGGAATACTAAACTATCATAGTTAGTTTCGAAAAGGGGGTTTTTAAAATTTTGATAAACTTGAACAGGAAGATCTAAAAATTTTTTATAACTGTTTACTAGAAGAGGAGAAACTTTGTGAGCCCAATATGGAGAATTAGACACAACTTGATGAAGGGATTCGAGGATGGGGAGAAGTGGATGGGATGATGTTTGTAGAACTTTAAAAAAGAATCTGTCGGCTAAATATTGTCTTCGTAAGTAATACGGAGGGTCCATACACTCCACTTGAAGAGCATTGGTTGGGGAAGACTTCATGGATCCAGTGATTATTCTTAAAGATCTCGCTTGTATTCTGTCTAGCTTTAACAAGGCGAGCTTGCTACACGGTTCCAGGATAAAACTACCATAGTCAAAATGACTCCTAATAAGGGCGTTATACAATAATTTTTGACTATAAGGATGGGATCCCCACCTTACCCCTGATAGGGCTCGGATTATATTTATATTTTTTTCGGCTTTTTGTGAGACATAGTTGAGGTGATGAATGCCAGACAACTTGGAGTCAAGAAAGACACCTAAGAACTTGACCTGATCCTTAACCATCATATATTGACCGTCAATATGTATGTGAAGGTCTGGGACATGTCTTTTTCGAGAAAAAATTACAACCTTGCTTTTTTCTGCAGATAGAGAAAGACCATGGTCCGATAGCCACGTATTAAGGTAATACAAGGCAGAATTAAGTGATTGAGATGATTCTGATAAGACTTTGGAAGAAGAATACAAAACAATATCGTCCGCATACTGTAAAATTTTGCAAAAACAATTGACCGATGTATCGAGATCTGATGTATACAAACTGTAGAGAAGGGGGCTGAGAACAGAGCCTTGTGGTAAGCCCTTCCACACAAGATTAGGAGACATAAAACTTCCATTTGATCGGATAACTATAGAGCGGCCCATAAACATATTGCATACAATGTTGGCAATCCTCACAGGAATACTCAGATTGAGCATTTTCTGCCTGAGTATAGGAAGATCTACATTATCGTATGCTGCAGTAATGTCCAGGAAAGCACCGACTACATGCTCGCCTCGAGAGAGAGCCAGTCGAATGTCGGAGGTAAGGATGCTCAGGCTGTCCATGGTTCCCATACCCTTTCTAAATCCAAACTGGGTTCTTGAAATTATGTTGTTATTTTCCAGAATCCATTCTAATCTATTTTTGATTAAGTTCTCCATGACTTTGGCTAGTACTGATGATAACGCAATGGGCCTGTAAGAACTAGGATCAGATGTGTTTTTACCGGCCTTTAGAATTGGAATAATAATTTGTGATTTCCAGATATCAGGTACATTTCCTGTTAAAAATATTTTATTTAAAATTTCCAAAAAAAATTGCTTTGAGGTTTTTGTACTTTGGATCAGAAAAGAGTATGGGATTCCGTCTATGCCAGGTGTGGAGTCACGTAAATGATCATGCGCACAACAGAGCTCATCGTAGCTAAAGGCTTCGTTCATTCGTTCAGATGGTGCATAGAGTGAACAGTATCCACCCATGCCTTCCTGTAACGGGACAAAAGGAGGGGCAAGTTTTGAAGTAAAGTCTTCAAGCCAAGATGACACATTGCTATTGACGTTATAGTTGACTTGAGAGCAACGGAATGCTTTCATTCTCTTCCACACCGATGCGGATGGGGCTCTAGGAGACAGAGACTCACAGAAGGAACGCCAACCCTGGAACTTCTTTTTGCTTAGTAACCGTTTACAATGCGCAGAAACTCGTTGAAAGTTCAAATAGTTAACTAAAGATAGATCCTCTGCAAAAAGAGACTCAGCTAGGTTGCGCTTCTTGACAATGGCGGAGCACTCAGCGTCCCACCACGCCGGAGAAGAGATTTTGTCCCGAGCCGAATTCTTCAGGGGAATGGAGCTGTCAGCTGCAGATAAGAGAGCTCCAGTAAACAGGGTGTAAACTTCCAAAAAATTCGCCTGTGTTATATTGGGCAAATCCTCAATAGACTGCATCAGGTTGCTTCTGAACTTGCTCCAGTCAGCTTGACATACTCTGTATTTGAGAAGAGGGGCTATGATAGGCAATGGAGATATTGGAGAGTTTAATAAAGTAGTTATAATAGGCAGGTGATCGCTCCCTAGAGAATTTGGGCAAACTGTCCATGTTAAAGATTGAATTAAGTTTGGAGATACCAGAGTAAGATCAGGGACACTGACGTTTTGGGTAGGAGATACTCTGCGCGTAGGGGTTTTATCATTTAAGACACACAGGTTTACGTCATCCATGAGCTCTAACAGATATGTTGAATTCGAGTCACAGCAATGAGAGCCCCATAAAGTATGGCGGCAGTTGAAATCACCTAGAATAATAATAGGGGCCGGCAGGGGGAGCAGTATGGCCCGAAGTTCTTGGATACAATCACGATTCGGGTGTGGAATATATACCGAAACAAAGGAAATGTTGAGGCAGCGGACTGCAACAACATTTAAATCAGGTGAGTGAGGGAGAATAGGTAGTTGAGAAAAGGTTACTTTTCTGTTTACTAAAATGGCACAACCAGCCCAGCCATCATCCCTGTCATCCCGCAGGCAGGAGTAACCCGTGACCCTAAAGAGGGAAGTGGGTCTCAACCATGTCTCCGAGATGGCAAGAATCACTGGGCTATAATCATTGATAAGATGAATTAATTCCTGTTTTTTATTTTTGATGTTCCTAGTATTCCATTGTATTAGGTTGTAATTGGCCATCTTGAATTATTTTATTTATAGCAGAACTAATATGACCCTGTAGGGATTCTAGAACAGTGTACGGTATGATGTCTGCAAATTTAGACAGTAGATTTACAAGCATTTGGGAGATAAGATCCCCCAAGTTATCATTAGGAGTGACAGGAGTGGTCTCTCCTAGAGCACATCCATTAGGCAAAGTAGACCTTGGAGTAGAGGTGATACCTCTATGCGCCTCCATGTCATAGGACTTCCCAGGCTCTGGCCTGGGTCGCCGTTGGACCAAAATAGTTTTGCGGTAGGACTGGGTCTGAGTAGGGAGCTGAGCGCGAGATGGAGTTGAGGGAGTCAATGAAAGCGGCCTGTCAACTTGGCTTTGTTGCTCTGCAAGGTTAGAATTGACTTTATCAGCATACGAAAGCCGTACTGGACGGAACCGTCTAGCAGCCTCAATATAACCAATATTTTCCTCTGACATCACTAATTTAATGGATTTCTGGCGAGAGAATTCAGGACACTTTGGATCAGTTGAGGAATGTGGGCCAGAGCAAAACAAGCAGGAAACTTCAGAGTCAGCGACTATGCAATCAGAAGCTTCATGATTCTGTGCACACCGGGCACAACGTGGGTTAGACCGGCACTGATCTTTAATATGGCCAAACCTACAGCACCTATGGCACTGAATTATTGGTAGTCTGTAGGTATCAAGTGGAATTGCCATACTAAAACAGTACACTTTTTCAGGTAACCTTTGTCCCAAAAATGTTAAAACAACAGTACCAGTTGGTTCCCAGACTCTTCTACCATCAATCTGTTTTTTAGTGTTCAATCTCCGAGCCCTAATAACAGAGCCTGAGCCTGATGGACATTCAATGTTGGCTACAAACTCTTCCAAAGTCCAATCCAGAGGTATCTGTCTTACTACCCCCATGCGAGAGACCTGAAACCTAGGGATAGCCGCTGAGAGGTTATGAGATGCTAGTAGTGGGTTATCCAGGAATATGTTGGCTTCTAAAGCAGTGTTAAAGTAGATGCTCATCTTATTTTTGCTGATACTTTTAATTTCTTTTATGCCTGCTACTTTACCATTGTAGATTATCTGAGCCATTTTAAGCGCACGCATACGACTTGGTGTATTTGGCTGGTCACTATCAGTGCGAGATACATGGACGACAAAAGGACCCGCGTCAGATGACGAATATTTTATATCCGAACCGTTTTCGTACCCTGGTCGGAGGTAAGTATGCTGTATTGACGCATTTGGGGGACTTGATTTTTTACCATGGAGCTCATTTTCTTCATTTGGGTCTGCACTAGGCCGTTTTTCTCCAGGTTTAGGTACTTTAAAACTGGGATTTCCTCCGCCCCTGTCAGGCGGCTCAGAATCTCCCAATTCCGACATCACAGGACAAATACACACAAAACACTTACCTTACAGTAATTATTAAGCCACCACCAACAAAAATATTCTAATCTTAGTGACTATTAGCCAGGAAAAACGCAAATAAACGAGATTTTAAACCCGGACACATGCGTTAACTAACACAGAACCACAGATTCCCAAAATAACAACGCAGATTACGTTTACATACACGTCAGAATTTTGACAGTTCGTGACAGCTGATTAGCTGATTATAAATGTTGTTTTATAACGTTTTAACTAGTTTCTCAAATAGCTTAAATAAATAAAATGTTGCCATAACAAATCAATTACCCACAAAATAAAGTTAACCAATTTCACAGTTTGGTTTGTTGTATGATTTTCACAAAAGCATTTTTCATAGTGAGTTTTTTATACACATTATTAACTGCAAAATTTCCAAATAGTCATTACATCTATACCTAGGTATGTTAGGTGAGGTTCGTTCTTTGTATCAGGCCCGGAGGGCCAAAACAACCCAGATTTAGGAGCTCCGTAAAATCTGTCAAATTAGATTTTAAGAATGGGAAAAAATCCGACTGATAAAATAATCTACTGCTAATTTCAGCGATTAAAATGGACGCGAACATTAAATGACGCTTAATAAAAAGTCGCTACAAGAATCTTCGCTAGAAAATTAGCAATTATGAAAGAACGCGATGTGAAAATCCGCTACTATGAAATAAATCTAGTGAAATTCATCAAAAAAATCCATAATTCACCCTTTATTCATAAAAACGACGTAAGGATAAAAAATAATATATTAATATTCATCTTGCTTAATTGTAAAACTTTTTATAAAGGAGCGCCTGTTCTTTGCTTTTCTTTGCACCCCATGGTCCACCTACGCCACGATTACTACCATGTCTAGGCCTGACGAGGTAACCGGGAAATGGGCCCATTGTACTTTTGTGCCGTTTTTTGAAGGTTAAGCCTTAATCGCCAAGCTACTAAGGCGGGGTGACGCACTGCACAAATATAATGTCGAGCCAGGAAAATATATGATAATAGCATTGATTGATTGGTTGTAAATACTAAAAACCAGGCCAGGCCAAAATTATCAAAATAAAAATTACACTTAAATTAGTAAGGGCACTTTCATTAAAACAGTTTAAATCAAACTTTAACTTGTTACATTCTACAAATGACCTACTTAGAGCCCTTTCGCACTAGCGTTTTTGCCGGCGGTTTCTCGGTGGAGCGGGAACGCGACCGGAATGCTGCGAGCACGCGACCGAAACGCGGCGTGATTATTATAAGAACTGCACAACGCGTCATGCACGTCGCCGTTTTTTATCCGCTGCGGCACGGCCGCGTGCACGTTGCGTCTTGCAACTCATATCATAATGACGCCGCGTTTCCGTCGCGAGCTCGCGGCGTTCCGGTCGCGTTGCCGCTCCGCTGAGAAACCGCCGGCAAAAACGCTAATGTGAAAGGGCTCTTAATAAAATTTAAATTTTATTTGCAAACGAGCGTGAATTAGGGGGATTGCTAATATTTTACTCCATCCTGTCCACACGCATGGCAACTTTTTATATGAACTGTCGAAAACTCATTGGTGGACACGTATTTGGTACATGTCACCAAACAATCCATAAATTTCACTGTTTTCCCTCTTTATTGCATTAAAATACTTGTAAATTTAACTGTGCATGTGCGTAAAATACTGGAAAAATACGTGAAATCAATATTATTACTGGGATATACAGAAATAGCGAAGGTAAATATGAACCATGTTTTCCACCCTTTTTTTGTATATTCCGTCATTTCTAACTATTCAAACCTTGATTTTAACAAGTTTTTGTGTTTCTTTATTACCCTTAACTTAAATTTTAGTATTTTAGTTCTGTTATACCTATAATTATCTTACGTTGCAACCTATACCGAACACCGCTAAATTTCATCATTACAGCAGCAGCATGTCTAATACTAAGAATACTAAGATCATTGTGTTAAAATAGTGCCACTCCGTGTCTTCCCATGGATGTCGTAAGAGACGACTTAGGGAATAAGGGCTTGTAGTACTGTTAGGCGATGGGCTTGCAACCTGTCACTAATACACTGGTAAACCATGCAGCTGTGTGGAGCCCGCATGAGTCTCAGTACACACTCATGCTCGAAAGAATTCAGAAGTCGTTTATCCGTTTTCTCTACAATAAGCTCTATGGTTATTACCCAAGACTTTACCCGACTTTATTTATTCTTGGAATGGTTAACTATTCTTCCCTTGAGACGCGCAGAGACAAATCCTTCTCAAATATTTTTTCCTATTATTACGTGGCAAGAACAGCAATCCATATATGTTATTTCAAATCTCTTTCTGGGTGCCTCCAGTTCCCACCATAGTTCTCCGCCCTCGGCGGTGCCCGCTGTTCGCAGTGCCGGCGGCGCGGACTCGGAGCCACTCCCACTCTCCACTCCATAGGGCGCTAGCGTTATTAAATGATATTCTGTTCAGCGACAGCGATCTGGATATATTTTTTAGCTCTGAACCAAGATTTGTGGCATCAGTCACCAGATATCTGGAGGCTGGGGCCAAAAAAAGCTTTGTGCATAATTAATGTAGTTATTTTGCTTTTACTTTGCTTTTACTCTATGTACATAATTATACTAATTCAATTAGCATGTTTGGTCCTAGTACTGTTAATGTTAATTGTAACAAATGAATAAATAAATAAATAAATAAATAAATAAACCTCTGTCCTGATTAAGAAAAATGTGGTTACAGCTACAGACCTATCAAGAAGTCTTTTTAGAGTTGTTGGTATTTCTGTAGCTCTGCCTGCTCCACTTTGGGAATGAAGGTGTGATGTTATGAATGCCACAAGTGGATACATCTCTTTCTAGTCTACTGTACTACAGAGGAAAATGTAGTTGTGTTAGGCTGTACTTCCTTTTTGCTAATTGCATTTCTAAATTTCTTATTCCACATTATTTCTCAAATGTTCTGACTCCAACCCCGCAGGCGCAGCCTGGTAAGAGCCACTGATTTATGAATGTTAGTCCTTAACCCTTAATACTAGTTTCTTCTGCAGTTTATGAAAATAAGCTTTAACCCCTCGTATGCTTAAGACACGGATCCGTGCTCAAAATTTGGATATCTTTTTGTATTTTATTTAAGCTTTATTTTATGGACTATATCGTAATCTAAAGAGACTAGAACTTGGTAATTTTTTCACCTCCCACATATGAGGGGTAATTTTTATAATACAGATCCAAAATTTGACCATGGATCCGTATCTAAGAATCATTATGCCCTCATATGTTGTCTTTGTGGTAAATATGTGACTTTACTATTTTCACATTGGAATTTCATTTCATGTTGTAAACATTTCCTTGAAAAAACAATACGTACATTCTTCCAGAGGCTTGAAAGTATGCAATTTATGGATGAGTCAGAAGAATAAAAGTTCATTGATGCAAAGGCTAAAAAGTACGCAATTTATGGATGAGTCATATACCCTCTTGTATACAGGTCCATAAAATGAGGCAAGATTTAGCACATAACTAACACAAACAAACCAAACACAACACAACTAACCAAAATTTTACCTCATATTAATGCCATAATTATAATTATTATAAAACAATAAGAGGCTCTTACTGTAGAAAGCTTAAGTAACTCTAAAAGTTTGGTAAAATATGCTAGTTACACATTGATGATTGAATGATTTGCTTTTTTATTAGGTTTCCAGAGATTATTTGTTGTGATTACTTGTTAGTGTGAGAGTTGTAACGGGTGGTTATTCAATATTCTTTTGTTGCAGCAACATGGCGGGAGTAGAGCAGCCATGTTACACCCTGATCAACTTTCCCACAGACTCGGAGCCGTACAACGAGATGCAGCTCAAACTTGACTTGGGTATGTTCTATTCAAATTCAAATGCCCGATGTTGAACTATAATTAAACGGAATAGGTATGCAATTTCACAAGACTTTAGTGCGTATTCAATTCAAACTTCAATTCAAATTAATGTAATTCAATTTTCAATTTTGTATAGCTTAGTATTGATATAGCATAGCATATTGTAACCCCGGGTTAAACTTTGTGTTTGGTTCAGAAATATTATTAATTTGTAATATTAATTATAATTTGGCTAGTGTAGAATATCGTATTGGCGAAATAAGTAGATACATAAAATGTCAAAAACTTTATAAAGTATTTACAATGGCATTTTCCCAAATAACTTCCCATGTCAAGAAAATATTCTGTGAAAAAATATTTATAAAAAGAGTCTCCAGGTCCCAGGTCTTATTAAGTATGTTGTTTAATGTCATTCACCCGAAATTGCACTACCTATTCGGATCACTGTTTTGTTAGATATGAGACTGAGGCTAACTTATGCTAAAGTAACTTTAGTGGGCTTATAACAGTGTTTACAAATGATGAAGATGGTAGTCATTATTTGTTATTTTACAGAATTTCATGAAACATCTTGTGTTTCATTGTAGTCTTGGGGCTGGCAACACATCTTGAGATTGCTAATATCCCAGTGTGGTTGTTTGACTTCTTTATTCCATAAAAAAACAAATTTGACGATAAACTAGATTCAGTCATTATGTTTATATTGGTATGTATGTATGTATGTAAACACTTTATTGCACAAAATAAAACAGAAATAATACAATGAAGATACCAGAAAATAATTTACAAAGGCAAACTTATCCCTTTAAGGGATCTCTTCCAGCAAACCCTTGAGAGATTGAGAAAAGTGAAAGGTTGTGCATCGAGTAGGCAAGTTTACAAATTGCTTTAGGATAAGGTCATACAAATAAGTCCTAACTAATATACTATATTCGTCCCATCTAAGTGTTTATTTAATTTTTACTGTATTATGCAACTGACTTTTAAAAATACATTAAATCACATTTCTTTCGTCTGATTCAAATTTCAACAGACTTATGTAAATATTTTTCGCCTTACTCTAAACAACAACCTTATACTCCACAGAGAAAGGAGACACAAAGAAGAAAGTTGAAGCTCTCAAAAAGGTCATTGGCATCATTCTGTCTGGGGAGAAGATCCCCGGACTACTTATGATCATCATCCGTTTTGTGCTGCCTCTGCAGGATCACATGATCAAGAAGTTGCTGCTGATTTTCTGGGAGATAGTGCCAAAAACAACAGCTGACGGGAAGTTGATGCAAGAGATGATTCTCGTCTGCGATGCCTACAGGAAGGTTGGTGGTTTGGAGTTCTTAGATTGTGGATTGCGCGCTTCAAGAGCAGATATCGAGACCAGCTAGACACAGTGAAATCGCCCATTTTGCCCTGTCAAGAATACTTGTCATGTGACGACAGTAAATATTTGAGTTGTGATCATTATAGAATTTTACGACCTGGCCTTTGGCGTGACTAGTTTACCCACATAAACTAATGGTAATCAAGTAGGTAGCCAAATAAATTCTTTTAACCTTATCGTCGCTATGTCAAATACAAAACTAATTCGCGTATGGCGCGTACAAGGGATGGAGCTACCAAGCCGTTTGATGTTTCGTGATAGCTATCCTGATTAATATTTTTTCCACCTCAGGCTCCTCAGGGTTAGCATCGCTTAGGAATGCAGTCTTGAGATTTTAGTTTCAGGAATCCAAATGTCTATGGGTCTCAGATTCCACTTATCATCAGGTGGCCTGAGTGCTTGTGTGACTTATACCATGGAAAAAAATACCATATTTCGGTCGATCTTTAGCTTTTCTCACTTGGTACTTATTTCCCTCACCCCAGGACCTGCAGCACCCTAACGAGTTCATCCGCGGCTCGACGCTCCGGTTCCTCTGCAAGCTGAAGGAGCCCGAGCTGCTGGAGCCGCTGCTGCCGGCCATCAGGGCCTGCCTGGAGCACCGGCACTCTTACGTGAGGAGGAACGCCGTGCTCGCCATATTCACCATCTACCGGTGAGTCAAGAGTTAACTAGAGGAATTAGTTTCACATAGATATATACAGTGATTTTTACATTTCGATTCTTTCACAGACGACCATTCTGATGTTTAATGTTCATATGGAATTCTTATTTTTTAGTAATGGCAGTCCTTCCGCAGTGATTTCGCCGATTTATATGTATTTTTTTCCAGAAACTTTGATTTCCTCATTCCTGACGCACCGGAGCTGATCGCCAACTTCCTGGAGAGCGAGCAGGATATGTCTTGCAAAAGGAATGCCTTCCTGATGCTGTTGCACGCCGAGCAGGAGAGGGCGTTGGCCTATCTCGCTTCGAGACTGGACAGCGTACATGGGTTTGGAGATATCCTGCAGTTGGTCATTGTGGAGCTCATTTATAAGGTACGCTTGTTCACTGATGCCTGCGATGTTGGGTTGGGAGCAAAATTTTCTTACATTGATTTCATTTAACTCGGGACAAGACTAACTGAAAAATTATAGAGCTTCATATATTTAAGGAAGTTTGCAGAATGACCTTGTGAGTCTGGGTGTTCCATAGCAAGGCAATTTAGTTTTAACTTTATTTTAAAGTCCATAAAGGCCTTTTTTTTTCAATATTGAAAATGGTATTTAAGAGCACAGGTAATTAAACTTTATTTCCTTGCTTGTAGATTTAAATTCCCACTCCCAAAAATCTCCCTGTTGTTGGTATTGTGGCCCTCACGAGGACAATTATATTCGACTCCTTTTGTTTGCCGTTTTAGTTCTAATATTTAAAAATCTAATCTTAAATGAATTTGCTTTTGAAAAACCATCATCATCCACGTTAAATATTGCAAGGTCGCTTCGCTAGACATCTTAAGTACTGATGCCATTGCCAACGGCTTTGGGGCAGGACTTGCGCAAAGTAGTGGTGGTAGGTGTGCAGGGTCCTTCCGGATCGCTACCACCATCTTATCCATTAACCACCCGCCAAGCAACAGTGTTCGCATTGTTGTGTTTCGGTGTGGGGATAAGACAACCGGTGAAATTACTAGCATAGAGGCATTCCATCTTAGTCCTCAGCGTTGGCAACGCATTTGACGTCTTAGGATTATAGTTTTGAGAATTCAAATGTGTATGGGTCTCAGATTCCACTTACCATCAGGTGGCTTGAGTGCTCGTGTGCTTTTTCCTTAACATAAAAAAAAGTATTGACACAAAGTCCCAAAATCCCTCGTAGTAATGAGGGTACATTGTCCATGCGCAGGTGTGCCACGCGAACCCGTCGGAGCGCTCGCGCTTCATCCGCACGGTGCACGGGCTGCTGGCGGCCGGCAGCGCCGCCGTGCGCTACGAGGCCGCCGGCACGCTGGTCACGCTGTCCGCCGCGCCCGCCGCCATCACGGTCAGTCTCCTCCGCCCCTCCGGCTCTCTGCACGGTGCCGGGCTGCTGGCGGCCGGCACGCTGGTCACGCTGTCCGCCGCGCCCGCCGCCATCACGGTCAGTCTCCTCCGCCCCTCCGGCTCTCTGCACGGTGCCGGGCTGCTGGCGGCCGGCACGCTGGTCACGCTGTCCGCCGCGCCCGCCGCCATCACGGTCAGTCTCCTCCGCCCCTCCGGCTCTCTGCACGGTGCCGGGCTGCTGGCGGCCGGCACGCTGGTCACGCTGTCCGCCGCGCCCGCCGCCATCACGGTCAGTCTCCTCCGCCCCTCCGGCTCTCTGCACGGTGCCGGGCTGCTGGCGGCCGGCACGCTGGTCACGCTGTCCGCCGCGCCCGCCGCCATCACGGTCAGTCTCCTCCGCCCCTCCGGCTCTCTGCACGGTGCCGGGCTGCTGGCGGCCGGCACGCTGGTCACGCTGTCCGCCGCGCCCGCCGCCATCACGGTCAGTCTCCTCCGCCCCTCCGGCTCTCTGCACGGTGCCGGGCTGCTGGCGGCCGGCACGCTGGTCACGCTGTCCGCCGCGCCCGCCGCCATCACGGTCAGTCTCCTCCGCCCCTCCGGCTCTCTGCACGGTGCCGGGCTGCTGGCGGCCGGCACGCTGGTCTCTGCCTTTTCGCCGACAAATCTTTGACAAATGCAACGTTTCGCAACCTATTCATATGCCTTTTCTGTAACTACAAATAATTCAGGATTTTTATAACACTAACCTGACCTATAAAATTCTCCACGATGGTCCTGAAATAAATCCGGAATTATTAACACTTTCGGCAAAAAAACACGGGTTGTCAAATGATGTTTGTAAAATGAGTCATTTGTGAAAAATTGGTCCCCGACACTACCAGTCTTCGACAAAAACTAATACTGCACGGTTTATTCACACGTTAATAGTCGGCCAGTTACATGACTTACTTGTGAGTAAACCGTGCAGTGTTCGTTTTTGTTTATGATAATGTCTCACACAAGTTTAAATTATGTAACTACCTCTCCGACCAAAGTTATGGAAAAAATAAGAATGAAGTGAAATTAATATATGATCCAATTTTAATGGAATTCTGCCGCTTAATAAAATTGGTTACCACTTGAGAATGTTTTAGTTTTGTCTGTTACCTGTGTTAGTTACCTGTTAAAATAGTTATGTTAGAGTAAAATCATTATGTTTTTAGAAAGTTCCATTATTTCTTGAAGCGCTTTGTTACATCATATCATACCGTAGAGGACGCCCGTGACTTCGTGGACGTAGAATTACTTTCCTAAAGACGACCTTAGAAAAACCTTTCTTAGTGCTTAACTCCTAGATTCAGTCATTTAGGCTGTATGTTGTCAGTCAGTCAGCCTGTCAGTCAGTCACTCAGTCATGGAATAATGTTACTCGTGTAAAAGATGGGTTAAAAACTTTCACTTGTATCATAAACTAACGTTGAGCTAAAAAAAAACCCGGCCAAGAGCGAGTCGGACTTACACACGAAGGTTTCCGTACCATGCCGAAAAAACACATTTCATTTGGGTTTAAATCCCGGTAAGGGCAAATATTTGTGTGATGAGCACGAGTATTTGTTCCTGAGTCTTGGATGTTTTCTATGTATGTAAGTATATATTTCTCTATGTAAGTAAGTTTATCGTTGTCTAGTACCCATAGTACAAGCCTAGAGCTTAGTTTGGGACTAGGTCAATTTGTGTGACATTGTCCTGTGTTTTATTTATTTATTTATTATTTATTTATGAATGAGAACCCTCTTTATTTTATTTTTATTGTTTGCTGTTATAGCAAATAACATTTAATGAAATACAGACAGACGGACGGACAGACAGACGAACAGCGGAGGGTTAGTAATAAGGTTCCGTTGGCAGCCTCTGGATACGGAACTCTAATCAACATTACGTTCCCTATATCCTCAGGCGGCAGCGGCGTGCTACATCGACCTGATCGTGAAAGAAAGCGACAACAACGTGAAGCTGATCGTCCTCGGCAGACTAAGTGCGCTAAAGAAGGCGGGCGGCGAGGCAGCCACCAGGGCCCTGCCTGACCTAGCCATGGACGTGCTCAGGGTCCTGGCCAGCTCCGACTTGGATGTGAGGAAACACACTTTGACGCTGGGTATGTTGTACATTGTAGGACAGTTTGAAGGAAAATGGTGCCCTAGATCACCTACCCGATGGATCGACGTAGTGAAAGCGGGACCGGAAAACCCCTTCATTTGATTAACCCTATGAATACGGTAACCCTATCATTGGGGGCTATCCAATCGTTGTGGTAACCCTATGATTGTGTTACCATAATGTTTGGGGAACCCTTTTGAACTATTTAACCGCTTCCATAGAGCTTACCAAGCTCATTAGGCTTCGGTAGTTATATTAAGTTGATCGTCTTTCTTTTTTGCCCATTCGGACATTTCTGCCTAGGCTCTACCCATTCGATTGTTAGGTAGTGCAATAATAAGTAGGAACACTTGCGCCTACAGATTAAAATAGCGTAAACCGTTAGATTAAGTTTAAAAAGTGTAGCAAATGATAGGGTATTGGGATTTGATTAAAAATGAAAAATGAATAAATATTTATGGTCACATAAAAGAAAAAATACACGGCATTATCACACAGTATAGGTATACATTGTTCTGCGACAACAGGCTCATGTCTCAGCATGCTGCGAGCTGGGTCAGCTGCACAGCGCTGATTTTCAGACTGCGCCAAGCTCTCGGTTACATTTTAGCGAGTTACAATGGAACCGTGTAGAATCTCAGCTCAGTTATTTTACAAACTTCGCACAGACGTACTGTTTTTGACTTTTCAATATAAGTTGTCATTAGGAAAGTACTGGAATAAAATAAGTATACTAGCAACTGGTATAGGTATAATCGGTTAAGTCGTGCAACAGAGTATTCTTCGGGTGAGGGTTTCTATTTATCATTCACGTTGTTATTTGATTAGCGCTAAGTCGATTTAACTGTATCGTTTGGTTAACCTTTCATTGACTAATTGGGCAATAAGTATCCTTTGGGTTTTTTAAAACGTTTCTATCAAAAACCCTATCGAAAATCATGCTAAACGGTTCCGATCCCCGAGTGATAGAGCGGTTTGGAGAGTCTTGGTGAACCAAGCAACTACTGATTTCTGTCGCGCCCCTCAGTCATGAGGGAACGAGCAGGAAGATTTAGCGCAGTAAATTTCTTAAGGCTAACTGTATCTGCCGACTTGCCATTTGTTTTACAGGAAAAATCAATACAAACAAGTCCTAATTCAGTGAGCACTGCGGTGATTTTGTTGCCATGTCAGAAGCAATAAGGTTTTATCGAGTGGAATAGAGCCACTGATCCGGTCAAGAGATAAATGAGATAACTTTTGGAGATTTGTTGTTCTTTCACAAAATTATGCCCTACGGGTTGAAATATCAATTCAGTTCTTAATTCACTAAAACAAAACTCTGTATCAAATTCAACCTTATTACCTAAAAGGGGAGGATTGAATATGCTTGGCTATTGAATTTGAGATACTGCTTATTGGTTTTGGTCTTCATAAGCCAAAATATGACCCTTATGTGTGATGTACTGCCGGGGGCAGCCCTGGAGCTGGTGAGCTCGCGGCACGCGGAGGAGCTGGTGCAGGTGCTGCGCAAGGAGGCCTCGCGCGCCGGCGCCGCCGACCACGACGACGCGCCCAAGTACCGCCAGCTGCTCGTGCGCGCCATGCACAAGGCCGCCATCAAGGTCAGGGCTCGTGCTCGTGCGGCGATAAACAAGATAATAGTTATTTATTCAGGAAGTAGGCCGCACGGGCACTTTTACACGTCAATATTCTACCAGCGCTTCCCAAGTAGAGACCACTGCTGAGAAGAAGCGCCGCAAGAATATATATATATATATAGAGGCATTCCATCTTAGTCTCAGGGTTGGCAACGCATTTGAGGTCTTAGGATTATAGTCTTGAGAATTCAAATGTGTATGGGTCTCAGATTCCACTTACCATCAGGTGGCCTGAGTGCTCGTGTGCCTTCTCCTTAACATAAAAAAAAAAAAAAAACTCAACAGGCAGTATTTTTTTTTAAATTAATATTGTTTATGACAATGATAAAAAATAAAAATATGAATATATCATGCCACGACCATCAATGCATCTGTATTTTTGACCACCGTACCCAGAGGGTGCCCACGGGACTTCTTACTAAGCCTCCGTCTGTTTCAGCAGGCTATATCATATGACTTGTAATAGATAGACATTTAAATTTACTAAGTGCGTATTTTTGTAAGCGCCATAATTAAATTAAAATAAAAAATACAGCTACAGGAATAGTACGGACGGGATCCTATCATTTCATACATAACCAACGTTTCGCAAATGATTCGTTTCACTAACACGTCATTTGACAACCCGCGTTCTTTTCCGAAACTGTAATTAATTCTGGATTTATTTCAGGATAAAGCGTAGAACGCTGTAGGTTAGTATTATTAAAAATCCTGAAATATTTGTAGTAATGAATAGGTTGTGAAACGATGCATTTGTCAAAGATTTGTCGGCTAAAAGGCAGAGAACCGGTACAGACTCCGCCTCCATTAGCGGGACGCAAGCTTATATTTATTGTCTCTAGAGATCAGTTTGTTTATGTGACTTGGACCATTTGACGCTCTTAATAATATAGAGGGGGTTGTTTGGTCAGTTCCCAGAAGTAGCGGGCAGCGTGGCGCCGGCCCTGCTGGAGATGGTGGGCGAGGGCGCGGAGCCGGCCGCCGCCGACGTGCTGGTCTTCGTGCGCGAGGCGCTCGTCGCCTTCCCGGACCTCCGGACCAGCCTCTACGAGGTCGGTGAATGGTCTCATAGCGCGGGGTTAGCGAGAGCTTAGCGAGGGGATAGTGAGAGTTTAGCGAGGATAACGAGGATTTATTGAAAGCAGTAGGAACCTGCGAGAATAAGGAGGGTTTAGCGAGAATAACGAGGGTTTAGCGGGGATAAAGAGGGTTTAGAGAGGGCAGCGAGGGTTTAGTAAGGATAACGAGGGTTTAGCGAGGATAATGAGGGTTTGAGAGGGCTGCGAATGTTTAGCGAGGATATCGAGGGTTTAGAGAGGGCTGCGAGGGTTTAGCGAGGATAACGAGGGCTTTGCGAGGATAAATAAGGTTTAGAGAGGGCAGCAAGGGTTTGCGAGGATAACGAGGGTTTAGAGAGAGCAGCGAGGGTTTAGCGAGGATAAAAAGGGTTTAAAGAGGGCAGCGAGGGTTTAGCGAGGATAACGAGTGTTTAGAGAGCGCAGCTTGGGCGAGAATATCGAGGGTTCAGCGAGTCTAATTCGTTTGAATTTCCACAGAAACTTTTGGAAGTTGTGCCCCAGATCAAAGTTGGCAAGATCGCGCGCTCGGCTCTGTGGCTCTTGGCCGAGTTCGCCGATGATGAAAAGCGCGCCCTCGCTACGCTCGATGTGCTAGCCGCGGCCATACCGTCCCCTTCTTCTGGGGATGAGGAGAATAAGGTATTTATAAAACTTCACCACTGTATTACCCCAAGTATCATTTTTAGGGTTCCGTAGTCAAACTAGGAACCCTTATAGTTTCGCCATGTCTGTCACCTAACCGCCAAAACTTCAAATACTAAAAATCTGAAAAAAAAACCTAAATGAAAGAGCATATAACGAATTTTAAAGGAAAACTATCACCACTAAGTAGACATCATTAGTTATTGAGATACATGTGATTAAAGTGTTTGTACCTACTAAAATCATCCAAGACGGCACCAATTGAAAGTTTCGCCAGGTGCCGTATCTGTCAGTTAAGGACTTTAATTAAAACAAAACTCAATTGATTCCTTTGTGTAATGAGTGTTATGAGTGTTAGGTATCCATATAGTTTGTATGACTATTTTTTGTTACACAAAGAACGCGATCGTAATTTTCTTTTCATTAAGCCTTTAACCATGGATTTTTAGTTGAAAACGACCCTTATTCGCTTAGCTTGCATATTTATAAAACGCATACATGCGTTTAAAGCATTAGGTGAAAGTTAGCAGAACCCTTGTATGGATTGCCGGCAGTGAATGCGTTAAAAGTCGCTTTTGTACATTATTTTATTTTCGTATTGTTTTTGTTTTTTGATAATGAAGTGTTTATATACAGTAGAATTATTTTAAGTTTACCACTGACAGAATAAATGGATTGCCTTCATTAAATTTTCAGCTTTAATTGCATACAAATAAAATAGTTATTACTAAATCGGTGGACATGGGTAACAGTATTCTGAAATCGCTTTATTTGTATGAAATTAAAGTTGAATATTAAATAATAAATAAATATCACCGGACAATGTCACACAAATTGACCTAGTCCTAATCTAAGCTCGAGACTTGTACTATGGGTAATATATACAAGACTCGAGTTCATCACACAAATATCTGTTCTTACCGGGATTTGAACCCGGGACCACAGCTTCGTAGGCAGGGTCACTACCAACGTGTCGTCTAAATGAAGGCATACTCTCTGTCGGTGGTAAAGTTAGAGTAATGGCGGTGTACATACATGGTGCGGCTGGTGCAGGAGGAGCCGAGCGCGGCGGCGCGCGCCGAGCCGCGGCCGCTGGTGACCAGCGACGGCGCGTACGCCTCGCAGTCCGCCTTCAACCTGCCCGCGTGAGTGCCCCGCACTACTGCCCTGAGCTGCTAACTCGGTTCTCTGCCGCCTCGCCGACAAATCTTTGACAAATGCATCGTTTCGCAACCTTTTCACCGTCATCGTTTTGCCACCCCGCGTTTTTTCTGTAACTACAAATATTTCAAGATTATTGTAAAACTAATCTAACCTAGAGGGTTCTGCTCGATGGTCCTAAAAAAAAATCCAAAATTATTTACAGTTTGTGAAATAAATCGTTGTGAAACGTTGCTTATGGAATGATAAGACCCCTGCTAATACGCATGGCAGTATCTGTTCTGATCTGTTCTGGTGACACCTCCAGCAAGCCATTCAGCTGCAAGGACCCGTACGCACTGACCCTGACAGAGAGGAGATATGAAGCTGGGTACGAATCTGAGCGCTCAGCCTGAGGCATGCGAGCCCCGCGCGGTGACCAAACAACGGCAACCAAATTGTTGCACATAATCATGCGCAGGTGAGACAGCGTGCTTGCCGCGAGCCGACATTTCAAAATGACGTCGGAGACGATGACAGTCGCGGCTGCGTTTATCATAATTCCCTGAATGAATAACAAAAAGAAAAAATCGCTTCGGTGGTAGAACGGCACAGCAACTTTATCAAATTTGTACGCGCCTCGCCCACGGTTACAAGTGTACAAGTTAGAACTTGTCGTTTTGCCCGCGGCACGCTCGGGTACACGTCCAAATTACGCGAGGCACGCACACTGAGGCGCCTTTGAGCACGGTCACAAGACCGACTCTACTCGATTACGAATTTGAGCAAAATAGGTGAGCCGTGCGTGCCTCAACCCGAGACTGCTCTAATTCGTACCTTTAGATTAGGCTAGCGGGGAAAGGCACGTCCGCCCCATCCGAAAGGAGTAGCGAAGAGCACGAGAACCTTAACCCTCACCGACCAGCCACTAATACTGAACCGATCAGGGCGTGCGAGCCAGCGGTGCGGCGGGTTTCTGCTGTTGCGAAAATAGGATTGTGAAAAGTTGTTTCTTTGTTCTGTATATGTGAGTATATAAAGTAGTGTATGCAACTGTACATAATTAGGCCTTAAAACACTCGTGTGATCCTATTATAAAATTCGTATTTTAAGGCCTCTCATTATGCATCAGTTGCATAAGCTACTATTGGAGTCATGTCCACATTATTGCGTTTAATGGCGCCTATTTGTCCGCGTTCTGTTTATGACCGTGAGTATTCTCCCAGCGCCGGGCCGGCGCCGGCGAGTATGTCGGGGCTGGCGCAGGCGCTGCGCGGCGGCGAGAGCTTCACGGCGGCGTGCGCGTGCTCGGCGCTCGCCAAGATCGCGCTCAAGCTCGACGCGAGGCACGTCCCGCGCGCGCTGCACCTCACCGCCGCGCTGCTCGCGCTGCACCGGCAGAACGGTCAGTCACCACCACACACTTACCACTCGCCCATTCATCACCTCATATTTAAAAAAGCCCCCAAAAAATTCGATAGACTTAATATCGGGAGATCTTGGCGGCCACGCAAAAGACCCAACGTGAACAATCGTATCGTCCTATTCAATAGTACGAGCAAAACTGTTTCTGTAATCACAGTTTAGTACAAAATGAGGACAAACCCATAATTTGTAAACTAACAAAATCATGGGATATTCATAGGAGTGTTTCGGATGCCACTTGAACTGCTCTATCTTAGGACATTCGCTTGACCTTACTTCACTTGGTACAGTCACTGACTTTAATTGATCAGTCAATTGCCTCTGTTCGTATTGTAGCCGTCTAATGCAAATCGGGTTTGTTGGGTTTTCTCGTATATCTGAACAACTTTGTATATTATTAAAGGTTGGCGGTTGGTTTTTTAGTGAGAGCCAGGTGTACCAACTAAACAACACAGTCTTCATCACTTCATACAAAATTAATTAATTGCTGGGCTAGAAACCGTAACCTACCAACTTTGTATTGATTATTAACAACTCATTGGTCAACCTTTAACCTATATATGTAAATCATAGGGATAACACTCTATTTCCGACCTTTTTTCGACTACCAGTAATTTTTATCATACCGTACCGTTTTGATAGTTACTATTGTTACGTTTAAAAATAAATCATATATTTTATGGTGTATGGAATTCAGCTAGTAATGTAGTTACATTGGCTGACAGAGTTTTACTGAAGCCTGTCTTTTTAGACGTTCACACAAAACATGCACAGAGAAGACTAATTATATTAACAATTATAGCAATCAAGTCTGCCATAAAAATGATGATAAATATTATGATGATCTATCCGACCGTTTTCTTCCATGGCGACCACCGACTCCGACTAGTCGTTATTAGTCGTTGCAATAGGGTTGCTAAGGCCACGTTGCAACAAAACTTAACCTGTCTAGTATCAGGGACACAAAACCCTCATTTTTAAAAATTTAAGGCATCTATGATTTTTAATTTTCCCGGTAAATTTAATTAAGAGGATAATTGATTTTTGGGAAAAAAATAAAAATAATAATAATTCATTTTCTGCTTTTTCAAAAACACTCAGAACACTCTGGTACCAGACAGGTTAATGCGGCAAAATTGCAAAACTCCGAAGTGGGTCCTCAATGAAAGACTGAGTGTAGACCCTGTGTGATGAGCATACCCCGGGGTTTTCGGTGCGGGAATGAATGACATTAGCCAAAGAATAGACATTGACTTAAAAACAGAATGTACTTTACCGACATGAATAATTTATTAAAGATCTTATTAAAAGAACATACGTTCATGTCAACATTAAAAGTAGAAATGGAAAGCGTATTTATTCATTTGTTTTTTTATGCCTTTAAAAAAATACAGGGTGCAAGTCATGAAAGACAGTCTAAAACTCGTTCGTACAACCTATCATGACATCTCCAAATTAAACTTGAGCGTAAAAGGAAAAAGTATTTTTAATAAACTAAAGTTGGTCTTAAATAAGAATTCTGGCATACTAAAAACTATGAATGAATTGTTACAAGGCAAATAAATAGAACTGGAATCGCAAACACATCGTGTAACAATTGAATTCCTAAAAAAAAAAAAAGTTTGCACCTATTAATACTGTCGACGTAGAAAGATCGTTCAGTTTATTGAAATGGATATTTACAGCTAGACGCCGAAGATTAACTGTTTCAAATATAGAAAAATATGAATTGTTTATTCTGAAAATCGTATCAACTACTAATTACTACTAATACTACTAATTGACGGCAGGTAATGAATTAACACATTTTTATTATTATCTCGTAAGGCTCGGTAGAAATGCTAAAGTCCTTATTACTTAAGTTAAAATAAAATTGTATAGTTTGTTTACAATTCGCAGGAAGGTATTTATTAATTAGGCACAAAATGGTATTTTATCAGAATAACCTATCTGTTTATCTCTACTCTTTCTCAAGTTATTCCCGCACCGGAAACCCCGGGGTTTGGTGAGGAGGGGTAGGTTCGACCGATGTTGTTGTATGTCCAGCGACGGCAACGACGGGGCTGACGGCGGACGACGTGGAGCACGCGGCGCTGTGCCTGCGCGCGGCCAGCTCGCGGCCCGCCGTCGTGCGCGGGGCGCTGTCCGCCGCCGCGCGCGCCGCGCTCGCCGCGCTGCTGCACGAGCGCGCCGCCGCCCACGACGCCGAGGAGGTAGGCCACCGCACCAACACCCGCCTCTTACTTAATACCGCTGACGGATATATCCGCACCACTGGTTCAACGCCATTGACGGATATATCCGCACCAGTAGTTCAACGCCATTGACGGACATATCCACACCACTGGTTCAACGCTATTGACGGATATATGCGCACCACTAGTTCAACGCCATTGACGGATATATCTGCACTACTAGTTCAACGCCATTGACGGATATATCCACACCACTGATTCAACGCCATTGACGGATATATCCGCACCACTAGTTCAACGTCATTGACGGATATATCTGCACCACTGGCTCAACGCCATTGACTGATATATCCGCACCACTGGTTCAACGCCATTGACGGATATATCCGCACCACTGGTTCAACGCCATTGACGGATATATCCGCACCACTGGTTCAACGCCATTGACGGATATTTCCATCATGCTTGACATCGCAAAATAGACCTGAGTGTCTATAAAGCAAGGTTAACATTCGCTCTGGTTTTAAGCTGTCATTGGCGGGTGGGTGACGTCTTTTGTATTTGACATACCGTTGCAAAGGTTAAAAGACCCCTTAAGAGGACTCAATATTATTGTGTTTTGAAAACTAAAGGATAGTTATTCGTTGTTCTTTTTTGGTTTTTTATTTTGCAGGGCTTCTTTTCTACTCATTTAAAATTACTTTCAATATGTTATCGTATTGTCAGCGTGACAATATCTCTAATTTACTAGATAGTAACGGCGGCTGACTTAAATAAACTATCTCTTTTCCAAATTTAATCCAAATCTGACCAGCCGTTTCAGCGTGAAAGAGGAACAAACAAACTACACACACAACACGACACGACACGTTGGCCTAGTTGGGAGTGACCCTGCCAGTGGTCCTGGTTCAAATCCCGGTAAGGGCTGATATTTGTGTGATGAGCGCGAATATTTGTTCCTGAGTCTTGGATGTTTTCTATGTATTTCTCTATACAAGTATGTTTATCGTTGTCTAGTACTCATAGTACAAGCCTAGAGCTTAGTTTGGGACTAGGTCAATTTGTGTGAGATTGTCCCCTGATATATTTTTTTATTTACAAACTTGTGCGTTTATAATATAAGTTGATGTGACGAATGATGGGATTGGTTCGTTTCAGGAGGAAGACGAGTCCCCGCAGGCGGCGGCGGTGCCCATCGAGCAGGGCATCTCGTTCGCGCAGCTGTCCGGCGCCGGCGCCGCCGCGCCGCACCACGACATGTTCGAGCTCTCTCTCTCCAAGGCGCTCGAGGGTATCCCACATTCTTCTCTTATTTCGATTTATAGCTGGGTACGAATCTGAGTGGCTCAGCCTAAGGCATGCTCGCGACCCAAATTATTGCACATAAACACGCGCGGGTGAGGCAGCGTGCTCGCCGCAAGCCGACGTAAAGGATCAGCAATTTTATCAAATTTGTACGCGCCTCGCCCGTAGACAAGTTAGAACTTGTCGCTCTGCCCGCAGCACGCTCGAAGCCTCAGATACAAGTCCAAATTCCGCGAGGCACGCACGCCGAGGCGCCTTTGAGCACGGCCAACAGACCGACTCTCGGTTCCTTCTCTCCTCTCTTCTCTTCGTTCCTTTTTTTAATGCCAACAGTAGTCTTGGCATTAAAGAGTTTAGTAAATCTAGTTTTTGTCAAATGTTCCTGAACACAGTATATTTGACAAATAGTAGATTTATAAAAACTTACATTTTGTAGTCATGGCAAACAAAAATTTGCTGTGGGAGTAAAAATTAGGTTTTTACAAAATTTACAAAAACTCAAAGAATAAGCCATTTTTACAAAACCTAAAATTACATTTCCTGAAAAAGAATTCGCAGCACTTTTAGCTGTCAACGGATTATCGTTGGTTTACGGGACACCCTGTATAACAGCTACCTGGATAAGCACAAACTAAGCTAGCTACTCTTCCCAGGTCGCACAACAGGCGGTCAGGAAGAGAAGGGCAAACTGTCCAAGGTGATACAACTGACCGGCTTCTCGGACCCGGTGTACGCCGAGTGCATCGTGGCCGTCAACCAGTACGACATCGTGCTCGACGTGCTCGTCGTCAACCAGACCGGTAGGTATTATAGCATGGATAAATTAAATGATCACCAGTGATCGTTATCAACGTCCACTTTTGGTAGCAAATGGTATGGTTGGCAGAAAAAACAAACACATTTGGTTGTTTACTTTTGATCTTAACCATAAAATAAATACTTACCTTCTAAAGATTAGATATAAATCCTTACGGTACAAAACCTTTTCCGCCCTAATATATTTTTAAAACAGTGTACGTCAAATGACATAAAATGTCATCAAAATATAACTGTAGTTGAAAATCTAATTACACTACGCGACGTGTTTATCTAAATAAACCAATGCATATCGTATCTAGAGTGGATATTCAAGTATTTTAATGGAGTCCTCATAAAGTGCACGTATGATCACAGTATTTACATTGACAGCATGGATTTGACACAATACCCGTATTTTATTACGACGTATAAAGCCACGCGATGTACTGTTTGTAATATCAATATCAAAAACAGTAAGTTATTTTGTAAATTGTGTGATTCGACATTTCATCCCTCTTTATCTAAATTGGACCGGCATATGAAAACTGATTCTCACCAAAAACACAAAATGAAAGATGGACAAAAACAGTTTAACAATGATTTGACAGAATTTATGATTCATTGTAACATACCGTGGTCAAAACTAAACAACCCGAAATTTCGAAATTTTATGGAAAATATTTTAAACAATAAATATGGAAATAGCGTCAATTTACCCAGTGAATCTAATATAAGGCTGAAATATCTTCCTAAAATTTACGAGCAAAAAAAAGGACCAAATCAGGCAGGAACTACAAAATAAAACGATTTGCCTTAGCGTTGATGAAACAACCGATTCATGTGGGAAAAAAGTGGCAAACGTTTTGATCCAGTCATTGGATGGAACAAGCACAAAAATGTATTTGTTTGCATCAAAGGTTCTGGAAGAAACCAATTATTTAACTACAACCAGGCTAGTAAACGAAACGCTTAAAGATCTTTGGGGCCATCAATATAATGAATGAGAACTTAGACAAATTACTGTTTTTTGTAACTGATGCTGGATCATACATGCTCAAGGCGGGTAAATGTCTTACACAGGAATATCCAAATTTAACACATGTAACATGCTTCGCACACGGACTGAATCGCGTCGCAGAAAAAGTGAGAAGTCTTTACCCTAAAATCAACAAATTAATAGACTGCGTAAAAAAAGTTTTCCGTAAAGCTCCATCTAGAACGAAAAAATTCCGAATGATGTATCCAAACATTCCTCTTCCTCCACGACCACTGATAACCAGATGGGGAACATGGTTAAATGCTGCTACATATTACAAGAAATATTTTAATGAAATCAAGACTGTGATCAATGCGTTAGATTCACGTGAAGCAAGAACAATTGTCGACGCCAAGAAAATTTTCCGTGATCGCAATTTAAAATCAGATTTATTGTTCGTTGACACAAACTTCGATATTATCGCCAAGTCAATTCAATTGCTGGAGGATCCAAATCTAGAACTGAAAAGTTCATTAAAAAATATCTCGGAAATGATAAAACAAATGGCAAAGTTGAGATTAAATCCCAAGGGCAAGGAAGTTTATTTTAAACTAAAATATGTCCTAAAGAAAAACCCGGGTTACAGTACTGGTAAGCGTTGTGCAGCAGCTGATTGAAGGTAAAGAGGTGGATATGCCGGAAGGTGTGAATAAAAATAGTGTGCAATATTTTAAAGACTTAAATTTCCTTCCTGTGACTTCTGTTAACGTAGAAAGGTCATTTAGCTATTTAAAATGATTTTTTTTCAATCGACGTGAACGACTGACAGCCAAATCTGTTGAACAAATTTTAGTAATTTATTCACTATAATTTGGATTTGTTGTTATAAATATGTATATAAATCTCATAATTTGTAAAATATATAATGTTTAATATACTTCGTTATTTGTTTTTTTTGTCAACCATACTTTGCTACCATTATAGGACGTTGATAACGATCACTAATGATCACATTAGCTACCTGGTGGTAGGTGGGTCATACACACTCTTAAAAACAAAAGTTTTCTTTCCTGTGGTCATAGTTAAAAGCTTGTGTGTAAGTTATGTTTTATATGATAAGTCCAAAGCAGTCCTGATACCGTTTATGCGGGAATGAGTTCAGCCAGAAAATTAGGCCTTAAAAACGTTAACTTCCGGCGCGTCCACAGGAAAGACGGTACCCTAAATCTGTGTATGACTCAGGTAGTAATCTCAAGACTGCCAATGCGCTATCCACCCTGGAGTAGTAAGATAAAATGCCGAACACTGCTGATCGGTGGCAAGATGGGTATGATGGGTAAAGCAGTTAACACGGACCCGATACAAGGCCGTTCTTTTATTTTAACCAAAACATTGGTAATGGGTTGGGCGTCTGCGTTCAATTTCGTGGCCTACGCGGTCCCCAGACTTATTCCATCTCATTATTTTTAACCCCCGAAAAAAATGGGGTATGTTTAACGTGCATGTTTCTGTGTCATCGTAGCTCACAAACAAGTGGATCGATTTCGCGCATTAAAAAAAAAAAACTTTAATCGAAATGGTTCTTATGTGGGTTCCATGAAAATCAATGCTTAATTTATTGGCAGCGTGTGAAGGAATAATTATAGCAGCAAGCAGGCAACAGGCAGCTGAGAGCAAATTTCGTAAGTTTGTATCTATCCGACCGGTAATCTCCGATATTACCGACCCTATTCGAAAAATATTTCACCATGGACATCGGTTATGTTTATGAATTACACTATAATTGTATTTTATTACAGATGACACTCTGCAGAACTGCACAGTGGAGCTGGCGACCCTGGGCGACTTGCGGCTCGTCGAGAGACCAGCCGCCGTGGTCCTGGCGCCGCGGGACTTCGCTACGATCAAAGCTCATGTAAAGGTCGCCTCCACGGAGAACGGTATCATCTTCGGAAACATTGGTGAGTAGAGTGCTACTTATGTTTGAATCTGCGTGTTATTCCATCATATTTAAGAGGTCGCACACGAAATTTTGGTGGTTTTGCTTCTTTTTGAGATTTTACAGTTAAAATACTGCTATTCTATAAGTTTGAATGCACATCATGAAATATCATTTTAGTTCTAATCGAATAGATGACTTACAAATAAATGAGGTACTTTTTCAGATTTGTCGAGTATTATATTGCGAGATTTAGGTTATTTTAAAACATTATATAACGCTATTTTTTTTTTATTTCTTTTTATTTTTTTAAGTAATGGATTGATTTTGAACTGAACTTTATTACTGTTGTTTTAATTTTATGAACGTTACTTTTAAGTAGTCGTAATCAAAAACAATGTATTGCCCATTTTCTGTAAAACTTTACCAACTTAATCATTTTTTTACACAAAAAAAAATATATGAAGGTGGCAAAAAGTAATTCACACGTTTTTTAGACAAATTTTACAGTAATAAATTGAAATTTTTTCATACCTTTTAGACGTCAAAACGATTCCTGAATATGCGATATTCTAAACCTCTTACAGCAAAATTCACAAAACAGTCGCCGGTTTCAGATCAATGAATCAGTATCAAATAATAAAAACAAAAAAGTAGCTCATACATTCGTTTAAAGTTGAAATTATCTTTCGTGTTGCGCATTAAAATTTGTAGAAGTAAAGTATTTCAACAGTAAAATCACGTCAAAATCAGGTAAATCGGCGAAATCGGCAAAATTTCGTATAGGGCCTCTTAAAGTTGATAAACGCTGGGCGCGTTTGTCACAGCAGAAATTTATAATTATTAATATCATACATTATTTCGATGTATGAATGATACACAAACTTACCTTTTTTATACAACAAGCTAGCCTAGTTGGGAGTGACTCTGCCCCGGTCCCAGCGGTCCCGGGTTCAAATCCCGGAAAGGGCAGATATTTTTGTGATGAGCGCTAATATTCGTTCCTGAGTCTTGGATGTTTTCTATGTATTTAGTATGTATTTCTCTATTGAAGTATGTTTATCGCTGTCTAACCCCATAGTACAAGCCTAGAGCTTAGTTTGGGGCTAGGTCAATTTGTGTGAGATTCCCCTGACATTAATTTATTTTGTTTTTTTTTTTGAAATGATAAAAAGAAGCCTATGTGCTATTGCAGACTATATGTCTGCAAAAACTTTTTGTCGAAACGAAGGTAACCCATTTAAATTGCACCGAAGTGTAAGTGGTCACATGTTGTCACGGGCAGTGTACGAGGTGACCGGCGCCAACATGGACCGCGGCGTGGTGGTGCTCAACGACATCCACATCGACATCGTCGACTACATCCAGCCCGCCTCCTGCTCCGACGCTGACTTCCGACAGATGTGGGCCGAGTTCGAGTGGGAGAACAAGGTACACACGCGCACACACACACACATACACACACACGCACACACACACACACACAAACACACACACACACACACACACACACACACACACACACACACACACACACACACACACACACACACACACACACACACACACACACACACACACACACACACACACACACACACACACACACACACACACACACACACACACACACACACACACACACACACACACACACACACGCGCGCGCGCGCATATGCACACGCACACGCATATGCACACGCGTGTCCTGAAAACGGTTTCTGAAATAAAACCATTATATATTATGACCCATTATGTGTTTTGAACTTTATATAATTATGATACGTACCCATATTAGGATACAGAATCCTTTAAATTAATTCATAATCTGATTCTATTTTTGTTTAATTCATCCAGAATACTACATTAATGTGGAAGAACTGCAGTGTTAAGAAAATTGTGAAGCGATGCTTAAATCGTGTAGCTGTTAAAATAAAATCCATACAAATTTAGCTCCGTGCGATAACGTTTCTCAAACACTAAATCTAAACCGATTTCCACGACTTTTAAATATTTTGTCTCATGAAAAACTAGACTATACTTTTCCGTTTTTGTTTTTATTTAATTTTTTTCTTTCCAAATAATATTTCTTGCAAAGGAAAACGTACAGACCTAGTTTTTCATAATTTCAACAACATATTCAAAAATCGTAAAAATCGGACAACGTTTAAGGAGTAAAAAACGTTATCGCATTTTGAATGTTTTTTTTTTGCTTTACAGCCGTCATGATAGGAAACTCCTTTCCTCCTTTTAGAATAACTCGGCTATAACCTACCTCACCACTACTTCCCTCGTACATAAGCCAATAGGCAGTATCTCAAATTCAATAGCTAAAGCAGATTCAATTGTATCCCGTTAGTAAAAAGGTTGCATTTGCTACAGGAGTTTTGTTTGAGATACTGCCATTTCTTTTAGCAGGGTAGACTACTCACCTATTTTAAGTAACGATCAAATTCTTGAACATTTAAATAACTTTGATTAACAGGTGTCGGTGAACACCAACATCACGGACCTGCGCGAGTACCTACAGCATCTCCTGGCTTCCACGAACATGAAGTGCCTCACTCCAGATAAGGTATGGTTTATTACCAGTCTCTTCAATGCTGAGTGTGCTTTAGACCACTGAAGTAAAATTTATTTAGCTCCATCTATATGTACGAGTATGTAAATTGTTCAAGAACGAAATAAAATTACGAAATAATCGATTAATCACCGTTCGCGCAACGCTAGCAAACTCGCAAACGACACTCACTGAGATACAGTATATATATTTCCACTGACTATGAGAGGAAGAGAAAAAAAAATTGCGCACCTCTCTCTCTTGCCCCTACAGCAATATACAAAATGTAACTCTATCTCTTTCTATCTTTACTAACTTATTATGTGTCCGTTCGCCTCGCCCGATCACACTTTTCGTGACGCGCTCGTCACGCATTCACCAGCTCGATGAGTAATGGTAATAATGTTGTGGGCAGGCGCTGTCGGGGCAGTGCGGCTTCATGGCGGCGAACATGTACGCGCGCTCGATCTTCGGCGAGGACGCGCTCGCCAACCTCAGCGTGGAGCAGCCGCTGCGCGCCGCCGGGCCCGTCGCCGGCCACGTGCGCATCCGCGCCAAGAGCCAGGTCAGCCACTTACTGTCGCTGGGCATGCCAGCCCCGCGCCAAGAGCCAGGTCAGCCACTTACTGTCCGCTGGGCATGCCAGCCCCGCGCCAAGAGCCAGGTCAGCCACTTACTGTCCGCTGGGCATGCCAGCCCCGCGCCAAGAGCCAGGTCAGCCACTTACTGTCGCTGGGCATGCCAGCCCCGCGCCAAGAGCCAGGTCAGCCACTTACTGTCGCTGGGCATGCCAGCCCCGCGCCAAGAGCCAGGTCAGCCACTTACTGTCGCTGGGCATGCCAGCCCCGCGCCAAGAGCCAGGTCAGCCACTTACTGTCGCTGGGCATGCCAGCCCCGCGCCAAGAGCCAGGTCAGCCACTTACTGTCGCTGGGCATGCCAGCCCCGCGCCAAGAGCCAGGTCAGCCACTTACTGTCCGCTGGGCATGCCAGCCCCGCGCCAAGAGCCAGGTCAGCCACTTACTGTCCGCTGGGCATGCCAGCCCCGCGCCAAGAGCCAGGTCAGCCACTTACTGTCGCTGGGCATGCCAGCCCCGCGCCAAGAGCCAGGTCAGCCACTTACTGTCCGCTGGGCATGCCAGCCCCGCGCCAAGAGCCAGGTCAGCCACTTACTGTCCGCTGGGCATGCCAGCCCCGCGCCAAGAGCCAGGTCAGCCACTTACTGCCCGCTGGGCATGCCAGCCCCGCGCCAAGAGCCAGGTCAGCCACTTACTGTCCGCTGGGCATGCCAGCCCCGCGCCAAGAGCCAGGTCAGCCACTTACTGTCGCTGGGCATGCCAGCCCCGCGCCAAGAGCCAGGTCAGCCACTTACTGTCGCTGGGCATGCCAGCCCCGCGCCAAGAGCCAGGTCAGCCACTTACTGTCGCTGGGCATGCCAGCCCCGCGCCAAGAGCCAGGTCAGCCACTTACTGTCGCTGGGCATGCCAGCCCCGCGCCAAGAGCCAGGTCAGCCACTTACTGTCGCTGGGCATGCCAGCCCCGCGCCAAGAGCCAGGTCAGCCACTTACTGTCGCTGGGCATGCCAGCCCCGCGCCAAGAGCCAGGTCAGCCACTTACTGTCGCTGGGCATGCCAGCCCCGCGCCAAGAGCCAGGTCAGCCACTTACTGTCGCTGGGCATGCCAGCCCCGCGCCAAGAGCCAGGTCAGCCACTTACTGTCGCTGGGCATGCCAGCCCCGCGCCAAGAGCCAGGTCAGCCACTTACTGTCGCTGGGCATGCCAGCCCCGCGCCAAGAGCCAGGTCAGCCACTTACTGTCGCTGGGCATGCCAGCCCCGCGCCAAGAGCCAGGTCAGCCACTTACTGTCGCTGGGCATGCCAGCCCCGCGCCAAGAGCCAGGTCAGCCACTTACTGTCGCTGGGCATGCCAGCCCCGCGCCAAGAGCCAGGTCAGCCACTTACTGTCGCTGGGCATGCCAGCCCCGCGCCAAGAGCCAGGTCAGCCACTTACTGTCGCTGGGCATGCCAGCCCCGCGCCAAGAGCCAGGTCAGCCACTTACTGTCCGCTGGGCATGCCAGCCCCGCGCCAAGAGCTGCGACCCGACACAAATGGTTGCACATACACATGCGCGGGTGAGGCAGCGTGCTCGCCGCGAGCCGACATTTCAAAACGGCGTCGGACACGGTGACAGCCGCGGCTGCGTTTATCATAATTCACCGAATTATTAACAAAAAGATGAAGAAATCGCCTCGGTGGTGGAACGGCTCGGCAACTATATCAAATTTGTACACGCCTCGCTCACAGACAAGGTAAAACTTGTCGTTCTGACCGCGGCACGGTCGGATACACATCCAAACTACGCGAGGCACGCACACTGAGGCGCCTTTGAGCACGAATTTGAGCAAAATATGTGAGCCGTGCGTGCCTCAATCTGAGGCTGCGTTATTTCGTACCCACCTTTAAACTCTAATAAAATCCCTTCATTGTCCTGTCTATCAAAATCTTATTCTCAGGGGTACGTTTAAATTAATATCAAATACTTAAAATAAAAAAAAGAGTCAATGCATTTAAAAAATATTGGGGTTTTGATGGCGCATATTTTGACACACAAACAAATCAAAACATATGAGTTATTTTCTATTAAAATAGAATCATGTATTTTGCCAAGAGTCAAAATCGCACAGCTCAAGAAGAACGGAAAAATGCTAAACTCGTTAATTTGTTATGTCATGTGACAAAAATATTTGCCATTGCAAATCAATGTTTAGTCTTTCGCTACGACTTTTTTTTCTCGACCTTGAAATCGAACTTGTTCAAACGAGCAAAAATCTTCAAGACTCGATTCCTGTGTCCTGTGTGATGGACGAATCATCTACATACATGCACGAAACTCTTGGTGCGCGAGTCCAACTAACACTTGTCAATAAGCCCATCTTATTTTGTTTTATTTCTGCACTTTCGAAAGACCTTAGCCCTTGACCCTTAGACCTTGATGATGCCATGAGCTTCAATATTTATTACTAAGTCAAAAATATCGCGGGTACCAGTCCGTCTGTGTAAGATTTTCATATAGGCGACGACGTAAGTAACTGATTTAATTACTTTTGTAGCCTGTTTTTATGTATTTTTAAGGTTTGACTATCGATTGAATTCTAGGGTGACATCAAAGACGTGACCAAAAGTGATATGACTTAATTAAGCATTAAAGTGGGATCCTAACAATATAGGTATGTAGGTGTTTAGATGTAGTATTCAGGCTTAATCACGCAATGATCAAAATTAAATAATTTATTGTAAACAGTGTGGTCACCCTACTTGACAGAAAGGGATGCAAGTATAGAATAGAAACAACAAAACAAATAATTGACAATGACTGACTTGAATTGTCACTGTGACTGAAGTGTCATTAAAGTAAATTAGTCTGGATCTCTGGATAGGATCCATAGAGGGTATGATTCTAAAATTAGGGTTACCATGATTTACTAGATCGGTGATTTAATTATGAGGAAAATAAACAACAAAGAAATGGCTTTTGGTTTCTTGCAACTAATATAACTTGAAAATGGCCATCAATTACCGAGTCTGAAAAACTGGTTTCTGATCACGTCTTCGATGTCACCCTGTATTTAAAACAGCCTAACCTAACCCTTAACCGGGCCCCCACCAATCTAGTTATTGTAACTAAGAATTGAATAACCCGGCGTTCCATAGGAGGTAGGGAATGCAAATAACCGGTTATTAACCGTCTTTTGCATACACAATTCGGTTATTTACCGGTTATTTGCATTCCCTGATACATGCTGCCCTCTTAAGCTAATAAGCAGTATCTGACATTCACTAGCCAAAGCAGATTCAATCGTATCTTGCTGGTAATAAGGTTGCATTTGCTACAGGAGTTTTGTCTGAGATACTGCCATTTGTGTTAGCAGGGCAGCATAATCAAGGCAATTTAGTTTTAACTTTATTTGAATACTTATAAAGTTCATTTTGATTTGTTACAAAATTGAAAATGGCATTTAAGAACTAAAGTAACTGAACTTTATTACCTTGCTGGTAGATTCAAATTTCTCTTAAAAATTGGGGATTGATTGACTAAGTAAATTTTCAGATCAATGTGTGTAAACCAACCGTATGTGGTCGGTAAAAAGCCTCTGCCTTGATAAGGGTTGAATTGCAAAACACATAGATGAAAAAAGAAATAGAAATTATTCGTTGAATTACAATATTCTTAAGTGACAACCACCGCATTTATAGGTAAACAGTAATTTAGTAACATGCATAATACAATGTTCATTGCTAATTTTGGAGACTTTGCCGATCCTGAAAGATAAAAAAAAAGTTGTTTATTTAGTAAGTAGGCCGCACGGGCAATTTACACGTCAAAATTCTACCATTCTTAAGAGGAGACCACTGCTGAGAAGAAACGCCGCAAGAAACTCAGAATCGTAGTGCCGACAAACTGCGTTAAAGTTTTGTATTACTTGAAAAAATACCCCTCTTAATAATGGTTTATTTAAGGTCAGGATTGAGACAGTCGTGACGTTCCTCCGTAAATTTTGATAGAATTGTAAAGTCCACGAACTTTTACCTTCTATCTAGTAAGCATGCCACCACGTTCCATACATTTTTGTTCATGGTCCTTTGATAGCACGTTGACTTTCGTTTCGTCATCGAGTAGTCAAAGGTGTTACGTAAAATTAAAATAATACGTTATTTAGAAACGCAAATGTTATAGGGATTCGTCTCGTGGTTAGATTCAGAACACGTTTTCGAATAGTAAAGGGGATTCGAAAACGAAGCGTAATAAATGACAGACTGTTGAGTTTCTTGCGGTGCTTCTTGTCAGCAATGGTCTCTTGGGTAGCGCTGGTAGATTTTTGACGTGAAATAAAGTTCCTGTGCGGGCTTTTTCTTCATCTTTAATGGTTGAAATGTTCGTGCTAGAGTTAGTTACTGGTGCTTAAAACTGATTAATGCAACATTTAAGCCATGTATAAACATGTTGTTGCTCGCAACTCATGTGGGTAGATCTCGGTGTCCCCTTGTTTTACAGAAACTCATTTCATAGAATGCATCTCTTCGCAGAATTTTAATTTCATAGAAAGATAATTTCTTAATGTTTTCAGATTGTCTTAAGCGTGAGTTACGTAGGTTAGGTTAGACCTGTGACCTCCAAAAAATAATCTGAAAACAGTAAGGGTTGATCACCTGTTGATCAATGTGGCCCTAATTTGCGTCGCTAATGTTAGTTATTTTTCCAGGGTATGGCCCTCAGCCTGGGCGACAAGATCAACATGATGCACAAAGCGCCTCCGCAGAAGACCACGCCGTCCATCCCCGCCGCGTAGATTATGTACACCTATTATTATTATTATTGAGAAATAAATATTATTATATAGTCTACTTTGTTTGTTTATTGCTAACCAGGTGAGCTACCTGATAAGTGGGCTCTCAGGCTTCAAATAAGTTAACCTTTTCAACACCATTGACAGATATTTCCGTCATGATTGACAGCGCAAAATAGACCTGAGTATCTATGAGGCAAAGTTGACATTCGCTCTGGTTCTGTCTTTGAAATAGCGTTGAAAAGGTTAATACCGCGAGCTTTGTTTTTATTCTATTGAAGTACAGTGAATTAGAGATCTATTTTCTGACACTGTAGGTAATATCAATCAACGAAGTTTGAAGGTCGCGGCGCGGCTTTGTGAATTGGAACGCTCAGTGCCGAAATACCACAATTTTAAATCTGGGGAAGAAAGTAGTCTGGTATTTTGAAATTCTGGTATTTGAAAAGTTAGCGAATTGGAAACAATTTTACGGTCCGATAGAAAATTATTGGGAGTTCGTATTGTTTCCTGGGCCTATATTCAGGTGCGTTAAAACGATATCGTGTTTGACTCGTTTAAGAATCGTTTATGTCACAGTCGCCATTATTGTAAATGACATAAGAGTTATCAAAACGTTGACAATACGGAAACACGTCAAATACGATATCGTTATAACGCAGTTGAATAGAGGCCCAGAGTGCCTTAAGTACTTTATTTTGTGAAAAAATGTAAATAATAAAAACAGATACTAAACTACGTACTCATAATATAAAAATACACCGTATTATATATTTTCTCCTTTATTATACGCTAGTGAATTTTGTTTTTATAAAAAAATAACTGCAAATATGTTTTTCATTATCGATTCTGAGTGTCTCAGACGCCACATCTTTAATTAATGAAGTTTGAAGGCAATTAACGGCGTCACTGATTTGCCGGCTTTGGCGCTTAATATGTTAACCTTTTCATTAATACTTACCCTTTAGAACTCCGCAGACGGCATCTCTGGTAGAGGGAGATCTCTCTATTTAAGGTAAGAAATTCTTCCTGTTTAATCATTCTACGTTCCGTAGTAATTTCACCTAAGTCAAGTGAGTGAGAGGGTAGAAAGTAAACAATATAAACAAAAGAAAAGAACGCTTATGTTTCGAGTGGCCATCCACCGCCCAGGCTTATCCCTTAATCATTCATTGGGTTGAAATAAATAACGCGAAAGCCTTATGAAATAAATTAGTTTATTGTGACGTCATAGATGTTCCGACGCGAAGTGTAAACGTAAAAAAGTCCTTGTTCCGTAACGAATGATGCAACAGTATAAATAATAAAAATATTTTATAATAAGTTAATGGATTGGTTACAAAACAGTGCGCCCCGTATTGGTTCTCCGTAGACTGTGGCGCCACCAATCTGGAACAAATGATAGTTTTCATTAAACAAATACATGGTCATCCCCTATGGCCGGAACGGTTGAACCGATTTCAATACGGCTTTTTAAACGAAAGCTTGTATACTGATGGTGGTGCTAAGTTGGTGCTATACAAATCGGTCAAAGCAATCAAGAGTAATCAGTTCTTAAACGACTTAATTATTTCAGTTAGGAGAAACTCGTCATCAACATAATGCTTTGTAAACCGGACCGAGTATTGTCGTCTACATAAAGCATGTATACCCGCTATGTTGCAAATTTTTTAACAGTTAACCCAGTTACACTCGCGATGCTAAGACGAATCTAACTACAAATCCCTTCGCTTAGCTTTCGCTTCGGGCCACCAGGGAACAAAAAACCGTTCGATAAGATTAAGGATGGGTAAAAACAATCAGTTGTTTTACACTTACTTATTCCTCCTCCTCTTCCTCCTCCTCCTCCTCTTCCTCCTCTTCCTCCTCCTCCTCCTCCTCGACGACCTCCTCCTCCTCCTCCTCGGGCTCAGGCTCGTACAGAGGCTCGTCGTCTTCTTCAACAGCCTTGACGTCCTCCTCGCCCTCAGGGGATTCGGGTTCGCCCTTCTTCTTGCCTGGTCGCTCGCCGCACCATTTGGGCAGTCTCGCTAGAGGGGTAAGTGTATTTGTAAATAATTATTCATTTAATTAAAAAAAAAACAGGTTTTTCTACGGGTTACAGGCCCAAGTCATTACAAGTACAAAATAATAAAAGTTTAAATTGCTATGGTTGGTCTGAGTAGGTAATCTAAATCTAAACAAAAAAAACTCGCAAACATACTTTACAAAGAAAAAAATAAGTCTTCTAGTTTAAGGTTATAAAACATCGCTTTTATGACAGGCCGTTTTCAATTTATGACTCGTACACTGGAGAACCTCTACGTTTCGGCTCTCTTAACTCGCCCATAAATTTATAAAACACGTTGATCTACATAAGCATTTTAACTAGATAGAAGCTTTTAAAATTAAATTGTTTTAGTTTATATTAATAAAAAAATTAAAAGCGGTTAAAGGCAGTTTTGCCATATCAGAACCTAAGTACGAATGTTGATCGTCTTTCAAATATGTAATTCTGATCGTTTGCAGTAAATAAAACACTAAAAAACACTGTTATCTCAACGTTAATAGTAATATAACGTTAATGACAGAAATAGGCTAAGATTAGGATTCACACAACATATAAGAAGAAAAGAAAGCTTACAATTAACAGCAGAACTCGATAGACGAAAGCAGCAGCAGAACTAGATCAGCTTACGTTGACAAAGCATTGACTATTCAAGCGAGACGGCACCAAATCGTCCTAGACTTACTCTTTTGCCTGCCTCCGAACTGCTCGGCTCTCTCAGACCAGACCTTCTCGAGGAAGTCCTTGTTGAGTTTCTCTAGGTCCTAGGGGTGACATATAACACACAAGGATCAGTACGTGGACGGGGTGGATGCATGACCCTTCTCAAAACAGAACAGAGTTGTACCAAGTCTATAAATGGTGGTTTCATTTGGTTTAATTTAAAATAGATTTGACCAAAGCGTTTCATACTATGACGCTACACGTATAGGTACATTTGAATAAAGACTTCCAAACAACTCGGTTATGTTTAATACACATTTCATACGGTATTTTAGGTCCGACACATATCTACATAATGTGCTATGACTACATGCTTGGCTATTACAGGATGTCGAGAATCACACAAGGTGCCATTCTGGGGCACGTCTTACTTTTATTTCTTTTCATAAACGCTTCCATCCTGTCATTCCACGTCTTATCCATAAACTCTGCCAATGTGTTATCCAAGCCCTGTATTAAAAGTATAATCATAATATATATTGATTGTTGTATTAAATTTTTAGACTTTGTAAATATCTGCAAGTTCTTGAATGGAGTGTCCTCGTTATCCTTTAGCCCTCTTTAACTTAAAAGTTGAGGTTGAGTCTGGAATTGTAATATTCAAATTATGTTGTAAATCTACACTTACACCCTCGAAGAGTTTCTTTTTGTCGTCATAGGACCGTGTGTCGACGCGACGCTCGTATTTTGATGCAACTTGGATCTTGGGCTGGAAGTTACAATTAAAAAATAAATTGACAATCAGTTTTTTTTATGACATGGAGAAGGCACATGAGCACTTAGGCCACCTGATGGTAAATGGAATCTGAGACCCATAGACATTTGAATTCTCAAGACTATAATCCTAAAACCTCAAACGCGTTGCCAACCCTGAGGACTAAGATGTAATGCCTCTATGCTAGTAATTTCACCGGTTGTCTTATTCCCACACCGGAACACAACTTGACAACCGAGTTGTAATACTCGTAAGAAATCTGTGTCTAAGAAACTCAACATTGGAACTCCAAATCAAAACCGCAATCACTTGCAACATTGTGCATCAAGGCATTAAAACAATATTTTTTTTAATAATTAGAATAAAATGGTCCCTTATCTTTCGCTCTTCGGTTTTAACCTGCGATATTTAAAGAGAAGCGTTAAAAGCGTCTCCTTAGCTGACAGGAGTGACGGCGGCACATACATTTCCTCAAGTAGGTTTCTACAGTCCGTTGGTATCTTACTAATTTGGAGACCCAATACTTAGAGTTACTTAGGTACTTTAAAGCAAAATTTATTCATTTAGTTTTAAGCAAAATTGTGTTCTGATTATCTTTGATTACTTACGGGGTGCTTGCCTGTGAGTGCCTCGGGGTCCAGACCCTTCTTGAGAGCCTTGTGCCTCAGCTGCTGCTTTTGTCTTTCTTTGAGCTCTTTTAACTGTAAGAAAAGACATTGTATTATTAAACAACTGCGTTTGATTTGACATGTCTTTAAGCAGTTTCTTTCTTGAAACTCGAACTCAGTTTATTAATACAGTCCAGTCAATTTATGCCGTCGTAGTGTAAGTTACTTTATGTCCAATTACTACCACTAAACTACTTTCTTTATCTTCGCACGCAATATTGTAAGTATCTTTGAAAAAATATCTAGTTTAATTAAGAGCATTCTTTTATATTTTTTCATTAAATTAAATGGAACACTCACGTCGTAGTCCTGCCTCTTTTGCCTCTCCTCGAGATCGTATTTCTCGGTCTCGAGCTTGACGATGCAGTCCCACAGTTCCTGGGCTTTGACGCGCAGCTTCTCAGTGGAGAGGTTGTCGATGCTGAGGGGCTTGATGCGGATGGAGAGAGAGATCTTCTTCTCTTCCTCCAGCTGCTCCTTGGTCTTGTTGCGCTCGAGCTGGGCGTTGGAGAGACCGAACTGTTGGGGATATAATAGAGCATCAGTAAATGGATGTTTTGTGCTGTAGGAAGAGTTTATATTTACCCCTTATTTGCAAGTGATAGGGATCAAAATAAAAAATACTATTTTTGTGATGTTTTGTTTAACAAAAGATTGAGTTCACTACTTCAATAACAGCAGGTGAACTATGTTTGCTACAAAGCTTTTAGTTTAACTTTACAGCAAACATAATGCACTTGCTTACCAAACGTATAGTGTATGATTGGTTTTTGGACTTGACCCTAATCCTAAAGCGCAAGCATCGCTATTCAATAAGTGCGCCGGTTTTTGTTACGCTAGGATCGGGTAACCAAACGTAGCATTACGAGTATACAGGTAAGTCCAGAAGTCTAGTAGAACTATGGACTTTTTTAGACTTGAATTCTAAGAGTCCTTTTATAAAGTGATAGTGATGCTTACGTTGTCACTCTTCTTCTGGATGGTGAAGTTAGGTCCAGTCTTGTTGGACTCCTTCATGGCCTGAAGCATGGTTTGACGCTTCTTCTCGGCTTCCTCCAGCCGCTGCCTCTTCTCTTCGATGTCGCGCTGTTTCTTCTCCTCAACCTCGCGAACTCTCCTCTCCTCTTCCTCCTTCTTCTTCTGGGCGAGGCGCTTCTCTTCTTCAGCGCGGGAAACCTGTAAAATAACGCACATGTTGCCTGAAATTTTCAACAAAAAGAAAGATTTGCTGGCCTAGTGTCTTAGACTCACAATGATGATCGTAGAGTTATCTAAATGCTAGCAGTGACTTCATGTACGTTATGTTTGGATATTTTTAACACTTCACAAGACGGTTTTATCAAACAATATACTAGTACCTACTGCAATTAACAATTTATATACAACCGCGCTAATAATTAATGACATGTAACGCGCTTTACATCGTAAATCGTAAGGATTCAATGTATTTATTTATAGATTGGTCAAAAATTTATCTTTATTTTAACAAGATAATGAAAACTCACTTGAATAATTTTTTGTCTTGAGATTTCAAGACATAAAGGTCAATTTTGTTTAAAAAAGTTGCTTAATGATTACTTTTCTTTATTAGAGGTCATGTAATGTCATCCCAAGCGGCCTGTACATAATCGTTTAGTGCGTCTCTATCTTTATAGACTAGTGAACTAGAAAGTGACATAATACCAGCATCAATATAGTCAGTTAGCAGTGATGCTGCTAGTTCGAGCAACCAACAATTCTAGCTCACCTTGCGCTTAGCCTGCTTCTCCTTGAGGCGCTTGAGCTCGTCCTCCTCCTTGGCCCTTTGCTTGCGCCATTCGTTGATGTAGTCCTTCAACTGCTCGTCCAAGTCCGACCTCTTCTGGTCTTGACGCTGTTAAACAAATAAACTGTGAAATAACCAGTATCATATCGAAACTATCATAACAAATTGATGAAACGGGTCGAGAAGTAGGCTATTTAAAGATTGGATGAAAAGTCCGTGACCTACTTACTTATTGCATTACTGGGTTTTGTATTTATTATGAGATGCGTTATACACAATTAATGTGGGTTGCAAATTCCTGATACTTTCTGGAAATTACGATATATTTTGGTATCGAATTTTGGGGGATAATATCTATTAAAGGCTTATCACGAGGTATATTTTGCATCAAGGTATGAAACTGGAGGGAACATAACTTAAGTTTAATGTGGCTTATCAGATATAGCAATTTTAAAAACTGAATGAGTTATGAACTCCTTAGTGACCTAAGCTTCAAACAGTGAAAATAAGCTTTTTTCTGTCTGTACTTACAGAGTTATTTAAAAACCGGTTTCTGGTGTCGTTTCAAAAATCATAAGTATCGAAACAAGACTCACTGCATGATTGATGACAAAATGAAATATAAATATGTTGTAAATGACATTTACCTTAATGAACTCTGGGTCTCCCTCACCCCTGCAACACATAATACAGATTAGTCAACGAAATGACGTTTTTTTCTGTTAATGTTATGAAAACCGTTGTTAAAACGGTTAAATGCGTACGAGACATAAAATACGAATTAACTTTTGTTACGGTGTCTATTAACTCTCGTTAGAAGTCCTTAGATAATTATTATCGTTATGAGTAGTTCTGCACATTTTGTTAAATCTTTAGTTTTCCTTCTCATTACAGCAATATTAGAACGGTTAACACTTATATTTATTTGACGTGTGTGTCTAGTTAAGTTGTATCTTCTCCGGTCGGCTGATACATTTAAACTTTCACATTTGTCTATAAGATCTTAATCTATAGTTTCAACCAGTTTTATTTATTATAACAGGTGTTGGTGCCTAAATGTTTAAATAAATTATAATAATCTTGTATCAGTGTTTCGAGTTGCGGTGCATTAATGACATGGTAAGACACATAGGTAATTAATTACCATGGGGATTATATAGACATGTATTATAGGTTCATGCGTTTGTCATGCCGTCCAGGCCACGCGAGTCGCGCCGGCGCTCGCTCGCTGACCGAGTTACCGGCGCGGGCGCAGCCAGCACAATTTCGAAAATAGAACGCCTACCATCGGTCAAAAATAACTCGACACGGTGACGGTGTGCTTACTCGCACCCGGTCATCTGGACGCGGTATTATTGGAATCCGAACGAATTGAAATAAAAATTACGCCCGCGCCATATCTAGTTAATGGAGGATTACATGTTAGTGACACCACGAATAGCGGTGCAACTTACGCGATCGACGGTCTACTCCTAGAAACAGAAAACAACAATCAGCCGCTAATTCATGTGTTTACTGCTCGTCCAAACGTATCGTATGAAGCGGTGAGATGTTACAGCACACTGCCTCCAAAACGTTGCCATTGTATAAATTTTGTGGAGTAATTTTCCTAAGTTGAGTTTAGTATATAATGTTAATATTTGCCAATAAAATCCAATCGTTTCAGGCTAGAAGCGAAGCGTCTAAGTAATATGAGGGTCAGGGCAACTTACTCTTGTTTAGGAGCGGGCCTGCACGCATCCACGGCGCCAGCGAGGGAAAGAAAGAGGTACATCGATTAGAATATGTTCCAAAGATAATCATATAAACACATATACAACGAAAAGGCAGAAACAAAGCTGACCATTTTAGTGCGAACAACCACAAGAAAACTTAAATCTGAACAGTTTTAGACATTCACAGTGCGGCAGAAAGATCAGCTTACTTACGGATGTGTTACTACACTGATCTTTCCGAGGCGGTCAGAGACCTTTGTGCTATGAGTGTTAGAGAAACCAAGAAACAAGCGTGTCGGAGTCCAACGGCAAGGGTCAGTCGAGCCTGGAAGCAACAGAAGCGAAGTCTTAAGCACTAGGAAGCGTTAGATAAACTTAGCCTAAATTAGCGAAGTTAGTGTGAGTGCCGGAGAAACCAAAAGGGCACGCCACTTACTTCCTGCAACAAAAGAGAAAAGTAGGAGTAGGTAGGGCGTGCAAAGGCCCAAGAGTGGGAGCTCATAGTAGGACGTAGCTTGCTCATGCAAATCGTCCGCTAGATCGAGATAAAGTTGGTTTCGCGTATCCTTTACTAGATAGTCTATCTGATAATGAAGACTAGCCAAGGCATAAGATCAGGCCCAGAGAAGCTAAAGTGGTCCAAACCCAAACCAAAATCTAATCAGAACTAAATTTGGAAAGATAAGATGATAGTTGGAGAGATCAGCAGTGTACTTACGTCTCGGGGACATCTTCTACTTCCTCCTCTTCGGAGCCACTGTGGAACAAATTGACATGAAACATTGAAGGAGACATAAGGAGCGTGCTTGTTGACGTTTATAAGGGCATACTAATGGTTTACGGATAATTAGCAAAACAGGTGACATATAAACATTAAAAACTTGACCTAAACATTCTGATGCAACAAATAACATAAACATGTCGCATATGTGAACTTGAGAGGTATAAAGTGTTTTTTTAAGTGTATTTTGAGTGTTTTGTAATGTGTATGTGTATACTTACGAATATTCCTCTTCGTCAGACATGGCGGCGGTTTATGTAGTCTGTAAAATAAAGCGAATAAAAGTTAGGTTTATATACTGTTGTATGCTGAGTCTTTTTGTACTGTGTAAACTTTGTGTTTTAAATGAACTTGTGTCTTAAATTCTGTAAACCTCTAAACTATGTAATTGGTAAACATCTTCATCAGCTTCCGCAAGATACAACCGTCCAGCGCTTGTACTGTATCGGGTTCCGGTATTGAATTTCATTTTTGAAAATTCCATTTAATACAAATTTTGTTTTTAAATTAAGTTTGTTATTGAATCCAAGTATTAATGTCTCACTGTTAAGACACTGTCAAAAGAGTTTATCAAAGTCAATATCAATATCAAGCACTTGCAGCTGCGACGTCATTCAAATTGCAATCGGCAATAGTTTCACATCCGTCAACATCTGTCCTTTCATTAATATCTAAATTATAATCGATTGCGTTCAATATCGAAACGTTAATTGCAATCAAATCGTTTGTTGATAGCTTGTGCCAAACGTGAAGGAATGCGCGTAGGTGCATGACGTGAAAACGTGAAAAGCGTGCATATTGTTTATGAGAAGGTTATTTTTAAACATTTATCTCTCGCCCATTACGCGCACCTACTGAGTTGGCACCCGTTCAACGAAAGTGTAAAAATGGACGATCCTGTTGCCTAGGATTCGAGTTTCGGCGAACCTTGAATTTTGTTTAATCCCACGAAATTCTTCGGTATTTATCTAGTCGTTACATTCTAGTTCATTATTACTTTTTATTTTTCATTTGTGTTTTGGAACTATTTAGATTTTAATTAACCTCGAGTATGTGAGTGTTATTGATTGGAATTCTTCGTTATTTATCTAGTCCTTACATTCTTACGAGTTTGTCTTTCATTTGTCTCTTTGGCACTATTTAGATTTTAATTAATCTCTGCTAAGTGATATTTCATGTTTGCAATTCTTTGGTATTTACCTATCTAGTCGGTACGTTCTAGTTTATTCCTACTGGTGTATCTTTAATTTGTCTTTTGGATGCGATTTAGATTTTAATTAACCTCGAGTATGCGATACTTATTGACTATTTATTGGAATTATTCGTTGTTTATCTAGTCATTATATTCTTGTTAATTATTACTTGTTATTAATGTCTTTGGCACTATTAAGATTTTAATTAACTTCTAGTATGTCGTGTTTATTAATGTTTTGAGTTATTTAAGTAGCATTCCTGACAAAATATCAGGTGTCTCTTTCGTCATTTCCGTTTATTTTTCACTATGTTATAATTTACGTTGTTATTAATGCTATCTTCAATCTCTATTTCAATTATGATAAAATTGTTTGCAGTAGGTTAATTTTAATATTTACAAAAGCCTGTCATTTTGGTCAAGAAATAATTGTCAAATTGGCTGACTTATTACGTGACACTTGATTTGATAGTAGTGTATCCACATAATTATCCAGTTTTTTTTACATTCCCTCAACTGGCGGTGGAAATCTTTTTTTGATACATAAAGATAAAAAAGTGTTTTTGATAAGAATAGCTTAAAAAAATGGTTAAAGAAAAAACGTTAACAAAATGTCAAAGTAAAGTTTTGAAAAAAAACTCAATATTTTAACTTTACCTAAAAAAAACACGCGAAAAAACAACTTAACGATAATGTTAACTTGACAGTAATTAAATATTGATGTATAGTATCATTACCAGGCGCGCCCCGTTACTAAAATTGACGTTGCACGTTTGCGTATAAAAATAAAGAAGCGGGGCGGGACTTCAGAGATCGAAAACACTATGATTTTCGCGCACTTAATCTTTCGAAGATATACAACGTCAGTCTTTTTGAAGGTCACTCAAAATTCCGGTCACGGTATGTATGCAAATAAAAAGGTATTTGGTTTATTTAAACATTTTTGGACAATTTGAAACTATTTCTGTCAAGAATCGCTAAAAATTCTATTTTTACATAAATAATCCACTTTAAAAAAACTCAACTTGAAAAAGCAACGCTACTTACGCAAAACCTAACCGTCAAAAATAGCAAAAAACGTGTGTGCGTGTAAAGTGTGATTGTAACCGTTCCTGTAACGTAATCCGCGACGTACAAGGCGGCGCGCTATTTCCACGCGCGTTAAAAATAGCAGTTCTTCAATCCACACTTGACGCACTGCCGTTTAACTTATAGAACCTCGTAGTTTTTTTTTAAGTCACTGAACACTGTCACTGGCCACTTACGTCGCGGGTGTTAACTTGGGTTCCCTGATCAGCAGAGCGTGGTTGGAATGTGGAGTCCGCGGCGACCGGGGCGGCTCTGGCGGCGCGCGGCGTCGCGACGGCCTCTCCTCTGACGCTATATTTAGCGTCGTGGATTTGGCTCGACGGCTCCGGTTTCTATGGACCGGCGAAGGCGTGGCGGTTGACAGGGTCTAGGGTTGCCGCACACGGATGTCCTCGGTTATGGCCGATTCCAATATTAATTCTGTCTTATCTTGAGGTAAAGTTATATGGCGTTCAGGCAACTTTAACTTTTGAGCTTCTATAGAACCATCTAGAGAAAACCATGATAATTTTCAAACCATCTTACATTGTGACAGGTCTGTGGTGGTTCAACAATTAGGTGGTTGACTGTACCTCGTCGTCCTTGAGATGGAAAATGTTATGAAACTTTTTTTATTGGACTTCAGGATGAAGGTTAAAATGTTACAGACCGAACATGTCGTCAAAATACGTGCTATTTTGTGACTGTGATTGAGACTGGTCGGCGATATTACCGAATAGTGTCGTGAAAAGGTTATATTATTAAGTCTTAATTATAGGCTAGGTAGTAGGTCTAAACAAAGGTATCGATTGAATATCGGAACGTACTAACTCCACTAGACAATTTCGTGCAGAAGTGATCCGATTTTTTTGATTGCTCGCTGTGTCGATTAAGATGGTCCTTCGAGATTGTTCCAGTGTCGTCTTTTATTCCGCTTCATTTTATAAAAGCTATTTCATTTTTCCGACTTAAGAAGGTCCCGCAGAGTATCAGTATGGATTTTTAGAGTTCCGTACCCAAAGGGTAAAAACGGGACCCTGTTACTAAGACTCCGCTGTCTGTCTGCCTGTCTGTATGTCACCAGGCTGTATCTCATGAACCGTGATAGCTAGACAGTTGATTTTTTTTACAGATGATGTATTTATGTTGCCGCTGTAACAACAAACACCAAAAGCAGAATAAAACAAATATTTAAGGGCCCCCCTATAGTGTTTCTTATAAGAAACGTGTTTTTTTTTACCGTTTTTGCTCGATTAATGACGGCAACATATTGAAATATTTACAGAATATTTAGTTTAGGTACTTTAGGAAAAATAATTAAATTAAAGAAAATAAATATTATTATACACGGTGGGAACGAGTAACCCACCAAATTTTAAACATCGATTCTAGAGCCTATTTGGAGTATATAATGTGGTATAACATGAAGTCCAATAAAGAATAATTTCCGAGATTTTTATAATTGAAATAACGATTCCATAGTTAATTTAATTAATTTAATCAATTTCTTAGTAAATAATGATTTAGGCATAGGTGACAAAGTTCAAATTAAATTAACTATGGAATTGTTTTTAATAACATGAAAATCTCTTAAATTATGCTTTATTGGACTTCATGTTACACTACATTAGGTATATACTCCAAATAGGCTCTAGAATCGATGGTTAAAATGTGGCGGGTTACTCGTTCCCACCGTGTATTATATTAATTTACAACAAACGTGATTTTCTTGCCTTTTTTTTCGATCTTAATACAGACCCTGTGGTTGTATAGATAATGGTACGGAACCCTTCGTGCGCGACTTCATCTCGCACTGAACCGGTTTTTTTCAAAGTACATATTTTACGCGGTTAAAATGGGTTTAAAATCTGTAGTTAGGTATACCAGTGTTATAACGGGAATCTTAATTATTAACTTATAAATATTATTATTGTTTATCATGTAAAAGAAACGGAGATACGTAAAGTTAACTGCCAGGGATATAGTTCAGACCCAAGGCGTGGCTCGCCGGGAATTGAGCAACCCTGCACATTACAGTCAATCTGAAAGAGACGATATAGGAGATGTTATTTACCACGCTAGCTTCTGTTTCGTTAAATCTTTAAGCAACATATTATTTGCATTCGTTTTTTAATCGGTCAAAAACTTGTACATTTGATAAAAAACTATACAAAATGCGATAATTTTTCTCTTCCCTTAAGCCTAGTCTGATTTTTGTAAACATTATTAAAAACCAGGTCCGTATAATTTCCCTTGTCAAGATAATATTTACACATACGTACCGTGGGGATGTATTTTTATGCCTCGTCTACCCTATAGTGCGGGGTGTCGTTGGATAGGTCTTTCAAAATTATTATGGGTTTGTAGAATAAATTCTTCGATTAAGTGATCCGTTTATGACATATTAAGCTTTAAAGCGCAATTTTTTATTAGATTAAATTGTCTCCCCCCCTACAGGCAAAACATAAAAATACAAAAAATAACGAATTTATAAGAAAATCTATCACGACTAAGTAGACATCATTGGTACTTGAGATACAGGCGATTAAAGTGTTTATACCTACTAAAATCATCTAAGATGGCACCAAATGACTTTAAATAGAAAATTAGTTATTACTTGTTGATTTTTATGTTTGTAGTACCTAACGGCTTCGGAACCCTACACTGAGCATGGTCCGACCAAAGATTACATTCTCAAGACTACGACATAAAACTGCAATCCTAAGACCTCAAATGCTTTGCCAACCCTGAGGGTTAAGATGGAATGCCTCCATGCTAGTTATTTCAAAGGTTTTCGTATCCCCACACTGCTTGTTGGTGGGTTGAAAGATAAGATAGTAGATCATGATTCTGGATCCTGAAAATGAAACCAACAGACTCACTTTCGCCCTTACTGACGAGTATATAGTATAAGTAATTATATACTATAGTGTTTAGATCAGTCACTAATCTATTTTATCTGCCTGTTATTCGCGTGTTATTGTAAAGGTGCTTAGGTTACCAAACCGAAATAAAAACGTTTTACAGGATATTTGACGCTCGCAGCAAGCAACGCCGCGGGAAAGTCATTGTGATATATAAACCATTTATGTGCTTCATCATAGTTGCTCGACTATCTCAATCGAGATATCTTATCGCCACCCTTGAAATAGGTACCGTTGAGGAGTTCCGGTGGCCATTTAGTGGTGGTAGTTACCTTGTGCAGGGTCCGTCCGGATCGCTACCACCATCTTATCCATTAACCACCCGCCAAGCAACAGTGTTCGCATTGTTGTGTTCCGGTGTGGGGATAAGACAACCGGTGAAATTACTAGCATAGAGGCATTCCATCTTAGTCGAATCCTCAGGGTTGGCAACGCATTTGAGGTCTTAGGATTATAGTCTTGAGAATTCAAATGTCTATGGGTCTCGGATTCCACTTACCATCAGGTGGCCTGAGTGCTCGGGTGCCTTCTCCTAAACATAAAAAAAAAAAAATGTGGTCTTCATCATCAGTTCCATCGCTCTGTGTATGCCTATAATATTTGAGTAGTTCTCTTAATTTCTCACGGATCCTCTCATCAGATGCCGACCTGGTGACAATGAGACAACGAATACCCTGTCTAATAAAAAATAATATTCAAAATGGGACTACTCTGTAAAAAGTTATGCGTCGTCATATATAAAAAAACACACCTTTTTACCATTGAAGTCGGTTACAAAGTGAGAGTGACAGATAGACAGACTTGGCAAAACTATAAGGGTTCCTAGTTTGACTTCGGAACCCCATAAAGCAATACAATAACGGGTCGGGTTGGTAAAATAGATTGGTAACGAGGAATAAAGTGCAGAAATGATAGTTAAGGTTTCTGTTTACTAAGAAAATCTTTAGATATGCTAGTTAGGAGCAACAAGGCATTAAAATAGAATACGACCACACCACCGCAGATAATAAATTTTAATGTTGTAATGCTGCTGGTCATTGCTTAGGGGGTCGGAACGCATTATAAAGGACTATGATACGTGTATCAACATAATTCCTGTTTAAGATCCAAGAAAAGAAATCGGCTACTTGCGAGTTGGGGTTGGAGTTGTTCTTAACTGTACAACATACATACATACATAACATCACGCCTTAATTCCCAGAGTGGGGTAGGCAGAGCTACAGAAATACCAACAAATCTAAAAAGACTTGTTGATAATTCTTTAACCACATTTTGCAGGAGTAGGCTAAGATGTTTACCAGTGTATTAGTGGCAGGTTGCAAGCCCATCGCCTAACAGCACTACAAGCCCTTATTCCCTTAGTCACCTCTTACGACATCCACGGGAAGACATGGAGTGGCACTATTCTAACCCGGCCATCACACGGGCTGTACAACATTAGACATACATTAGACACAATATTATAAACTTAAAAAAAACCCGGATAAAATCACGTTTGTTGTATGGGAACCCCCTTAATTTCTTTTATTATTTATATTTGAAGTGTATACTTAAACAACTGAATATTTCAAGCTTCTACCTGTTGCCGTTATTAATATCGAGCAAAAAACGGAAAATCACTTATTATTTTATTCGTTATTAGTATTTTTGGTTATTATAGCGACTATAGAAATACTTCATCTGTGAAAATTTTAACTGTCTAGCCATCACGGTCCATGAGATTCAGCCTGGTCACAGCCAGACAGCCGAGTCAGTAATAGGATCCCGTTTTTACCATTTGGGTACGGGAACCCTAAAACAGGAAGAACGCGTTCGCTCATTGACACGCACTATAACCCCTCTGAAATCGTATTATGCGTATGATCAGCGATACCCACCGGACGAGGCTCGAGTGCATGGTACGTGACGTGCCGAAACAAAGACTGCTAAATCCGTGCGTATACGACGGTTATTTCAATGACCAGTTACTGTTTCACACGCTTGTTAGATTACGGAATGCTGGATACGACTGTACCTAAGCGAGAATGGAAAGATTTTGTTTTGTTTAGTTAGGCCACATGGGTTATTTTACGTGCATGTTTGAAATACAATATAATGTTAAGAAACGCGTTTTTAGAAGCTTTTTGTTAACTTGTTTTTTTTCGTAATTTTAGCCTCGTGAGATCCGGCGTGCTATACGACTTATGAGGTACGTTATCAACACAGTTTAGTTTAAACTATATTTTAATGAGTGTAAAGTTAATTTTAATTTATTCGTTTCAAAATTTAAATTTGTATTTAAGACCCAAGGATATTGAACCTGTGCGTAGTATGGTAGACCTCACGGCTTCGAGGTTAGGTTAGGTCAGGTTACCTATCGGCGAGCCCGTGAGGGCAGCGTTGACGGGGAAGCGGATGCCTGCGAAAGCGTTCCCGAATCTCCGCCTAAAACGAACGATGCCAACCCGCTTTTTAGGGTTCCGTAGCCAAACTAGGAATCCTTATAGTTTCGCTATGGCCGTCCGTTCGCAGCCTAGCGCAGAGACTCTTAGTAGAACGCTGTAATTTGGCATGAATATACATATAAGTCACGCCAAGAAAGTGGTACAACAAATTATAAAAAAAATACGGTACCACTCCTACACGTAACGTAGGGATGTATTTTTTTGTCGTCTACCCTATAGTGTGTGGTGTCGTTGAATAGGTCTTTCAAAAATATTATGAGTTTGTGAAAACAATCTTTCGATCACGGGAGCGCATAGGTATAACGAATTTAAAAGGAAAACTATCATTACTAAGTAGACATCATTGGTTCTTGTATTAAAGTGTTTATACCTACTAAAATCATCTAAGACGGCACCAAATGACTTTAAATAGAAAATTAGTTATTAGGTACTTGTTGATTTTATGTTTGTAATAAGTACCTACTTAACAGCTTCGGAACCCTACACTGAGCATCCCGTCCGACATGCTCTTCCCCGTTTTTTTCTGTAACTGCAAAAATTTCAGGATTTTTATAAAACTAACCTAACCTAACGTATAGGGTTCTACACGATGGTCCTGAAATAAATCCAGAATTATTTACAGTTTCGGAAAAAAGGCAGGTTGTCAAATGATATGTTTGTGAAGGGAACACCTTAAAATTCCGAAGTTTTTTTACCGAATATTAATTTGTCCGTATTTTCATTTTTCCGAAAGCTATGTTAATCTTGAGTTATCTTCTATATAATAAAAATGAATCGCTGAATGTGTTGTTAAGCGCAAATCTCGAGAGCAGCTGAACCGATTTCGCTAATTCTTTTTGAATTGTGTTTGTTACCGTCAGGAGGAACAAAAACTGAAAATTCCACCGGGAAAGTCAGAAATTTGCAGCGGGGCGAAGCCGCTGGCCGCTAGTCACTACATAGTATAAAACAAAGTCGCTTTTTCTGTCCCTATATCCCTATGTATGCTTAAATCTTTAAAACTACGCAACGGATTTTGATGCGGTTTTTTTTAATAGATAGAGTGATTGAAGAGGAAGGTTTATATGTATGATACTTTAATCCGGAGCGAAGCGAGGGCGGGTCGCTAGTTTTAAATAAAATGTAATTAAATTGCTTCATGTACCAAGGTTAAGTTAGTTTTGATTTATGAGCGACATCGAAAAATAAAGTCTTCTATCAAAAAAAAATATTCGGAATTATGAAAATTTTAAATTTTATCAAATTGGAGTTATGACTCTTCGGAATTATGTAGTGTAGGTACCCGTTGGTGAAATGAATCATTTGTGAAACATCGGTTATGAAATTATAGGATGCCACCGTAGACCGATATTGATAAGCCGGTATTGACTTGAATAAAGTACAGTCGGCAACAAAAGCTTGTCCCAAAGTCAAATTCAACATTTAGAGAAATGCTAATAAACAAATGTGTGGAAAGATGTACAATCGAATACCTACATAAGCTTAGCACAAAAAGAAGCATTTTCCCGAGTAAATTACCTAAGGTAAAGACACCAGTACTCGACAAAGGACCAATGTTCGACACTGACTCTTTTTCAAAGAATATAAGAGTTATTCATTTGTTTTGCAACAATCAATTTATAACCCTATGATCTTAGAATTAAAAGCTTCTGTCGATTATTGGTGCATGTCAGCTAAAAGTGTCGAACATTGGTGTTGTTACCTTATATCGCTCTTTTTCTTTGAGTTTGGCCGCACACGGACACTCTACTCTGTGTTTAAATTACTTATGTAACCGAGAACTAGGCGCAGTCTGAAAACCAGCGCTGTGCGCAAGTTCCAGACCGATTTAATTTAAGTTTTCATGCGGTATTGATGCAGGAATGTAACGATACGTAAACCCAAAGTAACCGGTATAGCGCTTTAGTTAGACTACCTATAAAAAACAGAGAGAAGTTGGGGTTAAAAAGTTCTGGAGTAGCGAGTACCTACAGGGACCCGAGTCGTTATAGCTATGGTTGATATTTCCTAAAGCAATTGCTGAGGATTTGAATTTTAATTGTTGAGTCACCGTTGTTGATATTAGTCATGTTTATATCTTGTGGCTTGACGCAAAATAGGCACGTACAATAAGTACGTGACCAGCCCCATAACAGGTGACAGGTGACATTTTAGTGTACAGTCAAGTTCAAAAGTATGTATACACTTTAGTACCTTGTCTATTTAACGTCATGTTTAAACTGCCATATGAAATTATCCAAGCGATTAAAGTGACAAGGTACTAAAGTGTATACATACTTTTGAACTTGACTGTACGTGGCAAACACAGCTTACGTAAAACCCAGTGATGTTCAGCGCGTTAACTTTACAATGCATACCGAATGGTTACCTGTCACGTGTCATTGTCACGATGGTATACTTTCTTACACTCAGCCTTGCGTGGCCTATCTACCTATTTACTTTTGCATTATATTACAGTCAGCGTCAAAAGTAACTGATCAGTGATCACTTTAGTACCTTTTCGCTTTACTGACACATAAGCAAAGCCAAACCAGATTGTCTGATGTGTCAATGCGATAGAGTACAAAAGTTGCTTTAAGTGACCTTTGACAATGACTGTACAACGCAATAAGGTGAAAAAGTGGATATCTCTATGTTATGTAGTCGACTTACAGAAACAAACATTATTATCTTATTCTGTCAATCGTTGTGTTGGCTTCACATTTAACAGCACTGAGCACGTTTCTATTAGTGGTTTGTACCTATACTGTATCTGCCTAGGTATTATGGCCCGCAAAAATATCGTTGATTGATTATTTACCAAGCAATAATAGATCGATCACCTACTCAAACTGCGCTGCAAACGATGCTTTCTATATTTGTCTTTCGATGTTCTGCCAATAAACAATACTCGTGTCAATCAATAGGGTCTGCTTTATTATTAGAAGATCGACACCTGAAACTTGACTGCTCCTGTCTCTTTTGCTGTACTCTATGAGAAAGAGACAACACTCGAATTTCGTTTTACGCGCACTTTCGTATTTTATTTAGGGGTCGATCAACCTCAAGAAACATTACAATTGATTTTTACCCGACCACGAGGGTTATGTATGATTTTGACCAGTATGTATGAATAAGTATGTACAATGTATGTTCATATTTTCCCTCATAACATAACTTCTAAACCACTTATTATAATTTAATAAATGGGGTATCGTTGGAAGCGTGTTATGGTCCGCTGGTGAATCTTTAATTTTTTGATTGAGTAGAACGGAATAAAATGTTTAAAATAAACATTCACGAGGGTAAAGCACGTAGTGACATCCCACATAACCCGGCTACTCGGGTTACTTGAGATGTCCTCAAAAAAGAAGTAGTTATAAAAAAGGTTATCACATCGTATATCATTGTCTGTTAAATGTATTTTTTATTATCCTATCAATTGAGAATAATTTGATCGATTTCCTTACGTTTATTTAGAATGTTTGGAATAATGCAAATAAAGTTACAATGTCACACAAAACGTAACAAAATTTGTCTGTAATCAAACAAAACGCATCCTACCGTCAGCTGTCATTCTCATGTGTTTTGACAAAAGACTGTCATCTTACCCCGCCGGTGATAGATTGTTTGTTTATATGTAATTTTAATTAATTATCGTGTTTTAAAATTATTGTCTAGTAAAAATCAAATGTATTATGAAAGTGAAGTAATCAAAAATGTATTCATTAAGTAAATCTATACGGGATAACACGTCGACACCCAAGCGGCGTCGCCTCGGGATAGGGCGAATTGTGCGACCGTCCCCCGAAAATGCTAACAAAAGTAGACTTAATGAATTTTCCAAGTGTAGCCCAATTGATCAGCAACTTATTAAGCAGGCTACGGAGCGTTGCGAGTCGCCTCCATTGCCGTGTAATCAAATAGAGTATCTGTGTGACTCTGGAAACAACAGTTCATCTTGCAGTGAAATTCCTTGTTCTCCAGGCGTTTTGAACAGTTCCGTTGTAAGAGAAATCGAGAATTGGGAAACTATTTTAGTCAGTAAGGATAATGGGATTTCTATATCCAATGATTTGGCGGAGATTGAGGATATATCCGATGATATGTTTTGTACAAGACTGGAACAATCTATTTGTGATGATAATGACATATTGACGTCAAGATGCGAGCAGCATTTTAGAGAAAATATTGAGGAAAGTTTTGCAGCGGTTAACAAATCTATTTGCGGGATTGGAGAGGGCCCCAGTTTACTTGAGAATAACAACAGCTTGTTTGAGACTAAAGACTCCTTTTTACTAGATATAAAGGAAAGTGGTATTGCAAATGAAGAGACGAAAACAAGGAGTCAACTTATGTCTGACAGCGAGAACAATTTTTATGGATTACCTATCAAAACAAAGAATTTTTTCAAAACATACAGGAATATCGAGAAATTTTATGGTTTGTATAATTTAAAATACAACTGTTATATTAAAGTAGTTGTAGCCGGGGAATACGTCCATGTAGAAGTGGTTCAAGTTGCTACGTCCGCAGGAAATGACAAATTTTCCAGGATAAAAAGTACCCTAAAATTATCATATTAATTATTGTCCTGCAGCGAATTACGTAAATTGTCTTGCATAAAAGTACTCAGTCTGGTAAAATCATGCTTCTTTTCAGACTGGCAAGAAGAATGCTTGAACCTGCCTGCGATCCGTCAGAAACGTAACCTAATATATGCGTTGCCTACTAGTGGTGGCAAAACTCTGGTGGCCGAAGTACTGATGCTACGAGAAGTACTAAATAATCGGAAGAACGTGCTGTTCATACTGCCATTTGTAGCTATTGTTCAGGAAAAGGTAAGATCATTTTGAATATGGAACTTATTGTTTCTTAGTCTTGGATTTTACAGGCTGATTCCTTGGTTTGGTATTTAAAAAGAAAAACAATACAATAATTTGTATTGTATATTTTCACACTCATTTTTGTTTTATGCTTTTAGTGAGTGTTTTTTATAGAGTTTGTATGAAAAAAGATAAGGATATTTCACTGTTTTATTTCATAGAATAAAATAGGGAGGAAGCTAAGACAAACATACTAAATATTATTTAATAATGAAAATATCAGGCCTAATAATTATATTAAAATATATAAATCTCTTCCAGATATGGGCGCTGTCTCCTTTTGCAGTGAACCTCGAATTCCTGGTGGAAGAGTATGCAGCTGGGAAAGGTCATATCCCTCCCAAGAAGCGCAGAAGCAAACACAGCATTTACGTGGCCACTATTGAAAAGGGACTGGCTTTGGTCCGGAGTCTGATTGAGCTGGGGAGGCTGAATGAGATTGGTTTGATGGTGGTATGTTGTTTTAATCTTTAAATAGCTGTTGGATACAACTTTGTCTATGTAAAATTACGGGGATACAAACTGGGGCCCTGGGCACTAGCACCGTTTGGTCATAACAGTATTGCTAATAGGGAATAATAGCTTTTAAAGAAGAAGAGATAGAGTAGACTACAGTCTCCGTTATGCTTGTGCCAATGTACTGGTACCCTAAACTGGAATCGACAACACATAAAAGGCACAAATAATAGCAGTCGCATTAGGCGCGGCTCAACGTCGCAACGAATCGAACGCGTAAACATTTAAGTGGACTGAGAAGCAAAATGCGATGAAGATTTTCTCCCCGTAAAAGTGGTCCATTTTTTACGATTTTCGTATATGTTGTAGATATTTAAAAAATCTAAGTCTGTCAGTTTTCCTTTCCAAGAAAAAATTTACGGCAACGACCGGACCTAGTTTTTCAAAATATCTACAACATATTCAAAAATCGTAAAAATTGGACAATGTCTTTGGGAGAAAAACGTTATCGCCGCATCAGTTTCTTTTTGTCCTTTTTTTAACCTAACTAACCTAAGTAATTAAGGTCAAAGATGTCGTGAAAACATGTTTTCAGCAAAAAATTGCATTCGCTGAAAATAAAGTCGGTAAAATGATAGGTTATCCTGTTAACCATGTGGTTAACTGGTAGAGAATGCTTTAGTCACTGAGGCTTATGGCATTAATCCTCGGTTTAGGGTGGAATTCTTGGGCGTTTATTAAATTTTGTCCCTAATTCAGGTGGATGAGCTACATTTGATGGGCGAGCCGGGCCGCGGGGCGACGTTAGAAATATTGCTTTCTACTGTGCTATTTGCTAATCGTGAGTGTTGTAGCTTCTTTTTTCTTGCCTCGTTGATGGTATCAAAATGCCACCAATAGTCGAATCCATACCATTGTCATGGTAATAACAGTTCTGTAATAAAACATTACAGCATTGTTTTTACCATGATTATGCATATCACGAATGTCCGTAACGGCAGTTGGTGAATAATTAATTGACATACTATTTTATTTTTCTGATTAAGTATATAAGAGGACAGAGGAAGATATAAGAGGTCACATTCTTACTACCCCTATATGTATCCGACCTTATTTCTGCAGGGGCACTTAGGATACGATTCTCTGCAATTGCGTAGGTTACTCCTGTTGGCAAAGTTTACGATAGGTATAGTCAGAAATAAAATAGACTGTGTGGCCCTCGTAGAGGCGTTTGTGCGTCTTTTCGTGCCCTGTCGGTACATTCGCGCTCGAAAGCACCCGCTGCTGGCTGTGCCGGTAGCGCGAACGCGTACACACGCGCAGGCGCCTATCGCGCGCGCTCTTGCGCTGCTCAACTCCGTGCTCGAGGCGGCGCCACAGTGTGATCTGCTTGCGAGTCCGATTGGGCGACTGACGATAGAGTGCAAGAGAGTGATAGAAGGAGAAATGCCCAAGACCACGATAGAATGATGTAAGTTTAGTTTAGTTGGACTAAGTACTTAGCTGTAATTTTGTGCTGTTTTGGCTTTAGCTGTTAAGGTACAAATTTGTTTTATAAATAAATAAATAAATAAATAAGTCAAAGTGACCTATAAGATGTTTATTAAACAATTAAAAACATTCTTAATTAACAAATGTTTCTACAACTTAAACGATTTTTTTAATGTTAACTACTATTAACTCCATACTTACATGGTGAACCTAGATTAAGAATACGTAGAATATAGTTTTAATAATTGCTGCAATAATGTGTAATACCTCTGATATTATAACAACTAGTGCCTAAATTGTGATAAAGTGCAATAATTAGGATCTAGAATAATTTAAATTGTTATAAATCTAGTTAGCCCTCTCATGTTGCTGTGCCCTTGCAGGGCGTCACATGCATACCTAAGCTTTAGCCTATAGTTCCATCTGATGTTAATGAAATGTGATACGCAATAAATGATTTTTGAATTTTGAATTTAACTCGAGTCGGTAATAATAGTATCCTCAGTTAAAGATAAATATACATTTATTCGCAATAATACAAAATAACATTACATAGTCGTAGATACAAGAAGAACAAGACAAGGGATTTTTTTGCGAAACGGTCCCAACTAAACACTAACTAACCGTAACACGGTAAGTGACAAACTTAACACAAAACCACGTAAAAGGCTAAACATAATGATGTAAACTTAAAAGTATTTTGTTAAAAAAAATGGATCACTACCCATTTGATGACATGACTATACTATTTTCTCTTCCAGAGGGAGTCCAGATAGTAGGTATGAGCGCTACAATAGGCAACCTGTCCCAAGTGGCCCAGTTCCTGCGCGCTGACGTGTTCCAGCGGGACTTCCGGCCGGTGCAGCTCGCGGAGTACGTGAAGCTGGGGCCCGCGCTCTACCGGCTGCGCGGGGGGCAGCTGGAGCCCGACAGGGACCTCAACTTTGACGTGAGAACTTACTCTTTGTACTTTGGTGCTGTTTGAGTCCTCAAATATATGCTTTTTCCCCTCAAAAAAGACAGATTTTGCTGATCAAAGTCAGTGAGTAAAGTTCGATTTCGCTGTGAGCGTCAGACAAAGTATCGGTGATCGTGGTGTGGGGTGGCGGGCGGCTAGGTGGCAAGTATACATTGTCTTTTTTACCTTGAGGTAATATGTATGATGTTACTGCTGAGGTGACGAACGCCCGCGGTCACCATGTACCAATGAGTTTTTCTAACTTAAGTACATTACCCGATGCTCTTACAGTGAAGGGAAAACATCGTGAGGAAACTATCGTAAAGGGGTCGAAGTGTATCCGAGAGGGCCCATCTGTAAGATAAGATAAGATAAGATACTGCTGAGGTGAAAAGTTGCGAGACCAAAGTTTATTTGCATCTCGTGTCTTTGAATCCCCCGCTGCACTCGGGATAATATTCTAACCTAGAATCTTTCGCTTACTTGGGATTCAAAATGAACACTCAACTACCGCAAAAAAACAAGTTCGTTCTCTTGTTGCACAATTCTTTATTTAAGCTTTTTATTTATTTGTTAAGGGGGCACCGAGCTTTTTGCGCTCATTAACTTTAGGTATTTTATGCACTCTGTGTATGTGTGCGTATAGCACACCAGCAAGGAGCGAGCCGGAGCCATGCGCCGGCCGCGCGCCGCGCCTGACGAGCCGTGCGCCGATCCACTAGGCGCGGAGGTTGCTACCAATGTTTACAAAATAAAAAAACATAATCGATTCCGAATACTTTTATTAAAATATTGACTATAAGAAATTAAAAACTTTTTTCAGTCTACATTTTTTTTAAAATTTGTTGTTTACCGTCGGTATGTAAGGTAGGATTGAATTACTTGTATGAGGTACAGTCACATCACGAGATTGTTGAGCCACTCTAGAACCCACTCACAGATAGATAGATAATTTTTAATTAATGTCGTTTGTACATCTAAGGTGTATTTAGCTAGTGTTAAGTTATTTATAATATTTATTGGGCAAATTGTTCGGCTAAAGAGAATAAATCATAAGTAAAAGCCGTACATCTTCCAATCGGCCATCTTCCCTCTCCGAACCCTTTCATAGATAGTTGACGGTAAATTTTGACGTAAATAATTTCTTTTGCGTGACTTGACGCTGTCATTAGGACAGAGTTCTATGGTGGCTCAACAACCCCGTGATTTAATGTGACTGTATATTGAAATGAAATAAAACCTAATTACCTTTATTGACAATATTCTAAGCACAAAATAAAGTGAACTCAATACCTAATGTAAAGTAATAAGAACGGCTGAGTAGGGCAAAAATCCCAGTCATGGACCCTTTCTTCAAGATATTATTTTTAACTGACTTCAAAGAAAAGGAAGTTCTCAGTTTGACCTGTATGTATGTATGTATGTTTGTCCGCGATTATCTCACGTTTGGCTGAACCGTTTTTAATGCGGTTTTCAGAAAAGTATTTGTTTCACATAGGAGAAGGTTTTGGTATTTTAAACGTCTTTAAAAAAAAGGATCTTAGTTTGTACGAATGTTTATCCATGATTATTTCCGCAAAAACTTCAATGTCTGATTCTGATCACTATAAAGTATAAAATTAAATTGATGTTTTAAAAAACTAAAAACTTAAAGCTGCTGTATCAATCACATATTTAGAAGTTCCTACTTAATGTTTGTATGTATATAATGTAATGAATAATGTACGCAGGTATCTTTAGAAAAAAATATTAGGACATAAGAAACAACAATAATCAATATCGGATTTTACTTCACGGCATTATTTTGTCTGTGTGAGTAAGCAATGTCATTGTCTATTTCTCCATCCACTGAAAGACAAGAAATTTGGTCCATTGGCATCCTGTAATAAAACAGAACGTTTTGATTTAACTATAATTTATTTATTAACAGAATTAGTTTTTGGATGAAATTTTGTAATCCTCATTCTATAAAAATAATTCGTATTTGGGACTTACAATTCCATTGTGTGGTAAATTTTATAATCGATGTCATCCAATTCATTTACTCTGTAAATTGAAAAATTATAAAGATAATGTGAAAATTCATACTAAATTTATTAAAATGTTTTCCTATACACCTCTTACTATTTTTACGCATACCTCACCGGTTCATTAGGTACCTAACTCTTCGCTTTGTAGCGAAGTGCCAACAACTGGAACATTAACCCTATAAATAAAAAAATATGAATAATTTTGCAATTTTACTCATTTGTTGAAATATAGTTGTTAGGTACTGAGTATACTTACGGAGTATTCTCTTTGTATTCAGATTTCTGGAGATGTCTTGCTCTAGAAATATTGAAACCATCCCAAGAAGTAACAATATTATATAATTAATTATAGTGAAAAAAACCTCAGGTCGTTCTAAGAAGCTTGTTTTGCCTGTAAATGTGTTTTTTTAGCTAAACTATTTTTATATCTTGGTAAATATTCACCATAGAAATGTATTTTTTATATACCTACCTACTAATTGAAAGAACTTCGCGTGTTGTTTAAAATTACTTGTGTAAATAAACCAATTTTGGCCCAAAACATCAAGACTACAACTAAACGATTACAAAGTCTTAGTAATACAAATCGATACATCTCGAAAATCAGTCTATGTTGCTACCGATTTATTTTCTCCTCCCTTAGCGTGGCATTTTGACAACTGTCAAATCAGGTTTCTTAGAACTACTCCACTATCAGTAGGTTTACGATTTTAACTAACTTCATTTCTTCACGCAAGTGTTTAGCATTGTGCTTTTGCCAACCCCTTCTCTTCCTTTCTTGGTTGTGTTTGTTCCCCATTTAAAATAAAGTGAATAATCACAAAAATCGCGATAAACGCAACCAACCAAAAAGCGACACAGCCTCCACCTCCGACGGCCGAAGCCTGACTAATGCGGACATGGGGGAAACGTGACGGCTCTGGCTAAAATGGACGAAACGCGTGCGAATTTAGGTATTTCCTTCATATTAGTAAAATAAAAACACATTTTCAAATCTAAAGTGTAGAATATAATAGAAGACGTGTAGTTTTGTTGTAAATCCAAAACTGATGATCTTCCGTGAAGTAATTACGCCGTACTAAGTGTTTATTTTGTTATGTAGAGGTATCTTTGGATGTTTTTTCTATCGAGGGAAGTACAAGTAATCGTGTTTCTAAAGTATATGATATATAGAGTGATTCCTTAAATATCTTACATATGAATTGCATAACTAAAGCTTCAGTAAAAACAATGCAGCAGGAGATCAAACGAACGCATTTTTTTCGTAATTACGTATCGTTGCCTCGGCGCACTCTTAATCTGCCTTCCAATGTATCAGCTAAGCTAGGGCTCGTTCCAGTACACGGCGGCGGCGCGCGCGCTGGACCCGGACGGCGTGGGCGGGCTGGTGGCCGAGGTGGTCCCGCGCGGCGCCGTGCTGGTGTTCTGCCCCACGCGGCGCAACGCCGAGAACGTGGCGCAGCTGCTCTGCAAGCTGCAGCGCACGTAACTACCAACTACCTACCTACTAACAAAGCAAAGCGGGGATTATGTTGGAGCTGACGGCGTGGATGCCCGAGGTAGTTCTGGGAGCCACCAAGCTAGGTTCTGGATGTCCAAGTGCAGAATGGCTCGCAGTTACTATGCAAGTAAGCACTTATTGCTACAGTGAGATGGCGGGGAACTAGTGTATGACAGAGTTGTTGGTGGAACCGACGGCGTGGATGTGTTGGTAGCGGAGGCAGTTCTGGGAGCCTCCGGGCAAGGTGTTCTCGCCACCCAAGTGCAGAATGGCTCGCTGTTACTGTGCAAGCTACAGCGCAAGTAAGCACTTATTGCTACAGTGAGATTGCGGGGAACTAGTGTATGACAGGGTTGTTGGTGAAACTGACCGCGTGGGTGTGTTGGTAGCGGAGGCAGTTCTGGGAGCCTCCGAGCAAGGTGTTCTCGCCACCCAAGCGCAGAATGGCTCGGTGTTACTGTGCAAGCTGCAACTCAAGTAAGCACTTATTACTACAGTGAAATTGCGGGAAACTAGTGTATGACAGGGTTGGTGGTGGAACCGACGGCGTGGATGTGTTGGTGACCGAGGCAGTTCCGAGAGCTTTTGAGCTTGGGCTTGGGGGTTTTGGTCTGCTTAGCGAGAATTCCTCGCAGTTGCTGTGCAAGCTATAGCGCGAGTGAGCACTTGCAGCTAACTAATTAAGGGTAGGGTTGATAGTAGAACTGACCGCTGGAATGTGGTGTACAAGGTAATTCTGGTAGTCTTTAAGCATAGGTTTTTGGTCTGCTAAGGGCAAAATTACTTGCAGTTATTGTGCAATCTGTGGCGTAAGTAACTATTCACTTGTCAGTAGGTACCTTGGTGGTATTTTGTGGCATTTAAAAGATGTAGAAGAAGCCTGGGGAAATCGAGGAACTTTTTAGGTATAACACCAGCCTGGAGAGAGATTTTGTTTTGTTATCAAATTTAATCCCCCCCCGTTCTCCCCCCCCGTCGTTATCCCGTGTGGTTGCCGGGTAAGAATAGTGCCACTCCATGTCTTCCCGTGGATGTCGTAAGAGGCGACTAAGGGAATAAGGGCTTGTAGTACTGTTAGGCGATGGGCTTGCAAGGCTTACTAATACACTAGTAAACTTCTTGGCCTGATTGTGCAAAATGTGGTTACAGAATTATAAATAAGTATTTTTAGAGTTGTTGGAGTTTCTGTAGCTCTGTCTACCCCACGCTGGAAATCAAGGCGTGATGTTATGTATGTATGTATGTATCAAATTTAAAAATGCAATATTTCATTTTCTGCTTTGACTTCATTTATAGAAGAAAAAGACTTCTGTTGGTCTGTTATTAAAATTATACTGCCAAAATGGTCCAGTTTTTAACTGGCACTTAAAATAAAGTTGGTAAGCATCGGTGTGAGCCATCTCCACGGCTTGTTCGCCAGAGAGATGACGCAGCACCGGGCGGCGGAGCGCGCGGCGCTGGCGGCGGCGCTGCGCGGCTCGGGCGCGGGCGCCGGCCTGGCGCGGTGCGCGCGGCTCGGCGTCGCCTACCACCACGGCGGGCTCGCCGCCGACGAGCGCGGCCTGCTGGAGCACGCCTTCAGGTCGCTACGCCACGCATCGAACATACTTACCTACAATCACTTCTTGGGTTCAATAACTTAATAAATATAACAGATTTGGGTAAAATAAACTCTTGGGTCTAATAAACTCTGAAGTACAGTATACTCTTGGGTAGAATAAGCTCATGGATAGAACAAACTCGGGTGAAATAGACTTGGGTAGAATAAGCACCTGCCTTTTCTCTATGGGTACAGTTGACACTTAGGTAGAATAAGCTCATAAATAGAAAAGACTTGACTATAATAACTTTGAGTAAAATGAACTTTTGGGTAGAAGACTCTTGGTTAGACTGAACTTTCGGTTAGGATAAATTCTTTGGAAGAATAGACTCATAAATAAAACGTATTGGAACGGGTAGAAATGAATTAGGTATATTAGACCTAGGATAGAACGGCATACCATTAGAGTGCTAGGTGAGGGTGTTCCAACATTTTCTCTAGTGCGGATTCTTATTTTTAGCTAAAAAAGCCCTTTCCACAGAAATATGTTGAGGGGAATCTGAATCTGACCCCAGGTTGGGAAACCGTGAGCTAGATTATGGGCGTTCAGGGGTAGTTATGACCTAGCTATGCGGTTCATTTTAAGGGGAGCGTAAAAGACAAAGTTATGGCAGTTATATAGCTTTGTCATTTTCTCTGAGCGTAAACGGAACTGAATAGTTATGTCATAATGACCCCCCAGGTGTGGCGTGATCTCGGTGCTGTGCTGCACGTCGACGCTGGCGGCGGGCGTGAACCTGCCGGCGGCGCGCGTGCTGATCCGCGCGCCCTTCGTGGGGCAGCAGTTCCTGGCGCTGCCCGCCTACCGCCAGATGTGCGGCCGCGCGGGCCGCGCCGGCGTCTGCGACACCGGTCAGTCGCCGCTTATATCATCTTTGCACTGCCCTCATGAGCAAACACCGTATTGACGGGGGCAAAAATGTACCAGAGCTAGTGATTCATTAAATATGGACCACTAACTTTATCGACAACTTTTGTCGTGACATAAAAATATGGATTTTACATTTCTTGCAAAAGTAAGTCGTACCTTTACTTCTTTATCTGAGTGACCAGCTCTCCATGAAGATAAATGATCTTTTACATGCGAGGCAATTCAACAGACATAAAAACTAAAAGGTTCCCAATTCGTCCGAATGCTAAAGGAGTAGTTCTACTTTTTTACCGACAATACATCGTCATTTTTCTATATTCTGCGTTTTTCAACTATTGATAATTATGGTTTTAATTTTTGATTTTACGACTAATTAATGATTATTTCGGTTGGTGATAATGTTTTTTTCTTTATGGTGGTTTTTCAGAATATACTGAGACAGAGTGGCTGTTTTCAGAGGAGACTAAATTATGTATTACCACTCTGTCACGCAATTCTATGAAAAACAAACTTATAAAAAAAACACTGGATAGAGAAAGTGAAAGATAATTTAGTACTAATAGATGAATAAATGTTTGGACGTATATTCAAACACTAAAACATTAATAATCAATACTCTAACTGATAACGTATGGTAAAATGAGGACAGGCAATTGTCGGTAAAAAAGAAGAATGACCCAAAGAATATTGTTGTACTGAATGAATTGTTATTCAATGTAATTTCAATGGTTGTCCAAAATGACTCGAGTCCAGAGTCAATGTCAGATACCGTTTATTTATAGTTGCGATAAGACGTATAAATAAAAGAGGTTTGCACATAATTAAAATTTAATTTCGCAATTAGTTATGATAATGGTGATTTAAAATTACTTTTTATCGATGTCGTTAAACTTAGTCGATAATTATCGAATCACTAGCACTGGTACATTTTTGCTCCCGTCAATCCTGTGTTTCATAAGCCAATAGGCGGTATCTCAAAATAATTAGTCAAAGCAGATTATAATCCTCTCACGTTAGTAATAAGGTTGCATTTCCTACAGGATTTAAGTCTCGAGTTACCGCCCTTTGTATTTATCAGGGCATTGCTCTAATTTCTACAAGATTTTTGTTATATTACAATGTTTGTCTTTGTGTATGTTCAAGTCTAATCTTGCAGGGAAAATTTGAATCGCTACTTGGGGACCTACTTAATTTCGATAACAATAGATTATTACGGTATCATCGAGCTGGTATGATGATCGAGTCGGAAGGAAGTGACAGGATCTCCACTATAACCCAAAGTAGACCCACCGTGTTTGGACTCATTAGGTTGGTCTTGATAAGCAGAAAATTACTGTATAAAAAGTACAGTCGGCAACTACACTTTGTTCCAAGAATTATATTTTTTATAGTAAATTTTAAACGTAGATTTATTTCGTTCAAAACGCCATTCGGCATCTAAAGAGATAACAGGTTGGTATGTTAAAAATATTTTGCATTTCTAAAAGGATCCTAGAAACATTTCCTAACCATTTTATATTATAGCTCCATCATTTGAAATATCTTTGACTTTTTTATATGTATTTCTAGTCTTTTCTGCGGAAAATACCAAGGAACTCATCTGAGTTGCACGCCTACTAAATGTAATACACCTTTTTTAGCTAGTTAGTTTAGTCACCGTCTGAAAATTAATAGATATTAAAAAAAAATACTTATCCAAACTTTTTATCGAATAATCAGTAACCCATTGTTTGCATTGTTATGTTCCGGTGTGGGGATAAGACAATCCGTGAAATTACTATAATATTATATCAGAGGCATCCCATCTTAGTGCCTAGGGTTGGCAACGCATTTGAGGTCTTAGGATTATAGTCTTGTGAAATCAAAGGTCTACGGGTTTCAGATTCCACTTAACATCAGCCGCCTATTTCACCATATTGACAATGACACGTGACAAGTGACAATTCGGTATACATTGCATAGTTAACACGCTGATACCTCACTGGGTGTCATATAAGCTGCGCCATGTACATTGAATTGCCACCTGTCACCTGTCATTGTCGGTATGGTGAAAAGGGAGGCAGATTTTTTTTATGTTGATGAGAAGGCACACGAGCACTCAGGCCACCTGATGGTAAGTGGAATCCAGGACCCATAGACATTTGAATTCTCAAGACTAAATCCTAAGACCCTTAAATGCGTTGCCAGCCCTGAGGACTAAGATGGAATGCCTCTATGCTAGTAATTTCACCGGTTGTTTAATCCCCACACTGGAACATAACAATGCGAACACTGTTGCTTGGCGGGTGGTTAATGGATACGATGGTGGTAGTGATCCGGACGGACCCTGCACAGGGTCCTACCACCACTAAAGGGGTGAATCAACTTTTAAAGTCCTCCTTTTCTACACGCTAATAAAAACTTACTAGAATATGTGAGATTGATAATGGTTTACACATGTTAAAATTAGATAATCAGATTTTCGGATTTCACTATTCATAATCATAAACCAATTCTATAATTTTGTAAAAACATGGTAACGCAGTGGAAAATGCACGTTTTTCATACAAAACCCGGGGACAACGTCGTCCCCTGCGTTACCTGATATATTTGTGTAAATCATAGAAGAATTTTTAAAATTGTCAGCTAGAAAGTAAGTTTAATTGTCTGATTTATTCAATATATTGACCACATCAAAAAAAAAATTGCATTCTACCAAATTAAGATGACATACTGAGACATGTCGAAAATTGGGGAGTACCTTAAAAGTTGATTCACCCAAAGGTGGCCTGAGTGTTCGTGTGCCTTCTCCTTATCATAACCCTGGAAAGCTAATGAAGCGGTCCTCCCCAGGGGAAAGTATAATAATCTGCAGCAGTCGCGACTGGCCGCAGCTGCAAGCCGTGCTGCGCGCCGGCCTGCCGCCCTTGCGCAGCGGGCTGGCCGACGCCTGCGCCGGCTTGGTGCTGAGCGGGGTCGCCCTGAAGCTTGCCGACTCACGGCTGGCGCTGCGAGACCTACTCTCCTGCACGTTTATGGCTACCACGTTCGTATTCTACCTCCCACATGCTTGGAAATGATAATCTTGTGTTGTATAAACTTAGTGTGTCAAAGGCAAAAGAAAAAAAACCGGGCGAGAGCATGTCGGACTATGCTCAGTGTAGCGCCCCGAAGCCGTTTTCTATTTAAAGTCCTTTGGTGCCGTCTTAGATGATTTTAGTAGGTATAGACACTTTAATCGCCTGTATCTCAAGAACCAATGATGTCTACTTGGTCGTGATATTTTTCCTTATAAATTCGTTATATGCGCTGTCATTTAAGTTTTTTTTTTTTTTAGTATTTGTAGTTTTGGCTGTTAGGGGGGAAGGTGGGGGACCATTGACGACGAAAAAAAAATACATCCCCACATTACGTGTAGGCAAGGTACCCTTAAAAAAATATGTTCATTTATTGTACCACTTTGTTGGCGTGACTAATATTCATGCCAAATTACAGCTTTCTCGTACTAAGAGTCTTTGCACTAGGCTGCGGACGGACGGCCGGACATGGCGAAACTATAAGGTTTCCTAGTTTGACTACGGAACCCTAAAAAGTTCCCGAGGGAGCGGCGCTAAACGACTTCCACGACGGAGTCGCGGGCAAAAACTAATGGGTTATAATTGTAGTTCGATGATAGGTGTTAGGAATGTCAGTTGGCCTATTATAGTCGTGTTTATCGATATACATAGATAAACGTGAATAATACATCTGACACTTTATCCATCGCGATAAAGGCGACAGTAATATGGGCCCAGGATTGACTTCTTAGTCGCCGGACACCATACTGCCGTAATACTAACGAAGGCGGGTAATTGCATAGTAATTGTGTAAGCATTTCAAACTTAATGTTGTTACCAGTAAAGTATAAAATGCTTCGTCTACTACATTGACTTCTTTGGAACTACAGGTTTTGAATATTCAACCAAAAACTTGCGAAAAACACAAGGATTTGGTTTCTAATCGTGTCTTCACGTTTAACCATCTCAAGGGAATTTGACCAAGTTTAATGTATCCAAAGAACAGGCACGCTAGTGAACGAAAATGTGGCCACAAAATTATAAACAAGTCTTTTTAAAGTTGTTTGTATATTTTTAGCTATGCCTACCCCACTCTGGGAATGAAGGCGTGATGTTACATACACGTGTTAAGCTGGGTTCGAATCTGAGCGGCTCAGCCTGAGGCATGCTCGCCCCGCGCGGCGATTAAATTTACGCGAGGCACGCACACCGAGGCGCTTTTGAGCACGGTCAAAAGACCGACTCTCGGCGGCTCGCCGCGCGCTGCTCGCCAGCTGCTCGCGCACAGCGCGTGAGCGCGTACGAATTTAAGCAAAATGGGTGAGCCGTGCGTGCCTCAATCCGCGGCTGCTCTAATTCGTATCCACCTTAACAGGCACGTGGGGGTTATTGAGAACCAGTTCGCGGAACACTATCACATGTGGCTTCTTAAAGTCAAAAGTCTTAATAGTTCTCACTTACCATCAGCCTCGCCCATGACATAAAAAACAAAAAAAAAAATGTGATTGATGTTTGTTTGAATGGTCAATGTATATCCAGTTCCGACGTGGACATAGAAGAGGTGTGCGACGCGTCGATCCGCTCGCTCGTCCACAGCGGCGCGCTGGAGGCGGCGGGCGCCGGCGACCGCGTCGTGCTCGACGACAGCCGGCTCGTCGTCAGCAAGCTCGGCCGGGCCGCTATTAAAGGTTAGCTTACTACATTTACTATTTGTGTGTGTCTGTGTTAGTTAGTATAGTTACGCCGGTTACCGACACTCATTTCATAGAACGTATCACTCCACAGAATTTTCATTTCAGAGACAGGCTATTAGACGCAGGAGCTTAGATTGTTTGATATTCACAATTTTAACCTAACCTAACCTACAGTCATTAGAAATAGCAGTATAAATAAGAAAGAAATAAATAGTTTATTCGTAACAAACAACACAGTACAAAAAATTTAAACTTTAATGGTTATTTAAACGTAATTTGTCACGAAATGGTCACAACTCAGCGTGATGCTGACAGGGCCAGCGCTGTTCTTCCGCAGTGACTATTTGGTGAAGACACGGCGCAATGACGCCAAGATCGCACTTCCAAAAGAAGTACAAAACACTTATAAAAAAACAATTAAAAAACAAAAACATCATAAAGTATGCCACGCATCTATACAATGTCGTCGTGCAAACACCGCTTTACAGAGCACCATACAATGTGTTGGTTTTAAAAAAATATAAAAGAAGAAAACTAAAGTAGACTTTATCTATACACTAACAATAACGAAGTATGAAATGAGTGCCGGAGAAACAAGGGGACACCGGTAACAAATGAATATTTTATATTTAATTTCCTATGTGTTTGCCGGGTTAGAATAGTGCCATTTCATGTCTTCCCGTAAGAGGCGACTAAGGAAATAAGGGCTCGTAGTACTGTTAGGCGATGGGCTCGCAACCTGTCACTAATACACTGGTAAACATCTTAGCCTGATTGTGCAAAATGTGGTTTCATAATTATCAATAAGTCTTTTTAGAGTTGTTGGTATTTCTGTAGCTCTGCCTACCCCACTCTGGGAAGGAAGACGTGATGTTATGTATGTAGTTTTCTTATGTAAACTGGAATCGAGTAGCCAAGTCGCTGTTAATCAGTAAGGAGTGTCCCCAGGCTGCATGGATCTGGAGGTGGCCAAGCAGCTGGTGGCGGATCTCGCGGTGGCGGCGCGCGCGCTGGTGCTAATGGGCAGCCTGCACCTGCTGTTCCTGGTGGCGCCCAGAGATGGCGCTGGCGTCAAACCTGACTACCGACACTATTACTCGCTGGTAACTATACATACCGCCAAGTGGTGTCAAAATTAACATTGCAACTTTGATATGTGGTGGTAGGACCCTATGTAGGGTCCGTTCGGATCGCTACCACCATCTTATCCAGAAGAGTATTAAAAAAAAATGGAATTTAAAAAATGGGAGCTATATAATAGACATTAAATGTACAGTTATATACATCATTGCGCTTAAAAATATCTGAAACGCTCTTATGCCTGCAGTAATAAAGACGTGTCAGATAATTTTGACCCCAATGTTGAATAAGATATGATTGCTGGTGACTGTACTTTTAAACTTTGGTTGTATACTTCATAAATCATAATACATTTATTCATTGCAGTTATGGGTTTTACATGATCTTTTTGATTCGTCCCAGCATAAACCTAGGTAAAATATTAAACTGGGTAAGAACTATAAAAAAAAACTAAACTAAACTATAGAATTTTCTTCCTCAGCAAACCAAGATAACTTTAGCGCAATCTCTTCTCCTCCCTCTCATAGACTACGCTGACGTTGCGTATATGGACCTCTCAGAACGGCTGCTCGATAAACTTGAGCGCCTCCAGAACGTGTGTATTTGGTACATTTTCGGTCTGCGGAAATATGATCATGTCTCCCACTTCCGTGCACAGCTAAACTGGTTACCAATTCGTTTTCGCCGAAATGTTCACGTCCTGTCGCTGCTTTTTAACACAATTTTTAATCCTCGTTCTCCCTCCTACCTTTCTGAGCGGTTTAGCTTCATGGCCACCGGCTCCCAAAACCGTTTGCGCTCAAAGGCCAATCTCACCCTCGCTTTCCCGTCTCACAAATCTAAATCCTATTCCAAATCCTTTTCTGTGCACTCTGTCAGGTTGTGGAATGGGCTACCAGCGGGTATTCACAATCGGTAGATTCCCTGAAAGGCAAATTAAAAAAGTTCTGGCTTGACTCTATTTCCTAAATATTGTATCAATTATCCAAATGTTGATATATACATATATTTAGTATATGTAAGTTTAAATATGTTTATTTATGTATAATACATATCTTTCTATCTATTTATGTAAGTATTTGAATGTATTAGTTTTGTTTTTATTCTATGGTTCTTTTTTTTGTTTTTATAGTCTTTTTGGTTAGTTTTTGTTTTTTGGGTGCTCAAAATAAATTTGTACACCTGTTTACTCGATGCACAACCTTTCACTTCTCTCAATCTCTCAAGGGTTAGCTGGAAGAGATCCCTTAAAGGGATAAGTTCGCCTTTGTACATCTTTTTATTTTTATTCTTTGTATTGTTTTGTTTTTTCTTTTGTACAATAAAGTGTTTACATACATACATATATACATACTATATTATCGTTCCTAATTATGTGGCCACTACTGTAAATGATAATAATAAACATAGCCAATATCGTTGAATTAAAATATTACGTAAATAAAATAAAGATGCCGAAAAAAAACAATCTAAACAATAAAAGAAGTTTGAAAATTTTAACAAGTTTTAATTCTATACAGGGTATTTTTTTTATCAGTGCACAAATTTTAACATATGATTTTGTATCGTTAATATAATATTTACGACAATAAAACGAGTTAAAAAAAAAACTTTTTTTTTGGTGCAAATTATCTCTCTTTCACTTTCTCGTGTGGACACAAAGTCACACTAGAAAAGATGACATGGGTTGTCAAGCTGTAGGTATGCGATACACTGTATTGATATTCGAAATTTGAAATTTCATGTACAGCTTATCAGACAACAAGCCCCTCTCCTACTGATATTCTAAATTTGAAATTTCATTTATTAACTTACTTAACAACACTCCCCTCTCCTCGCACCCCTGAATTCGAGGGTCCATGAATATCGTTAAGTTAGTGGAATCATTGAATCGGCAATATCTCTAATATTTTTTAAGCTAGAGTAAAAATAACACAACATGTGTTATTTATGAACAATGGCGAAGCAAATATAAAAATTGTGCACCTATTACAAAATTACTCTGTATAAAATCTTAATAAACGGGTCAAAACTTAGTGTATTGTGTTTTAAATGCTTTTTTTCTTCATTTTATCCTAAATCGTATCAATTAAACTCAATTCTGAGTTTCTTGCATGTTCTCTATTGTATGAGGTATCACTCTGATTGTTAAAGAGACTTTTTCTACTATACATGACTCCTATTTCATTCGTCCCATTCGTTATATTCTAGTATTGCAACTTAGACGAAGAGGGCGTTCAGACGGCGAAGATCCTCGGCATCACAGAAATGAATGCCATTCGGATGATGACCGGGAAACCTATAACGGTAAGTTTATCTCTTTCTTTTTCGAAATTGTTTGTGTGTCTGTTATGGTAACCTATCGCAAGTCCGAAAAACATTATCCGCCGTTTCGTTTGTCAAAATTTTCAAAAGTTAGATAAGCATAATTTTAATTTTAATTTGATGTAAGTACGTCAATTGGCAGAACACACAGTTCTGTATTTCTAGATTTAAGACCTAATGTTAATACCTGTGATTTACAAATATTCTATTCTATTGTATTTTGAACCCATTAGCTTTTCAAAATGTTTGGAGAGATATAGAACCTGTAGGTTAGGTTAGGTTTATTAAACCGTCAAAGAAAAATAAACTATCTTATGAAAATTCGGACAAACGGAAGAGCGGGCAAACGTTTTTAGTGCTTCAGATAAGTAACCGTCTGTTATATACGCAGTTCGTCAGAACGGAAGTTTATGGCGGTTGGATTTTTTATCGAGCTTATTCACCACAATAAGACAGTTTCCTTTCATCTCCTGTGGTTTCTGACTTTCCAATATCACCACAGTTAAAAGAGACACCAAAAGCCCTATTCCAAGTTACTGTAGTCCATCTTGCTTTTCAATCGTTATGATATTGTTGACGTTAAAGTACTTACATTCAGTGCTTCTATTTTTTTAATGCCGTTCGGCTATCTGTCGCTGTCTCACTTGCACTCGCATCTGACAGTATATTTGTCACTCGCGTTTCATAGAAAAACAAAGCTGGCCGAGATACATTAAGAAAACACAAAGTCTGTAGTCTTATAGCGTTTTAGAGAGTGGTGGCCACCCGGTGCGGCGTGGTCCCAGACTAAAAAGTTCAAGAGTGGTGGTGGAAAATAAAGTGGATTATAGAGTCTGGCAAACGAAAGCTTTCCCAGAGAAAGAGCGGCAATTTCACAAACCTGCAGCTGTTTACACTGACTGAGCACTGAATAAACGGAGTTGATACTATTTGATTTCCTGATCTTTTCACATCAGTGTTGGAGTATCAACTCCGTTTATTCAGTGTGCAGTCAGTGTTAAAAGCTGCAGGTTTCTTGAAATTGCCGCTCTTTACCTGGGACAGCTTTCGTTTGCCAGACTCTAAGTCATAATTCATATTTATTTTATTTGCATAACTATGGTATTACAAGGTGGTCTTAAAAAAAAACATACATGGACCCTACTAGGGTATATTTAAAAATTAAAGTACAATTATAAAAGTTTTGTTCTGAGAATTACTAACATTGCGTTTTCTTATTAATTATCCTCTTGAGGCCCACCATACTAAAATCCGGTAGATTTTTGTGAGTAGGAATTTGAATCTACCAGCAAGGAAATAAAGTTCAATTACCTGTGCACTTAAATGACATTTTCAATTATGAAACAAATAAAAATTAATTTTATGATACTTGAAATAAAGTTTAAATTGAATTAGCCTAGATTATGTACTTTCTATAGCACACCGGGTCTTACGAGGTAATTCTATACCTATTATAATTCTATTTTCTAAATATTCTTAATATTAGAGGTCAAAACGTGTTATAGAACGTGTCGGAGAGCGTGCTGCGCCGGTTCTACCTGGCGCTCATGCTGCACGACTTGTGGAAGCAGCTGCCTTTTCACCAGGTCGCCGACAAGTGAGTTATGTTATAAATTTACGAGTATTTGTTCCTGAGTCTTGGATATTTTCTAAGTATTTAAATATTTATTTGTCTATCTAAGTATGTTTATCGTTGTCTAGTACACATAGTACAAGCCTAGAGCTTAGTTTGGGAATAGGTCAATTTGTGTGACATTGTCCTGTGATATTTATTTATTTATTTAAATGATTAATGAGTAGTTTTTGCACTTATAAATCAAATTTCGAATACTCTTCGGTTGCGTAGGTACTTCTGCTGCTGACTGACTGACTAGAAAATGACAACCTTACTTATACAACGTGTTACAAAATAATCCGTAAAAAAGAAATTACATAAGTAGTGTCAACCCTTATTAAATAAAGTCAGTTCAATATCTTAGGTATACAGTATACTAGGGTTGACACTACTTTCGTAATTTCTTTTTTATGGATTATTTTGTAACACGTTGTATAGAGAAATTAAACTTAAATACATAGATAACATGCGAGACTCCGGAACGATACTCGTGCTCATCACACAAATATCTGCCCTTACCGGGATTTGAATCCGGAACCGCTTCTGAGGCAGGGTCACTACGGTCGTCCTATTATTAGTATTGGCTTAAAGGCATAATGAAATAAAAACCCATAATATTTTTTTCTTATAATTGCGTAAAACGTTTTGGGGTATATTTTTACTTCTAAAGCATCGTAAAAATAGTGTAAATTTTACGTATGACTTTTCCATCTTGCCTATTTTATGTAGGTACTGCGTGTCCCGCGGCACAGTGCAGAGCGTGATGACGTCAGCAGCCTCCTTCGCGGCCGGCGCGCACCGGTTCTGCGAGGAGCTCGACCAGTGGTGGACCTTCAGGTATGGCCGCGTGAGCAATTTGAATCTTCCAGCAAGTGGATAAAGCTCAGTTACATTTGCTCTTATTTTTTTTTAATGTTAAGGCGAAGGCATACGAGCGCTTAGGCCACCTGATGTTAAGTGGAATCTGAGACCCATAGACATTTGAATTCTCAAGACTAATCCTAAGACCTCAAATGCGTTGCCAACCCTGAGGACTAAGATGGAATGCCTCTATGCTAGTAATTTCACCGGTTGTCTTTGTTCAGAAATGAACTCGTTTAAAATAAAAAGACTTGCTTCGTTATACAAATTATAATAAAATTAAACAGATTTAGGTAAGTAGGTACAATTTCGGACGCGTGCGCTCTTATTGTAGATCTGTTGGCAAGTGTTGTCCGGTGGCGGCGCTGCGGCGCGGGCGGCGAACCAGTTCCCGATGACCCCCCCGCGTCTTCTTGCCCCGCGATCGTCTGGGTCACGCATTAGAGGCGTAGACAGTCTTAAATGGGTCATTCTCAGTTAAGAGGTAATAGCTTACTGATAAAACTTGGCATGACAAAAAAAATTGAAATTTGATTTAATTTTTTTACAGATTTATCAAAACAACTTGTTTTTTAATATGTGCTAGGTGACCAGTCAATTTTTCATTTTTTTATCATTTTACAGAAAGCCAGGGGAGAGACTTTTATGAAAAAATTTCATAAAATATAAATAAATGCATATATTAAATGTTTGTCAGATTTTTATAAATCTATTAGATGATGTATATGCATTTTCTAATGTTTTTTTTTTTATTATTCTTTTTTACCTCAGAAAATAGTGTTTGTTGAGCACAGTCTAGTCCCTCCCCTGGCCTTTTGAAAAACAAGAAAAAATTAAAAAATTGACGGATTATTTTGCAGATCTGAATAATGGAAAGTGTAATTAAGTGTAATAGTTAATTTAAATCAATATTTATACGTTTGCTGAACATTTTTGCAAATGTTGTGCCAGGGGAGAGAAAGCCAGGGGAGAGACTTTTCAGTAAGAAAATCGATAATTTTTCAAAAGTATTTAATATTAGTTAATAAAATGAAGTATGTTTGTTATCTATGAGTAAATTAAAGTCAATAAAAATATATAATTAAGTATTTAGAAAAATTAATCCAGAAATAAAGCTGACCAGGGGAGAGACTATTTCACCAGATACCATCAAAATTGATGAACAAAGGGATCAATACGAGTGACAAAATGTGGAAAAAAGATCATTATTACAACGTTGGCTTATATTTGTGGATCAAATGAATTATGATTAGCATTAATATTACAATAATTAAGATCGCAAATACAATATTTTTTAGATTATAAGAATGCCAGGGGAAGAGACGCAAATTCCGGCGACAAAATGTATCGTGAATATATTCTATTAAAATAAAAAAAATAGTTACTTCGGTTACATCATTACAATCATTCTTTATATTATTTTCTAATACAGACTAACTTAAAATGTTTCCATGGCTTTAAGATCACGTAAACTTACTGATTTACTGTAAATACTAGCTGGGGACAGGCCAGGGGAGAGAAGTTTTGCATGTTTGAGGTGAAATTGTGACAAAATTAAGTTAATTAATTATTTGAAATTGATTGTCCATAAAGTTGAGCACTTATATTAAGAGATTGTGATATAATATTCTTTTAATTTTCAATAGAAGTATGATTATTTATCCGGGACATCGTTTTTACCTCTTAACTGAGAATGACCCAAATACCATTTTCTAATTAGAAACAAATGAAAATGACCTTACTGGTCATTTGAATATATCCTACCGACTGCGCCATGTATTGTAATAAGTAAATGATAGTTTTTTTTAATATCTTCGGGTTTTTATTATAGGATACACTTAATAGTTATAAGTTATATGCGGAGCCACACAAGCCTGATGACTCAAGGTAACCAGAGAGAGACAGGTGGGATGTGCGAGTGAGATGGCGATGGCCAAGGATGGGTTGGCAGCTTACGGTTGCGTTCCTTAACTACAGTTTAAACTAAATTGCCTTGATTATGTACCTGAGGCTTACTAGGATAGTATACACAACTGATCACTGTAGTAGTTTAAAGGAGTGGCTTATCTGGGACACATTCTCAAACTATCGTCATGGACAAAGTTCAGGGAAAAAGAGGCGTTGGCAGACTCAAGATGTTATGCCTCGGAAAGATAAATAACTAGGCAGGGGTCGCCACGGTTGAAAAGCATGAAAGTAAGCTAAACAGTTGTATGCGGAGCTGACTGCTAACTTCCAGTAGTGGAGAGGAATTTAAAGCAAAAGTAGTTTAAAGTAAAGGATAATACGTTTCTGTCAAATAATAGATAAATTTTTACGGTGTACGTTTATTCACTACATCTGGGCTTCTATCCTATAGTCTAAAACGATGTCTGTGACGAGGGACCTACGTTAGCCTCTGATGGCTTTGACTACTTCACCGGAGAGAGGGCGGACTCCTGATGGGAGTCCACGCGGTAAAGGGTTTTTACACTAGCATGCCTAAGGGCGCCCCTATTGGGCCGACCTCGGACTTAGGACGCTAGGGGAGAATTTCAATCGAATTGGTTTTTTGCTACCAAAGCTTCGGAAATTTTACGTTAAACCAGATTGAGAAGAAGCGTCGAAAGAAACTCTATCTGGGTGTCGATTTTGTGAGTTAACCGGTACTGGTACCGGTGCAAAGTGGGGTCGCCCACGTGTAGGGTGAGCCGGGGGACGCCGACGCCTCCGACGTGTACGGAGATGTTGTGGTGTGTAAGGATATCGAGTTCTTAGATTGCTTTTAACCCGGCCGCCATTACTGTCAAGGAAATAAGAACTATTAAAACGTTGACAATACGGAAACACGTCAAAAACAATAATGTTTTCTCCTACATGCTCGGAAATACAGCCCGCGAAGGTCTGAGTTCCAGGCCTCGGCCAAATAAAAAAAAAGGTTATTATGTACCTTCGCAGCGCTGCGGCCTCGAGACAGGTCATTATGTACCGCGTTTTCAACTTTTTAAAACCATGTTTGGTCTAGGATAACTAACTACATACAGCCAAACACTCGTACGATTGAAGTTCTTCCATAATTATTTACTTTTCAAATTTCATAGACTAAAAAGGTTAACCTTTACTAACGTAGTTTACAGCGTATTTAAAAGTGTATCAAATAGTTGTACTATTGTTTAAACATATTGCGTTCATAAATAAAACAGGTGGCTGAAGCGCTATATTAATGTTATAATTTTAACCCTTATTTTTTTAAAATTAGATTTATAAGATTTAAATTTTATTTTTATACTATGTAATAATAAGGGATGTCTATGCCGATAGCGGTAGTGTTTTTTATAGTAATTTTTGTACCGTGCATAAAATATGAATACAAGAAATTTGGTTATATTTTCTCGCAAAAGCAGTGTACAAGCCTCGGCCGGGAAGGGCGGTTGCTGGGCTCGTATATACTTATGCTCGTCCCGCAACGGCCTATGTCCCGGCCGGGGCAGTAATGTACCATTGCCGTGTAGAATGTCAGGGGTTTAACACTGTCGGGCAGGGCGCTGTTCGGCGAGCTGGCGCCGCGCCTGGCGCACTGCGCCGCGCCCGAGCTGGCGCAGCTGATGGAGCTGCCCGCCGTCAAAAAGGTATGCTTACTTCTACCGACGAGTACCGACATTGCATGTATACAAGATTACTAGCTATCCGCCAGCGGCTTCACCCTGCTACTTATTTTGGACCTTCCCAGTGATTTTTCATTTTCATTCATCATAAGAACCTTCGACAATAATTAACATAACAAAAAAAGAATTAGCGAAATCGGTCCAGTCGTTCACGCGTGATGCCGTGACCACGGGAAATAGGGATTCGTTTAATACAAATATATAATTAGATGAATGGATAGATTAAAGAAATAAAAGATAAAGAAAGATAGAGTAAGAAATAGCGAGGCTCGAGAACGATGTGAATTGATAGTAGATTATAGTGACAAAGATTGAAAAAGGTATGCATTGATGGTTTTGTCATTTAGAAAGGGATGGAAAAAATATATTTTTAATATCCTGATCATATCATAAAGTAAACAATTTCATGGATATTTAGCGGCGAGGACACGTATGAGTTAATTTACGCCAAAAGGTGCGAAAATACTGTAAAGGTGCAGTGTGTTGTAAATATGTGTGTATTACAAACTTTTTTAATCATACCTTGCCGACGATGTTGCGCCGCCGGTTCTTCTCGGGCAGAGTTTTTTTTTTTTTAAATTGGCGCTATATTCCTAAATTGAAGAATAAAGAATTTTGACTTTGAATTAAATGCCACCAGTTGTCTACTACCGTTTGGTCAAATTATTTTTAACACAGTTGCTCAAAAAGTGGTACTTTTCGTAGCTGTATATCGTGCGGAAAGTTGAATATTACGCACTAGTGCGTTATAGTTTTCCATTTTTATTAAATATAATTTGGTTTCAACTTCCAAGCCGTGCATCCAACCAAAGAGTTTGCATGTTCAACCACTTTTTGATTACGTCATTTTGCATTGAGACTATACATAGGTAATATAATTTAAAATATTAAAATTAAATACATTCATATATACACACATAAAATTTATCTAGGTAATATTAAAAAAACAGCTCTCATCAAGATGGCTGAATCTGAATTAGTATTACGAATGATTAGATAGTTGCGAATTAAGGTGAATTCACATTACACCATGCCGAAACCGGGCCCAGCCCAGTACGGCGTAATGTGAATCCACCTTTATGCATTACCGCTGGTTAATAGAGAATTATACTTTTTGATTTTTAAATATAGGTAATATAGACTTTTTTTTTATTTGGCTGAATGGTCATAACCGTTGCCATTTCATAAAGTCTGTGTCAATTAAAAGTAAATTTGTCTCTTGTAATAGTTTTATTTACTGATTTATTTTTGATTCATTGATATTTTTTCGCAAATGTATTAAAAAACGTCGTTTGATACACGTGCGGAACTGTCATATTTATTCGGGACTCGTGTAAAATGACATACTTTCCGCACTTGTATCAAAATGTACTATTTTCGTCAAATGTTTCATTTGGACAAACGCAATTATTGCCGAAAATGGAAAAATTACAGGATTTATTTCAGGACCATGGTGTAGAGCCCTATAGGTTAGGTTAGGTTAGTTTACTAAAAATCATGAAATATTAACAACTTTGAAAAAAAAAAGCGTTTGGGCAAATGAAACGATTGACGAAAAATAATTTGGCCAAATGACGGAAACCCGCCACCAGAGCCTCTAGCCAAGATGCGTTCGCTATCTAGCGTTTCGATTCGTTTTGTTTTTAAACCAATCACGTGACTTTGGGTATGACGCGATCTACCAGTGACGCGATTGGTTTAAAAACAGAACGAATAGAAACACTAGTTAGCGAACGCATCTTGGCTAGCGGTTCAGGACGTGACGGAGACCCGCCACCAGTACGTTCGAGTTGTTAAGTAAGTGAGGCTTGCCTAGGCGCGCGCGCTGCAGCTGTCGCGCGCCGGCTACAAGCGCGTGCAGGACGTGGCGCGCGCCTCGGCCGAGCAGCTCGCCGCCGCCCTGCCGCTCCTGCCGCGCGCCGCCGCCGCCATGCTCGTCAGTGCCGCCAGGGTAACTACCTTCTACCCACTCGGCCACCTTCTACCCACTCGGCTACCAGCGCGTGCAGGACGTGGCGCGCGCCTCGGCCGAGCAGCTCGCCGCCGCCCTGCCGCTCCTGCCGCGCGCCGCCGCCGCCATGCTCGTCAGTGCCGCCAGGGTAACTACCTTCTACCCACTCGGCCACCTTCTACCCACTCGGCTACCAGCGCGTGCAGGACGTGGCGCGCGCCTCGGCCGAGCAGCTCGCCGCCGCCCTGCCGCTCCTGCCGCGCGCCGCCGCCGCCATGCTCGTCAGTGCCGCCAGGGTAACTACCTTCTACCCACTCGGCCACCTTCTACCCACTCGGCTACCAGCGCGTGCAGGACGTGGCGCGCGCCTCGGCCGAGCAGCTCGCCGCCGCCCTGCCGCTCCTGCCGCGCGCCGCCGCCGCCATGCTCGTCAGTGCCGCCAGGGTAACTACCTTCTACCCACTCGGCCACCTTCTACCCACTCGGCTACCAGCGCGTGCAGGACGTGGCGCGCGCCTCGGCCGAGCAGCTCGCCGCCGCCCTGCCGCTCCTGCCGCGCGCCGCCGCCGCCATGCTCGTCAGTGCCGCCAGGGTAACTACCTTCTACCCACTCGGCCACCTTCTACCCACTCGGCTACCAGCGCGTGCAGGACGTGGCGCGCGCCTCGGCCGAGCAGCTCGCCGCCGCCCTGCCGCTCCTGCCGCGCGCCGCCGCCGCCATGCTCGTCAGTGCCGCCAGGGTAACTACCTTCTACCCACTCGGCCACCTTCTACCCACTCGGCTACCAGCGCGTGCAGGACGTGGCGCGCGCCTCGGCCGAGCAGCTCGCCGCCGCCCTGCCGCTCCTGCCGCGCGCCGCCGCCGCCATGCTCGTCAGTGCCGCCAGGGTAACTACCTTCTACCCACTCGGCCACCTTCTACCCACTCGGCTACCAGCGCGTGCAGGACGTGGCGCGCGCCTCGGCCGAGCAGCTCGCCGCCGCCCTGCCGCTCCTGCCGCGCGCCGCCGCCGCCATGCTCGTCAGTGCCGCCAGGGTAACTACCTTCTACCCACTCGGCCACCTTCTACCCACTCGGCTACCAGCGCGTGCAGGACGTGGCGCGCGCCTCGGCCGAGCAGCTCGCCGCCGCCCTGCCGCTCCTGCCGCGCGCCGCCGCCGCCATGCTCGTCAGTGCCGCCAGGGTAACTACCTTCTACCCACTCGGCCACCTTCTACCCACTCGGCCACCTTCTACCCACTCGGCTACCAGCGCGTGCAGGACGTGGCGCGCGCCTCGGCCGAGCAGCTCGCCGCCGCCCTGCCGCTCCTGCCGCGCGCCGCCGCCGCCATGCTCGTCAGTGCCGCCAGGGTAACTACCTTCTACCCACTCGGCCACCTTCTACCCACTCGGCCACCTTCTACCCACTCGGCTACCAGCGCGTGCAGGACGTGGCGCGCGCCTCGGCCGAGCAGCTCGCCGCCGCCCTGCCGCTCCTATTCTAAGCCAATTTACCCTTCGAGCATTTGAAGTTACCTAACCAACCTAACATACCTAGTAACGCAAACGCAGTGGTCATTTGGCGACTCGACATTTTGAGTGTACATTACAAACGATGTCCTCATTTTCCGAGTCCAATTTTATTTTCATAACTACATAGACGTACTATGTCCGTTTATAAATTCATAGGGGACAATCTTACACAAATTTACCTAATCCCAAAGTAAACTAAACAGGTTTATTTATTTTTAGATGATGTTGATCGAAAAAGTGGAAAACTTGAGAGCCGAAGCTGAGGACGTGATGGATGAATTGAATATCAAGTAATCAATAAACGGAATTTAATATTATTGTGAAATTACCAACCTCGTGTCAAGCACACGAGATTGCTAATTTCATATTAATTTTCGCAATTATTTTTTTTGGTACGTAAAAGACTGAATATTATTAATAATGAGATTTATCAAAGTTGTTATAGTTTAAACTTTTTGAACTGAGCTCATTCACTTAAGACTACAAAACCATTACGAAGTTAACTTCAAATTAAGATAGCGAGCTAATATAGATTATCGACTCTATTTCTTTAGACAATAGACTACAAAATACAATAATAGAACAATAGCAAGCATTATTTTTCATTTTACAAACCCGACACTCGACAAGCTGAGATGGTTATGAAATACAGAAGTGTTGAATACGCTATATTAATTCTAGGCCATTTTAAACCTATTCAACAAGGAATAAGGTTGAAAATTCAACATTCATGCAATGTACTTCTAACTTTTTTAAAGTTTGCGGTTTCGGGAACGGAAGCAGATTGTATTACTGCCCTGCTAAGCCAAATAGCAGTATGTCAAATAAGTCTCCTGTAGCAATCAAAACCTTATTACTAACAAGAGAAGATTGAATCTACTTTGGCAATTGAATCTGACATACTGTGTTTTAGCTTAGGAGGGCAGATTATACTTTGTTTTTTTTTAAGATGATACTAATAAGTTATTAGTTATTAAATGAAACATGTGCGGTTATTATTAATAACGTAGCCAATACTGAGAAATATTTGTGCAAATGTTGTTATTCTTGTAATTAATTACTTATGGTTGAGACTAATGTTTTTTAATTTCTAATTTTATTCGTTAAAGGGAGAAACCGGTGCAAAATAACGATAACATATTGTCATCTTAAAAAAAAACGAAGTATAGATACGATGACATTGGGTTCACAGGACAGTGGATGAGCTCAGTTCAAAAAGTTTTAACTACATTAAGAATTATATAAAAATGAAATTACTTATATCGTGTAATTGCGTGATAAGATAGGGTGAAATAAGTAGCTCATAAATTATGTATGATGATGGATAGGTTCAGGACTTTTGGTGGCACACCGGGTTCTAGAATCCATGGAGTCGCTATATCCTAATTACCATCTTGATCCTGACCTTCGGTATTGTTATATTTCGCTATCATATCACTGTCATGAATATCGCTGTCATATCATTTAACTTTAATAGTGATTACAATATAGTCATAAACTCATAATCTATGAAAGAGAGATCATAAATATATTTTTGTATTCACTTAAGTACCAATTTCACCATACGATGTTAAATTTATTCAATGTTAATCGACTGTTAGTTCATATATTTTGACAACTGTTAACGCTCTAATCGTCTGTTAAGTGGTTAATATTGTATGGTGAAATTGGTACTGAACTTAATAATATAATGTTAACGTGTGAAAATAATCTATTGTTAACTTTTAACTGTTATTACATTCTTATAAATGATAATAAATAAGCATTCCTACGTTTATTGTTTAAAAACTTTTTACCCTTTGATCCCTTTACTCAGAAACACCTAAGATGTGCATTTAAAAAAAATGCATTTGATAATAAGTTTGGTATAGGAAGTTCCACGAGAGTTGAGGTCACGCACACAACAACACTGTCATGTTATGACAGCGGGATTTTGAAATTACTGTTCTCATATTTACCAATAGCAACTTCAACAGTGAACTGCAATAAAGACCAAAAAGTTTCTGGGCTTGCAACCTGCCACCTTCTTGGCCTGCTTGTGAAAAATGTAGTTACAGAATTATAAACAAGTCTTTTTAGAGTTTTTGGTATTTCTGTAGCTCTGCCTACCCCACTCTGGGAATGGTGGCGTGATATTATGTGTGTATGTATTGTGCCAATGAAATCAAGATAAAAAAGTATATAGCATTTATTACGATCACAGAATGTTCCATGTACCACTAGCTACCGTCGCTTGTACAAGCAGGGTTTGAGCGTAATGCCCAAATGCCTGGCCTTCTTTGGCGCCTCCTGCGTCTTCTTGAACTCCAGGAAGAAGAACACCTGGTGGCTCTGGTCTGCGCGCACCAGCTTGAAGCCGAGGCGCTCCACGTTGTGGGTGAACTCTTCGAGCTTGTCGAAGCGGGACTCCACTTCAGCTATGAGGAGGTGGCCGCTGTAATCATAAGGGCTGTGTCATAGCACAAAGCAACAAAAATTTACATGATGTCAGTTTCACTAAATACGTCTTATTAAATCAGTTCCTATATAAATACAAGACAGATTTGTAGTATTCCATAATTTAGAAGTGTTTTTTTTTATAATTCTTCGTTTCGATCATCTATTAATTTTTTAGTTGTCTACATATATTATTGTTTTTTGTCGAACTTAGTAATTTAAGCTGCTTCCCACTCAACAATAATAATATCACATGTATGCGTAATAAGTTTTTACTAACAACTGTAAGACGCTGTAGTGTTGGCGAACCTTAATAACAAAGTAAATAAATAATTAGGTAGAAAAGAGACATGTTACGTTCTGATTATTATGTATGTAAACACTATTTTGTGGAACCCTAGAAGGGGCATACTCACCCAGTCTTTAGCACTCTGTTCCCCTCAGCCAAATACGCCGCTAGTTCGGTGCCCATGAGCGCGAGGCAGTACACGACGGCGTCCACGGACCCGCTCAGAAGCGGCGTGTGCGCCATGTCGCACGCCTCCACGCCCGCCGCCGCGGCCACCAGGTCGAACGAGCGGACCTTGTGCGGCACGCGCTGGCTCAGCGATGCCGAACCGCAACCCATGTCCGCTATCGTATGGGTTTTGGGCCTGTGGGCGAACTTATTATAGTTATGCAAAAAAACATCAATAGAAGGGCAAAAAGTCACAATTGCTTTTCGAAAAGGTAGCAAATAGCAGAATTTTGGTAAAAACTACACCTTACAGAACATAATCTTGTTTTTAGAAGTCTGGACCTATAATGTTATTAATGGTGACACATCACTTCATCGAATCTATTATTGCAAACACTTCTGCATTTATAACATTAGTAAGGATTTGTTTGTTCATTGTCTTCACAGTTGCACAACCCAAAAGTCAACCAAGCTCAACTTCTACATTGACTGACTCAGGCAAAAACTAGTTACAAATACTGCCGTGATATTAAAGAAAGCGGCTATCTGCATAGTAATAGTATAAGCATTTTAAATCTAATATGGTTGCCAGTAAAGTATATAATGCTTCGACTACTAAATTTCAGTTAGCCGCCTTCTTGTGTATTACGGCAGAATAGACATGTTACATACATTCGCATAATCCTCTTCACAATAACATCAAGAGGATTCACCGGCCACTTCTTGATCTGCTGTTGGTAGCCCTGATGATATGTGTCGAAAGCAGCTGGGTCTGCTTTAAAGAGTTGCTGCGCCTCTGTCCCAGATGATGTGTACAACTTCTCGTTAAGGTACCGGAACTGTGCGGCTGCAAACCATCAACAAGTCTTTTTTAATGATACGGAGAAGGCACACAAGCTGTCAGCCCACCTGATGGTTAGTGGAATCTGAGACGCATAGACATTTGAATTCTCAGGACTATAATCTTAAGACTGCAATCTTAGGACCTGAAATGCGTTGCCAACCCTGAGGACTAAGATGCAATGCCTCTAAGCTAGTAATTTCACCGGTTGTCTGATCCCCAAGCCGGAACACAACAATGCGAACACTGTTGCTTGGGAGTTGGTTAATGGATAAGATGGTGGTAGCGATCCAGACGGAATATTTCTGTGGTGATTGTCTTAAAATTATTAGTCCTTTGGTAACATTAAAAAGATGGGGATGTTCAGGTGGGCCCCGGTTTACTGTATACAAAGAGTAAATTCACTATACTGTAGTTTAGAAAAATCGCAATATTGAAGGTTTATGTTAGAAAGAAAGAATGAAAAACGTTTATTTTGTGCAAAACAAAAATAACTCTTCATAATATACTTAAAAACAGCATGACAACAAAAAGATTATGCAAGCACTTAAAAGGCAATCAGCTCAGCAGGATGCTGGGACTTATACAGTGTTGACCACTCACAAAGTAAATGTTCACAACATAAATTTTCTTGCCGAGCCATTTTTTTGTCATTTAAATGATGTAACACTTTACTTAACAAGTACTTGCTTCGAAAACAAACACAGAACCGACGTCGCTTGCGCATAGTTTTTTCGAGGGTAGTATCGAACAATAACATCGTGACGATAAGCGGCCTAGCCCTTCGTAGCTACAGTAACGAGAGACCATGATTTATAAAATAGCGAGGACATTCTTTCGACTTTTGACGAAAAAAATAAAAAATATATTTATTTTTTGAGCTCGGAAACATGAACATAGTAACCCCTATTGTGGAAGTTGCTGACCAAAAAAACACCCTGTATATGTATATGAAATACTTTAACAAAGAGCAAAGCGAGGGTGGGTTGCTAGTTTAGTTTGATGATAGTGCAAGTTGTATTTTACCTTGTAATTTTGCCAACATTCTTTCTCTTAGTGAATTTCCACTGATATCAACAGAGCGCCTGTTACCATTTCGTCCTTCCAGAACCTTCTTTATCATTTCTTTCTTAGCATCAACTTTGTTTTGAGGTTTATCAGCTGTTGTCTCACTAAACATAATATCTTCACAGACTTCATCTTTGAAAGCATCATTTAATTTCTTTTTTTTAGCATTAAGTATTATTTTGTCTGCTTTATCAACATCAATATTTTTCATTTCTATTTGATCAGATTCAGATGTTTTTTTAGGTGGATCAAGTTTACGTTTTCCAGTTTTTAATGTTTGGTTGCTAATATTAATTCCATTTGGAAGATTAATTTTCTTTTGTTTCATGTTTTTTTGCTTTCTATGTTTCTCAGGCATAGGGATTTTTTCTGGCCTATTTTCAAACGGTACAACCTTATTAGGGTTTAAAACAAATCTGCCAGGTTGGTCACCATTTACACTAGTTTTTTGCACTTGAATACCTGTGTTACTCAACTTTTGGTATAGCTCCCTGTTTTTTTGCCTGATTTTCTTCAGTTTCCTTTTATCAGTTGATTTTTTAGCAGTTTGCTTCTTATTTATATCATTTACTGTTTTTACTGGTGATTCTGGAACCAACTGAATTGTCGGCTTCTTTTCTTGTTTTTTCTGTTAAAAGGACAACATAAAGTCGAAACTTATAGTGAGAACTAAAGGATTATTAAAGAGTCACAAATATTTTCTTATAATTTAACTAAGGTTATGTTTACAATTTAATTAAGTTCCATATTAACACAGTTTGCCAGAAACAACAACAAATTGGTTCGAAAACATATTAATTTGTAATTATAACATATTATTTACAGACTTCATCTTAAAATCATTGTTATTTATTAATATTATTAAAGTACGATCGACTTACTTGCAGTGTTTTTCCAAAGTTAACTTTGCTATCGGGGATATCGTTCCCCCATTCTGGCACTTTGAACATTTTTATATACTTTGATATCCTAGTTTAAAACGTGTTATTTTTTTGTTATAAAGTACACTACACGTGAAAAACACGCCGCAATCCGTATACAGCAAGTACTATCTCTTATCAAAGTGTCACTGTCAGTAGTATAGAAATGTCAAAACCAAAAGTTAAGTTAGTGCATAAAATTACCGAGTTAGGCGTTTTTCAAAATAAGTGTACATCATTAAGGACAAAAATGAAGAAAATTTTACTTTTCCATTTCGTCACGAAAATTAGCCATGCATTTAGATACGTTAATTTTCGTATAGCTAGGCCGTAGAACGAGCAGAGTAGAGTAGTTTGATTTATTAGAGAAACATTCTACGTGACACGGTATTTATTCATTTACTTATGTATACTATCCATGGATACTTATACTACAGCATTCATCAGAACAGAAACTTGGTTTTCAATATGGTCTTCTTGAGTGCCCTACACAGTGGCGCCAGTACTCGAAAACGTGCTAAGCTCTATTGGGATTGATCTGTCATCGCGGGCAGGACTAATTGTCGCCAATAAGTCTGTTATCGTGCTGACAGATCGCTCTCAACGCCGGGCAGTGCTCGTCGACATCACCAGAAGCATGACGAGAACCTCGTGATGGGCGAGAAGGACAAGCTCAGCAAGTACTTTGACATAGGTCACGAGGTGATGAACAGCGTGATCCGGTCCATGTCTAATCCCATGGATGCAAATCGATGAACACGGATTTGCTAGGGATCTGAGACCCATAGAAGTTTGAATTCTCAAAACTATAATCAAGATTGACGTGTTGTCAATCCTGAGGGCTAAGATGGAATGACTCTATTCTTATAATTTCACCGGTATTGTCTTATCGCAACACTGGAGCAAAGGATATTTTTATCCCGGAATATCTGAGGCACTATCAGCATAACGTAAACCTAGTTTTACGCGAACCAAGTTGCGGGTCACGTTTGTAGTTATTTTATTTTCCGTAAATCACATAGTTCCTGCAAAGATACTTGTAGCAATCACAACTGCCGGCATTCGTCCATCACGCGGAGTCGCGGGTGGTGTCGGGTTCACCTAGTTCGATTAAAGCTTAAATGCATGTTTTACGCTAGGTGTATGCTTTTTCTTACCCTCTGGACCCGAGGGGGGCAAAGGGTGGTTATGTCAGACTCAACAACCGAGAGTGGCCGGAATACCCACTAAAACCAGTGATGATTCGCATTCGATTACGACTCTCACCAGCAGGCTCTTATTGCGTGGGTTCCGATATTAAAAGAGCGCCCCGGGAGAATTTAGGGCGCTCTTAGTCCTGTGGTCCTATTTGGACGGCTTGGTTCCCCCGACCCTGCTGCCGGTAAATTCAATTCAATAATTTATTTCAATCAACTTAGGATCGTTGTGTTAGTTATACAATACAATTAGAAATAGTGTTAATAGGAACTCACCAAACAATTATTTATAAAAAAACAAACAAGTTTGGACGTACGTGAAGCTGGCAGCAGTAGCCTACGTACGGACAATGAAGCCTACTGGCAATCATGTTCAGGATGCTGTTAGTGCTAGCCCTAACTCTGCGCGCCAGAGATGCGCACCGCTTGCGTATCATGGCGTAGAAGCAGTCTACCCGCGCCTCCGCAAACATCCGTGACGCACTGCAGAACCGAGGCAGCCCCATCAGCACCCTGAACGCGTAATTGTACTGCACGCGCAGAGCGCTGTACTGTCTTTGCGTGTAGGTATTTTACCCATAGGCTGCTTGTATAAAAGTTTGTGCAGTAGGCTCTAAAAAGACTGACCTTTACTTCCTTGGTGCAATGAGCAAACCTACGAGGAATCATATTGGCTCGTACAGACAACGCTAAGCTAAAAAAAGCAAAGCTTAGGTGCCTGGGTCTATTTGAACTTGTAACTCAAGCAGTTACTAGTTCAGGAGCTGTATTACAAACTGTTAAAACCTGTCAAATCCAGTCAGTGAAACGAATAGAGTTATACTGCCGTGATACCAAACAGGGTGGCTAACTGTATAGTAATAGTATAAGGATTTAAAATTGAATATGGTTACCAATACAATGCTTCGACTATTGTAGTTAGCCGCCTTCTTTGGTAACATGGCGGTATAGAAGTCGGTAATTATGTCTATCAGGATACATAAATATTTAATAGGTACTAATAGATAGGTAGTCATAATTTAAATATCGTTCCAGTTCCAGGCAGTAAAAGGGACATAACATAACGTCTATTACTCTTTTCGCGTTCACAATCATTTCCTAAACTGTCGCCCAAATACACCATAGGTACACGTCACTCGATGTAGGTACCTAACAATGTAAAAAAAATACTTTTGCTTCAATTTTATGTAGTAGATTGTACAACAAGGGCATGAAAATACCATTTTATTTAAGACCGAGTTATACACTCTGCTTTTCACTTCGATTACGAGATAATAAAACAGTGATAATGTAAACATTATTTTTCTTGGATTTAGACGGCAATGTCAGTTTCATAAGTTCTTTTGCATTTTTTTCCATTAGTTTGTTAGGTGTGTGCATTATTTCCTCTTCACTTGACGACATTTTAATTAAATTCTTTAACACAACAAGTTTTGCAAAGAAAACAACTGATTATTAGTCCAAAACAAGACAAAAACCTCTTTCCCCCACCGTATTCCTTTTTTTTTTTAAATTATTGCATGAGATTTTTAACTTAGGTCTAACGCTATTCTACCTACCAAGTCATATGATGAGTTTGTAATGTTTTTGTCAATAATGGTTATTTATAATAGTTTAATAGTTTAGTTTAACTTCTTTTTTGTTAGATGCAACGTAGAAGTCTAATAAATTAAAGTAAATGTATTCAAATAACAAGTTTATTTAATGCAGTCAACTGGTCTGTCTGGCTTAATTGTCTTAGTCTAGATGAGGGCAACATTTTATGCACTAGTATAAAATGCGTGTTTTTTGCAGCCTATATCCAGCATAAAGAAGGACTTTACGAGCATGAGAAGTGAAAACATAATCAAGATATTGTTTTACAACTTTTCGGTGTAATCTAAATGTATAACTATACCACATCACAGCTTTGTCACCAAGGGCCTATGAGATTACCCACGGATAGGCGGCCAGATGGACAGATGGACAGACGTAGACGGACAAGGCAAAACTAACTTTCTTGTTGATTATTATGACGTTTTATGTCTGCATGTGACTTCGTACCTTCCAATAAAAGTACCGAATTAATTGCGGTTTTTATTACCGAAGGCTAAATTAATCAACAAATGGTTTTAAATGAGATATGAGTAGGTAATTATAAACGGGGAAAAAGCGGTCGAAACACATTATTATGTAACAGTAATATGTTTACGGTCATTCATTACGAGTCTCGACGGCAATGGGTTCGAAACACGCCGAAGCGTTCCCAACTTATTATCCTGAGTTTTTACTGTTATTTTCTCATTTAAAATTCACACGTCTACACACGAATCGTAGTCCTCTATTTCAGCGTGCACCCGTTGGCAAAATCAGCATTACAACATTCAATTTTGTTATCTGCGGTGGTGTGGTCGTGGCGGTGTGCTAAAATATGATAAAGTTATGAGTGTCAAATTTGAAACATCTTCCAAAACCAACTCAAATTAAATAGGCCCAAATTCTAGTATCAATCTAAGCACCTATAGATACAGGTAGCAGTGATAGCAATGCAGGTCATTTGTCTTCGGATTCTAAACCATCTTAGAGTACTTATAATATGTTTGGTGATAAAATAATGTATGCAAGTCTACATAATTAATTAGGCTTTAAAACACTCGTGTGATCTTATTATGAAACTCACCTTTGGCTCGTTTCATAAAACCACACTCGTGTTTTAAGACCCCTCATTATGTATCAATTACATAAACTACAATTTTTAAACACACGCCTCCTATTCAGTTAAGTGTAATTCTACGTTTAGTCCTAGGTATAATTACATGTTTATGAAGCTGGCAGTTCTACTCGTTAATCTAGTTTTAAGGCTAAACTTCAGTTATCATTTTCGATTATTATTATAGTTAAAGTCTCAAATCTGTGGGGCTAGACAAGTTGCATTCGGCAACCGTAAGTGATGATGTTTCGATTGATAAATGTATGGAATTGACGTAAGCCATCGAGACACCACGTGACTATCTCGGTGGCGTAGGTACGTCAATTCCATACATTTGTCTATCGAAACATAACCGCTAACGATTGTCGAATGCAACTTGTCTAGCCCTACTGGACCAGCTTTCTTATTTCCGCCAAGTTCAAGGGCACACTGTAGGACTCTAAATTATTAGTTTTGCTTTATTAGGGGCTCTGCAAAATATACAGTGTTCTAAAAAAGTTCCGTCCATAAAGACGGAATACCTCGGTATTTCAAAGTCAAGCTAGAAAATCACAGTCGTTCCATCAATCTTATCTGTATGTGTATAATATTGCCGTGATACAATTTACCTTTATGCCTCAAGGGAAGGTCGCTCTCTCTGCGCATGTCCGAACCCCACACATGCGCGGCCATAACCTACCACCCAGTCTCTATTTATATTTTTTCTAAATAAAAACATATTAGAGCTTAAAAACATGCACTGATTCTATTGAGCAGTGCTAACGATATTTCGATTTGCCTAACTGTATTCCGCAAAACCGTGATAGCGTTGTTATCGAGAATTTTATAAAAATAACCTACAAACTGATTTTTTTAACAAATCATCGAGTGATTGTTGTTATTAGTGCTACGCTGTTTTCATCTGTGATTGTTAATTATTAATAGTGAAATTATTTTAATCGGTGAGTACTATTTGGTTTGAGGCTGTTTGTTAGATTCCATAGCATTGGGAGGGTTCCATATTTTAATGTGGAACCAAGTCAATAATAATAAATCATCCGTTCATTCGCTGTTTATGGTGGTTAACTACAGCTGTTTTGTTAAAACACTATTAAGTTAGACTTTACGTCGTTGATGTCTTTTTTTACTATTCGTGCTCTAAAACTGGCTTCTTTTAATTGTGTACAGGCGGAGTAAAATAAAAATTGAGCCGTTTAGTAGCTTAACTGGAATTACCTAAAGACTCTTAATTCACATTCGTTTCATCAAAAAGTTTTTGAAAAACAGATTCATTTCCCAAACGTATCATTTCACAAAACTACTTTTTTCCGAAACTGTAAATATCTAGTAACAACACCAATGTTCGACACTTTTAGCTGACATGCACCAATAATCGACAGAAGCTTTTAATTCTAAGATCATAGGGGTATAAATTGATTGTTGCAAAACAAATGAATAAATCTTATCTTCTTTGAGTAAGAATCAATGTCGAACATTGGTCCTTTGTCGACGACTGGTGTCTTTACCTTATTTAGTCATCCGTTTCTCAAAATCTTTTTGGTGAAAGGTTAGGCTCCCGATTGTTGTTTGTTTATTAGTGGGTATTATTTAGTTCTAATCTTGCAATTAACTAATTCTGGTTAGTTCAATGGGCATTAATTTAGAATACTTTATAAAAATTCGTTGACAAGTGCTATAATTACGGAATCTGTGAGCTGAGCTGACATCGGAGGCAAAGGGATCTCCGGTACTGTAGGTACGTCGGCGTCATAAATATGTTAACACTTTAGTACCTTGTCACTTTCATTCACTGAGACAATTACATATACTTATATATATATATGAAAGTGACAAGGTACTAAAAGGTACTTAAACATATTTATGACGTCGACAGTTAATCCCATCAAAAACATTTTAAATCCTCGTGACGCCCACCTTATGACAAAAAGCGAGATTTTTGTGACTAGAAATTTGAATCTACTAGTAAGGAAATAAAGGTCAATTAATTATCTGTGCTTTCAAATGTCATTTTCAATATTAACACGAATAAAAATGAACTTTATACTAATTACGATATGGTGTAATGTAAACTAAATTGCCTGGATTATGTAACTCTTATAGCACACCCGGTCTCACGGGGATATGTAACAAGCAAGCTTTAAAACGCAAGTGCTGTTTGGATAATGTCGTCAATATAATGTTGGTTATCATGTAGGTACACGTTATACGTTATATTTTGCCCAATAAGTAGACATTTTAAAAAGCAGGTACACCGGCAACACTAAGACACTTCTAACGACACCTCGCTTATCGAAATCGGGTCATCCGTTTATCCTTAACAAGGGAACTTATAAACATACTAAAAGTAATAAAAAATGATTTATTGTGACATAAAAGGAAACTACACGACATTACCACGCAGTATAGGTATACACCGGGTGTTGCCTGTAATAGGAGCTATAAATTGAGGGATCGCTTCTACTCTATAAACGTAACAAAATTTGTGCTACAACTTTAAAAAAATATGTATTTTACTATTTTGGATATTTTCGAACAAACTAAATAGTATTTTCAATATCTCTTCTTCTCTTCTTCTTAGCCCTTTTCAATCATTTCGATGTAGGCCTCCTTCAGTTTATGCCACTCTTTTCTATCTTGCGCTCTCTGTATCCACTTTGTCCCAGCCGCTCTTTTTATATCATCATACCAGCGCATTTGTGGTCTGCCGCGTGGCCGCTTTTCCCCCCAAGGTCTCCATTCCACAACTCTTTTGCACCATGATCCATGTTTACGAGTCACATGGCCAGCCCATTTCCACTTGAGCTTTGCTATACGGGTGATCACATCTATGACTTTGCTGTGTTCTCGAAGCCACTTGTTTGTCTTCCATTTTCAATATACTCCATCCAATAGTCTAGTTGACATCTACTGTCAGCCTAGCAACTTCGTAGTTTTCGCAATACATTGCTTGCTTAGAAAATCTAAATTCATTAATATCTAGTTAACAATTAGTAAGTTATTTTCAAAAGTTGTAGAATAAATGTTGTGTTACGTTTGTGGTGTGGAAACAATCCCTCAATTTATTGCTCCTGTTAGGTACAGGCAACACCCGGTATGTATACATTGTTCTGCGACAACAGGCTCATGTCTCAGCATGCTGCGAGCTGGGTCAGCAGCACAGCGCTGATTTTCAGACTGCGCCTAGCTCTCTGTTACATTTTAGCGAGTTGCAAGGGAAATATTACTACATTAATCTACTCGGTATTTTTATTTAATCACATTATTCCACTGAGTTAAAAACGATATTGCGTTTGACGTGCTTCAGTACCGTTTTTAACTCGTCCACCGTTACTGTCATGTACATAAAAGTTACCTGTCAAAACGTTGACAAAACTGAAACACGTCAAAGACAACACCGCTCCTATTTACATAAAAGTTAGAAATCGTCGGTGAAACTGCAACACCGCGTAACTAACAAATTGAATAAATTGCAAAATACACCTTAACGAGTAAGTCAGTAAGGTACACTTTGCAACTTTTTGAGTCCGCGTAACTACCCAATTCAATAAGTTGCAAAGTGTACCTTACTGACTTACTCGTTAAGGTGTATTTTGCAATTTATTCAATTTGTAGTTAGCCGGTGTTGCAGTTTCACCGACGAAATTGATGTTTAATAGAAGTGTTGAGTACTATGTTTCACCACAACGCATATAAATAGCTAGCGTATTGGCATGCAGCTAGCGGCCATTAAAATATTAACAAAAACAAAAATGACGTTTTTTTTTTTAAAAAAAACATTACCTATTTATATATTGACATTTTAAGAATAATAAGCCTTATTTACTAAAATGTGAACAGGTCAAAAGCATTACCCTCTACCTTCGGCAGTCGGGTAAAAATGAGGCCAAGTCGGCTCTACCGTCAGATAGCCTTGAGAATATAGAGCTAACAATAAGTCAGACTCTGGTGACCCACTTATCAATATTAACATAACGCTCTATAGGTTTTCCAAGTAGGTACATATTTAGATATTGCAAAGCTTATTCGTTAATTATTATTTTGAGAATACCACGAATATCTTGGCACTTACTGCGTACTGAGAGACGTCAAATAATTTGAAAGTGTGATTAAAATTGCTGCTGTCACTTTCTTTGCTATAATTAAATTGACATCTCTGATTGCGGCTGTTAATGCAATGTAGTCGTCGAAGCGTTCTATACTCTTACCCCCTTAGGCCGTTTGTCCACCGCCGCCGTCAACGACACGACAAGGATATTTTAATGGCCGATATCAAAATATCGTGACGGTGATTGTTTGTCTACCGCGACGATATCGGTGGTTAAGCCATCTCGTTATCGGTGTCGTGTCATTGACGGCGGCAGTGGACAAGTTCAAATGTGTTTTTTATTGCCGGTACATCGGCCCGTCACAATATCGGGCCCAGTTCTAGCGGCAGCGACGACCTACTCCAAGAATCGGGCATTGGGCGTGCGTTGGACAGGCAGCCATATAGGTAGTAGGTACCTAAATGTAAAAAAAAAAAAAATATTTAGTGCTGCAGGACACAATTAATTATTACAGCTTATAATTACAACATATAGAAAATTTTACTGCAGCAAAAGGATCAAAGTCAGCTGGTGCTGGCCGTAGTCTTGCAGGACTGTTGCTTAGCGTTTTTTTTTTTCTCCTTTTTGTACTGAATACTTAATCAATAACAGTGTCAGAAAGTTGTCCCTACAATAGCTAAAAAAAATAAAAATGCAAAAAAATACCCACACTTACCATGTTATTTATTTTTAAATTGACGGCTAAAGTTGTTGTGTTGGCAAGCAACAGTGTTCATTGTTGTGTTCCGGTGTGGGGATAAGACAACCGGTGAAATTACTAGCATAGAGGCATTCCCTTAGTCCTCAGGGTTGGCAATGCATTTGAGGTCGTAGGATTATAGTCTTGAGAATTCAAATGTCTATGGGTCTCAGATTCCACTTACCATCAGGTGGGCTGAGTGCTCGTGTGCCTTGTCCTTAACATATATATATATATAAAAAAAAAAAAAAATTGCCTTCATGTTAGGCGATAGGCTTGCAGCCTGTCACTTATACACTAGTAAACTTCTTGACCTGACTGTGCAAAATGTGGTATTTCTGTAGCTCTGCCTACCCCACTTTGGGAAAACAGCCTTGATGTTACATATGAATGTGTTCCTTATCCTTATCGTAACTTATATTATAAATGCGAAAGTAATCTGTTAGTTTGTTTGTTGATTTGTCACGGTTCAATAATAATGTATGTATGTATGTTATATAATAAAATACCGAAGAAAACTATATGAAAGTGCCAATAACGTAGTATTTATAGAATTTTAAGGCAATACTCATTTTCAAAGCAATATATTGATTGATCGAATTATAAAATTAAATATATATTAGTCTTAATTCACCCGGTTAATAAAAAAAAAAAAAAATGGAATGATTAACCGTTTCAGTTTTTGCTTAAATGTATGTGCCGCTACTTCGGCGCCGGTCATCTCGTTATCGTCGTGTCGTTGATGGCGGCTGTGGACAAACGGCCTTACTAACAAACGTGGAACAACCGTGGGGTAGCTTATGCCATGCTTCGTCCTTATCTGTAATTGTGACTTTTGCATCTGACGGAAAGTGACAAAGCATGGCGTGAGCTACCCCACGGTTATTCCACTAAAAAAAGTAACGGGGTATTACTCGTAGTGAACACATTTGTAGAAGTGTTGGTAATTGGAGGGAGATTAGTGATCAATCCTGTTTCCTTGAGACAGATGTCGAATCAATCAATCAGTCAGCTACACATTAAATTTAAAATGCTTATTCTATTACCATGCAGTTTGCTCTTTGATATTACGGCAGTTCGTTTATTATAGGATGATGGAACCAGTAATGGACAATGACCAGTTATGGACAGTTGATTCTTATCTACAGTAGATAAGGGTAATCAATACTGGACCGTATGATCTTTGAATTAAGAGTTATGTTGAAGTAGGACGCTAGCGGTTCGAAGTCTTCCTTAAGAGGCCGAACACGAAATTTCGCCGATTTCGCTGATTTTCGTGATTTTAGAGACGTGATTTTGAAATACTTTACTTCTACAAATTTTAATGCGCAACACGAAAGATAATTTAGATTTTCAACGAATGTATGAAATACTTTTTTGTTTTTATTATTTAATTTTGATTAATCGAACTGAAACCGGCGACTGTTTTGTGAGTTTTGCTGTAAGAGGTTTAGAATATCGCATATTCACGAATCGTTTTGACGTCTTAAAGGTATGAAAAAACAGCAATTGATTGCTGTAAAAGTTGTCTAAAAAATCGATGAATTACTTTTTACCACCTTTAAATTTTTTTTATGTGTAAAAAAATTATGAACTTGGTAAATTTTTATAGAAAATGGACAAACAATAGTTTTAAATTTCGACGTTTTAAAACACTCGTTCATAAAATAAAAAAAAACAGTAATAAACTTTAGTTCAAAATCAACCCATTACTTACCTTAAAAACACATCCAAAAATTAAAAATTAAATAAATATATATAATGTTGTGGCGACCTAGCGACATCTAGTGAAAACTTGTAACAAACAACTCGCCAGCGCCACCAGCGGCAGACAGCGCAACTAAATCTGACAGTGCGCTACATCGCGCTAACGAAGTTTCTTCAGTCGGTTGACTTATATACCACTTCCAACTTCATCCAAACGGACTTCGGTCCCCAGGCACAACACCCGCCTGGAGAGAGATCTCTCTATTGTCCTCTCTACTTACATTGGTGACCCCCGACGTGATCCTCTCTCTACTACATTGGTGACCCCGACGTGATTGTCTTCCTACATTGGTGACCCACGACATTGGACATTTACGCAACCTGACGACCTTCAAGCACTATGACGCAGTCTCACAGCAAGCCAGACAAACCACACTGTGCACCACTAGCATTCTGATATATCTCCATGCCTGGTGTCTACAGTGTGCACAATACTCTCAATCAGCAACGCGACTCACTGCGTCCTACTACGAGTACTTCACGGAGCAGATACACGACTCACTGTGTACTCTCCACTCCACTCCTCTTCTCCTGCTACGCTCGCCAACGCGGCTCTGAGCTCTACTAGAGACATCACATCCACTAATGGCACTTGCAAGCGGCATTTTCAACGCACAGACTGCACGTCATCCATCACCATCAACCTCCGGTCTCAAAGGGGGGCTGGTGTGGCGACCTAGCGACATCTAGTGAAAACTTGTAACAAACAACTCGCCAGCGCCACCAGCGGCAGACAGCGCAACTAAATCTGACAGTGCGCTACATCGCGCTAACGAAGTTTCTTCAGTCGGTTGACTTATATACCACTTCCAACTTCATCCAAACGGACTTCGGTCCCCAGGCACAACACCCGCCTGGAGAGAGATCTCTCTATTGTCCTCTCTACTTACATTGGTGACCCCCGACGTGATCCTCTCTCTACTACAATGTTTTAAAATAACCTAAATCCCGAATTTAAATTCTCGACAAAGATAAAAAAGTAGCTCATTCATTCGTAACTCATTTATTCGATTATAGCTGAAATGATATATCATGATGTGCATTAAAACTTATAGAAAAGCAGTATTTAAACTGTAAAATCATGAAAATAACCAAAATTGGCAAAATTTCGTATACGGCCTCTTAAGGTATGGTTCTAATGTTGGGCACCGCGATTGGGTAATGTGACCCACTGTTTAGTGTGAATTTATTATGACGCACGGACCAACGCAAGCGCAGCTTATATGAAACTCAGTGATGTATCAGCGTTTTAACTTTGCAAAGTTTACCGTGGGCGTTGTCTTATCCCCACAAGGGATCACAACGATGCGAAAACTGTTGCACTCTAATACTTATATAACATCACGCCTTCATTCCCAAAAAGCGGTTGGCAGAGCTACAGAAATACCAACAACTCTAAAAAGACTTGTTAATAATTCTGTAATCTCATTACACACACTTACTTTAATAGAAAATTATTAATGTTTCATTTTGCGACTCATTGCCGTTTTTACTGCATAAGAAATTAATTACTTAAGAATGGCACTCAAAGTCGTGTTATAATGCGCGGCATGTAAGTAAAAACTGCGCAGAAGTCGATTTTAGGGTCTCACCTGTGGTGAGAGCGGGGCGAGAGTCGCTTCTCACCTCCTCCGCCACCCCGCGCACGCGTCGCTTTGGCCTGGGAGTAGGAGTCGAAACTACCGCGCAGTAGCGGCCATGTTGGTTTTTACTTACGTGCCGTGGATTATATAAAGTTTGAATCTCTGTCATACTAACTTTTACAATTGTATGTTACCAAATAAAAGTACACTTAAGACACGATTTCTTGAAAATCAACCCCTAACAGAAGAAATGCCAAACGAAATTTACGCGAACGAAGTCACGGGCGTCCTCGAGTCATTAATAACTAAAATATCGATTAACATTAGTGATACTGTTCAGCTTTCAACCTTGATAGACTTAAACAAACACTCAATTATACCGGCTATTGATTCCCCATTAGCTTCAATTGTAAAGTACATTCCATTAGTCTCCACAATACCTAATCGGATCAACTACAAATAGGAAAAACTAAAAGAACACGCGAGGCTCATTTCTTTGTATGGCGATAACATCAACGAATTCGGTTCGTTTTTACGACAGATTTTGTGTAGTCGAAGGTTTTGAACCTATTACGTTGCTGTGAATCGAACCGTAAAGTTTTTCTTACCTGTGATAATAACCCCGAAAGTTGCCAACGCATTTGCAGCCTTAATATAACAGATAAGAGCCGCAGACCCGGGGCTCATTTGATTTCTCTATGGTACCAAAAATATCAATGCTGTACATACGTGTTGTTTCAGACTCCTAGCCCCTAAGCGCTATGCCCCAATCAAGGTGATGCCCCTGAAGACGAAGACACAATGCGGTACAACTACCTGAAGAAACCGATGTCCGGCTTAAGGAGTGACAAGATTGTAAGTAGCAGATGCATGTCGATACGCAGGTTTTTTTATGAGGGGTAGCATAGAAAATTGGCACTTTTGCTCCTTGAGTTGACTCCTCGATTCATTGATTTGCACTTTTGTACTGTTCTACCTTTATTCCTGTAAGGTTTCATGGCTCCTTAGGTTTCTGGCCCCTTGGTAGCTTTAAATCTTTGGAACTTTGAAACATTTTTTAAATCATACATTTTTATGGAGGTTTTAGTACACTTACGTGACTTAGTGCCAACTTCACCATATGATATTGAATTTAATCAATGTTAATCAACTGTTAGTTCATACATTTTTACAACTGTTAACGCTCTAATCATCCGTTAAGTGGTAAACATCGTTTGGTGAAATTGGTACTTAGGCTACCACTAATTAAAATTTTATTGCAAACTATGTGAAACATACATGTGTCAAATTAGTAAATTCATCAACAAATTTGTTAAAGTGAATGGCATATTTATTCATCTTTTTTTCAACAGTGGCGCTGGCGGTGCCAGTGGAGCGTCGTGACTATCATGGCGATAGCTTTAGTCCTCTATAACGCCGTTGCGAACATCTGGCTGCTGCACCCCCCCTCGTGTCCCACGCACGCCTCCCCCCCGACCGGCGAGGCGCCCTCCTGCGAGCCCTGCGCCGAGCCCGCCGTCAGCGGCGTCGACGACGACCCTGTCTCTCGCATGGACCTGCGACTCGGGAGATGGGATGGCTCCAGGACTTACAAGATGTTCGACTACGCAGCAGTTGGCGATTTGTACGCAGAGCTATCCATCAACCGCCGCGTCTGCTTGGCGACACAGAGCTCCATAGAAAGACTAGATGAGCTGTTAAGGATAGCGGCGCACTGGTCTGGACCTATTTCAGTTGCTGTCTTCGTGGCGGGAGACGAGCTCAGACTCCTAAGAGCCTTTGCGATGTGGCTGTTTAGATGTCAACCAGAAATATTCATGCGTCTAGCGCTGCATGTGGTGACACCTGCTGAGAGACCGGCTGTGCATGGCAACGTCCCCAACTGGGCGAGGGATTGTGAAGCCAAGCCTTTGCCCGCCATTGAGATCAAATCAGACACGATGGCCTGGAGAATTCGGCATCCGTACCCTCAGAACCACTTGAGGAACTTAGCGAGAAAAAACTGTCAAACACCGTTTGTATTCCTAGTAGATGTAGATATAGTGCCCTCGAAGGGTATGGCTGAAGCTTTAGATGCGTTCCTCGCGAAGGCGCCGAGGTGCCCGCTCTGTGCGTACGTGGTGCCAACGTATGAGCTAGATCTGAGGGTGGCTAATTTTCCGGCGAACAAGTCGGAGCTGCTGAGGCTGTCAAGAAAGAAGCTAGCAATACCGTTCCATAGGAAGGTGTTCATTTACAACCAGTACGCTTCTAATTTTACCAGGTTAGTTTCTTATGCATGTGTTATTATAATAGCTGAGTTATTATAAGGCTCTTTTCGGCTTGGTAAAACCATATTACTGATGCCATGACATATGCGGCGACCTAGCGACATCTAGTGACAACTTGTAACAAACAACTCGCCAGCGCCACCAGCGTCAGACAGCGCAACTAAATCTGACAGTGTGCTACATCGCGCTAACGAAGTTTCTTCAGTCGGTTGACTTATATACCACTTCCAACTTCATCCAAATGGACTTCGGTCCCCAGGCATAACACCCGCCTGGAGAGAGATCTCTCTATTGTCCTCTCTACTACATTGGTGACCCCGACGTGATTGTCTTACTACATTGGTGACCCACGGACTTCGGTCCCGGTGTGGCGACCTAGCGACATCTAGTGACAACTTGTAACAAACAACTCGCCAGCGCCACCAGCGTCAGACAGCGCAACTAAATCTGACAGTGTGCTACATCGCGCTAACGAAGTTTCTTCAGTCGGTTGACTTATATACCACTTCCAACGACATCCAAACGGACTTCGGTCCCCAGGCACAACACCCGCCTGGAGAGAGATCTCTCTATTGCTCTCTCTACTACATTGGTGACCCACGACAATGGACATTTACGCAACCTGACGACCTTCAAGCACTATGACGCAGTCTCACAGCAAGCCAGACAAACCGCACTGTGCACCACTAGCATTCTGATATATCTCCATGCCTGGTGTCTACAGTGTGCACAATACTCTCATTCAGCAACGCGACTCACTGCGTCCTACAACGAGTACTTCACGGAGCAGGTACACGACTCACTGTGTACTCTCCACTCCACTCCTCTTCTCCTGCTACGCTCGCCAACGCGGCTCTGAGCTCTACTGGAGACATCTACTACTACTGGCACTTGCAAGCGGCATTTTCAACGCACAGACTGCACGTCATCCATCACCATCAACCTCCGGTCTCAAAGGGGGGCTGGTGTGGCGACCTAGCGACATCTAGTGACAACTTGTAACAAACAACTCGCCAGCGCCACCAGCGTCAGACAGCGCAACTAAATCTGACAGTGTGCTACATCGCGCTAACGAAGTTTCTTCAGTCGGTTGACTTATATACCACTTCCAACTTCATCCAAATGGACTTCGGTCCCCAGGCATAACACCCGCCTGGAGAGAGATCTCTCTATTGTCCTCTCTACTACACATATAATGTTGTTGTAAACGTTATGATAAATAATTATTAATTTGATGGTATCGTGATCGAGGAAAAGTAATACGTTTTTACGGAGTAGTTTAGAGCCCGCTAATAAATAATGGATACAAGTGTCATACAACATTTTGTTATGTTGTCGCCCATAGTTGTATATTTCATAAAAGTTTGAAATAATTCGATTTACAGTAAAGCATTTGATCGGGTTGACCATAACTTATTATTAGGTAAGCTTTATTTAGTTGGAATCAGGGGTGACCTCTTGAGGTGGTTCGCGTCCTACATAGTAAACCGATGTCAGTCAGTTGTCATTAACAATTATATGTCAAGCTGGGTGACTATTCCCAGTGGAGTTCCCCAGGGGTCGTTGTTGGGACCACTCCTTTTCAATGTTTTTGTTAATGATATTAAATGTTGTTTCCGGTTTGCTAGGGTACTTTGTTTTGCAGATGATATGAAGATTTTTGCCGAAATTGCGTCACCGGAGGATGCTGTTGCCCTACGATCCGATCTGCGCCGGCTTGATTTTTACTGTCATCTCAATAAGTTGGACCTCAATCCTTCAAAATGTGTTTATTTAACTTTTTCACGTAAAATTAATCCCATATCTTCTAGTTATTCATTGAAAGGTAGCATTCTTCAAAAAGTATCGAGCATGCGTGATTTGGGGGTTGTTCATGATTCTAAACTTGTTTTTAATGATCATATTAACGAGATCGTGTCTAAAGCTGCTAAGTCTCTTGGTTTTATTATGCGTAGTTCAGCTTGTTTTTCACATCCTAAGACCGTGAAAGTCCTATATTGTGCTTACGTGAGGAGCAGGTTGGAATATGCATCTCAGATCTGGAATCCCCAATATCAAGTTTATATAGATAGGATCGAACGTTTGCAGACAAAATTTCTCAAATTTCTATGCTATAAATTAAAATGTAAGTATAGTTCCGCTGATTACTTTAAATTGTGTAAGCACCACCATCTTTTACCGCTTGTAAAGCGCCGAGAGGTTGCCGATATAGTGTATCTATTGAATATAGTTAACGGCAATGTGGATTGTCCTGATTTATTGGGCAGAGTTTCTTTTAATATTCCCACTAGGAGTGTGCGGTATTTTCGTCCTATTTCGGTTTCCCTAGCTTCTACTAATTATAGGAAAAATAGTTTTTTGTGCAGAGCTGGTCGGAGTTTGAATAGTGTGTTAAGGAGTATTGATTTTGACATTTTTGCAAGTAGTATTAATTCTATAAAGAATTAATTAATTCAATATTTTGTGAACAATCTTCATATATGATAAATTTTTCGGGTGTGCGTGCAGGTGCTGGTTGGCATAGTTATTGCGTACAGTAAAATTTGGTGGCCTGTAGGTAGTAGTTGTTATTAATTAATTATATTTTCCTCTCTCTCACTGTTTAAACGTTTAACTTAGGCTTATTCTTTTTCATATTACTTAATTGCTATATGTGAGAACCTGTAATTGGCTATGTTTTGTTACTCTAGTTTCTAATTTCTTTTGTAAAGCTGTTGGTTTTCCATGGATTAATAAATAAATTAAATTAATAAATTAAATTAATAAAAACAAACACGAGAATGCCACTTGATTTCTTTCTAATAATCGTTGCCTTATAATTTTGTAAATATTTCAGGATTTTTATAAAACTAACTTAACCTAACCTACATATAGGATGCACGGTACACGATGATCTTGAAATAAACTCTGAAATATTTAGAGTTTCGGGAAAAACACGGTTTTCCAAATGATATGTTAGTGAAATGAAACTGGCTGTGAAATGTTTTTTAAGAAATTATAGGATACGCTTTAACTTCACTATCACCACCAGGTGGGAAGCCTCCGGCGGCAACGAGAGTGCGCGCACGCACGTGAGCCACAACGTGACGAACTTCGAGCTGCTGTACGAGCCGTTCTACGTGGCCGCCGACACCGTGCCGCCGCACGACGAGCGCTTCCTGGGCTACGGGTTCACCAGAAACACTCAGGTTTTTTTTTTTTTTCAATGTCTGTCGTTTGATTAGCCAGCGTCATGTCGATTGAGATTAAAAATATATAATTTATAAACGGAATCATTAATAAAGAAATAGTTACTATTCCTGATTCCTTATGAGTAACGAGACACAAACACAACTACAAGGACTCAGGTATTTACTGCAGCCAAAGTAATTCATGGTGTTGAGGAGGAGGAGCAGAGGCGTGGTAGTAAAATAGGCAGTATAGGTTTAGGAATCTTAGGTAGGCTTCCTCCAATATCTCCAACCTGGTAGTTTTATGGCGCTTAGGCTAAAGCGCCATTATTAAGTATATGGCGCTTAGGCTAAAGCGCCATTATTAAGTATATGGTACTTAGGCTAAAGCGCCATTATTTAATTATATGGCGCTTAGGCTAAAGCGCCATTATTAAGTATATGGTACTTAAGCTAAAGCGCCATTATTAAGTATATGGTACTTAGGCTAAAGTGCCATTATTAAGTATATGGTACTTAGGCTAAAGCGCCATTATTAAGTATATGGCGCTTAGGCTAAGGCGCCATTATTAAGTATATGGCGCTTAGGCTAAAGCGCCATTATTAAGTATATGGCGCTTAGGCTAAAGCGCCATTATTAAGTATATGGCGCTTAGGCTAAAGCGCCATTATTAAGTATGGGGCTTAAGCGTTTTTGCCTTTCTACTTTTGATGTGCCATTAACAACGCGCATATTTATTGTTACGTCCAGAGGCCCTAGTCCTAACGCTTCTCTTTTCTATTGCTCAAAACGTATGGAATGACAGTTGAGCATGTGGTTTATGAGAATGTCATCACATACATGTTGAGTGACAGAAAGAAAAGTATTGCAATTTGTTTATATGCTTTTAAAAATTCGATATGTATTCGATTCGGCGGTTTACTCTGTACTAATTATTTTAGGGTCCCATTCCGAAGTCGGTTTATGTCTTCGAGTACTACCACTATCAGTATTATTGTGGCTTTAACCAACATACGTATAATGTAATCTCCTTTCTATTCAAGCGATACTGATTGACTTGTGATTATACAAACAAAATCCCCAAGGTAACGGAATTCGTTTTAATGTAATCGGACTGCATTGCAATCATTGTTACGTAGCGTTGCGTACTTCGAAAGTACGCGTTTGAAATAGAATAGAGAATAGAATAGAATGAAATCCTTAGTACTGGCGTAAAAAGTCACGGTAGGTAATCGTTTAAGGTGGTCTGGCGCATTGCCAGGTTCTCTGACCCCGATCGGCGGAATGCCAAGATGGCGTCGGTAGTCCACGTCATAGGTTTATGATCATATTGATCACATCACCTTGGTTGGTTGGTATAGTGGTGGTAGGACCTTGTGCAGGGTCCCCCCGGATCGCTGCCATTCCTTTAACCAACCGGCAGAAGCAGTATTCGCTTTATTGTGGTGTAGATGACCCGTGAAATTACTAGCTTACAGGCATTTCATTTCCTCAACGCATTTTCAGTTAGCATCGTTTAAAAGATAACCATCATTATCTCAGGGCTGATACGACACCGTGAAAACGATATTGCCTTTGACGTGTTTCCATTGTTTTCAACGTTTTGATAGTTCTTATTTACCTAGTAGTGCAGTAATGGCGGCTGAGTTAAAAAATAAAACACTTCAAACGCAATATCGTTTTGAGTAGGGCTTATTCCACCTAATTTGCATAATGCCTAATTTACCAATACTCCTAGATCAATTCAATTCAATTGTTTTGCTTTATGGCAATCGATCGCTTTTGGGGTGCAACCATTACTGCCAATGACTAGTTTATGACAACAGCACTGCGTTTAAGTTGATTGACCAGTTTTTAGATAAGGGCCGAAACGTGGATTTAGGGGTGTTTGTTGTGAAACCTGTGGAAGACATACACATCACATATAGACAACACAAATATTAAAAAGTGGGGGGTGAAAGATAAGCTTAAGCCACCAGTGATTGATTACAGTTTTATATTTTGGGAGTGAATATATCCTGTTAGTTTTTTTAAAATGTCTCAAAAGGATTTAGTGACATAATACCTAAATCCTAGAATGCCTAACTTTTTGTCTCATAACATGACACCTTAATTTGAATACAGCTGAATTTTAAAATGTCTTGTTCTCATGATGGACAAACTTCACAACAGCTTTATCGCAGGACACTGTATGTTCAAAACAACCCGAGGGGCTATTGTCTAACGCACCCGCAATCGCAACCGGCTTCAAAATGGGGCAATTGTTTTCATATTGTATGCAGACGAGCGTTCGATTTTCAAAATGAAAACGATCGTGATTACGAGTGCGTTAGACAATAAGCCCTCAGGTGCCTGAGTACCTAAATTTCAAATAGCCTAGTTAACCTTCATGTATAATTTTCTTTACTATCTTATTTAGTGCTGGCCACTTACATTGAAGTAGGTAGGTACCAATAATATAAAGACAATGCAAACTATTTCGGCATTTTGAAACTGTGTCATTTTGGAATTCTGGAGTTTTCAGTTTAAGCTATTTTGAAATTTTGTCGTATTTGTGATTCGGCATTTTAAGGACGTGTACATTTCAATATTTAGGCATTTCGGACATGAGACGTTTTAGGTCAAAGTCATTAGGACATTTGTGTATTTTAGGAATGAGACAAATGGATATTCGGGTATTATGAGCGCATGGCAATTTGTAACTTAGTTAAATTAGTAAATTACGTATTATAAACATTTGGTGGAGTCACTCATCGTTTTAACCTAGTAGCATAGAGACCCAGTTTTAGTGTTAAGCCGTGTTTGCGATCCGTGGGTGCCAATATCAGTAGGTACAATGTTTCTCGTATATTTTATACAAATATTAACGTAATTACAACTCGAGCGAAATTTTTAATTTTTGAGAAGTGTACTAACAAATTCTCAAAAAATCTAAATTTTATAGATCTCTCAAGGTCAATTTATGTGAGATTGTCCTGTGACATTTATTTATTATTTTTAGTACTCTTTTGAAGCCTTCCCACTGAGTTTAATATTCACATATTGCGATTTTTATCTACCATCAAACCGTATAGTATTGTCATCATTATGTTAGCTCTTATTTACTTGATATTAATGGCGGCCGAGTTGAAATTAAATCATGCCAAAAAGAATATGGTTCAGGATAATGTAAAACGGAAATCATTAAAAAAAGCGCAATGTTTACTAAACGTTTTTTGTTTCTTTCGAATCATTAACTGTTTTTATTAAAAAACAAGACTATCAGTGGAATATATACTGATTTTAATAAATACTTCGTAACGTAAACCAGTACGAGTGTCTCTAGTGAGTAGTTAATTGGCTTTTGGTTTGGCCCACCAAACCAATTTTGCGCTTTTTTAATGATTTCCGGTTTACATTATCCTGAACCGTTGCCTCACACCGCCTCCACAAAAAGTCTTAATTATCACCAAGAACACTAACAATATAATATTTTAGACGCTATTTTTAACTTCAACCGAAACATTTTTCTATACACACACAATTCAGATCAGCTCTGGCTTTACGGCTAGCTAATGCTGAGTTGGGACCGTTTCGCAACAGTTTCTCTGTTCTTTTGTATGTATGAAATGCAATTTTGTACTTATTATTGCGAATAAATGTCTCTTTATCTTTATCTTTATATCTGGAGATCTATAATAATCGGTAAAACAATATTCTTTATATAGATTTTTGTTCAACTCGGCCGCCATTAATGTCAAGTAAATAAGAGCTAACATAATGATGACAATACTATACGGTTTGATGGTAGATAAAAATCGCAATATGTGAATATTAAACTCAGTGGGAAGGCTTCAAAAGAGTACTAAAAGTAATAAATAAATGTCACAGGACAATCTCTATACTACTCTAATCAATATACTCATTTTAATAAATACTTCATAACGTATACGAGTACGAGTGTCTCTAGTGAGTAGTTTTTTGGCTTTTGGTTTGGTCGGCAAAACCAAATCTACCTATCGGTGGTTTGGATATAACAATGCATGTAAATAAAAAAAGTATTGACTTACTTTTAGCACAGCTCTTAGTGTTAATTTTCACTTGTAAGTTTAATATATTTTGTCTAGCTTCGTAGGCACCGTCAGTCCCAACTAGGCTAACTGCCTCATCATCTTTACGATCGAAAATTAGTTAATTTAATGTGAGCATTTCAAGCATAACTGTATTATTAAGTAAAATAAAATTTTGTTGACATGATTGATAAAAACTGATGAAAACTGTAAAGGGCCGTATGTCTCGCCCGTGTTAGCGTGATATAAAAGCGATATACTGGCGTAATACCAAAAAAACCGGGCAAGAGCATGTCGGACCATGCTCTATAGGTATGTCACAGGTAACACTGAAATGGTAGTGATGCAGCTCATTTGCCTTTAGATTCTGAACTCATCTTAGAGTACTTATAATATGTGTGTAGATAAAATACTTTAGGCGATTCAAAACCACACTCTTGTTTAAATAATTAAATATATTCAGGGAAGTAATCTTATCATACATTTGACCTAGTTAGTAGTAAACTAAGCTGCCGTAATATCAAAGAAGGCGGCTAAGTTCAATGTTGTACTCAAAGCCATACTTTACTGCTTTACATGAACAAATAAAAGTGTCAATATTAAGGTTTTTGTACGTCGCACGTGATAAGACCAGAGGGCTTATTGTCTAACGCACTCGCAATCACGATCGTTTTCATTTTGAAAATCGAACGCTCGTCTGCATACAATATGAAAACAATTGCTCCATTTTGAAGCCGGTTGCGATTGCGAGTGCGTTAGACAATAGCCCCTCGGGTTTTAACAAAATACAGTTTGAACTAGTATGATAACTTTCAAATAAAAATTAAAAAAATGCTCCTTATTTCCCAAAAAAAAGTGAATAGGACTCGTGCGGTGCCCTATCTTGCTTTCCCTCTTCCCAACTGGACTATTTATTATAGCGTAAAATACCACTGTTCCTTTGTATATCTTAATCTTAGCTCAATCAGAAAATATACTTGCACACACACACACACACACACACACACACACACTCATCTCGTCTCGTCTGGCCCTACTGAAAATCAGCGTCACATTATCACCATATCTTGTGACTTGTGACACAAGCTGAGTAGAGACCATTTTGGACACCACTGTAAATAGTTAGTTGTAAGTTATTGTTATTACTGTTTTTATATTTGAATTTTTCACTGTTTAATACAAACTACCATATGTCATTTTATGTAAATGTGTGTCCAAATAAATCATTCTTATTCTTATTCTTATAATTAGTTACATTAATGGTAAACAAATTAAATTTCTCGCATCTCTCCAATTGTGTTCACGTTTGATCTAATAATAAGGCCATGGTCCGGGGCCCTCTTTAATATTTAAGAAAAAAAATATTTCTTGTTATAGCCGCAATAGATAATATACACAGTACACACTCTGTGAAGACAGCCCGCTGACAGAGAGATGGACAGCGGAGGTTTAGACATAGACTAAGAACTACAAGCTAAAGGGCTACTTTACGTGCTAAAAAAGGGTTATCAACCCTACATAAAGTCGATAATGCTACTGTAGAATAGTGCAGTTCACGTCATTATTTATTCACCTGCAGCTGTTTCGTCCTACGGCGGGGACGATTTAAGTTCCATTGCACTTCGTCGGTAGCCATAGTTACGACCAACCCCAACTTACATCAGTGGGGCTAACATGCCACAGGATCTAGTTTCAAATGACGTCAAACGGGAGCTAGAAACAAAAAATGACAGCCACCCGGGGTTTAAGTTGCTTAGTAAGAAAAGGAACAGTAAAACAAAACACAATTTTATTTAAAGCCTTAACTGTTTATTCTTACGTTGGAATACGGAATAGACGAATTAAAGTCCCGAGCCTATGTCAAAATGTTGTTGTTAGGCCCACGTACTTATATTTACTGCGCCACAATTCAACACGGTAAAACCATATTGCTTAAGACATGTTATGTCGGCCGCCATTACGGTCATGTAACTAAGAGCTATAAAAAGTTGACACTACACGTTAAAGACGCTATAGTTTTTACCCAGTAGAATACTGCCAAAGAAGGCGGCTATCTGTAATGTAATTAAATAGTCAAAGCGTTCTATACTCTATTTGTATTACGGCAGTAGAGAGGACTTGGGCACGTATTATGGTCGCCTTTATAGCGGCTTCGCTCTTACATATTGGTCAGAAAGTTACAGATGTTTTATACACGTTTAACCATAGTGATAAACACGACCATAATAGCCCTTTTATAACACAAAACAGAAGCACAATACTGACACAAACCGTTGAAATGGCTAAAGGCACAGGCTCAGCCGGTGCCACGATATTTTATAATAGGGAACATGAATAATTTTCTTTCTTACGCTCTATGTAGTGCTGTGAAAGAAAAGGATAACTGTATACCTACGAAAAACTGTCGTGTTATTTTTTCATACGATTTGGAGCTTTGAAACGCCATAGTTCAGACCCCCTGGAAAACACTGCTCAAAATCGACGACAGGAATAACGTCACAGTTGTTGTTACATGTTTAAAATATACGGACCTTATAAAGAAATGCATTTATTTCAGAAATAACTATAGTAAATAAAATAAAAAAATAAAAATACGTAAACAAAATGAGGATGCCGAAAAAAAACTAAACCTTAAAAGAAGTTTTAAAATGTTAACAGGTTTTGGTTAATGAATCAAAACTTATATCGCGTTTTATAAGCTTTTTTACGTTATCTCCTAAATCGTATCAATGGAACTCAATTCTGGGCCTCTATTCTACTGCGTTAAAACGATATCGAGTTTGACGTGTTTTAGAATTGTTTATGTCACAGTCGCCATTATTGTAAATGACATAAGAGTTATCAAAACATTGACAATACGGACACACGTCAAAAACGATATCGTTATTATTGTGTAGAATCCCAGCCCTGTTTTTCAAGCATTCCCTATTGCACCGCTGATTTTCAGCCTTAAAATTGGTTACAATACAATTTGTCACAATTAGTTACGGCGGTAAGTATAAAAATGAGACACTCCGCTGAACGCAACTTGTGGTTCCGTGGGTCATACTTAGAATACTTCAGATACTTTAACATATACTCGAATCTATTGTCAGAGAACACGAGCGTGTTAATATATTTCAAATAGAAATAGAAATAATTTTACAGTCAAAACTTAAAACAATACACAGAATATAATATAACACAACATAAAAAGTAGCCATAAGTACTAAATAAAGAGAGATAAAAGAGATAAAGAGACATTTATTCGCAACAATAAGTACAAAATTACATTTCATTCATACAAAAGAACAGAGAGACTGTTGCGAAACGGTAGCTAGCCGTAAAGCCAGCGCTGATCTTCCGTTGGAACCGCTTGGTGAAGAGACGGAAAGTGACACTTAATACAAAACAACGCAAAAAGAAAAACAACATGGGTTATCATAAAATTTAAACATAATTTAAACAAAATATAATATGTAAGTGAAAAAATAAAAATAAAAATTACGACTTTTATTTTTATTTTTTTATGTTATGGAGAAGGCACACGAGCACTCAGGCCACCTGATGGTAAGTGAAATCTGAGACCCATAGACATTTGAATTCTCAAGACTCTAATCCCAAGACCTCAAATATGTTGCCAACCCTGAGGACTAAGATGGAATGCCTCTATGCTAGTAATTTCACCGGTTGTCTTATCCCCACACCGGAACACAACAATGTGAACACTGTTGCTTGGCGGGTGGTTAATGGATAAGATGGTGGTAGCGATCCGGACGGACCCTGCACAGGGTCCTACCACCACTAAAAACGATACGACTGTCTACGGGCGGTCAAGTCAAAGTAAAATCATATCAAATGTAATGCCAAATAGGGTGCCATTTACAGCTCTTGGTCTCTCCACTTACTTATGTTGCCGAATGTAAAGTATTTTAAAATGATGATAATAAATGACATGACATGACGTTTAACAGGAAAAGTTGTGTGACACAGACGTTTTTTAATATCCGCTGTTTTGAGGAGAGTCATCCATCGTCGGCGGTGATAATTGGATTTTATTGATTTATGCCAAAACTCTAGCAATTGTCTCATACACGAGTACACAGACGTGTAGACAGATTCATACAGTTTGTATATATTAAGAGGATTGTGAAGCGATGCTTAAATCGCGTAGCTGTCAAAAATAATCCATACAAATTTAGCTCCGGGAGATAACGTTTCTCACCCCCTAAATCTAATCCGATTTCCACGATTTTTGAATATGTTGTAGATATTATGAAAAAGGTTTTTTTAAAATGTATGCAAGCAGTTTTTCTTCTTATTAAAATCGATGGCATGGTTCCTAAAAACAGATCTTCGTACGTCGTATAGTTTCAGAATTTCCCATACTGACCTTTTTAAAAGAGACACCCTGTATAGCTCTGTCCTTTTCTCTGAGCGTAAACAGAACTGTGGTGCTAGACAAGTTGCATTCGACAATCGTTAGCGATTATGTTTCTATTGACAAATATATGGAATTGACGTAAGTGTCACGTTACTATCTCGGTGGCTTACGTCAATTCCATACATTTGTCAATAGAAACATAATCGCTAACGATTGTCGAATGCAACTTGTCTAGCACCACTGCATTGTTATGTCATGATAACCCCCCAGAGGTGCGAAAATCATAACGTCGCCCTGCCCTGATGAAAATAGTCATAAAGCCTGGGAATATTCCTGCGCGTGCGCAACCCGACACCGGCGTACGTCGGCGCCATTAACGCGCCCCTGTAGCCAATCAGAGCGCCACATTCATCCGCGCTGTCAGCTGACGGATTTAACGACACTTGGCGTTGTGAATAGAGCGATAATGATGTTTGAACAGCTATTTTTTGTTACTGTTTAAAAACGGCATATATTGTGTATGTGTGTTTTTGTCCACAATAAACAGTTAACAATAATACTATCAAACAAACAATCAATCAATACTTGTATACAGAAATGCATACTTAAATCATTCGAAAACATCCAAAACTCGCGCGCTCATTATACAAACTTTTTACCAAACCGGGAATCAAACCCAGGACTGCTAGCTTCGTAGGCAGGGTCGCCATAACTAGGCTTGCTAAACGCGACATAGCTTTTACTTACTCACACATTTACCGGAATCAGGGCCTCTATTCACGTGCGTTAAAACGATATCGTGTTTGACGTGTTTTTGAATCGTTTATGTCACAGTCGCCATTATTGTAAATGACATAAGAGTTATCAAAACGTTGACAATACGGAAACAGGTCAAATACGATATCGTTATTACCGTGTAGAATCCCGGCCCTGAATTAGTTCTGTGACTGTTATTAGAAGTTATTTAAGAGTATAGTACCTACCCACATTTTACTGTAACAATTAGATCATCAGTATAAAGGTAGTTAGTATGTTTTCCAACCATCGTTAACATGGTTAGTTATTTTTTGTTTTATGTGGGCCTTCTGATCAACAGAAATGTCTTTTATATTATACTAGCTGTTGCCCGCGACACCGTTCGCGCAGAAAAATAAGACTATGTTACTCAGTGATAATAATAATATAGCATTCTAATGGAGAAAGTATTTTTAAATTGGATCATTACTTCGGAGCCTATTCAATGTAAACAAACAAACAAATCATTCCTCTTTATAATATTAGTATAGAAGTGGAAACTGTTTTGGCTTATGTTCTTTTAAGTTTCATTTGTTCTGTTTGTTTCCCAAATAAATAAATAAATACATAGTTTGGTCTCTTTATTGTAATACTGTGACATAAGGTCACAGAATAGATAATAGTATTAGGTCCGAAGCGCTATAATAATAGTAGATTCCATATTACCGATGTGTAAAAGAACGCTCATGTGGCCTATTTAGTAAATAAATATTTTGAATGTTGGTCTCGTTAATTGACTTTTAGTCAAAGTTTGTCAGTTAACTTTCAATTATTGCAAAAACTTCGTGAGACACCTAATTTTTCACTTATTTAAGAGTTTTTATAGCCATTAAAAGAATAAGGTTACTAGTTCAACTTTTACTTAACAAAAACGTGCTTTGTTAGGGGTTCACCAATTTTATGCAATTCATCGAATCAATACAGCATTGTCTGTGTTCATGAATAACTCTGCGAGACCAAAATAGTCGTGCACCGACTAGCTACAAGTTACAGGAGAGTAGTTCATATTAAAATAAAATAAAAACACTTTCATAGTTTGGTTTTTATGGTTCCGTGCCTGAAGGAACCCTATGGTACCCTATTAATTAAGCCTACACTGTGCGTCCCTCCATCCGTCCGGTATCTTTTGAACCGTAGTAGATAGAGAATTGTTTTTTTTTCAGAATGTAATGTTATCACGGTGGATCTACAAAAAAAAAAATTTAAAAAAAGTGATGTTAATGGGGTCCCCATAGAAACGTCCGTTCAACGTCTTTTTTTGTTGTTCTGTAAAAACGGCAAAACATTAAAGCGTTGGTATAATTGATTATGATACAAACTCCTGAAGAAAAACAACAAATGGGCTCGCACTTCGATTTGAAATCTATTTTCTATCGGAAATTAATAATACCTATCGAACCGCTATGTAAATCCGCTTCGTAAATCTTGAAATTCAATTTTGAACCAGTTTCCGTTGTAGGAACGGGTTGGAATTTCGAATCATATTTGTAAACCTGGTGACAATGCAACGTTATGGTGTCTCAATGTTGATCTGATGATAGAGTCGGAAGGTGGGAACAGGGTCTTCGCGTACGTACAGTGCCCTGTGGATAAGAACTAAAACCTGACATCTGTCATCGCAGTACAATTTATAACCTATTATTAGGTTTGAGGTTATAATTTGTACTGGAATGACAGCTGTCAGAATTTAGTTCTTAACGGCCGGACACTATTATGTGGTAGTGTGTGTTATCCGCTATGGCGGCGCTATGAAACTCTCGGTGCGCGGGTCTGACTTGCATTTGACCGGTTTTTAGGGTTCCGTAGTCAAACTAGGAACCCTTATAGTTTCGCCATGTCCGTCTGTCCGCTCTAGCTCAGAGACTCTTAGTACTAGAAAGCTGTAATTTTGCAAGAATATACACATTAGTCACGCCAACAAATTGGTATACTGCGGGTTTTGAAAAAAAAAATCGTTGGCGTGACTAATATGTATATTCATGCTAAATTACCGCTTTCTAGTACTAAGAGTCTCTGAGCTAGGCTGCGGACGGACGGACATGCAATGGCGAAACTATAAGGGTTCCTAGTTGACAACGGAACCCTAAAAACCGGGCAAGACCGGCGATACTGCTGAAACCGCTGTCTGCGGTACCTCGCGCCGCCGCCGCTGCCGCAGGGTGAAGGCTGCAGCATCGCCGCAGCGACACCAGTTCAAGTTTATAAATAACTATTACACTCGCTTTACGTCACTAGAGGCAGTAATAATATATATATCAGGGCTGGAATTCTACAAGGTAATAACGATATCGTTTTTGACCTGTTTCCGTATTGTCAACGTTTTGATAACTCTTATGTCATTTACATTAATGGCGACTGTGACATTTATAAACGATTCTTAAACGTGTCAAACCGATATCGTTTTAACGCACCTGAATAGAGGCCCTGTATGCTGGGTGATTTTGGGGTCATGATCCGGAATGGCCAAAGGTGAATAAGATGGTCATACTGAACAGCTTGTTCGATAGGACCAACCACGAAATCGCCAAAAAAAAACAGATGTTCCATACATTACCTCTCAATTAATTCACCGTTAATGTATGGAACAGCTGTTTTTTTTTGGCGATTTCGTGGCTGGTCCCATCGGAAACGTTGTTCAGTATGCCCATCTTATTCACTTTTGGCCATTCCGGATCATGACCCTAAAAATCACCCAGTAGACCGTTTGACATTCTATATTTAGTCATAAGTCGAACCTAACCTCGCCTATGTAATTTATGTTTAAGATATTTTGAAAACATCATGTTTGAGCAAAAAATAGCGTTCGATGATATGATACAATCGATGATGTGAAATTCGATAAAATGATGCATTACCATGTACAAGAATGCACTTTAAACGCACTGGCAGGTCAAGTAACTGTAATGCTTTAACCTACCGCCAAGCAGCATTGTTCGCATTGTTGTGTTCCGGTGTCGGGATAAGACAACCGGTTAAAATACTAACATTTGCAGCCTTAGCATTGAAGTCTTACAATACAATACAATACTAACAGTCTTTATTGAACACCAAAAAAAAAACATAAACCATAGGTATACAACAGGCGGTCTTACCGCTAAATAGCGATCTCTTCCAGACAACCTTGGATAGAGAAATAACTAAGGACACTCATGGCAGGCGGTGTGAACTAATTCCTTTAGAACTCAAACCAAACAACTAAAAGAAACAAAGTATTTCAATATTTTAATACTGGGGTCCTAGTAAAGGGTACGTGTACATAAACGGAGTAGACTAGACTTAAACCCTTTTTCACTTGATCTTCACGACTTAGATCCTACTTACCATGAGGTAGCCCAGAGTGGGCCGAGCACGCTGCCATGGGACTTAGTGTCAAATGACGTCAAACGGGAACTAGTGTCAAATAGAATTATGAAATTGTTAAAATCACAGCCACCCGGGGATTAAGTTGTTTAGTAATAAAAGGACTTAAATCACCCAAAACACTAATATTTTAAACCTTAGTTCTTTGTTGGAATATGGAGTAGACGAATTAGAGTCCCGACCCTATGTCGAAAATTGACTCGTGGCAGCGTGCTCCGCCCACTGGGTGGTGTTTGACTTCTTGCCATAGAAAGAACTCGCCTGTAACCCTTCGTGAACTAGCTCGATGCCAGTAAGCTATTGAGAACCATAACAAGGCTGGACGTTGCTGTTTATTTATCTTTTTGGCATCTAGTTAGTCTATATTCAGGAGCAATAAAAATGGGTCACTTTCTATGGAGATTACGTACTAAGTGACCCGACTTCATTGCTCTTGACTATAGTCTTGCATGATATGGTAATTTTTCTTTTGGAATGACTCAGCAATGATTCAATTTCATCTATTCCGAGACCTTCAGTATTTGAGCGTGAAAATGAGAAATCTGTTTTTAAATTGACAAAAAATCCATTTGAGAGTGGCATTGATAATAAGAGTGAAATTATAAATTTAAAAACTTAACACTAAGATAAGAAATGACGAAACTAATTGACTGTTCCCGCATGTCTCTTGTAACATTTATAAATATATAGTCATAAACAATAAGGATCATTCAGTTTTTTTGCAACTGAACATTAGTACGTAAATTCTGGTTTTATCCCGCATATATTTGTAGTTACTATACTTACTATTTGTATACTTTCAAAATGGACCTAAAGTGCGTTTGAGACACTCAGGGTTCTGTTTATTTTAATATTTAATAGGTTTAATCTTGACCCTTGTCGAGAATAAAGAGGCCAAATAGTGCTTCAGTTTTATAGGCTTAGCCTAGTTATTACGTAGATATCCTTAATCCTCTCTTCCGCAATCCTCTTATCTATATACTTAATCTACCGTGCGTTGGTCTACCTGGGGCTTTAGCCAAGATGCAAACGCCACTAACGTGTTTTTTTTGTATTACTCAAGATGTATGGGAGGACATCCTCGTGCGTTACGATAAACCACGTGGTCAACTGTCATCCCGTGCATTTTCTAACAAATGTATCTTGGCTAGGGCCCCTGATAGATTGAGCTAAGTCTCCCTCGAAAAAGTTTCTTCACATCCCAGACGGCCGGTTACGTCACTGGGATTACGTGAAACAATCAACACTTTGCTCGCGAGATATATTTAAACATTCTGCACCAATTAAAAAAAAAACAAGTTATTCTTAACCGTCTCCTTAAACTGAGAGCGTGCTCTTGTTTTTTGTTACTAAGTGCCCTATTCATAACCTTTTACAGTGATTGTATCGTTTAAGTAGTAACTAACCCGTAAAATGTTGTTCAAAGTTTGTTGAAATCTTGCCTCTACCTGATTAATGATTGTGTTTATCGTAGCTAGATTGTGTGTGTCATAGAGTGGATTGAAAGCACTACCTTCTCTACCGTACCGTCAAAAATGTACTGGCAGTGTCTTATGCAACCTCGGCATCGGCAGAATCATTAAGATTTTGATGGGGGCCATACTTTTAAAAATAGATTCTTTGAGATATTACCTTCCAGCCAGTAACACACACACACAGTATGATCAGTCTTTATAGACGTCATGAGCATTTACTTGAATAATAGACGTTTCCTAGAATAATCGACGAAATGTGCGGACCAATTAATTGTTCAGATCAAATTAATCAATACGCACGTAGTTCTAGCGAACGCTCTTGTACTATGCTCAAGTTTATCAGCACCTCAGATCCTAGAAAGGATTATTTTTTTATAATCAGTATCTTTACTGAAAGTGCTTGTTTAAGTAGCATCCGAACAACTGTTTCTTGTCCGCTCTGTTTCCACGTCCTTCACACGGACAGACTTGACCGTTGTTACCTATTTGTCTGTTTTTTCCCCAATACGTCATAATTTTACCTAAAGGTCGTGACCGTGACTGAGAGCGTGAGGAATTACCTATCGCGGTCAAGTTGCCCAATCATGACGATTAGGACAGTGGCAACCTCAGTCACAGCTCGGCTATGTGGCCTGCCAGACAGTGCACGATGACTTGGAGTTCAGTGGTGCTGGTGCTCTGTTTACTGGTGGGGGTTGGTAAGTACATTCTGGAACATGCTGTTTATTATATTTGGGTTTTTAGATAAGCGTGTGTACCATGTGATTATACACACATAAAAACTGTCCATGGATCAAAAATATTCTTACACGTAGATTTCAATTATCGTTCTTCCCTGGGGTACATTAAAATTTGCCGGGACATAAAGATATAATGTATAAAGTTCCGTGTGGTTGTCGGGTTAGAATGGAATTATGTCTTCCCGTGGATGTCGTAAGGGCGACTAAGGGAACATGAGCTTGTAGTACTGTTAGGCGATGGGCTTGCAACCTGTCACTGCGGTCTAAGGCTGTTTTGTGCAAAATGTGGGTACTAAGTTATCAACAAGTCTTTTTACAGTTGTTGGTATTTCTGTAGCTCTGCCTATCCCCCTCTGCGACTGAAGGCATGATAGGTATGTATGTATAAAGTATCATATTGTGTTAATCCACGGTATAAGCTATCTCCATTCCAAAATTAATGCAAATCCGTTCAGTCGTTGCAGTGTGAAAGAGTAACAAACATGCACTCATTTTTACAAACTTTCGCGTCTATAATAATTATTATTAGTAGGAACGTGTGTTGCGGTTCGTTGCAAGATATCAAAATGATCCTTAGATATTTTTGATGGGTGTAGTTTTTGTAACGATGGTGAAGTATAGCTTACCTTATATCTCATATTGTAACTAATAATCAAAATATGACAACTCGTTTGTTTAAACTTCGTATACGGGCTGAAATTGAACATCATCACAATGATTCTAGACCTCCAAGATGCAGTAGACAACGCCGTTGATACTGCCCTCACAGAAGACACAGAGGAGCTTCAGAATGTGGACCTTGAGCCCCTGGAGGCAGTGTGCCCTGAGCTCAGCGGGCAGATCATCGGAGGACGAGCCAGTTCCATCACTAGGCACCCATATCAGGTCTCTATGGTGATAAACGGCAACTCTTTCTGCGGAGGGTTCATCATCAGTCAGGATTACGTGATGACGGCAGCTCATTGTGTGCAAAAGTAAGTGTTATTGAGATAGTGGACGAGTAAGGTCTGTATATGGGGTTAATGTACGTTGAAATGTTACCTTTAAATAATATAGATTTGGTTGTAATTTGTGGAGTGAAAGACCATTGCCATGAAATGTAAAAAGGTGTGTGCTCCATAAATATTGCAGCGAAATAACGATAAAACCTAATATTTACAGCATTCTAAAAATACGTAACATATTCTAGGATGGAATATTTTTGTCCGCATAATCTAAAATAACAATGTTTTTGTTCGAAGCTTGTGACAGCGATTGCTCCTTTTATTACAATAATCAACGTCACTCCCACATCATTTGGCATTAAAAAAGTAGTTTTTCTAACGTCATGTTAAAAATAATCTACGATACAAATACATAAAGCTTTCTAAATTGTAATGAATATTCATGACATCAATTTAACTTTACTTAGCAAATACTGCTACCGTGGGGCTTTGTTTTCCTAGTACTCAGGCATCAGCGATCCGCCTCCGTGTCGGCAGCACCCGCCGCGACTCCGGCGGCCGCATTGTCCGCGTCGCCAACGTAACCGTCCACCCCCAGTACGGGCAGCCCCAGTTCGACCACGATATCGCCGTGCTCAGGCTCGCCCAGCCACTGGCCTGGAGCAACGTGATCAGACCAATTAGGCTGCCGGCGAGAGGACAGGCTGTGCCGTTAGTCAGGCTTACTGTTACTGGATGGGGGCTGACAGCGGTCAGTATGGATTGATTATTTAGTTAAGCAAATTCAATCTAATCCGTTTTGAACTATTTTTAGACTTTCCATGTTTTTTTTACGTACAATTAAGTATCAAGGTGTTGCAATCTGTCGACGCAATGTTGACTTCAATGGACACTTATCGTTGTGCAAAATGCCGGTAATCCTGAAGATATATAAATTTCTGGAGAAGGAGTTTTGATAACTTTTGCCTTCCAGCCTCGCGGTCGGCGCATCCCTCGTCTGATGATGGAAGCTAACGTGCCTGTTGTCCCAAATTGGCTGTGCCGTCTCTCCTACGGCGACTCTCTCACCAACAACATGTTCTGCGGCGGACACTTTCTAATAGGCGGAGTGTCTTCATGCCAGGTTTTTTTTTTTTTTTTTAGTAAGGAGACACGAGCACTCAGGCCACCTGATGGTAAGTGGAATCTGAGACCCATAGACATTTGAATTCTCAAGACCATAATCCTAACACCTCAAATGCGTTGCCAACCCTGAAGACTAAGATGGAATGCCTCTATGCTAGTAATTTCACCGGTTATCTTGCATCAATGCGAACATTGTTGCTTGGCGGGTATCGCGCAGATTGTCTTTTCCCAAATTTTAAGACTGAAGAAACGCAGTCGATGGCCTGGCTATGCTATAAGCCATTTGTATAAATAGTTTATCCATAGTCCAAATGCGTCAGCAATCCAAAGAACATGTTTATTTATTTATTTATCAAGGAAAACAAACAGCACAAAATAATACATCTTTAGATAATACAATTTAGAATATACATAGGCCAAAGAAGTTTCCACCACCGGTTTAAACTACATATGCTGCTCAAAAAGGAGTAACCTCATATCATTCAATAACAATGAGACTTGATAACATTAACCATTTTACACATATAATTGTATTATTTTATCATTTATTCCTATACTACCCAAGTTTTTAAACTGAATGTATTCTTAAATAAACTAACTACTAATGTTATTTTGAGTTATTTTAGAATGTTATGTCAACGACGGAGATTATTGGCCAGAATCAGCTACTAATATAACTTGGCAACCATTTGCAATTAGCTATTGATATCATAATATTTCGAAGTGTTGAAATTGAGTCGTAACTAATGGAACGATATTTCTAACTATGTTAGATTTAAACCTCACTCTGAGAGGAATATTTGTCATTGTATATCTACCATAAAATTCATTACTTAGGATATGATTTAGTGTGAAATATTTTATGCCCTTCCATAAATTAAACGGGTCATCTGAAACATGTAATATAACACAAAGTGGAATGTATATTAAGACAATATTGTGATGTTGTCCGCGGGATTTGGCCGTTCATTTCTCAAGGTCTTGTCCTTCCTATCTTCACAGGTCTGTTGTGTGAACATTGGCTTTTTTGACTGGTGCATATAGTTCCACTCAGAAATCTGTACCATTTCAGGGAGATTCAGGAGGCCCTGCTGTCTTTCGCGGAACTGCTTTTGGAGTGGTGTCCTTCGCTCGAGGCTGCGCATTGCCCCTCTCCCCCACGGTCTTCTCCAACATCGCGGCCCTCAGAGACTGGATCACCACAAACACCGGAGTCTAAAACCCAACAAATCGCCAAGAACTATCTAATAAGCGTCTGTGATACAAATCTTTAAATATAACATTCCTGTGCCAGATTTTTGTAAGCGTTGGCAATCATTTGTTTTCGTACGTGTTGTTGTTTTTAAATAAATATTTGAAGCGGACGTTGTTTTCTTTTACATTTCATTGATTTGGTATAGTACTGATGACTTTCAAAATCATGTATTATGTAGTGTTTTTACAAAAGTAGATCAAAAAAACACTGGTTAATTTTAGTTTTATGAGACGTGTGCTTGGCAAAGAGCTATCTTGTAATTATTAATTTAATCACTGTATTGACAAGTACGGATGTTTTTGGCACAGAAAGCCGTTCAATAATGTGCGTTTCCTTACACCATGTTTTATCAATATTTGTCTTCATGTTGGCAATGTTGAACAATCTTCGGACATCTCATGTGATGTTGGTCTAAAAGAGCGCCAAGTAGACTTAACAGCTTTAGTTTTACTAAAGCTATAAGCCCATGCGGCTCTTTGTATTATATTGACGACGTTATTATACAAACAAAATTGCTCACATAGAAAAAAACTACCAGGGGTTATCATGACCTAACTATGCAGTTCTGTTTACGCTCAGAGAAAAGGACAGAGCTCTCGCTCAGAGCAATCGACAGACCAAATGATGACTTTAATAATCCGTTGGTTCTATGCTGGTATTACTGGTACTCGATGACAAAAACTTCGGATGGACTAACTTTTTCTATCCATACATATCGAATCCAAACAAAACAAAGTGCGGTGCTAGTACCTCGCTTTGAACATAAATGATTTTTAGACCGAACAACTTTTTAAAAATATCTTTTTACTTTTCAATCTGTTAGAATTACAGAGTTTACTTGTAGGCCAACAATCCCTTATGAAATAAAACTTCTATTTAACTCCAGTCTCCTTTCTTTTCCAGGTATATGAAATGTTCCTCATTGGCTATCAGTTCCGTGTGCTCTCCCCAATCTTTACAATCCACTGGGGCTTGCAAGCCCGCCGCACGCGCCCTCTCTGGAGAGAAAAGCAGAACGAAAAGAACAGAAAACACTTCGAGACCTTCAAGAGGGAACTCTTTGCGAGATACAGGAGGGATCCTCTTCACTTGTTAAGGAGGCCTCCCGCCCAACCGAAGAAGGCATAGGCCTCACCAGGCCAGAGTTACAACCCTGGCCTAATAATGTGCGTAGTGCTGACTGTGAACTTAGTGCCCTAAAGAGATTCAAGCTAGTTTTAATAAACGCAAGATTTTGGTGGACGTATATTTATTACGTGAGTCGTGGGCGCAGACATGACAAGACTTTTCATGTCGACTTAAGTAATAAAAACACTGTTGATTGTTTTAGCGACTCGCGACAAGCTGCGCGTCATTGTGACTGATATGATACATTAATTGTTCGCGGCGATTCATAGCTCTGCTAGAGTTTCTACTTCTTGAAAATATGACCTTTAAGATGATAAGCAGAGGGCGGAATACTCATGGCAAAAATTTAAATGTCATAGGGATAGAACGAAGTATTTTATCGACTATCGACAAGTAGTCCTGGTTCACGTAGCACAAGATCTTTTACGAAATACAATTATAATATCGATTACATTATAATTAATAATTTACCAATATTAACAATGCCCTTTGGTAGCGGTAATTTAGATTAGTATAGTTTTAGGTGAATGAGGGAGTAGTTTAATTATTACTGTACAGTTCTGTCTTGGATTTAGTTTCATTTCTAGTTTAATTTTCATTTGTTATTTACCGTTAGTAAAGACATACTTTATAAAAAAATAACACTATATTTACAAATTCAATCTTAAAGCTTCACATATTGTTGAATACAATAACCAAATGCGAATGAAGAATAACAGTGGATTACACAATATCGATAACTGAAAACGTCGATAAAACAAAAATTCTACCCCTATGTCATTGAAATTTTTGCCATGAGAATTCCGCCCTCTGATGATAAGGAAGAAAGAAGCAGCTGAAGCAACGGTTTATACAAATATAAACCGTTATTTCAACATACATACTTACTTGGGTGTACCCTTGTTTTGTCGACAACCTTTTCATCAAATATTATTTCATCGACAACGATTCATCGAAACTTTAGTACTAGTAATATTGTTTGGCGTAATTTTATTTCAACGACTATTTATTTAAATTTATCTTACTACGTGGAAATACTAATCAACGAATACTACTTAATCGCTGATTTGTTACAAATTATCTTAATTGGTACAGCTACAAAACATTGCAATTCATTTCTTCGACGTATTACTTCAATACATTTTTATATGTCCTATGAGGCTTTCAAAGTAGGTTAGGTTAGAACTGCGACCTCCAAGAAAACGAACTGTTGACAGAAGTGGGTTAGGTTAGGTTAGAACTGCGACCCCCAAGAAAACGAACTGTTGACAGAAGTGGGTTAGGTTCGGTTAGAACTGCGACCCCCAAGAAAATGAACTGTTGACAGATAGCATGACACATTACTATTATTAAATTATATCAATGGTCAATCATAACACACATAGCTATAATCGCACAGAGTGCTTGCGTTTAGTTTTGATAGCAAAATATTACCAATTGAAATAATTTTATGCGGAATAAATATTATTACAAGTAAAAAAAAAACAAATAAAAAAACCCGAAATGATTAGTCATGACATGACTTTGATTGAAATAAGTCAACTACCAATTAAAAGACCTCGTTTCAAATTACCTAGTATTGAGTCCTCGACGCAATGAGTTGTAGATCAAATGAAAATACTTGAAACGTTGTCTTTGAAATAATATTCGATTAAAAGTTTGTCGGCAATTCAATGGTAAACCGGTTGGAAATTACCCTTCATTTAATCAATGATATAAGTATCTGTATGATACGCGAGGCACTGAAAATACTATTTTTTTTTTGGTGTACCTAAGCGCAAATTCAATCTAGTCCTTGTACCTTATCTTAGTTTTTGTTACACCCTGTTACTGTCATAGAATTAACTAATGTAAATAGGTGTACAATATTGGATGTTTGTTAATGTCAATTGCTGTCAAATTATGTTTTATTTATACATATCGTTTATTCAATATCTGTTAACAAAGGATACCGCTTCAAATGCTTCGAATGCGCTGTGTTATTGATATGTAAATGTAAAGGAATGTTACGAGTCGTGCTTTGCAAAACTATAGCCATGGTTGTCACAGAAACGTAAGTAATAACATAATTAACTGTTTAAATCATGAAATTGTCTTTAATAAATATTATTTAAAATGTTATTCTATAAATACAATAGCGTGATTGTGTTGTAAAATGAACTTTTAGCAACATATTTATTGTAAATGTTTAACATACGAACCTCTTCTAACTTGATTATAATGGCTTCAATATAATGTATTATTGAATAAGTATATGTTATACTAAGTGATAAAACAGTGAAATAGGCTATAAACTATTTAAATTATATTATAAGCGCACAGGGTTTATATCTTTCGTTAATATTTAGACCATAAGTATTTTTTATTATATTCATAACGGTCTTCGAGAGTTTTCTTATTGTATTAAAATCAAATGTATAAAAAAATATAATCAGGTTAAATCTAAAAATCGAAATATATGTTAACGGTATCTAATTACGTATACTTAAGTTAAACATATTTTAAAATTAATATGCACACTAAAATTATTTAATTTTTAAATTATTTAATTTTTAAATTATTTAATTAGAAGTAAATTAAGAGAAAAACATGTAGATGTATGTGTAAAGCATATTTTGTAATGTATGACAAAATGAAGTTTTTTTTTAATGATTGGTTGGATTTATCCGCTGTATGCGAGTTAATGGAGCACAAGGATGGAGATGCCTAAGCAAAGTAGAAGTCGACTTTGAACATGTCACATTATAGTCATTTTGTTGCTTGTTTACTGGGACTCTATTCAAGTGCGTAACGATATCGTTTTTGACCTGTTTCCGTATTGTAAATGTTTTGATAACTCTTATGTCATTTACAATAATGGCGACTGTGACATGAACGATTCTAAAACACGTCAAACACGATATCGCTATAACGCAGTTGAATAGAGGCCCTGATCTTCCTGCCTCTTATTTCACCATACTGACGATGACAGGTGACAGGTGACATTTAAGTGTACATGGCGCATTTTACATGAAACCCAGTGATGTACGTGTGTTGTAAAATGGTGAAATAGAGGGCTGCCAGTATTTTAAATAATATAATGAGTATCTGCCAAATTTGTTTCTGGTCATTATGTGTTGTAAGCCTTAATTATCGCAAATCATAAAGTATTTTTTTGATGACACTGTTATTTTATTAGGATTTTAATCTTATCAACATACCCAGCCTACTTAAATTAGGTAATTAAGAATTTCTGAGAAGTTAACAGCTGTAGCAATAAGAAAATTATGTTTTTTAACACAACACAGAGCTGGGGGGTTATCATGACATAACAATGCAGTTCTGTTTACGCTCAGAGAAAAGGACAGAGCTATATAACTGCCATAGCTCTGTCCTTTTCTCTGAGCGTAAACAGAACTGCATTGGTATGTCATGATAACCCCCTGATACCAGAAAAATATGTTAGGTTATGTTAGAACTGCAACCCCAATAGGAACGAAACTAATCCAGAAAAGTATGTTAGATTAGGTTATACTCGTAAATTTATGCCATCAAAATACGAGTATTATGCAAAATCTTTTCCGCGAAATAAATATTTAATTTAATTATAATTATCATCTACAGTATGCCAAAATATAATTCAGAATAAGAAGAATGCGAAGTGATTGTGTACTCAAGGAAACTATGCTAAAGGTAATTCTGGCAAACGATAGCATCTATACTAATAAAACAAAGCTAAAGAGTTTGCTTGAACACGCTAACCTTAGGAACTACTGAACCGATTTAGATGAAATTTGGAATGGAGATAACTAAGCTCCCGGGGAAGGACATAGGATACTTTTTATCCCGGAAAATTGACCAGTTCCTGAGGGAATAGCGATGAAAGAGGTATTTGACATAATACAGACGACACTATCAAATTGTGACTTAATAGTGTCGTCTACATACACATAGGGGGAGTAGCGGAAAACGAATTCAACGCGTACAAAGTCGCGGGCGTCTTCTAGTCTTTTTATAAGCACGGAAGTGTGTAGCTACTTTCAAGGTCGACCGGACACTCATACTAGTAGTACAAAAATATAAACTACACTTTGGAGCAAATAAATCGAGCCACTTAGTTCTGAATTTCCATAGAAAGTGCTCGATTTATTTTCTCCCAAGTACACTCGCGGTCAAATATACGGGTCAGAGTGCGTTTTCTATACATACGAGGCTATTTTGAAGCATTGGTTCCTGTTGCAAGTAATGAAACGAGTTTGAGGTTTACTCATTATTTTATTATTATTCTAGTCTTTAACTGTCTGTCAGTCTGTCACTCTGTCTTCGTACTCCAATAAAACCACGTCGTATTAAATCTGTTTTTATTCTTTTTATTATCACTTATCCTGGATCCAATAATAGTTCCTAGTCAGGAGTTGTTTTAATTAGGTTTAATGGTGGATACTCCGAGGTTCAACAGAGGAGGTCACAAGTTCTTAGGATACCTAACTGATCGCACAATCAGTTAACACTACAGCGAGAGAGTTTGGGTCAGCATTAGGTTTTTTTTTACATTTTAGATGTTTTTCTGAACATGCACAAACGGTGTTAACCGCAGATTCCATCAGTTCGGTACCCTAGGCACTCTGGAAGTCCTGTACGATGCTCGGTGTATCCATCATCAGATTTCACTAAAAGCATACCCTGGCGAGGAACCAAGGCTTCGATATTGCCCTTTAGTATAAAAAACGTACTCTGACCCGTATTATTTGACCGCTAGAGTATATTTTTATGTTAAGGAGAAGGCACACAAACACTCAGGCTACCTGATGGAAAGTGGAATCTGAGACCCATAGACATTTGATTTCTCAAGACTATAATCCTAAGACCTCAAATATGTTGCCAACCCTGAGGACTACGATGGAATGCCTCTATGCTAGTAATTTCACCGGTTATCTTATCCCCACACCGGAACACAACAATACGAACACTGTAGCTCGGCGGGTGGTTAATGGATAAGATGGTGGTAGCGATCCGGACGGACCCTGCACAGGGTCCTACCACCACAAAAGGTTCGTGAATTCTCGTCCCAAGTATGAAATATCCTTGATCTCTGCATTATTGTTCCCGCAACGAAAATAGATGGCGTGCGTCGAAGTGGTCTAGTTTTGAAGATAGGGAAGGACGCTCCCACACATTTGCTAACGATTTGTTTTGCAATAGCGCGATAAAATAGTTGACATCTGTCTATTTAAGACGATCGAGAATAAGGGATGTTAGGTATTTAGCTATTCGTTTCGATAAATCACGTGATCAATTTCTAATCTTATAAATTTCAAGACGGTAGAAAACATAAACGTTAACGGCATTTGCATCTTGGATAGGCACTCAGAGCCTCTATAAATTCTACTCCGTAGCGCCATATGACTTTGACATCGTTTCGTATTGTTTTTAATGGGTCACCATTACTGGGCCTCTGTTTTAACTGGTAAAATAATATGGTCTTTGACATTAATAAATAAATAAATCACAGGGTAATGTCACACAAATTGAACCAGTCCCAAATTAAGCTCTAGGCTTGTACTATAGGTACTAGACAACGATAAACATACTTATACTGGGTGTTGCCTGTAAAAGGAGGAAAAAATTGAGGGATCGTTTCTACTGTATAAACGTAGCAACATTTGTTGTACAACTTTTACAAAATATGTAAATTATTATTTGCGATTTTTTCGAACAAACTAAATAGCATTTTCTATGTACTCCATCCAATAGTCTAGTTGACATCTACTGTCAGCCTAAAAAAATCGTAGTTTTTGCAATACATGAAGCCAGCAGGCTTGGAAAATCGAAATTCATTCATACTTATTTAGTAAACAACAAGTTATATTCAAAAGTTGTAGAATAAATGTTGTTACGTTTGTGGTGTGGAAACGATTCCTCAATTTATTGCTCCTATTACAGGCAACACCCGGTATAGATAAATATACACTTAAATACATAGAAAACATCCAAGACTCAGGAACAAATACTCGTGCTCATCACGCAAATATGTGCTCTTACCGGGATTTGTACCCAGGACAGCCAGCTTCGAAGGCGGGTCACTACCAAATAGGCCAAAAGCAATATGGTTTTCCAAGTGGAATAGAGCCCCAAAAAACTTTGCGGTGTTATACGTAAGATCTATTTAAATCATTAATTGAGTATTGGCAGGAACTTGTGTATCCATCCTCCCTCCATCTTATCCTTTAACCTACCGCCAAGCAGTAGTGTTCACATTGTTGCGTTCCACTGTAGGGATAACACAACCGGTTAATCCTCAAGGTTGCCAACACTTTAGCAATCTTGGGACTGCAGTCTTCAGATTGCAAATATGGCCCCGATTTCTCAGAACATCTGCTTTGGGTGCTCGTTAAAATTACACATACATACATACATAACATCACGCCTTCATTCCCACGCAGGCAGAGCTACATAAATAGCAACAACTCTAAAAAGACCTATTTGACGAGACGTTGGCCGTTGGGAGTGACCCTGCCTCAGAAGCCGGTCCCGGGTCCAAATCCCGGTAAGGGCCAGATATTTGTGTGATGAGCACGAGTATTTTGTTTCTGAGTCTTGGATGTTTTCTATGTATTTCAGTATTTATTTCTCCATCTAAGTAAGTTTATCGTTTTCTAGTACCCCTAGCAAAAGCCTAGAGCTTAGTTTGGGACCAGGTCAATTTGTGTGACATTGTTCGGTGATATTTATTTTCTATTTATTTATTTTTTGATTATTCTGAAACCACACTTTGCACAAACAGGCGTGTTTACCAGCGTATTACTGAAAATTTTCCATGACATATAAAACGAGTTACCTTGTATACGGAAATGTTTTGTTAATGTGTGGGAGCAGCGTCGAAACGAAGACGTTTTGTTATAGGATCGATGGAAATAGCAAGCTTATGCGGCTCCGCGGGATATCTATGTCAAATGGTTACATATTGTTACATCTGATTAAAATTACACTGTGGTTTTTGTTTGCCCCACGACTATATTCGCATTGATTAATACAAAACCAATGTAATAAAGCCGTTAATATCGTGAAATCTGTTATACTTAATTAAAATTGTAAACAAAAACATATTATTTATTTCGAAGAAAATAATATTAACCAAATTATTTATAAAAAAACGTCCAGCCGTTTCATGCTACGAAGTAGCCACATCCCATACATTTCTTCAAACTTATGGAGTCGTGCAAAAAACATAAAACTAAAGAAAATTATTTAGTGACAAAATAAATACACCAACCAAAAACAAGAAATTTAATAAAAAAACACTCCTACATTATATTATAACCTCGTGGGACCCGGTCAGTGTGCTATAGGAAGTACATAGGAAATCAAGGTAATTTAGATTAAGAGGCCGTACACGAAATTTTGCCGATTTCGCTGATTTTCGTGATTTTACAGACGTGATTTTAGTGTTGAAATACTTTACTTCTACAAATTTTAATGCGCAACACGAAAGATAATTTCAATTTTCAACTAATGTTTGAAATACTTTTTTATTTTTATTATTTAATTTTGATTAATCGACCTGAAACCGGCGACTGTTTCGTGAGTTTTGCTGTAAGAGGTTTAGAATATCGCATATTCACGAATCGTTTTAACGTCTTAAAAGCATGAAAAAATAGCAATTGATTGCTGTAAAAGTTGTCTAAAAAATGTATGAATTACTTTTTACCACCTTAATATATTTTTTTGTGTAAAAAAATTATGAACTTGGTAATTTTTTATAGAAAATGGACAAAAAATAGTTTTAAATTTCGGCTTCTTAAAACACTCGTTCATAAAATTAAAAGAACAGTAATAAACTTCAGTTCAAAATCAATCCATTACCTTAAAAACACATACAAAAATTAAAAATTAAATAGCAATATATAATGTTTTAAAATAACCTAAATCCCGAATTTAAATTCTCGACAAAGATAAAGAAGTAGCTCATTCATTCGTAACTCATTTATTCGATCATAACTGAAATGCTTTATCATGATGTGCATTAAAACTTTTAGAAAAGCAGTATTTAAACTGTAAAATCACGAAAATAAGCAAAACTGGCAAAATTTCGTATACGGCCTCTTAAACTATATTTAAATGCGCATAAAGTTCATTTTTATTTGCTTAAAAATAAAAATCCCGCTCACGAAGTTTCCCTATTTTGTAGTTGTTTTGGTGGTGGACCTCACGAGGATAAATCACATTCATATGCGCCGCAATATACAATACCTACAACATTTACAATACACTAACACACATTATCTATTTGTATTCTATTTTTAGCAAGAAAACCTATCGCTTCTTCACAGATGTCACCGGGATAAATTCCACCAAACGGCTCTCATCGCATCGGATCGGAACGGATTTTACAATCTTTAAACGATATTGAATCGTAAACACAGTCTAAAAAAAAAGTCAAAGTCTATATTACCAAGTCGCGCACAGCAGCTTGACCGCGGGCGTCTTCTGCGACACGCGATCGTAGCCGAACAGATGCTGCGACGCCTGCGACGTGCGATTGGCTCCGTAAATAGACAATAATAATTTCAATAGGCGCGATCGGCTGTCACCGCATCCGTTCGTATTGTTACGGGTAGTTATGGTTAGGTAGGTACGAGACGCCGAGTCAAGGACGTCCCTATTGTTAACGGGTTCAACCGAGTTCAAGTACAAGGCCGTCGCTATTGTAATACAAGGCCGCAATGTGAAGAACCTTCTATTAACGAACTCTCTAGAACATCCCCGGCGAGTCAAAGTCTATCGATCATTTGAGAAGGCATACTGGAACATTCGGGGATTGTGAGTATTCAAGGTGAGGTGCGCGCGCGGCGTGACTCATTCATAACTTGGAGAGCAAACAGTGCGAACCAGAACAACGCGAGCGATCATCTAACTATTCGAATATTATTGTGCGATAATTGTTTATAACGATATTTAAGACGACACGCTAGCCTAGTTGGTAGTGACCCTGCCTTCGAAGCTAGCGGTCCCGGTTTCAAATCCCGGTAAGGGCAAATATTTGTGTGATGAGCACGAGTATTTGTTCCTGAGTCTTGGATGTTTTCAATGTATTTAAGTATATATTTCTCTATGTAATTAAGTTTATCTTTGTCTAGTATCCATAGTACAAGCATGGAGCTTAGTTTGGGACTAGGTCAATTTGTGTCACATTGTCCTATGATATTTATTAGAAAACTCCTTAGCAAAACTGTCTAGAAATTATGACATGAGCTATAAGGCAGCCTTCTCCGATGTCTCGGTCTTGGTGATGTATCCCATGAGCCAGTCCCATATGACGGGGTGGGCGAGCCTCGTGTAGACCCCTGGGAAGTTGCCCCGGGCACAGCCTAGACCCCAGGACACCACGCCGATGAGGATTCCCTCGCTTACTATTGGACCCCCGCTGTCACCCTGAGGAAACAATAATACAAGCTTCACATCGAAGAAAAGAAGGAAAGAAGGAAAGGAAGGAAGGTCTGTTGTCACGAAATGGTTCCAAATCAGCGTTATTCTGGCATAAAAGCCAGCGCTGGTCTTCCGTTGAAAGCATTCCAGTAAATCCTCGACAGATCAAACACACAAGAAGGTACAATCTTCAAAATGAAATCAGATCCACCATAGTCACCGTGACTATAAATCAAATCGTAAGAATTGGTAAACAAAATATTATCTTGACACTGTTCTATGATGTGAACTTGTATACCTTCATTGCATTCTGAACGGTTTTTGTGGAGAAATAGTAATAGAAGAGTACCAGGAAAGCTTATTAATTTATTGAATTTTAAAAATCATTAAATTTGTTCGCCATAAATTATAATTTTAAACTACATCATGCTGGCGAGCGCTCTTTCAGTTCGAGGTTTTTTTTATGCAAAGGAGAAGGCATACGAGCACTTAGGCCACCTGATGGTAAGTGGAATCTGAGTCCCATGGACATTTGAATTCTCATGACTATAATTCTAAGACCTCAAATGCGTTGCCAACCCTGAGGACTAAGATGGAATGCCTCTATATAGTAATATCACCGGTTGTCTTATTCCCACACCGGAATACAACAATGCGAACACTGTTGCATGGCGGGTGGTTAATGGATAAGATGGTGGAAGTGATCCGGACGGACCCTGCACAGGGTCCTACCACCACTAAAATTGATACTTTATACACCATAGTAAATATTGTAATCTATGTTTTAAGTTATTGCCAAGAATGTACATACTTTATCTTAATTATTGTCATATAAAAAAACACGAGATAAGTGTTTATATTCTTGACACTAAGGTAAGTATTTCGTAATGGCTGTAAAAGGTAATTCCATGGTTTATGAACGAGTCAAAAGTGGTTAAGTCCCATTTCTATTATCAAGACCACTTTCCTCCGGATGGAAATACCATTTTTATTTCACAATTGACATGGAAATCCTTACTTAGTGACTCTAGAAAGCATTCTGCGAACATTATGGCTATCGTATAGGTCACGTCGAGCGCTTTTGTCAACTTATGCATAATTTCTAAGGTCGCTGCAGTCACTTCACTCAGCATAAAGCCATGTAGTCTTTTAACATACTTGGCAGGCATCTGGCGAGTTCTGGCTGAAAGAGCCGGCACAGAACATGGACGCGGGGTCAATAGCCTTCCTCTCCAGCCCCGACCGCTTGCACAGCTTCATGGCAATCGTCTTGATCGTCGACGACTGCAGGAACGCTGCACTCGCGCCGCCTTCCTGGAAACATCGTGCACAGTTCAAAAGGGGTCTAAAGCAGTTGTTCAAGTAACTAAAGCCGCTCACCAGCGAGCTGTTACTGTAGCTGTTGCACGAAACATTGTGGTGAGCTTAGCTGCCCTGCTAACACAAAATGCAGTGTCTCAGACAAAATTCCTGAAGCAAATGCAATCTTATTACCAACAGTATAGGATTGAATCTGCTTAGGCCAGCTGGGGACCTAGCTAAGATGCAAATGCTCCCAACGTTTTGCTTTCCTAACGCTCAAAATCCATGGGATAACAGGTTAACCACGTGGTTTATCCTAACGCACGAGAATGTAATCTTATACATTTTGAGTGATAGAAGAGAAAAACGTTAGTAGCGTTTGCATCTTGGCTAGGGCCCGTGTTCACCACTAGAAGTTCGTTACTATAACTGTTACGGTTACAGTTACAGTTCGCTAACTTGTATCCTGCTCACGAAGGGAACGATAAGAAAATGTGTCACGTAGTAGTAAAGTGTAATCATAATCACCGCTATTCATGAGTCACAAAAGAGACAAAAAGGAAAAAAAATGTCATGCCAGCCAGCCAGGCCTTGCATTCTTATTTTGGGTTCCGTAGTCAAACTAGGAACCCTTATAGTTTCGCCATATCCGTCCGTCCGTCCGCCCGTCCGTCCCTCCACAGCCTAGCGCAGAGACTATTAGTAAGTAGTAGAAAGCTGTAATTTGGCTTGAATATGCATATTCGTCACGCCAACAAAGAAGTACAATAAAAAGAAAAAAAAATTTTTTTTAGAGTATCTCCCCTACACGTAACGTGGGGATGTATTTTTTTTCTCGTCTACGCTATAGTGTCGGGTGTCATTGGATAGGTCTATACGGGTTTGTCAAAACAGTTTTTCGATTACGTAATCCGTTTATGAAATATTTGTTAATTGTTGTGTCGCTAATTTTTGTTACACTCAAGTGTCCCCCCCCCCTACAGCCAAAACTATAAATACTAATAATCTGATAAAAAATAATAATGAAAGAGAGAAACTATCACGACTAAGTAGACATCATTGGTTCTTCAGATACAGGCATCTAAATAAAAAATAAAATAAATCATCTAAGGCACTAATTGACATTAAATAGTGGATTTTTACTTTTGTAGTACTTAACGGCTTCGGAACCCTACACTGAGCATGGTCCGACATGCTCTTTCGTACCCGGGTTTTTATTTATTGATTTAATATTCTAATCAAACTGTTGACGTTTTGGTGGCTCTTGTTTATTTAAGCGTTATAAAGTGACAATAACATCAATATCATAACGATAAAACAAATTGGAATTATAGTGGGCGCATATAAAGTAAAACGAAAAGAACGAGACTATAGAAAGGACGGAGAGACAATCGACATCCTGCGCACTCGACGTACGAGTATTAGATTTTCTGAATAATGATTATTTTTTATCACGCACGCCTCTCCCATATTTTTTTTATTCAATAACGCCAAGGCTAACTGGAATTAGATGAAATTTGGCACACAGATAGATTATAGTCTGAAATAGGACATAGCGATAAACGACTTCTACAAAGTCAGAGTCGCGCGCAAAAAATTGAAAAAATAAATAAATCAGGGGACAATCGCACACAAATTGACGTAGTCCCGAACTAAGCTCTATGCTTGTAGTATGGGTACTTAGACAACGATAAACATACTTAAATAGAGAACTACATACTTAAATACATAGAAAACATCCAAACTTCAGGAACAAATACTCACGCTCATCACACAAATATCTGTCCTTACCGGGATTTGAACCCAGGAGCGCAGGCTTCGGGGTCACTCCCAACTGAGCGTTTCTCTTTTTTTTGCCATTTTGAGTGACATCGCTGGATTAAAAAAAAATGCATTTATATTTTTTTTGGGATTAATTCGAATATTATTTATTATTGGCATAGGTTGATGTTCTCTACCTACCTGCATTTTTCTTTGAAATTATTATATTATTTTGTCATAAGGACTAAACATTTTATTACAAGCAATTCAGTCCCAAGCATTGTTATCATTAATAATCATTCGGGTTCAAATCCCGGTAAGGGCAGATATTTGTGTGATGAGCGCGAATATTTGTTCCTGAGTCTTGGATGTTTTCTATGTATTTAAGTATTTATTTCTCCATATAAGTATGTTTATCGTTGTCTAGTACCCATAGTACAAGCCTAGAGCTTAGTTTGGGACTAGGTCAATTTGTGTGAGAATGTCCTCTGATATTTATTTATTTATTTATTTATTTATATAGTCTTTAATACTATAATATGCTTTAGAAATTAGTTTACGCTTAACGTAACGTAAATGCTCAACTAGGCCAAGGTGACGTCCACTCCACTGTCAATCCCACTTGCCTTCAGCTTTCCCCATCCAGAGACAATCGCCATCTGCTGTGAGGGCAGCTTGCTGTCCTTCCCCACGAGCCTGATCGGCAGCACCCTGGCCGAGAACCGCAGCGGCGTGTACAGCTCCACCAGGCCGACGTCGTTGATCTTGGACTTGCTGATGTAGCGTGGGTGCACGAAGCACTCCCGGACGTCATACATCTCGCCGCCGAACGTCTTCCAGGAGGAGCCGAGCCGCACGCTCAGGTCGCTTGAACGGGCCCTGAGAAACATGGATGATATAAATTAACTGCATAGGTAAAAGCCCCGTTTCGTAAACTCTTATAGTCGTGTGGCTGTCTTTGTATTCTTTCCCTGATGTTAATGTATTGATAAATAAATAAATATCAAGGGACAATCTCACACAAATAGACCTAGTCCCAAACTAAGCTCTAGGCTTGTACTATGGGTACTAGACAACGATAAACTTACTCATATAGAGAAATATATACTTAAATACATAGAAAACATTCAAGACTTAGGAACAAATACTCGTGCTCATCACACAAATATCTACCCTAACCGGGATTTGAACCCAGGACCGCTAGCTTCGAAGGCAGGGTCACTCCCAACTAGGCTAGCGTGTCGTCACATAAGTAAAAATCAAAGATTCAGGAAAAAAACATCGAGCTCATCATACAAATATTTGCTCTAACCGGATCAACCCGAGACCGCTAGTTTCATAAGCAGGACCCGGATTATGGTCGCCTTTATCGTGGTGGATAAAGCATCCGTCACTCTCGTACCGCACAGACACGCATACTGGTCAGAGAGTGACAGATGTTTTGTCCACGTTTATGCAAGTTGATAAACATCAGCATAATTTTATAGGCCCGTAGGATCTATCAACTAACGCTACGATGGACACTTGATTCTTATTTTACAAAAGGTTTACTCATTGGTAACAGTCAATTTATAACGTACCATCTTTTAATTAAGAGTTAAATATCTGTTATTGGCGTTTGTCAGCTAAAAGTGTCCATCCCTGATAACGTGCAATCACCCTACCCAACGTTAATTTATCCTGTATTCCGGATAAAGTTTCTAAGTGCTATTTGCTCTGTTATCATAATTTGAAAATACAATTTTATTAGTTAAAACCGGGCAAGAGCATGTCGGACTATACTCAGTGTAGTGTTCCGAAGCCGTTAAGTACTACAAACATAAAAACGTCAACACTTTAATCGCCTGTATCTCAAGAACCAATTATGTCTGCTTAGTCGTGATAGTTTTCCTTATAAATTCCGTTATATGCGCTCATATACATGCCAAATTACAGCTCTCTAGTACTAAGAATCTCTACGCTAGGCTGCGGACGGACGGACGAACGGAGGGACGGACATGGCGAAACTATAAGGGTTCCTTGTTTGACTACGGAACCCTAAAAATATAACTATTTTATTAACAACTTATGAAATAAACCATAATAAAGATATCTAATACAAATTTCTAGAGATCACTTCGAGACCTTGACCACTTAATGAGCCGATAACAATTAGTACAAAACAACCTTCAAACCTATCAGAAACGCTTTCCAACACGCCGCGCAAAATTGCTAGTCATAAAACTTGATAAAAAATCCATTTTCCAGTAACAAACGTGTCGCGTACATTGTAGGATACGATCGGAAGAAACACACGTTCATCCTAATACCGAGGATATTGGACAGCGACGTATCGCTTTACAACTATCTGACGATAAATTTCTTGGGGCAATCGTAAACTCAGAGGACATAGTAGGAGCAAAACGTATGCGCCTATTTTGTAGTTTTATTTCACTGGTCCCGACGGTCTGCTGCTTTGCATCGGAAAAAATACAATTCCGTCTCGTGGGGATAGATTGGAATTGGTCGCTATTTGGCAGGAATGGCAGGCCTGTAAGGAAGGGACGCCCGATCAATTTATTCGGAGCAGTTTGGGGCGGACTTGGCGGAAATACAGGTGATATTCGGCGTATTGGGTTTACGTTGTAACTTAAACAGACCGCATTGTTTTTATTTGCTGAAGTGTATTTTTACCTGTTGGGAATCAAAGTTTTTCTTTTTGGCTTAGTGAACTATGAACGTGCTATGGTTGTTTATAGGTGGTCAATAATGATATGTTTGCGGTGAGCAAATTAGATAGGTTATATTTAAATTTGAGAGAAATAAATAATTGAAGGTTTTATGTAAGTTATGATATATTATCAATCAATAGTCGCCAAGAGGCCGTAACAGAGATTGTTAAAATTGATCGAAGTGAGCGTAATTTTATACCTACTAAAATAATTTTATTTCTAACTTCTACATATAGCAATATTTATTTAAAACGTTACTGACTGTTGAGTTTCTTGTGGCGCTTCTTTTGGACACCGTTGGTCTCCTTTTGGACAGCGGTGGTAGAATTTTGACGTGTAAAAGTGCCCGTGTGGCCTACTTACTGAATAAACAAATTTTATCTTTTTGATCTTTATCTTACAGTGAAAGGTGTTGTGTAATACTATTGTATAAAAAGCCACAGTTATAGACAGGCTTAGGCATACCTCAAAGGTCACACAGGTTACGTCGTATTTGGCTTTTATTACTAAGCATTATGCATAGTTATAAGAGCCCGGAATTTTCGTAGCACTTTTGAGCTGTCATAGGGACTTATTATTTATCGACTTCCGATATACATGTGTATATCGATAAATACAGAATACATTTTTTTAAATATGATTGCGAGTAGAAGTATACAACATGCAGTCTTATCGCGAATGAGCGATCTCTTCGATAAAATTATGACTATCTATTTCTTTTATAGATAAACTAATGATGAAACACTTGTTAGCACTAAAACTGACTTTGAACATGAAATTGATTAATGTTAAAACTATGTACTGAACTGATTAAATGTGGAATTGTTAACTATTTTTGGATTCCGGGTATATGATATTCATCCGGGCACTGCGAATACTAGCCGTAATGTTGAACATCCATTCTTTTCCTTATAGAATGATTGTAAAGTTTGTAGTAAAAAAGGTAACATTCTTGCCATAAAGTTAAAATTATACGGAATACGAAAATGTGAAATATACAGGGTGACTTTAAATTGGTAATACAAAATCAATGTTTTACACACATTTCCCCTAAACATAGCCCCTCAATTAAGTCTCATACTTTTAAAAAAAATAGAAGTTTTTTTTTTTAAATTATCCCATTTTTGTTGGCTTAACATGGTTATTCTACCATAATAATTAACAAAGAAGTTTAAAGAATTTCAAATGAACGCTTTCCTTTGGTTATCCGTCACCTGTCGCAATTTATGAAGAAAACGCGTTTAGATTAGTAATAAATTGTCACTTATCAAAGAAAATAAGATTGTATTGTAAATGTAGTGTAACCACACTTTGGGACTTTAATTATTTGTTTTGTTCGAAAATTAGCATTCATTAAATACAGTTAATTTTAACAAAGGGGTTAATGTATTATACTGTGTGGCATTAACTAAGCCGCAATCAAGTGTTTTGTATTACCAATTTGAAGTCACCCTGTATGATAAATTAAGTAATCTGTGTTTTCCTATTAATTGTCAGTGCTTGTTAGATTGGCGTATAAGCGTCAAAATAGTATAAGCTACTAGTACTAGAAAGATAAGAAAGCAAGAACGTATAGGGTTATGTACATATTCAGGTAAGCGGGTGTACTCACTCGCTTCTGAAGGCATAATATGTGGTCGTACATATAAAAATAGGTATTATCTCCCTTATCTTTTGTGCACTAATTGTTTACACCGCTTGGCTCTAACACGCCCCTTTGCAAGTCATAAACAAACAATGCGTGGGAAAACCCATATTATGCATCCTACAACTACTTTTTAGAAATCTTGTACATTCCTTCTTTTGTCTAGCCCTTTTTACTAAAAACTAACATTAAACATGCCGTACTTTAAACAAAACATGTCATGTTTAATATTACGACAATTACCCGAATAAATATCAAATACCCGGAATCCAAAAAATATTTATTTTTATCCGGTTGTAACCACTCCATATTATGTCCTCTCGCAAAGAATAGGTATTTTAGCTCACCTAATTCCGATCACTGATTATAAAGCACTACCTAAAAAGTTTATAAATTCAGGCGGAGACTCCTATAGGATAAATTAGGGCAAATAGCAATTATAGATCCTATTGTAAGATACTGATGATGAATCCTGCCTTTCCAGTATGCCTCACCTGGGAGACAGGGTCCGTAAAGATTATTTTATTTATAAAATATTCGTATCGCGGTGTTTATTGCCAAACTCCTCTGAAACGGCTGAACCGATTTTAATAACATTCTGTGTGCATATCGGGTAGGTCTGAGAATCGGCCAACATTTATTTTTCATAGCACTAAGTGATTTAAAAAAAAAAATGCAGCGGGCGAAGCCGCTGGCGGGTCGCTAGTTTTAATATAAAGATTTCAATAATTTATTTAAATATTAGAAATGGCTTTTCATGGGTGGGTAATCTTACTCCCAAGGGCTAAAGTGACCCGGGTTTACAGTATGAATTTCGTACCCACGTAAAATTGAGCTCAATTCTCTATAGTTGATTCAGGGTGCCGTAGAAAGGGGTTGTAATCCTCAAGGGGCCAAAGGTCTTAGCGCGGACCCCACAATACCTTTTCACTGTTTGCTATCTTGCTACCACACAGTTTTATACAAAGCGGATAATTTTTTGTAATCCTTGAGATGTTTTAGTCATTCTTATCTTTACAACGGTCTAGCCAATGTTAAAAATCAATGTTCGTTTTTCCTTCGTTTGAGTTAAGACATTTAGGGATAGAGAAACTTGTAGTTAGGGTTGATATTAAAACCTTATTGTCCTGTAAACTTAGAGATTCTACATGAAACTTCCGTTAGTCGATTAAAGTAGCACAAATAAGATTTTTCGGATTTTAAAAATCAATCGTCAGCCCTAAGAACGCTTCAGTATAATAATTTACGTTTATCTGTTGATTTATGTTTAGGTAAGAGAATGACAAATATATTTTTACGTTGATAGTAAAAACTTCATGTGATTACGAACTCTACACGTTGTCAACTCGATACTCGATGCAAATCTAATAGAAATATTTATGTACTAAAGATAATAAATTAATAAAAATGAACACTGCAATAGTGTTAATAAATCATCACATATTGGCACAATTGCAAAAATTATAATCCTGGTCGCGGCACCAATATTTTGATAAATATAGGTACATGTGGCATTTAGCCAGGTGAATTAATAAACCTGTCGACAACTACACATTACGAAGCCAACAGAAACTATGTATGTATGCACCTTATTTACTAGTTTATCTTTAATAACAAGGTAAAGTACAAAAGGTAAAATAACGTCCTAAGTCTAGAATACCTATTGAAATGATTTCAAGTCTTGCAGTGCCTATCATACCAGTTCCTAGAAAAAATTACCTCAGCAGTTAGTGGGCTGCGGTGATCAGCCGCAAGTCTATTAAAAACAAAGCTTCCTGAATCCTTATGCTGAAGTGCTGGTCTTTCAGTGTCCATGACCCACCAGTTTGGTGTGAATTGAGCAGGCAGTGTGCAGCGTTGATTAAACAAGTGACCTATAGTTTTAATTCCTTATTTAGATATAAAGCATGAACCCGGTCTTTCAGTGCCCATGGCACCATGTTCGCGAAATAATACCTTAATAAGTAGCGACCTGCAGTGATCTGTGATGACTGATGACCATGGCATCCCAATTCCTTACGATTAAATTAATAATGAGCCTAGTCTTCAGCTCTCATGACACCATGTTGGCTGAAAGATAGTTCACCTCAGCAAGCAGTGGGCTGCTGTGATGAGCCACAGGTCTGTGACGACGGAAGCGCCGCAGATGGGGAAAGTCTTCTCTCGGAGGGACACCTGCCAGGGGACCGCAGCGATGGACGTGTTGCGCCCCGCTACGATGCGCCGCGTTATCGATATGTCTGGAACAAGAGAGCCATGAGCTATTCTATTCTCTTTTCTTACCCAGATGGGCCCATTCTTCCTCCCACTTCAACCCTAATAAGGTAAATCGACACTATGGGCTCGATCGGATCGGACTGCGTGGCAAATCTACAGGACTTGTCACGTTAAATGTGGACAGTGCAAATCATGCGCTCGGAATGGGTCACATGGGACAGTACGTTGTAATATGACAAATACCGTCCCCACAATCGGCACTGACACGGTCACAGAACTATATTGAAATGTCATAAAATGTGGACACACTTTTAAGAGCCTTAACGTGACTCATATACAACTATCATAAGAAAGAGATCCACTAAACGTTGGTACATATTTGTGATTTTTTTTTATTAATATATGTACTACGTTTTACTACATTAATGTTTGGTACAATAAATATTATTGCATTGTCATCTAGTTCTGAGCTATGTTTCATTTTAAGTCATGGGGCAGTTTAAAAAAAAAAATACAAAATTTGTACCGAGCTGACAAACAAACAAACAGGAAAGCGAGCTTATAAAAATGTGGAAAAAAACACTGATCAACACGGGTAGACTGAAGGATACAACAACATCATAAAGTTGTTTATTTATGGCTTAGTATTAAAAGTATTTTTTTATATTGTGTTCCATTTCAAAGAAATTAAGGAAAATGCCCGAAAATCGCGCGTTAAGGACGTTCGTTGGCTCACGGTAGCCCCTTAAAAGGTGTTATCGGTGTAAGGCGTTTAAGATATATCTTTGTCTGTGTATGTGCTCATCGTTTACTGTCTTTAAAGCTCTTTATTTAATTAAAAATAATTACTTAAACATAGCTAAGGTGAGGGCACCAGTGTTCGACACTTTAAGCTGACATGCACCAATCATCGTTAGAAGCTTTTAACTCAAAAGATCTTAGGGTTATAAATTGATTGTTGCAAAACAAATGAATAACTCTTGTCTTCTTTGATTAAGTGTCGAACATTGGTCCTTTGTCGACTACTGGTGCCGTTACCTTATAATAATATACTTATTTTGTAGATGGCCTTAAAATCCTAAGAGCCGTAGTAATAAACTGACCTGTTAATACGACCCTTAGACGTATAAATGTATTTAAGGCCAATTTGGATCAGTGTGCTGAAATAGCAGCAAACCTAAATTTATAAACCTGAAACTCTGTTCTTGTTAGACTAGAATCGAGTTGGTCGTGTATAAAACTTAGGATGTTGTAAGAGGCGACTAAGGGAATAAGGGCTTGTATAGGTGGGACTGTTAGGCGATGGGCTTGCAACCTGTCTACACTGTATACACTGGTAAACCTCTTAGCCAGATTATAAATTATCCACAAATCTTTTTACAGTTGTTGGTATTTCTGTAGCTCTGCCTACTCTGGGAATGAAGGCGTGATGTCATGTATGTATGTATATTTATATTTTAAGAATACTGATCCAAATTGGCCCCATACTTGCCCCATCTTGCCCCATACTATACAGGGTAATTTTTTGACCAATGCACAAATATTAACATATGATTTTGTATCATTAATATAATATATTACGACAATAAAACGAGTTCTAAAAAATTTTTTTTTGTTGTTGCTTAATTATCTCTCTTTTATTTTCTCGTGTGGACAGAAAGTCACACTAGAAATGATGACATGGGTTGTCAAGCTGTAGGTATGCGATACACTGTATTGATATTCGGAATTTGAAATTTCATGTACAGCTTATCAGACAACAAGCCAGAGGGGATTATACTGAGTTCTAAATGTGAAATTTCATTTATTAACTTACTTAACAACACTCCCCTCTCCTCGCAGCCCTGCATTAGAGGGTCCATGAATATCGTTAAGTTAGTGGAATCATTGAATCGGCAATATCTCTAATATTTTTTAAGCTAGAGTAAAAATAACACAACACGTGTTATTGAATAACAATAGCGAAGCAAATATTAAAATTTGTGCACCTATTAAAAAATTACCCTGTATAGTTTATTTTATTAGATTCTAGTACAAAGTAAACCTCACCTCTTCGCGTAGACTTCTTCGTTTCATTAGCTGCAACATGAATAAGGGATCGGTATGAATAATGGCCGAGACATGTTTATTGCGATGCAGTTCAGCTGTTCGTTCCCAGGCATGCCCGGGCTAGCACAAGTGGTCCGCGACTCGTTTGTCACTCCGATCTCCCTTTCCATCTGGTTTGTAACGATAGACTCACTGAGCGACAAGCGAGAAAACACAACTTGTGCTAAGCGTACAGGCAAGAATAATAAAGTGTGTACTTTGTAATATTCCACGATAGTGCGAGTTTGTGAAATGTACGAGGGATACAAGATATTGTGGTAAGGAACCCTGATCAATTCGTTCTTTGCTATCTTTATTAATATTATAAATGTAAAATTTTATAGTGAGACAGTTCTCGCGGGAGTCACGGGTAATAGGTAGTATTAGCACCGTGGCCCGCAAGAGTGCCCCGCTACTCCGCGCGCTGGCGCTCCTTAACGCGCTCCTGGCATCGGCCCCTGAATGCGACTTGTTTGATTGGAGATGGAATGCTGTGTGCCGAGAATGTTTGCGTTTTTGTGAGAAGATGGATGATAGGCAATCGAGTGTACCAATGTAAGTTTATTATTTTAATATAATTATTTTTTAGTAATTATTAATCTTTTTGTATCTATCTGGTTTTCTCGGTGCAATGGTTTACTGTAATGCCGTGTAAAATATGTTAATAATAAATAAATAAATAAATAAATTAGTTACTCACAAAATTTATTTTCTCACGTTGAATAATTAAGTATTATAGCTTCTCTACTGAACACATGAACAGCGATCGCTGGGATGAGATCTCGGTAACTTGCAGTCACAAATCAATACTGAGTTACTAGAAGTTAGATCAGAGAGCCTAGTCAACTTAAGATGCATAACATGTTAGCGATTATTGAAAATCGATAAAATGTAGACGTAAGCGTGATGACAGATCGCTTCAACCGCTTATCACCATTTCGGGTCGATAGGAAACAGAAAGCGTTTGTATCTTGGCAAAGCGTACATCGTCATTTTTTTAAATAGCTATACAATGCTATTACCTAATCAAAGCCAACATAAATTAGAGAATGATAAACATTGAATTTGTCACCACGCAAACACCAATGAGGACCTTGGAACCTAGTCTAAATACCGTAACATCAAATCACAAGGAAAAAACTACAAAAGTACAAAAATATACGTTCCACGTTGTCTGAATAATTAAAGTCTTCCCACCTATAACGTCTTCCATAAGGTTGGTCAGCAGCCTCTCATACTGCGCCTTATACAGCATTTGCACTCTGGTCTCATTCAGAAAGTGCAGGAGATTGTGTTTGTTCTTCTCTGCTTCCCCCGCTAGTCCTGAATAGTCGATGTCCACAGTCACCCCCGCAATCTCCTTCTCATTAGCCCCACGAACGAACACAAAAATATATAGTATGTAAGAAATTAATATGATTTTTTGAGTGTACATGGTGCAGTGGAACCTGACGTATAGAACTTGACGATGAATCGTTAAATTAAATTACCGTGGAATTTGATTAACGATATAGAGCTAGGTGTAGACTAGGAGTTGTTTTTTTTGGGTTATAGTTTGCGATCACTGTGGATGTATTTAAGTAGAATATAAATAGACATAGATTATCAATTGTCAACATTAATGTGCAATCATCTAAGAAACCTTTTATTGGATAATCCATTGTATTGACATTTATTAGTCTGCATATTGACATCGGATAAGTGGCAGTTTACTGGATATTTAATTGTTCTAGTTTGACTTATTTGAATGGGGTTTTTGTATTGTTTGATTATTAGTATTCATATTGACAATATCAATGTAATTTCGTATTTTTAGACATGCAATGCAATTTGTATCATCATATTTGATTGATGAATAAATAAACTTAACTAAACTACTTAAACTATTTTATTGACTCTATTCATAAATTTGAAAAAAAATATACTCGTATATATCCTGCAAGTAGGCCTCATGAAAACGTCAACGAGTCAGTTTTTAGATTACTGCTGAGAAGAAGCGCCGCCGCAAGAACCTGAATAGCTCTGGATAGGTATTTCAATGATCATTATCATGATAATTCCAAGTAAACGTAAGATTCTGAACTTCAAAACAACATCTCTTGAACTATTGTGAATTGTGATAAACACCTACCGCATGTAAAAAAAGGTGCATCAAAAATACGTCACTACAAAAACCTATTTCGTTTAATCAGTTTTATCTTTTGTAATAATAAATCTACTGTACTGTACTGTTTGGCGATGGGCTTGCAACCTGTCACTAATACACTGGTAAACATATTAGCCTACTTGTGCAAAATGTGGGTACAAAATTATGAACATGTCTTTTTACTCCACTCAGGGAATTAAGGCGTAATGTTATGTATGTATGTAATAATAAATCCAGATTGCGTACATCCAAAGGTACGTAGTAACTGTTATAATAAAGGTAAAAACAGCTTAAAAATTGATTAAATCTTCTGTGAAACCTTTTCATCTTTTAATAATTGTCTTATGAAACATCGAGAAAGTTGAGCGACAACGCAGAACGATACAATTCATTTGAGCAAAGTAGCCGTTTGAAAACTTTTTGCGATTACTTTTTGACAGGCGCTTTATTTTTTTACCGCCCTTAACCGTACCGCAAAATGACCGTGTCCAAGACGCTTACCAGTTATTATGGCTGTAATAACAGTGTTTTTACAGGGAAACTTTTGAAAAGGGTGCAAAGTCGGGAGTTTAAAACTTTCTAAATCCAATTAAGGAGTTTCAGGTCTCAGGTAGTAGATGTCGTTGTTTGGCCAATCTGTAATTAAATTTGTTTAATTTGTTCAAGTTACTGGAGCTTGTTCTTGCTTAGAACGAAATATCAAGTTAAGGTGGACCCTAACTTTGACAATCTTCACTCCGCCTATTTTTACGTTTCGGTAAATAAACTGAATTAAATTGTTTTAAAAGGTTATTTTATTGTGTTTACCTTCTTGTTTAAGCTAACAATGGCTTCTTATCAGAAAACAATACAAGTTATGTAAATAAATGGGGTTTTGAGTTAATAACATTTTGAAAGAAAAATGTTGTTGTTACTTACTACTTAAAAATGGTTAAACCAACATCAAAACTTAACAATGCGAACCCTGTTTCATGGTGGCAGTTTAATACAGCTAATGCCGGATTCCCACAATAACGAAAAAAAAAATACCAAAAAATACTTATAAATTTTTTATGTACATAAATAGAGGTGGTAGACCCAGTGCAGGGTCCGTCCGGATCGCTAACTGCCATCTTAAGGTGGTTTAACACGGAGGCACTGTGTGAACGCACAAAACAGTACTGTTCTATCTCAGCGTGTGGGGTCTATCACTATTACATACACACAGAACATCACGCCTTCATTCCCAGAGTGGGCAGGCAGAGCTACAGATCAACAACTCTAAAAAGACTTGTTTATAATTCAGTAACCACATTTTGCGCAATCAGGCTAAGAAGTTTACTAGTGTATAAGTGACTGTTTGCAAGCCCATCGCCTAACAGCACTACAAGCCCTTATTACCTTTCGACATCCACGGGAAGATATGCAGCGGCACTATTTCTAACCCGGCAACTACACCGGGTTCTAACACTATTTTTGCATATAAAACATTAGTTTTTGGTGTTTCCTAATTTCATCATTTTAAAAGGCCTTTGTCAAAATCAAAATCAAAATGTTTATTCAGTAAATAGTCCACGATATGAAGTGAATTTACTAGCGCTTCGGACAAGACCATCATTGCGGAGAAGAAGCGCCAACCCAGCCCATTGTATCCATTGTACCTATCGGACCAAGTTATCAAACGACGAACATAAAAACGACTGTCCCAGAAATACTACCACGGCAAATCATATAAAGCCTGTAAATTAATGTAAGTAATTTACCACGTCTCCGTCGACGACGTACTGCTTACTTGAATATTAATTTACTAACTCACTAATGGGAATCAATTGGATGAACAATGTAGTCGCGCATTATTAATTGGGCTTTGAAGTTAGTCTTGTCTTTGAGTTGAACTAAGACATACATCATGTGTGTGAACGAACACTTCTGTTCGACTTTGGAATTGCTTCCAACATGAACGCAGCTCTCTACGTACCTACTGATTTAAAGAAAATAGTTTCACCAAAAATGCCGTAACAATACTAAGTAGTAATATCAGATATTAGTTAGTGTGCCAAACTGGCTATGTAACCTAGAGTTTAACCTTATTTTCGTGTGATGGTCGCGAGTATTTGTTTCTGAGTCTTCAGTGTTTTCTAAAGTTTTTATTTCTCTATATAAGTATGTTTATCATGATTACCTAGTACTCGTACCTATAGTATAAGTCGTAGCTTAGTTTGGGATTAGGTCCATTTGTGTGTGTCAATGTATGCTATCCCCTTATATTTATTCCTTTATTTTATTTTACTACGTCGCAAAAAAAAGCTTTGAACATACGATTGCATTTTTGATATTTTCGTCTATATAAATGTTTTTATTTAATTGAAATACATACATCCCGTCCGCTGTAAAAATATCAAATCAAAAGCGAAAAAATAAATCTAAGAATAATTAAAATGTTAAGAGCAGTATACGCATGATGGTCCTTACATTGATGTTTTGTTCGATACCTCTTTAAGGAATAATACAATTTATACTAGAATATAAATAATATGATACTCCACAACGGATGCAGCATCTGTACTCATTAAATATATATAAAATTTGGGAAAAATCTTGTGATGCAATAGGATTTTTTGTGATCTTTCCAAAGCTTTCGATTCCGTAAATCATGCAACTCTTATAATGAAATTAAAACATTATAGTCTGTCAAATAATTATCTAAGTCTTATGTCTTGATATCTTAGTGATAGAACACAAACAATTGTTTTAAACCAAACACAGTCTGTTGGAGCAGCACTATGTATGTATGTATGTATGTAAACACTTTATTGTACAAAACTAAACAGAAACAATACAATGAAGATACCAGAAAATAATGTACAAAGGCGAATCTATCCCTTTAAGGGATCTCTTCCAGCTAACCCTTGAGAGATTGAGAAAAGTGAAAGGTTGTGCATCGAGTAGGCAAGTTTACAAATTTCTTTAGGATCGGATCACACAAATAAGTCCTAACTATAAACATAAAATTAACTACATTCAAATACTTACATTAATATGCTAGACACAGAAATATACATTTATAAATCAATCTACATACTTAAACTTTCATGAACTACGTTTATGTAAAGGACAGTTGATACAATATTTAATTTAGGAGCTAGGGTCAAGCCAAAACTTCATCAATTTGCCCTTTAAGGAGTCAACTGATTGTGACTGCCTGAAGCCGGCCGGTAGCCGATTCCACAACCTGACAGAGTGCACTGAAAAGGATTTAGAATAGGATTTTGATTTGTGAGACGGGAAAGCGAGAGTGAGATTGGCCTTTGAGCGCAGCAGTTAAATTAGTTGTGCCTCAGGGCTCTACATTAATATTAGGTCCTTTCTTATTGTTGGTTTATATTAATGATTCACGCTGACACACTTGATAAACAAGCACATCATTAATTTTCAAGGTAAGAAGACCGAAAATCCGTCGATTACACTAGGATAAACGCCACCCTAGGTAAAGTACTTAGGTGGTTTACTTGTAACAATTTACTACTCAATGCTAAAAAAACTAAATATGCTAGGTTCACTTTGCCTTATGTTAGACCGGTAGAATCAAGTATAATTCTGAATAACGAGTGTTTAGAAATTGTAGATAAGACACTTTTCTTAGGGATAACTATAGGCAAAAACTTACAGTGGAGTCCCCATATATTATAGCAGTTCTAGCAGGTATATTAAGTTCGGCAGCTTACGCTGTTAGGAAAATCAGGCAACTTACCAATATTGAGACAGCTCGCTTAGTTTATTAAAGTAATTTTCATAGTGTTATGTCGTACGGTATTCTAGTTTGGGGAAAAGCGGCTATATTCGTGTTACAAAAAAGGGCAAATCCTTAAATATATAACTTAAACTTCTGTGATTTTTTAAGAGTACCTACTATTTAAAGAAATTAATATTTTGACTGTATCGTCACAATTTATTTATGAGAATATTAATTATGTTATTAAGAACCATGAATCTTTTATTAAGAATTGTAATTTTAATATAATTTTAATGCTAGAAATAAAAATTAAATTGCCATTACAAAATTTCGTGTCCGCAAAGTATATAAATCATTTGTAGGTCACTGCATTCTTTTCTACTCGTACAATACATTACCCGACACAATTTAAAGTTACCATATTCAGCACTAAAAATTATTTGAAATAGCCGTTAATGTCTATGGCTTACTATAGGGTTGAGGATTATCTGACAGACAAAAATGCTTGGCCTTAGATACCTAAGTAACAGCTTAGTATACATACCTATCTAGTCTAGGGGACACGGATTCTGTAGGAGAACGTATCAAAACAGAATCGTCACGGGTAGGTAGGTATATTATTATTATGTTATCTATTTGCTCTTGTGTTTATTAGAAGTTTCGACACGTTTTCCTGCTTAACTACGCATGATAACTATATTGTTAAATTTTATTAATTGTTTTATATAATGCTAGGTTAAGTTCTATCACTGTCATAAGCAATATTTAAAATACAATACTGACTGTTGGGTTTCTTGTGGCACTTCTTCTCAGAAAAGATGTTCCAGGGGAGCAAACTAATAGTCCAAACGTATTATTTTTTAAGATTTTCATTTGTATTTCGTTACTTTTTTATGATAAGAATCTGAGACCCATAGACACAAGAATTCTCCTACGTTCTCCACGTTCAAAATGCTGTGTATGGGTCATTTGTAGATCGAGAAAATATCTCGACAAAAATATGATAAGCAGAGCCCGGAATGTTCGTAGCAATTTTTATGTGTCATAGGGACTTCCGATATACATAATTTTATCGATACATTTTAGAACACAACACAACATATCAATGAAGATTAAAAGTAAAAGTAGACAGCCGGTCTTATCGCCAATGAGCGATCTCTTTTATATAACTTTTGAGTGGCTGAAAATGTTAAATAGAGATTTGCAATAAAAAGTTAATAGTTAAAAATTCTACATTTAATCAGTTCAGTTCAGTGGTTTAACATTTATCAATTTCATGTTCAAATTCAGTTTTAGTGCTAACAAGTGTTTCATCATTAGTTTATCGATAAAAGAAACAGATAGTCATAATTTTATCTTGTCTCGAAGAGATCGCTCATTCGCGATAAGACTGCATGTTGTATACTTCTACTCGTAGTCATATTAAAAAAAATGTATTCTGTATTTATCGATATACACATGAATATCGGAAGTCGACAAAAAAGAAGTCCCTATGACAGCTCAAAAGTGCTACGAAAATTCCGGGCTCTGATGATAAGCTTTCATTTTATGGGTAGGCAACGATTATTAAATGACAGTAATAATTAATGAGTCACAACATTTGCTTTAATACATTAATCAGACATGCATTTATTTTGTGCTTACAATTTAAAAATCATAACAATGTTAAATACATCGTTACGCATTGTGCAATTGATTCGCAAACAACGATGATATTACATAAAACACATCTAAACAAATAATACCCTTTGTAAATCTGCAAATATTGTGTCCCTTAATCATAGCCCCATTCATTTTGCACAAATAACAGGTGCATAACCTTTTTTACCTTAAGGTGTAAAAAACATTAAAAAGTAAATCCCACCAAAAACATAAATGTAAAAAAGGAGAGCCAAGTTCAATACAAAAATTATTCTCTGCTGTGGGCTTCGCCGCAAAAAGAATGGAGATCTGAGATTGAGTGCCAAGTTCTATGCAAAATCCAAATATGTAGTCTAAGGGCTGACTAGGCTGGTTTTCCCTTTTATTTATTTATTTATTTATTTATCAAGGGAAACAAACAGCAATATATAATACATTATGGTTAATACATTGTAGCTAGAACATTGGCCAAAACAGTTTCCACTACTAGATTAAATACACTTGATGCTCAAGGTGAACTTAAGAACTAAAGAAACTTTGGTTAATTGTTTCAGCGTTTGAACATGCATTAATGCATGCACTTAAGTGAGAAACTCATAATAAGATCATAAGTGTTACATTACAGCTTTCTTCCAAAATAATCAAACTTACACAATTATACTAAGTGCTTATTTATACAAAACTTTTCATTTTTCCCTTATGATATTCTATTATTATTATTACTCTCTCTTATTGTTATTATTATTATTACTATTATTTTTTACTTTCACTTTTACTTTTTATTGCATAAACAAATTTATGTAGAGACATGTGGAAAATGTCAGAGTCTAAGGACCTTTCATTATGATTTTTACACGCTCTGACTAGAAATCTATTCTTTGCATATACCGTACTACAAAATGGAACTGAAAAAAGATTTAAGGAACGAGATCTCCTATTAGGGCATCGCAACGAGACACAAGAGAGAAGATTTTGAGAGTCTATCGAGCCGTTCATGATTTTGAAAAGAAAGATTTGATCTCTAATTTCCCGACGCGTCTGAAGAGTTTGAATGGAATCCGCGTCGAAGCTTTTGAATTTATACTTCATTCGTCTAATGAATTTTTTTTGAATGTTTTCTATTGCATTGACGTATACTGCATAGTTAGGATTCCAAACTGTAGATGCATATTCTAACTGAGATCTAACAAAGGAATGATACAAGATTAACATAGTGTTGGGGTCTTTAAAATCCTGACTCTGACGAAATATGAATCCCAGCATTCTATAAGCTTTAGATGTAATCCTATTAATGTGTGAAGTTAATTGTACCGTATCATCCAAATACACACCAAGATCTTTAACCTCTGACACTTTTTTAAGATTTTGGTTATTAAGTGAATATGTATAAGTAATGGGAGTACGTTTACGTGAGTATGAGATGTGGCAACATTTTTCTACATTAAGATAAAGCTTATTACTGACACAATACTCACTCAATCTGTTTAAATCAGCTTGTAGGTTAACGCAATCCTCCTCGGATTTGATGATATTAAATATTTTTGTGTCGTCAGCATATAGCAACGTGTGTGAATGATGAAAACAGTCAATAACATCGTTAATAAATATGTTAAACAATAAAGGACCCAAGTGAGAGCCCTGGGGGACCCCTGAGGATACCGGAACAAAACTAGACGTATGTCCTTTAACCGCAACTGCTTGCGTTCTATCGCGCAAGTACGAGGTGAGCCACCTAAGAAGATTGCCGTGTATGCCAAACGATTCTATTTTTTTAATTAGTAAGGAATGAGAAATTTTATCAAAGGCTTTTGAATAATCAGTATAAACTGCATCGACCTGAAAGCCATTATCCATTGCCTCGAGAGTAAAGTTCAGCAACTCACAAAGGTTAGACTCCGTAGAACGCTTGTTTAGAAATCCATGTTGCTCTTTTATTAACATTGGTCTAACAGCAGGATAAAGAGTGTCGTATATAATTTTTTCAAACAATTTAGGAATGGCAGATAATTTAGAAATACCGCGATAATTTTTGATGTCATGCTTATCCCCGTTCTTGTAAATCGGCACAACGCTTGAGCGTTTCCAACAAGTTGGTAAAATGCCTGTTTTTAGAGAAACATTAAATAATAAGCTAATGGGAAAAGCCAATGAAGAGCGACATTTTTTTTAAAAAACAGGGTGCACACCATCGGGACCGCAGCCCTTGCATTCTGCTAGGTTTTTAAGATACTCTTCGACTCCAGATGGAGTTATCTTCACATCACTGATTAGTACACCATTAACACATTTAAACTATTGCCTATACAATACTAAACCTACGTACCTACTTATTATAGGAATTGTAATAATAATAAGTGTATACACCTTCCTACTTATAACTATAAAATTATTATTTATTTAAACTATTGCCTATACTATAATACTATACGTACGTACCTACTTATTAAAGAAATTGTAATAATAATATTACTACAAATTATAAGTTTTCCTTAAGAAAACTTAGCAATTTCGCAGCATAAATCGCAACCTTATAGGTCAGATATCGAGAGACAACCGGACAGCAAGACACTCGGCCACGTTCGCGTCAACGGTTCGAATCGGTTGTCACAGCGCCCCACCCACCCCACCCGCGCCGCTCCGGCGTCACTCGGCGCGCGCGCGTCGTGTATATACCGAAAATCTAAATGCCTATTATTTTATCATTATTTATGAGTAGGTAATGATTTTACACTATTGATGTGCGCTAAATATAAAAATAATAATTAATCCCAGTTAATAACGTAAGTACCCTAAGTAATATTAGGTATTTATGTTAAGCGTTCATAATAGAATCTAATTATTTAAAAATTGACAGTTTTTTATTTATTCCTTTGTATTCATCTAATTACCTATCTGTATACCAAATTTTAACTCTCTAGGTCATCTGGAACTGGGTTAGAGTTTTGGTCTATAGGTCAGTCAGTGATAAAAATGAGGAATTTTGGACATTAATATCTAAATAACCGTTTGAGATAAGCTTATGAAATTTAGAACACATATGTATCTCGCAAGTCTCAATATATGAGCCAAATTTGATACGTTTATGTAAAATAGTTTTTGATTTATGAGGGGGTCAAAAGTGGCTCCAAATGGTTCGTGTAATATTACACACGGTGCGGGTCGCCAGTTCTGTTTCTTGAACTTGGCTTGACACGCTCCCGCGTGTCTAGATAATTAACAGGTGAAAAAAAACGTATAAATAAGGGTTTTCTGCTCGATATGTATCAGTTCTTCTTTACTATCAGCAACATGAGGGTCTTAGCAGGTTTGTACACTTTCCTCAACCTCTTAAAAAAATGATAGGTAACAAGTCAGTCCGACTGAATTCGGCTTTTGGTTATAAATATTGTTTACCTATCATTTTATGAAAGTAAAATTAAAAAGGTATTTTTTTCTTGTCAGTTTTTTAGGTGTTATGTTTTTGCTAAAAAGTTTTTTTTTCTGGCTATAATTATAATTGAATTAAAATCTGTGAGTGAAGAATAAATCCCCCCTATTCTCCACCTTTAGAGCAGGTTTATTTCCCAAATTTATATGGGACCAACTTCGGGGATTACCCAATTCAATATATATTTTTTCATCAAAATCGGACAACTCTATACAAAGTTATGCGAAAAAAAAAAATACGCGTCGACTTGAGTACCTCCTCCGTTTTTTTGTCGGTTAAAAATAGGGGTTTTCTGATCGATACGTATCAGCTGTTCTTTACTACCAGCAGCTTATTGGCAGATTTGTACGCTTCCCTCAACCCCTGATAAAATAAGGGTGCAGCATTTTATCGCGTCTATGTGTGTCTTGCTGGCTGAGGCATCGTAGCTCCCAAACGGATCGACAGACCTAAGCACATTTTTTTTTAAAGAATCTTGTTTAAACTAGCTTCATCCACACACATACACGGATATACGGACGCTAGATTAGTGCTGGTTTTAAGCGGGTTTCATGAATTGGTTGAAAGAAGGGGTATATAGGCAAGAAAGTTAAGAGCAGATACTTCCAGGGTCGATTATTAGCTTTATTTTAATGACTTTATCACATCTAATGTGTAAGTTTTTCAAGAAATTGAAAAATACGAGCATGATTTATTTTTGAACCGGATTGCAAATTATTTAGAGGATGAAACAAAAAAATCTTAATATCGCATAATACTTGCATAATTTGTTTTATAGTGACCTTTCGGATATTAATTAGAGACCCTGAAAATATCCGCACTTCATTTCCTTGTATCCTGTATATTTAATAGTGGTAGTTAGAGTTGCATTCTCGAATACTATACCCGATGTCGATGATGTAGGGTTATAATAGTTTTTTTTGTTACATTTGCTTGATTTAACTCCCGATCTCAAAACCTTCGAGTTGCACTATTGAAACCGTTTTTGTGATAGTGTGTGTGAAAGCTTGTTTTTGCGGTGGTTAAGAGCAATAAATTTCATTAAAATTGATTGAGTCAATAAAGTCGACCAATCAGGAGCTTTATTCCACTTGGTACATAACATCATATGGTTCATTATTATCAAGTATAATGTAAGAGCTATCATAACGACTAAACGATAACATGGCAAAAGCAATTAAGTTTTTTCCAAGTAGAAAATAGCCCAAAAACAATTTCATCGGTGATACTACAATACCGCGTAATGAACAATTTAAATTAGGTGCAAAATACACTTTATCATGTAAGTCAATAAGGTACATTTTGTAATGTATTGAAATATATGTCCTAGCTATTGTTAAAATATATTTAATTATTTTTTCAGAGACTCTAGTCCTCGTAGCAAGTCTATTTCCAGCGGTGCTAGGGACTTCATGGTCCTACAACGAGTGCCACTACCGCTGCCCAGTAGGAGGCTACCCAGTCTGCGGTACTGACGGTTTCACCTACCCCAGCTTGTGCTACCTTGAATGCACCAGCAAGCAGCATGTGGATAACGGACAAGCCTCCGTCAGCGTCCAAGTCGACGGAAGATGCCCAGAGCCGCCGTGTGTGTGCCCGCCCACAAGTAGTCGACCCGGTCTGTGGAAGCAACTTGCCACCGATTTACGTATGGAGCAAAGGGAAGTGCCCCAACAGTGACTGCGTCTGCCCACTTTATGTACAGCCCGTGTGCGGCACGGACGGACGTACCTACAACAATCCGTGCGAACTAGCTTGCGCTAGTAGATGGCAGCAGAAAATTGGTCGTCCCCCAATCTTCATAGCTAGATACGGTCCCTGCCCCCCACCTGCATGCAACTGCCCCCTCTTCATTAACCCAGTTTGCGGCTCTGATGGCAAATCCTATAGAAACTCTGCTTCCTCGAATGCGCGAGCAGGATCGCTCAGAGCAACGGGAAACCACGCATTATTATTAGCACCTACGGCCCCTGTGGGCGAGAGAATTGCGGTTGCCCCACCAACTCGGCGCCAGTTTGTGCTAGGCGCCGTTATGTTAAGGCGAAGGCACACGAGCACTTAGGCCACCTGATGATAAGTGGAATCTGAGACCCATAGACATTTGAACTCTCAAGACTATAATCCTAAGACCTCAAATGCGTTGCCAACCCTGAGGACTAAGATGGAATGCCTCTATGCTAGTAATTTCACCGGTTGTCTTATCCCCACACCGGAACACAACAATGCGAACACTGTTGCTTGGCGGGTGGTTAATGGATAAGATGGTGGTAGCGATCCGGACGGACCCTGCACAGGCCCTTGCTAAACCTGATTTGCAAAGTTTTTACGCATTTAGTTCAGTTTTTTGATTCAAAGTAAAATAAAATGTAAGATTGCCTTTTGACATGGCTATTGTTATATTTGGGTATAAATATTCCATTAGAAAAATTATCAAATTTTCTTTATTGTTGTTATTTCCTGCTATCCGGCAGACTATACTCTATTTTACGTGGAAGGTAATTGCATAATTTAAAGGATTTTTTTACTTAGCCACCCTATCTTCCTCTCATACCTGATACGCGCACTGTCAACCCCTCGTGTGCCACTACGCTGTGACAAATTGTATGATGGGGTCAGTGGTCACGTTAGACACATTTATTGGGGGGCAGTCGAGTGCAAAGATATCTACTTAATATTTTTCAGTTATACTCTAATTGCACAGTTTATGGGCAGCCCATGATGTTTTTGTCTTCATGTTCTCGTGTTGTTACCGTTTGGAAGTTAGGTGCCGTTTTTCCACAGAGAGCACTGACATTACGCCTACTGTCTGTGGAGTAATAATTTATAAAGATTATGAACATAAATACACAACTATGACAAACATCGTGACATTCATGAAACTCTTCTTAAACTGCCAATTTAACATAAACGTTAAAATTAATTACTATTGATCATTTTTTTCCTTATTTTTTTATTTATATAAGGTAACGCAAATTCAACTTCATGCATTACTAGCTTCTGCCCGCGGCTTTTTCCGCGTAGATATCGATAAACGTTATTCCCTAGGGAACTTTATTATTTTCCGGGAGGAAAAGTAGCCTATGTGTTAATCCAGGGCTGTCTCCATTTCAAATTTCATCCCAATCCGTCCAGTTCAGCCGTTGCAGCGCAAAGGAGTAACCAACTAACACACTTTCGTATTTATAATATTAGTAATATTTGTTTTTTAAGTAATGTCGCGGAAGCTTTGAGCTTACCTTTTTACATCATTCAAATGAATTAAAAAATGGTTTCAAAATCAAAGTAAAAAATCTGCAAAATCTATTATACTCACGAGATAATAAAAAAAAAACACCGCTAAAAGAACATCTTCAAAAATCTCAAAATGTACGAGATTTGTATATTTTATTTTCGCAGTCTTCTAGGATAAAATACACAGCCAACATTACGAAAAATAGTTTGGTCTTGGCCACTCTGTCTGAACATCTTTTTATTTTAAAAATGCTATTTATAATCTTAACTAATATTATAGATGTGAAAGTAACTCTGTCTGCCTGTTGGTTACGCTTTAATAGATAAACTACTGAACCAATTACGATGAAATTTGATATGGTCATAGTCCGAGTCCCAGGGTAGGACATAATGAGTAAGTGGATATCATTGTTTCTTGAGATATAAACGATTAAAGTGTTTATACCTATTAAGAACATCGAAGGCGGCACCAAATGACTTTAAATAGAAAATTTGTTATTACCGTTTACATAGTATACTGTAATTCTATGGAACTTGCTAACTATGTAAACAAACAATATATTGAAATTGACATCTAATGTCAATTTTAGTATGGCGGCTTGTTTACATAGTTAGCAAGTTCCATAGAATGACACTTTAGACACTCTCTGCATAATGTATTCACGGAGAAGCGGTTATTAATATTGACTGGTATTTATATTTTGAAGCTGTGTTTATTTGTTAAATGTAATGATGAGTTCTTCACAAAAAGGTCATGAAATAACTTATGAAGTCAGTATACATTTTATTACGTCATTCCCAGAGCCTACAATAAGTTTGTTTATAAAAGTGCTTTTATTGCCGCAATGCGAGTATTCAATAAAGTACCTGTTTAAAAATTGGCTCATTGAAAAAGCGTTCTATAACGTAAAGGAATTCGTCGCCCAATGAGGGATATTGCCATTTACCCTACTGAAAATATGATAACATGCTTATAATTTAAGATAGCATTATAATTTTAATTTGTATTGTTTTATTGTACGTCCGAGATGGATTAGCTGTTGAGACTCATTTTTTTGTTATCACCTTTGTACAGTCAAGTTCAAAAGTATGTATACACTTTAGTACCTTGTCACTTTAAACGCTTGGATAATTTCATATGGCAGTTTAAACATGACGTTAAAAAGACAAGGTACTAAAGTGTATACATACTTTTGAACTCGACTGTACACAGTTATACAATAAAAATTATTTCTATTTCTGTTGATTTTTATGACGACACGCTAGCCTTGTTGGGAGTGACCCTGCCTTCGAAGCTAGGGGCCCTGGGTTCAAATCCCGGTAAGGGCAGATATTTGTGTGATGAGCACGAGTATTTGTTCCCGAGTCTTGGATGTTTTCTATATATATTTAAGTATATATTTCTCTATATAAGTATGTTTATCGTTGTCTAGAACCCATAGTACAAGCCTAGAGCTTAGTTTGGGACTAGGTCAATTTGTGTGACAATGTCCTGTGATTATTATTATTATTATTATTATTTTGTAGTACTTAATGGCTTCGGCTACACTGAGTATGGTCCGACATGCTCCTGCCCGGTTTCTTCACTTAAATAAGTCTGGAGTTGAAAACTACATCGCTTGCTCTTGCTAAGTACGAACCCAAACCAATTCTCTCGTTAAGCTAAACCGCCACAACTTACGAACAGACAGAAAGTAGTGTGTGTTTTAAATGTAAGCGAATTGAAAATTCTCAGGCGAACTCCACTCCCGGGGCCAGGACGGTTCCGGGTACACCGCTGCTTTATTTATAAACTGTGTTGCCATGTTTATTCGAAAAATATCCAGGGTTATGGGTGAATCCTTGAAAATTCCTCCTAATTATAAATGCAAAAGTGTGTCAGTGTACTCGATGTTATAACGTAAAATAACGTATTTTACTTTTGCTTTACGGGTCATACACACGCTTAAAAACAAAAGTTGTCTTTCCTGTGGTCAATAGTTAAAAGCTTGTGTGTGTATAAGTTTTGTTTTTATATAATAGGTCTAAAGCAGTCCTGACGCCGTTTATGCGGGAATGGGCTTAGCCAGAAAATTAGGCCTTAAAAACGTTAACTTCCGGCGTGTCCACAGGAAAGACGCTTACCTTATTAATTGTCGTGCGCGAAAAGTTATGCTTTTTCAAGAATTTGTTTAACTATTTTCTCGGCATAATGTAAATGAATAACTGTACCAAATTACAGCTTTGTAACACCAAGAGTCGGAGTTAAATCACGGACAGACGGACATTGCGAACTATGTTCAACTTCCTTTATATCTATATCGTAATTCAATTATTTACGTTACGAACGTATAGTCTCAGTTTAACAAGGATATCATTATACTGTTACTCGTAAAGTCGGTACTTAAAGTAAAATGTTTTCAGTCTACTCCGCGCTATAGCTTCTTCTAAACTCTATAGCTTCTTAACACAAAGAGCGTACTACTCGTTAGCAAAATACCTATCACATACCTTTTGACTATAACATACCTAAGTGTCCTCATATACCCATTGTGACTGTGATTATAATTTATAATAAATAATGTGCATGTGGTTACCGCATGCCTACCCCACTCTGGGAATGTATGCGCTATCGTGACCTGTCATATTTGTACGCCTAGCGGCGAAACAGCGTCAAAACCGGGAATAGGATTCTACACGGTAATAACGATATCGTCTTTGACGTGTTTCCGTATTGTCAACGTTTTAATAACTCTATGTCATTTACAATAATGGCGACTGTGACGTTAACGATTCTAAATCACGTCAAAGGCGATAGCGTTATAACGCAGTAGAGTAGAGGCCCAGTATTTGTAACGGGTGTCTATCATTTCATCGAAACACCGTTCATCGAATTTCATTTCATCGAATACTATTTTCTGCTGAAACCGTAATGTTTTCAGGGTATCTTAAACACCTAAGCTAACCTATCCTACGTAATTAATGTTTAAGTTACCCTGATAACATTACGGTTTCAGCAGAAAATAGCGTTCGATGAAATGATACATTTGATGGCATGAAATTCGATGAAGTGATGAGTGACCATTCGTAACACCTTATAACCTATGTTTACAAATAAATAATTTCAATTTCAATTCCAATGTATGAACAATTATGTAGCGGGGCGGTACAACGTTGATTAAAAACAGTGTATAGGTTTTGAAATAAGCAATGTCCGAAACGACGAATGTTTTTACGATATAGAAGCAAGATGGAATGGAACCTCGTTATTTTCCCATTACCTTCGGAAAAATTTCGAGTCTGGCAACATTATTGATAATCAGGGGCTTTGCTTCTCCGCTCTGCCTTTGGTTTAGTTAAGACCTTATTATGCAGTTCTTTAGTTGAGTGCAACTTGAGGTTACGGCGGATAATGCAATGAGCAGTCTTGTAACGAAGTTGAATTGAAAAATGCAGCTGCGGCGGAGTCTTAAATGAAAAACTTAAGCAAAATAAATGAAGTTTGTAAAAATACGTAAGGTAAACACACCAGTGGTCGACAAAGGACCAATGTTCGACATTGATTCTTACTCAAAGAAGATAAGAGTTATTCATTTGTTTTGCAACAATCAATTTATAACCCTATGATCTTAGAATTAAAAGCTTCTGTCGATTATTGGTGCACGTGAGCTAAAAGAGTCGAACATTGGTGTTGTTACCTTATTTGTGTTATACTTCGTAGGTCTCGTTTTCGACATTGTTTAAATAACGTTTGTCAAAATTGGAAACGATGTTCTTAAATATTATCATGTCGAATATAGGCCCTAATTATTAATGCACTAATCATACTATGTGTCAAAATTAAAATTTTAATATATTTATTCAGTAGATTGGCCACATGAGGGCTCTTCTACACGTGTCGGTAATATGGGGAGACTCTACTAGCGCTTGGGACAGGACCATTTTTGCGGAGATGAAGCGCCACAAGAAACTCCAACAGAAGGTCATTTTTTCAATTATAGAATACGACAATATGTCAATGATACAATAAACAGATAAAAAACCATGAGACAATCATAGACAAATTGTTATTTTTTAATTAACAAAAAAAAAGGTAACAACCACCACTTCTATCAAAGTGGAAACTCGTTTAAAATAAAGATGTCCGCGCTCGTTACCGTTTCCGGTGATTATCGGGGGGAGGGGGGTTTGCTGACTTCCGCCGATAATACTCAAAGGCTGCGGAATGGAGTGGTCTTGTTTGGAGATAAAAACGTCGGAAGTTCGGAATTCGGGGCCAATTTAGACACGCAAACTGCGTTAGTGGAATCTGTAAAAAGACGCTGTAAAGTATAAGGGGATGTACTTTGAATGTTTTTAACAAAACTCGTTTACAAAGCCTTTGGGGCTTTAACAAGGACCGGGCTACTTTAGAAATACGGTTGGCCAACCGTTTGCTTATTGTTGACAGTGGCACGGTAATCAACACTTCATCGAATGTATCATTTCACCGAATTTCATTTCATCGCACGCTTTTTTCTGTTGAAACCACAATGTTTTCAGGGTATATTAAACATTAATTATATGTAAGTAATTAATGTTTAATATACCGATACAGGGAATACAGTCGCCAATCCTATACATTTAATCGATTTACAAAAATCGCTAACTTAGCGTTATGTAACTTCTTGACTAGGCTTTTGGGGATTTGTTTAAATCCTCAAAGACATCGATATGAGAATAATTATAACGAAATTTAAATCAACGCGTTTCTCGCGTTTTCTAGCTAGTAGATTCACTACATATTACCGACGTGTAAAACAGCCCTAATGTGGCCAATTTACTGAATAAATATTTCGAATTACTAAGTTTGCGTTCGTTGCACCTGATTAAACAACTGGAAAACAGATAGGTATGTTCATTGTAGGTATTTTATGTTTTGGTTTGTAATAATGCCTCAAAGTGGTCGCTAAAGTGTCTGTTGAATTACCTACGAAAAAAGCTTTATAATTTGCTTGTAAAAGATGACGATTTACGTGATTTATGTTTTGTTAAAAAAGCAGTGTTCAATATTAATTCAGTTTAGAATGAGCGTAAAGATAGAGTTATAGCAATTATATAGCCCTGTCTCTTTCTCTTAACTGAATTACTTAAACAACAAATAAATTAATTCCATGTATTTGGAACGATCGCTTTTGGAAACGTATCAAGATAAAGGCGAAGAAGATAATTAACCACACTTGCATACACAGCTTCCCAATCTCCTTTAAATAGGCAAACTTTCTGAAATATCACTGAAAAAATATAATTACAGATCATTTTTCTTTACTTTTAAGAAACAAATAAAGATTTAAGTGTAAATAATTGTATTGCGAGTCATTTTCACTGGGTAAATTTACGAAATTCAATGAAATGATGCATTCGGTGAAGTTAAATTCGATGAAAAGCTGAGATTACAATCTTAAGACTTCAAATGCGTTGCCAACCCACCAAGATGAAATGCCTCTGTGCTAGTTATTTCACCGGTTGTCTAATACACATACCGGAAAACAACAACTATTTATGTATGACACACAAGAAAAAAGTACAAGACACTATGAAAGCGACTAGATTTCCAAATAAAACATCGGTTTCCTTTAATAGCTATAATGCCTATCAATTAAATCCTCGGTTTGATCTTGATGGAGACGCCGTTCTTTGCCTTGAGGACGAGAGCACCGCACAGCTCTGGCTCGATCCCTGAAGATAACAGCTTGAACTGTCTCACTATGGCTGCCAGGGTCACTTTTATTTCCATCATGGCAAATTTCTGACCTGGAAGGTAAACAAGAGTAAGATACTTGTCACGTTTAGTACATTACGATCACAAACTAATACAAATTAGTATTTTATATCTTAGTATTTTCCATGTTGCATAAACCTTCAGTGGTCGTATGTGACGTCAGTTAAAAATACAATGGTTATATAAACTGCTAACTTATTCCCAGTTAAAATGTAACCTTTTCGGCCTAAACACCGTTTCTATGAAATATTTCACGTCTATTTGTTGAACTCTCGGACCGTCAAGGTCGCACAAATAAACGTACACGCTTTTAGATTAATGATATTATTACATGCATGTAATGCAAGCTCAAAGGAATTTAGCCATTTTTTTTCGTCATTATCAATTTACCAATGCAGTTCCTAGGTCCAGCGCTGAAGGGGATCCAGTTGTACGCGTTCTTGGACCTGGTGGTCTCCAGGAAGCGGGCCGGGCGGAAGACCAGAGGGTCCTCAAAGACGTCTGGGTGCCGCTGTAGGTGGAAAATGTTGAGGATCACAGACGTGTCCTTTATCAGGTGCATACCCTCTAGATCTGGAAATGGAATTATTTATTGAAATTCTACATTACAATACAAAAAGTTATTTTTTTGTACTATAGGACCAGCTGCTAGCTTCTTAAAGGCTAAGAACAACCAGGTTACTGTTTTCATTCTTTCTTTTGTTCATTTCACCAACCATAAGTTAATCTTGCTCTAACTTCAGTCGCTGACTTTTTGAAGCTAAATTAGCATTTTCATTTAAGTACTGTGAATGTTAACTGAAAATCCATAAATACCTATATCTTTGGTCATCATCCTTTCAATGAAAGGCACGGAGGGATAGAGCCGAAGGGACTCCTTGATGACACACTCTAGGTATTTCATCTGTTGTAATTCGCTGTGGATTTTAATCGTGTTTTTAATAATAGGCATTATAATTTAAATTTCTAAGCAATTAACATAGTTATACACGTTTAACCAAAGGAATGATCGCAATGCTTACGCAAAAGTTGGGTCTCGGTCGTCATCCCCAAATATCGCTCTTTGTTCCTCCAACACTTGTCGCTGGACCTCTTCATTATTCGCTATGCAGTATAGTGAGAAGACGATTCCAGAAGCTGTGGTGTCGTGACCCTTAAAAATAATAACAGGTTTAACATTTTGTGTTTAAAAAGGGAAAGAATCTGTTTTTCTGATAACATCCTCCAGACTTTATGGAGATACATTCACCTCAAACATGAAAGTGTCAACTTCTTCTCTGATAGCCTCATCGCTGATCTGCTTTTCATCAACCTCAGCAAGTAGTAGTAAGTCAAGGAAGGCGTATTTGTTCTTTATACCTATAAAAAATAGAAAGCAAACATGTACCGCGTGCGTCCATGTGCGTTGCTAGTGATTATGATTAATCACTACTCCGTTAGACTGTTTTTTATAGCATGGCATAGAGAAACCAAACGAACACACAGAATACACTGATAGTAAATGGCGTTGCTAATCCTGAGGACTAAGATGGAATGCCTCCACGCTAGTCATTTCAACAATTGTCTTATCCCACACTAGTACAGCAATACGATCACTGCTTCTGGATGTAAGGATACGATGGTGCTAGCGATCCGGACGACCCTTTTTTATACTGGGGAAATATATTAACACATACTCGTAGCGCCGGAGTCTGTGGGGACTCAAGGTGGTTATGTAAGACTCGCCAACCGAGAGTGGAAGGAAATCCCAATAAAAACCCAGCGATTCTCCCGGAGGCTTGCGCATTCGAGTACGACCAATCCAAACGACCTTGTATATTAACAAGCCTTACCAATATCATCAGTATTGTGTATCTTTACATCGGTGCTCTCAAGTTCTCTCCGCCTCGTTTCAATAACTTTCTTGGTATGTCCGTGGAGAATCTCAAGGGCTTCGTTCTGTGTTCTCTTGTAACGAGTCAGGCTGAAGAGGAAGTCGTTGCCGAGGATTAGGTTCCGCATTCGCAGGGATACTATCTCGCTTAATCTGCAAGTGTTCAGATTTTATTTGTGGTTATTAGACACAGCTACACTTTCAGCGGCGGTGACATCCAAACAAAGCGGCTTCATCAGGTCAAGAAGTATTGGCTTGTTTAATGTTCTTGTTTTGGCATATCTTTATTAAGTAGGTAGAAATATCGGATGTCTATCATTTCATCGAAACACCTTTCATCGAATGTATAATTTCATCGAATTTCATTTCATCAAACGCTCTTTTGAGCTGAAACCATAATGTTTTCCATCTTAAACATCTAACCTAACCTAACCTACGCAATCAATGTTTAAGATACCCTGGAAACGATATGGTTTCAGCAGAAAATAGCTTCCGATGAAACGAAATTCGATGAAATGATACATTCGATGAAGTGATTAGTTACCGAGTCATACACAGATTTAGGTTACCGTCTTCCCTGTGGACACACCGAAAGTTAACGTTTTTAAGGCCTAATTTTCTGGCTAAGCCCATAACCGCAAAAACGCCATCAGGACTGCTTTAGACAGACCTATCATATAAAACATAACTTATATGCACACAAGCTATTTAACTATGGTGTGTATGATGACCCTACCAGCAATATCCTTTGGTGGTAGAATGTATTCGTTGGTTTGCTCACTTCAATTTTGGTGCAGAGATTTGGTTTGATTTTTAGCAAAAAATGAGTTTTTTTTTCGATAAAAAAAAAAACATTTTTAAGATAAACTTGGTGGTTCTACGTTAAGTGCAAAAGATCCTATTGGAAAGTTTCATCATCAGATCAGCTCTTGGATACAATAATGTTGTAAATCTCATCGGGTTACGTTACTCGTGCTTTAATTCATTTCAGCCTACTCCAGATAACGGGAACAGGCTTAAGACCCAGTCGATATTACTAATTAAAACCGGGCAAGAGCATGTCGGACCATGCTCAGTGTAGAGTTCCGAAACCGTTAAGTTAGGTACAAACATAAAAAAATATCAAAAAGTAATAACTAATTCTCTATTTAAAGTCAATTGGTGCCGTCTTAGATGATTTTAGTAGGTATAAACACTTTAATCGCCTGTATCTCAAGAACCAGTGATGAACAATAACCCACACATTGGGGTAAACGAGAAAAAAAAACCTCCCTACGATACGTGTAGGGAAGGTACCCAAAAATAAACATTTGATTGTACCACTTTTTTGGCGTGACTAATATGTACTCGTATATTCATTCCAAATGACAGCTTTCTAGTACTAAGAGTCTCTGCACTAGGCTGCCGACGGACGGACAGACGGACGGAAATGGCCAAACTATAAGGTTTCCTATTTTGACTATGGAACCCTAAAAAAGGAAATCAACCCAATTCTTAAAAATGGTTTATAACTTTGACACTCTTCTCGCACTTACAAATTGGTCAAAGAGTGACATGTTTTATCCACGTTTACCTATCTACAGCGATAATCATGACTGTAACGGGCCTACAGATGGACATACTCGTAGGCTATATATTATCTTACTTATATACTATTTAACTAATCAACTCGGGTGAAGTCGGGAAGGGCCACTAGTAGTGTTATAAATCGACATTAATAAAACGTTGCACGATTGTGAAAGTGTACGTTAATTAACGTATATTGAAAACACTACAAAAGCAAAAACAGTACTGTTTGTGTTGAGTTAACTTTCGTTTTTAAAGGTAAGCAAGTAGTAATTGCTTTAAGTAGGAAATGTTTTAAAAAACGAAAAATAATCTTCAATTAGTGATCATAATTAAACATACTGTTATGTCGTCCACTTATATTTATTCCTATAATATTTGAGGAGATATCTCGATTTCCCCAAGATCCCATCATCAGATCTTGATGTGCTGGAAATGGGACCAACTAGAAAGTAATAGTATCAAAATGTAATAGGACCAATAGTTAAAAAAAAAAAAAACATATCGATCTAGCAGTCTTTGTGTAATCGGGGAAAAATCATAAAAAAACCGACAAATTGAGAACCTTCTCCTTTTTTGAACTCGGTTAATAAGAAAAGGTGTCAAATAACCAATAATTGCACGAGAGCTTTGTTCATAACTCATAAAGTAATTTCGTGTGACATTTGTTTTTGTTCGTGTTTACCATAGACGGTGAATTTATTGGTTATTAATGTTCAAATGCCAAGCCACTTAGAAGCCGTTCAGCTCACTGATGTTCTATGTCCCCCCCATGTCCCCATGATTAATGAACTTACGTCTCAATAGCCTTGACATATTTCGATTCACTGTCCTTTAGCGCGTTGAAAGACACTCCCATGATGGATTCTGAAACGTTATTAGTTGTTAGTTTGGATAGTGGCGTCTACATAGTATACAACAAAGTCACTTTCTGCGTCTGTCTGTCTGTCTGTATATTCGAGCACACAAAACAGCTCGTTAAAACATTACTTATTAGCAAACCTGAACTCAGCCTCTTTTAATTGTCTTATTTTTACTCTTGGTAATTGATATACCGACCTTTCATCTGATAACTGAGCCATGTAGACTCCGAATGTCATGTAGGTAACCTACTCGTACCTAGCTCTTTATACATTTAAGTATTATGATTGTGTTATCGTCGTCTATATTTACACTTATTATAAGTAGGTTCTCTAAGAGGGGTTCATAATTCAAAGGAAAATGACCTGCATTGCTACCAGTGCTACATGTAACAATCTATAGGTGCTAAGCTAAGTTTTGTATTGACATTTTAATTTCAATTGATACTATGTAGAATTGGGGCGTATTAATTTGTGTTGGTTTTGGAAGATATTTCCAATTTGAAACTCGTAACTTTATCATAGTTATTTGATATCGTTATAAGAACATTACGTTACAGCCGCCAGCACACCCACCACCACGACCATAACATTGCAGATTAAAAAAAAATGTAATACTGATCATTGCCAACTGTTTCTGAATGTATTATTGAAGACTTATGATCAGTGAACGGATTTCCGGATGCAATTCGCAGGATATCGAGTCGTAATATTAATATGGATGCGACTTTTATCCCCGTTCGCATCTCCGTTGCGGGATTTAAAATGCTGTTAGTATTATACGTATTTTTTAAATGCCTATAAATATTTTCAATGTATAAGACTTACCTATGTTATTACTTTTGTACTTAGTCGTGATATTATTTGCGAGTTTTGACGGTGTACTAATATTACTGATTCATTTGCCAAGATTATTGTTGAAGACATTTATTTCAAAAGTTGACCTGTATTTTCAGTTGATATCATTTAAAATAAAATAAATTGAATTATTCTCTAACAAAGACTTCCGGAATCCCGGGACATATCCATATAAGCAATGTTTGAGACCATTCACTCCGTATTACACCGGGTAATTTAATCACTATTTATGATACACGTGTCAATAAAATAATTAAAGAAACCTGTGACATTGTCCAACGCAGCCAGAGCTATGATGGGGAACAGGTCGAACGGGGTCCCGTCAGCCTTATGGTGGAGCTGCCGGGTCAGGACCTTGGTGTTCTTTACGAAGACGGGAAGGATGGTGTGCAGGATGTTGAAGTGGAACGCTGGAGTCAGGAACTTGCGGTGTGATTTCCATCTGTAACCTGAAGTTTTCAATATTTTAACACGGTGATTGTTTTCAAAATGTTGAGGATGAATACTTACGCCGATTATTAAGATGAATGTAAGTACACTTACAACTACGGAACGATAAAAATGAAAACCAACCTAGGGAGGTTTTCTCTTAATTATAAAATAAAATATAAAATATCACAGGACCATTGTCCTGTCACACAAATTGAACTAGTCCCAAACTAAGCTCTAGGCTTGTACTATGGGTACTAGACAACGATAAACATACTTACATAGAGAAATACATACTTAAATACATAGAACACATCCAAGACTCAGGAAAAAATATTCGCGCTCATTACACAAATATTTGCCCTTACCAGAATTTGAACCCAGGACCGCTGGCTTCGGAGGTAGGGTCACTTCCAACTAGGCCAACGTGTCGTCAGTTAGTTAAATCTACCAACCAAAGCTGGTAATACTTAATCACAGCAGCAACTGATATTATGTAAGTATAGAATATAATAATAATAATTTGCATTGGCATTGTTTTAGACTCTATCTTTGACATTGTGAATTTACAAAACGGGAACTACGAACAGCAAGACAAGTGCACACGGGCCACTCAAATGAAATTATGTAGTTGTAATAGAAATGGCAATGCAACACTGAAGCTATCCATCAGTCCCAAACTAGGTACAGCCTGTATTTTGGAAACCAGGAGTCAAAAGCAAGTTTTCTCTCAGCAGTGGTTTCCTCTTTGGAAACGCTGGTAGATTTTTGACGTATTAAAGTGCCCGTGACTAATTAAACCCTTACCGGGCACATATTTGGGCCGGGGGGGTATATGGGGTACTTAAACTACATAAACAAATCTTGGTTGACTAAATTCTTATCAAATATAGGTGAAAAACTTAAGTAAAGGGCATGGTGTATGTAGTTGCAACGGTTGACTAATGTTTCACCTAAAAACGTTTCACAAACTGATTCATTTTTTCTGCATTATTTTCAGAGACCGTAAATATAACTACTAACCTAACCTAACCTATTGCGTTCTACACAATGGTCCTGAAATAAAATCTGAAATAGAAACAGTTTCGGAAAAAAATGCAGTTTGCCGAATGATATATTTGTGAAAACAATCAGTTTGTGAAACCTTATTTAGTGAAATGACAGGATACGAGTTGTAACACATCTGTATAGACTATTGACATTCTATATGTTCACGCCTAACGTTCATATTTACTTTTAAGTCTTATTGTCATGTTAATTAGACTCAATTTGCATTGTATTCGGTCACACCAATCCGAACGCCATAATATCACGACATATCCCAAACAGTCAATCGCAGACTTTTATATCACATACGTCACACTCCCTCCCATATCAACTATTCCCACTTGCATCCATCCTCTCAAAAAGAAACGTTGAACTTACTGAGCCTTTGTAATTAAAGTAAAATTATAAAAACCAAGTTTCAATCATCTCCTTGTTTCCATCCGTAACACTTTATTTTAAATTTGGCGTAAGTTCCATACTACTTTTGTATACATTTACACGCAACATGTCCTTTACTTAAGTTTGTCACCTATACCATCTTAGGTTCCGCGTAAAACGGCTGTGATATACAAACATAACGGATGGACAGACATGCCGAAACTATAAGTAGAACAGTAAATAGCACCAATGGCATTCACTTATAACCTTGCCAAATTTAACAGGCAAATGGGTCAGTAGCGATAATACAATCAATGTTTAAAATAAGGCAGATTATTATTGTTTACGTCAAAACGCGTATAAATAGGAACGCAGTGACCTTGATGGACACAAGAGATATGACAAAGAGTTCCTTTTGCTTAATAATAATTTTATATATCTTGATTGGATGTTATCAAACAAGGGAGACGGTGAAAGGTGATCCATATGTTGATCATTTTTTGTGTTGATGATCGAGCGAACTGAAATATGGTTACCTGTCGCGGTGAGAAGGCCTTCTCCTAACCACGGTTTCAGGAAATAGTATGATCTGCCTTTTGTTATAGTTTCAGTGCTGGAGATGATGTGCTGAAACAAACATAAAGGGGTGGAAATCTAATAGGGGAATTTGGAAACTATAAAATTCATGATTTTATTGATACTGTTATATGGAACGTTTTCAATATAATTTATGTTCGAATTAAAACAAAACTTAATTGGTTCCTTAGTGTAACTAGAGTTTCCCATATAGTTTGTATGACTAGCTTTCATTACACAAAGGACGCGATCGTGATTTTTGTTTTCATCAAGCCTTTAACTATGTATTTTTTTTTGAAAACGACTTTATAATAATCATAAACACTACTTAGTTGCTTCACTTCTACATCATAAATGAAATCTGTTCCTTACTTCCAAATTTAAGTACACTTTCTGTGGTATAAAGAAAATAAATATAAATTGAAATGTTATAATTTCACTTTATTGTACACTGGATGGAGGCTATGATTGTGGCTTTTAAGGCTCAATTGCTCATTAGTCTGAGTCTGGAGTCTTTAAACTTTTGACTTAATGGCCCCATTAATTATTTCGCAAACTATATAAGATATCACAGGAAGGTATATTGTCGATGAAATTGCAATACCGAGTAACTAACAAATTCTATACATTGCAAAATGTCCCTTACTAACTCACTTGTTAAGTTATATTTTGCAACTTATTCAATTTGTTAGTTGCAATTGTTGCAAGCAAATAGTGTAATATGCATATTATCAAATAGGGCTTAGTAACACTTGATGGTATGTTATTTGGGTACCCTTGATTAAGTGTCCAAGATGCTACAAGGGGGCCTCTATCACAATTATTCCCGGTATAACAATTATTTTCTTACACGTGTTATCATATTGTTTTCGACTGCCATTGATGTCAAGTAAATAAAAGCTATCGTAATGTTTACAATACGATAAAATGTTAACAGCAATGTGGTTTTATCGAGAAAATTAGGCACCAATATCTAGTGCATAGTCAAACGACGTTATTGGTTTGTCGAATAAATTGGTTTTTGGCTTGCTCTCTCAATGTGCTTATCAATCGCTTATATTAATTTAAAAAAAATGATCTTAACGCGCTAAAACTGATATAAGAAGAAACGATAGCTATCTCAAATAACTTATATTGCCATTTTTCAGAATGAAAATAGTCACACATATGTATTAACCACCATTATGATGATAAAAAATTATAATCTTCACCTAATTTTATAACGAATATAGAAAAACCTACGGAATTTATTTGGACCTAAATAATATTTTTTACTTCTTACGCTCTAAAATGACTCATAATTGCCATGTATAGGCGGACTAAAGAGATGCATTTAATCCCTAGGGCTTAAAGTAACATTTTATTCCCTAGGGACTAATTTCCTTATAAGTGAAAGCCTTGAAAAACCACAAACAGCCACAATTAAACATGTTGCCCTTGTCACCGGAGTGCGCGGTGGAGCTGGTGGAGGGCAGGCTGGGGCTGGGCGAACAACCTCCACCGCCGAGGTCTTCGTTTTGAAAAATAGCGCTATAAATAATATTATGACATAAGATTTGTTTTTCTCGCAATCAAAAGTACAGTGTTTAACTCGAGATTAAAAAGCCATAATGACACTCGAACTTCATCCACCTTCACTTGGCTCGTGTGACAGGTTGCAAGCCCATCGCCTAACAGTACTACAAGCCTTTATTCCCTTGGTCGCCTCTTACGATATCCACGGGAAGACATGGAGTGGCACTGTTCTAACCCGGCAACCACACGGGACCTCTTGGCCTGTTTGTGCAAAATGTGGTTATAGAATTATCAAGAAGTCTTTTTAGAGTTGTTGGTATTTCTTTAGCTCTGCCTCTGCTTCTTTAACTCTGGGATTGAAGGCGTGATGTTATGTATGTAATACCTAAGTACCTACTCACCTCAACGTATTTAGGGTGCGAGAAGACAGCGTATCGCTTGGTCATGATGTGGCACCGCACAGCGTCTTTATACTGCTTGCAGAAGTAACTGAACACGTAGATCAGCTCTGGGAACATCAGCCAGGTTAATGGTATGCAAAATTACTTAAATGCCATTGGTGGTGAAGCAGGTAAGACACATGGATAGCTAGCAGTGGGATGTAGGTTTTGCTTGGTGTTTCAGAATTTATTTCTAGAATTATATTTGTAAATCAGTACGATATTTCTGTGCAGAAGGTTCTTAGGGCTCGACTACACCAGTGGGTCTTGATTCTGCGAAGGTTTTAACGACTGCAAAACCAATGAAAGTTTAGGGTTGCCTGTCATTTTAGCATTCTACAGCCACTAACTTTTTAAAAGGGACTTTACTAGAAGAAGTGAAATAATAACCATGTTCTTAAATTTGTCGAGTAATGCAGAATTTTACCAACTTAACAGATGATCGAACAAATTAATTCGTATTATCTAGAGATCCTTTTACATACTTAAAACATTCCACATTTGTCAAAATGTATTTAAGGCTAAAAAAAATAATCAAATATGATTTACAAACTGCTAAAAAAATTGCATGAAAGAAAAGAAACAAAGCCGGTCAAGTGCGAGTCGGACTCGCACACCGAGGGTTCCGTACAAACTTGTAAGAATGTAAAATTGTATTGACTTTGCCGTTGAAAAACTGTTGTCTTCATACCCTCCGCACATCGACGATCGATTACGATTAGTGGGTATACCAAAAGCAAATAAGTTTGAAATCGCAATTATTTTTGTAATGATTGAGCTACAATTTAACGGTTATCTATTTTTCCTTTACTTGTCCTGTATGACCTTGTTTTTTGCCAAATTTCAGGATTTTAGGTCTATGGCCCTATAAATTATGATTCACTTTGTTAGGGCAATTCTTTGGCGTTTCAACCGCCCGTCATTGTTGTCTTCAATTATATTATATATAATGACCAAAATAATGATAACTACGAGCAAATTTTGATGTAACTAGAAGCAGTACCAGGGATAGTTTATAATTCTTGTAAATTAATTAAACAAGTGTAAATTATATCTGAAATAAAATGCGAAGACAACAATGACGGCGGTTAAAACGCCAAATACCATGTAAAGAACTGTTATATCGCTGTAAAATTTTGGAGTTAAATCCGATATTACATCTGAACTAAACTACACATTGCATTTTGGTTTACTTAAGTTTTCCTTTTCCACGGCTTTTACAGTCAGTTGGGTACGAAAATCTAGAAAAACTGTCGTCTAGCGGTAGCAATGGATAAAAATAACACAATCACTCTTCTTTGTCTTACACATATGAGAGTTCCATTGCTAGGAAAAGGCCTCTCCTATTATAGATCTCCACACGTCGGGTGTCGATCATATCATCGAAACACCTTTCATCGAATGTATCATTTTATCGAACGCTTTTTTCTGCTGAAACCAAAATGTTTTCAGGGTATCTTAAACATCTAACCTAACCTAACCTACGTAATGAATGTTTGAGATACCCTGATAACATTATAGTTTCAGCAGAAAATAGCGTTCGATGAAATTATACATTCGATGAAGTGAAATTCAAGTGATGAGTTACCCCACGTGTCTCTTTCGGTCCAAGAAGTGCGTCCAAGTCGTCCTGCCATGTCTCCGACGGCGTGCCCCATCTACATCTCCCATCTAGCATTACCAATTTTTTCATGGTAAGAAGATGGCAATTTTTTTGATGTTACTGAGAAGACACCCGTACACTCAGGCCACCTGATGGTAAGTGGAATCTGAGACCCATAGACATGTGAATTTTCAAAACTATAATCAATCCTATGAGCTCAAATGCGTTGCCAACCCTGAGGACTAAGATGGAATGCCTCTATTTTGAACCACTTCCCGTTAATGGAATGGTCTGACATTTAAACCATAAACGTAAACCCGATGACAATGCAATATTATGGTATCTGAGAGTTGAACTGATGATGGAGTCGGGAGGTGGTGACAGGATCTCCGCTATACTTAACGTAGAGCCACCGTGTTGGGATTCATTAGTTTGGTCTTAATAAGCCGATAAAGACTTAAAAAAAGGACTGTCGGCAGTAAAAGTTTGTCCCAAGAATATATTATATGAATATCAAGTCTTCAATCTCAAGACTGTAAATGCGTTTCCAACCGTGAGGACGAAAACGGAATGCCTCTTTGATAGTAATTTCTTCGGTCGTCTTATCCCCACACCGGAACACAACATTGCAAAATTTGATCCTCGGTGGTAGGACTGGTAGGTTTAATGATAAGAGTGAACCACAATAAAAGTTAAAAATACTTACTAGCTGAATCGACGAACAGATAGTGCCCGTTGCCCACTATTGGGAGCGGGAATGGTCCTGAAATGTTGAGCTTCTTGATGTCGATCAACATGTTCAGCCATGTTAGCAGCACCACCAACACCGCCACAGTAAATACAATTAGGTAAAACATCTTTGCAGCAGCTCCGACTCTCCAAGATCCACTTTAGATATTCGAACAAAGTCCTTGCTATTGAAATATAAGTGGAGAAAACATGAAAGCTGAAAAGTGTTTTATAATAGTCTAAGTACAAAAAAAAATGCGTGTTTTTTTGAAGATGTGTGTCAAACGTCCGTCATTGTCACACTGTTATTGTTATGTGTTATGTACGAGGTCGAAATACATGTAATTTATGTAAATAATGGAGATAGCATTATCAGATCCGTCTACAAGTTACGAGGAAGGGCGGTTATTATATATGAAGAATAAATAAATAAATAAATAATCACAGGACAATGTCACACAAATTGACCTAGTCCCAAACTAAGCTCTAGGCTTGTTCTATGGGTACTAGACAACGATAAACTTACTTATATAGAGAAATATATACTCGTGCTCGTCACACAAATATCTGCCCTTACCGGGATTTGAACCCAGCCCCTAGCTTCGAAGGCAGGGTCACTCCCAACTAGGCTAACGTGTCGTCATATTAATAGGTTCCTGATTCTATTATATTTTAGTGCGAAAGTGAAGTATCATGTTTGAGATAGCTTAATTACGAGTAGAAGGTGTACTAAACATATTTGTTCTGTTATCATTATTCAGAATAATACGTTAGTACGGTTTAAGCAACGCCCGCGTTTCCCCTTATTTTACACTTAATAAGTAATTAAATTAACATTATAATTCATATGATAAGTAGGATTGATTGTCATATTATTTAACTCTAAGTGCAAAGTGTGCTTACAGAACTATAAATAACTCATTCTAGAGTTGTTGGTGTTTCTGTAGCTCTGCCTACCCCACTCTGGGAATGAAGGCGTGGTAACATGTTAAGTATGTATGTATTATTAACGGTATCTGCGTAATATTCAAAAAAATTGGATGCTTACTATGTATTTAAGTATATATTTCTCTATGTAAGTTTAGCGTTGTCTAGTACCCATAGTACAAGCCTAGAGCTTAGTTTGGGACTAGGTCAATTTGTGTGACATTGTCCTGTGATTTATTTATTATTTATTTTAGGGGGTTTTCTAATGCAGGGGCTTCGCCTCCGACGACCACTTGTGGGGAGCTTCGCCTCCACGTCTCCTCATTTCTCTTCTATCTATGAACGCTGCTTCATTGGGTGTCATTAGCAGTCCATAATTTAAAAAAAAACATAGATAATGATGTTAATTTATATATTTTCCGAATAATGTAATTATTGCAAATGTATGGTATGTCAAACATTATTTAGGGCAAACTTTATTATGGACAACGAGTGACATTCAATTAAATGTTTAGTCTTTCTTTTCCGTGTGGTTGCCGGGTCAGAGTAGTGCCACTCCATGTCTTCCCGTGGATGTCGTAGGAGGCGACTAAGGGAATAAGGGCTTTTAGTAGTTGTAGTTGTTAGGCGATGGGCTTGCAACCTGTCACTAATATACTGGTCTTAGGCTACATGTGCAAAACGTGGTTACAGAATCAACAAGTCTTTTTACAGTTGGTGTTTCTGTAGCTCTGCTTACCCCGCTCTGGGAATGAAGGCGTGATGTTATGTATGTATGTATGCCTTTCTTTTTTATAATTAGCGTTCCGTATCCAAAGGGTAAACACACGGAACCCTATTATTAGACTCTACTGTCCGTCTGTATGTCTGTCTGTCACCAGCCCCCTATTTCACCTTGACAATGACACGTGACAGGTGACAATTCGGTATACATTGCAAAGTTAACACACTGATACATCACTGGGTTTCTATAAGCTGCGCCATGTACACTAAAATGTCACCTGTCACCTGTCATTGTCAGTATTGTGAAATAGGGGGCAGGCTGTATCTCATGAACCCTGATAGCTAGACAGTTTTTTTTTTAACAGATGATGTATTTGTCCCCCGCCCCGTGTGGTTTCCGGGTAGAATAGTGCCACTCCATGTCTTCCCGTGGATGTCGTAAGAGGCGACTAAGGGAATAAAGGCTTCTAGTATTGTTAGGCGATGGGCTTGCAACCTGTCACTAATACACTAGTTAATATCTCAGCTTACTTGTGCAAAATGTGGTTACAGAATTATTAACATGTCTTTTTAGAGTTGTTGGTATTTCTGTAGCTCTGGGAATGAAGGCGTGATGTTATGTATGTATGTATGTATTACTGTTGCCACTGTAACAACAAATACTAAAAGCAGAATACAATTAATAATTAAGGGAGGCTCCCGTACAACAAACGTGATCTTAATACAGATACCGCGGTTACAGTCAGACACTGGGACAGCTGAAACTAAAAAGAGGTTAAAATATAATGTACAGATAATGGTACGGAACCCTTCATGCGCGAGCTCCACTCGCATTTGGCCGGTTTTAAAGAAAAGGTCTGTTCTAGAGGTTTGTCTTAACAGCATACTACTTTTTTCTAATTATGCAGAAATTTGTTCATTTATTGTCTTAGGAAATAATAATAAAATAATTGCTTTAAACCTCTATATTCTAGAAGTTTGTGCTTATAGAGTCTATAAGTTTTTTTTTTCAGAACACCTTTTAAAATATATTTGTTTATGTTATTAATATTTGTGTCTTTGTTATATAGTATAGTTCTTTGTAATGAATTATTTAATTGTAACTGTATTTTAGCCGAACAAATGTTTCTTTCATTCTTGTAAAAAAAAAAACCGGTTTTGTTAATTACATGAATTGTGTTCTCATAGTGACACGGGTAAACCTGGATATGGATCTTAAGTAGGTATTTTATTACAAATGAGATCAGTGATTATGTTTTGAGTCAGCGAACGCGGTTGTCTTCAGAGGGGTTATCATGAAAAAGCTATCCAGTTCATTTTACGCTCAGAGAAAAGGAAAGAGCTATATAACTCGCTACCACCATCTTATGCATTAACCACCCGCCAAGCAACAGTGTTCGCATTGTTGTGTTCCGGTGTGGGGATAAGACAACCGGTGAAATTACTAGCATAGAGGCATTCCATCTTAGTCCTCAGGGTTGGCAACGCATTTGAGGTCTTAGGATTATAGTCTTAAGAATTCAAATGTCTATGGGTCTCAGATTCCACTTACCATCAGGTGGCCTGAGTGCTCGGGTGCCTTCTACATACCATTAAAAAAAAAAAAAATAACTGCCATAGCTTTGTCCTTTACGCTCACCGTAAAATGATCTGCATAGCTCGGTCATAATAACCTCCCAGATATGTATATTAACCATTCGCTTACAAGATAATAAAACGGCTTAAGAGGATTGTGAAGCGATGCTTAAATCGTGTAGCAGTTAAAATGTCCATAAAATTTAGCTCCGAGCGATTACGTTTCTCACCGCCAAAATCTAATCCGATTTCCACGATTAATAAATATTTTGTAGTTCTCACAAAAACTAGGTTTGTACGTTTCAGTTTTGGTTTTAATTTGTTTGTTAGCGCTCAACAAGTCTTTTTACAGTTGCTGGTGTTTCTGTAGCTCTGCCTACCCCACTCTGGGAATGAAGGCGTGATGTTATGTATGTATGTTTCTTTCCAATAAATATTTTCTTCAAAAGTAAAACGTGCAGACCTAGTTTTTTATAATATCTACAAAATATATAAAAATCGTAATAATCTAATCCGATTTAAGAAGACTTATGTCTTCTGAAGATCAAGTGAAAAAGGGCTTAAGTTTTGTATACTCCGTTCATGTATATACCCTTTTTTACTAAGAGTTAAGTCGACTTATACCCTTTTTCACTAAGACCACATTACTAGCATCTACTATTAAGTTAGTTTAAGTTAAGTACCACCTGCATACACATTATGGAAAGCAATAAACGATTGAGTGTTGAGTATGGGTACTAGACAACGATAAACATACTTAGACAAAGAAATAAATACTTAAATACATAGAAAACATCCAAGACTTGATCCCGGGACCGCCGGCTTCGGAGGGGTCACTCCCAACTGGGCCGACGAGTCGTCAAAACTACTCAGTAGCTTCATTAAAGAAATAAACATATTATTATTAATATTTTAAGCGATTGTGTATACAAACATTTGAGTTCTTGTCCATTTAGGCGCTGGACAAACAAAAATATTCCCTAAAACAAATCGATAATGTACAAATTCACAAAGCAGAACAGATTGAGTTGCCCCAGCTGATCCGAGGATGACTCGATAAGCCCGCAGGCGCGAAACTAAAAGGGCCTATGTGTATGTTATATTGTTGTACATTGGCCCTTTAGGAAAAGTAAAGCGCGACTGTTTTTATTCAATCTTAGACGCTTTCAGAGGACGCGTGACCTGACTGTGTGACGCAATCGATGGGGTGTACTATGGCGTTATTCTATGGCGTAAAAATTAAATCATGCGAGACATCTATCACGTATATTGTACATGCAGAGTCTGCAATCCAAATGGGTCAGCATGGGGAATTCAGAAACTATAAGAAGGCTTCAATTTCGGAAAAGAGTAAAACGACATTTCATGACCATAAATATTATATGTATAAGGTTTACTATCAGGGAATCGAACCCATAAATTGCCTTTCTTATTTTGTTTATTTGGGGCATAGAGCTCCAGGGCTAATCGTTACTTGTTTACCACTAAGGTACACTGTCAATTACAGGAATAAATCGAGGTCCGAGAAAAACTGACTTGTACGTAACGTACCTACGTACGAAAAATGTACTTGCCTGTAGGCAAGTGAAGTGTTTATACCTACTAAAAATCATCTAACACAACACCAATTAACTATAAATAGGAAATTAATTCAAACTTATTGTTTTTTGACATAGTTTTTTGTTTATAGTACTTAACGGCTTTTAAAATCCTACACTGAGCATGGTCCAACATTTAATGAGTTTAATATTACGTGAAAAATAAGAAAACTGACACATTTTAGTTGCAGAAAAATTTAAATACTCATTTTAATATAACCTACATACAGAAAACTCGTTGCTCGAGTCCGACTCGCACTTGACAAATTTTTCCATGAGCGTGTACAAAAGCTGTCGAAATATTAACGAAAATTCCGGCTTAATGAACAACACTTAAGCCTCTCATCTCCCTGCGTGACAGCGTAAACCCTCTCCGATGGACGCACACGATTTGGACCTGTCAATTAGCTATCGGAAATGTATGAGGTCATTAGCCACATGCGACGCATCGGGGAGGTATTGAGTGCCAGAATCACTGGGTCTCATACACATTGAGTCAGGGGTGTTGACACTGAATAAGTTAATGTAATCTTGCCCATTACTATAGCTTATCGAGAAGGTTTTTGCTTTAATGTGCAGGGCTTGTATTCATCTCGGTGACTTGGTATTTATTTGTTTATTTATGGTATTTCTTTTAACTTGGTAGCCATTAGTCATTCATTACTGCTAGTAAATAAGCGCAATCAAAACGTCGACAATACGGAGTAGTTATAGAATTAAGAATCGATGCGCTAACGTATCGATCACAGGATTATTCCTGTACTTGGACGGCTTGGCAACAAGTCAAATTGGACTAAACATGGCTATCAGGATAAGATAAGATAAGATAAGATTCATTTATTGTCAGAAGCTGTGTACAATTAGGTCACATCATATAAAAGATCCAACAGTTTGCCCATTTCGGGCGTACAATAACAAGTAAATATATTATTATTAAGAAAGTCTTAACCAGGTATACATCTGAAATATTCATTTAAATTGTAGAAACTTTCAATTAAAAGCCATTTTTGGAGCTTTGTTTTAAATCTAATCCCATCTAACGATTTAATATGTTCAGGCAAATGGTTAAATATTTTAATTCCATATACATATGCGCTCTTACTAAGTATAAAGCTGGAAGGTCTAACTGTACAAACATCGTATTTATATTGAGATCGGATATTGTTTTTAGAGTCGCTTTTTTTTATAAAAATATCATTTCCGGGTGGGTAAGACGAGAAAAAAGTGGTGGTAACTGATAGATATGGGACAGAGGGGCACGAGTGAAACGATAGGTAGTTAAACACGGACTGTTTAATATATTCGACGGTGGTCGCAGCCACGCGTAAGCATGCACTTAAATCTACCCGAAACCTTATACATAACAATTCCTCCCCGTGGGCTAAGGAACAATAATTAGCCCTTTTAAAAGAAAGCCTTATAATTAACTTTGGATCGCGCACGTTTAAGTTTAGCCGCCGGTGACGCTGCATCCTGAGCAGCGAGGGAAGTCGTTGCGGCATGCGGCTCCAGACGGGCCGCGGGCGCCGCCGGCTCGGGCGCGCGCGGGGCCGGTGCGGCCGCTGTAGCAAGCTCTAACGTTGAAGCGTCATCGTTAGTATCGTTACCCGTCTCCCCCAGTCCTACAGGGGTTTCCATATTTGCTGGGATGATGAACCGTGGTGGCTCTTCGGGACCTGACGGTTGTGGCTGCACGGATGGAGTAAAAATTTCGGGCAACGTGTTTTCACTGATCTTTGTTGATTTTATTATTTGGTTCAGATGTCTTCTTACATGTTTCTGTGATTCGTTGTCTCTTATGAGATACATTTGTTTTCCGATCCGTTGTATAATTACTCCACTACTCCAGTTGAAATTATTTTTGTTAATATATTTTTTATATAATACCTCTTCATTTGGGTTAAAGTCTTTTCTTACAGTTCCACCGTAGTATTTATTCTGCGAGCACTGTTTATTTGCAACAAACGAAGCGAGTTCGGTAGAGGAGGGCGATGACGGGGGCGTTAGAATATCTAACCGTGATTTCAATTGCCTACCAAATACTAGTTGCGCTGGCGAATGACCGGTTGACGCATGTAGTGAATTTCGGTAATCAAATAAACATTTGAGTAATTTATTGTTTATCTCTTTACTATTACCAGACAATAATGCGCTTTTTAATCCTTTTTTGACTATTTTCACATAACTTTCCGCCTGCCCGTTACTAGCGGGGTGATACACAGGAGAAGTTAAGTGAGTTATTCCATTTACATTACAGAATTTTTCAAATTCCTCCGCTACAAACGACGTGCCATTGTCACTCACTATACAGCTGGGTACACCGAATCGTGACATAAACTCGTACATTTTATCAATAACTTTTTTTGATGTAGTATTATTGTTCATGTCGTAGCATTCAACCCACTTACTGAACGCATCTACAATGACTAAATATGAACGTTCAACAAACGGACCTAAAAAGTCAATATGAACCCTCTGGAATGGATAAGCAGGGTACTTCCACGGCGAGAGTGGCGCGCGCGGCGGGGACGGCCGCAACTGTGCGCAGATGGCACAGGCTCCGATCAGCTGTTCGATAGCCGCATCAATACCGGGGTACCAAAATCGCGAGCGGGCTTCCGCTTTAGTTTTAACAATTCCAAAATGTGAACTATGTAACTCTGTCAAAATTTCGTTTTGAAGTGATGGGGGAATGACTAATTTGTGCCCTCGCATGATGCAACCATTCTCAACCGATAACTGTAACCGGCATTGATGATAAGGCTTAATAATATCATTACATATTTTTTTGGGCCAACCATTTAATATGTGTTGAATAACCGTTTTCAAGGTCACATCCCTGTCCGTTTCTTGCCGTATCTTATCGAGAGTAACTGGTAGATTACTACCTTCTAACACAAAATTAATATACGATGCGCGATCGGTGGGCTCAGCCGCCGCCGGACTTGCCGCGCGGTCTGGCAACGCCGCACGGGACAAAAAGTCTGCGCTGTTGTCTGCGCTACGAACATATTCAATGGCATAATTATACGCCGATAAGAAAATTGCATATCTTTGTAATCTATTTGCAGTTATTTCGGGTATACCACGCTTTGGGCTAAAAATAGACAGTAAAGGCTTGTGGTCTGTACGCAATATAAAGGGTTCTGAACGCCCATACAAATACTGATGGTATTTCTTAACACCAAAAATTATCGCGGTCGCTTCCTTCTGGATCTGCGCGTATTTTTTTTCCGCAGAGTTAAGAGTACGCGAAGCAAAGGAAATGGGGCGTTCAGAACCATCGCTGTCTATCTGGGACAGTATCGCCCCCAACCCCTGCGGGCCCGCGTCGACCGTCAAAATGATTGTTGCCTTGGGGTTGAAATGCGCCAGGACCTGGTCAGATGCGAGACAATGCTTTATGGTTTGAAAAGCTTTTACGTGTTCATCGGTCCATGCCCATTTCATCCCTTTTTTTAAAAGTTCGTACATGGGGCTCAATATCGTAGACGCACGGGGAACAAAGCTTCTATAATAATTAGCAAGGCCGAGGAACGATTGAAGTTGATTCACATTCTTTGGTTCCGGCGTCTCAAGTATTGCTGTAACTTTTAATTTTGATTTGCTTATGCCGTGTCTATTGATTACGTGACCGAGGTAAACTATTTCGTCTTGAAAAAAAACACACTTGTCCTTCTGGAGCGTTAACCCTGCTTCCCTAAACCGCTGCAACACTTGTCTAAGCCGTACTGCGTGCTCCTGTCTATTTTTTCCCGTTATAAGTACATCATCGAGAAAACATAAAACTCCCTCCATATTCGTGAGTACACTGTTTAACGCGCGCTGAAATATTGCAGGTGCACTGGATAAACCAAAAATTAACCTATTGTACTTGAAAAGTCCTAGGCTTGTATTTATGCAAGTAATATTATCAGGGTCTTCTATTTGGAATTGGTTGTAAGCCATAGACATGTCGAGCTTCGAGAATTGTTCCCCGCCATGTAATTTTGTAAAAAGTTCTTCAACGGTAGGTAAGGGGTACTGCTCGACTAATAACTGTTGGTTAATAGTCCGCGAGTAGTCAGCGCAGATCCTAACCGAACCATCTCGCTTCAGAACAGGGACAATTGGGGACGCGTACTCGGAGTGTTCTATTGGTTCAAGGATCCCTAACTGGACTAACCTATTTATTTCATTTACTACCTTCTGTTGAAGAGAAAATGCCACCGGCCGACTTTTAAAAAATACTGGCTTTGCATTATCTTTTAATGGCAATTTTATTTTATATTTATTGAAACAACCAAGCTTATCTGTGAACATTGAGGAAAATTCTAATAAAATTTTGTCCAAGTTGCTAATGTCTTCCGGAATTAAAACACTACAAAACTGTATAGGTGCAATTTCGAGTTTAAACTTAGATATAAAATCCCGGCCCAACAGCGGTGGCCCCCCGTTTTCGATGACATGCACTTCCAAAGTATCAGACCGATTGTCATACGTGAAAGGGGGCCTAACCGTACCTAAGCTTTTTATCGATCCTCCCGTGTACCCTTTTAGCTTCATAGTACTGGGTGACAGTGGCACGTGTCTGAAGTGAGTATTGTAGACATGGTTAGACATAGCTGTTACAGCGGAGCCGCTGTCGATCTCAAACCGCAATTTGAGCCCGGCAACACCTACTACCTCAGTCATCGGAGCACCTTGAACGGAACGAATATTAAAAAACTTACCGTCATCGTCCTCGCTCACCTCGCTTGCCTCCATATACTTAAAATTATTACACATTCGACGCAAATGTCCTTTCTTTTTACACTTTTGGCACCTGTACGACGCAAATTTACACTTATTGGTCGCATGGTTAGTGAGACCGCACACTAAACACTTAGCACGATCCGTGTTTTCAGCCGCTGAATTCCCGATTTTGAAGACACTGTCAACGCTGACGGCCGCGGCGGCCGCAACCGTGGTCGAGCTGGCAGCGGCGCGCGCGCACCGTACGCTGTCAGCTAACTCAATTGCTTTGGCTAATGTGAGGTCCGCGACATCCTTCGAAAACAGCTTCTCACGTTCTGGGCCTGGCAGCATGCCCATGACAAATTTGTCTAAAAGGTAGCCCTGGATGTCGTTAAAACTGCAATGAGCCGCGAGTCCTCTCAGCCGCGCAGCCCACTGCGCCGCGGTCTCACCCGCCTTTTGAGACGCCGAGTAGAAATGAAATCGCTCGGCGAACACGCAGCGCTTCGGCGTGAAATGGTCGTCCAATAACTTCTGCACATGAGCAAAACTTTTTTCTTCCAACACGTCCGGCAATGCGAGATTACTCGCCAACCTATATGAATTTTCACTGAACGCACTCAACAATATGGCGCGCCGCTTAATGCCCGCTTTATCTGTCTCCTCAGTGATACCATTCGCAATGAACCACTGATTTAACCTATTTTTATACGTAGTCCAATCATTTTCCTGATGATTAAAATTAGAAAATAATCCTGTCGTGCTTGAGGACAGCATTCTGACCAAAAATAACGCGTGAGTAAGCGGGTCGTCGCCACTGATAGATATGGGACAGAGGGGCACGAGTGAAACGATAGGTAGTTAAACACGGACTGTTTAATATATTCGACGGTGGTCGCAGCCACGCGTAAGCATGCACTTAAATCTACCCGAAACCTTATACATAACAGTAACTAACCGTTATTTCGAACTGGAACCGTTTTATTTCGTTTTGAAACTGAAATAATATCGATTCTGTTAGAGCGGAGTGAAATGAAAATGCTTATTTGAAAATATAAGGCTTTTCTGACGAGCTGTATAAAAAAAACTAGGTTTCCGAACTGTTATTTGTAAGTAAATAAAACACGGATAGAGTACAGACGGACAGACGTCGTGAAACTATAAGGGTTCCTAGGCATCGGAACCCTAATAATATACAATTATTACTCCATAATCATGTACGTTTAAAGATCAAACTTTAATATTTCTGTTAATACTTTATACACTTAATAAAAAATACATACATACATAACGTCACGCCTTTATTCCCAGAGTGGGGTAGGCAGAGCAACAGAATACCAACAACTCTAAACTTATTGATAATTCTGTAACCACTTTTTGCATAGTCAGGCTAAGATGTTTACCAGTAAGTATATTAGTGACAGGTTGCAAGCCCATCGCCTAACAGTACTACAAGCCCTTATTCCCTTAGTCGCCTCTTACGACATCCACGGGAAGACACTATTCTAACGGGAGTGGCACTATTCTAACCCGGCAACCACACGGGGTAAAAATAATGTATTCATTATTTATAAATAAATTATTGGTCGATATGTAAAATTCCTGTTATTTGCACCTAGTGATTATAGAACTACCTCTAGTAACTCGAAATAAAGTTCATGGCGCCTTACATTTTCCTGAAAATAAAATTTTGAGGCAAAATGTGTAACGCGGGCGCCGAACACAAATAATTTCATACGTTGATGCGTCTCTATCATTATAATTAAAACATTGAAGATGATCATTCGATTGATTGATTGATTGATCATGGTTTGTAAACCATGGTAAAGTTATACGGCGCCCTACAATAAAGGTCAATGTACTAAATTCTTCGTTCTTTTGACCCATTCGAAGGATAAATAAATACGTAGATACACACAAGCACAGTGACGAGAGTGACACAGTGTGTGTGCGTCTATCGTCATTGTAGTGTTGTGGCTTCACCACACCGTCCACAAGTCGCATCTATCAAGTAGCTTCATCAGGTAGTCGATCCGTCTTGTCGCGTTGCATCTTCTAGGTCCTTTGTTTGACAGCGTTGAACAATATTGCGCCGGCCATTTTGTAAATTGCTAGCTATTAGCACCGCTATTAGAGATGCGCTAAACATTCGGTAATTATTAGCTTTAGTTTATTCATCTGCAATTCTGCACTAGAGCGAATAGAATTTAACTATGTAAACTCTTTATTGCACAACCAAAAGATAAAAAAGTAAAAAACTAAACAGAAACACAAAGGGTATGTACAAAGGCGAACTTATCCCTTTAAGGGATCTCTTACAGTTAACCTTTGAGCGATTGAGAGAATAGTTGGGTTAACATAGAAATTATTTTTAATTTACTAAACATAGAATTTATTAAATTTGCATTTAGACATAAGAAAAAAAAATGAAAAGGGATCCCTTCACTTTTCATAATTTCACTTTCCCTAATATCACATACCATAATTTAATTTGCCATTAAGACATTTTCCCTGAATTTGTGAACCTTTCAGGTAATTTTACATGCCATCGTATAGGGCCTAATAGGTTAGGTTAGGTTTGTTTTATTACAAATTTAAATAGTTCATAGTTTCAGAAAAAATGCCTTTATGGCAAATTAATATTATAGCACATTATCGTTATGGCATATACAATTATGTCATATGAAATTCGGGCAAGTGAAATTATTGCATACATAATTCGGTCAAACGACAGAGACCCCAATGACAAGGAGTCGGCATCATAAGCCATACAATTTATAATCTTAAAAACGATAAAGTGACAGGGTGCTAGATTTCAAGTCTATTATCATGTTTTAGTCTATAGGTGAAACTACTACCATACAGGCATTTCATCTTAGTCCTCGGGGTCGGCAACGCATTTGAGGTCTTAGGATTGCAGTCTTGAGATTATAGTCTTGAGATTCAAATGTCTCAGATTCCTCTTACCATTAGGTGGCCTGAGTGCACGTGAGTCTTCTCCGTGCGATAAAAACTTTATTTATTTATTTTTCTGTTGCAAACAAAATATACTATTTTGTTCTATTCGGCCATGAGCTATGCCCGGCTGTCTCCAAAAATGTAAAATTTACGAGCTTTGTCTCAAAAGGATACTTTTTTAGGGTTCTGGGTTAAGGTTGTACAGATAATGGTGCAGAACCCTTCGTGAACCAGTCCAAACTGCACTTGGCTGGTTTTTATTATTCTTTATTGAGAAAAACATTAACGAATATTAATTATCAGTGTTTGCTACGCCCACTTTGGACTAGTGGTCGGAATGACGTAATTTTGTTTGTAATCGTTTTTATTTTTTTAAGTCTAGAACTAGCTGTGACGTAAAAAAGACTATGTGGCGTTTAAGCAGAAATTTGTTTATGAATTTGCTCAGTGATAATGGTCAAATATTTCAAAAGAAACAAAAGTAATTTTATTTTGAAAAAAACCTCTACAAGAATGGTTTTTTTAAAATACGTTTTAAAAAACTTGCCAAGTGCGAGTTGGACTCGTGCACGACGGGTGCCGTACAATAACATATTTTTACAACGACATTGTCTGTAATAAAATCAAGAAAAAACCACAACAAAAATCACGGTTGTTGTATGGGAGCCCCCTTAAATATGAATTTTATTCTGTTTTTAGTATTTGTTGTTATAGCGGCAACAGATATACAGCATCTGTGAAAATTTCAACCGTCTAGCTGTCACGGTTCATGAGATACAGCCTGGTGACAGACCGACAGAGAAGTCTTAGCAATAGGGTCCCGTTTTCACCCTTTGGGTACGGAATCCTAAAAAGTGCTTGTTGTCAATTGTTCTAGGCATGTGTCAGTGACGTCATTTTGTTCGTTTTAATACAACACATACATACATAAGGTCACGCCTTCACTCCTAAAGTGGGGTAGGCAGAGCTACAGAATATCAACAAGTTTAAACTTGTTGATAATTCTGTAACTTGTTAAACATTTTGCACAATCAGGCTGTTACCAGTGTATTAGTGACAGGTTGCAAGCTCATCGCCTAACAGTACTACAAGCCCGTATTCCCTTAGTCGCTTCTTATGACATTCACGGGATGACATGGAATGGCACTATTCTAATTCTAACCCGGCAACCACACGGGACAATTATAATACAACACGAATTTATACCTACGTGTGCGTGCCTGTATTATATACCGTAGCGTAGGCTTTTAAAGCCTACGATGACGTGGCTACTGAACTAAATTAGTTCTTCTGTGATCCACATCACTGATTCTATTTAAGAAGAATTCCAAACACATTATTGTTTCTGTTTCTATATTACTTGAGTAATCTCTCTTATGAGCCCCATGGGCTTATAGCAGTAAATCAAAAGGAATAAAGCTTTATCTACAAGAACACAATTGTTACGGTTGACCTTCAACTATGTTTGGTTGTATTTCATTCGGTTTTTTTAGGGTTCCGTAGCCAAATGGCAAAAAACGGAACCCTTATAGATTCGTCATGTCTGTCTGTATGTCCGTCCGTATGTCACAGTCACTTTTTTTCCGAAAATATAAGAACTACACTGTTGACACTTGGTAAGTAGATGTATTCTGTGAACCGCATTAAGATTTGCACACAAAAATAGAAAAAAAAACATAAATTTTGAGGGTTCCCCATACTTAGAACTGAAACTCAAAAAATTTTTTTCATCAAACCCATACGTGTGGGGTATGATCTATGGATAGGTCTTCAAAAATGATATTGAGGTTACTAGCATCATTTTTTTCTAAACTGAACAGTTTGCGCGAGAGACACCTAAAATAAGAGAATGATAGAACTAAAAAAAAACCATGATGTAGGTACATTACCATGCAAACTTCCACCGAAAATTGGTTTGAACTTTGAACGAGATCTAGTAAGTAGTTTTTTTTTTTGGTCATAAAAATATTGATCAAAGCTACAACGAACTTCTATATTATGTTACTTGCTGCTACGGAACCCTTCATGGGCGAGTCCGACTCGCACTTGGCCGCTTTATTTACATTTCACAAAGAAATAGGGTTAAGAATCGTTTAACGATTATAATAGTAATTCATTTGACGACGCGATGCCTAGTACCCCTAGTTGGTAGTGACCTGTGAGTAGTTTCGATTCCCGGTAAGGGCAAATATTTGTGTGATGAGCGCAAGTATTTGTTCCTGAGTCTTGGATGTTTTCTATGTATTGAAGTATTTATTTCTTTATGTAAGTATCTTTATCGTTATCTAGTACCCAAAGTACAAACCTATACCGAGCCTAGTTTGGGACTAGGCCAATTGGTGTCTGATTGTCCCGAGATATGTATTATTATTATTTATTATTTATTTATTGCAGGTGTTATAGGTTTTACTAAGTGTTGCGGCTTTGCGCACACATACAAGCCAGTTGCAGCTAACCTTGGGTGGCTTGCTACCTGGGAAACACCGCGGCGACAAAACTATCACGTCATACGCGACCAATCAGCTGCACCTATCACGTCATCGACAACCAATGACGAGCCAGCCATTGAACCCCACCGAGAACCAATCAAAAGGGAGGATGACTGGAGACTTCACTTTTTCGCTACGTGTTCGTGAGAACTTAAGAGCACATTTTTTTTACTTATCTTAACCTTTATCAAATGTAACTAGAAACTTTATTATACGAGTTATTTGTCATACAAAATTTGAAGTCATTTTACTCCTGTCATCCACATCTTCAAGCCAGGCCTGTAAGGCTGTAAGACCTTATAAACCTGTGTCGAAACGCGCAGACACTAAGTTATGTATTATTTAGATTTGTAAAGGGGTTGGTTTTTATTTTTAACTGACAACGGCTTGTCCCCCGCAAAATAAAGTCTATTTAATATTGTTTATAATACTAAAATTCAAATAACCATACTAGTCACCAAGTTATTTAAAGTGTAATTATTGCGAGAATTATACACAATGTGTAAAAGATACACTGCGGTCACACTTTCTGACCACTCTGTCACAATGATTTCGCTTAAATCAATGTGTGCAAATATAAAGAAAATTTCAAGATAACACGGAGATATCTTACAGAAACCAAAAAAAAGAATAAAATATTAAAAACCGGCCAAGAGCATGTCGGACCATGCTCAGTGTAGGGTTCCGAAGCCGTTAAGTACTACAAACATATAAATCAACAAGTAACATCTAATTTTCTGTTTAAAGTCATTTGGTGCAGTCTTAGATGATTTTAGTAGGTATAACCACTTTAATCGCCTGTATCTCAAGAACCAATGATGTCTACTTAGTCGTGATAGTTTTCCTTTTAAATTCGTTATTATGATCTTTAATTTAAGATTTTTTCAGGTTTTTCGTATTTGTAGTTTTGGCTGTAGGGGGAGGGGGGGGGGGCACTTGACTCTAACAAAAATAAGCGCATTAAAGCTTAATATTTCATAAACGGATCACTAAATCGAAAAGTGGTTTTCACAAATCCATAATATTTTTGAAAGACCTATCCAACGACACCCCACACTATAGTGTAGACGAGAAAAAAAATCCGTCCACACGTTACGTGTAGAGGAGGTATTCTAAATAAAATTATTTTACAAGATTTTATTGTACCACTTTGTTGGTGTGACTAATATGTATATTCATGCCAAATTACAGCTTTCTAATTCTAAGAGATTGACTACGGAACCCTAAAAAACTACAACTTCTGCATAACTAAATTCAATAACTACTGGATAAATTTCCTCGAAATTCGGCGCACAAATTTTGAAATAAGTACATGACGTGACGAAAAATATGAAAATAAACGAGAGCCACGCAGACAAAGTTGCGGGCAAACCTTAGTATAGTACAAAAACATATCCAATGAAAACCCTTGGGAAATTCGTAAAAGGCTTAATATAAATATTTGTAGGGAGTGAGGCGGACTTTTTTCCTTCGCAATAACGCCGTGTAGAGGTCCCGCGTGAAGTAAATTAATTAGAACGGTGTAGGTGAGTGGGCCGAGGCTATGGTCAGAGATAGGCTGACGGGGGAGGCTGCGGAAGAAGTTGCGGATATCTACATTTATATAAAAAAATATCATGGTTGGTTGGTTGGTATGATTGGTAAAAAACGATTCACTAATAATTTCCTTAATTAATGAGATTTATGCTTATAGTTTGCATTACCCTCCTTAGAAAAAGAAATGTAAAAGCATAAAAATAAAAATGTTAGTAACTTTATTAATCTTCGCTCAATCACTTTTAAATAGCAACACTTAACAGGTCCCATACAATATATTGAATGAATCCGCTCGAGATACAGCTCCAGCTTTGCCAGAAAAGAGGCAGCTCGTTAGGCTGTGACAAAAAAGGGCCAAGTCTCGGAGATAAGAGTTATTGGCGCGGCGGCGGCCACAGATTACCGCGTATCGCCAACCGTGTAATCTTGGCTTCAGAAATTGATTAAAGCTCTGATTCGAAGTGGTTCAGAACTTGGCGCATTTCATGATTCAGTAAGATATTTTCATTGCGGTTTTTTTTATATCTGTATTCAATTGGGGTTATTAAAGCTGTAATTATAGTGCCCGGCTGTTGTGAAGTAAATCCTGACACCTGTCATTCCAGTACAAATTATAACCTCAAACCTAAGAATCGGCTATAAATTGTACTGCAATGACAGCTGTCAGGACTGACTTCTCATCGGCCGGTTACTAGTGCTTGGTATTTATACATACATACATAACATCACGCCTTCATTCCCAGAGTGTTGTAGGCAGAGCTACAGAAATACCAACAACTCCAAAAAGACTTGTTTATAATTCTTGATATTTACAGGTAGTATAATAATCATTATAACTATAATTATATGACTCCATAGTAAATACCCTGCTTCGGTCATACACAGATTTAGGTTACCGTCTTTCCTGTGGACACACCGAAAGTTAACGTTTTTAAGGCCTAATTTTCTGGCTACGCCCATTCCTGCAAAAACGCCGTCAGGACTGTTATAGACCTATCATATAAAACATAACTTATATGCACACAAGCTCTTAACTATTGACCACAGGAGAGACAGCTTTTGTTTTAAGAGTGTGTATAACCCTCTTATACCCCTGGATTAACAAATAAGCTACTTCTTATCCCGGATTTTTTTTAAGTTCCCAAGGTTACCAAGATAATCTAAATGAACGTGGACGAAGTCGCGAAGATCATAAACATGAACCATCTAGGCCAGTCGAGTAAAAAGAAATTACAGCAAACAGTCCAAGTTATACCCCTGTCTATATAACTTGCACTACTTTGTAAAATCGAGAATAATACATGCATTCGGCATTCCAATTGTCTCCCACAAGCGCGGAACTCTTCCAAGTGCAGTTTAAAACTTGCCCGGGCCTCGCGGACCCAGTGCATGCCGCGATAACTGCAGCGAACCCTTTACATGTGCCGATGCGATTATTTAACGAGCCTTTTATTAACATGCAATTTTTGTATGTATGTTCAGCCTTGGGCCAGCCTGGTGTTGAACATTCATGAGTTTCATATAAAAGTCAAATTTAGAAGGTGAATTTATAGAAAGTTGTATGTCTATCGAAAAAAATAGCCATATTTATTGACGTTAAGGGAAATTTCGTGGGAAAAGTTCAATGATTTTTTTTATTCTAAATATCAAATAAAATAAATATCACGGTACAATGTTACACAAATCGACCTAGTCCCAAACTAAGCTCTATGCTTGTGCTATGGTTACTAGACAACGATAAGCATACTTATATAGAGAAATAAATACTTAAATACATTGAAAACATCCAAGACTCAGGAACAAATACTCGTGCTTATCACACAAATATCTGCCATTAAGAGGCAGGGTCACTCCCAACAAGGCCAACGTGTCGTCAACGTATTTTTCTAGCTTCAGTTTTAACACGCAAATAGCTACTTCGAATTGATATCTACTACCTAGTGATTTCTACATGTCATGTTAAAACACTTTTTATACTTTTCATCACACTAGCTCGCAATGGGTGTTATTACACGCAGGCGTATAGAGTAGTTATAGCCGATTTACCTTCCGTGGGAGTTATGAATTTTATAACTCCTGAGGGCGTTATGAGTTTAGTTTTTTAAATATATTAGAACCCGTCCTACTAGCATACGTCCTTTAAGACTATGGAGGTTTAAAATCAACTAAGGTTTATTTCCTGTGTTCAAAACTTGGCTATGAACCAATTTTACTGTCTTTAGAACGTATTCAACTGCATTTGTAATTATTTTTATTCAAATTCATTTTCAAAATCGGTACAATCTGGCTGTTTGGCCTGTCAAGTTTGAAAACTAATAGCATTTCTTAGAATTATGCGTGCAAGACTATATTGAAAAAGTTAACAATTTCTTAAGCGATCGAGTGCATTTTTTTCATTGTTGTTTTCTTTAACAGACAATTTTTTTTGTCTTGGCAAATGTGGTGAAAAGCCTTGTGTTTATTACGGGATAGCAAACTTGACTCATTAAAAACCCTCATTAGCTATTCCCTTTTTACTCCCCTTGATGCACAATGTACTATTACGAATTTGTGTATATTTAAATTGAAGAATAATACTTTATTAATAAGGTACTAAGGAAAACGTGGGGTTCTCAACACCTTTGGCTAAGTCTGCATGTTTGGGTCAAATCTTGCAAGGAATATTTTAATCACTTCCCGGGGAACGATTGAGCTGAAATTTGGTATACCTATAGTTACGGTAACTTCAATAATAATTCAATATTATGGCATCATCGAGCTGGCCTGATAATGGAGTCGGAACTTGGTGACAGGATCTCCGCTATACTTAAAGTAGACCCACCGTGTTTGGACCGTGTTATTATCTCCTACATTTAATAGGGATGCATCCTAACTAAAAAAATAATGTAATTAGTTCGTCAGTTATGTTACCAATAAGTATTAAACACGTTTTTTTTGCCTCATTATCTCAGTCAAAATCGACTAAGATAACGCGCATCAAAGTTTGGAAGTGGGATACACAACATAGTTAAAAGTGTGCCACGGCATAACATCATGCGGAACTTCAACGCACTATATCTTTGTTATTTTTTGTTTAACTGCCAAAGACAGAAGAATAGTTTAGTTTGATTTTTAGTTGTAGAGAAGAATAGTTTTGGCAGCACCCACCCACCAGTTTTTATTTTTATTTTTTTGGAATTGTTTAATTGTCTACCTACTCACTAAAGTCACTAATTGAATTTCATGTTAATTTTAATTATCATTATTTAGTGCTAACTTTTGGGAATTGTTTTATTTTTTATTGCATTTTAATATGTGGATAATGTTGTTGGTTGCACATATACTATGTGTTAATATTTACTTTGTTACATTTGTAATATATGTGTGTAACTGTTTGTTGTCCCTAATAAAGAGGAAAAAAAAAGACAAAATATGAGTTTTATATTGTTTGATAATGTAAACGACGTACTAAATAGAATTTTCTGATGTACTGAATAAGGGCCAAATCAAAAGCACCCGAAACCGACGAACGAAAGTGTATGTTTAGACCGGTTCTCTGTCTTTTTGCCTTTTTAAACAAATGCATCGTTTCGCAACCTACTCATTTGAAAACCCGCTTTTTCTTCGGTAAGTACAAATATTTCAAGATTTTTATAAAACGAACCTAACCTAACCTAGGGATCTACACGATAGTCCTGAAATAAATCCAGAATTATTTAGTTCCGGAACAAAACGCAGGTTGTCAAATGATATGTTTGTGAAATGTATCATTTTGGTTATGAAATGATAGGATGCCGTGGGTACCATAGCCTCTGCCTACTCCATCGCGAGATGATGTGAGGATATGTATGTATCGCATCTATGTATGTTACCTCTTTATTGCACAAAAAAAAAACAATTACAAGCAATTTCGTACATAAACTTAAGATTAACATGTACAATAGCGAACTTATCCCTTTAAGGGATCTCTGCCAGTTAACCCGACCGTGATTGAGGAAACTGTACGAGGATAGGCAAGGTTACAAAGATGCTCAAGTAACTAATATTTCACAGCATTACAGCTATATAAATATCCATAATCTTTTTTTTTATGTTAAGGAAGAAGAAGGCACACGAGCGCTCAGGCCACCTGATGGCAAGTGGAATCTGAAACCACTAGACATTTTAATTCTCAACGCTATGATCTTAAGAACTCAAATGCGTTGCCAAACCTGAGGACTAAGATGGAATGCCTCTATGCTAGTAATTTGACCGGTTGTCTTATCCCCACACCGGAACACAACTTTGCTTGGCGGTTGGTTAATGGATAAGATGGTGGTAGCGATCCGGACAGACCCTGCACAGGGTCCTACCACCACAAATATATTATATGTATCGTTATGATAAAACTTACAGAACAAACTTGGAAACTATTTTGGGACTAGTTCATTATGAGTAAGGATGGCATCTGATATTTAAAATGTAATATAATGTGTGATTAGTGATTACTTACATATGAATTATAATGCACTTTGATTGCTTGTGTTTTTAGTGGAATACTTTAGGATAATACAAGTAATTTTTTTAATGTTTTTGAACGTTACCAAATTAAAAATCACTTCATTACGTCTACTGCCTAGCAACGTGTGTGTCTTAATATATTCTTAAAGCAACTGCGATTTGAAAATCAGGTTATTGGTTATATAATGAGCTCCACACCCTTGAAAACTGCAGCAACCTTGAGTTAGGTAGCTCTTTTGAACAGTGAGACATATTTTGTTGGATTTTTTACGTTTGTACTCACTTGAGATTGGTTGGATAAATTTAGCTAATTTTCAAGTGTTTTTAATAGTTTCCAAATGGTTTAAAAAAAGACGATGACCGGAAAAATAATACAGAATGTCTATTTGGTGAACTAATTAACAACAATTTTGGAGATAGAGTCATGGAGTAAAACAAATGTTGGGTTGTGTAAAAATGCAAAATTGAGTATGAAAGGTAAACTTAATGCCTAATGGTATTCTCTACCAGTTTACCTTTGTGCAAGTACGAACACAAATTGCAGTATATCAGAGAAAACTCCTGTAGCAAATGCAACCTTATTACCAACAGGGATAGGATTGAATCTGCTTTCGTTATTGAATTTAGGATAGGGCTACGAGGCTTAGGCTTTGGAGGGCAGATTAAGGGAAAACATAAAAACAGAATTCTTGAACAAGAATTGATGCATTAGTAGTGAATTGATTTGGATTTCTTGTCATTGTATAATTACATACATACTTAAAATCACGCCTTCATTCCCTGAGTGGGGTAGGCACAGCTACAGAAATACAAACATCTCTAAAAAGACTTGTTGATAATTCTGTAACCACATTTTGCATAATTAGGCCAAGAAGTTTACTAGTTATTAGTGACAGGTTGCAAGCCCATCGCCCAGTACTACAAGCCCTTATTTCCTGAGTCGCCTCTTACGACATCCACGGGAAGACATGGAGTGGTAGTATTCTAACCCCTCAACCACAAGGGGGAAATAATATATAATTATAATTATGAAATGGATAAAAACCTGACAATGGCACCTTTTCTTTCAGAGCTGATATCTCTTAAACGGCCCGACCGATTTTTATGAAACCTAGCTAGAACTATCCAGAGTAAAAAGCTTTCTTAAAAAAACACTTTCAAATCATTGCATCCGTTTGAGAGCTACGATGCAAATAAATCTTGAAAAAATAATAATAATTGGTTGGTTAAATTAAAAGTAACGTGGGGATGTATTTTTTTTTTCTTGTCTACCCCATAGTGTGGGATGTCGCTGGATAGGTATTTTATAAATATTACTGGTTTAGGCAAAAAATAATTGATTAAGTGACCTGTTTATGAAATAATAAGCTTTAAAGCGCTAATTTTTGTTGGAGTGAAATGTCCCCCCTTCTCCTACAGTCAAAACTATTAATACTAAAAATCTGAAAAAAAACCTTAAATGAAAGTGCATACAACGTATTATAAGGAAAACTATCACAACTAAGTAGACATCATTGGTTCTTGAGATAGAGGCGATTAAAGTGTTTATACCTATTAAAATCATCTAAGACGGCCCCAATTGACTTTAAATAGAAAATTAGTTATTACGTTGATTTTTGTAGTACTTAACGGCTTCGGAACTCTACACTGAGCATGGTCCGACATGCTCTTGCCCGGTTTTTAACCATGTAATTTTTGACAAATAAAGGCTCTGGCCAAAAAAGCCCACGAAAAAGTCGGCGCGAGTAAACGAAGCACCTAGATCCTTATTTATGACTAAACGGCTGCAGTTTTCTGAAAACTTCTAGCCCGGCGAGGTCTAGTATACTACCCGGATTTGGCTCTTTGATGTTCTCCGCGTTTTGTTTGGCAAAAGTGTTGTTGTTCGGGAAGTAGAAGAATGTAAATTTAATATACTTTTTACAAAATCTTGAGATATAATTGGTGTATATTTTGTGCCTTTTTGGTGTTTTATCATGTGTTGTCAGTAACTTGGGTCATTCTACTTTTTAGCGCATAATAATCATTGGTGAAACTAAAGGCATTTTTAGACATTTTTTTCACGTAAATTTGACTTATATTGAAACTGGAACAACTAAATTTAATAGTTCAAAACAAAACACTTTAAATTTATTGATATTTTATCAGGAAAAGTTGGTAACACAGCGGTAAATACACTTTTTCCATACAAATGGCGGGGACATGCGTGACCACTATGTTACCTACTTTAAAGTTAATTATAGTGACTTTTTAAATGTAGTGATAATTTTAAATGTAAGCCAAGTTGTGGAACTATTTTAATATTAAATTACAAAACCGAGCACTTTAACGTTTTTATAAAAATATTATTTGAAGAGCACTTGTCAAAAAATCGACCTGCGCTTAAAAGTAGAATGACCCACTTATGGCTTGTAGTTCGAGCACGAATGCCTAAAACAAACTCACGTTTTTAGGGTTCCGTAGTCAAACTAGGAACTCTTATAGTTTCACCAAGTCCGTCCGTCCGTCCATACGTCCGCAGCGTAGCGCAGAGACTCTAAGTACTAGAAAGCTGTAACGGCATGAATATGCATATTAGTCATGCCAACAAAGTGGTACAATAAAATGTAAAACAACTTTTTTTTAGGGTACCTCCCCTACACGTAACAAGGGAATGTATTTTTTTTCTCGTCTACTCTATAGTGTGGGTCGTCACAACAAATACACCTTAACATAAGTGAAGCCATTGATTAAAATTGAAATTAGAATTAGAAGTTAATGCTAGAGGGCGCTGATATCAATCGCCATACATATTTAATAGGCGATACCTTAACGTTACTTACTTGTTTCACAATCTCCAGATAAATAAATTGTAACTTTGTAAAAAAAAATTATAGGTCAAAAGTGAGGAAGTAATACATCAGAAGAATGTAAAACAGGCCCTTAATATAACAATGTTCAGAACTCAGGATGCACACATTTTAGAAGAAAGCTTCTATTATAATGTATATTATCTAAAGACCAGTTCCAATCTACAACCACTTTCTTGTTTTGAACCATCTTTCTTTTCTTTATTGTGATCAGGGTCCCTAGTCAAGATGTAAACGTTAAACTTAGAGTGGAATCGCATATATCAGCACCGATTCGAATTTTGACAATAGAAAATAGCTACTTTGTATGAAGAAGAAGACACATAAAAAAAGGAAAGGTCCATATAAAAGAAAGTGTACCTAGTAAAAACATTCAATATTACTCAAAGTCATCCTTCTCAGAATGTGAGAACAAAGTAAAATATACATACAGAATACATAACAACACGCCTTCATTCCCAGAGTGAGATAGGCAGAGCTACAGAAATACCAACAATTCCAAAAAGACTTGTTGATAGTTTTGTAACTACATTTTGCACAAGTAGGTTAAGGTGTTTACCAGTGTATTAGTGACTGGTTGCAAGCCCCTCGCCTAACGGTACTATAAAACATAAAAGTAATTTTTTTTTATGTTAAGGAGAAGGCACACGAGCACTCAGGCCACCTGATGGTAAGTGGAATCTGAGACCCATAGATATTTGAATTCTCAAGACCATAATCCTAACACCTGAAATGCGCTACCAACCCTGAGGACTAAGATGGAATGCCTCTCTATGCTAGTAATTTCACCAGTTGTCTTATCCCCACACCGGAACACTGTTGCTTGGCGGGTGGTTAATGGATAAGATGGTGGTAGCGATCCGGACGGACCCTGCACAGGGTCCTACCACCACTAAAACAGTAAAACATGAACTAAGATTTATCAAGTACTTAGAGTAAACGCTGTGTAAAATGTTTACACTATCACTCCTGCAATTCACTGCACTCGATAAACACCTGTATTGTATGAAGCTAAGGTAAATTATTGAATATCGCCTCGCCAACTACTTAACCAAATCCGCCATTACCCGAACAGTAACAGATTACTCCAATTTGCTTGCCAAAGCAATTAAATTCTCAAGACCAAGAACTATTTCCATTGATCAAAGAAAATGCAAGTTTTAGTGGAGTCGGGATTCCGGGCGAGCCGATCGCGTCATCGTAATTAGTTGGATCGCTGCGGAGTCGCGGGTTCTAGTCCCGGCCCAAGCGTATAAGAGATGCGGCCACCCTGGTAACTCATCACTTTCACTTCGAATTTCACTTTATACAACAAATCACAATTTTCTGGTGAAACCAGAGGAGTTTTCAGGGTATCTTAAACATTAATTACGTAGGATAGGTTAGGTTAGGTTAGATATTTAAGATACTCTGAAAACATTATGGTTTCAGCAGAAAATAGCGTTCAATGAAATTAAATTCGATAAAATGATACATTCGATGTAAGGTGTTTCGATGGAATGATAGATACCTAACCACCCTTCCATAAGTTTCAGTGACCGTCATAGACTTATATTATCCTCTCGTATGTGGGCGACCCGATTTGGGTATCGCTTTTTCAATCGTAATTACTTCTAATTAAAATTGAAATAGAAAAAGAAGGGATACCCTATCGGGTCTGCCCACAGGTGAGATGATATAATTGCTTCGTTTGGACTGGCTTCTAGAACAAAAAATCTGGAGAGCAAAATGGTGGTTGTTTTTGACGTGTTATCGTATGGTTAACTTTTTCATAGCTCTTATTTACTTGACAGTAATGGTGACCACGTCAAAGACAATATGGTTTTACATAGTTGAACAGAGGCCTTGTGCTGTTGTTGCCATCTCAAGACTCACCTCGCACTCCGACTCGGTCTGCATAGAATTAAAGGCCCCCTTCGTGCGTGAAGAAGTAACAGTGGACCTCACCTCCTTCGTAAGAATTAACATTAAAAAGAAGGTTGTTGCTTCAGGAAATTGCATACTCATAATTCGCGCTTACTTGCGGAAGGCCTGTCACTTCGTCTCCCGGTTCGCGGTCGCCACTCTAAGACCTCTCTGCTAGTAAAAGTCGCGGGAAACCGCTGGATGACAGCAGCAAAGACCTTTGTCACGTCTTGGGGCTGATGATGATGATGATGATAGGTAACTTTGCATAAATATATTCATTGTAAGGTTCAAAATAAATATACAGGTGGCTCATGTACCTTCTTCTTGCCATAAAAACATCCAAACTAAGACACTATATCTCGACACGCTGCGTTTAACCTAACAGCCTGACTCTTGGACCCCTCGGCAACTATTCGAGAGTCATCCAACGTGGAGACGGCGCGAACTTCGTGCCGACAGATTGAATTTGTAATGTGTTTCAACTCGTTCAGATAAAACTCCAGTCTCGCAGATAACGCGCAAGCTTGAAGAACTGTTGGAGCTGAGTTCGCATTTATCGTAGAATGAATTTGCGACAGCAGCTGGGTGTTAAGTGTGTTTGTTGGACTACCGTACTACTCGTTTTTAGGGTTCCGTAGTCAAACTAGGAACCCTTATAGTTTCGCCATGTCCGTACGTCCGTCCGCAGCCTAGCTCAGAGAATCCTAGTACTAGAAAGCTGTAATTTGGCATGGATATACATATTAGTCACGTTAACAAAGTATTAAAATAAAATCTTGATAAAAAAAAAGTTGTGTACCTCCCCTACACGTAACGTGAGGATGCATTTATTTCTCGTTGACCCCATAGTGTAGTCGTTGGATAGGTCTTTCAAAAATATTATGGGATTGTGGAAACAAATTTTCGATTAAAGGATCTGTTTTTGAAATATCAATCTTTAAAGCGCTAATTTTTGTTAGTCTAGTGTCCCCCCCATACAACCAAAACTAAAAATACTAAAAATCCGTTTGACGACACGCTAGCCTCGTTGGTAGTGACCCTGCCTTCGAAGCTGGAGGTCCTGGGTTCAAATCCCGGTAAGGGCAAATATTTGTGTGATGAGCATGAGTATCTGTTTCTGAGTCTTGGATGTTTTCTATGTATTTAAGTATGTATGTATGTTTATCGTTGTCTAGTACCCAAAGTACAAGCTTAGAGCTTAGTTTGGGACTAGGTCAATTCTTATTATTTAAAAAAACGCATATAACAAATTTAATACGAAAACTATTATGGCTACGTAGGCGTCATTGGTTCTTGAGATACAGGCGATTGAAGTGTTGTCACCAGACCTACTAAAATCATCTAAAACGGCACCAAATGACTTTAAATAGAAAATTAGTTATTACTTGTTGACTTTTATGTTTGTAGTACTTAACGGCTTCGGAACCCTACACTGAGCATGGTCCGACATGCTCTTGCCCGGTTTTTATGTTTGTAGTACTTAACGGCTTCGGAACCCTACACTGAGCATGGTCCGACATGCTCTTGCCCGGTTTTTATGTTTGTAGTACTTAACGGCTTCGGAACCCTACACTGAGCATGGTCCGACATGCTCTTGCCCGGTTTTTATGTTTGTAGTACTTAACGGCTTCGGAACCCTACACTGAGCATGGTCCGACATGCTCTTGCCCGGTTTTTATGTTTGTAGTACTTAACGGCTTCGGAACCCTACACTGAGCATGGTCCGACATGCTCTTGCTCGGTTTTTATGTTTGTAGTACTTAACGGCTTCGGAACCCTACACTGAGCATGGTCCGACATGCTCTTGCCCGGTTTTTATGTTTGTAGCACTTAACGGCTTCGGAACCCTACACTGAGCATGGTCCGACATGCTCTTGCCCGGTTTTTATGTTTGTAGTACTTAACGGCTTCGGAACCCTACACTGAGCATGGTCCGACATGCTCTTGCCCGGTTTTTATGTTTGTAGCACTTAACGGCTTCGGAACCCTACACTGAGCATGGTCCGACATGCTCTTGCCCGGTTTTTATGTTTGTAGCACTTAACGGCTTCGGAACCCTACACCGAGCATGGTCCGACATGCTCTTGCCCGGTTTTTATGTTTGTAGTACTTAACGGCTTCGGAACCCTACACTGAGCATGGTCCGACATGCTCTTGCCCGGTTTTTATGTTTGTAGTACTTAACGGCTTCGGAACCCTACACTGAGCATGGTCCGACATGCTCTTGCCCGGTTTTTATGTTTGTAGCACTTAACGGCTTCGGAACCCTACACTGAGCATGGTCCGACATGCTCTTGCCCGGTTTTTATGTTTGTAGTACTTAACGGCTTCGGAACCCTACACTGAGCATGGTCCGACATGCTCTTGCCCGGTTTTTATGTTTGTAGTACTTAACGGCTTCGGAACCCTACACTGAGCATGGTCCGACATGCTCTTGCCCGGTTTTTATGTTTGTAGCACTTAACGGCTTCGGAACCCTACACTGAGCATGGTCCGACATGCTCTTGCCCGGTTTTTATGTTTGTAGTACTTAACGGCTTCGGAACCCTACACTGAGCATGGTCCGACATGCTCTTGCCCGGTTTTTATGTTTGTAGCACTTAACGGCTTCGGAACCCTACACTGAGCATGGTCCGACATGCTCTTGCCCGGTTTTTATGTTTGTAGCACTTAACGGCTTCGGAACCCTACACCGAGCATGGTCCGACATGCTCTTGCCCGGTTTTTATGTTTGTAGCACTTAACGGCTTCGGAACCCTACACCGAGCATGGTCCGACATGCTCTTGCCCGGTTTTTATGTTTGTAGCACTTAACGGCTTCGGAACCCTACACCGAGCATGGTCCGACATGCTCTTGCCCGGTTTTTATGTTTGTAGCACTTAACGGCTTCGGAACCCTACACCGAGCATGGTCCGACATGCTCTTGCCCGGTTTTTATGTTTGTAGCACTTAACGGCTTCGGAACCCTACACCGAGCATGGTCCGACATGCTCTTGCCCGGTTTTATTTTGGGAGTGAGTAAGGTAAAAAGCGAGCAAGAAAAGGTCAACAAGGATGTATTGAATACTAGAAACTAATAAAAACCGGCTAAATGCGAGAGGTACTCGTCCATGAAGGGTACCGTAGGGTTGCGAAGGGTTGAATTGAGGTTTTTTTTTATTTATTAAGGTAATTTATTATTTATTATTTTTGGTTATAGGGGCAATATCATAAATTAATAACTGACTTTTTGATTTGATGTGTCTACATTTACGGTTCAAGAGATAGAGCCATTGTGAACGTGGTTTCTTGTATGGGGACCACCATTTTTTTATAATAAATTAATTACATTGATATACGCTGCGCATTCTGAGGTTACAATTATATATTACAATTATTAATTAGGGAAACAATTAGTTTTACTAAATATTATATTTATCCATTCAACACATTGTGTACCCTTTTGGTATGGTTGTTCATAATGAATAAATAAATGAAATAATACATTTTTAATTCAATAGAAATTTGTTTTTTTATTTTATTAATGTGCAATTTTCTGCTGTCTATCCTATTGCAATAAGAAACAACCCGCTGGCAGACAGATAGACAGGCGGACAGACGAGGCCTAGAAATAGGGTCCTGTTGACACTCTTTGCGTAGGGAACCCTAAAAATTAACCGGTCCTATTGATGAATTTTCTTAGCTTACTCTTTATCGTCATCGCTCACGTGTCAGGACTCCAGGGCCTCTATTCTACTACGTTATAACGATATTGCATTTTAGGGTATTATAGAATCGTTTATGACTCGGTTGGAGGGTTGTACTCTGTTTTACAGAAATTTATTTTATAGAATGTATCACTTCGCAGAATTTTTATTTCATAGAAAGCTAATTTCTGCTGTAAAAATACTGTTTTCAGTTATTTTTTGGTGGACACAGGTTTAACCTAACCTAACCTAACTCATGCTTAAAATAATCCGTGAACATTAATGTTTCAGCAGCAATTAGCTTTCTATGAAATGAAAGTTCTGCGAAGTGATACATTCTATGAAATAAGTTACTGTAAAACAAGGGGACGCCTACATAAGAATTATCAAAACGTTGACATTACGGAAAAACGTCAAAGACGATATCGTTATTACCGTGTAGAATCCCAGCCCAATCACTACTAAATAATGTTTTAATTGTAACCACAATATATAATGTAAACGAATTTATCAGTAGTAAGTACTATTAAATAAAAAGTAATAATAATGTTACATAAATATTATCTGGAAGTACGTAAGTTGTCATGTCTTCTGGTGTTTTATGTTTCTGTAAATCTTAAATGTCATTGTTGAAGAATTATTGACGATTAAGCTATTTTATTCAATTCTATTCTATAGTATGAAACCATGAGTGTCTGATAGTATGTACTGATAACATCGACCAACGCAACTGACTGATAGTGTTTGGTACCCTTAGCGGTTTGTCCACGACTTGGCTTAGTTGCGGTAGCGGCGACGAGCGGTAACCAAGAAGCTTATATATGACATGACATAGAGATTGCACGGTGAGCAACGAATTGAAGCCAAGAAAAGTGACCTTGAATGACGTCGCTCATAATTTTTTCCTTTCTTTTTATCCTAAAGAAAGGGACAAAAAACATAAGCGACGTCACTCAAGGTCACTTTTCTTGGCTTCAAGGCGTTGTTCGCCGTGCAATCTCCAGTGTCATATATAAGCTTCTTGGCGGTAACAAACCATTATATAGAGCGTGTATTAAGCATGCCACGAGTCGCCGCAGCTGCGTTTTCTATACATTTGTTTCAGCCTGGCCTGGCTGGTTTTATAAAGCTACAAGTTACAAATTACAACAGGTTGGCCTAGTTGGGAGTGACCCTGCCACCGAAGTCAGTCGTCCTGGGTCCAAATTCCGGTAAGAGCAGATATTTGTTTGATGAGCGCGAATATTTGTTCCCGAGTCTTGGATGTTTTCTATGTATTTAAGTATGCATGTACCCACAATACAAACCTAGAGGTTAGTTTGGGACTAGGTAAATTTGTGTGAGATTGTCCTATATACAAGCGGAACTCTTTTTCTAGCAAAAGGAGTTGGAAACAGACTTCCGCATATAATTTGCAGCTTTATAAAACAGGGCCCTGCCACTCAATTCTGTAGAATAGTGCGCACCGCATGTGTGCAATCTTAATTTAATTTAATATAAAAAAACCGCCTTCAAAAACGCAAGAAATAACTTCCTTTAGGTGATTCCAACTGAAGTCGGCTTTTGGTTCAAAATATTGGGGACGCCGACTTCAGTTGGAATCACCTACCATTTTAAAAGTAGTTATTTGGTTTTGTTTTTAAAAACATATTTATTTCATACTTATTAGTGATCATAATAATATGCTGTTATGTGAGTACATAACAGCATTATAATGAATAATTATGATCACTAAAAAGACAAACATACGAGTCAAACTGATAACCCCTTTTATTTTTTTACGCGGCAAAAGTCGCGGGCAACAGCTAGTTCCCTATAAAATAGGTATTTAACGAATACGTAGAAACAGCAACACTCTTAACTATACATCGGTGGACCTTATTACAAAAGGCATAAGGTCTACTGATGGACTGTTAACAGTGTAGGCGATGGTGCCTAAATAAACGTATATAAACGTGGTATGACAGTACTGTACTGTAGTAGATACGACGATCAACCTGAGTGTCAATACTTGCTATCAAAAAGTACTACATGCATACAAGAGGGCGCTGATATAAATTGTTATAAACATTTTCTCGATGACGATACTTCCTCGATAGAAGATAAAACTTCGTGTTACTGTCCTGAGTAATGTTGCCAGAAATATTTTTTACCTCTATTTATAAAATTACGTTTCGCGTCACAAAAATTCAGTAAACACTCATTTTCTCCCGGAAACAGTCTATTCGGGGTCATGCCAAAATTATACACTGGCCGCTCTCGTGCCATAAATTAGAGAGGGCCGGAAGCGACCTTTCTGCCCTTTGTTCTGGTGCTGCGTCGTCTATGGAAAATGTTCAGCATTAGCGATGATGAATGGTAAATGTTTTGTTCGCGAGGTCAAGACGGATTCGGAGATACATTTTTGGTGACGGGTTTTGTTTATTCGTCGGCATTTTGTCACCTTGTAAAAGCACTCTTTGCTAATGCAAATTATGCAAACTTGATGAAATAAATAGTGTTTTTACCTAGATTGTAAACCTTTTACGTCACATACTCTTGAAGGTCAGTAACACCATTGCGTAATAATGACTAATAGTAAGATTATCTTATCTTTAACTCTAACTTATCTTATTTTATCTTTTAGTGGAGGTAGGACCCTGTGCAGGGTCCGTCCGGATCGCTACCACCATCTTATCCATCAACCACCCGCCAAGCAACAGCATTCGCAGTGTTCCGGTGTGGGGATAAGACAACCGGTGAAATAACTAGCATAGAGGCATTCCATCTTTTGTTGGCAACGCATTTGAGGTCTTAGGATTATAGTCTTGAGAATTAAAATGTCTATGGGTCTCAGATTCCACTTAACATCAGGTAGCCTGAGTGCTCGTGTGCCTTCTCCTTAACATAAAAAAAAAACTTACGGATGGGACCTCTCGGATGCACTTCGACCCCTTTTAGGATCTTTTGTGCAATTACACCCTTACACACTCAGCTGTTCGAATGCGCAAGTTTCTTCACGAGCATTGGATAATGTACTTAAGTCAGAAAAACTCATTAGTTCATGGAGACCGCGGGCGCTCAAACTCGGTACCTTACGATCACTAGTCGACCCCCAAAGCCGACTAGGCCACCGATGCTCTCAATAATGAGGTAACTCGGCCGCCTAGACAGGACATATTTTATTTGTGACCACTTTGGCACATTTCCCGTGTCTAGCCGATTGTCAGCATTTATCACAGAAGCATAGAACTACGATCACTATTAATAATTACGTATAACATTATGGAAACACATACCCGGACAAGATGTATGTATTTAAGTGTATGTTTCTCTATACACAGATTAAGGTTACCGTCTATCCTGTGGACACACCGAAAGTTAACGTTTTTAAGGCCTAATTTTCTGGCTGAGTCCATTCCCGCAAAAACGCAGTCAGGACTGCTTTAGACCTATCACATAAAAACAAAACTTATATGCACACAAGGTTTATCAATTGACCACAGGAGAGACAACTTTTGTTTTTAACAGTGTGCATGACCCATACATATAAGTACGTAGGTAGTTGTTGTTGCCTTGTAACCACCCTATGGCTTGGTTTGGGACGGTTTGTGTGACATTGTGCTACGACATTGATTTATTTATATTATAAACTATGCATTGACTTACTTGCATTTAGGGTAGGAAATAATTAAACTTTATTAGAGCGTTCCTGTCACTAATACACTAGTAAACTTCTTGGCCTGATTGTGCAAAATGTGGATGTAGAATTATATACAAGTCTTTTTAGATTTGTTGGTATTTCTGTAGCTCTGCCTACCCCACTCTGGGAATTAAGGCGTGATGTATCTGTATGTGTATTAGAACGTTATCCTACTAATTTCTTCTGAATTAGCCCAAGTTGCCTTTGACTTCATAATTTTATTGTCAGGTAAACTGTACTTAAAAGAACGTTCACTAACTTATTCGGAAGTAGTACAAATACTAAAATAAACTTTGTAAAACTGGTGGCAGGACTTTTTACTGGGTCCGTCCAAATCGCTACCAACGTCTTATCTTTTATCCTACAGCCGAGTATGTATGTAATGTATTTATTACCAATAAAGAATATGAATATGAATATGAATATGTATTGTTTGCAATGTTTTAGTTTTCTTCTAGTGATGGGATGAGACAACCAGTGAAATTATAAGCATAGACGCATTCCATCTTAGCTCTCAGGATTGGCAACATATTTGCAGTCTTAGGATAGTTTTAAAATTGGACGCAGTTCTGCAAACGGGAACCAATCCACAATGATTAGACATATGACAACTGTAATGATCAATATTTTAAAACTAAATAATTGTGGGTTGGTTCCTGTTTGCAGAATTACGTCAATTGTAGTCTTCAAAATGAAAACGTCTATGAGTCTAAGATCCCACTAACGATGGTCCTCACTTCCCATTGCCATAAAAATACACGGTCAGAAGCGCGCGAGCGAAGCCTTCATATTAGATATGCAAAACTTGTCCTAAAGTGTGGTTCTATCTAACCAGAAGTGTCATAAGAATAGGGTTGCACTGAGATGTAACTTAACGCTGACAATAAGGGTGCTTTTCCTCCAGAAATGTGTTATGCAGCTGATCTGCGAGGATGTGAAAGCTACTAGTTTCCACCAGTGCTATGCTATGTGGACCAATGAATATGATTGGTCCAATGTGGACCAATGGATATCAAACGCATCCACAGCAACGTAGCACAGCACACTCTGGTGGAAACGCACCGTAAGATCCATGAATATTTGCTATCTCTAAGACAGCAGCGTTACTCTGAGGACTAAGATAAAATGCCTCCGTGCTCGTTATACAACGGGTAGTTTATTTCATACCTTACTTAGTTAATTCGAAAATTAAAATACCCGAAGAACTCAAGAAGATAAATATTACATTTCAGAGGTTAGAAAGTACGCAATTTATGGACGAGTGTCTGAGGCAGACATAGTGTTTTTCTCATCTACTGCAAGGAATTTAAATAGGTATTTGCTTTAAGATTTTTTTTATATTATAAAAATGATCTGCGGTAAAAATGATGTTATCTGATCCCAAACTAGACCAAAAAACACATATTTCCAAAAATTCAACCACCACAAAATGAGGGCTCTTTTACACATCGGTAATATTGAGTGAATCTACTATCGCTTTGGATAAGATCATCATTGCGGAGAACAAGCGCCGCAAGAAACTCCAGCAGAAGGTCTTTTTTTAAAAGCTCAGAAAAATACATATGTAGATGACAAACCAAAACATTCAGTCGGGTATTTGAAGCTCGTTTTCTGTTATTAGATTTCAGCATTTTTTGACGCTTCGCAATTGCTTTCAGCGAGTCATTAGTGCCGAGCATAGTTCAAATACAGCGTTAATGGATAGGGATGGCACAAACAGCGGCGCCATGTTTGCGTTTGCAGATAGTTTCAATTTGCAGCATCTCATGGGATAGAGCGTGGGGGCCCTAGATAGTTAATGTGGAAATATATGGTTAAAAAAGTGTAGGTGATGCAAGTGATAATTTTTGGGTTCTGTAGTCTAACAAGAAACTCTTATAATTCCGGCATGTCTGTCCGTCTGTCAAACGCAGTTAAGGACTAGATACATTTTGTGTGAGATTGTCCGGAAAATAAAAATTTGTGTTCTATTTATGGTTAAAGGGTAGGGTCATTTTTTGGAGTGTCCTTGAGAGATTTAGAACCAATTTCACCATACGACGTTAGCCACTTAACAAACGATTCGAGCGTTAACAGTTGTCAAAATGTATGAAATAACAGTCGATTAACATTTGACATCGTATGGTGAAATTGATACTAAGTAAAATATAACAAGTTTTTTAAAATCCATACTTATATTATATGTAATAGTAACTTTGTCTGTCCATTTGTTACACTTTTACAGCTAAATCGCATAACCGATTTCTATAATAAACTCAGTTATGTTATTGAGGTTACAGCTAGTAAATCTAATAAGACACAATTCATTAGTTTCACAGCGAGCTATAGAAGCATATCTATATTTTTCTTTTAAATGAAATTTGTGGTTTTCTTTTCTATCGAATACTTTTAGTGCCGAATTAATGTCGCTTCTTTTGATTCCATTGCCTTTTTCACAAGCTTCTTCTATTTGCGCATACGCGGCTACAATGAGTGTTCGACGCCTAGACTCCTTAGTGAAAAGGATACATCTTTATCTTCAGTAAATGTTAAAGAAGATTTAACACTTTATGAGTAGTATTAGGGTTGATATTTCTATACAATTTGGCAAAATGCATTTTTGGGATTAATCTTGTTTGCTGTTTTTGATGCCCAGAGAGTTTTTTTTGAGTTTATTTTTGATTCTTTATTTTAAATAACTTATGGGATATAAATAATACATCGTCCAGGATTTTATATAAGTGGAACAGAGACTAAGCGTTTTGAGCTTAAATTAACTAAATGTCAATGTCATCACTTGTGACATTTTCATCTTATAATTATTATTATTTTTCCTTATAACTACTCTATACAAATTACCTTATTATTTTTCTTTAATTTTAACATAACTTTCTTTCTGGCCGCTCTTTGAGTAGTTTTATTAACGCAACCTCGTTTTCGCAAACACAGGCTGAAGAATGATGTCTTCTTCTTGATGGAGATGGCGGTCTTCTTGGGTAAGGTTGACAGTTCTTTGGGTTTGGTCTTGCGTTGTTGACGGTAGGTATACAGCGCCAGTTGGAGCAGTTCCAAGAGAGTGAGAATACTGCAGCCAAAGAACACGGTGAATACTCCACCAAGTTGTGCTAAGGAAAGGAGAGGAATTTAGAGTTAATATTCTATGGTAATGGGTGCAATTCGAAACATTTATATATCCAAAAAGTGTTCAATAAATGGAGTTGGTTCTGATAAAAAAAAAATTGACGTTTTATTTTGAGACTAAAACGTCACTAGTTTAAAAATCTTATCAACAAAAAAATTAATCCACCCCAAAAACGGAAAAGCAAGAAAATATAAATCTTTTTTTAATATTACTAATAGAATAGGAACGGCTTTTGGTTAAAAATATTGTGGGACGCCGAATTTAGTTGCTAAAGGTTACTCAATTTATTACTTACCATTTTAGAAAGGATAAAAAAGGATTACTATTTTTCGCATTTCAGTTTTTTTTTACTGTAATTATAATACACAACTTAGCATTCAAATCTGTGAGTGAACAATAAATCACCCCTATTTTCCCACATTTTATTTTTTGGTCATACATAAATAAAAACGCGTCGACTTGAGAACTTCCTTCCTTTTATCGTCGGTTAAATAGGGTCCTCAATCTTCTTTAAACATATACCATACCAAAGCTTTTAATACGTTATTGTTGCATAAGATGATATGCATTGAAATAGCTAATAGTATTCACATGAAGTTCTTTTGGATGTGACGTGCGCGTTTAAAATTTCACGTAACTGACACGCCACACGTTGCTTCAGCGTATTTAAGCTTCGGTTTGGTAAATCATTTTAACGTCTGCTGGTTACTACCGAAAGCTTTTAGTAAGTATGCTGTATGTGACATGAGAGCCATGTTTATATTGATACATAATAATAAATGACCTAGAGAACAACATTTGTGCCTAAATGTTCATGCCAATTTCACGCAGAATAACGAAGCAGTGTATATTGGCTCACATAATTTAATTCTTATTCCTATTTTTTGTTTTACTACGGCTTTGTATTCGTAATAATCACTCTTCATATATTTTTTCCTCATAGTTTTTTTATTCATAATATGTTATTCATAGCATCGCAATTCCTAAAGTGTTTTTTTTTTATGGAATAGGAGGCAAATGAGCAGACAGATCGCCTGATGGTAAGCGAATATTGTCACCCATAGAGCACCAGAGGAGTTACAGGTACGTTGCCGACCTTTTGAATGAGAGTACGCTCTTTTCTTGAAGGTTTGAAGGTCGTATTGGTCCGGAAATACCGCAGGCGACAGACCATTCCACAGTTTAGTTGTGCGTGGCAGGAAATTCCTAGTAAAACGCACGGTTGTGGACTGCCAACCATCTAAATGATGGTGGTGGAAGTTCTGACGAAGGCGGAAGGATGTGGCAGCAATTAATTCGAACAGCTCCTCGGAGCACTCCCCGCTATAGAGGCGATAGAGAATGCAGAGCGATGCTACATCTCTACGCAGCGCCAAAGAGTCTAGCCGATCAGAAGTACGCTGGCCGAATTTTACTGAAATCGCACTGATTTTACGGCGTTTATAAAACAAACCTACCCTAAATCTTCTTTACCAGTTCCTGAAAATAAACAGATGTATGATTAATCTTGACTATGATGTAAAATGGTATGAGTTTTTTTATGAAGAGTGATCATTATGATGTAGTGATAAATATTTTCGGACGTCCGATAATAGGACTTGAAAAGTTAAGTCAGAAAATTCACACCCAACGCTACATCACATGGCCTAATTAATTAGTACGAGAATTAATGTAAATAGCAGTTGCATTTTAATTAACTGACTATGCCTCGGTACGCTAGGCTTTATTAGCAGCACACTTTAGTGCTTTGTCATTTTAACGTCACGTTTGAACTGTTGTAATAACCTGTCAAAGGCGTTTAAGTGACAAGGTGCAAAGTATGCAGCTATAAAACCAACTATACTATATCTGAAGTAAATTAATATCAAGTATTAGTCACAACGTCATAAATGTGCCCAACCAATTTTCATAAAATCTTCCTAAAAACCATCCAGATTAGCTTTATTTAAAAAAAAACTTGCGTCCATATCCGTTCATCCGTTTGGAAGTTACGATGCCACAAACAGTCACTAAGAAGGAGAAGTTTAAAAAGCGTGAAATAAAAATAATAATTAGATATTTAAAAAACCCCCGACTAAATAGTCTATAGAAAAACATCTCAAAAGTAAAAAATAATAAGTAGTGGCCCTAAGGGCTGATTGTTTTATAAGTAGATAGTTAACTGAACACTGACACTAACTTAACTGACACGGCGGGGGACCGCTAAGTAAATGAAATAACATAAAATACCCCAGCTACTTATAATTTTTTACCTTTTCGAGGTTTTTCTACAGACTATTTAGTCGGGGGTTTTTTAAGGGCCAATTAACATTATAAAATATAATTGAAATATAAATAACACGAACACTAATCGGTTTACATATTAGATCGATGGGACACCTATTACGCCGAGGGTTTAGCATCAGGACGATATTCCGGGCAAGGTCACGCAGGGCCATTTTTTATAAAGCTATAAATTACAAATTACAAGCGGAAGTCTCTTTCTAACTTTTGCTAAAAATAGAGTTCCGCTTGTAATTTGTAGTATGAAACAAGGCCCCGGTGGTGCACTCTCTTAGGGCTTGTTTATGTAGACGCGGGGCGTTGCGCGTAGCTTTAGGCGGCGCGGTCTGCACTAATTCAAACATATGGCGGTGTATGACAGCGTTTATGGAGAAGCGGTTTTGCACGCGTTTGCTTCAAATACAGAGTTATCTGCAGTGGAGCCCGCGTATGGCATCGCCGCGTTGCATGCGTCAATAACGGCGGTACCCGCCTTTCTTTACGCCCCGTACCACGCGCCGCTTCACGCCCCGCTTTGTCATAAACAACATCGTACATTGCCATATATTTGTGTTAGCGCGTGTTACGACGCGGGCCGCTGCTCGCACCGTATCTCTGTCAATGGAAAAAACGCCGCGAAACGCCAAGCCGCACGCCACGCACGACACCTCGCATCGGTTCTTTATCGTTTGACCGAATTACATATGCAATAATTTCATTTACCCGAATTTCATATGACATAATTTTATATGCCATAACAATAATGTGCCATTAATTTGCTATAAAGGATATTTTTCTGAAACCGTGAACTATTCAGAATTGTTATAAAACAAACCTAGCCTAACCTATTGGGCTCTATGCGATGGAATGTTAAAATTACCTAAAAGGTTTACGAAATCAGAAAAAATACCTTTATGGCAAATTAAACTATGGTATGTGATATTAGGGGTAATGAAGGCTATTTTATAGCCAGTGACCATTATGGCAAATGAAATTATGAAAAATGAACGAATACGCCGTAAACAAGCCCTTAACCCACCCACCCACTTGGTAACCCGGGCGTATATGAGATACCTTGTGATTGTGGCAAGTCATAGCTTGGGGAATCCGGTCAAAATGTTCCTACGAGGTTACTGGAACACATTTGTTGTGCGAAGAAGGTGGATCCATAATTCCGTTTCGTGGTAGCAGAACATCCTTCGACACCGGAACGTCACATTTCATTCGTTTAATGACACGAAACAGTTACAAGTTAAATATATTACGGTAGTATGCACATTTGGTGTTATTTAAAGAACCGATACTCGTACTTACAGAAGAGATCAATGACGTTGAAGTACGGATGGCGAACGTAGGTCCTCATTTGGCGGCTCCTTACGTAGACCCGCGCGACCGTCACGTTCTCAAGGTTCAAACCCTCACTATTGGAAAAAGGAGAAGTATTAAGATAGTCCTGACATTGAATTTATATTGATCATGTGGTAGCTCTCACTGTGTTTCTTGTATTTTAGTTGAAAGTATTGAAATATTTAATCTTTTTTGTATTGTATACCATTGACATTTTAACTGTTTAAAATTAAAGAAAAGAAAGAAAGAAAGAAAACAATTTATTCAAGCACACAGAGCGAAAGCAACAATATTTTACGACATAGTTATATAACAAATACAGTACAATACAATCTTGGCAGTTACCAAGCAGAGCACACGCGAGTGTGCACTGGAGCCCAGCAATGTGTGCGGATGAATAGGTTCTGGCTCAGCATGTGTTGTGACACGAGATCACAACGCTGTTATTCTGCCAGCACCTCCAAAAAAACGGGGGGGGGGGCAAAATTAATGGTGTTGACATTGTTTTATTGTATTTCATGTTTTGCATGCCAGCTGCTGGTAAAATGTGCTTGTGTATGATAATGTAACTACCATCCTTCCTCTGTGCCACATTTTAAGCAAATAAAGACATTTTGAATTTTGAACATTTTGACGAAACGTCTATATCTACACATAGAAAACTGTCGTCTGTGACTGAGCGACTGACAGACAATAAAAAATCTAAACCACTTAACCTAAGAAATTACTTTACGAAAAACGAGTGTTACGAGTACGTGTATTAAGAGGACTGTGGAGCAAAAAAAACCATGCAATTTGCGATAACGTTTTTCTCCCCATAAAGTGGTCCGATATTTACGATTTTTGAATATGTTGTAGATATTATGAAAAACTAGGTCTGTAAGGTTTCTTTTCCAAGATACTATTTATAAGAAAGAAAAAACAATTAAAAACGAAAACGGAAACGTACATACAGAGTTTTTTATAATAATATCTATGTATAACAAATTCAAAGATCGTGGAAGGCGAATTAGATTTGGGTAGTGAGAAAATTTATCGCCTGAAAATTCGCCTTTAAATTTGTATGGATTATTTTTGACAGCTACGCTATTAAGCATCGCTTCACAATCCTCTAGTAATTAGTAAAACTTGACGAAGTTTTGACTAGAAGTGGTTGCAGGTTTAATGAATGTAGCGCATGCATTCATTGACAACATGATCTTTTTGTACCAAAAGTGAACTTGTCTCATAAATTGTTTTTGCTAATTATGTACTGTAAAAATAAATAAACAAATTTCTGCGAATTGCTGAAGAATTAAACGCCACAGTCGTCGCATGGTCTTTGCTACGTCACAGCTAGTGCTTAACTTAAAAAACAAAATGACGTCATTTGGACCACTAACTCCAAAGCGCGCGCAGCAAATACTAATATACAACGTGTTACAAAATAATCCGTAAAAAAGAAATTACAAAAGTAGTGTCAACCCTTATTAAATAACGTCATATCTGGGCCTCTATTCAACTGCGTTATAACGATATCGTTTTTGACCTGTTTCCGTATTGTCAACGTTTTGATAACTCTTATGTCATTTACAATAATGGCGACTGTGACATAAACGATTCTTAAACGTGTCAAACACGATATCGTTTTAACGCACCTGAATAGAGGCCCAGTATCTTAGCTATACAGTATACTAGGGTTGACACTACTTTCGTAATTTGTTTTTTAAGGATTATTTTGTAACAAGTTGTATATTTTTTAAAGTAAATAATTTGCAAAAAATAGCCAAACTTTATAATGTTGATTTTTTAGAACACCTTTTAATAAAAATCCTGTGGTCAGTAAAATTGTTTCTGAGTTTTTTCTTAGGCCACCTGACATTACCTACTGAGGATATAATTTTGTAGCCGCATTAAAAAGTGATTCATTTCCATTGTTCAAACTTACTAGAAGCTATCCAAAGGTCTAGCAGCTGGAGAGAACAGGTACCCACTGCTGTCCGTAATGTCAAAATAGAACTGGCAGGTATGCGGGCAGTCGCAACTGTTCACGTCGAATATCACTAAAAAAATACATAGATAAAATATAAATGTCTTGACGTGATTGTAGGTGACCTATGTATTCGTAGGTTTATGATTATTGATCATACGTTGTATAATAAAGGAAAACATACCGAAACTTTTTTAATGGAGTAGTCTTGCACCGTCATATTTATGTACGAACATCCTAATTGTGATAACATTTTTTTTTTTTTTTTTTATGTTAAGGAGAAGGCACACAAGCGCTCAGGCCACCTGATGGCAAGTGGAATCTGAGACCCATAGACATTTGAATAATAATTAATAGACTAAATACCAGTAACTAAGTGAACAAACAAACGAAATAAATTTCAGTAAAGTGCTCAGTAAACTGAGCAGCAGCTCAGTAAAGTACAACTATAAAAAGAACACTGTAGCGTGGGTTTTGGAATGAGAACAGTTTAAGTTTATAATCCTTGTTTACTTGCACTAAAATACAAACACAGTCACAATAACTCAGAACAAGCTACAACACCACAGGTACTATCTAAAACGAGCGGGGCGCGGGAGCGCGGGAAGGTAAGGCACGCGCGTACGCCTCACAGCTTAGACCTTGCGCGACTCCCTTATGTCCGCGGGCAGCGGGGAAGAATTGTATTATCTCCTTCTCGCTCACCCGCGCACCTCTCTTACGACTCATAGCGTTTAGGTGCAACACCTCGGTTGGCGCGGAGAGGGAGCTTACTCTGAAGGTCACGCGCTACATACTCCCCCTCGAGTCCATGAGGACGCCCACGTCCATGGACTCGCACTACACTAGAAGAACCTTGCTTGTGAGGACGACCTCTGTTACGCCTAGGCATTAAAGGAGCAGGAGGCGAATCGGATCTACCGTGAAATTTAACAAGTTGCGAGGCGTGAAACTTTCCCAAGACCTCATCAGGCGAATCGGCATTGGAGATCTGGTAAGTCGTGGGACTAGTTTTCTTACTCACGACGTAGGGTCCGTCCCTTTTGGGCACAAACTTTGCAGTAAGACCTTTACCGGCGTTACTAAGGACCCGAGAGGTAACGAAAACCTGGTCACCAACGCCGAAATTTTCCCCAGGTTTGCGAGATCGGTCGGCATACTCCTTTCGTCGATCTTGCTGAGTCTCTACTCTATCCCTGATGGTAATTAACGAACCTAAAAAGGACTTCAAGTAAGGTGTTGCCTGAGGGACAAAGTTATCTTTCTGCAGCACCGCACGGATGTCATGATGAACCTGTAGTGGAGAGCGGAGCTCTCGAGCGAAGGTTAGGTACGCAGGAGTGACACCAGTAGCCTGACAACATGCGGAATTCATAGAAAACCGGACCGAAGGCAGGTGCAGCGGCCATGTACTATGTTGAACATCAACCAACTGAGCAAGCTGAACCTTAAGGTCTCTGTTCTTTCTCTCTGCGGGGTTCGCTTCCGGATGGTACAGTGGTAGCAGATCCTGTGTGACACCCAAGATAAACATGCACTGCTGCATAAATGCTGAAACGAATTGAACACCGTTGTCAGAGACTACGCGACGTGGGAAACCATAACGAAGGAAATACTCTTCAACAAGGACTTGAGCACATGCCACCGAAGTAGCCTCTTTTAATGCAAAAAGCTCTACCCAACGAGTCGCCGTGTCTTCGACCAGTAAAACCCACTTCTCCCCCTTTTCACCTGGAGGGAGCGGGCCGAACAAATCTATTGCTAAGACCTCCCCTCTTTGGTTAAGAACGGGAGTCTGAAGCAGACCAGAAGGCTTTTCATTAGAAGCCTTGTAACGCTGGCAATTAACACAGGTTTTGATGTAGTCAGCTACTATGCGACGCATTCCTGGGAAAAAGAAACGCTGAGCAATTCTGTTGAAGGTACGATCAACACCTTGATGTCCAGCCAGCGGGGAGTCATGACACTCCTTCAAGACGTCGAGACGCAAGGACGCGGGGACAACTAGCTGCGGCTCTTCACTTTCAACCTCTGGGTTGAATCTGTATAAGACACCCTGCTGAGTGAAGTATCCCCTTTCGGACCATCGCTTCGCCCCAACACCTGCAGTATCAGAGACATCCTCCAACTCTAATATAATCTTTTCCAGCTCCGGGTCATCAAGCTGCATACGCCGAAGGTCTTCGGGGCTACGAGAAGGTAAGTCAACAACTACTGTACAAACTCCACATTGATCTATATCATCCGAATTGCAGATAGGACGGCTAAGAGTGTCGGCGACCACATTTGCCTTTCCCGGTGTGTACTCGAACTGTAGGTTGAACGACTGCAATTTAAGAGCCCATCTAACTAACCGACCAGACGGCGACTTTAGGGTGAGCAACCATTTAAGAGGCTGATGATCGCTGCCTATGATGACTGGATGACCCTCGATGTAGCCTCTGTAGCGTTCTACAGCCCAAACGACGGCGAGAGCCTCTCTTTCGGTCGTGCTGTAGTTACGTTCCGCTGGATTAAGCAAACGACTAGCGTATTCGATCGGCCGCTCATCCTTGGCATCGTGACCTTGTAACAAAACCGCGCCAAGAGCGTAATTGCTGGCGTCGGTTCTCAAAACAAACGGCTTGCTATAATCAGCTTGCACAAGGATAGGCGCTGAAGTCAACAATTTCTTCAACTCCTGGAAGGCCTGGGTTTGTTCTGAACTCCAGATCCATACCTGATTTTTCTTGAGAAGACGCGAGAGTGGTTCAGCTACAGCGGAAAAATTTGGAATGAATTTCCTGAACCAAGAACAAGTTTGCAGGAACGTTCGCAGATGGCGCAGCGAAGAAGGTGGTTTCATATCGAGGACCGCTCGAACCTTGTCACCGTCTGGGGAAATACCGTCCTGTGAAATCACATGACCAAGGTATTTAACTTGCTCGCGACCGAAGACACACTTCTCGCGGTTAGCGCGCAAACGAAACTGTCGTAACCTGTCAAACACTGCTCGGAGGTCCGCAACATGCTGATCAAATCCTTCAGAAATTACAAGCAAATCATCTTGATACGCTAGTAGCGTGACGTTCTTCAACGACGAAGATGAACGAAGTCGGTCGATGAGACGCTGGAAGGTGGACGGCGCATTTTTAAGACCGAACGGCATGCGCTTAAAACGGTAAATGCCGAAAGGAGAAATAAACGCCGTTTTGTCCCGATCAGCTGGGTTAACGCTCACCTGCCAGAATCCACTGCGCATGTCAAGAGTGCTCATAAAACAATTACGCTTGGTGGACTGGACGAGCTCGTCTATGAGTGGCATCGGATATATGTCTGGTTTAGTCACCGCATTAAGCCTACGATAGTCGACACAGAAGCGGACTTTTCCAAACTCTTTTTTGGGAACCAGCAAGACAGGAGAACACCACGCCGACTCACATTCTTCGATGATGTCCTCTGCCAGCATCTTATCGATCTCCGCACGCATGATCTCCTTCTTAGGAGGAGCTACCCTATAAGGTGGCACAGCGATAGGAGCATGATCACCTGTATCGATTTTATGCTCGGCGAAAGGAGTAGGCCCTCCCCCTGGTTCAAAGATGTCCTGATTTTCAATGAGAAGACGGGAAAGTACCTCGCGCTGATGGTTATCAAGCGACGTCGCCTCATCCTCCCTAAGAGCATTTACAGCAACACATGAAGTCGGAGATGACACTTTTTCGAAATTTAACTCCAATTTCTGGTTTATATTTTCACCAAAGTACCAGCTGTTGCTACTAAAATCAAGGGCGATATTAAATATATTCAAAAAATCCATCCCTAATAGGGTTACGTTATTACCAGAATCCGGAAAAATTATAAATTCGATTTTATTTGTTTTGTGGCAAAGTGTCACCTCCAATTCAGTGGTAAGTAAGTTCATCGTCCTACTCACTCCATCGGCTAACGTAACTACTTTGGATGTCGTATACATGGGATGACATTTATTTTCCAGGATCGTATATAACGTGTAACCGGCGATACAACACTTAGAGCCGGTGTCAACAAGTCCTGTTCCATTCGCGCCCAAAATACTAATATTTAAAATAGGGCGGCGAGTGTGTGTCGTAAGCTCCCCCTGGTGGCCAGAATTGCAAGAAATAGTGTTACTTAAACCATTATTACAAATGCAATTAAACATGAGACAGCGTACACAATTAGTAAAAATAAAGTTATCGTTACTTGAATCACACGTAATCGGAGCAAATGGCACGATCGGAGTTACCGGCGTAGACTGTGCAGGCGGCGCAAACGGCGTAAGCGCCACGGTCGGCTCGCTCGGCGCTAGAGGCGCGACTGCGGGCGACGCGTTCGGCGCGGTCGTGATCGGAGCGGTCACCAACGCGGGTGGCGGCGGCGCAGTAGGCGCGCCCCGCACTATCGGCACGGGCGGCGGCGGCGCAGTAGGCGCGCTTCGCACGATCGGCGCGGGCGACGCGTTCGATGCGGACGCATCGATCGCTATCATACAAAAGTCTTGACTCGGATTACACTTTTTACACTTAGACTTAGACACGTTTGGTGCTCCGCAGCCGTAACACTTTATACCTACTTCACTAACACTTTTACGCTTAACACAATCGTCTTTAACATGACCACTGCGTCGACAATAAACGCAAAATAGACGTTTTTGTGAAGTCTGCTTGTCCTTGTCATCAGTTGCGCTCGTCATACTCGGCGGATCGGAGCTACTCGTAGATCGATCATCGATGCGTGAACGTGTAGCGCCGACGATACGTGTAGAAAGCTCCGTTCGTGTAGAGTGCTCTAAGGGCGGCCGTAGTGGCTTTTTTAAATGTTGATTGTCCTCCTTAAGCGCGTCTTCTATGCTGCGGCACTTGTAAAGCAACGCGTCGAAAGTCGTGATAGCGTCACGATCAAGTCTTTTTCTTATTCGACGGTCCAAGAGTCCGAAGGTCATATCTAGCTCGACGCGTTCGCACAGGTCTCCCCGGGGCAGTTTAGCTAGCAAGGCTCTTACTTTTGCAATAAAAAGGTCTGTATTTTCTGTTCCTTGAACTAGCGCGAACAAATCCCGGTATATTTGATGAGGAACGCGTCTCTCACCAAACGCACTTCTAAGTTTAGATAGGGCTTCGTCCCAGCTGTTGGTGCTGTCCTTGACCCCCTGCCACCATACAGCGGCAGATTTCGTGAGCAGCATCGACAAGCCGCGAAGGCAATTATCTTCCGATATATGTAAGCATGACCTGTATGCCTCGACCGAGTCCAAAAATGCTTCCAAGGTCTCGTCCGGCAGTCCACCATAGCGTGCCGTGCACTGCGAGAAATTTCCATTGACAGCAGAGACCGTGGCAGCTGCGGCAGCGGCAGCGGCAGCGTGGTCTGTCTGTGACGGTGTGGACGCTCGAACCTCGCGCATGAGCTGAGAGCAGAACTCCGCCTGAGACTGCTGCAGGGTCGCGAGCATCGTTGCGAAGGTCTCCTGGGACATGGTTATGTTACCAGCTGCTCCGGTGGAACTCGCAGTATCGAAGTTTTCGGCTTCCGACAATCGGCGGGATTGACGCTTCTTTGGCGCCATATTGGCGCGAGTACAATCGGTTAGCAACAACCAACAGTGGTAGGTAGGTAGGTAGGTATCGGTCGCGAGCGCGCGACGACTACGTGAATCGAAATAGATAAATCCTTGTGATTCGTGCCGACAAAGACTTATTCGACGACGTAAAATACCTAAAACACCAAATTCAATGTGTTTCACGCCAATAATCCGCGGTTTTGAATAGTAGGCAATGTTCTGGAAAATACCGGTTCGTACCAAACACTAAGTTCACAATTACACACGTTGGGCAGCCAGAATGTAGCGTGGGTTTTGGAATGAGAACAGTTTAAGTTTATAATCCTTGTTTACTTGCACTAAAATACAAACACAGTCACAATAACTCAGAACAAGCTACAACACCACAGGTACTATCTAAAACGAGCGGGGCGCGGGAGCGCGGGAAGGTAAGGCACGCGCGTACGCCTCACAGCTTAGACCTTGCGCGACTCCCTTATGTCCGCGGGCAGCGGGGAAGAATTGTATTATCTCCTTCTCGCTCACCCGCGCACCTCTCTTACGACTCATAGCGTTTAGGTGCAACACCTCGGTTGGCGCGGAGAGGGAGCTTACTCTGAAGGTCACGCGCTACAACACCCCATCTAACAGGTCCGCCCGCGGCATGGTGCCTATGACACTGGCTGCATTACCTCTCTGGATAGCTAGCCCAATCCTTTGAGAGAGGTAAGCACCAGCTCTGGGATCTCTGGAGGCGTCTATGAGCCGGGATGACAAGGCCTTTATTTAACTTTTAATGTTTTTTTCTTGGCTTTTTTATAATTCTGAATTTTGACTCGTTTTCCTACTCAACACATTTTAATTATTTAAGTTAGTTACGGTGCTTCGTCTCAGCAGTAGTCTCCTTTTGGGAAGCGTTGGTAGATTTTTGACGTGTTAAAGTTCGACAAAATTGAAAAATGACAGGTTAATTTGTTTTGGGACTTGCCGATTTGATTCGTAATCTTTTTTCTCCACTTTGTTTCTCAGATCTTGCCTTAAATCTACCAGTTTTTTTTGTTGGTGCAAAAGGTGGCAATTGAGACAGCAGGTTGTCAGGTGGAAAGTCTTGTAATGATCACCACCATCTTCACACTGACAGAGGTATCACAACTGCGTTGCCAGCCTTCAAAGAAAACAAGACGCTCGTCTTAAATTCTAAGTCTAAGTAATAAATTATAAAAAATATCAGGGGAAAATATCACACAAATTGACCTACTCCCAAACTAAGACCTAGGCTTGTTCTATGGGTAATAGACAAATGATATATGGTTTTTTAACTACTGGGCAGGTTCTGGGCGTGGTACAGCGCCAAAGGTGCACTAAAGGGCCGGTACACGAGCAGTGTACACTAACAGCGCTGTATTACCGAATGGAATCTAAACTAAACTAATATTGAAGTACCTATCGTTCTTGAAAAACTACATGATTATCTGAGTATTAGGGAATGCAAATAACCCATTAAAATCGGTTATTAGCCGCCTTTTGCATACTAGATTCGGTTATTAACCGGTTATGTTCATTTCCTACTGAGTATCTATTGTTTTCCAAGTGCAGTGCAAGCTCAGGGCGTTGAACTGGCGCACTAAATGCCTGCTTGAAGGTAATCTTACCCCACGTTGAGGTATCGTTTGTTCTTATAAACTATGTAATTATCTGATATACCCATGATTCTCCACGCGCAGGGTAGGCTCAGGGCGTGAAACAGTGGCGCATTAAGGGGCCGGTGGACGGGCAGTGCACAGCGGTAGCGTTGCATTACCTGCTTGAATCTAATCTTATTCCAATACAGTGGATAAAACGTAATTATCTGATTACCCATGGTTCTCCACGCGCAGGGCAAGCTCAGTGAGTGGCACAGCGGCGCCCCGAAGGGTCGGTACACGGGCAGTACGCAGTGACAGCGCCGCAGGAGCTGCTTCACCCGGCATTCCACCAGGCAGTAACTTCTTCGTAAAGTGTTATCATACATTTAGGCCGCTTCCTGACTTGTCGGTATGCTTGCAGTAAAACTACAGGCGGCATAAATGCTGCGCATTGATTGGTAGATGCCACTGCACGGCTAGCACATGAAGGCGCGCGAGTTACGTCGCGCGCGAGATAGACTACCCGTCATTGTCTGATTAGAGCGGTCAGAAAAAGACAGGTAGTCTATCTCGCGAGCGACATAACTCGCGCGCCGTAATGTGCTAGCCGTGCTGGTTGCCTAGCAACCCTTGCCGATTCCGTGTTTTACTGCAAGCATACCGACAAGTCAGTAAGCGTTATCTTACTACCAAAAAAGGAGGGTAAGTTAGGGTGAGGGGTTTTTTTTATTTATTTTTTTAGATAAAACCTTCAGGTTTGCCTCCCAATGTGGTAGGTAGATAACATGGAACGCAAGGTGCACAGAGCCTATAGCCAAGATACGTTCGCGTAACTGGTAGATCGCGTCATACGAAAAGTCACGTGATCTACCAGTGACGCGATTTAAAAACCAAACGAATAGGAACACTTATTAGCGAACGCATCTTGGCTCTGGACACATTTCACTTCCTCTACATTCATCAACCTGTTCATGCATGTACGTCAATTTCGAGTGAGGGTAATGTTTTTGGATTGTATAATTATGTATGTATCCATGTGTCTTTATGGCTTCCTGTAGGCTAAACACCTTGAAATATTTTTAAAGTGCCGGGTATCGTTTGATCGCTATTTACCCACAGTGTTGTAAATTCTTAGATAAAGCTTCAGGAGGTTATTTTACAGCCTATGAATGCTGTTATATAGCCTCCTCAGTCTTGATTCTGCAATGGTAGTCCGGTTATCAAACCTTGTTGTTTATTGGACGATACCCAAATTTACGAGTATATACTAGTTAATTGACTGACTTAAGTCGCGGATCGCTTTAGCTGTAATTGTAACATGGTTTTTATTAGGTTGGATTGGTCTTTATCTAAGGAATGTCATAGGTTTAACTAAAACCTTGAACCCTCAAATTCGAATGCTGTGGTAATTAAACCTAAAAAAGCCTGATACTTATTGTAAATCGGGAAGTATTTGAGCGGCTTGTTGTTCATCCGGCAGCCTCGGAGTTTGTCGCTCAAGAAGGAGGAGTCGTCCTTGATGACGAGGGGCTCGCTCCTGAATTCGAACCACTGCTCGGAGCCTGGTGTCAGCGGCGTTCCGTTGTTCATCACCTCCACGTAGTGCTGGCTGTTGTCGACCACCAGCTGGAAATAAGGGAACATGTTTTACTGGCCAAACAACAAAAAAAAAATTACGTTGTGGACGTTGTTTTTTTTTTAGTTTATTTATTTAAAGTAATATATATGGATGAAAATAATATATTTGCATCTGATAAACTCGCTCCTCGAATCAGCCACAAGCTGTGATGTATTTGTAAGTAGATGGTCAAACGTGTGTGACGAATGTCTGAAATTCGGCGAGAAGATGGATGTACGGCCTTCTTACGTGATATCTTAATTACCTCTTTCGTTATGTGTATTCGGTGTATAAAATTGTATTTTAGTTTCGTAGCGGTTTAGTTCTACTGTTATGCTGTGAAATTTTATTTAATAAATAAATACATGGATGTTTGTTACTCAATTATGGTTCAAACACTAAACGGATCGGGATGAATCTTGGCACACAATAGGTTAGGTCCTGAAATAGGACATAGGCTACGTATTATCCCGAAAAATTGGACAGTTACCACGGTAATACCGATAAACGACTTCTACGCAGACCGAGTCGCGGGCAATAGCTAGTTTAAAACAAAAGTTAATATTATTGAGACTGCCTCAAATCAACTGGGAGCTAAGACTTCAAATTGGCAACCCTGAGGAATAAGATGAAATTCCCTAGTAATTTCACAAGACCACAACAATGCGAACATTGCTGCTTGGGGGTAAATTAATGAATAAGATTTTGCAATTTTACCCATTTATCATCAAATGGCCTGTCTGCATGTTAGTGTTCTCTTTGCCTTAAAAAAATATAGGTAGGTACCCATTTGTAGGAGAGATCTATGCTGCTCAGGACCTGGGTCTGGTTGATGACCATCGCGAGTGAGGCGAAAGGGCCCGCGGCCGAGATCATCCATTTGTCCTTCTCCTCGGTTCGATTCTGAATATCCCTTTAATGAACAAAGATATAGAGAATAAATAACTAGCAGCTGCGAACATCAAGCCAAACGGTGGGCAAGCCTGCGGTTTCTTTATCGGTTTATAAAGTCAAATACTGGCCGCGCACGCGTGGTGAGCGTACCGTGTTATTCTCTAAATAGGACAAATAAATCAACAAGAAGTATCTTCTCCATCCCTTTGAATTAAATATTCCATTGGAAGGTCTAGGGATAAAAATAATCTCGAACATTTTTGAAGAGTCTACATAAATTTTTAAGGTATTTATCATTCAAAAATGTCGATCATCATCATTAAATTTCAAACAAAAGACGTCCACTGTTGCACATTGGCGTCACTCAAGGTTTTCCGCTTGTATCCATCGGTTTCCCACAGCCTTAGCCACGTCGTCAGTTTACCTTGTTGAAGAACTACGCTATGTCTTCCGACTGACGCATCGATTATCACTCGAGCTTAATCCAAACTTACATTTTCAAAGATCTGCCATTAAACACGCAGCAGAAACCGTACAGCGCCATTTCCATGTGGAAAATCTCATCGCAGTTCATGTTTTGCGAAAAGAAACGACATCTAAAACAAAAAGAGAAAAAACAAAAAGCAATTTTAAAACCGGGCAAGAGCATGTCGGGCCATGTTCAGTGTAGGGTTCCGAAGCCGTTAAAATATAAAAAAACCACAAGTTATAACTATAATTTTCTATTTAAAGTCATTTGGTGCCGCCTTAGATGAATTTAGTAAGTATCAACACTTTAATCGCCTGTATCTCAAGAACCAATCATGTCTACTTATTCGTGATAGTTTGGCTTTTAAGTTGGTTATATGTTCTTTCATTTATTAATTTTTTTAGATTTTTAGTACTTGTAGTTTTGGCTGTAGAGGGGGGGGACACTTGAGTCTAACAAAAATTAGCTTTAAAGCTTAATATTTCATAAACAGATCCCTTAATCGAAAAATTGTTTTATAAAATTACCCGTAATATTTTTGAAAGACCTATCCAAAGACACCCCATACTAAGGGTTAGGTAGACGAGAAAAAAAATACATTTCCATGTTACGTGTACGACGAGGTAAAAAAAAAAAATATTTTCAAGATTTTATTTTACCACTTTGTTGGCGTGACTAATATGTATATTCATGCCAAACTACAGCGTAAGAGTCTCTGAGTTAGGCTGCGGACGGACGGTCGGGCGGACATAGCGAAATTATAAAGGTTCCTAGTTTGACTACGGAACCCTAAAAACCCGACTGCATATTTTGATTATGTCGTCATTATAAAACATGTTAGTTGCCTACTGCTTGCTACTTGCTGTATTTATATACTCGTATTTTATATTTCTCATTTTTTGTTGTTTAAAATTAAGTTCGCAGGGACACTTGTAACGCTAAGACGAATCTAATGACCCTCGCTTGTTGAAACCGGGTCATCCATCCAGCCTCTGCGAGGGAACAGAGGACCATACATACATACATACATACATACAGGTCAACAACGTTACGCTCCCTCACGGGCGGTTGGGTAACAACCAGGCCAGTCTCTACAGGGGTAACTCATCACTTCATCGAATTTCATTTCATCAGGGTATCTTAAACATTAATTACGTAGGTTAGGTTAGGTTATATGTTTAAGATACCCTGAAAACATTATGGTTCTAGCAGAAAATAGCGTTCGATGAAATGATATATTCGATGAAACGTGTTTTGATGAAATGATAGACGAATCTCTACAGGCTATCAGTTCTCGTATTATGGTCGTCTTTATAGCGGTGGTTCAAGCAACCGTCACTGTCGCACTCACATACTGCTTAAGCAGTGACAGATGATTTTTCCACACTTATCCACATCGATAAACAATACCATTTAGGCCAGCTGATGGTAAATGGGATTCAAATCCCATAGACATTTGCCTTCTCAAAACTGCAAGCCTTCCTTCCTACCTTATAAACGTTTCATTGCAGGTGGTTGTCAACAAAGTTCCAGCCTCCTCAACGTCCATGCCGTTAAACTCGAGGAACTGCTGAACTGTAGACAATTCTGATAAACGGTACTTGACGTCTGGTGAGAAAAACGCTGCCATTTGACGTATGATAGGTCTTATTAACGCTGGATTCATGCCGGGAGGGTATTTGCTGGAAATAATGTCAATAATAAGCTATTACTACGTTACGAATACATGCATTGCTCAGATAATCTGAAGACGAAAACATGTTGAAATTAAAGCTTATTGGTAAAGTAGATACATTGTCATTGGAAATGTCATTTGGCGAAGGGCATAAGAATTTTCTTTCCACCTGCTACGATCCTGACAAATCTCTTTTGCATCTTCCACGTTCATACATCGAGTTATGCATGCACGTCGGTTTTGGGTATACTAAAGATTCGACCCTATTCCTCTATTTGTTCGATTTGATTTAAAGTAGTATGCCTCGGGCGGCCTCTTCCTACCCAACCCTTCCACTCACTTTCGCACTCTTTCGTCAATCTTCTTTCACCCATCCTTTCCGAATGACCAAAACATCTTTTTAGCAAGTTAACAATCATTGATAGGTATATTTTACGCATTTGCAAGCAGTTGTTCAATTTTCCACTGAGGGAACTCGATCTCAGGGCACACGAGGACAGAAGGGAACCCTATCGTGACGCTGCCGGTGTCCACGGAGGTGAGGTGCGTCGGAGAGTCGAGGAAGCGGATGATCATCTCAGACAGGTTGGAGAGGGCGCAACACAGGAACAAGAACAAGGCAATCGCCCAGTATATCCTACAAAAAAAGCAGTTGTTAAATGAAAAAAAAAAGGGACAATGTCACACAAATTGACCTACTTAGTCCCAAACTAAGCTCTAGGCCTGTACTAGACAAAGATAAACAAACTTAAATAGCGAAAATACATACTTAAAATATATAGAAAGCATCCAAGACCCAGAAACAAGCTTTCGTGCTCATCACACAAATATCTGCCCTTATCGAGATTTGAACCTAGGACCGCTGGTTTTGGAGGCAGGGTCACTAAGCTCCCAACTAAGCTAACGTGTCGTTCAATTTGTATAAGGGAAGGGACTAGGCAAATGTTTTATTTGTTGAACATCATTGTAATATCATCAGTTTAATGTGGATTTTTTTAGGGCTCATTCCAAAATGGTAATAAATGGAAACCCTTATTGTGAGACTTCGGAGTCTGTCTGTCTGTATGTCACAAAAGTTTTTCTCTCAACTATCGAAGCTATAAATTTGAAATTTGGCATATTTGTAAAATTTGCTTGCTCGCATCTGTTTTTAGGAAAAAAAGAACCAATTTTCTAAATATTTGAAAAGGAGTTTAAAAATGAAATTAATTTGATTATAGCAAACGGGGTGTCATATGACAGGGCTCAATCTGCAAATTTCAAAACTATTTTTTGTATATTTTTTTTTATTCATAGCTAAAAAGATGTACACAAAATAGGCGGTTATTGGTCTCCCCAATGAAATCAAATTCTAATACTTTGATACGCCAAAGTTAAGGGGTTAGTTTTGATTTAGACAACCTTACCTATGCTTAGGGTCTGATAGTCTGACAGCGCCGTGGAATTGAGCTTGGCGGAGTAACGTCATTATGGTCAACCAAGCAATGATGAATCTATCTTTGATGACGTTGATTCCGCCTGGAAACTAGCGTGCAAATGATTTTTAACGCCACGCAGCCATTAATCAATTAGCCCGGAAATATGTATGATTAGTAGTTTTTAATGAAGATTAATGATTCAAATGATTGTGATCTGTTTGTTTTGTTCACATCTCTTATTGAAAGGTTCACGCAACTGATTGATTATTTTTAAAGTATTTGTTATTGGATTTTCAGTTATGACTGATAATATTTTTTCTTAGTAATTCCTAGCTGGCATAATAATCTTGTGAAAAAACATGGCATTTTGCAAAGTAATGCACTTGAATATTCTTGTATGAATTGAAATGAAAAAAAAACTGGTCTGACGTCAATTTTGATTTTAACTGTGTACTGTGGAAGCTGAACTATTGTCACTTATAGATGGCAAGTATCACAACTCGCAACCTCCAACTGAAGTACCCATATGCAACAACTAGACAACATACAATATATACTACTTGTATAAATAGTGGTGTTATCAAGTTTCACCGACAATGTTGCAGCGTGCTATTTATCGTATCAGCGGGCCTATCATGTTCGTGTTTATCGATGTGGATAAATGTGGATTCTACATCTGTCACTTTCTGACCAATATGATAGTGCGAGGGTGACAGATGCTTAATCGGCGATAAAGGCGGCCATAATAAGGACCCGGGTAGTTTTACAGCATGTAAAGTTTTACAACTAGGTTTTAATAACGATGGTAAAATGACAGTGATAGTCTGATGACAACATCTTTATTATAAAGATAATAATATGGTACTTCAAATATTTGTAGCGTAAAAGAAACTTCTTGAATTTATATTCTTTATCCTCTTTACGGGAGTACGCGTAGAAACATCATATATACTGTTAGACTTACAATTATATAGTGATTAAATTAGAAAATATTGCTGTTAAATTAATAATAATTATGTAAACAGTCCAGCATCGGTACCACCGGATTTTCCTGAGGATAACAAGTATTGTACTTCCGGTGCTACCGATGGCGGTTGATTACTGCAGTGGCGCCGTGGTGACCGTTTCAGGTAACTGACAGTCGTGTCGCCACTCCGCCACTCAGAACATATTGAGACGTTACGTTGATCCGTTGAATTGTGTCGGATATCAAGTGTCCTATAAACTGATTAAATACTATTCGGAACAATTGAGGTTTCATTGCTACAAATCAGAAGTGGGATAATAGCTTGTTAATAATCATATTGAGCTATAACGATCCTCTCCCACGTGGACTCGGATACTTTTAAAAGGTGAGCATAAGTTTTCTATCGAATACATAAGTGCTTAGTTGCTATTATTTTAGTAACATGGTGTAAGATCGAGCAGAAGCAACTGTTACTGTATGTTTATTACTCTTAGTCATAAACGTTTCTTTTATTTTCCGTGTTGTGTGATGTCTTCACGTACACCATGTTGTTTGTCTTATCTAGTGAACCAGTTGAAAATTGAGTGTGCCTTATTACATAGCTTTTATTATCAATTTTTTTTTCTTTGCTTTTATTTTCTTTCCTCAATAAGTTTATCTTGCTGTGCATATTTTAACGACGTAAAATTCAAATAATAATTGAAGTAACCGTCAAACACATATAGCCTACCTAATGATTTTGAGCTATCATCATTTAGACCTAGATTTACTTGCTTTCGAACGGTATGATGTGTAGAAGTTAAAATTCTTATTTAAAGTACCTAGTTATATGATGGAAGTTAACCCTTACAATGGAGGGTTGCGCTAAAGTGCCACGATTCTGTGCTGATATTTTTTGTCGCAGTGATGGATGGTGATGCAAATAAAGCGCGTGTCCGAGGGCTAACCATCGCTCGCGCAGTAGATGCGAGAGTAGGCGCTCTCGCACCCGTCAGGCCACCCATCGCTCGCGCAGCCGCCGGGCCAGCCGGCGCTCGCGCAGTCGTCGGGGCAGCCATCGTTCGTGCAGCCGTGGCAGTTGTCGGGCCAGCCGGCGCCGCTCGCGCAGTCGCGGCGGCCACCGGGCGCGCCACCGCTCGCCTAGTCGTGGTGAGCATCGCACGGGCAGTCGCCCGTCCAGGCGATCCAGCCCTCACACGCGCAGCCGTGACAACCAACGTGTGCGGAGTAGATCCAGTCACCGCCTGCCGACCGTCACTGCGGATCTTCCTGAGGTAGCCATCCCCGAAGAGACGCAAGATGGTGAGTCCCCAAAACTTGTTGATTCGACTGGTGTCGTAGAAAACGTAACTATTGCTCAACTAGTACAGGCCCTACGTACCATAGGAAGCAAAAATAGTGATATAGTAGCCCATCAGAATACTGTTCCGGAGTTCGATCCTTCGCGTAAAGAGCAAAACATTACAATGTGGATACACAAAGTTAACCAGTGTGCTCTTATATATAAATGGACAGAACAACAAACTGTACATTACGCACTGCCTAAATTAAAAGGTCTAGCACAAAAATGGTACGAAGGTCTTAAATCTGTTATGTTTTCGTGGCAAGAATGGCAGGAAAAGTTGAAACTTGCCTTTCCCAGCAGCGAAAATTATGGTATACTACTCACAACGATGCTTAATAAACGTGTCAGGTTTCATGAGTCTTTAGAGGAGTATTATTACGATAAGCTAGCACTTCTTAATCGCTGCGATATTGAAGGTCGAAATGCAGTCGATTGTATGGTACTGGGTATTGAAGATCATAGCGTTAGGCTTAGTGCGGAGGCGGCTCGTTTCGAGTCGCCAGATCAGCTGTTACCATTTTTGAAAAGCGCAAGATGTACTCAAGTAGTTGATAAAAAAAGAATACGTACTGGCGATTTCCGGGATAGGGGTGTATTAAAAAAAGAAGTTGGTAAAGATAGAGTGGTTAGGTGCCATAATTGTTCGCAGGAAGGTCATTACAGATCGCAATGTCCTAGACCCGTTATCAAGTGCAAGAAATGCTGGCGTTTTGGTCATACGGCCGATAAATGCGAAACTGATAGCAACAATGCCGCTCCGAAACCGGTTCAACGTATAAGCGGCGTCAATTTAGATTCATCAAAATATTATAAAGACCTATTGATTAATGGTGTACACAAGCGGTGCTTCATTGACTTTGGAAGTTCCGCAACGTTAATAAGAGCTTCTGACGTCAAAGATATCACCTCTGACTGGGACATTACTGGCACTCTGCCAACGTTGAGAGGTTTCGGGGATGCGATTGTAAAAGCCTTAGGTAAATGCGTTGTTGATATTATTATCGATGGAGTTTGCGGTACAGTAGAAATACTCGTAGTGCCTGATGATGTCATGCAGGTGCCAATTATAGTAGGTCAAACGTTTACGGAGCAACCCCATATAGTAGTAGAAAAAGATAGTGTGTCATTACGCATTCAATCAGTAGACGAACCTTCTCATGTTAAAATTAATATTTTTTGTGTAACCGATACAACGATTAACGGATTAACGCCTGTAAACATACGAACAGAACCGAATTATTCTGGGGACATATTTGTCGAAGGCAGTAGCAGGTTGCAGTTAGGCCGCGAACACTACTTGGTACAGGGATTGTTCTCAGTCGTTGAAGGTTTAGGTACAGCGCTCGTCAAGGGGGTGACAGCTGAACCGTTTGTGATGAAAGGGGGTATGCTTTTGGCTCGTTGCAAACGAGCTGAGCAAGTAGATAGCGACGGTTTGCAACAAGATATTATGAGGGTGGAGAGCGTTGAACCCCAACCCATAATAGAGCATGACTTAAATGTTGATAGTACTCTAAGTAGTGAAGACAAGAATGCTCTCCTTGATTTACTTAATAAATATAGACATTGCTTTGCATTTAATCTGCATGAACTTGGCAAAACTCACCTTGTAGAAATGTCCATAAAACTAAAAGACGACGAACCTGTCGTGTACCGGCCATATAGGCTCTCTTATAGTGAAAGGGACAAGGTCAGGAACATGGTCCAAGAGCTCGTAGACTGTAATATAGTCCGATCCTCTACATCGTCGTATTCTAGCCCGATTGTGTTAGTTAAAAAGAAAACGGGTGATGTTAGACTGTGCGTCGACTATAGAGCACTGAACAAAAAGACAATTAAGGAAAATTATCCATTGCCTAGAGTTGACGATCAGCTGGATAGACTTGCAGGCTTTAGCTTCTATACAACCCTCGATTTGGCATCAGGGTATCATCAGATTGCCATTAACGAGGCTGACCGCCATAAAACATCTTTCGTGACACCCGATGGTCAGTTCGAGTTCAACCGAATGCCATTTGGGTTGGCTAATGCCCCAGCTAATTTTATGCGTATGATTAATATGGTTATAGGAAACAACAATAATAATGCATCGGCTTATATGGACGACATTATTATTTCATCAAATTCGGTGACGGAAGGTACAAATAAACTAGAAACAGTTCTAAGTCTTTTACAAGGAGCTGGATTGACACTTAAATTATCAAAGTGTTGTTTTTTTAAACGAACCGTTGATTACCTTGGGTTTGAACTTAGCAAGGACGGCATTAAACCTGGAAGTAGGAAAATTGAAGCTGTTAGGGACTTTCCACAACCGAGTAATCAGCAAGGCGTTAGACAGTTCATCGGTCTTTGCAGTTTCTTTCGCCGTTTTGTGAAAGACTTTGCGGTCATAGCCAAGCCACTCACAGGTTTGCTAAAAAAAGACGCCCCTTGGAATTGGGGTAAAGAACAGACTATTGCGTTTGATAGGTTAAAAACTGAGTTACTGCAAAAACCTACATTATCCCTGTACGACCCAGGCGCGGTTACTGAACTTCACACGGACGCGTGTAAGTTAGGCATAGCTGGCATTTTGATGCAGCGCAATAAAGATGGCCTTCTGAACCCAGTCGCGTACTTTAGTAGGCAGACGACGGCTGATGAACAGCACATGACCGCGTACAAACTCGAGACATTAGCAGTGATAGCCTCTCTGCAGAGATTTCGGGTCTATCTTATAGGCATAGAGTTTAAGGTGCTAACAGACTGTAATTCACTGCGTGCGACTTTTATGAAACGAGGCCTCATACCCCGCGTTGCCAGGTGGTGGATTGCTATGCAGGAATTCAATTTTTCCGTTGAATATAGACCGGGCAAATACATGACCCACGTAGACGCGCTCAGCAGAAATCCGCCAGCTGCTGTACGATCCGAACAAGCACGCGACGTTGTCGAAGTTGCTATGATAGAAGGGCAGTCATCAGATTGGTTAAGTACGGTGCAAGGCGCAGACTCGGAAGTACAGAGGAAAATAGCAATTTTGCGGGATCCCAAATTGTCAGATGTAGTAGACATTACAAAATACTTTGTTGTTAAAAATATTAAACTATATCGCGTAACGGACCAGGGCGAGCGATGGGTAGTTCCAAAGGGAGTGCGTTGGCAGATCTCAAAACAATGCCATGATGACATAGGGCATTTTGCATTTGAGAAAACTCTTGCCAAGGTTAGGGAAACGTATTGGTTTAGTAAGATGAGACGATTTGTAAAAAAATATGTTGAATCCTGCCTTGAATGTGCTTATTCTAAGTCAACCTCATCAAAAAAACCTGTATTGCATCCAATACCCAAAGTAGACTCTCAGTTCAGCACGCTACACATCGATCACGTTGGTCCATTCGTCAAGAGTTCTAAAGGTAACGCTTATTTACTAGTAATCATTGACGCTTACACGAAGTTTATTATGTTACGTCCTGTAAAAAGTACCAAGACGTCCATAGTGATTGACAGGCTTTCTGAGTATTTTAGTATTTTTGGAATACCTAAGAGAATCATATCCGATAGAGGGTCAAGTTTCACTAGCGCTAAGTTCACCGGTTACTTAAGTCGCCTGGGTATTAAACAAGTTTTGAATGCTGTAGCAACGCCCAGAGCTAACGGTCAGGTAGAGCGGTATAACCGCACGTTGCTAGACGCCCTTACCGCCAAATGTGCCGGTGTTGACGAAAAGAAATGGGACTTGCAGGTATACGCCGTTCAATGGGGGCTAAATAATACGATGAATAAAGGCATAGGGAAAACCCCTTCTCAGGCATTGTTCGGTACCAACCTTACGGGCACGACTGAAGGTAGGGTTAAATTTAATTTAGGAGATGATGTCACGTCTAGTAAAGAATCGTTAGAGGAAATCCGCTTGAAAATTAATGAGTATATTAGGGACTACCAGGAGAAACAAAAGATAGCTTATGACAAAAAGGCAATTGACCCTAAGGAATTTAAGGTAGGAGATATAGTTAGCGTTGAAAGAGAAGCACCTTCTACGGGTCAAAGCAGAAAGCTAGTTCCAAAATACCAAGGCCCGTATCGTATTACGGCATCTTTAGGTAACCAAAGGTATCAAATAGAGGATACCCCGATTACTCGAAAACGAAATCGTAAATATGATACTGTAGTCGCGGTTGATCGAATGAAACCATGGTTGAATTTTATGAGGGCTGACGTAGACTCGTCCTCTAGTACCGATGATGAGCAATCAGATTGTGAGTAGTTTACCAGGCAGATTGACCAGGTAAAGCTTTACATGAGATAGGATTAGACTCGCATTTATTGATCAACAGATCGCTTTTATTGATATAATGTTAAGTGTTGAGATATTATATGACTTGTACTCGGCCAGACTTAGGCCCAGTTAACAAGTTACAATTAATTTAGCTAATGGGGCAGAATAGCCAGATTTTAGCTTGTAGGGTTTATCGAGGCAGATAGCCAGATTTAGTACTAGTGTGTAAGGGCAGACATAGTCCATGGCACAGTTTTTCAGCAGATAGCCAACTACCATGATTGTGTGAAAGGGCAGACGTGGCCCATAGCTCAATATTAAGGCAGATAGCCAGTTACTACGCAAGTTGCAGGGGCAGACGTGGCCCAGAGCGCGGTTTTACGGCAGATAGCCAGCTACTGTACTTACAAACTGACAAGGGCAGACGTGGCTCAGAACTCAGTTTAACGGCAGATAGCCAGTTAGCATGCAAGTTTGCAAGGGCAGACGTGGCCCATACCTTAGTTTCAAGGCAGATAGCCAGCCAGTTACACTAAGCGAGTTTGCAAGGGCAGACGGATCCCTTTACTTTTAAGGCAGTTGGCCTGTTATTATGCATGTCTGGTAGGGCATATGTGGCCCATAATCAAATATCTCTAAGGCAGTATAGCCAGATTGAGTTATAAAGCAAGATGCGGCTAATGCAATGTTGAATTGTCAAATAAGTACCTGATTTAATTTTAAGTGAATTATAGTAAAAACATACATGGTCGTGTTTTAGTTATTAGTAAATGTAGGTAGTAAGCAAACGAAGCTTTATCTAAACCTATTTTGTTCATTCAGCCTCTGATGTTTTATTTGCAAAGGTCAGATGTGACCGGTTTTGTTAAGTTGTTCTTCATAACTATAGCTAAATGTATCGAATATAATCATAACTAGAACTGTTTGTATTATTATGGTTTTAGATATTAGTTATCACACCCTGTAACGTTACAATCTATGGTAAAGTTAGTTAATTCATATTGTTAAATTTTTAATTATTTATGTTTCTTTGCTACTAAGATATTTTTGTTTTTTTAAACCTTGTGTTTATCTTGTATTGTTTGTACAATTTGTAGTATTATACACGAGGACGTGTAATTTTGGCGGATGGCCGAATGTTAGACTTACAATTATATAGTGATTAAATTAGAAAATATTGCTGTTAAATTAATAATAATTATGTAAACAGTCCAGCATCGGTACCACCGGATTTTCCTGAGGATAACAAGTATTGTACTTCCGGTGCTACCGATGGCGGTTGATTACTGCAGTGGCGCCGTGGTGACCGTTTCAGGTAACTGACAGTCGTGTCGCCACTCCGCCACTCAGAACATATTGAGACGTTACGTTGATCCGTTGAATTGTGTCGGATATCAAGTGTCCTATAAACTGATTAAATACTATTCGGAACAATTGAGGTTTCATTGCTACAATACCTGGACGTTTCGACCATGTTGCAACGATTGAGGTAACGAGCAGGGCCTCTATTCAGTGGTGCTAGACAAGTTGCATTCGATAATTGTTAGCGATTATGTTTCGATTGAGAACTGTATGGAATTGACGTAAGCCACCGAGATAGTAACGTGACACTTACGTCAATTCCATATATTTTTCAATCGAAACATAATCGCTAACGATTGTCGAATGCAACTTGTCTAGCACCACAGGTGCGTTAAAACGATATCGTGTTTGACACGTTTAAGAATCGTTTATGTCACAGTCACCATTATTGTAAATGACATAAGAGTTATCAAAACGTTGACAATACGGAAACAGGCCACAGACGATATCGTTTTTAACGTGTAGAATCTCGGCCCAGACTGAAGAAGGTTGGTGCTTATTTATTTTACGAGTTTTTCGAGGGTCCTATTATTTTTATCGAAACACCGTTCAACGAAGGAAGGACCAAGGTAGGACCCTGTGCAGGGTCCGTCCGGATCGCTACCACCATCTTATCCATTAACCATCCGCCAAGCAACAGTGTTCGCATTGTTGTGTTCCGGTGTGGGGATAAGACAACCGGTGAAATTACTAGCATAGAGGCATTCCATCTTAGTCCTCAGGGTTGGCAGCGCATCTGAGGTCTTAGGATTATAATCTTGAGAATTCAAATGTCTATGGGTCTCAGTTTTCACTTACCATCAGGTGGCCAGAGTGCTCGTGTGCCTACTCCTTAACAAAAAAAAAAAAAACGAACGTATCATTACACAGAGTTTTCATTTAATTTTCATTTTCTCACAGCATGAGATAGCTTTTTTGGTATTCACAAGTCTAACCTAACCTAACCTACGTAATTAATTTTTAAAATATTTCTGAATACTTAATGGTTGCAGAAGAAAATGGCTTTCGATGAAATGATACAATTGATGATGTGTTACCGTTTTTTAAACTACCCGCACTTGGTCTTGTTTTTATTTTAATAGGAATACCCATCGACTAACACGCAGCACGCACAGAATTCGTGGATTTTCACTCCCTAATCACCGGATTCAATGAAATCGAGAGCTCGGGATCTACTCTAGAAATTCCGTTCCATAGAGAGAATTATGGTCTTATCTTCTTATAATCTTTCTTTCCTAACTAATATTGAGGTATGTGGGTGTGTCAACCACATTTTTTGAGCGGCGGACGTGATAATTGAGGTGTAAAGTACATGTATTGGAAACCTATTTATTTTATAAATAATCTCACTCAAAGTACCATATTGAGCCAAAGTTAAAATTATTATTAACTTATTATATTTATCGTAAAAAAATATTTTCAATCCAAAATCAATTTTGGTGTCGTGTCCTGTACTTCCCGCATATACTGATATGTCGTGGTACAAACTTATTAAACCTCAACTAGACTTATATTTTAGTTATCTGTATTCCTTATTAGTTGAGGTATTTTAAAATGTATCAATTATTGCATTTGCAAGTAAAAGGAAACTGGGAGCAGTGTAAATAAAACTGTCCAAGCGAAATAGTTAATTTTGGTGGTGAATATTGAAATTTATTTTATGATCGAACGAAACGTGATTAAACAAACAAATATAGCGTCAGTTGTTCGTTCAGTTTCACTCCAGCAATAGACGGTGAAAGATTTGTACCATCTTTCTGCGTCTTCCCGCTAAGCATATAAGTATCTAATTTTGGTGGTATGGAATACACTTTATTAATCGTGATAACTTAGATAACTCATTATTTCGCAAAAAGTTTTGTTGTGTGATATTTTATTCAAGTATGTTTATGGTGTCTTTTTAACTGTAACGAGTTAAGTTTTTGTTAAACTAAAACATTTGTTTTTAATTTAAAAAAATGTTAAGTTTTATAATTTTGGTGGTTCAATTTTGGTGGCTTTAGCGAAACACCAAAATTATCAAAATTTCTGGTCTCCACCAAAATTATTTAAACAACAAATAATCATTATTTATTATATTAGAAACTTACGTTTTGGATTTTCAAAAATAACAAGGAAGAGTCCCTAACGATTATATTTTAATTAGCCCGATATGTTATTATTGATCGTGAGTTTTTCTAAGAAAAGTAATTTTGGTGGATAATAACAATTTTGGTGGTACATAATTAGTAAAATCGTTATATCTTAAAAAACACTTAGTATAATAAAGGGCCATTTTAACACTGTTTTTATAATGACTAATGACGTCACTTAAACGTTTAATTGTAAACCCTACTAAGAAAATAAAAAATACCACCAAAATTAGGATAATTTGACGCTTGTTGAAATTCACCCATGTCGGTTTGTTTGTTCCTATTATATAGAATATAAGTGGTTGTGCAAACCGCACCAATATCCGTTGTTTATGGAAAGACCTAAACGGACAAACAGTCAGACGACTTTCAATCATCAATAAAATATTGATTTATCAATTTATGGTATCAATAAAATTGAAATAAGAGTCGTTTATCGCTATTCCCTCAGGACGTCAATTTTTTTGGGATAAAATGTATCCTAGGTCCTTCCCCGGGACTCAAACTATCTTAATACCAAATTTCATCTCAATCGGTTCAGCGGTTTATCCGTGAAAGCGTAATAAACAGACACGCGACAGAGTTACTTTCATATTTATAATTTCGTATAAGTAGATTTTACTCAATGCCAGAATTAGCATGGAGATTGAATAATTGAGTTAAATGTTCCCTATCGAGTGGCTGCATTAGCTATTAACAGAACTAATCGCCTCTCACGCCTCGCCGGGGCGCTTCCACCGGGATAACCCGACACGAAGCGGGACGACCTGGAAATGCGATGGGGGTTGAAATAGTGAGTCGTCTGAGGGGGGTTAAAGAGCGGGGATACGTGGATGACTTTATATAAAAAAGCCAAGCAAGAGCAACATTGACCAGGGGGGTTATCATGAGCTAGCTTTGCAGTTCTGTTTACGCTCAGAGAAAAGGACAGAGCTATATAACCGCCATAGCTCTGTCCTTTACGCTGACCGTAAACAGAACTGCAAAGCTAGCTCATGATAACCCCCCAGGACTGGTTTTTGACCTGTTTCCGTATTGTCAACGTTTTGATAACTCTTATGTCATTTACAATAATGGCGACTGTGACATAAAAGATTCTTAAACGTGTCAAACACGATATCGTTTTACGCACCTGAATAGAGGCCCTGTATAGGATTCAGTCCCGGTTACTACCAGCACTTTTGTATTTGCCAACATCAACATCAGTGAAATACAGTATGAGCAATTTTTTTAAGTAAGATGTTAAAATAACTAATGATAATTTATCTGAAATGATTTTTGATAGGTTATATGAGACACACTCTACATAATTCCGAAGAGTCATAATTCCAAATACATCAAAATCCTGAATTTTCATAATTCCGAATGCAATATTTTGATAGACTTTATTTTTGACATTAAAACCTTACCTCACTTAACCTAGGTACAGCAATTGAATTATGCATTAAATCTAAAACAGCTTCAGTATAACATAGCTTTCGGAAAAATAAAACTCTGATTTGAATATTCGGAAAATAATAATTCGGATTGGTTTGGTCATTTAGTAAGAATGGATCAATGAAGATTGACGAAAGAGATATACAGTGCGAAAGTGAGTGGAAGGGTTGGTAGGGGCAGGTCTAGGCGTACTTTTTTGAATCAAATTGGCGAAATTTAGAAAAAGAGCCGAAGTTTAAGTACCCGAAACCAACGTGCATGCGTGACTCGAAGAAGAAGCGGATGAGATTTGTCAGGATCGTAGCAGGTGGAAAGAAGAAGTGATCTCTGCCTTCCCCTCTGAGAACAGGCATGATTTAATGTATGTTATGTATGTAATCATTTGTAGTTTTAATGTGTTCATTTTAGTCCCTCAAACCTAAATATAGATAATGACAGTCACCAAAAATATTTTATAAGAGCTATCCGACCACGATACCATACCTAACACAATAAAAATCAACTACCTACTGGTTCTCGAGAAGCGATCGCGGACTGGGCTGAGCTTCTACGTGGTAAATATCATGTCTTTGACGTGTTTTGGTATTGTTTTTACCTCCGTCGCCATTTCTGTCAAGTAAATAAGAGTTATCAAACCATCGATAATACGGAAACACGTCAAAGGCAATATGGTTTTACCTTAGTAGACTAAAGCCCCCGGAAAGTGAAGTGTTATCCGATATCAAACAAGGCGGTTGACGATTAGTATTTCTATTCGTTTGGTTTTTTAACCAATCGCGTCACTGGTACATCACTTCATACGAAGACTCACGTGATCGGTTTAAAAACAAAACGAATTGAAACGCTAGTTAGCGAACGAATCTTGGCTATAGGCTCAGGGCGCGTCGTCACGATGTGTAACGCTAAGATAGCGATATACGACAATTGACAAAATAATTAAATCTGATGACAGATCTTGTGGACCTTATTCTTGACTTCATACATGTCATTTTGAATTGATAGAAGCAACGTTTAAATCTTCGCCTGCGTGTGAAGTCATATATCATCCTTCTCCTTGTCTTTTACCCTCCCGCTAAGCAGCGGTGTTCCCATTGTTGGGTTCCGTCGTGGGGATAAGACGACCGGTAAAATTAATAGCATAGGCTGAGGCGTTACCAATGCATGCAGTCGTGGGATTCCAGTCTTGTGATGAAAATGTCAATGTGAATTTTAATTCAGATCTTACTACCAGCGGTGGCCTGTCTCCCCGTTTGCCTTTTCTTTGACATAAAAATAATAGATTCATACTTTTCTTTCTTCAACATTGCCATTTACAGCTAGTTTATGTTTGCTGGTTGTTTTTTTGTTGTTTCTGAAGAAAAACCTATCTTTTTATACAAATTGTCAATTTTGCACCTTCCACGTATGTTATACGTCCTTGGTAAAGGTGTAGACAGCTCCGTCACTGTATCAAAGCTCGATTGCAAACTATTCCGGGACAACCGTCATCGGCGTATCGGGAGATCGGGAGCCATTGATAATTAACGGATTATAAACTTATAATTAGGAAGAACGTGCTTAAAATCGTATTTAATTTTCATGTGACATTTTGTAAAGATATTTATAATTTTGTTATTCAAAGAAATGGACCATATACATTAAAGGTAGTAGAAACCTTGAAATGCGCTCGCTAAAGGTGACAATGACGTTCCTAAAATCCAGTTTTTTTCGACCTATTGTAGCTTGTGTCCTCTTACACAACACTCATAGAACGTATCATTTCACCGAATTTCCCTTAACTGAAACATATTTTCTACTGAAACTGTGTAACAAAAAAAACTCAAATACACACATGCAGGATATGAATATATAAAGGCGAATTTATCCCTTTAAGGGATCTCATCCAGGTAACCTTTTGGTGATTGAGTCAAAAAGTTGCAACGAGTAGATATAAGTACAATTTTTTTTTTTATGGCTTATCTTAAACATTAGTTACATAGGTTAGGTAAAGTCAGACTTATAACTATCACAAAAACGAAACTCTGCGCCTAGAAAAGCCTATCTCTATGAAATGAGAAACCCGCAAAAATCCGCCTTATAAAAAAGGAAGAAATAACTTCTTTTAAAATATCGTGGGACGCAGACTTCAGTTGAACTGAACGAAATGTTTTTTAAAAGGTTTTTTTTTATCCTTCTAGTGATCCTAATAATAGTATACTGTTACGTAGCCCCACATCTCAATTAATAAGAAACAAGTAAGCCGCGGGAAAGTCGTAGTTATATACGAATTTGAACCTTTAAAATGTGCCTCGTCATAATCGCTCAATTATCTTAATTGAGATATCTTATTGAAATGGTACCGACCTGAAGTTCTGGTGGCCATCAGTGGTCTTCATCAGTTCTATTTCAGAAATTTATACTTTTTTAATGCAAAGTATAAACTTCTTACTGATAATACTAAAATCGCATCGTATTTTTATTTTTGTTTCCTTGTAAAATCGGCAAATACAGACGTCAAATTTTGGTACAGTTATAGTTGAAACTTTGAAGAAAAACAGAAATTACTAAAAAATAGTCAAGTGTAAGTTGGGTACGCTCTAATTTGATTTGAAATAAGATTAAAATCGGAATATGTGCGGCGATACGCAACCCTCGGTACGAGAATCTGACTCGCAATTAATAAAAATAATAAATAAATATCAGAGGACAATCTTACACAAATTGACCTAGTCCCAAACTAAGCTCTAGGCTTGTACAGTCAAGGTCATAAATATGTATACACTTTAGTACCTAGTCATTTTAATCGCTATGACAATTTCATATGGCAGTTTAAACATGACGTTAATTAGACAAGATACTAAAGTGTATACATATTTATAACCCTGACTGTACTATGGGTACTAGACAACGATAAACATACTTATATAGAGAAGAAATACATACTTAAATACATAGAAAACATCCAAGACTCAGGAACAAATACTCGCGCTCATCGCATACTTAAATATCTGCCTTTACCGGGATTTGAACCCAGGACCGCTGGCTTCGGAGGCAGGATCACTCCCAACTAGGCCACCGTGTCGTCAAATTGACCGGTGTCTTTTGCTATCTTCTATCGTTCTTGTAAGCAAAACGTCAAATATATGTATCTGTATAATATATTTAAAAGAAGGAACTGACCCGCTGAACTTGGAGGGACTTGAAATTTGGAGGGAATTTTCCTATGGGTACACAAAGAAGGGATTTTTGGAAATTCGCTTAATTCTACGCGAATGTAGATTGTGATCATATTGATGTATTATAATAATATTCCTCACTTGAATGCATAATACCTACAAAAATCATAAGTATTTTCATACGTTTTCATTTTAAGAAATTATATTCACCCAACTGCATCAATTTTAACGTCTCGCTCATAATGCAGTGACAGATGAGTTTATTATTAACATTTCTGCTTAGAAATGTTACCCACCACTGGCTGGCATAACTGTGTATTTTATAGCCCAGCAGTTTCGAAATGGAGAACAGACTATCTATATCCCCGTCCCCGTGGTTCCACTTTATTTCTCGCCAGAGTTGGGTTTATTTAGTTCCGACAATGGGTTATGTCTAAACCCCGGATTCTTGACGCAATGACGTCACAATAGGGTAGTTTGGGAAGTAAATGGAACGGTGTTAATTAATAAAAAATAAATACGGCTTTTAACCTAATAAATTTAAATAACTAGGCATTGACGACAAAAATTATCTAGTCAATTGATCAAAATTATCTTTTGGTATATAACTTCAAACCATACCTTTGTACGTTAAATTGGCTTTTGACAGACAAAAAGTGGGCGTCCGAAAAAGCCACTTTAATGTACGTACAAATGATCAATTTAACTTACTTAGTTATTACAATTAATTCGGTTGAATCCGGCAGTTTTTCGTATAAAATAACCGTTCCATCCAGTAAATGGAACAGTAGAACATAATTAAAACTATTAGAATTATATTTATCAATTAATCAGTTTTAACCTAATTAAGTTTTAACCTGAGATATAAAATATCGTGAATGCCTGATTATAAATATTTAATACCGTAGAACACCAATAGACTAGGTTACCGTATTAATTAACACCGTTCCATTTACTCCCCAAACTACCCTATTGTGACGTCATTGCGACAAAAGTCAGGGGTCTAGTTATGTCTTTACATAATACACGACATGGCTTTTAACCGTGAAATCGGAATATTATGTAAACTTATTTGCAGTGTTTGACACACGACCTTATTTTTTTTAACGGTTATTTAATCTTAAACTTATTATGAAAGCAATGGTAAAGGTGTAGATCTCACGTCTTTAAAGGTAATTGATTATGGAGCAATGGTTTTGTTTTAATCTTTGCTTATTTCAATTGACATCGACTTTACGTACATATAGGAGTACAATTTAATTGAGAGCCGGGGTAGGCGTGAGGTGCGGGGGACGCGTATGATAAAGTTCATAATAGTCACCATTACCCTCTCCCCGCACCTCATGCATATCCCGGGTCTCAATTAAGTTGTACGCCTACACGAGTAAGTACCTAAGTATGAAAATATAAGCTAAAGGAACTTTGCCCATTCAGCCAAAATATAGGGCATAAAAGGTTAGGTGCAATGTTTTTGTCCCTTTCTTTAGGATGAAAAGAAAGGGACATAAAACATAAGTGACGTCATTCAAGGTCACTTTTCTTGGCTTCAATTCATTTGGCTGCAGTGTGTGTGTGTGTGTGTATGTAACTTTTCTTGGTTTCTCCTGTTGGATCCAACTCGTCTAGCAACCCCTTGGTTCCCGGCCACTACAATAACGTACTATTTTTACTGGAGAAAGAAAGTCAGCCATTGGTTTCTTCTTCGATTGTCTTTGAACGAAAGTTGGTCTTGGTCAAAGGAATATCAACATCTCTGAACATGTTCGAACAAGTTAGAAAGCTGCCCGCACTGTGTAGTGCGATCGCGAGTAAGTAATGCAAGATAGAATATTCTAGCAGCTGGATGCTTTTAGTGCCTGAATTGTTGAGGGTATTCAAATTAACTTGCCGGCTGACTTGCGGCGAGCACCCAGTCTCGGTGCATTGGCATGCACTTGTAAAGCGGGAAATCAATAACTGGGTTTTTTAAAGGCTGCACGATGCACTAAGGAGGGTACACACTGCGTTTATCATTCTACGGAACTACGTACAGTCGGGGTTAAAGTTCTAATAGGTAACATGCATTTTTTTTTTCTTACGCTCTCTAGAAAGTGCTATGAAAGAGAGGAATAACTGTACACGCGAAATAATTGACATGTAATTTTTTATACGTTTTCATGAAGTTTTAAAAGTCATTGTTCAGACCCCCTGCTAAAACACTATACAAAATCGATGAAAGGAATGACGTCACGCTGTTCCATGTTTAAAATACAAAGACCTTATAAAGAAATTTGCATTTATTCCGTAAATTACTATGTTTAAGCCAATATCGTTGCATTAAAATATAACGTAAATAAAATGAGGATGCCGAAAAAACAATTTAAACATTAAAAAAAGTTTTAAAATACGTTTTGATTCTAAATATTATCTAGATTTTTATGCTTTTTTACATTTTCTCCTAAATCGTATCAATAAATCACAATTCTGATTTTCATGCATGTTCTCAATTGTAATTAATTTTAATTGATGTCTTTTAATCCTGATAAGGTGTATTTCGCCATTGTCAAGTTATTTATAGCTCCTATGAACTAACTAGAGGAAATAAGTCCAAAGATAATCACACGTAAGGACAATTCTTCGGTGAAAGAGCACTTTATCTTGTGGACTAAACACGCACATGGGGTTAGCTCCACGAGCTTCAAGTAGCTGCACACTTTAGTACTTCGTCACTTTACCGTCATGTTTGAACTGCTGCACTATTCTGTCAATGGGGTTAAAGCGACAAGGTACCAGAGTATGCAGCTACTTAACCTGGGCGTCCACAGTTGCGCATTGAACGGATTTTAGTATTGTTTGTATAGAAACTCGTGTAACTGCATCCACTGATACGCAGCGGATGGATCGCATTTGGACCAATAATTGCGTACGATGAATCCAATGCGAACGGTGCCTGTGGACGCTAGCCTTTGGAAGGCCAAATGAACACAGTAAAATCATAAAAATATTGAGCATAAGTGTCTTCTAATATCAAACTTTAAACAGTTAAAACTTAACTAGAGTGGAAAGCACGCTTGAGCCAAGGACATTTATAATGACAAGGTGGTAAGCATACTCAATGTATTATATTGGATGAGTTTTGGTTCTAAACAAAATAGTTAATCTTTGAATTACATAACTAGTTTTGGTTGACGACTGTCTGCGCATGATTGGATTATTGAGTTAACCTTGGGACAATTTTATTTATTTACTTTCAACAGTACTGACTTATAGTTATTATAATAAAATGCATTGAAGTATGATAAGGATAATTATATCTTAATTCCAAAATTTAACAAAATCGGTTTAGCGGTTACATAACAAACGGTAAACTGAAATTATATATAATTAGCAACCCGCCAGCGGCTTCGCCCGCTGCAATTTTTTTTTATATCACTTAGGGGTATGAGAAATAGATGTTGGCCGATTCTCAGACCTACCCGATATACATACAAAATTTTATTAAAATCGGTCCAGCCGTTTCGGAGGAGTTCAATAACGTACACCGTGACACGAGAATTTTATATATTAGATTAGATATTTTCAGCGTACCTGGGACAACTCGGGGCATCTACGGGTATACGAAAGTGATGCAGCATAATATTTTATCGACAAAAAATATATAGATGTTACAGGCAAAATCTAAATGTTATTCGACATAAATAAATATTGCTTATTTTCCCCACATTTTTAATTAAGTTAGTGTATTTATATTAAGTCTATTTAAAATGGTTTTCATAATATACAACCAATATAAATTAAACCGCTCAACGTTTTCTCAACGTCCACAGTGGTTAACGGGGTATTCTTAAAATAATTACAATGACACAAAGCAAATTTCTCATTTATGTTGGTTATTGAAATTTACCCACCTTTTATAAGACTGCTTACTTTTTTCACGGTGTCATAAACAGTATTTGATTCCAGAACCATCCTTAACTTTTTGTAAATACTTTTTCCGTTTTTGTTCACATACAATATCGATAAACCAGCTTTAACTCTTTTTATTATTGCAATGCTGTCATCTAGCGTTAATTGAGGAGACTGCAGTTCCTGCAGAATGTTCAATGTGGACATGTATTAATTTAATTACATCGACATCTTTTTTATCGATATCAAATCCCTAGAACTTGCCCTTAGTTATCCCAGGTATTATTTTCAGTCATATAAATTTACAACTGATTGATAAGATAAATGGTATTTCTATCGAATTCGTGGTAAACGTGATATTCTAGTAGAAAATAAAAATATTACAAAGTATGTTTATTAACTTAACATTAATCGTCCATGCTTTCAATCCAGAAAGTGGTGCCTCACTAATGAATGTTACGTACATTGTTCTAACCGTTAAACCTTAGATTTGAGAGGCGAAGCGCGCGTTTGTGGATTTAAATGACTAGGTACTATAACAAAGTATAACACTGTTAAAAACATAATGACTCGTGTGGTTGCCGGGTTAGAATAGTGCCACTCCATGTCTTCCCGTGGATGTCGTAACAGGCGAATAAGGGAATAAAGGCTTGTAGTACTGTTAGGAGATGGGCTAGCAACCTGTCACTAATACACTGGTAAACATCTTGCCGTATTGTGAAAATAAGAAGAATTATCAACGAGTTTAGAGTTGTTGGTAATGTGTAGATCTGCCTATCCCACTCTGGGAATGAAGGCGTGACGTTATGTAAGTATGTAAACAAAATAAAAAAACCAACCAATACGCATTTTCTTTAAAACACAAATATTATTTTTAAAAGCTCAACTTTTCTTGCACTTTTAAATTCATGATTTTCATCATAAAATACTTGATAATATTCTAAGCTTCTATAATTTTCCACGTCTTCGTATGCTTTAGGAATCATTTTAAGTTCAGAGATTTTCCTGTTTGAATGATAAAGTATTTTAAATACATACATATTTAACCCGACTTCGGCAAAGCTAAAAGGAAGGGTTATATGAGAAAACGAACCCTAATGTCGGTAAACTTGGCGACGCGAGTAGGTCATATTCTTATTTTTACACTCCTTCTTTTATCAAGAATACGGGAGGGAAATAAATAAATTCGTATAGAAGCGACAATAAGAACGCCTCTATAAATATTAGATTCGATAGGGCTGCGAGGGTGGAACAGAGTCGATAATGCAGAATAGCAAGTTTGAGAGGTCAGAGTTTTTCTCCGACATGCTTGGAAATCCTGCTTTTTAGAAAAAAAAGTTATTATTGACCAAGAAGCTTATATATGACACTGGAGATTGCACGGTGCACAACGAATTGAAGCCAAGAAAAGTGACCTTGAGTGACGTCGCTTATGTTTTTTGTCCCATTCTTTTCACCTTAAAGAAAGGGACAAAAACATAAGCGACGTCATTCAAGGTCACTTTTCTTGGCTTCAAGGCATTGTTCGCCGTGTAATCTCCAATGTCATATAAGCTTCTTGTTACTGACCAAAGCGGCCGCAAACAATGTGTAACATTTCATTATATCTCGTGGTATAACACTAGTATCCGCACCAATTGGAATGACCAATGCGATTCCTTCGTTCCATGCTTGCGCGTCTGTGCCCCCCCCGCGCCCTTTTCGCCGCGGCTCGACGCCGATACGCATCGAACTGTTAGTATCAGAGTAACTTTTCTCATTCGTTTTTCGTTTAATTCTTATTTCATCTCACTCTGTATTCGTCACTCATTCTTTAACCATCTTATTCGCTATCAGACAGAATTGGATTTAGGAAGACAGGGACATCTGTAGTCTCATTTTTTATAAGTCTCATTCGTTTTTCTTCACGGTCATTACTACGTTGTAACAGTAACAGTCTTCAAAGTGAAATTATTTGTATTACGTGTTAGTGATTTACTTTTTAAAACCATGTTGGTAATAGCCATCTCTTTCCAGATAACCTTGAACGCACACTTGACGCAATTTCCACTTTATACATCTATCAACATCATAAGTATCATCTGTCACAACCAATAGTAGGTATTCTAAGTTGAACATATTATAAAATAAGTAAACCGACTTACATGAAGGCCCACGAACATTGCTATAACGTCACTTTAAAAAATATTTATTTTCATTTTCGCTACTTTTTAAAGAGTGTTTTTAATTACTGCTCCTAACAGCGCCATTGCCGCAAAGACGAATGGCACGCGTTGTACGGACTAAGGTGCTTATGAAATTGTATTTTATCAGCGTACTCCTACAAATTACGTTGGCGGAGCTACTCACGAGATTATAACTATTTATTTATGTCGCTAACTTGAACGTTTCCTGCCACTTTGCCTCGAGTTTCTGCAAAATGTAGTGTCATAGAGTCAGTAAGAAATATTGCGGTTGTAATTAAGGTATGTATGTAATGTAAACTCTTTATCGCAAACAATTACAAAACCTGTGTGCATCAATATAGATAGGCGAACTTATCCTATATGGGATCTCTTACAGTTAACCCAGAAGTAGAGCGCTTCATCTCCATAATGACCGGGGTTACGAGTACCATGCCATGATCTAACAATTCAGTTTAGTCGTCTCGCCTCGCCTCGCCGGTGTAAATGCAACTTAACGTATGCATTTTTTATGGCATGGTGAAGGCAAACTTGTAACAGTTATAACAAAAAACACACGGGCTGATTTGAGAACCACATCTTGTAGTTGGTTAAAAAAGGAGCTTTATGGATCGGAAGCTAAATCAATGTCTTACAATGACTATGTATTTCTGTAACACAGTCATGTAGTACTATTTACATTCTGTTTCTTTAGTTGCATTAGCTACCGCGCGATTACTATACCACTTTTGTCGTCTACATCAAAGGCCGGCTGGTAAATCGTAATTTTCACCTTTAAGAACAAAGGAGATTTAAAGTAGCAATTGTATTTAAAATGCGGCAGTAAGTACAGTAAGACCACAAATATAAGTTACGCCGGCATTCTTCGTCCACGCAGAAAAGTGCCTAATGCCGAAGATAAACGAGCGTAAAAATCAATTCAATACAAACCTTGTCGTGTTACACGTAAGGTTGAATATGAAATGACAGTTAAACTCGTGCTTTCTCGCTCATGGCGATTAGCGATTAGCGCTTGGCGCTCGCGCGTCTCAGCTTGTGTTCGAATGACAACTGACGCGACGCTAAATAAAATGGCGGTCGACGGCGTCGCTGCAATGGCTGCCGAATATTTGACTAATAGCCGTCGAAGTTTTACCCGCGCAAATGTACTGCCTTATAATTGGCCAAAACGTTTTCGCGCCTTCTAAAAAAAGGCTTTCTGCGCAGGTACATCGTTGTAACTTATATTTGTGGTACTACTGTAGATACTGTATGTATTATTACAGTCAGCCAAAGGGTGAAGCAGGATATCCCTTCAAAATTGCCCCCAAGCTTTGAGTTTGGAACTTTTATCAGATGATGCCCCATAAGGAGAAAATACTTCACATTTTTTTTTTACCCTCTACTGCCCTCTGGAACGTCACGACATCCATTTAACCCTAAAACCCTTTTCCCTTTCAAAAAGTATAAAACGGTCTCGTATCAAATTTTGCATAAATACTGCTCTAACCAATAGAAACTATAAACTTTTAAGTGGACTGCTACGTGGTGGCTGTATTTATCTATAAAATTAAGTATATCGTTGTCTATTACCCATAGTACAAAGCCTTGAGCTTAATTTGGGACTAGCTCGATTTTTGTAAGATCATCCACAGATATTTATTAGAGCTGCGTCAAAGTACGACAAAGGTTAAGACACACGTCATGATCATGTACTTTTAACTAACTGACGGATCAAGTAAAACTAACCAGTAGCTGTTCGTCGCCGAGCTCGCTAGTGAGCTACTTGAACAGAATAAACATGGCCGTTTATTGCTTAATCGGGATTCAGTTTGGGTGTCCCATAAAAGTTTATGGGTTGTGTCTATGCTGCCAATACCGATGAGATAATATAATTTAGCGCACGTGGTATTTAAATGGTGCAAACAAAACGTTTTAACGCTCTAACGGGGCGTAAAATGGATTTAGAGGTAGGAGAGTGCGGCGGTGATATCGTTTTGTGGTCGTTTTCAAATATCATGTTATTGAGCATTATAGAGACGTGATAAAAGCGTTTTTATTGAGCATTATTTACATTCTTACAAAATAGGTTTATTGTACATTTATGAATAAGGGGTAGAGATTAATGCTGTGAAGGAACGCCACCGCAAGAAATTCATAGGTTCTTTAACTAGGGATCGAACTCTTAGTACCGATGACATTAATCGTCAATTTGAATAAAGTTGATTAAATGAAATACTAGTAAGTAATTAAATGTGGAAAATTGTGGAACTGATTTTGCTATATTTTTATCAATACTTGCCAAATTGATAATCATAAAAGTATTTTTACTTAATTTTCCATTTTGAATAATAAATGGGGAAAAAATATGCTCCTGCTGTATTTAACTCTATCAAGTTAGGTAACCGGTTTTTATTTATAACATATTGGTATATTTCTACCGGTTAATATCCAAATACCTGCTTAATGAGAGTATCCTGTGTGCAAAATTTCAGGGTTGGCATTTGAGGTCTTAGGATTATAGTCTTGAGAATTCGAATGTCCATGGGTCTCAGATACTATTTTCCAGCAGGTGGCCTGAGTGCTCGTGTTCCTTCTACTTAACATAAAAAAGAACTGCGCCAAAAGCTTGACTCCTGCTTGTTACAATGCGAACATTGTTGCTTGGCAGTTGATGTCTAGTTTTAAATCTAACGACAGATAATACGAGCTAATAAGCTTGGTGCAGCTAGTAATGACCAACTTGGAATTGCTGCAATTATTATAAAACAGGGGGTAGTTTTCCGTCCATTAAATCTGAAGTGGTACACTTCAGAGCCAACGTAATACGGGTTATACAGTGCTCCAGAATTGTTGTTTTTTTGCTGTAATATTTACTTCAAGTTCTGCCACACCTTGTATGGTATCTTCTATAAAAATGTACTTTGCGCTGTTACACATATGTTCAATAATGTAATGTATACGACATTCAACATTACTGAAAAAGAAACGCAGTTCTGTCATTTTGGTTTTGGCCAACGGGTCCTATTAGCGGACGACAGAACCATGTTATTTAATAACGTTAAACGTAAGGGTCTCCCCATACCTATCGACGCGGAATCGGCGTTAGCTGATCTAAAAACTCTTTATGTCTACGCAATACGAGGCGACGGCGGAGCCGAACGACGTCTTTTCGCTCTTATTGCGTAGACATAAAGAGTTTTTTGATCAGCTAACGCCGATTCCACGTCGACAGGTTTGGGGAGACCCTAATAGGTAAGAATCGGAAATAAGTAAGACTTTAAGAAACAATTATACACTTTAACCCTCTTGGATAGTTTGTACTTTTACCGTTCTAACAGTTTTAGTTGATATTGCACAATTACCATTTTATTACACAAAATCTGGTCAAGTCGGACCTGGCGTACTGAGGTTTGGGAGTGCCCGACTCTATTTATCATTTAACTTAAGAACAATGCTTTTGTCGGTGCAGTAATTGGTACTTTGCTCTATTTTGTGTCAGTATTTTCACCTCCTGATACGACGCGCCATTTTTGGATTTATTTCCTATTTGGCTAAATGTAAGTAAGTCCAGGTCTTCCTTTTTAGGGTTCCTTAGTCAAACTATAAACCCTTATAGTTTCGCCATGTCCGTCCATCCTTCCGTCCGTCTGTCCGCAGCCTAGCGCAAAGACTATTAGTACTAGAAAGCTGCAATTTTGCATGAATATGCATATTAGTTACTTTAACAAAGTGGTACAATAAAAAGTAAAAAAAGGTTTTTTAGGGTACCTCCCCTAAACGTAACATGGGGATGCTTTTTTTTCTCGTCTACCTTATAGTATGGGGTATTGTTGGATAGGTCTTTCAAAAATACTATGAGTTTGTGAAAACCGTTTTTCCGTTTATGAAATATTAAGCTTTAAAGCGCTAATTTTTGTTAGACTCAAGTGTCCCCCCCCCTACAGCCAAAACTACAAATACTAAAAATCGGAAAAAAATGTTAAATGAAAGAGCATATACCCAATTTTAAAGGAAAACTATCACGACTAAGTGTGAAGATGTCTACATCATTGGTTCTTGAGATACAGGCGATTAGAGTGTTTACACGTACTAAAATCATCTAAGACGGCACCAATTGACTTTAAATAGAAAATTAGTTATTACTTGTTAATTTTTATGTTTGTAGTACTTAACGGCTTCAGAACCCTGGCCCGACATGCTCTTGCTCGGTTTCTTTTTTCTATTGACTTGCCCTCAAAAATGTTCAAAAGAAACGGTCGTGCCGTTTCAGGTGTCCAAATATTAGAAGTATTACGGTTCAAAAGTTGTATCTTATCCCTCTTATTCATAAGCACGCATTAGCTGCACTAAGCTTAATCGATGATTTGGCTTTATCTTTCAATGTGACATTTACTTATGAATAAGACAGAATGTGTTTTCCCCGTGTGGTTGCCGGGTTAGAATAGTGCCACTCCATGTCTTCCCATGGATGTCGTAAGAGGCAACTAACGGAATAGGGGCTTGTAGTATTGTTAGGTGATGGTCTTGCAACCTGTCACTAATACACTGGTAAACAGCTTAACCTGATTGTGCAAAATGTAGTTACAAAATTATCAACAAGTCTTTTTAGAGTTATTGTATTTCTGTAGCTCTGCCTACCTCACTGTGGGAATGAAGGCGTGATGGCGTATGTGTATTTATAGAATGTGACAGAGCGTACTTTAACTTAAGTTCGTTTTACTAAGGGACATAATATTAAAGTTAGGATGGTGTAACCAACTGATAGAAAAAACAAACTTCTTTTAAGAATAATTATCTATTGATATACATCAACGCATATATTTATGATATATACTGAAAAGGGCAGCAGATCTGTTACGAATTTATACAACTTTTTACCCGAACGCGTGTTCATAATAAATAAATTCTTCTTCTTCTTGTAGTGCCTCTCCAACTAGTGAAGGTTGGCAGTCAGCTCCCCATACTTCCTCCGGTCTTTCGCGAGGTTGAAAAGTTCGGCGGCACTTGAGATTCCGGTCCACTCCCGGATATTGCGCAACCAGGACTTCTTCCTACGGCCGATAAATAAATAAATAAATAAATATAAATATCAGGGGACAATTTCACACAAATTGACCTAGTCCCAAACTAAGCTCTAGGCTTGTACTATGGGTACTAGATAACGATAAACATACTTATATAGAGAAATTAATACTTAAATACATAGAAAACATCCAAGACTCGGGAACAAATATTCGCGCTCATCACATAAATATCTGCCCTTACCGGGATTTAAACCCAGGACCGCTGGCTTCGGAGGCAGGGTAACTCCCAACTAGCCCACCGTGTCGTCAATATGTAGAACAATGCCATCTACCTCGAACTTCGAGAGGCACTCATAAACTTTCCTAGATGACTGATCTATTGTATTGAATTCAAGTAACTAGCTATTTTAGATAGTTAACAAAGTCACTCATAGGGGTCGCTGTTTACGATGTGCCCCTATTACGATAAGTTTAAGGTTTCTATAATTCGACATTCTAACTTTTATCATTAAACTTGATTGTATATACATTTCTTAGATATATTTGGTTTTAATATAAATAAAGTTTGTATAGTGAACAGGGTTGCCTTGCTGTGTTCAGTTACAATGGACAGACGACGAACCTTGGTAATATGGCCTGTTTGGCACCCCCTAGGTATGGAACTCATTTTTTTAACTTCCTGTTTGAAGGAATGGCTGACTGCCCTACGGTTGATCGTCGTCACAATATTTATATTAGTTTGATGCTGGTATTTCTATTGATGGCATAATATAACTTGCTTTTGGCACAGGAACAGGGTACTCCGCTGCCAGTTTGCGATTGTTATTCCGTGCAGCGAATCGTGCAGGTCCAGTAACAACAGCCCGCGAGCCGCTAAGTCTGTTGCCGACAATGAATGAGTACCTGCCCGGATTCCGCGGCACAAGGCATGAGAGATAAGCGGAAAGTCAGGTGTCTTCAAAACAATACTAAATAGAAATAGAAATATAAATACACGACGACACGCTAGCCTAGTTGGTAGGGACCCTGCCTTCGAAGCTAGGGGTCCTGGGTTCAAATTCCGGGGCAGATGTGTGATGAGCATGAGTGTTGGTTCCTGAGTCTTGGATGTTTTCTATGTATTTAACTATATTTTTCTCTGTATAAGTAAGTTTATTATTGTCTAGTACCAGTAAATATAAATAAATATCAGAGGACAATCTTACACAAATTGACTTAGTCCCAAACTAAGCTCTAGGCTTGTACTTTGGGTAACGATACAACGATAAACATGCTTATATAGAGAAATACATACTTAAATTCATAGAAAACATCCAAGACTCAAAAACAAATATTCGCGCTCATCACACAAATATCTGCCCTTATCGTGATTTGAACCCAGGACCGCTGGCTTCGGAGGCAGGATCACTCCCAATTAGGCCACCGTGTCGTCGAGGAGTCAATGTGTGTGACATTGTCCTGTGATATTTATTTAATTTATTTAAATAGTTTATTGCATGACACAGTACAATTGAATATGTAGCGAGCAAACGAGCTTCATCCTAGCTTTCATTAACATCACCTAGTAAGAGAGTCCGGAAGAAAAAATGGAGGAAGTATATTTGCAATTGACGACACGCTAGCCTCGTTGGTAGTGACCTTGCCTTCGAAGCTAGGGGTCCTGGGTTCAAATCCTGGTAAGGGCTGATATTTGTGTAATGAGCACGAGTATTTGTTCCTGAGTCTTGGATGTTTTCTATGTATTTAAGTATATATTTCTCTACATAAGTATGTTTATCGTTGTCTAGTACCCATAGTACAAGCCTAGAGCTTAGTTTGGGACTAGGTCAATTTGTGTGACATTGTCCTGTGATATTATTATTATTATTATTAATATCTCATTGTAGATCACCAGCCGAAAGAACTGTTCCATATGCAAATATGATTCTTGTGACTCACTCTAATAAGTCAATGGCGAAAGAGACGTCAGTTTACCCTTGAATTACCAAAACTCTCATTGAATGTTTTACTTCGCCGAATTTTCATTCCACCGACAGGATTCCACGTGCAGCAGTTATAGTTTTTGGTGGTCTAATATTACCTAACTTTTGTATTTATTTATATTATTTTATTTATTTATTTATACATTACACTATCATTACAGGACACCCAATGCGATAGCGCACCAACAAAATATTGAACAAATAAGTCGGTAGTCGGTCGGTGGGTGTAATCCATGCTTAAGATAACCTAAAAACAATAAAATTTCAACCGTAATTAAAGTCACTAAAACGAAACATTCGATGATATAGGTGTCGGTAATCGCCGTCAAAGGGACCCCGAATGAGATGCATTAATCGACCAGTACGGCTAACACAAGTTGCATTACCTCGCTTGTCGCTCAGTGCGTCTTTATCGTTACAGGCTAGATAGAATGGTGTGTTGGTGGTGTATTGATTTATCTGTGTGATATCTGGCACATACTTTTATGTCCTGGGGCTTTGGCTGAAAATAGCGCTCCATGGCGGGAGTCGTGTGGGCGACGCCATCAGTATTGATGCCAACGCTTTTTGCCTTATTTATAGTTTTTAGGGCTCCTTAGTCAAACTAGGAATCCTTATAGTTTCGGCATGTCCATCCGGCCGTCCACAGCCTAGCTCAGAGACTCTTAGTATTGTAAAGTGTTGTAATTTGGCATGAATATAAATATTAGTCATGCCATCAAAGTGGTACAATAAAAGGTAAAAATGTTTTTTGGAGTGATGTGTTAACCGATATCAAGCAAGATGATTAGCGTTCCTATTCATTTGGTTTTTAAACCAATCGCGTCACTGATAGATCACGTAATATGAAAAGTCACGTGATCTACCAGTGACCAGTGAAGATCCATAACACTAAGTTATCAATTTCGAAATTTTATGTTTGTAGTAGATACTTAACGGCTTCGGAACCCTACACTGAGCATAGTCCGACATGCTCTTGCCCGGTTTTAGATTTATTACTTGCTGGTCCTTTTTATGATAAAGTTGTTTCTGTTTCATATCTTAAAGTTCATAATTATAGAATCAATAATAAAAAAAGAGTTTATATTTTTGACTCTTTACGTTTATTTTGTGTACCACACGCCAATCAACGAACAGGGTTGCCCACCAGTTATTGGATTCTCGTTCGTTATTACTGCCATTAGAGCAGCGGCCGGCATTATGTGCGTGATAACTCGCCAGCCCTAGCAGTAATCAGCATCGTGTGAGCCAATTAATACGCCATACACAACAAACAGTCCGTATGAGCTTTATCATCATATACCAAGGGTTTTATTTGCCTTGGCTAACGTTAATTGAAAAGCATCTTTCGTTTATAGATGTGGCTTGTCGAGCTGTGATTTTATGGCGGGTTCTGTGGAAATTAACTGTCAAAAGAGCGTGTAAATGACTTGGAAGTGAAGAAGTGACAGTTTATTAGCTAATTGATTACAAGGGGTCAATCCTTTAGTTTCTCAATACTCAGTACTCAATACTCAATATTTTATTGCAATCATAATGTGTTTACAAAGATGGAAGTATAAATTATAATAAATGATTCATTATGAACCCTGTTGGGCATAGCAAAAGTATTTACAGAGAGGAAGACTTATCATTTTATTAATATTAATAGAAATATGTAGTACTTTTTAGTTTATTATATGCGTATTTATGTATATTTTCATTTTCATTATTAAAATGTATCGTCTAAGTATTCGTTTTTTTAGAAGACGCCCGCGACCAGTCAAGGAATTTGATTCGCGTACCATCTTAAGTCTAAATTGCTGATGACAATCGATGATACTAAGGGTTATCTTTCTTTGCAACGCTAACATGACGTTTGTGCCGCAGTATGACATGTTTATTTACCGAGCTTTTCCGAGCTCACGTCACAGTGTGACATCTTTCGAAAATTTGGCATGGCATATGACAAAGACAGTAGTAGCATTTCTTTCTTACCACAATCGAATATAGCCGACTTTGTCCGATTAGCTGTTACTACCAGCAACGGATAAATAGGTTAACCATGACGTCCATGAAGAACTTTATTGGCTGTTGCTATGGGTGATTTCACAATATTAGCTAACGCTTTTGACATGTTGTCGTATTGTCGACGTTACGGTAGCTCTTATCACTTGACAGTCCCTCGACGTTTGCTGTATAACAACGTCAACAATTTTGGACTAGCCTCAGAACTTTCCCGTAATAAATTGACGTTTGACAACTTAATAAATATTTAATGACCAATAATATTAAAAAGCTATAGGCTATATAGTAAAAATCAGTTTTTTTATTCATAACGTTTAATATCTAGTATAAGCACCTCCACTTTCAGACACAGCTAGGAGGCGGGCCGGCATTGATTCTACTATCTTACTACAAATGTCTGAATGACGCAACGATTCCCATACTTCGTGACAATGTTCTTCCAAGGCTTGTTTCGTTCTTTCTTGGCCATTTTCCCACCTTTGCACCATGATGCCCCATATATTTTCTATGGGATTTAAATCGGGAGATTTACTGGGCCAAGGAATTTCAATTATGTCGGGATGTTGGCGAAACCAATTTTTGGTGACCCTTGCCTTATGAGTTGGACAATTATCGTGAACGAAGTGTATATTCGGAACTTCTTCCTGTGGATAAACGCATCGCATAGTAGGAAACATGATTGTATCCATTGCCTCTACATAATCTATAGCTTTAGTTCGCGAAGGCAACTGGGCAAGCTCGCCGACACCCGCAGAAGATATCCACCCCCACATATTTACACTTATACGGCCTGACGCTCGGTTTAGGACAACATGTTCTTCTGCATACCGCGTCCTGTCATATCTCCATAAACTCAAACGTCCGTCTTGGGAAGAACGAAAGGTTTTTTCATCTGTGAATATCACTCTGCTCCAGTCAAAATTTTGGTATCTGCGTGCAAAATTAGCTCTTGCAGTTTTGTTTGCTTCAGTCAATGCGACTTTTTTCGCGTATCGCCTATGGTGAATACCGATACCGTGAAGATAATTTCGAACTGTGCGTAAGCCAACGTCAAACCGATCAGCAAAATATCTAGTTGGCGTGAAAGGATGTTCTTCATAACGTTGCCGAATCTCCATAATTTGTTCAGCCGTCAGTCGCTGTGAACCGTGGTTAAAACGGCGGCGGCGGCGGTCTTCTGCATGGCCTTCTTCTCCGTATCGAGTGATCCATAGTCTTACAGTTGTTCGGGATATATTTAATGACCGAGCTATATCGTGAATGCTGCGTCCCTGCTCATGCAATGTAATTATTTGGCTTCTTAGCATAGTTTACTCGATGCATTTTCAAAGTTTGACATTTAAATTTGACTATGTCACCAATTTGATGTCTCCGAAGATTTTTTTTTCTATTTAAAATACGAAACTACAAATAGGTTCTTATTCAGAGTAGACAGATCGAGAACGTGAAATAAATCTAGTGGTGCATATCTAAGGTAAAAGTTTGCAGATCTTTCACCCGAACATGCGTCATTTTAATTATGCAAAACACTTTTGCTTGCTGAAGCGAAAATAAACATTAAGATATGTCTGTCTTTCAAGCAATAAATCAGCGAAACGGTACGCGAATCAAATTCCTTGACTGTATATCCCCTATTGTTTCCATTGCGTACGTATTCAAGGAATATTCCCTTCGAATTTATAGCTCTAAAGGCTTTTTTGTGAATGGTCTGTCAGTTCGTCACAGAAGAGTTATATATGCATAGATGGTAATACAACTTAAAGATATCCACGACTTTGTACGAGTAGAATTATTTTCGATTGAAAAAATTACCTTCTGCTGGAGTTTCTTGGGCGCTTTCCCTCCGCAATGATGGTCTTGTCCGAAGAGCTAACTAGTAGATTTACTTCATATTACCGACGTGGAAAGAGCCCTATATTGGCCAATTTACTGAATTAATATTTTGAATTTGAATTTGATTGCCCTCCCTACTCTCTGTTCTATTTGACGACACATTGGCCTAGTTGGTAGTGAAGCTGCCTACCAAGCTAGCGGTTCCTGGTTCCAATCCCGGTAAGGGCAGACATATGATTTGTCTTGGATGTTTTCTTTGTACTTAAGTATGTAATTCTCTAAATGAGTAAGTTTATCGTTGTCTTCTAGTACCCAATATCACAAGCCTAAAGCTTACGTAGTTTAGGATCAGGTAAGTTTGTGTTAGGTCCTCTGATATTTATTACTTCAACGCGGATGGAGTAGCGGGCAAAAGTCAGTGTCCAATAAAACACCTTCACTACTAGACTTCCAAAGATCTCCACCAAAATATTTTTTTTCCACTATTAGGTTTACTGAATCCATCATCTATTATTAAATTATCTCCGACCCGTCAGCCAAGATGTCCTCAGTAGAAAATAGGGGCATACCTATACAGCTTATGAGTAAATAACCAATACGAGTATAAGGCGATAAAATAAATAATAAGGTACATGAAAAGCCTCTTATTTGATACATTCTATGTCAGTAAAGTGAAATAGTTTTGCAATTTTCGCAATAAAATTTCAAGAGAAGATATTTCATTCATGTGTAAAACTTTTCTGAATGGTTGGCGGCTTACAATTATTATTTAGAGACAGGTAAAAGGTTGTAGGAGAAAGTAGTATCGCGTCGGCAAATTCAATATTACTTACAAAAGATATCGTACCTTAAGATATTTACCTTTAAAACTGAATGATCATAAAGATCTTAACATAACACTACTACCATCATCGCCACTACCAATTTATCCTTTAACCCGCCGCTAAGTTTTGTTGTGTTTCGATATGGGGATGAGACAACACCGGTAAAAATTACTAGAATAAAAGCATTCCACATTAGTCCGTAGGGTTGGCAACGTTTTATCCCACTAACCAGCTTCGGCCGCGTACGTAACCGGAGGTTCGTAACCAATTAGGTGGGTTTAGGTTATGTTAGTTTTGCAGAAGGCCCGGAGGGACAAACCACTTAGAAATAGGAGCTCCGCTCAAGCGGAGCTCCGACGACACTGTCTCATTGATTTAAAATGAGAGTTTTGCAATTTATCGCAACTGGTTACGTACCATCCGATGTGCTGGTTCGCCTTCTCCAAGCCATAAAAAAAACTTAAATGCTTTGACATTTAAACTGTGACGCAGAGCCCGCATAGCTGCCACATTCTGTCAGCCTCTAAATAAACCGGCGTTTAACATTGAAACCATTGCTAGGTAGATTATTTATTAATCCCCCGGTCCATCACGCAGCGGCCACAACCTAATTCCACAGTCCGTGTTCGGTATTTGCGGATATATGCGAATATGTGTGGATCTTTTAAAGAGCTGAGTTGGGTCGACATGTGACTGATGTTGTGGAAGCGTGCGTGCCGCGGTGTGATTCTATAACACAACTTGACAGCGAGTTTACCGGTAAACCATCCAACTTTGATCCTCAGGCTTATGGGAGCTGGTTGAAGTTACAGTTGAAATAAGCTGGTTTTCCGCACCAGCGTTTTTTGATCTTGGATGTCAAACAATTGCTCTGGGTTCAGAGGTCCACTTATAGTAGTTTTTGGGTTAAGCTCAACGTTGTTTCGTTAGAGAATATCATAGCTGCCTGCGGTCGACCCTCCCTGCATAATATATAGCGTGGCACGTGCTCAGTATGCGGGGAAACATCCAACCAATATATGCAGCACCGTAACCTCTTTCAGATGCGTCAGTACAAAAGTTCCTTATACTCTGGTCACATTGTACGCACGTATTTCGTCGGTGTAAAGGTGAAACTCATTATGTGACATTTGAGACGAAGTTTCCGTTTTCTTTGATATCGTATTTTCTTGAGGCAGTCTAGCGACGTGATGCACAGAGCTTCAAAAGGAATTAACTTGAAAATCTTAAATTTGTTGATACACGATGCAATATTTTCATTTATGAGCCGTCTTCAATTTAAATTCAAAATTTTCACATTGATGTCACTTCTAAGCAAATGTCAGTGACCCCATGAAAAATTTGATATTTCAGTATTTGAATTAGCAGTCAAAATTAAGGAAACCCATAGACAAAAATAGGCAGAGAGTATCACACCGCATTTATTAATTAGACTAATTGCAGTTAAAATCATAAAGGACTCTTGTTTTTATGCCAAAGTAATTATAAAAGGGATTAAAAAAACAACAAGCTTTATATTTCCTGTAAATCTCAAATCAAAAACAAGAACAGTGAATGAAAAGCAAACATTTATGATAATTACAAATGAAAAACACAAACAGAGCTTACGCCAGAATCAAAGCGGCTATGCAAATATAGGGAACGTTAAATCATTGGGCGAGCGTTGGTGGAAGGATTAGGGTTCCTAAGTTGATTGGGAGGAAACTTAAACATAAAGCAAATTAGAAATACGTCGTTACTAAGAACACATGTCATCTAAAATAAAACGATATACAACATATGACAATGTGACATAGCCATCTTATTATTTTTGTTTTCGATTCTGTAGTTTTATTTTAATATAATTATTAGTAATACATCCAGTTTGAAAATGATGCCACAGTTTGGTATTTGTATTAAGTTTGGATCATTTGTTATTGAAAACAATTTTAAATCTGATAAAATAGATTGACGTTGCAGCAAAACTCAAATTAAGGTTAAACTTACGTTTTTTCCAAGTACCTATCCGCTATAAGTAATTATTTCCAAAGTTTAAAACTCCTATCCTAAAAAAAATTAAAAAAAAACATAGTATTTATTCAGAAATATGGCCACATGAGGTCTCTTTTTCACGTCGGTAATATGGAGTGGATCTACTAGCGCTTCGGACAAGATCATCATTAATTATAATTGAATTTTGAAACTTTAACGCTTATATAAATCTAATTTACAATTTTATATAAACATACATAAATCACGCCTGTTTCCCAGAGGGGTAGGCAGAGACTACTTCTTTCCACCTGCTACGATCCTGACGAAGCTCTTTCGCTTCTTCCACATTCATACATCGAGTTATGCATGCACGTCGGTTTCAGGTACCTACTTAAAATTCCAGTATTTCCCCGATTTGATTCAAAAAAGTACGCCTAGGGCGCCCCCTTCCGACCCTTCCACTCACTTTAGCAATGTATATTTCTTTCGTCAATCTTTTTTCATCCATGTTTTCCAAATGACCGAACCATCGAAGCATGCCCTTTTCAATTTTAGTCACTACATCTTCTTTCAGACCACACTTCTTATTATTATTATTATTATTCATTCCTTACTCTATCACACAGTTTCACACCACACGTACTACGCAAAGAGCGCAATTTTTTATAATTTTATTATATTTATAAACTGATTTGAACAATGATGTGGACATAAATTGGCCCAAAGGTACAGTGGCTACAAACTGTACATTAGGGAGGCGATTATTGAACTTTAAAATCAATTTGTGTAGCGATATAATCTTCAAGCGAGCCCACCTTTTGGATTTGATACGATAAAGGCGTTATGAAATAAAATCCAAAAGGAGGGCCCGCTCCTGGATAAAAGCGCTGAATAAATTGATTTTAAAGTTAGTGATTTTTCGTCGGTTAGCCCGTGTGGTTGCCGGGTTAGAATAGTGCCACTCCATGTCTTCCCGAGGATGTCGTATGAGGCGACTAAGGGAATAAAGGCTTGAAGTATTGTTAGGCGATGGGCTTGCAACCTGTCACTAATACACTAGTTAACTTCTTGGCCTGATTGTGCAAAATGTGGTTACAGAGTTATCAACAAGTCTTTTTGGAGTTGTTGGTATTTCTGTAGCTCTGCCTACCCCACTCTGGGAATGAAGGCGTGATGTTATGTATGTATGTATGTAATTTTTCGTCGGTGATATTCACAAATCACACTTGTTGATGCTTAACGGACCTTTTATTTGTGATGTGTTTTAAAATAATTTATGTGTATTTTAATATATATTACTTTAATTTATTTAATCGTATGGCGATTTGTAGTAAAGGCGAATACATAGATAATTATTATAAGTCAACATTCAGCTTTCTCAGCCAATTAGCTGCGTCTTGAGGAAGGTTGAAGATGTCTTCTATGGGTCGCGGGTATGAATGTATAGGGAATCGCTGCATTCATTGGGGGACAATTGTTTGTTGCTCGCGTCCGCAGGAATTACCTACCACAACCCTGCACGTGTGTTCCTGGGTGGTGCTAAATGAGTGACAACACTTCCGGCGAAATAGGCGCTACTATAAAAATATTACTTTAATATCTGATATTAATAACCTTTAAGTATAATTTGAATTATGGTTTCAAAATTTCTGCTAGAGTTTCGTGCGGCACTTCTTCTCAGTAATGAAGGTCTTGTCCGAAGCGCTGGTAGATTCACGCGATGGGCAGGTATAACTATATGTAAATTTAAATACATAATGGATCAAAATACATAATGATCATAATCTAATATAATGTTTGTTTTTGAAAAACCGTAAACTTTTCGAAATTGCTATAAAACAAACCTAGCCTAACCTAATGAGTTTTATAGATTGTCCTTTTAAAAAGTAAAGGTAAAGGAATTACAAAGCTCGAGTCATTAAAGCCCTCAGCCTTCGGCTTCGGGCTTCTAACAGACTCTCGTTTGTAATTCTGCCTTTACCACCCTTAATACACAATGTACTATAAAAGTAGACTTAAGAAATGGTTGATAACCGAAGGTTTTTACTCAGTTGAAGAATACTTTGACCATTTTAATTAAAAATTACGACATGTGAATTATTTGCCATCTTTATGTAGAGTCAAGGGCAAAAATATGTATACACTTTAGTACCTTGTCTATTTAACGTCATGTTTAAGCTGTCATATGAAATTGTGACAGCGATTAAAGCGGCAAGGTACTAAAGTGCATACATATTTTTGCCCTTGACTGTACCACATTTTATGTGAAATAAACATTTTTGTATTTGTATTTGCCCTTTATACTTTTTATATTACTGACGTGGCTCTCACGGAACCGTAGTTCTCTCGTATCTTGAGACAAGCTCCGAGATCGTCGGATCAGTCTCACGAACCAATAAAGCCCAATTAGTGCGGTGAATTGATTCCGTGCTCACTTTAAGCGTTATCTGCTTCTCCCTTCCTCGCAAACTCTTTGAACAAACAACTTTTTTGTTGGAGATTTTAAATTGCTCGTGAAAGCAGAAGCCAGCGTGAACATAATCTTATTACAGTCTTTAATGAATGTTCTAAATATTTTTTACTTATTTTAAGTTACTAAAAAAATTCAATTTTTTATTGAACTACATAATAGTTTCTGGATTATAAACTGCAATTAGAAGATTACTGAACACAATAATACGAAACTAACAGGTCTGTTCATTGAAAAACATCTAAGCATGAGCTTGGTTTTAATGCTATTTTGTAAGATATTAAAATAATAAAAATAAACCTATTACTTTCATGTTAATTAATCAAATCAATAAAAAATTGTTAAAAATCATAACACGATCAATCGGATCTTGATAGATTTACTATTTTCATTTGTATTTTTCAGTTCTTGTCATAATATTCATTATTTAACGTCATATGTATGATCGATATACAACGTCTTTTTAACAATTGACTGAAGACTAAATCTGGTGTTTAATTCCTAGCATTAAGAGAATCATTCCTAAAAAGAAATACTGACGGGAATTTAAATCCTAAAAGTTTAATTGAGCCCCAACCAAAGAGGATTTAATGACCGACAGAAGCTTTAACCCGCTTCTTTTATTTCCTCACAAAACTGAGCAGCCGTAGCTACTCATTGCAAAATGATACTTACCTTCCGACACGCATAAAATTTAATACCCATCCAATTATATCGCGACAATAAAATACGAGCAAATCGTCGGCAGCGGATGAAAGCAACAATGGAACTAAAAACTGAATTAAGCCGTAATAGGAGTCCTTTACCCTGCCGATTATTCGGAGGCATTCGGGACCATTCGGGGCCATTCGTTAATTCCCGTAGCCCGTTGGTTTTTACGAGTCCGTATTTGCGCCTCTTTACTGCCGTGATCGACGCTCTTGTAATTCCACCCTTATTTCGGAGACTTCTTGTTTTTACCGCCGCGCCGTGAGATACTTTATAACGTGACTGTTTTTATTTGGAAAGACTACGGTGCGGGAACGACTGGAGCCCCTAGCCAAGATGTGGTTTTTAAACCAATCGCGTCACTGGTAGATCACGTGACTTTGGGTATGACGCGATCTACCAGTGACGCTATTGGTTTAAAAATGAAACGAAAACAAACGTTAGTTAGCGAACGCATCTTGGCTAGAGGCTCTAGTCGTTTCCGCACTGTGGTCTTCCTTAAGCCTTAGGTCCCCAACTCTAGTGTCACTGAAAATGAAGTTTCTTTTGGGAGGAAACGTATCGTGCATGTATTTTTGTCACATGCCACTTCTTTTAAATGTTTTAGGGTTTTGAAGTCTACCTAGGAACCATTATAGTGTAGGAAATATTAACTCGAAAAGTGTCATTCAGCCAAAACTACAAGTATTAAGAATCTGAAAAGTATCTTAAAGCATAAATACTTGCAACGGTTGTACATTGATTTACAGAAACTCGTTTTATAGAATGTATCACTTCGTAGAGTTATCATTTTATAGAAAGCTAATTTCTGCTGAAACCTTACTGCTTTCAGATTATGTTTGGTGGGCACTGGTGTAACCTAACCTAACCTAACCTAACCTTTTTTTTTTGACAGGGTGGAAAATGTGTTACGCATTTCCCCGGTATGTAGGACTCGCCCTTGTGCGCCCCCCCTCTCAAAGCGAGAGGGGGGAGGAGTGCTACCCACTAAAAACCACCCTGGCGTACCTTCGTGCCGGTAAGGCAAGGCGCCGTGGTACCGCCGAAGCGCTGCCCACGACGCCTTCCGGCAGCCCCAGCCAAATACCGCTGGGGCTACCCGCGCCAAAGGAGAGGGAGGTCGAGCACGCGTAGCCTCCCTCCCAGACCGCCAAGTGGCTATCACCTACGGCGGGAAGGGGACTCCCATCCCCCGCCACTAAGGATTGAAACCTAACCTAACCTAACCTAACCTAACCTACGTATCTTATGCTTAAGATAATCTGAAAACAATAAGGTTTTAAGAAAAATCAGCTTTCTATGAAATAAAAATTCTGCGAAGGGATACATGCTATGAAATGAGTTTCTGTAAAACAAGGGGACACCAATTGCAACGAATTTAAACTTTTCCGACTAAGTGGACTTGATTGGTTCTTGAGGTACAGTCCACTAAAGTGTTTATAACTTCTAGAAATCACCAAAGACGGCACAAAATTCGTTTATATAGGTTCTTGTATTAGTAAACTGTAAATTATAGGTTGTACATACATAACGTCACGCCTTCATTCCCAGAGTGGGGTAGGCAGAGCTACAGAAATACCAACAATTCTAAACCTACAGACTTGTTGATAATTCTGTAACCACATTTTGCACAATCAGGCCATGAAGTTTACTAGTGTATTAGTGACAGGTTGCAAGCCCATCGCCTAACAATACTACAAGCCCTTATTCCCTGAGTTGCCTCTTACGACATCCACGGGAAGACATGGAGTAGCACTATTCTAACCCGGCAACCACACGGGGGAATTTTTTAAATATTTATTAAGTGATTGATGGGTCCATACCTAAATAAAGAATGCTTTTATTTAGTTTATTTATTTACTTGTTGTTCTGCTCTGAGCATGGTCCAACATACTCATGTCCGGTTTTTATAATCATGAAAGTTAAACGAGCAAGCGGGCGGCCTGATAGGGAATTGTGACCGTTGCCCATAAACGTCACCGTCACCCATAAATGCCAGTTGTGCTGCCAAGTCGCTACTTTTCAGTAAATGCAATTTTTAAGCCGCTTTTGAATGACGAAAGCGTGAGTACAGTAAAATAGTTTTAATAGCAAATTAGTTCATCTCCGTTCCTTTAGGAGTTACCTATTGCCGTTTTTGCGCTAGGGTTACCTCGATGTGCGTCGCTCTATAGTAAATTAATATGCGCGGCCTTAAGAGGATTGTGAAGCGATGCTCAAATCGCGTAGCTGTCAAAAATAATCCATACAAATTTAGCTCCCGGCGATAACGTTTCTCATCGCCTAAATCTAATTTCACGTTAAAAATATTTTGTAATTCTCATGAAAAACTAGGTCTGTAAATACGTTTCCATTTTTTTTTGCTTCCCAAATTAATATTTTCTTAGGAAGGAAAATGTACGGACTTAGTTTTCTTAACATAAACATAAATCATAAAAGTTGGACAACGTTTAAGAACAGAACGTTATTATTATAGGTATACAATAGGCGGTCTTACCGCTAAATAGCGATTTCTTCCAGACAACCTTGTAAGAGAAATAACTGAGGACACAAATTCATGGCATGGATTTAATATCTATACCGTGGTAAAATCATAGTAGTGCTAGACTGGCTATTGCTGTCATACCCTCTCTTTCATTATATTAGTTACATACAGAACATCACGCCTTCTTTCCCAAAGTGGGGTAGGCAGAGCTTCAGAAATACCAACAATTCTTAAAATACTTCTTGATAGTTCTGTAACCACATTTTGTTCAAAATCAGGCCAAGAAGTTTACTTGTGTATTAGTGACTCTTACGACATCCACGGGAAGACTTGGAGTGGCACTATTCTAACCCAGCAACCACACCGACTTATATAAGTTATGCCAGAGAATTACTCTTGTTTAACAGTAACTAGGTATTAACGTCGTGCGGTATCCGTAATGCACTCGTAACTCGTTAGGTGTAATGAAGACCCCTGTTTATCTCACAGGCAACACCTACAGATTTGCTTCCGCTTGTTTTTATCACTTTCGCGAAGTCGGCTTAAGAGGAAACGGAATAATATATGTGATGGCTTAATAGAAATCCCGCTGTTATTTTCTGAAGTTTGTCGTCGCGTCAGCAATTGAGTAAGGACAGGTAGGCTGAACAAAGTTAAGAAATGTAATGTCGCTTAGGTTCTTTGTGTGTCAACGTTTTTGATGAATGTTTGTTTGGAAAAGAAGATTAAGGATAAATTAATCCAGATTGAGTTAGCAAGCGGTGTGTAGTGTGTCTAAATATTGAATGAGTATTTTTAAAGAAATTGTAGTAATGATGGAGCGATGATACGAATAATATTATTTACAAATATTTTATTGCCTATTCTAATATTATTAAGCTGAAGAGTTTGTTTGTTTGATTGAACGCGCTAATCTCAGGAAATACTGGAAGATTTGAGAAATTTTTCAAATGTTAGTTAGTTCATTTAGGCTATCATCACGCTAAGGCCAATAGGAGCGGAGCACCAATAGAATGTATCAAAATCGGGGTTAATTTTCCTTTTAAGAGCTTCCGCTACGTGTGCTGCGTAAACGGTTAGTATTTTTTTTTTTGAGGGACCTACGTAGTTAGTCTCTGATGGCTTTGACTACTTTGCCGGACAGAGGGCGGACTTCTGATGGGAGTCCACGCGGTAAAGGGTTTTTACACTAGCATGCCTAAGGGCGTCCCTATTGGGCCGACCTCGGGCTTAGGACGCTAGGGGAGAATTTCAATCGAATTGGTCGGTTAAAGTTTCGCAAAAAACATGTATGACAGATTCCACGCGAGAGACAACAAACATTATCGAGCGTATTTTGGTGGTTCATTCGTGCTCCGAGGTAATTAGGCAAATAATTTAAATAATTAGGAAAGGAGATTAAAAAGAGGGAATGTTAAAACCATGCTCTTTGAAATGAGGGCATAACTCTTTACTGTAATGACCCAAATCAAATTTACTTGAACTTAAAATTTACTAGGTTTTTAGAGCAAATTGGAGAGAGGTCGTTCCGTCAAACGTTGGTTGTAAAAAGTCCTAATTTAAATCATGCTGGATCTTGCTCGAAGTTTAAATTATTTGTAGGTTTGGTCGAATTATTTCTGTTTTTTTCCAGGCTGCACATCGCATGTTGTAAATATTAGCATTTATGCATTGCATAAACATACCGGTTTTTGGCGGAATCCAACAATGTCAACTTAACTTTCTTCAAGTGGTGGTAGGTTCAGGATTCGTCAGAATTGGTTGTCTTCTTTATCGCTTTGCGAGACAACCGGTTGCTATACAGGGCTGGAATTCTACAAGAAACTAACGATATAGTTTTTGACCTGTTTCCGTATTGTCAACGTTTTGATAACTTATGTCATTTACAATAATGGCGACATGGTCACAACATAAACGATTCTTAAACGTGTCAAACACGATATCGTTTTAACGCACCTGAATAGAGGCCCAGCAGTGTTCACATTGTTTTGTTGCGATGTGGGATTAAGACAACCTGTTGATTTATGGATTTCAGAAGCAAGGCTAAAAACATAAAAAAATTAAAGGATTTTTGCAATATGACTCCAAATGTGTTACAAATATTTTGTCTAATAATAATACTCATCAACATTTAAATTTATGAACTTACTTTAAATTATTATGTACAAATATCGTAAATCACTGCCACCGAGAATCGCTTATTAGGCTAGCTGAATTTCCTCATTTAATTGCTATACCTACATATCTGTTGGCCAAGAAAAGAGCCAGCAAACCAAACACTGTTTAAAAAGGCTACAGAGTTCCATAGTCAAACTAGGAACGTATCGGGGGATGTATATTTTTTATTGGTCTACCCCATAGTGTGGGGTGGCGTTGGATAGGTATTTCAAAAATATTGTTGGTTTGTGAAAACAAGTTTTCGATCACGGGATCCGTTTATGAAATATCAGTATCCCCCCCCCCCCCCACCCTACAGCCAAAACTACAAAGACTAAAAATCTGAAAAAAAAACGTAAATGAAAGCACATAATAACGAATTTAAAAGGAAAACTATCACAACTAAGTAGACATCATTGGTTCTTGAGATACAGGCGATTAAAGTGTTCATACCTACTAAAATCATCTAAGACGGCATGGCACCAAATGACTATAAATTTTAAATTTTGGTGTATTTTTTTTAATGATTATAGTAACTACTTAACGGCTTCGGAACCCTACACTGAGCATGGTCCGACATGCTCTTGCCCGGTTTTTAGTGATTATGAACACTATTCTCCCTACACCAGGATTTTCCAGGCAACTGCCTCGAGTACAGCGGAGTGGTCAGCAGCCCTTAGTCTACGATCCACAAACATTGTTAGCGGGAATCCAATGAATTCTAGGAATGCTTCAGGTTGGAATTCAGAATGCGGGCACGTCGGGTTCGGTGCTTGGGGAGGCCAATGTTCTCGAGACACTTGGATTAAAAAGAACCACGGGTTGTGGGTGTGGATTAAATTGGTGTGACATGGGAGGAATATTATATGGTATATAGGGTATATAAATAAATCTTACTTGTGAACGGTTGCTGGGTCTCTATTCAACTGCGACGATACTGTCTTTGACGTGTTTTGGCATTGGTATTAACTTGGCCGCCTTTACTGCCAAGACCATAAGCGTCAAGAGTTATCACAACGTTGACAATACGGAAACACATCAAAAGCAATAATCGTTTAAACCCGGTAGAATAGAGGCCCTGTTTATGGGGTCCAGTTAGTTCACGTTCAGTTAATTATTCGAGTTATGGTTTTTGACGTAGAGAGAAGTCGCTTATCGCTGTTTTCTCGGGAACTGCCCAATTTTCCGAGAATAAAGTATCTGGTGTCCATCTACGAGCTTATATATGAACTGTCAATGTACCACTCTAATGTCGTTTGGTTAACATACAAACACTTTGTCACATTCATAACGTTAGCAAGGAGTATATTAGATTAGAGGCCCGCGGTTCTAAAAAAGTAGCATGTTGCGTTAACAACTGAAGAAACGCAACAATTTGTATGAGAATAATGAAGGCATAATATTATGCCTAAATATATACGTTTTTTTATGGCAAGGAGAAGGCACTCGAGCACTCAGGCCACCTGATCGTAAGTGGAATCTGAGACCCATACACATTTGAATACTTAAAGTGCAATCCTGTCCAATCTGCAATCCAATGGGATCTATGTTACTAATTTCACCGGTAGTCTTATCCCCACCCCGGAACACGGTAGGTTAATGGATAAGATGGTGGTAGTGATCCGGACGGATCTAACCCAGGGTCCTACCACCACTAAACCATTGAATTGAATTAACTGTCACTTTAAACAACAGAAAAATTACAACTAGAGCCCGTACGCGTTCCCTGTTTGACGTGCCTGTTGCACATACTGTTTCGCACTGGAACTCGCCGTTTCTTCGTGCTCTAACACTGCTTAATGCGCTCCTGGTGTCAGCACTGGAATGGGACGTTTTTGCGTGGCGATGGATGGCCGTGTGTCAGGGGTGCTTAAAGTTTTGCATGAAGATGGATGACAGGCCTTCTAGTGTTCCTCTATGAGGTATAACCCTAAAGTCTAGTTTTTATTTTATATTAGTTTCACAGTGCATTTGTGTAATTCTGTAATGCTGTGTAAATATAACTCCGGCTGTTTTGTATGTACAACAAAAACTTAGCCATGTTTTTTTAAACTTCCCCTTAGTCAAAGCCAAGCCACGTCAAGTAACAAAGTTACAAACTTTCACAGAATTTGGCTCCCAAGGTTCTTAGGCAAGCTTTGCTGGCTTCATTGTTCAACTTTAACTGGCAAGTTAACCGCGAAACTCATGTAACGTGAGCATGTTACGCTGAGCCATCGCACGGATGGATTCTGGGAGGTTTCGAAGCGTTAATACACATATTATTATTAGCCTTCAGAGCGAACTTTGGTGATTCCACGTAGAGTATCGTGTTTTGTTTGGTTAGATTATTATTCTCGAAAGACCTGTATCCATTAGGAGGTACATAATCAAGGCAATTTAGTTTTTTTTTATGTTAAGGAGAAGACACACGAGCACTCAGGCCACCTGATGGTAAGTGGAATCTGAGACTCATAGATATTTGAATTCCCAAGACTATAATCCTAAGACCTCAAATGCGTTGCCAACCCTGAGGACTAAGATGGAAGAGCTAAACTCTCTAAAAAAAGCTAACCTAACCTAACCAATAGGGTTCTACACGATGGTACTTAATTAAATTCTGAAAAAAATATACAACATTGGTTTGGTAAATGAAAAATTTGGGAAATGATACATTTTACCAACAATATTTTAGCCAAACGGCAGGCTCCCTGATTCGATATTGTCTCTTTTCGAAAATCGCTAACGTTAACGTTAGGCATCTTGTCCACGCTCCTAAACATTGACAACGGAACTATCAATTTTTCACACATCCTCATTATGGTCATCAATAACACTCGTCGGGGGCTGTTGAGGGCCCTGGGGGAGATAGACGTTTCCATTAGCCCCTTTGTTTCCGGCAGCGGGCCCTTGCCAGAGCCAGGCGCAAGACGTTTATTGGACCCCTGTTGATTTAGGTCGGATAGGGGTTCCTTAAAAACGGTTGCGAATGGGATTTGTGGGAGACTGATATGGGCCGAGTTTGTGATAATTGAAGATAAGGTGGAACACCGAAAATGCCAGGTTAACTTATTTATCACCCCAGACTTATAAATAAGCGTGTTATATGTTTTTTTATAGCTTGGTTTTGTTTTTTCCGTGTGGTTGCCGGGTTAGAATAGTGCCACTCCATGTCTTCTCATGGATGTCGTAAGAGGCGACTAGGGGAATAAGGGCTTGTAGTACTGTTAAGCGATGGGCTTGCAACCTGTCACTAATACACTGGTAAACATCTTAGCCCGATTGTGCAGAATGTGGTTACAGAATTATCAGCAAGTTTTTTAGAGTTGTTGGTAATTTTGTAGCTCTGCCTACCCTACTCTGGGAATGAAGGCGTGACTTTATGTATGTATGTATAGCTTGGAGAAGGCGAACCTGCACACAAGCCACACACTTCCTATTTCACTACCCTGGCAATGACAGGTGACAGGTGACATTTTAGTGTACATGGCGCATTTTGTATGAAGCCCAGTGATATTTAGAGGACGCCGAGCGTCCAGTGCCGCCCTCATTACTTTGTGTTTTCTAATAAACTAAAGTATTATCTTAAAATTAAATACGACATAACTTAACAACAATTGAACTAGGAGTGAGAAACAAATGGAAAAAAGTGGCAACCTTTTTCCGTAAAGTTGACTACACGAAGGTTATTAAAATGTGACATGTATGCTATATATTGTGTATTCTTTTGTACAACAATAAAGCGCTCTTAGATTTTAAGATAGTATTTTAGTTTATTACAAAACACAATAAAAGTAATGACTGTAGACCCCGTACATTTGGTGCCGTTGACACAAAATTGACGTCACGGTGCATATAGGCTGATTCAAATTAGTTTTATCGTAATCATTTGTAACGTACGTGTCAATTTCTTTAGTTTATCTTTATCGAGATTAAAAATAAGCGAAGATATACAAAATGTCTAATTGTTTTTTACCGCCAAAGCCGGCAAATCACGTCATCGGATTGTCGTGCCGGATCGCCGAGCCCTCAGCACGCTTGATACATTTTGTATCGGCGCTGTTGCGGCATATGACGTCGTTGGCGTCGGGGGCACGTAAAGTGGTAGCAGACCGTGGCGTTCAAAAAGTTAATTAATTTTTGGCCGTCTTTCACCTACGCAGCCAATTAATTATTATGTAAACTGAAATAGTTATATGTATGTTTTATTTACGTGCATAGTTTTACAATAGGTTTTAGAAAATTAAATATCAATTTGGTAACTCTAACTTTACGGTAGTGTTATAATTATATAAAACAACCTGCTGTATATGAAATTACGTCACTTTTACGTCAGCGGCACCAAACGTGCGGGGGGGTCTGGACTAATGAGTGCGCCACTGTACGCTCGGCGCCTTCCTTACAAAACATTATTTTTTGTTTCCGGCTATACCAAATTGATTTTGTTAGCATATTTGTACTTTGTCTAGTTTAAAATTGTTGAAAAATATATTTTATTTAATTCCTCTGTCAAATGTAACCGACTATCAGGCTCCTAACATACAAACTCAGCCTAGCTTGGGGTCCACAGGATATTGTGCCTAATGTGTCAACCGTTCAATTTTATCTTAATAAATTGTATCTTATTCTTATTTCAGCTTTTTTACTATGCTTTGTCTATCGAATAGTCACATGTCACGTGTCATTGTCAAGATGGCGCAAAAAGGGGGCAGATGGTAAGTAGGCTCTATGAGCCCAAGAAATTTCCATTCTGAAGACTACAATCTTAAGACAGCAATCCTAAGACCGTTAATGCGTAGCCAACCCTGAGGATTAAGATGGAATGCCCCTATATGCTAGTAATTTCACCGGATGTCTAATCCCCACACCGGTGCACGTGCGAGCACTGCTGCTTCGCAGCTTGCTTGTTTGTGTGTCAGAGGTTTATTACCCATTTCAGTAATTTCGTATAGTCATCTGGTTAAGATAATATAAGATAAGATACATTTATCTAACAAAAGTACATACAAACACATGCAAACAAAAAAAACAGACAAACAAACAAACAAAACTAAATGTAGGTCATAGTATGGATATGCGTGGTCCGAAATAAAGATTAATTATTATTATTATCATTATAATGTGTCATAATGACAACGAGAATAACTAACTTTACTATTTAGGATTAGTTTTCATAAAAACACGGGACAATGTCACACAAATTGTCCTAGCCCCTAACTAAGCTCTAGGCTTGTCCTATGGATACTAGACAACGATAAATATTCTTATTTAGAAAAATATACACTTAAATATATAGAAAACATCCAAGACTCAGGAACAAATTATTCGTGCTCATCACACAAAAAATATCTGGCCTTACTGGGATCTGCAACCGGGACTGCTAGCTTCGAAGACAGGGTTACTACCACTTAACCAACATGTCGCGTCGTCGTGTTTCTTCGACAGGGTTCTTTACGGCTCAATAAATAAAGTGGTTAATGGTATGTATATACTCGTATCTGTGGATGAGATCGATATAACATATCTACCCTCAAAAGCCAATAGGCAGTATCTCAAATTCAATAGCCAAATTAGATTCAATCCTATCACGTTAGTAATAAGGTTGCATTTGCTACAGGAGTTTTGTCTGAGATACTGCGATTTGTCTTAGCAGGACAGAAACCGACTAAGGAATTCTAATATGCGCGGCGATACAAATTCATCTCTAAAACCTTTTCTCTTTATTTGTCCCACCGTGGTGGTGGTAGGACAGTGCGCTGGGCCCATCTGGATCGCTACCATCATGTTTTTTTTTTTTTTTTATGGAATAGGAGGCAAACGAGCAGACAGATCGCCTGATGGTAAGCGAATATTGTCACCCATAGACACCTGCAGCACCAGAGGAGCTACAGGTACATTGCCGGCCTTTTAAATGAGAGTACGCTCTTTTCTTGAATGTTAACCTACCATTAAACAGCAGTGTTCGTATTGTTGTGTTCTAGTGCGGGGAAGATACCTGGTGAAATAATTAGCATAAATACATTACATCGTAGTAAGCGGTTGGCAGCGCGATCATAGTCTTAGGATTGCAGTCATGAGATTGCATGTGCCTAAGAGCCGACCTAGCATCAGTGTGCTCGTTTCCTGAGACCATAATATCATAATAATATATAAAGTTTAAAATACATACGGGTTACAACACATAATGATCATAATATCGTGGTTTTAATTCTAAAACCGTTAACTTTTCAGGATTTTTAATAGGCATTTTGTTTAATAACAATTCTGAAAAGTTTACGGTTACAGAAAAAACACATTATATGTATATTATGACCAGTTACATTATGATATGTACCCCGTTTGCCTACTTGGCAAGAGGCGACTAAGAGAATAAAGGCTTGTAGTATTATTAGGCGATGGGCTTGCAACCTGTCACTAATACACTAGTAAACATCTCAGCCCACTTGTACAAAATGTGGTTACGGTTTACATTCATCTGGCATAACTTTTTTTGGCATAATCATCACTTGGCATAATCATCATTTGGCATACAGTCTTTTTTTTCAGAAACCGTATACTTTTCAGGATTGTTATAAAATAAACCTAACCTAACCTAATGGGCTCTATGCAATGCTATTTTAAATAATCCTAAAAAGTATACGGTTTCTGAAAAAAAAGACTGTATGCCAAATGATGATTATTCCAAGTGATGATTATGCCAAAAAAAGTTATGCCAGATAAAGGGAACCCTGTGGTTACAGAATTATTAACATGTCTTTAGAGTTGTTGGTATTTCTGGAGCTCTACCTACCCCACTCTGGGAATGAAGGGGTGATGTTATGTATGTACGTATGTATTTACCCCGTTTGCCTTCTACCTTAATAATAATGTTTAAAGCTGCCACGCCCCGAGTTTTTAGAAGAAAACGTTGGAAGCATAGCAAGTTGAGCAAAGCAATAGTTGTTCATTAAAAACCGTCGAGCAACTTTTAAATTACTTTGCCTCGAGTTTTTCTAAACTCGCACAGCTTGCCAACTAATCTGCATGTGTAATGCACTGTAAATAAGTTCCAGGAATGTACACGGAAATTTCCAACTAAAACAACTTCGATTCGATTCCGAAGTAAGCAGTTTATTTGTTGGTTTGGGGAACATGTTGGGACTGGAAAATGAGGGAAAACATCTTGTCTTTCTGGTTTTTTTCTGGTGTATGTTTGGAGCCTAATTCGACCAAGGTTTACCAAGATTTTGTTGCTTCAACACGACTGCACAAGAGTATTGAGTTATAAATTTTAATAATTGTTATATTTTACCAAAAACATTCTTTTTTTTTTTTTTATATCTGTGAGTCGAATTAGTAATGTCCCACTACTATAACTACAGCTCGTGAAACACAGGCGCCATTGCAATTAAAATTAAAAAAATGTGGTTGAAAACATTTTGTTTGTTTTTTATTTATTTGACGCAAATAGTATGGGCAAATGTTTGTGAGCGCAAGTTTTTTTTCTGAGTCTTAGATGTTTACTCTGTATTTGATTATGTTTTCATGAGCTTAGTTTGGAACTAGATCAATTTGTGTGAGATGGTCCTCCGATATAAATTAATTTCTTGATTAAGTTCTTTGAACTAGCATTCCAGCCATAATATAATGTTAATTACTCTTGTGACAACAAATTCCGTTTAAAATAAAATGTACACTCATCAGTATAAAAGAAGTAGTTACTCGTAAATAAGGAAAAACGTCAAAAGAATTTCACGCGGGTCTTGGTTTGAAGGAATTTAGAAAATTCTTACCACAGAATAAAGTCTACAACGAAGTAAAGAGCATTTTGATGTAAAACATGTTGCAGCTGTTTGGCAGTTTCAATTTTACAGTAAAAGTGTCGGTTCATCGGAAATACTTGTAAAACCAGGAATATTTCGCTAGCCTAGTTGGGAGTGACCCTGCCTTCGAAGCTAGGGGTCCTGGGTTCAAATCCCGGTAAGGGCAGATATTTGTGTGATGAGCACGACTATTTGTTCCCGAGTCTTGGATGTTTTCTATGTATTTAAGTATATATTTCTCTATATAAGTAAGTTTATCGTTGTCTAGTACCCATAGTACAAGCCTAGAGCTTAGTTTGGGACTAGGTCAATTTGTGTGACATTGTCCTGTGATTATTTATTATTATTTATTTATTATTTATAAAAGGGTGTCTATGAGTTTGGGGCTAAACATATGAGCAGCGACCTGTTTATTCCTTACTAAGGTTAAATTAATATTTATTTCTACATTGAAAATAGATATAGCCAGTTCACTTCCTAGCCTACCTTCAACGCAAACAATTTTTGCAGCTTGATAGCTAGCAAAAATAAGTATAATACCGCCTTTTTTAAGTTTACACTGTCTCTGGGTTACCTTCACTACCACAAGTTTTCTTGAAACAGTTTTCAATTATTTTAAAACAATTCTGAAACAAGTAGCATTCGCGAGCACAATCAGAGCTCGGCGATCTCGTCGGGTAACTTTTGTTCGAATCCTCGTTTACGCTGAGCGCTGTTTATTCAATAAAATTGGTATTTATTTTGAATCCCCGAACAAAGCCGGAATGGTGGTGATAAAATTAAAAATTCAGCAGGGACCAAGCTACCTGTCGAAAATATTTATCTTCCTAATACACAAAATGAAAAGGAGATGTTTGAGGAATGATGGTAGTTGCTGAAACCACTACCTATAAGCTAGAAAAAAACACATTCACCGAAATAGTATCAAAATTTACATTTGTGGTTACACCACACTTATACATAATACATATATAACATCACGCCTTAATTCCCAGAGTGGGGTAGGCAGAGCTACAGAAATACCAACAACTTTAAAAAGACTTGTTGATAATTCTGCAACCACATTTTGCAGAAGTAGGCTAAGATGTTTACCAGTGTATTAATGACAGGTTGCAAGCCATTACATTACACCATACTTAAAAACACATAAAGTTCATTCATTTACGTATTTACCAAAACCATGAAACATCTCAGATTCTGTAACTTGTATTTCTGTGCCCATCCGTTTAAGTTGTAAATTTAAAAGAGTTCTAAAATAACAAGATGATTTTTTTAGCGAAACCGCGTCAGCAAGTTGCCTCGACAACTTTATGAAGCGACTTCCTAATTTATCCAACTTTGGTTGAATTTAATTTCCTGACTTGAACGTTCTGCCAATACTCCGCTCATTTACAGTCGCTTCCTTGTTTCCATGAATAGCTAATTAGGAGAAAACATAGTACGATGTCTTTACAATTCGGCTGTTCTTATTTGTATTGTATTTTCACCAACGAAATTTGGTCCATTTTAATTTTATCTTTATACCCGTTCTACGTTGTAATTTATATAAATAGCGTTTACACGTGCCTCTACTCGTGTAGCTACGATTTTCGGTCCTTCAGCTGTTTTAATTCCAATTACAATAGGCGGATTTCCGGAAATTTTCCGTAATGTTCCCAAAATAAAACCTTTAATGCTCTCTCTGTAACGTACTAAACTCTTAAATTCTGTCAAGTTTCAGGTAACAAAAACTGGGCAAGAGCTTGTCGGACCATGCTCAGTGTAGGGTTCCGAAGCCATTAAGTACTACAAACATAAAATCAACAAATAATAACTAATTTTCTATTTCAATTGATGCCGTCTTAGATGATTTTAGTACGTATAAACACTTTAATCTCCTGTATCTCAAGAACCAATGATGTCTACTTAGTCGTGATAGTTTTTCTTTAAAATTCGTTATAATGTTCTTTCATTTTTTTTTTAGATTTTAAGTACTTGTAGCTTTTGTTGTAGGGGGGGGGGGGGGGGGAAGGACACAGAGTCTAACAAAATTAGCGCTTTAAAGCTTAATATTTAATAAACGAATAACTTTATCGAAAAACTGTTTAAACAAACCCGTAATATTTTTGAAAAAAATACAAACAATCAAAACATATTTGCAAATAATTTTATTACATTAATAATTTGTTATTGAAAATTTAAATGTAAAGAGCGTCAATGTTTTTTCTGTACTGTAATGTAATATAAAATTCAAAGAAACAGGTACGTATTTGCTAAATTAATCGAGGAGTTTTATGAGTACCTACTATGGAGTATCGAAATAAGTCTTAAATTTCATTAATCAAATTTCGTTACATAATAATATTGTATTACGACGTTTTTAACTAAAATTGCTACACCCTTTAATCCTCTCTCTTATCCCTAGATCCAATGGCTTTATAATTTATGGGAAACCAATACAGATTAATCTCGTATATCCTTTTTTATGAACACCCTGATGAACTTCATTATACCGACACACGCTTTCTAAGTCTACACACAAAATTTACATTGTAGCACAAATTACATGATTGATATAAATTGCACAGACACGTTACTCGAAATAAATATTAAATAATAATGTATTATATATATGTATAATATATAAGCTCAAAAATATAGCTTTACATCGAATATTTAGAAAGAGGATAAGAGATAGTTATGAAAAAGGTTTGAAGTTATCGCATTTTTGTTTTGATTTAATTAGGGTGTAATTTTTTTAGGAATATTATTAAGATGTCGTGGATCAATAAGTGCACAATGCGGGATAAATCTTTGCCGACATTTTATCAACTCATGAAGTCAAGAACCTACTACTATCCTATGAAAAACGCGAAAGTTTAAACAGGATGTGTATATTCGATTTAGTCAAACGAGAATAGACTCGGACGGCTATACATAAAGGTTCAAAGAATAAATATTTAGAAATAGAGAACTTTTAATCGAATTAGCCCCTACAACTAATTTTAAGCATTGTCAGTTACTAAGAATTACTTTCTGTTTGTTTGTATACACCTAATAATTCACAAACTTCAAGAAGTACACAATACTAATGCTTTTGTATCTTATACCATAAGAAAGAGCGTAAATTCAAGTCGCATTAGATAATAATACGTATTTAAAATACCTCCATCTAGAACACCTTAGAGTATAATTTCCTGACTAAAATACATAAGTTTCCTTAAATATAACGTACCTATCTTAATAATAATTTGTGTCATAGAGCGTGGTTTCAGCAATTAATTGGCGTTTAATCTCCCGTAATTGGGGCTTAGTCGCACGCGCACATGACGTCGCGCGAGGGATCAACGCCAATTTTCGCGTGATACGCTATGACAACATTTTCGAAAGGGATTTTGAGGTTATTAAAAATAAATCTTTACGTCACAGTGAACGAGGGTCGGAATTATTTATAGTAAAACATGCACTAAAGCTTGACGGGTTAAATACAAGTTTAATTTAAACACCATAATATTTCAATTCTGCTGGCTGTTCAGTATCCTGACAATTATGATAAATTGATAAATTGTTTGAAGCCTTAAGAACGCTAACGTTAACGTTTTCGAAAATTGACGAAATATATGGAATAGTCATAAAGAGAATTTCGTTTTGTGGCTTTTAACATTTGTGTTCGCACTCATGATTGTGTCAATGGTCCTTTCATATGCGGCGTAATGGATCCAAGGGAACATTTTGGATATCTTTTTGTACTAATTTTCTATCCTTTTTATGGTTTATATCATGGCCTATGTATGGTTTATGGTGCAGGGCACACGTTTACAGAGAAAATGAAGGAATTTATATAAGTATTCGACCATCTGGTAGCTTACATCAATCCTATACATTTTTGACAACGATAACGCTCTCGAAAGCGATAAGCAACTTGTCTACGGGCTTGTGTATGTATAAATATTTGTTTACATAAAATCACGCCTTTATTCCCAAGTAGGGTAGGCAGAGCTACAGAAATACCAACAACCCCAAAAATACTTGTATGAATTCTGTAACCACATTTTGCACAATCAGGCCAAGAAGTTTACTAGTCTATTAGTGACAGGTTGCAAGCCCATCTCCTAACAATACTACAATCCTTTATTCCCTTACTCGCCTCTTACCACATCCACGGGAAGACGTGGATGGATTATAAATGAACAGGCCAAAATCGACCGGCTAACTGTAAGTCTGCGAGATTGTAAAATAAATCCCTTTATCCTGTCTGTACATAAGTCAGTCTGTTATTTTTAGAACGCATTACCATCCAGGGCCCGACGCCTGTCCAATCTAGTCCATCCTGGGAAGTGCCCGGGAATAGAACTCACTATTCTAATTGACATGCATCCGTTAACTATTCACGCCACTACACCGGTTGGAAACGTGTGCAACGATTCATGAGACCTAAAGGCAATATAATAAATAGTTATATGTTTATAGCCTGAATTAGTGTCTTACGCTGTTAGGAAAATCAGGCAACTTACCAATATTGAGACAGCTCGCTAAGTTTATTCTAGTAATTTTCATAGTTTTATGTCGTACGGTGTTCGGGTTTGGGGAAAAGCGGCTGATATACAGACTATATATTCTTGTTTCAAAAAGGGCCATTTTCAATATATAAATTAAGTACCCGTGATCCCTTAAGAGTACTATTTAAAGAAATTAATATTTTGACTGTAGCGTCTCATTTTATTTATGAGAATATTATTTATGTTATTAAGAACCATGACACTTTTATTGAAAATTGTGATATTCATAATTTTAATACTAGAAATAAAAATAAAATCTCCATTAGAAATTTTCGTGTCCGCAAAGTTTAAAAATATTTTGTAGGTCAATGCATTCTTTTCTATCATAAATTATCCGACAAAGCTCTAAAAAAATTCTTGAAAAAGTCGTTAATGTCTGAAGCTCACTATAGGGTCGAGGAATATCTAACAGACAAAAATGCTTGGCCTAAGATACCTAACGTAACAGCTTAGTACCTATCCGGTCTAGGGGACACGGTTTCTTTAGGAGAACGTATCAAAACTTTTCTTATTTTGTTTAATTTAGTTTAACATCGTGATGGATAGGTATAAATACTATTATTATTTAATCTACTTACTCTTGTGTTTATTAGAAGTTTCGACATGTTTTCCTGCTAAACTACGCATGATATATATATTATTAAATTTTATTAATTGTTTTATGTTACGCTAGGTTAAGTTCTATCATTGTCATAAAGAAATAGTTAAAAAAAAAATACTTACTGTTGAGTTTCTTGCGGCGCTTCTACCTTAATAATAATATTTACAACTGCCACGCCCCGAGTTTTTAGAAGAAAACGTCGGAAGCATAGCAAGTTGAGCAAAGCAATAGTTGTTCATTAAAAACCGTCGAGCAACTTTTAAATTACTTTGCCTCGAGTTTTTCTAAACTCGCACAGCTTGCCAACTAATCTGCATGTGTAATGCACTGTAAATAAGTTCCAGGAATGTACACGGAAATTTCCAACTAAAACAACTTCGATTCGATTCCGAAGTAAGCAGTTTATTTGTTGGTTTGGGGAACATGTTGGGACTGGAAAATGAGGGAAAACATCTTGTCTTTCTGGTTTTTTTCTGGTGTATGTTTGGAGCCTAATTCGACCAAGGTTTACCAAGATTTTGTTGCTTCAACACGACTGCACAAGAGTATTGAGTTATAAATTTTAATAATTGTTATATTTTACCAAAAACATTCTTTTTTTTTTATTTATATCTGTGAGTCGAATTAGTAATGTCCCACTACTAAGTATAACTACAGCTCGTGAAACACAGTTGCCATTGCAATTAAAATTAAAAAAATGTGGTTGAAAACATTTTGTTTGTTTTTTATTTATTTGACGCAAATAGTATGGGCAAATGTTTGTGAGCGCAAGTTTTTTTTCTGAGTCTTAGATGTTTACTCTGTATTTGATTATGTTTTCATGAGCTTAGTTTGGAACTAGATCAATTTGTGTGAGATGGTCCTCCGATATAAATTAATTTCTTGATTAAGTTCTTTGAACTAGCATTCCAGCCATAATATAATGTTAATTACTCTTGTGACAACAAATTCCGTTTAAAATAAAATGTACACTCATCAGTATAAAAGAAGTAGTTACTCGTAAATAAGGAAAAACGTCAAAAGAATTTCACGCGGGTCTTGGTTTGAAGGAATTTAGAAAATTCTTACCACAGAATAAAGTCTACAACGAAGTAAAGAGCATTTTGATGTAAAACATGTTGCAGCTGTTTGGCAGTTTCAATTTTACAGTAAAAGTGTCGGTTCATCGGAAATACTTGTAAAACCAGGAATATTTCGCTAGCCTAGTTGGGAGTGACCCTGCCTTCGAAGCTAGGGGTCCTGGGTTCAAATCCCGGTAAGGGCAGATATTTGTGTGATGAGCACGACTATTTGTTCCCGAGTCTTGGATGTTTTCTATGTATTTAAGTATATATTTCTCTATATAAGTAAGTTTATCGTTGTCTAGTACCCATAGTACAAGCCTAGAGCTTAGTTTGGGACTAGGTCAATTTGTGTGACATTGTCCTGTGATTATTTATTATTATTTATTTATTATTTATAAAAGGGTGTCTATGAGTTTGGGGCTAAAAATATGAGTAGCGACCAGTTTATTCCTTACTAAGGTTAAATTAATATTTATTTCTACATTGAAAATAGATATAGCCAGTTCACTTCCTAGCCTACCTTCAACGCAAACAATTTTTGCAGCTTGATAGCTAGCAAAAATAAGTATAATACCGCCTTTTTTAAGTTTACACTGTCTCTGGGTTAACTTCACTACCACAGGTTTTCTTGAAACAGTTTTCAATTATTTTAAAACAATTCTGAAACAAGTAGCATTCGCGAGCACAATCAGAGCTCGGCGATCTCGTCGGGTAACTTTTGTTCGAATCCTCGTTTACGCTGAGCGCTGTTTATTCGATAAAATTGGTATTTATTTTGAATCCCCGAACAAAGCCGGAATGGTGGTGATAAAATTAAAAATTCAGCAGGGACTCTGCTTCATAGTTTAACGTAGAATGCAAACATTTATCTTTCTAATACACAAAATGAAAAGGAGATGTTTGAGGAATGGTGGTAGTTGCTGAAACAACTACCTATAAGCTAGAAAAAAAAACATTCACCGAAATAGTATCAAAATTTACATTTGTGGTTACACCACACTTATACATAATACATACATAACATCACGCCTTAATTCCCAGAGTGGGATAGGCAGAGCTACAGAAATACCAACAACTCTAAAAAGATATGTTGATAATTCTGTAACCACATTTTGCAGAAGTAGGCTAAGATGTTTACCAGTGTATTAATGACAGGTTGCAAGCCATTACATTACACCATACTTAAAAACACATAAAGTTCATTCATTTACGTATTTACCAAAACCATGAAACATCCCAGATTCTGTAACTTGTATTTCTGTGCCCATCCGTTTAAGTTTTAAATTTAAAAGAGTTCTAAAATAACAAGATGATTTTTTTAGCGAAACCGCGTCAGCAAGTTGCCTCGACAACTTTATGAAGCGACTTCCTAATTTATCCAACTTTGGTTGAATTTAATTTCCTGACTTGAACGTTCTGCCAATACTCCGCTCATTTACAGTCGCTTCCTTGTTTCCATGAATAGCTAATTAGGAGAAAACATAGTACGATGTCTTTACAATTCGGCTGTTCTTATTTGTATTGTATTTTCACCAACGAAATTTGGTCCATTTTAATTTTATCTTTATACCCGTTCTACGTTGTAATTTATATAAATAGCGTTTACACGTGCCTCTACTCGTGTAGCTACGATTTTCGGTCCTTCAGCTGTTTTAATTCCAATTACAATAGGCGGATTTCCGGAAATTTTCCGTAATGTTCCCAAAATAAAACCTTTAATGCTCTCTCTGTAACGTACTAAACTCTTAAATTCTGTCAAGTTTCAGGTAACAAAAACTGGGCAAGAGCTTGTCGGACCATGCTCAGTGTAGGGTTCCGAAGCCATTAAGTACTACAAACATAAAATCAACAAATAATAACTAATTTTCTATTTCAATTGATGCCGTCTTAGATGATTTTAGTACGTATAAACACTTTAATCTCCTGTATCTCAAGAACCAATGATGTCTACTTAGTCGTGATAGTTTTTCTTTAAAATTCGTTATAATGTTCTTTCATTTTTTTTTTAGATTTTAAGTACTTGTAGCTTTTGTTGTAGGGGGGGGGGGGGGGGGAAGGACACAGAGTCTAACAAAATTAGCGCTTTAAAGCTTAATATTTAATAAACGAATAACTTTATCGAAAAACTGTTTAAACAAACCCGTAATATTTTTGAAAAAAATACAAACAATCAAAACATATTTGCAAATAATTTTATTACATTAATAATTTGTTATTGAAAATTTAAATGTAAAGAGCGTCAATGTTTTTTCTGTACTGTAATGTAATATAAAATTCAAAGAAACAGGTACGTATTTGCTAAATTAATCGAGGAGTTTTATGAGTACCTACTATGGAGTATCGAAATAAGTCTTAAATTTCATTAATCAAATTTCGTTACATAATAATATTGTATTACGACGTTTTTAACTAAAATTGCTACACCCTTTAATCCTCTCTCTTATCCCTAGATCCAATGGCTTTATAATTTATGGGAAACCAATACAGATTAATCTCGTATATCCTTTTTTATGAACACCCTGATGAACTTCATTATACCGACACACGCTTTCTAAGTCTACACACAAAATTTACATTGTAGCACAAATTACATGATTGATATAAATTGCACAGACACGTTACTCGAAATAAATATTAAATAATAATGTATTATATATATGTATAATATATAAGCTCAAAAATATAGCTTTACATCGAATATTTAGAAAGAGGATAAGAGATAGTTATGAAAAAGGTTTGAAGTTATCGCATTTTTGTTTTGATTTAATTAGGGTGTAATTTTTTTAGGAATATTATTAAGATGTCGTGGATCAATAAGTGCACAATGCGGGATAAATCTTTGCCGACATTTTATCAACTCATGAAGTCAAGAACCTACTACTATCCTATGAAAAACGCGAAAGTTTAAACAGGATGTGTATATTCGATTTAGTCAAACGAGAATAGACTCGGACGGCTATACATAAAGGTTCAAAGAATAAATATTTAGAAATAGAGAACTTTTAATCGAATTAGCCCCTACAACTAATTTTAAGCATTGTCAGTTACTAAGAATTACTTTCTGTTTGTTTGTATACACCTAATAATTCACAAACTTCAAGAAGTACACAATACTAATGCTTTTGTATCTTATACCATAAGAAAGAGCGTAAATTCAAGTCGCATTAGATAATAATACGTATTTAAAATACCTCCATCTAGAACACCTTAGAGTATAATTTCCTGACTAAAATACATAAGTTTCCTTAAATATAACGTACCTATCTTAATAATAATTTGTGTCATAGAGCGTGGTTTCAGCAATTAATTGGCGTTTAATCTCCCGTAATTGGGGCTTAGTCGCACGCGCACATGACGTCGCGCGAGGGATCAACGCCAATTTTCGCGTGATACGCTATGACAACATTTTCGAAAGGGATTTTGAGGTTATTAAAAATAAATCTTTACGTCACAGTGAACGAGGGTCGGAATTATTTATAGTAAAACATGCACTAAAGCTTGACGGGTTAAATACAAGTTTAATTTAAACACCATAATATTTCAATTCTGCTGGCTGTTCAGTATCCTGACAATTATGATAAATTGATAAATTGTTTGAAGCCTTAAGAACGCTAACGTTAACGTTTTCGAAAATTGACGAAATATATGGAATAGTCATAAAGAGAATTTCGTTTTGTGGCTTTTAACATTTGTGTTCGCACTCATGATTGTGTCAATGGTCCTTTCATATGCGGCGTAATGGATCCAAGGGAACATTTTGGATATCTTTTTGTACTAATTTTCTATCCTTTTTATGGTTTATATCATGGCCTATGTATGGTTTATGGTGCAGGGCACACGTTTACAGAGAAAATGAAGGAATTTATATAAGTATTCGACCATCTGGTAGCTTACATCAATCCTATACATTTTTGACAACGATAACGCTCTCGAAAGCGATAAGCAACTTGTCTACGGGCTTGTGTATGTATAAATATTTGTTTACATAAAATCACGCCTTTATTCCCAAGTAGGGTAGGCAGAGCTACAGAAATACCAACAACCCCAAAAATACTTGTATGAATTCTGTAACCACATTTTGCACAATCAGGCCAAGAAGTTTACTAGTCTATTAGTGACAGGTTGCAAGCCCATCTCCTAACAATACTACAATCCTTTATTCCCTTACTCGCCTCTTACCACATCCACGGGAAGACGTGGATGGATTATAAATGAACAGGCCAAAATCGACCGGCTAACTGTAAGTCTGCGAGATTGTAAAATAAATCCCTTTATCCTGTCTGTACATAAGTCAGTCTGTTATTTTTAGAACGCATTACCATCCAGGGCCCGACGCCTGTCCAATCTAGTCCATCCTGGGAAGTGCCCGGGAATAGAACTCACTATTCTAATTGACATGCATCCGTTAACTATTCACGCCACTACACCGGTTGGAAACGTGTGCAACGATTCATGAGACCTAAAGGCAATATAATAAATAGTTATATGTTTATAGCCTGAATTAGTGTCTTTCTGCTGGGCAAAGACCTCTCCCTTGGATTTCCAACTCTGTCTTTCCATAGCAATGCCTGAGCAGTCCTTTCAAAATGCATTAAAGTGATCCCGCCACCTTCACCTTGGTCTGCCATGGCACGGGTAACTATCCTGTGGCACCCACTCAGATACTATCTGTGCCCTGTGGTAGATAAGATACTTTTCTTAGGGATAACTATAGGCAAAAACTTACAGTGGAGTCCCCATATAGCAGTTCTAGCAGGTAAATTAAGTTCGGCAGCTTACGCTGTTAGGAAAATCAGGCAACTTACCAATATTGAGACAGCTCGCTAAGTTTATTCTAGTAATTTTCATAGTTTTATGTCGTACGGTGTTCGGGTTTGGGGAAAAGCGGCTGATATACAGACTATATATTCTTGTTTCAAAAAGGGCCATTTTCAATATATAAATTAAGCTCCCGTGATCCCTTAAGAGTACTATTTAAAGAAATTAATATTTTGACTGTAGCGTCTCATTTTATTTATGAGAATATTATTTATGTTATTAAGAACCATGACACTTTTATTGAAAATTGTGATATTCATAATTTTAATACTAGAAATAAAAATAAAATCTCCATTAGAAATTTTCGTGTCCGCAAAGTTTAAAAATATTTTGTAGGTCAATGCATTCTTTTCTATCATAAATTATCCGACAAAGCTCTAAAAAAATTCTTGAAAAAGTCGTTAATGTCTGAAGCTCACTATAGGGTCGAGGAATATCTAACAGACAAAAATGCTTGGCCTAAGATACCTAACGTAACAGCTTAGTACCTATCCGGTCTAGGGGACACGGTTTCTTTAGGAGAACGTATCAAAACTTTTCTTATTTTGTTTAATTTAGTTTAACATCGTGATGGATAGGTATAAATACTATTATTATTTAATCTACTTACTCTTGTGTTTATTAGAAGTTTCGACATGTTTTCCTGCTAAACTACGCATGATATATATATTATTAAATTTTATTAATTGTTTTATGTTACGCTAGGTTAAGTTCTATCATTGTCATAAAGAAATAGTTAAAAAAAAAATACTTACTGTTGAGTTTCTTGCGGCGCTTCTTCTCAGCAGAATCAAGGTTAAGTCTAAACTAGTGATTCAGAATAATTGAACTCTACGTAAACCTTCACAGGTAAGGGTATACTCAAGTAAAGACATCAAGCCCACAATTTCAATTTAAAAACTGTCAAATAAATAAATCTCAAGCAAATACGAAAAGGTACGGTAAAAAAAACCAGTCCCTAATCTCGATCCACACCTCCGGTCGGCTCCGCCGACTGGAAAATTAGTTTCCAATAAAAAATCCACAATAACCTTTATTTTCGGGATCATTGCATGCAATCTAGCCATAAATTGGATTCTTCCTCTAGGCCCGATTATATCCACAAAGCCTCTTAATAAAAGCGAGCACCCTGTACCCTCGGTGCTTCTTTATACAGACTCATCCTGTGTAGAGCTGAAGCGAAACGCAGTCAACAATATGGAAATGGGGACAGTATAGATAAATTATGAATGTTGTTCATTTGAGTGGTATATCACCCGAAATATTCGGAGTATTTGCAACCTCATTACAGACGGAACATATACGGATAAACTCGTACTGCTCTTGAATTTTGAAATCACCTTTTAGCCAAGGCGGGTGTAATCCATGCTTTTAAGGGTTCCGTAGTCCATATGGAACCCTTATTCGCCGTGTCCGCCAGTTTGTCCGCGGTTTAACTCAGACACTTTTGGTCTTGCTTTTGGTTTTGGTAGACTACAAAGCTTTAATTTGGAAATTATACATTTAAATTATATCTACCAAGTTGTTAAATAATCTTCTACTTATACAAGTAAAACAAAGGCAACATTTATTTTACAGTATGACATGGAGTGAGGTTTTATTGGATAGCTTAAAACTTTTAGATTTGTGTGACCATTAAGAATTTATTGAACTCGAAAAGTGTAATTATCTCTAGAGTTCTGTATCCCTCGTATATCATTTAAGACAGCACCAAATAACTTTAAATATAAAATTAGTTTTTACTTGTTTGTAAGCTTCGGAACATGAACATGGTCCGACATGCTTTTGTTCGGTTTCTTTACCGACGAAAGAACGGAGGAGGTACGCAAGTCGACACGTGTATTTTTTTTATTGGAATGGGTATTCCCCAAAGTTAGTCCTATATAAGTTTGATAATAAAATCATACCCTAAGGGTAGGACAACAGGGAAGATTGATTGTTCACTCACTGAGTTTAATGCTGAGTTGTGTATTAAAGTTCTAGCCACAAATAAAAAAACTTTCAAACAAAAAAAAATCGCCGAAGAAACTCTAAAGAAAAAAATCCTTTGTTTTTTTTTTACATAAATCGGCGTCTCACATTATTTTTAACCACGAGCTGAATTCAGTTGGACTGACCTACCTATCATTTATTTAAGGAGCAATAAAAAACGTTTATAATTTTTTGCCTTTCAGTTTTTTAGCGGTAAATTTTTTTTCTTTAATGTTTTCGCTTTTTGTCGAGTCTTAATAATTGGTATAAAGTTATGGTTTTTAAAACTCGTAATTGTTTTCTAACTCTATGGTGAAACAATCATTACCATTGCCCCTGGCATTTAATTTTGGAAGCAGATAATTCTTGCGTACAAGACAATTTTTAGACCTCTGAACAAAATTCGGTCTTTTACATGATCTAGACCAAAAGGTGACACTAAATTTCGGTTCAGCGATACAGAAGACGTGCACTACAACAAAATCTTAATAGTCAATGCCGACAGTGGAAAGGTAAAAACGCTTAAGCGCCATACTTATAGTCTGTACTTTTAGGTATTTAAAAAAGTGTAAACACACCAAACCACGTGGCTCTGCTCATCAACCAATCCAAGCTGTTTGGTCGAGCTTTGACGTATCAGTGTTGTGCTCCTATTGGCTAACAAACTGTCATCTGTCAATGTCACGTGTTTTTTTTGTTTACACTTTTTTAAATACCTAAAAGTACAGACTGTAATAATGGCGACGTAGCTTACGCGCCATATATATAATAGGGCGCTTAAGCCAAACCTCCATACTTGATAGTGGCGCTTAAGCATTTTCACCTTTTCACTGTCGAATCTGATACAGAATTATGTGTTTTTTTTTTTTAAAGGTACTTAAAAACACTTTTAATGTTTTTGTAAAGTTTCCAACTTTATTTATACCCCGTGCAGCCTGGACCATCTCTACTGCATTGTCTCCCCTGCGCAAAAGGTCCTTGGACAACATATTGCCGAGTATTAGGCGGCTAAATTAAAAATTCCTCCGACCGATACGTTTATAGCCGCTCTGATGAGAAAACAACTACCTAAACACACTGCTGGATTTAATAGCGTATTTATCACCGCATATTGTTTTTCCGGAGGAACTTTTTCTATTACAGAGCGGAAACTGCCGTCTTAAGCTATAAATAGGACCTCATACTTACTGGAAGCGTTTGGTTGCATTTAGATAAAAGAAAGGGGATGTACGAAATACCTCGGAATTAAACAAAAAATATGCTTACTATGTAGTTTGTTGGCTTATTTCCAGGCGGCTTATTCTACAGTGTTTAAAAGAAATTAAAAATAAAGGGTCATACACACTCTTAAAAGCAAAAGATGTCTTTCCTGTGGTCAAAAGTTAAAAGCCTGTATGCATATAAGTTATGTTTTTATATGATAGGTCTAAAGGAATCCTGACACCTCAAAACGTTAACTTCCGGTGTGTCCACGGGAACGACGGTAACCTAAATCTGTGTATGACCCAAATTTTAAGGAATATTCTCGGAGATAAAGACCATTTTTAACCGAGTTCAAAAAAGGAGAAGGTTATACATTCCATTGTATGTATATATTTTTTTATGTATGTTCAGCGATTACTCCGTCAATTGTGGACCGATTTTGAAATTAGTATTTTTTTTTGGTTTGATAGAGTATACTTCCGAGGTGGTCCCATTGTCAGCAAATCTAAATATGATGAGGGAATCAGTGAGGAATTGAGGGAACTCCTCAAATATTGTACGCAAACATACAGCGATTTTAGTATTTTTAGTAAAAAATCTAGCATTTGCATTCAGAAAGTATCATTTGGGGGAGTGGAACTGATGATGAAGACCACAGATGGCCATCGGAACTCCTCAACGGTACCTATTTCAAGGGTGGCGTTAACATATCTCGGTTAACATAGTTGAGCGACTACAACGAAGAGTATTTACTTATTGAAATATGACTATGACTTTCCGGCGGCGTTGCTTGTGGCGCACTTGAAACTTAAAGTTTCATATCAACTAACAAGTGGGAGTACGGAACAGCGTATTTAATATCACTACATTTTTTAAAATAAAATACATGTTTAAAAAAAAAAATCGGCGACTACAATATTTTCACCAAAAAAGCCGACTTCAGTTGGACCTATTAGGCAGGTGCCTACAACTTTAAAAGACGTTATTTCTTGCGATATTGAAGGCGGTTTTTTAATCGGAATTATTGTAATTTTTCCTTATGTCCATGTTTCGAAAAACCCTTTAGTTCCTGCATTATTTCAAGATTCTTACATCGATAGAATCATTCTGAACTTAGGATTTCAAAGCTACTTGCTATAATTATTACAATATTACAATAATTTCGATTAAAATAATCTTTACTAAAAATCGCTAAACATACATGGGGGTTAAATCGATAGCTTATGAGCTGCCCTATAACCTATTTTCGTCTTGATGTCGATTTTCGGGACACCCTGTATTTGGATAAAAAATAATAAAAACCGGTCAATTGCGTGTCCAACTCGAGGACCGAGGGTTCTGCATCTACGTACTCGTAGTATTTGTATGAAATAGAAACCCAATATAGTTTAGCTGTTGCTCACTAACTCCATGATTTAGAAACACATTCGTACGGGACTATTCCCAATCTCTTTAAAGTAAATACCCTTATCTTCAACCTTAGTACTAAGACATTCCCAAGTCTAAAGTATTATTTTTGTCTTTATAAGTTTCTGAAATAAAGGGGAGATAGGGGAATCTAAAAATAATAAATATACGTGTTACAAAATAATTCGTAAAAATGAAAATATAAAAATAGTGTCAACCCTTAATAACGTCAGTTCAGTATCTTAGGTATACTCGTACAGTATACTAGGGTTGACACTACTTTCGTAATTTCTTTTTTATGGATTATTTTGTAACACGTTGTATAATTATCCTGTTCAAGATCAAATGAGATGGGTTCTAATAGTCCTCAGACTGAATAGAAGAAAGCACCTACTCATCATTCATAATTTATAAACACCTTAAATTAATTCGGTTAATTCTTATTTGATCCGGTACTAAGATCTGTCCCATCTAAATATCCCATTACACCTTCATAAATGGACCAGAAAAAACCCAATTTCACTCCTCCTCGAGAAAAAACTTGTACAGTCCATCAGTTAATAAATAAGTACTTTGCCGCCTGCCCCGCGGCCATTTCGTTCTCAAAATTAAAAATAAATTCAAAATTGGGTGCGGTGTCACTTTCGGAGGGAAATTAAATACTTTTATAACAGTGAAATAGCGTAACTTTAGATAGAAAAAGTTGGGGGTAGCCGTAAACACAATTAGACAGGGGCTCTCACTCGATTGGGCTGGAACTTTTTAAATTTCCCCTTCGCAGGAAACCTTTATTAATCAAAAACTCAATTAAATGCTCCTCTTTATGAAGCGATGTATTTTGTTTTGTTCCGGCGCTTTCCATCGACTTAGAACAAATACGAGAATTGATTAAGGAACGAAATGAATTAAGTATATTGTTTAAGTTCAGATTTTGATGGAATCGTTTCCGTTTAATGCAATTGTTTGGCTCGGATACAACTACAAATAATATTATAAATGTGAATGTGAAAGTAACAAGTAATTTTCCCCCGTGTGGTTGCCGGGTTAGAATAGTACCACTCCATGTCTTCCCGTGGATGTCGTGAGATGCGACTAAGGGAATAAAGGCTTGTAGTACTGTTAGGCGATGGGCTTGCAACCTGTCACTAATACACTGGTAAACATCTTAGCCTGACTGTGCAAAATGTGGTTACAGAATTATCATCAAGTTTAAAGTTGTTGGTATTTCTGTAGCTCTGCCTACCCCACTCTGGGAATGTAGGCTCATGGTAACGAGTTCGACGCGGACGGACCCGCGGGAAACAGCTAGTATTATTGTAAAAACATTATTTTTCTTTGTTTGCTTATTGGTCCTCTATATGCTTTCGAAGGAAAAGTAATGCGATTTCACTAATACCTGCTCCCTATTCCACCATCTTGACATTGACCCATGACAGGTGACAATCCAGTATACATTGCAAAGTTAATACGCTGATACTTCTTTGGGTTTCATATACACAGCGCCATGTACACTGAAATGTCACCTGTCACCTGTCACTGTCGGTATGGTGAAATAGGGCTGGATAGGGCTGGAATACTGAGCACGATGATAATGATCAAAAAATGGTTGCAAATTGCAGAGGCATGATACCTATGTATATGGTATAGTTTTCTTTTATATCGCTGTGTTTGTCTGTTGTGTTGGAAATAAATATTTTAAAGCTGATTGGACGAGAGAGAGTGCTCCAGAGCCCTGTTTCAGCTGGTTTCAGAGCTCATACATTATGAATGGTAGGTACCGGACGTACTAGTCCATCAAACATAGCTATAAATAAATAAATAAATATCAGGGGACAATCTCACACAAATTGACCTAGTCCCAAACTAAGCTCTAGGCTTGTACTATGGGTACTAGACAACGATAATAAACATACTTAAATAGAGAAATACATACTAAAATAATTAGAAAACACCCAAGACTCAGGATCACACACAAATATCTGCCGTTACCGGGATTTGAACCCAGGACCGCTGGCTTCGGAGGCAGGGTCACTCCCACCTAGGCCAACGTGCCGTCAACCCACTACAAACCACTTGGTAAAATAAAGTTACCGTACCCATTAATGATTGACAGCGCCATCTAGTTTTCTATGGAGATAGATGGCTTGATTTCTTATTGATAGGAGGATCAAATTAGTTGAACTGTTGCATAGTTATTTCGCGACACCGCCGACAGGTGTCACTATTCTTAAATTAGGTATAAATGTAATTGCTCCATTCATTGGTATTTATTTATTTATTTAATTTAGTGGTGGTAGGACCCTGTGCAGGGTCCGTCCGGATTGCTACCACCATCTTATCCATTAACCACCCGCCAAGCAACAGTGTTCGCATTGTTGTGTTCCGGTGTGGGGATAAGACAACCGGTGAAATTACTAGCATAGAGGCATTCCATCTTAGTCCTCAGGGTTGGCAACGACGGGTTGGGTTGGGGTTGTTGGATTATAGTCTTGAGAATTCAAATGTCTATGGGTCTCAGTTTCCACTTACCATCAGGTGGCCTGAGTGCTCGTGTGCCTTCCCCTTAATATAAAAAAAAAAAAAAAAAATCGGTGAGCCAACGAAGGAATATGCGAACTATTAATATAAATAAGAATCGAAACAATCCGCTTATGACGGTAACTAATCACTTCATCGAATGTAATTTCATCGAACGTTTTTTTCTGCTGAAACCATAATGTTTTCAAGGTATCTTGAACATTAATTACGCAGCTTAGGTTACGTTAGATGTTTATGACATGTAACGTCTTAAACCGAAATAAATTCACACAAGCAATGAATTCCTAAACAGGTAATCGAACTTATAGCCGTATATTTTAGTACTTTATCGGTTTAACGTATTAAAGTGAGAGTGATTTAAATTAAGTATATCAATCACAACGACAAGGTACTAAAATGTAAAAAAACACAACAGCTACTTATGAATTTGACCGTACTTACTGGCGGTTAAGAAAATTAATTTCATTCTCCTCGCGTATACAATAATGCTGTAAGTATACCTACCCGTATTTTTTCGGTCTAAGAGTGAAAAAAACGTATCCAACGACTTCTTGTAATTCTATATGAAAAAATATCTTTAAAACTGTCAGTGACATAATCAGTCCTAAAGGACATTATTTGCACACTCTGTGGCCCAGAAATCCATTTGGTTAATCACGATAAGTATTCATTAAAATATTTTAACCTTACATTTGAAAGAATTAACAATTTAATCTCATGCCAACACAAGCTTGACAGCTGACCCCAAAATATGATATCCTTTACATAATCCATGATAATTCTGCCCCACAGAGATAACCTTTGCTTGAATATGAGGCACAAACCCTTCTAATCTTACGTCCAGGCCTGGTAAATCCGCGTTTGTGATAAAACACCTCTTTCTGGCGCGGCCGAGTAACTGCGCGAATTAATCACTTGTTTCTTTCTTGATGGGTATCTACGGGTAACAGACCCGTCGAGCAATTTTAGTGTTGGTAGGACCTTGCTGCGGCAAAGTGCGTGGTGGCATTAGTCCTTTCGGCACATAAAATCATCATCATTATCGTCAGTGTGCAAGAACATCGTACCTATCTTGTCTAGGGGACACGGTTTCTGTATGAGAACGAATCGAAAGTATTGAATGTGGTTGTCTTTCACCGTCATAGGTAAATATAAATATTTTTATTTGCCTCTTGTGACTATTCTTAGTTTTGACACGGTTTTCCTGCTTGGTATTTTTATATTCGTAGTCATATGCAATATAAAAAAAAATTGTTGACTGTTAAGTTTCTTGCGGCATTTCTTCTCAGCAGTGGTCTCCTCTTGGTCTAACATCTTTTATCTAATCTTTGATCATGCTATCTTTTTCCAAAAAACATCCTCCAATCATTACATTTTCCTGGTGTAGACATGTAAAGGTCCCAGAGCTACCTACTCTAAATGCATCGCGGTAGACCACTGGGGTTATAGTGGGTTAATCCCTCATAACCCTTCCACTCCCCAACCAGGCATCTTACTTAGATTTCCCTAGAAAAAATAAGGTCTTGCGCAGAGCCTTTATTGCTGGCTACCATCTTATCCTTTAACCTATCGACAATCAGCATCAGTGTTCCCATTTTTGATAATACAACGGATGAAATTACCAGCGTGGAGACATTAATTGTTTTTATGCTATATCTCTTTTTGTCAAAGTTGCATGCCCCCAATGATGTAATGGATAATTTTGGCAGTGCATGCACTAACTTGCCTAGTGATATTATAATCAACTGTAATACCTAGTTTTAAAATTGTCCTTAAATGTTTGCAATACCCTGACAGGGTCCCATGGTCCTATCATCTTGTGTATCATGTGTGCAACTATAAAACAACCAGCACGGCTTCCTATGGAAGTGAAGCAAAACCGCAGTATTCCCGTTCGCGGGGTGCTGCCATCGACGTGTCCCAACCAGGACAAGGATGGTTTTACCCGGGTGAAGACGAAGAAGAAGCCCGCCCCGAACAACTTGTGCGGCACCGCACTGACCGGACCGAACCACTTACTGTATCCTGCTACTCCCACGACGCAGTTGTACGTGCCCCGATTATATTACTCTACGGAAGCAAAGGACCTCGTTGAATATGTACTAGTTAAGACCGGAGTTACCATGAGGATCGAGAGGTTAAAACACCGCTACAAGGTTAATTTTAAGTCCTTTGTGGTGAGGGCACCTACCAATGATCTAACGACCTTTTTTCATGATATTTTCAGGCTATCTCTAGCATTAATTACGTAGGTTAGGTTAGACTTGTAACCACCAAAAGAAACTCATACGGCGAGAAATATCTTTCAACGAAATGGAAATTCGGAGTAGTTGAAAGGTGTTTCGATACCTCTAGAATATGAGGAAATAGTACCCGTTGGAAAGAGCCACGTAATTAGATTTGATTACATTTATTTAGTATGTTTTGAATAAGTGGAGAAAAAGAGTGTTAAAATATTATTCTTCCAACACATCTTAATTTTGGTATACACTTCTATCTTATATTTTTCAAGTACAGGCCTAAGTGCTTCAGAATATTAAACGAACAGGGCTAGGATTCTACACGGTAATAACAACCTCGTCTTTGACGTGTTTCCGTATTGTCAAAATTTTGATAACTCTTATGTCATTTACAATAATGGCTACTGTGACATTAACGATATTAAAACACATCAAACGCGATATCGTTATAACGCAGTAAAATAGAGGCCCTGGTTAAGCTTATTAATAAAATTTTATTCTTGCTGGTATCTATAGGTACTAAAAAATGTTTATTGATTTAAGCTCTTTTGTATTATCAAAAAAGCTGGTTTTGAAGAAATCGATGCATAAATTGTCCATTACCAACTTTACATCATAATAAATAACATATTACTTTTTTTCTTATTAAAGTATTTTTATTTCTAACTGTTACCACGTGTATTTTTTATTTCTTCCTGTTTAACGCGTTTCGTCTAATTTCCCTCCGTGTGTACCCGTCAGTGCGAACCAAACAACCCTTTGTAGGCGTTTTAATGAAAAAACACAGTCCGTGGTCTTGCGTTATTAATGTGGCAAATTTAAGCCGCGCGGGACCCCAGGGTCCAAGAATTATATGTACCACAATGCCCGGGAGTAGAGGGAAGAAAATGGAAATATTCTGGATTTTTTGCCGAGTTTCGCTGCAGATTTTTCTCCTTGGAAGCGGCGAGAGCGGCAGTTTCTACACAAATATTTGCGTATGATTTTAAGCTTGAAACGGCGTCCGCAAAGTAAACTGCATATTCATAATATGTGTGTTCTCGTTTTACTCAGCCTTGCATTACTGGCGAAGAAAAAGGATTTTGTATTCTCAGCTGGTTTAGTTGAGTTTGGTTTTTAGGGTTCCGTCGTCAGCAAACCTTTTCGAGTATAGTGTCACCATTTTCGTCTGTCGGCGGTTTTGCTCAGAGACTCTTGGTACTACAAAGCTGTAATTTGGCGTAGTTATAGATTTAATTTAAACAAAGAGAGTTTTAAAATAACATCTGGAAAAAATCGGTTGTCTCCCATACAAGTTAACTTTTTATTTACTTTATGACATTGTGTAAGGTGTTTAAAGGGGGGTGTACAAGAACCAATTATACACCAAAATATGCTACGAAATTGTAAGTTCCGAAAACACTTTCAGTGATTACTCAAAAAGTCGGTGAAACGCTGTTATTTTTATACAAATAGACAAAGACAATTTTCATCTCAAACTCGTTCAAAACGAATAAAGACGTTTAGTATGTTTGCAAACAAAGTAGGTATACATAGGTAAGGTACATGAAAATAGTGGTTTCATGACTGGTTTAGGGTGAGGGCGATGAAGGCGTAAGTCCAGGGACTGGACGACAGCGGGCGGCGGCGATGACAATCGATTTCATAGTGTTATTTATATGGAAGTGACGTCTCACGCCATTTATAATATTACAGATACGAGTAAACATGAGTGAATGTTCAAGTAAAAGTCTATAAAAAATGTACATAATACTCCCATCATTATCAGACTTCAATTTAATGAGTATATTTATATTTAATTATAACATGTTTTTCGGCATATAGGTTATCTCTGTACATTCCAGGCATTATATGGACATTCTCCTTTGGAGGACTGTTAAGGAAATAGTGAACTCGAAAAGTGTCATTTTGCAGGCATACTGTAGTAAAAATCTGAACAATATCTTAAATAAAATGAATGACAAACTTACAAGGAAATCTATCCCGTCTAAGTAGACTTGATTGGTTGCTGAGATACGGGCGGCTACAGTGTTTACATACTAAAAATCATCTAAGACAGCACCAAGCTTGAAATAGAAAATTAGTTTATACCTTATTGCTTTTGAGATAGTTTGATGTGTTTGTAGTAATTATGGCTTTGGAATCCTACATTGAACATGGTCTGAAATGCGCTTGCCCGGTTTTACAAGTTAGATATACAAGTAAAATCTAAAAATGTTAAACATGGTAATATACCGAATTTGAGCTGACTAATTTGGTTAATATTTTTGAATTATTTGTTCCTTCTCTAATCGTACCATTTATTAGTAAACTTCAATACATTTCTCGCGTATCCCTTCATTTTTCACAATTTAATTTGCACTTATATCATTTGCCATAATGGTCACTGGCTATACCGGGTGTTGCCTGTAATAGGAGCAATAAATTGAGGGATCGTTTCTACTTTATAAACGTAGCAACATTGGTTCCACAACTTTTACAAAATATGTAATTTATTATTTGGGTTTTTTTCGAACAAACTAAATAGCATTTTCAATGTACTCCATCCAATAGTCTAGTTGACATCTACTGTCAGCCTACAAACTTCGTAGTTTTCGCAATACATTGCTGGCTTGGAAAATCTAAATTCATTAATATGTAGTAAACAACAAGTTATTTTCAAAAGTTATAAAATAAATGTTGTTACGTTTGTGGTGTGGAAATTATCCCTAAATTGATTGGTCCTATTACAGGCAACACCCGGTATATAACCTTTAATTTTCCTAATATCACATATCATAATTTAATTTCCCATAAAGACATTTTTTCTGAGATCGTAAACCATTAAAGTAATTTTTACGTTAATTTTTTATGTCATCGTATAGAGCCCAATAGGTTAGGTTAGATTCGTTTTATTACAATTCTAAATAGTTCAAGGTTTCAGAAAAAATGCCTTTATGGCAAATGAATGTTATGGCACATGATTCATATGGCATAGAAAATTATATCATATGAATTGTATAATTCGGTCAAACGTTAGAGAACCCATTTCTCGTTTAACCTTAGCACTTCGCTGTTTTAACTAAGTGCTGTTATGGGCTAGCGTGCTAGGTGACAAGATAATTACATGTTGGAGCTAAACGGAGGCTGGCAGGAATTAACGCGGGATGAAATCCGGTTACCGCTGATCTGATTATCTTCAAACTGTGAGGCAAATGAGTTGATACAGCCACTAGCTCGACACTTAAGTGCTCTCACGTACGACGTTGTTAAAAGTGAACACACAGTGACAACATAACGTATATGACGAAGAAAAACACGTGTTTTGACTAGGTTAAAGGTATTGTCGTCGTCCAAAATGGATAAAGGGACGAAGTACCGGTTTTGGCCATCTTTGTATACTTTGATCCACTGTAAATTTAAGTAAATAAATATATTAATCTTATTTAAAATCTAACTAGCGACCCGCCAGAATATTCGCCCGCTGCAAAAAAAAAATCTTGACTTTTTTTTTTTTTTTTTAATAAAAAGTATCCTATGTAACTTCTTGTACCTCCCAGAATATGTGTACAAAGTTTCATGATGATTCGTCAAGTAGTTTTTCGTGAAAGCGTAACAAACATCCACGCTTTCACATTTATAATATTAGTAAGGATTGTACATACATACATAGATACATAACATCACGCCTTCATTCTCAGAGTGGGGTATGCAGAGCTACAGAAATTGTAATACATATATACATACCTACATAACATCACGCCTTCATTCTCAGAGTAGGGTAGGCAGTGCTACAGAAATACCAACAACTCAAAAAAGTTTTTTTTTGTAATTCTGTAACCACATTTTGCACAATCAGGCTAAGATGTTTACCAGTGTGTTATTAGTGTCAAGTTACAAGCCCATCGCCTAACAGTCCTACAAGCCCTTATTCCCTTACGACATCCACGGAAAGATATTACATGAGACCCGGCAACTACACGTTTTTTAGTATTTATTTTTTTCAGAGTTTATTAAAAATAAAAGTTGTCTTTCCTGTGGTCTATAATTAAAAGCTTATGTGCATGTAAATTATGTTTAATATGATAGGTCTAAAGCAGTCCTGACGCCGTTTATGTAAAAACGTTAACTTTCGATGAGTCTACAGCAAAGACGATATCCTAAATCTGTGTATGACTCTCAGATACTAAATTTTAAGTTTTGAGAAGAGTTAATAATATCACAAATAATAATATCACGGGATAATGTCACACAAATTGACCTAGTCCCAAACTAAGCTCTAGGCTTGTGCTATGGGTACTAGACAACAATAAACTTACTTATATAGAGAAATATATACTGAAATACATAGAAAACATCCAAGACTCAGGAACAAATACTCGTGCTCATCACACAAATATCTGCCCTTACCGGGATTTGAACCCAGGACCCCTAGCTTCGTAGGCAGGGTCACTCCCAACTAGGCTAGCGTGTCGTCAGTTACCAAGTACAAGCTCGTGGAGTGCTCTGTGGGGATCACTCGAACGCAGGCGATACTAGTAATGACGTCGTTAGTCGTCTACAAATGGCTATGAAATACGACGTTTGTATAAAGCCTGGGCCTGTATTATTCTACTGCATTATAATTACATTGCGTTTGACGTGTTTCAGAATCGTTTATGACTCGGACGCCATTATTGTAAATAACATAAGAGTTATCAAAACGTTGACAATACGGAAATACGTTAAAGACGGTATCGTTATTACCGTATATCCCAGCCCTGTTGGTTTGTGCGCCTGTTAGCATATTTTTTTTACTCACTGACACTACGCTCTGTCATGTGACTCTTTGAAGCAGTTCACTTCGAACTAATTATAAAACGGACTTAACAGAAGCGCGTGGAGCTAACCCCAAGTGCTTCTGTTTAGTACACAAGAGAAAATACTTTTTAACACAGTTGCTCAAAAAGTGGTACTTTTTGTAGCTGTATATCGTGCGGAAAGTTGGATATTACGCACAAGTGCGTTAAAGTTTTCTATTTTTTTTTTATATAATTTTGTTTCAACTTCCAAGCCGTGCATCTAACCAAAGAGTTTGCATGTTCAACCACTTTTTGATTACGTCATTTAGCATTAAGACTATACATAGGTAATATAATTTAAAATATTAAAATGAAATACATACACACATAAAATGCATCTAGGTAATATTAAAAAAAACAGCTCTCATCAAGATGGCTGAATCTGAATTAGTATTACGAATGATTAGATAGTTGCGTATTAAGGTGAATTCACATTACACCATGCAGAAACCGGGCACAGCCCAGTACGGCGTAATGTGAATCCACCTTTATGCATTACCGCTGGTAATGCATAAAGGTGGATTTAAATTACTGTGACTTTTTAATTAAATTACTGTGACTTTTTTTTGGCTGAATGGTCACAACCGTTGCTATTTCATAAAGTCTGTGTCAATTAAAAGTAAAATTGTCTCTTGTAATAGGGGTGAAGCCATTAATAAATAAACTATAAACCGGCGAGTTATGTTGTTCCGTCAGAATTTAAAAAGAACATTTCAAGGCGTGAGTTTTCAATAAGGTACTATCAGAAATTTGGGACCCTGATCCACCATAAAATCCAATCCAATCCAATCCAATCTAGTGGTAGTAGGCCCTATGTAGGGTCCGTCCGGATCGCTACCACCATCCTATCCATTAACCACCCTTCAAGCAACAGTGTTCGCACTTTTGTGTTCCGGTGTGGGGATAAGACAACCGGTGAAATTACTAGCATAGAGGCACTCCATCTTAGTCCTCAGGGTTGGCAACGCATTTGATGTCTTAGGATTATAGTCTTGAGAATACAAATGTCTACGGGTCTCAGATTCCACTTACCATCAGGTTGCCTGAGTGCTCGTGTGCCTTCTCATTAACGAAATAAAACGGTGTTTTAGTGAGTTTAAAAAACAATTTGTTGTCACTTCTTACGACTTGAATTATACAGACAGAATTGTGACAGAGTTCAATGATGGGTCTAGGTTATATTGGGCAGAGTACATAGCTTGTTGCGACGTACAACTCGACAATGAACATTTTGACATTCTACCATGCGCGTATGCATTCTATACTGAAGATAATGCCATTGGTGCAAACAAAAAGAAACCGGCCAAGAACGAGTCGGTCTCGCACAAAAATGATTCCGAACCACGATATAATATTAAACACGTTTTCAATAAAATACATGTTCTGTTCTGTGAAATTTTGAACTGTCTATCTATTACGGTTCACGACATACTGCCCGCTGAGAGACAAACTGATAAACAGAAGGACAGATGGAGAGCAAAGGGTTAGTAATAAATAAGGACCCTTTGGCACCCTTTGGGTACGGAACCCTATAAGACGAGGGAAACATGAAAGGGTCATATTCAATGAGTAACTAAATATTACTTTAGATTACATAGTCAATTATAGAAATGACAATAAAGACTACAACAACATTTTTCGAGGCCTAGTCAACATTTTTCTTGGCTAATCCGTTTTCTTGATTTGCCAAGGTCATCCATCAATTGAGACTTCTTGTGACGGGTCTTCATTTTAGAAGACTTTTTGCGGGACATAAATGTGGAGTCTACAAAAAAGTACGAAATTCCAACAGAATAATAATAGCATAGAGACATTCCATCTTAGTCCTCAGTATTGGCAACGCTTTTGAAGCTTTACGATTGCAGCTTTAGTCTTATAATGCAAATGTTTATGGGTCGCAAAACCCATTTACTATCAGGCGGCCTGTGTGCTCGTTTGCTTTCTCTATAAAGTATAAACCCTGCAAGAGGCCAAGAGCATATCAGACCATGTTCAGTGTAGGGTTTTGAAGCCGTTAAGTACTACAAACAACAAGCGCTTACCATAACTACCGTATCAGCTGCGGCTAGTTTCATAGCATCTGCAATCATGTTAAATCCGTAAAAATGAGATTGTATGACTACTGTGGGGCAAGTTGCATTCGACAATCGTTAGCGATTATGTTTCGATTGAATAATGTATAGAAATGATGTAAGCCACTGAGATAGTACCACGTGACTATCTCGGTGGCTTACGTCAATTACATGCATTTTTCAATGGAAACATAAGCGCTAACAATTGTCAAATTCAACTTGGCTAGCCCCACGGGGTAGTTAAATTAAGTTAGTCAACTTTCAATTACTATTAATTGTGGCTGTTACGGTGCTTATGACTTGTATTGGTAGCAATAATTTAGCTAACATGCCAAATTTGGATACCGTTATTGCTATTGCGGTGTTTATGTCTTGCGGCTGATGGTGAAATTGGCTATTACTGTGTTTACGCTAAATAAAATCTCGGTAATGTAATTCGATATTTCTCAAATTGGAATTTATAGATCTCATTACGCATTCCGAATAATATGTTCTAATCTAACTCATTTTCGTCAAAAATGCCTGTTACGGTTGTTTAGATTTGCGCGGCAGAGTGTTTAATAGGAACTCATAATAAATTAATATTATATACTAGATTTGGCAACTCCTTTCGCGTAGAATTCGTTTATTGCTACTCTCTCGAGAACTATAAAAGTTTTTGGGATAAAACTACCCTATGTCCTTTGCCGGGACTCAAATTATCTCAATACCAAATTTAATCTAAATCGGCTCAGCGGTTTAAGCGTGAAGAGCTGACAAACAGACAGACAGACAGACACACTTTCACATTTATAATATTATATAGTATATTAGTATGGATTTATTGACATTCATAGCAAGTTAAATTTGGGTAAATATACCTTTGTTTATTTTAGTTTTATACTTATTTGCCTATTCGTAGTGATTAATCATTTCTTTATCGCCCAAAAGTTATCCAAGGGATAAGTTCGCCTTGTCATCCCTGCTATATTTGTGTGGGTTTTATAATTGTCATGAGTGTAATTAAGTGCTTACATAAATACAAATAAGTAAACAATATATTAGCTAAAAGCAAACAAATGTTTTATAAGTCAGTGCAAGCCTTAAACCATCAACAAATTATGCATTAACATTAGGGCAATTAGCGTGTACAGTGCATCAAGTAGATGCAATAACTCAAGCATCCGCACTTCGCATCGAGACCGCAAGTGTGTACTAGACTCCAGTTGCAGTTGCAGTGGGATCACTCGATACCAGCCCGTAATGACATGCTCGTGTCGCTGCAAATGACCGCCTAGAGAGCAATCGGTTTACACTTTCGAGAGGCTCGTTATCGCGTTTTCAATTGAAGGTTACGTTCAGCAATTATGATGATGATAGTTTAAAAATTACACTAGCCCGTTTAGTTGCCGGGTTAGAATAGTGCCACTCCATGTCTTCCTGTGGATGTCGTAAGAGGCGACTAAGGGAATAAGGGCTTGTAGTACTGTTAGGCGATGGGCTTGCAACCTGTCACTAATACACTAGTAAACTTCTTGGCCTGATTGTGCAAAATGTGGTTACAGAATTATTAACAAGCTGTTTTAGAGTTGTTGGTGTTTCTGTAGCTCTGCCTACCCCACTCTGGGAATGAAGGCGTGATGTTATGTATGTATGTAGTTTAAAAATTAAATTTCTGAACGATGTTCGGGAATAAAGTAAATTGTTTTAGAGCCATCTTAGAAATGCCGTGGTGCTTTTATGTTTTTCTTGATATCTCACTATTTTCTTTGTATCACTATTTTACAAATGTAAATCATTATAAACCTTGCATTTTTTACTTTTTTTAATTACAAAAAAAACGGACAAGAGCATGCTCAGTGTAGAGTTCCGAAGCCGTTATTAATAACACAAAAAATATCTTAAAAAATAACAAGTATTCAAACGAAATTTCAATTTAAATTTATTTAAGTCTACTTAGTCGTGTTAGTTATTGTTTTAATTTTGTTATATGTGCTTTCATTTACGATATTTTTCAGTTATTTAGTATTTATAGTTTTCTGTCGGGGGTGAGGTCCCGTTACTCATTCGAAATTGCCACTTTTACTTTGGCACAGACACGGTCCCCAAATCTAAAAATTGATAATGACATGCACATAACAGTTTTTTTAATAGCTATATAACAATATAATATTATCACACGATGTGTTCTTCCTCTAAATTTTACACAAATTCTTTTACCATCCAGGCGATAAGGTTATGGAATGCTTTGCCTGTGGAGGTACGACGTGCTAAGTCTGTTGCCATTTTTAAAAGCAAGCTAAAGGAACATTTTTTATCACTTCCGTAGTTTTTCTAGTATTTCCTTTACTTTTTTCTTTGTTCTATCTCATGCTTTGTCTGTTGTCATTGTTTGGCTGTTTTGGAGGATGTGTGTATGTATAGATTATATAGATGTATAATTATATGTATTTAATATGTATTTATTAAATTATTTACTTTATGTATTTATATTTAGTCTATTTATAAATAGTTCTAATTTCAAAATTGAAATAATTTAATTGTTTCTTGTAGTTATTTAGTTTGAGTTCTAATCGAATTAGTTTACACCGCCTGCCATGAATTTGTGTCCTCAGTTATTTCTCTTACAAGGTTGTCTGGAAGAGATCGCTATTTAGCGGTAAGACCGCCTGTTGTATACCTATGATTTAAATGTACTGTTCCATGTTCTGTGTTTATTTTTTAATTTTTGGTGTTCAATAAAGAGTATTTGTTTTTTGTTTTTGTTTTGATGTAGTAACGAAAAAAATATAATATACCCTTGCGTAAGTGTACAGAACTTCACTTTTGTTAGGTACTTTGATAGTTTCTAAGAAAATGTATACAGATTGATAGACATGGAAATAACATAAGGGTTGCTAGTTTGACTAAGGAACCCTAAAAACTAAGCTGACAGCCAACAATACTTTCCTAGAGCATACCGTTTTGTTTTAATCTTGTCGCGGCGTTGCTCGACACGTATTAGTGATAGATTTATGTATAGGGAAAAAGGATAAAGACGAACACTGGTAATAGAGAAGTGCTTTTATTACATTTGACGACACGGTGGCCTAGTTGGAAGTGACCCTGCCTTCGAAGCCAGCGGTCCTGGATTCAAATTCCGGTAAGGGCGGAGGGTAACATTGCCCACCCCAAAAACCACCTTTAATATTTCATTATTTTGTTAAATAAATCAGGACTAAGCTACTTATATGGTGCTAAAAATATTTAACCAATTGAAGATTACCACTAAAATACTTACAGTTTTAAGGGTGGGTATCGTTACCCCCTTGGGCTAAAGTATCCCGAGTTTACGGTATTTGTGTGATGAGCGCGAATATTTTGTTCCTGAGTCTTGGATGTTTTCTATGTATTTAAGCATTTAATTCTCTAAATAAGTATGTTTATCGTTGTCTAGTACCCATAGTACAAGCCTAGAGCTTAGTTTGGGACTAGGTATTTTTTTTATTTATTTATTTATTTTTACACCCTAATAACATGCTATTGTACTCTTATTGTTTTTGACCCGGCCGCCATGCTGCCCTGCTAACACAAAATGCAGTATCTCAGATAAAACTCCTGTAGCAAACGCAACCTTATTGCTAAGGATATAGGGTTGAATCTGCTTTGGTTGTTGACTTTGAGATACTGCTTATTGGCTTAGGACGTTTTCAATACGATAACATGTCAACTGCAATTCTACCAAGTAGTGGAATGAAGCTTTGGCGATGCGTTTGCTTACGATGTCTTCGTGTAGGCATGTCTAAATAGATAGGCTGGTTTGTAATCTAGGGTTTAAAGTATTAAAAAGAGGTATTGTTGTCAATTGGCTAAACCGATAATATACTTGAAGACCGGTATTAATTTTACCGCTAATCAGAGCTTTAGCGGTATAAATAGTGAAGGTCAATGATAACCGGTTATACGTCATTTAAAACCGGTAGGCAGAAAACCGGTAACGATCCCTGGTTTCTCCATTAGAATTTAGAATGCTTCATTGTCACAAAGTAACTTAGGATATGTTTTATTTTTCTAGGCGGATGGAGTCGCGGGTAACAGCTAGGGTAATCAAAACCGGACAAGAGCATGTCGGGCCATGCTCAGTGTAGGGTTCCGAAGCCGTTAAGTACTACAAACATAAAAATCAACAAGTAATAACTAATTTTCTATTTAAAGTCAATTAGTACCGTCTTAGATGATTTTAGTAGGTATAAACACTTTAATCGCCTGTATCTCAAGAACTAATGATGTGTACTTAGTCGTGATAGTTTTTTTTTTAAATTAGTTATATGCTCTTTCATTTAAGTTTTTTTTCAGATTTTTAGTATTTGTACATACTTGGCGAAACTATGAGGGTTCCTAGTTTGACTACGGAACCGTAATAAAGGAAAAACGCCGTGAGGCAACCTAAACTAAGCTCCTCTTGAATCACTGGATATAAAAGTAGCCTATGTTCATCAGGGATACTGTCGGCTTCTAATGGTAAAAGAATTGTTGAAATTAGTCCAGTAGTTTCGAAGCCTATTCGAAACAAACAAACAAATATTTCCCATATATAATATTAGTATAGATTAGACTTATACAGAGTGTTTTTTTTAAATGGGACAGTATGGGGAAATCCGAATCTAAAGGAAATAGAGGAAAAGTGTCCAAGGAGACATTAGGTGTTTTTTTATGTAAACAAATTTGGCTCATTAAAATTTTTGGTCAAGCGTGAGTTGTTCTTAAAAAATTATAAAGTTGGTAATTTTTTTTTTTTGACGCGGGTCGACTCTGTTTCATGTAAGGATTATTTCATTGTATGGAAAGAAAAAAATCTGAACAGTAGAAGTTGGTCAAATTTAATGAAAACTAATCTTCATACAATTGCAGTATTCGCCTTTTAATATTGTCACAAGTGCCTAGGCGTGTAAAAAAATATTTAAAATTATTCCATTTTTAAATTTCGATAATCGATAAGAGCTCCAGATGATTCAAGAGAAGAAAATTTTTTTTAATCTTCGTAAACATCATGGCACGCGATAGTCTTGAAATTATAAAAAAAAGAATTCAAATTTGGAACGTAAGTTATTTCTGCAGCAAAGAATTCAAATTTGGAACGTAAGTTATTTCTGCAGCTGTGATTTTGTTTCCAATCAGTTCATGCTTGTAATTTTATTCATCATGGCGTTAACTAATTCACATAAAGTTGATTTGATTGAGGCGTATTTTCTTAATTATCGCAGTAGAGATAATGCACTTAAGTGGTATCAAGAACGCTATCCTGACCGTGTAGTACCGAATCGCAAGATATTTGATAGTTTAATAAAGAACCTAAGACAGGAAGGCTGTTTCAAACCTAAGCGTAAAAGGCCGACGATAGTCAATAGTGAGTTCATAACTATTGCCGTATTGGGATATTTTGAAGCATATCCAAAAGCTTCGTTACGGGAAGCAGCTGAAACTATCGGTATTCATAAATCAACTGTAAGGAAGATATTGAAGGCTCATAAATACAAGTGTTACATAGAAGGTCGACTTGTACAAGCGTTACTACCTGGAGATAAAGACCGCAGGTTACATTTCTGTAATTGGTATGTGGCTCAGACTATTAGAAATAGATGTTTTCCTAATTTTATTATTTGGACTGATGAATGCAACTTTTCGAACAATGGCATGTACAACAGGAGAAATAACCATTACTGGTCAAAAATAAATCCGCTAAGAACTACAGAAACCCACAACCAAATCCGATTTTCTTTTAATTGTTGGTGTGCGATATTACATAACAGAATTTTTGCTATCAAAATTTACCAAGGAACGCTAAATAGTGAAAAATATCAGGAAATCTTGAACATGGCTGCAGATTTAGTAGATGAGACTATTAGCTTAAGGAACTTTGGTAAGATAATCTACCAACAAGATGGTGCACCAGCCCACAACAGTAGGGCAAGTAAACTGTGTTTGGACGAGCAGTTTCCAAACCGTTGGATGGGTACATATGGGCCGATAAAGTGGCCCCCACGATCGCCCGACTTAACGCCATTAGATTTTTTCTTATGGGGTTACCTTAAGGGTCGAATTTATGAATCCCGATACAACTCCGTACAAGAATTAAAAGATGCTGTTTACAACACTTTAAACACAATTCACCATAAGTCTCTGTTAAATGCAACTAGAAGTGTCTTGAAGCGTGCTCGTACCTGCATAAGACAAGACGGCGGCCACATCGAACATTTACTCAAGTAATAAACCAACTGTATGAAGATTAGTTTTCATTAAATTTTTTACACGCCTAGGCACTTGTAACAATATTAAAAGGCGAATACTGCAATTGTATGAAGATTAGTTTTCATTAAATTTGACCAACTTCTGCTGTTCAGATTTTTTTCTTTCCATACAATGAAATAATCCTTACATGAAACAGAGTCGACCCGCGTCAAAAAAAAAATTGACCAACTTTATAATTTTTTAAGAACAACTCACGCTTGACCAAAAATTTTAATGAGCCAAATTTGTTTACATAAAAAAACACCTAATGTCTCCTTGGACACTTTTCCTCTATCTCCTTTAGATTCGGATTTCCCCATACTGTCCCATTTAAAAAAAACACTCTGTATACTTAAGTGTTAAGTGTTAATCTATAAGACCTTTGTGAGACCTGCCGTCATGTATGGATAAGAATGTTGGGCCTTAAAGGTGACGGATGAAAAGAGACTGCATGTTACGAAGATGAGAATGTTGAGGTGGACGTGTGGGGTGACGAGGATGAACGGAATAAGAAATGAGTATATTAGAGGAAGCCTGAAAGTAGCACCTATCATCGACAAAGTGAGATCCCATCGTCTTGCGTGGTATGGGCATACATGCATAATATATGACCAAAGGAGTATGGAAGAGACGAGGTAGGCGAAGGAAAAGGTGGATGGGCTGTGTGAGAGGAAAGAAGTGACGAGATGACGAGTGACAGGGAGGTATGGAAGAAAAAGGTATGCTGCGCCGACCCCAACTATATGGGATAAAGGAAAATAAATTGATGACTTAAGTGTTTAAATTTCAAAATAGTATTTTAACATTTTGGCCGAAAATTACAGTGGCCAAAAACGGTACAAAGATGGCCAAAACCCTACCTTATCTAATACCGAAACATTTCGAGTGTCCCAGCCACTCTAGCCGACCGAGTCTCAACATGTCGCTCTTCGATACGACAATTTCGCCGCGCGCCCGCCATTATCCCGGTTCGAGTGTCCAATTGTCGGGTTCCAGGCGAGAGTGGACCGTGCAATTTGCATCCTCTGCATATTCAACTGTGATATAGCTACTTAGGACACGTGTAGGTTCTAATAACAGAGAACGAGCGTGCTTTAGGTACAAGGTGATGTGATTTAGTCTCTGTTATCGTAAGGAAAGTAAAGGAGTACCTACATAAGTCACCCGTAAATAAGTAAGTAAGTATTTAATTTATTCAGGGCAAATAAAATATGACAATATACAATGTGACAAAAGAAATAAAACATGCAAGTTACGGTAAAGAGGACACCCCTCAGCAATGTGCTGCAGCAAGCCCAAAATTAGTTTTTCTGGTTTTATTGATTCTGGAATAATTATTGTGTTTGGGTTTCCTCTTGAAACGCCTAAAAATTATTATTTTAATCATTAGCTTAAATATTAGCAGCTAAAACTATAAATTAGAGACTAGTTGGGAGTGACCCAGTGACCCTAACAGTGTTCTTTCTTGACTTTTTATTATCAAAACAGGCTGAATTCCAACTCATTTAAAAAAAAACCATGCATGTATGTGGTCTGTTGCGTTTATAAATACTCCACTACCTCGTATGTTCATAAGTTTTGAGACAAACTTTTTAGTTTATAAAATAAAGAAAATAATACTGGCACCTATTTTATATTCTTTTCAATTTTGAATTTGGAATGTTAGTGTGCTATTTGTATGTTTTGAAAATTCATTTCTTTTGTTTTTCTTGTGATGGAGGGAACGAAAGAATTGCGTGCGACTGTCATTTCACTACATATGGCGGGGAAAAAACCAATGGAAATTTTCCGTGACATAAAATGTTTTGGGGTAAGCCGCAACTTCGTATATTACACCATTAAACGCTACAAGGAGACTGATTCTTTGAAAGATCGACATAGGAGTGGTCGCCCGCGGTCTGTAAGGACGGCTGCTAACATCAAAATAATCAGAGAGCGACTTCGCCGAAATCCATGTCGCACCCAGAAAAAACTCGCTCTGCAGACTAAAATTTCGCGTATTTCAGTCAACAGAATATTGAAATACGATCTGAAAGTAAAGGCTTACAGCCGTAGAAAAGTTCATTTTCTAAATGATCGCCTTCGTAAATTACGTCGCGAACGTTGTCCGATGCTGCTTAAGAGACACGATGCGAAAAAGATACTCTTCACCGACGAAAAAATCTTTACGGTCGAAGAAAAGTTTAACCGGCAAAATAATAAAGTTTATGCCAAAAGCAGCAAAGATGTTCCTGCTACAGCACGAAATGTCTCGCGTGCCCATCATCCGGCGAGTGTGATGGTATGGTGGGGGGTTTCGTACGAAGGTGTCACTCCGCTCCATTTTTGCCAACAAGGTGTCAAGGTTAAAGCAAAAAATTATCAAAGTGACATTTTAGATACTGTAGTGAAACCCCTATCTAATACTTTATTTCACAACAAAGAATGGATTTTCCAGCAAGACTCAGCACCCGCACATAAGGCTAAAACGACTCAAGCTTGGTTAAGGGAAAATTTGCCGGGCTTCATCGCGGCGGAAGAATGGCCATCCTCCAGCCCTGATCTCAATCCACTGGACTATTCTTTGTGGACTGAATTGGAACTCAGGGCCTGCCAAAAGTCCCACCCAAACTTAGATTCTTTAAAGCGAGCCCTCATCAAAGCAGCGAAGGATATCCCACTGGAGAAGATTCGTGCCGCGATCGATGACTGGCCGGAACGACTAAAAGCTTGTATTAAAAATAGGGGTGGACATTTTGAATAGTAATTGCTTGTAGTTGTTAGTTAATGTCTAGTTACCATTATCTGTAAATTTTATAAATACAGCTTTATGCTTTAATTTTTTATATAATATTTATTTCGTCTCAAAACTTATGAACACACGAGGTAACATAGTCCATACGATTTCCTGTGTATTGGTACAGTTAGAGATGTAGGATTAATAAAGTTACATCTTCCACATAAGTAAAAAAAGTATTAGTTACTACATCCTATATTTGACGACACGGTGGCCTAGTTAGGAGTGACCCTGCCTCTGAAGCCAGCGGTCCTGGGTTCAAATCCCGGTAAGGGCAGATATTTGCGTGATGAGCGCGAATATTTGATCCTGAGTCTTGGATGTTTTCTATGTATTTAAGTATTTATTTCTCTATATAAGTAGGTTTATCGTTGTCTAGTACCCATAGTACAAGCCTAGAGCTTAGTTTGGGACTAGGTCAATTTGTGTGAGATTGTCCCCTGATATTTATTTATCGTCGTCTTACTTACTCAAACTCGTATCTGCATGTTTTTTTTTGCTGTTGGTAAACTTATTGCCTCAAAGTATTATACAATGAATATGAAGTACCCAACAGCAAAAAAAATGCAGATACGAGTTTCAGTAAGTAAGACGACGATATTCTACCTAGATATATAGGTACATACGTGTAGAAATAGCTGGCTAAGTAGGTGGGAACATGTAAAGAAGCAGTTAGCGCTTAACTAAAGCTAATTACCTAGTAAATGCCACCTAGCTAAAAATTTAAATTTCAGGTTCAGTTTCTTTAATTGTAATTAAGTTTTCGTGCATGGGTGGCACAATAGTTGCAACGAAGCAGAACATAACATAGAATATAATTACGATTTAAAATAAAACTTAACATAATTTTATTTATCTTTGCAATGAAATAACAAATTTAATGTTATCTCCAGTCCACGTTCTAACATATTCCAATAGCCTAAGCTGAAAATAGACTAGACTCAAGGTTCTCGGATATCCGATCTCCCTACAAGCTGGAGTCACCCAGGCCTTGTTATTCATAGAGTTTGACCAAAATCTGTCTTTAGCCGAATATTATAGGCCGAAAAATTTACTTTATGTGCAAAATATAAGCATTTAAAAATAGTCTATGAATGCTTGCACAACGACATATGTCGATTTAAAATCTTTTTATTTACCTTTTGTTTACAAGTATTGGTTCGATCCTCGCTAAGGGCAAATATTCAGGGGATTTTTGTTCCTGAGTCTTGGATTTTTCTTTGTATTAATAAGTATTTAGTTCTGTATTTAAGTATATTTATCGTTGTCTAGTATGTACATCAACGGGCTATATGAAAAGTTGTGTTCTGTCAACCAATAATCCATCATTTCTTGTTTATGAGAATTTGATGTTGGAGCACGATTCAAAAGTTTGTTGTGATAGGACTCATTATCTACGATAAGTACGCTATTCGGTTTATTACCTATTGTACAAGACTTATTCTTACTTTCAGACCAGGACTATGTTTTAGATTGTCCCAAAAAAACTTGCAATTAATTGAGATACATAAATAATAAATCCTTACTGTTTCATATTTTAAGATCGTTTAATCATACTGCAAACAAGGAGTTTTTATGTAAGTGGGAATATGAATCTACCAGCGAGTAAATAAACTTCAGTTACCTTCGCTCTTAAAAGCCATTTTCAAATTTAAAACAAATAAAAATTAACTTTATTGGCATTCTGCCCTGCTAAGCCAAATAGCAGTATGTCAAATAAGTCTCCTGTAGCAATCAAAACCTTATTACTAACAAGAGAAGGTTGAATCTACTTTGGCAATTGAATCTGACATACTGTGTTTTAGCTCAGGAGGGCAGCATTAAAGTATAGTTAAAACTAAATTGCCTTGATTGTGTATCTCCCGGGCATTTCTTACGAAGTTTGTAACTACTGAAGGACTGAAATTAAGAAACGTTAACTTTTCCGCTGAATTGCGAATATTAGCCATACTGTTAATAAGACAAATGGTGGAATCTCAGACAAACTCCTGTACCAAATGCAAGCATATTACTAACGGGTGAAAATTGAGTCTGCTTCATTTATTGAATTTGAGATACTTGGCGTTGAGAGTAGTATAGAAATGTACGACAAATTTTCGTAACTCAGCGGAAGAGTGACGGTTCTTTATTTTCAGTCCATAACTAGGTACAATCTTTCTAAAAACGCCCTCCTTTGGTACACAGGATTACATGAGTTTAACACGGGTCACCCAACAGTCGAGAGATCCCTTTGACACGTATAAAATCTTTTCGAATAATGTCTATTCCCATATATTGTTTTCGCATAAGATCCTTTTAGGCTGAAATTGCAGAATTTAATGAACGTATAATGCCTAGATTAGGTTAAATTAGATTATTTTCTTTTGTAAAAAACAGTTTTCGGCCGAAAGGTTTTATTCGAAAAAAAAATATTACAGAAACATAACGCGTAAAAAATGTGCTATCCAACATTGAACCAACAGTCAACACTTGTTAAACACCAAATTTTCGCCGGCGACTTAAGGCCGGAAATATTTCCCAAACCTACCCATCCCTACAGATAAGCTACACAACCGCACAAAATATCTCGGCGAGGGCACAAAGGCTTACAAAGGGGGTAGCCACAATGGCAGCGAGAGCTATCGAGTGTCCGACACAAACGTCTTTGGTCGCCTGTGTCGAGCCACTACACGACGTGGGTGTCAAGAATGTCGCTCGCTCGAATTAAAATGAAAATGGAGTATAGAGATTGTCAAATAAAGGTGTTTAGTTGTTTTACTAAGATAAGCACTTATTATAAACACAAACCTGATGAATGTCCGTGTGGTTGCAGGGTTAGAATAGTGCCACTCCATGTCTTCCCGTGGATGTCGTAAGGGGCGACTAAGGGAATAAGAGCTTGTAGTATTGTTAGGCGATGGGCTTGCACCCTATCACTAATATACTAGTAAACTTCTTGGCCTGATTATGCAAAATGTGGTTACAGAATTAAACAAGTCTTTTTAGAGTTGTTGGTATTTCTGTAGCTCTGCCTACCCCACTCTGGGAATGAAGGCGTGATGGTATGTATGTATGTATGTTATTGCTTTATAATTGTGTACTTATTGCATAGTATTTTTTTTTTTTTTTATTAGCCTATTTTGGTGTCCCACTGCTGGGCAAAGGCCTCCCCTCTTTTTCGCCATTCCTCTCGGTTAAGTGCATGCTCCCGCCATTCGCTTTGAAACGCGTCCAAGTCGTCCCGCCATCTCCTTTTTGGTCCGCCTCTGCTCCGGTAGCCATCTTGCGGAGTCCATTCGGTGGCAACCCTGGCCCACCGTTCCGGATGCTTTCGGCAGACGTGTCCAGCCCAGTCCCACTTAAGCCTAGCGGTCTTGTCACCCACATCAGCAATGCCAGTTTTGGAGCGCAGTTCGGTGTTTTTGATCTTGTCAGTTCTACGAACCCCGAGTATGCTGCGCTCCATTGCTCGCTGGCAAATCTTGAGTCGGGATTTTTGGGCTTCAGTCAATGACCAAGTTTGGGCACCGTAGGTTAGGATGGGTTGGCGATGAGTTGATGGGTTAATTGCATAGTTTTGTTCTTTGTAATTAATTATTTAATTGTAACTGTGTTTTAGCCGAATAAATTTTTCTTTCTTTCTTTTCTTTCTACCACATTATAAATTGAGAATAATATTTTAACAATACATAGCGTCGCTTAGCTAACAATACCGCACAAGTCAACATTCGCTGTATATCATTTTGAAGTTTTTCCGGTCAATCATTGATTTACGCGGTAATATAAGCTAACCGGCGATAGGTATACGAGTATGTCTCATTCCTTTGTTTTGCAAATATTTAAAAAAATAATAATACTGCGTTTGACGTGTTTTAGTATTGTTTAAAACTCGACGGCCTGTGAAGTACATAAGAGTTATCAAAACGTTGACAATACGGAAACAAGTCAAAGGCAATATCGTTTTTTCTGTCTAGAATAATAATATCAGCGCAGTTTTATATCTTCTCAAAGAGCGCTAAACAACGATAATCCACTCGAAGGGTTAGAAAAAATTTTGCGCTTTTGGTATGGGAGATTCTACTAGAAACACGTTAAATATTTTTTTGTCAATTTGTATAGCTTTGGGTCAACAAGATGCTTGTGCTGTAAAAAAATAAGATTGTAGTTACAACCGTTTGGCTGCAAAACCTGTGTGATAGACGACGGTCGGACAAACGAACATGTGAGTAATGAGCAATACCGTTTGGAATCTTTGGATACGGAACCCTAAAACATAGGTTATTTAGTGTCCCACTGCTCGGCAATGGCGGTCATTTCTCTTGTCATTTTATTTTATTTTATTTATTTTTATTTATTTATTGATACACCCACAGTGTTTACACAGATACATTTTAAATGATATTACAATCTTGCTTATTCTACTGGTAACACTAATAACAGGCGTATACAGCACTCATAAGAATAATTTAACTGAATTTATAATGGCTAAATTTTAACTAAAATTCTCATCTCTTGTCATGTCTTGATCTGGCTAATTCTTGACAGTCTGGATTGCTCTCATTCAAATCGTCCCGATTCTTTTTGGTCTGCCCGCTACAGGTATATTTTAAATTTGGGGAATCGGTCAGAAAATACTGTGCTCCAAATGTGTAATTTTCGCCCACATGCTCTGGGAATATGTATGTAATTTTTTTTTATATAAAATACATAAGCGTTTTATTAAATAACAGTTTCTATTTCTATTTGAGTTAAAGATCAAATGTGTTCATTCCTACTAAAAATCGTCTGAAATGGCACCAAATAAAACTGGCTAAGTACCTATTGTTGCAGAAAATATGGCCCGACATGTTCCCAGGGTTGTGAAATTCGCGCATGAATTATTATAAAACTCAAATGATTTACTAAGCTAACAGGCAGGAGAGAAAAACTGCGAAATCATGAGGAGGAGAAATCTTCAGAAACCGCGTACAAATGACTAAAAGCAATACTGCCGTCCTCAAACTAAAAAGCCGTTAAATGCAAGAGGGTCATTTTGAGTTATGGCCAAAAAACGTTTGAAACTATGTCTTTACAAACTGGTGCACGATATCGTTGTAATTTTTTTTATATACTAAGTAATGAGGGTTGCTTTATATTTTTATATGAATTTGATATTTTTTTACCTATTTTTTATAGGTGAAATCTTCAATTTTCCTTTTTAGCTATGGACCCGTTGAATTTAATGTAATACTTTACATAGCTTAATGACGGTTAAAGTATGTTTAGCGGCCTTCTAGCTCAGTAATTTAGGTTATCCGCGTTACATTTTACAAATATAACAAGAGTTATATAGAAAACATAACTAAAAGGCGGTTACATGACATAGCCACTTTTTAGCTATGTATGCCTAGTTAAAACTATGCAAACATACATGACTAGAAAACGGCCACGTGACTTTAACTACCTTCTAGTTAATAAAAGGTAAATGATGTGGAATCTGACATATAGTTTTAATATTCAATGCTTGAGAAAAAGGCAGTTAATTGCAGAACAAATCACAATAACTGTTTTTTTGTTATGGATTGCAATCAAAATATGTTTTTATATCCAATGACTTGGGGAAGTTACTGCCACAATGTTATTTGGATCCCTTAGAGGAGTGTGAAACTACATTATGCAAGGAAAAGAAAGTTGTGCTACCTGCGTAATACGTAAAATAACTGCAAAATTACTGTTGTATTAAATAGAGGGGTGTCCCAGAATTTTACGCAAATATTACGTATAAGACCTCTTCCATACCGGTCAAGAATTTAGTTTAAAATTTCTAATAATATTAATTAACTTAATAGTTATAATGGTTTTCATGATACTGGTACCGTACCTTGCGGTACGTGATGTTTTTAGCCAAGGAGTACCACCCTTGCCTCCGTTGGCTAAAAACATATGTAATTTGTAATTCTAATACTTGAGAACTGTAAAGCTGGAAATTTAAATGCAGTCCTAAAAAAACTCATGACTCACTAGGTACATTTACTTGTCAAAAATACACTACAACACAACAGACATATTATTATTAGGTACAAAAAAAGCAAAATTAGAACATATTTAGAGATGTTGCACTGCACTGTGAAGTCAAATAGGACTCAGCTTTTGTTCTGGCTGCAGCACATGCTCAGTGTAGCAGCCGAAGCAGCAGCGCTGGTTTTCAGCTGAACCCATATATAAATAAATACAGCCTATACAAATTAATGCGAGGGACCTTCAATAAGCTCTCGGTATTGATATTTTTCAACCTTTTTCGATTTTTTTTCAATACAGCCGCTAAGTATCATTCATTAAAATTTGAAAACGTGAAATTCAAATATTTGTTGATTTGATTTTCGGCAATTACCTAATAAACTTGATTACAGGAGTGATTTGCAATGTTGATTAAATTAAATACAAATATCAGGGGACGGATGGATTATGTTTATGTTTATAAATGTCATAAGTCTGCCCATTCACTATTTACAATTCAAAAGTGGTCAAGTGAATTTAAACGTGGGAGGGAAAGCAACGATGACGATTCTAGACCTGCTGGGGCTGTCGAAGCTACTTCACAGGAAAATTTATAAAAAAATGGAGAAAATTATATTGGAGAATGGTCGAGTGAAGGTAAAATCGGTAGCTCAAACAACCAATTCTTATTAATTAATATATATTTCTACTGTACAACGATATCGTCCTTGACCATCTTAACATTGTCATAAGTTAGTGTGAAATGGGTGCCGCGAATGCTGACAACGCTTCAGAAAGATATTCCTGTTGCTTGTTGATCTGATTTTAACTGAGCTATGCATTGAAAATCCTGATGAGGTACTCTAAAAGATTGTTACTGGAGATGGGTTCATCATTATGACCGAAAGAGCAAACAAAAGTCCATGCAATGCAGTGGCACATTAAACCCCAAGAAGTTCAAGGTCGTCCTTTCAGCTGGCAAGCTCTTTGCCAGAGTATTCAGGGATTTTGAAGGAATATTACTGATCGATTATAGAAATAAAGCGTGTAAATATCACAGGATAGTACTACGCTAATATTTAACGATAGTTAAAGAAAGTAATCAAAGAGAAGATGCGCGTAAATTACCCAGGAATGTTCTGCTTCTGCCCGACAACGCCCTTGTGCATACTGCTCATATTGCCGAGGCTGTTGCTTTTGAATCTGGGTTCTAAACTATTATTCACCCACCATTTAGTCCAAACTTGGCCCCCAGCGACTTCTTTTTGATTCCTTAACTTAAAAAGGTTCTGGGATGAAATCGATTTTCTGACGATGACCGTTGAATTATGCCGTAGATATATTATTTAAAACTAGGTCTGAACGTTTAAAAATATCACTACATAGTATAAAACAAAGTCGCTTGCCGCTGTCTGTCCCTATTTATGCCTTTAAAACTACGTAACGGATTTTGATACGGTTTTTTTTAATACATAGAGTGATTCAAGGAGGAAGGTTTATATGTATAATATAACCCGGACCGAAGCGAGGGTGGGTCGCTAGTACTTAATATTGCAATAAACGACCCAAACCAAGATTTCCAGAGTGCCTCGCATGGGTACGAAATTGAACCGATTGAATTCGGTCGCTTAGAAGAAAAGCAAGCTGTAACATTATTTTTTACCCATTTTAAGTTGAACTTGTTACACGATTTCGGAATTTTATTTAACTGCGCCAACTTTTGAGAACATTATGCCCCCTTGGTCGAAAGAATTTATTTTCCTGTACGAAAAGTCAAAAGTTGTTGAATAAAAAAACGAGAAATGTTGTGATGGCTTAGAAAGTATGAATTTATTCTGAATACGTCAATATTTTGGAATAATAGTTAATTGCAATTTACTTACATTTCTACGTCATTGAGAATTGAATATCAAATTTTAGAATTACGAATTATAGGTAATTTTAGCCAAGGGAGGCAAAGGTAACATTTTTTATCACAATCATTCAAACCTTTTTACCTGTAAACTAATTAACAGATAAGAAAATTAAAACTAACTAACGTATTAGAAACTTAAAACTATAGGTATGTAATAATATTTACGTCAATATCTGGGACACCCTACATGTTATAAACTTTGGGTTTAACAGCGAAGTTTTACTATAAAGAAAATAAAGAGACTAAATTCGCTACAATACGGTTTTTGGATTATTTCTAAATACGCAATATTTACTGAGATACAATACTTGCAACTCGCAGAAATTTTCAAACAAGACTCTTGCGTGGGGGTTGCCTTGCCGCCTTCTAGTTAGGCAATATCGTGTAGCTGTGATTTAATTAAGCAGGGATTTATTTTTATTACTATTATTGCTAGCTTATAAAGCCGTGACGGCATTTATGGTATGTATTTTGATAAAATTAATTTTTATTTACAAAACAATAAGGTGGCTATTGGACTTTAACCGCTTTTTTCTTAAGTATACACGGATTGACCGCCTTTTAATCTGTGACCTCTTTGCAGGTGAGTATTCTGTTTGTAAGCTATACGGCGGCAAAAGTCCAAAAGCCGCTGTTAAGTCGTTGAAAATCAAATAGCCGCTTTTAAGTCTTGTACAGTATTACGTAAAATTGGCAGCTATCATCTTTTAATCACCTTTAAGTTAAGCAAGTGTTAATAACTGCCTTTTTAGTAGCAAAAGCCCAAAAAATCGTCATTTAGCCGCTAGTGTGAAGGCTGTATCTCGGTGGTTTTTAAAGATATTGGCACCAAACCTAGATAGATCGATAGCTAATAATTAGCTGAATCGCGCTGTATAGATAACTCAAAAAGGTCGTATGATCCTTTAGTCGCCTTTTAGTTTAAGGACGGCAGAATAAATATCACCCTAGTGTGAAACACTCAAGGATGCCTTTGGTCCGAGACCACAACTGGACACCTTAAGTACCTAGCACACTACTCTTTTTTCTGTAGTCTTGCGAGACCCTATACATAATCATGGAAATTCAGATTAAAGTATATTTATAATGACCATAAAGGTCATTTTTAGGGTTCCGTAGTCAAACTAGGAACCCTTATAGTTTCGCCATGTCCGTCCGTCCGTCCGCAGCCTAACGCAGAGACTCTTAGTACTAGAATAACGTTTAAATAAATAGTAAAAAAAACGTTTTTTTTATGGTACCTCCCCTACACGTAATGTGGGGATGTATTTTTTTTTCTCGTCGACTCTATAGTGTGGGGTGTCGTTGGGTAGGTCTTCCAAAAATATTATGGGTTTGTCAAAACAGTTTTTCGATTAAGTAATCCGTTTATGAAATATTAAGCTTTAAAGCATGCATGTGTTCGCATTGTTGTGTTCCGGTGTGGGGATAAGACAACCGGTAAAATTACTAGCATAGAGGCATTTCATCTTACTCCTCAGGTTTGGCAACGTAATTGAGGTCTTCGGATTACAGTCTTGAGAATTCAAATGTCTATGGGCCTACACATCTCCACGTTACGTGTACGTCCCCTACACGTAACGTGGAGATGTATTTTCTTTTTCCGTCTGCCTCATCGTGTGGGGTATCGTTGGATAGGTCTTTCGGGGTTATAAAAACAGTTTTTCGATTAAGCAAAACGTTTATGAAATATTAAGCTTTAAAACGCTAATTTTTGTTAGACTCAAGTGTCCCCCTCCCTACAGCCAAAACTACAAATGCTAAAAATCCGAAAATAATCTTAAACGAAAGGACATATAACGAATTTTAAAGGAAAACTATCACGACTAAGTAGACATCATTGGTTCTTGAGATACAGGCGATTAAAGTGTTTATACCTACTAAAATCACCTAAGATGGCACCAATACACTTTAAATAGAAAATTAGTTATTACTTGTAGATTTTTATGTTTGTAGTACTTAATGGCTACGGAACCCTACACTGAGTATGGTCCGACATGCTCTTGCCCAGTTTTATTGGTTTCAAATTTGAAAATGACATTTAAGAGGATTGTGAAGCGATGAATATATTAAGCAGTTCTCATGAGAAACTAGGTCTGTATGTTTCCTTTTTTTTTTCTTTCCAATAAATATTTTCTTGGAAAATAAAACGTACAGACCTAGTTTTTTATAACGTCTACAAAATATATTAAAAATCGTAGAAATCGGATTAGATTTAGGGGGTGAGAAACGTTATCGCCCAGGGTTAAATTAGTATGGAATGTTTTTGACAGCTACGCGATTTAAGCATCCGGATCGCTACCACCATCTTATCCATTAACCACCCGTCAAGCAACAGTGTTCGCATTGTTGTGTTCCAATGTTGGGATAAGACAACCGGTGAAATTACTAGAATAGAGGCATTCCATGATAGTCCTCAGGGTTGGCAACGCATTTGAGGTCTTAGGATTATAGTCTTGAGAATTTAAATGTCTATGGGTCTCAGATTCCATTTACCATCAGGTGGCCTAAGGGCTCATGTGCCTTCTCATTATAATAAATAATAAAAATATATCATTACCGCCAAAAACAATATGGTTTTGTCTAGTAGAATAGAGCCCCAGTTTCTCTTAATCTCTTGAACTCTCCATACAACAAACACGGACATTTTTGTGAGTGGGAATTTGAATCTACCAGCGAGGAAATAAAGTTCAATTACTTTTTCTCTTAAATGCCAATTTCAACTTTGAAACAAATAAAAATTAACTTTATAGCCACCAAAATAAAGTTTAAACTAAATTGCCTTGATTATGTACCTCCTCAGCGGATCTACGAGGTTAAGGCTTCATACATTTCTTCACAGATTCTGGACTGTCAGACTACGGCCTGAGAGACTTAGAACGGCAGGAAAATTTGTAAATTGAGGTGCTCATTAGGCATACAGACTAAAAAACTATTTAGTGTGCCAGGGCCCTTAACATGACCACCACTATACTTAAGCGGGATGTCTTTGTATGCAACCGCAGGGCAGTAAATAACCAGGAAGGGTTGTTTAAGTGTAGGGCCGAGAGCTAGTGCCCTTAATTACTGAAGAACAAACAGTATAACGCGTTAAGATTATATTAATGAACGTTGTGAACGAATAATGACACTATTAGGGCTGATGTATACTATATCAAGTATGTATGTATGTTTAAGATGCGGAGTTTCCAATTACGTAGTTAAATTGGATTAAAATAAATGTTTGGATGTAAAGTGCTTCTTTTAAATAATTTGGGTATTGTAGAAATCTTCTTTTTTTGGGTTCCGTAGTCCAACTAGGAACCCTTATAGTTCCGCCATGTCCGTCCGTCCGCAGACTAGCGCAGAGACTCTTAGTACTAGAAAGCTGTAATTTGGCATGAATATGCATATTAGTCACGCCAACAAAGTGGTACAACAAAATGAAAAAAAAAATTTTTTTAGGGTACCTCCCCTACACGTAATGACTGTGGGGATGTATTTTTTTCTCGTCGACTCTATAGTGTGGGGTGTCGTTGGGTAGGTCTTCCAAAAATATTATGGGATTGTCACAACAGTATTTCGATTAAGTAATCCGTTTATGAAATATTAAGATTTAAAGCATGCATGTGTTCGCATTGTTGTGTTCCGGTGTGGGGATAAGACAACCGGTGAAATTACTAGCATAGAGGCATTTCATCTCACTCCTCAGGTTTGGCAACGCATTTGAGGTCATCGGATTACAGTCTTGAGATTTCAAATGTCTATGGGTCTCAGATTCCACTTACCATCAGGTGGCCTGAGTGCTCGTGTGCCTTCTCCTTAACATAAAAAAGCGCAAATTTTTATTAGACTCAAGTGTACCAACAGCCAAAAGCACTAGCTACTTGTCAGCGGCTTCGCCCCGCCGCAAATTATTGACCCTCCCGGTGGATTTTTATTTTTTTTACTTTCATAAGATCCTTCTCCTGACGATAACGAACACAAAAAAAAAGAATTAACGAAATCGGTTCAGCCGTTCATGCGTGATGCCGTGACCAAGGGTAATAGGGATTTATTTTTATATAGGTATGTAGATTATTATCAATGATCGGAATAGGTAGTGCAATTTCGCGAGACTTTGGTGCGTAAGTTTAGTATGGATATAGCTCGTAACCCCGGGATTTCATTTGCAAAGTATTAAAGTACGTGTTTGGTTCAGAAATTATGTTTTAATTTATGATTTTAACGATTATTTTGCTTGCATAGAATATCACATTGACGAAATATGTAAAAACTTTTATTTTGCGCATTTTTCCATTTAACTTCAATTAAGTTCATGTCAAGAAAATATTCTGTGAAATAATACGAGTCCCGGAGTCCCGGGTCTTATCCATATTAAGTATAATGTTCAAGGTCATTCACCCGACATTGCACTACCTATTCCGATCACTGATTATTATATCAGCCGTTACTAAACATTTATTTAGTTTAATTAATCACACAAGTCAACTGTTTTGTAACAATAACAATACCCAACAGCTGAGGTGCGATTTTTGAATCTCACCGACGAAAAATGACTATCTGTAAAATTAATTGGTTGTCTTAAGAGGCGACTAACGGCCGAACTCTACATTCAAACCGCGGATAGATAAGGCTTACTTCGGGTTGAAATTTGACATTTGCCCATACAAAATGTGTCAAATTTTAATCCGAAGTAAGGCTATCTGTCCTCGGTTTGAATATAGGGTTCGGCCGTAAGGGAACAAGGGCTTGTAGTACTGTTAGGCGATAGGCTTGCAACCTGTCACTAATACACTAGTAAACTTCTTAGTAACAGAATTATCATCAAGGTTTTTTAGAGTAGATGGTAATTCTGTTGCCCTGCCTACCTCACTCTCAGAATGAAGGCGTGATGTTATTTATGTGTATGTATGGGAAATATCTTTGGGTCTCAGATTCCACCATCAGGCAGCCTGAGTGCTCGTGTGCCCTCTCCTTGCCATAAAAAACGTGAATTATTGAGGCTATTTCATTTATGGTAACATGGAGTCGACAAAAACAACTCTCAACGGAGCCCATTGAACTAGTATTGTACAGGTGACAAGTGTGACAACTGAACATGCAACTATTATCATATTCAAACCGAATAATGAAACAGCTGTTTAAATGCGTTTAAACGTATTATTAGCCAACGTTGTGAACAGTCCACACGCGTGTCGTAAATGTTGTAATTAATATATTAAATATAGAAAATACTTGTTTACCATGACGGTGACTGAGGCTTGTCAAGACAAGCCCAATAATAAAAAGAAAGGAATTGATTTGGACAAGATTCTAACGGAAGACATAGGCCTAGGGAGATACCAGCTGAGAATTCTGGCGTTGTGTGGACTTTTTACGTTTTTAACAGGTCTTACGTCGCTTAACTATGTCTTTACTGCTCAGAGGTTAAAAACTAGGTGAGTAAATTTACTTTTATGGTTTAACGCTTGATAATTAATAGTACATTGCGCATCAAGAGAAGTAACAAGGGGATAAATAACGAGAGTATTAGGCTTTTAATTACTCGAGCTTGTTATTCCCTTACTGCCCGTGATACACACAGTGTTTTTCATCACATTTGCAATCAAACAAAAAACACTTAGACTATTACGAGTAGAGAACAACAATCGGCATTCGAGTCGCTAAAAGAGATTGTCAATATGTCAACTCAATTTTTTCAATATAGTCTTCCACAGATAGTGCTAAGAACTGCCATTATTTTTCAAACTTACAGCCAGATAATTATTTAAATAATTGCAAAGGTCTCTAAAATAAATGCAGTAAAATGTACCGTATAAGTTTCATATACAATAAAATTGGTTTATAGCCAAGTTTTGAATACGAGTATAGGATATAAACCTTGGCTGATTTCTGTGTGTTGTGTGTGCTGAGTCCCTAGTCTAAAATGATGTACTAGTGGGTTCTATATTTTAAAAGTAAACCCATAACTCCCTTGGGAGGAAAATGGGCTATAACTGCCCTACATGCCTGCGTGTTACAAGTGTTACAACACCCTTTTCGAGCATGTGTGATGAAAAAATATTTAAAAAATATTATAATATTGAGGCGTGTAGTAATGGGCTGTTAGGAGATGGGCTTGCAACCTGTCACTAATACACTGGTCACTAATACACAAACCTGTCACTAATACACTGGTCACTAATACACTAATACACTGGTCACTAATACACAACCTGTCACTAATCTTAGGCTGATTGTGCAAAATGTGGTTACAGAATTTTCAACAAGTTTCTTTAGAGATGTTGGTATTTCTGTAGCTCTGCCTACCCCACTCTGGAAATGAAGGCGTGATGTATGTATGTAATTACAATATGTGAGAGTGAGTGACTTTTTTTTATTATTTATATCCCAGTGATCAGACAGAGAGATAGAGAAACAGAGACAGATCGAAGATCAGTTGCGAGTTTCATCCTTTTGTACACTCGAATTTGATTGTTTCAGCAGTTTGATATAAAAGGTCAATTTGCCGTTTCTTTATAGAATGCCAATTTTATTACCGTCAAAGATAAGATTAGATGTTATAGTTTAAATAACTGTGTTACTGTAATTATAATTACGTATCTGTACTATTTTAATTATTCATTTACAATGTCATTGGAAAAAGGCATATAAAAGTAATAACCCAATCAGTATAGTAATAGTACTCAATATGGAATTTTCAATAGTGGATTTGAATGATCATTAGTGGATCCCGGCTCCATCTTCGCATTCGAATGCTCTGATGTGTCTTATCCTGATGGAAACAGCTCTTATGACTGAAATTTGCACCCTTACTTTAAAGTCAACAGATTCTTTGTGAATATGGTTTTTGTCATTTTTCATTTGGTTTGGTTTTTGCCGTTTCTTTATTGACGTTGACTATACTAAACTTGTATCGCTTATAAAAGATAAGTCAAATGAGCTAAAACTCAACAACTCATCTTAGTTTTCCAATGGCAACATTATTAATATTTTTTTTAACAAAAACATACATTTATTTTGAATAGAAAGAAGTAGTGTACTTATTTTAACATGATTGAATATTGTCGTTCTGGACGAAAATAGGTATAGTAGTGTAACTGATGACAGGAACTTTCGAAAGGGTGTTCTCGAAAAACTCATACTTAGTTTGTTATTTTTTTTACTAAATAAGGCCAACTTGCCTGACGGTTAGACTCGTGCACGAAGGGTTCCGTACCATCTGTACAACCTCGGTAAAATCGTAAAGATCGAGAAAAAACAAGGGCAAAAAATCATTTTTATGGCACGGGAGTCTTATATTAATTTTATTTATTTTAATTGTATATTTTTAAAGAGAATATACCTACCGTTAAACATTCTGTGAATGTTTCAAACGTTTACCTGTTGCCGTTATTAATATCGAGCAAAAAACGGCAAACAATCACGTTTGTTGTACGGGAATAAATATATATTTTATTCTGTTTTAAGTATTTGTTGTTATAGTGGCCAAAGAAATACATCATCTGTGAAAATTTAAATTGTCTAACTATCACGGTTCATGAGATACAGCCTGGTGACGGACAGACGGACAGCGGAGTCTTAGTAATAGGGTCCCGTTTTTACCCTTTGGGTACGGAACCCTAAAAAACAAACGCGTTTACAAACGAAATGACGTCATTGAACACAAGTCCTAAGCGGACCACAGCAAACACTGATAACATTTAAATTTATTTTTCACAGTAAAAACAAATCATAAGTAGTAGTAAGAATAACTTTATAAAACCAGTGGTCAATTACAAACCTTATGCATTTTATACTTGTCGTTAGTCGAATTACGTAAGGAAATATAATACACGGCTGATTTACGTCAAACTGCTAAACAGTCAATATCCTTGACTAACAATGCTTTACAACCTGGCAAAGCGAATTACCTAATACCGTTAGAACACTTGACTGTAGATTATGTGCCTTGAAATATGTTATTATTTTATTAATGTCTGATTGGTATTCCAATATAAATAAACTTAAATAATGTGTAAATTGTAACTTTTTATATATATCGACAGTGGAAAGGTAAAATCGCTTAAGCGCCATACTTAATAATGATGATTTAGCTTAAGCGCCATATACCCAATGGGGCGCTTAAGCTTAACCCCCATACTTAATAGTGGCGCTTAAGCATTTTTACCTTTTCACTGTCGATATAAACCTCTTAAACGTACAGTCAACGTCAAAAGTAAGTAGTAAATCAAGGTTTCAAAACATCTTCTAGCATGACACCCCAGATATAACAGTTATACCAAGGTGTCAGTTATAACAGATGTTTTAATGAGTCAAAAGAAAATTATCATAACAACATCGAGACACAGAAACAAAGTGAGAAATCAATGTTTCAAATCAAAATAATAATGTCACGACGTTATAATTATGTATGTACTGGAAATTTCAATAAAGAATAATGAAACTTTTTACTCGTAATACAATGAATGTGTCAAGTAATGAACAAAAGAAAAACAAATTTTTGAACTATCGGAAATGTCTGAAGGAGCTTGATAAAAAGGATATTTGAAATATAACCAAAAATTAAGCTGATGTACCTAATAATACCTTGTTTCTAATCTCAGCGGACACGAGAGGCGATATAGTTGCTTCGCATATTTGTCTCACGAATATAACCGATATAAACCGAACATCTGACTTGTACTCCGAGGTGTCCCATAAACCCGTATTTTCTTTATACATATGGTTAATCACTTTAATTTGAAACACTCAACAATGACTATAATGGCATGTTACTTAGTTTTCAAGGATTGAAATAAATGTGATCACTTACTTTTGACTCATTATGTGTTCATTTACTTCTAATACACTACAATAGTCAGTAACTTTTGACTTAATTTATTGTATATATTATTTTGGGACCCTATTTCATCAGTTTCTTTTGCTGTTGACTGTACCTGTTAACTATATATAAATTTATATGTTTGTTTATCAAAGCCTACTTACAGCTCTATTTTATTAACATACTCCTAAATAACTCAAGAACATGCGAAACCAATTTGACAGTCAGAAAACTTGCAAAAAACACATGAACCCACGCAGTTTGTGTTTACTGTGGTTTCAGATGCTTCATTCCAGAATGTGAACCCGAAAATAAGGGAGATATATTACCACCATGGATTGCAAATGCTGTGCCAACGCTGGACAAATCCTTTGACAATTGTCACCGCTTCGCTTCATCTAACTCTTCAGGGAATGTCACTGCAGATTCGTGCCCTACAGCATTGTTTAATAAAAGCCTTATTGAAAAATGTACAGAGTATGTCTATGAAAACACAAATTCCGCTACGTATGAGGTAAGTTTTTACATTTTGTCTGGACTATGGGGTGATGCTAAAGTAACGTCAATCGTCAGAGCGTCGGCGGCCTAGTGGCTTAGGGAGTCGACTCGTGATCGTAAGGTACCAAGTTCGAACCCCCGCGGTCACCGTGTACCAATGAGTTTTTCTAACTTAAGTACGGTGAAGGAAAAACATTGTGAGGAAACCTGCACGTTCAAATAGCTTTAGTGTAAGAGGGTAATTGCACAAAAGATCCTAAAAGGTTCAAAGTGTATCCAAAAGGGCCCAACAGAAAGGTAAGGTAAGATAACTTCAAGCGTCAAATTCAAATTCAAATTCAAAATGTTGTGTAATATGAAGTGAATCTACTAGCGCTCATTGCGGAGAAGAAGCGCCCAAGAAACTCCAGCAGACGGTCATTTTTTCAATCATAAAGTGCAACACGACACGGTGGCCTAGTTGGGAGTGACCCTGCCTCCGAAGCCAGCGGTCCTGGGGTCAAATCCCGGTAAGGGCAGATATTTGTGTTATGAGCACGAGTATTTATTCCTGAGTCTTGGATGTTCTCTATGTATTTAATTATATATTTCTCTATATAAGTATGTTTATCGTTGTCTAGTACCCATAGTACAAGCCTCGAGTTTAGTTTGGGACAATTTGTGTGACATCGTCCCGTGATATTTATTCACAATAAAATAATAATAAAAACAACAGTTTATTTTTAACTTAATGCTAGCTTAAGCCGACTTGAAAACCTACTCATTGTCTATTTCTATGTTATGGAGAAGGCACGCGAGCACTCAGGCCACCTGATGGTAAGAGGAATCTGAGACACATAGACATTTGAATTCTCAAGACCTCAAATGCGTTGCCAACCCTGAGGACTAAGATGGAATGCCTTTATGCTAGTTATTGCACCGGTGGTTGTCTAATTGATCTTGACAATGTTATTGTATTGTTTTAAGCTCGGCCGCCATAAAAGCTATTACGTTGTATTTACACAAGTGTGGACATCACATTCATTACACCAAATTAGACTAAGGCAGCTAACGTTGACAGCTTACCTTAATCAATGGCCTTCTACCACCGTCTGTTGAACAAACTGTGGAACAAACTCCCTTCAGCAGTATTTCCAACCAGGTATGACACGGGTGCCTTAAAAAAAAAACCTGTTATTTCCCTGATAGGCCGGCAACGGTCGGTCGACTCTTCTTGAGATGGTGGTGTTTATGGGCGGTGGTGATTGCTTCCCACCAGGGAACCCGCACGCTCCTTTGCATTCGTCCCTTATAAGAAAACGTTAACGGGCAATTATTGCTAGAAAAAATGCCCGTGTAAGTGTAAATTGACGTTGAAAATAATGTAACATGTCAAAATAATTTTGGTTATTATGGCATGGCATTTCATTTTACGGCGAGCGTAAAGGACAGAGCTATGGCAGTTATATAGCTCTGTCCTATACGCTCGTCGTAAAATGAACTGTATAGCTATGTCTTATCTAGAAGATGAAGAATTCGTTTTCCGCTACTCCCCCTATGTGTATGTAGACGACACTATTAAATCACAATTTGATAGTGTCGTATATATTATGTCAAATACCTAGCTTATCGCTGTTCCCTTGGAAACTGTTCAATTTTACGGGATAAAAAGTATCCCATATCCTTCCCCGGGACATTAGTTATCTCCATACAAAATTTCATCTAAATCGGTTCAGTAGTTCCTGGGATTAGCGCGTTCAAGCAAACAAACAAACTTTTCAGTTTTATGTATTATTATAGGTAAACCCCAGGACACCTATTCTACTTCAAATGTTATTGTAAAACTATTGCCAACGTTACTATAATAGCTCGTATTTACTTGACATCAATAACATGTCAAAGGCAATATGGTTTTACTTAATAGATTGTCTTTTTTTCTGAACTAAGTACTTGTTTTAAGGTATAAACTAAAGATATTATTCATAAAACTTAAAAAAAAAACATTTAAAAGTAATTTAATCGCTTTTGTTATATTTTATAAAAAGTCGACAATTTTGCCGATAAATATTTTTTGAGGAAGCTATGCATAGATCGCTATTTAAATTAAAAGCCGTTGTCAGATTAGTTTTAAATTTAAGAAAAGCAATTTTGAATACTGATTACGTTTAGACCTGTTTAAATCGAGTTTGACAATTGCATAAGTTTGACGTTTATAAATTTAAGTTTACAGACGTTTAAAATTAGCCAACGGCAATCCAAATTGGACCCATGAGTAATAAAATCTGAAATTTACTTCCGTCGCTGTCGGTCCATGTTAACAGTTTGATTTTATTTTCAGTTTGATTTGGCTTGCGATGATTGGCGTTGGGGTTTTATCGGCTCTATCAGAGTCCTTGGTACGGCGTTGGCAATGCCCATTTGTGGATTCTTGGCCGACGTCTGGGGCCGCCGCATCGCCCTGTTCTTCAACTTATTCAACTTCGGCTGGATCAATGCTCTAACTTATTGGTCTGGCTCCTATACTACTTACGTTTTGGCAACATTCTTTGGAAGTGTACTTGGAGGAGCAAAAGTGACTAGTTCTAATATAATAGGTAAGAGAATTTCATTTAATAACTACCTACTAGTATCTTTGTTAGTTACTAAGTTTATTTTCTGGATTTTAGTAAATAAAAACTAAACTATTACAAAACATATCTTAGCGCACACGTCCTATCACTCTTGTAGTCGTCTTCTATCTCGACCACTCACTCTTCTCGCTCACTTACTCATCGTTCCCAGGCTTTCTAACCCCTTCATTCAATCATCTCAAGCAACGGTCTTTCATCTAATCCACTCACTCCTAGATGTATATCAACTAGACATTGCACAATACTGGGTGATTTTGGGGTCATGATCCGGAATGGCCGAAAGTGAATAAGATGGTCATACTGAAACACTTTTCCGATGGGACCAACCGCAAAATCGCCAAAAAAAAAACTGCTGTTCCATAAATTAACGGTGAATTAATTGAGAGTTAATGTATGGAACAGCTGTTTTTTTGGCGATTTCGTGGTTGGTCCCATCATAAAAGTTGTTCAGTATGACCATCTTATTCACTTTTTTTTATGTTAAGGAGAAGGCACACGAGCACTCAGGCCACCTGATGGTAAGTGGAATCTGAGACCCATAGACATTTGAATTCTCAAGACTATAATCCTAAGACCTCAAATGCGTTGCCATCCCTGAGGACTAAGATGGAATGCCTCTATGCTAGTAATTTCACCGATTGTCTTATCCCCACACCAGAACACAACAACTTTTGGCCATTCCGGATCATGACCCCAAAATCACCCAGTATACAAAGAATATTGATAATGTTAACAGCTGCAGGAAAATAACGCTAAATTTATTTGTTGCGTAAGAAGGAATAGAATGAGTACTTTTGTGCCGCGCAAATCATAACAACCGTAAAAATAGAAAAACGCGCTCAAAGTTTTCTTTTTCTATTTTTGTTGCATTATTATTATTCCTAAATTATTACGTTGTATCACATTCCTTAACATAAATACCGTATCAACTGCTGTTGCGGCAGTTAGTTTAGGATGATAAGACTAATTTGACATTTTTAACGCCAACTGAGTAGTTAAATTTAGTTAAAGCATTACGAAATCAGTAGTAATTGTAGATTTTACGGTGCTTATGCCTTGTGTTGGCCTTGAAATTTTTCGACTGTCACAAATCATAACCGACGTAAGTGGCTGATACGGTGCTTATGACTGGTATTGGTCGCAATAAATGAACTAGAATGACATTCACAATTTCTCAAATTCGAGTAAATATATCTCATTAAGCTCATTCTGAATTGTGCTAATTACTCATTTTGTTATCATTATCAATATTTAGATACTTCTTGGTGGTGCAATACTCAAAAGTGCTTTCAATTAACTAACATTTTAACACCAATAGTTATGTTACTTTTAGGGTTCCGTAGTCAGCTTTCCTTGAACCCGCCATGTCCGTCTGTCTGTCTACAGATAACTCAGAGACTCTTAGTACTAGAAACCTGTTATTTTGTATAAACATACATTTTTATAAGTCACGTCAACAAAGTGGTAAAAGTATTTTGGTGTAGGTACACGTAAAGTGGGAATCGGTTTTTTTTCGTCTACCCCAAGTGTGGAATATCGTTGGATAGGTCTTTCAAAAATAATAACAGGTTTGTTAGAACAATATTTGAGTTAAGGGATCGGTTTGTGAAATATTAAGCTTCAAACTGCAAATTTTTGTAAGGTATTTTTTGTGTGTCCTGTAGGGGGGCCAAAACTTTCAATAAACTGGTATAATTCTGAAAGTTTCTTAAACTAAAACGCATATAACGAATTTAAAAGGAAAACTATCACAACTAAGAAAACATTATGTACATTTACTAAAATCATCTAAGACGGCACCAAATGAAAATTTGTTCTTACATATTGTATTTCGTGTAATACTTAACGGCTTCGGAATCCTACACTAAGCATGTTTCGCCATGCTCTTGTCCGGGTTCTTAATTACTAATATATTTATATAGTTTTTTGTTTATTTTTTCAGCTCTAGAACAAGTAGCACCTAAGCATCGTATGCTTGGCGGAAGCATTCTCATGACCTGTCTCTCCTTAGGCACATGCGCACAGGGACTAGTGGCTTCCACTGAGCCTTACTGGAGAAACTTCATCCTCATTGTGTACATCCCTATGGTCATGAGCATCAGCCTCTTCTGGATCACGCCAGAATCCGTACGCTGGTTATTGAGTAAAAAGCGCTTTAAAGAAGCTAAGAAAATTCTATTGAAAGGCGCTAAATCTAATGGAAGAACGCTGTCAGAGCAAACCCTTAAAAGTTTTTCAGAAGTAATTATAAACAAAGATGAAGCAATAGAAGACGTTGAATCTAATTTGATTTGTCTTGTGTTTAGATATAAGACAGTTCTTCTACATTGCCTGATAGCTCCAGTGTGGTGGATATCCATTTTATTTGTAGGAAAAGGATTAGTTATTGGGTCGGTTAGTATAAGTGGGAATAAGTTTTGGAATTTCATTGCGGTGGTAGCTATAGAGATACCAGCGCATTGGTTATGTATGCTGTTTGTGGACAGAGTTGGCAGAAAACCCTTTTTAATGGTGGGGTTTTGGATTTGTGGCGCTAGTCAATTGGCATCTATGTTTATACCAAAAGGTAACTAAATTGATACAATCTAAGATTTATAATTTTAGTCGCTATGAGTCAGTATTTATATCAATACATTTTTATTACAAATAATCTAAGAAGGTTTAAGGAGTCATCAAAATATTTAAAATAATCCAAGACAATTCCTCTAATTATGGGGTACAATCGGCCTTAGTAGCTGCACATTTGAATACCTTGTCGTTTTAACACGTTTGATAGATTGGTGCAGCTTTTCAAACATAACGTTAAACTGACAAAGAACTAACTAGTAACTAACTACAATGCAACCAGCGCCTCTATTCAAGTGCGTTATAACGATATCGTTTTTGACCTGTTTCCGTATTCTCAACGTTTTGATAACTCTTATGTCATTTGGGTCATTCTCAGTTAAGAGGTAAAAACGATGTCCCGGATAAATAATCATACTTCTATTGAAAATTAAAAGAATATTATATCACAATCTCTTAATATAAGTGCTCAACTTTATGGACAATCAATTTCAAATAATTAATTAACTTAGTTTTGTCACAATTTCACCTCAAACATGCAAAACTTCTCTCCCCTGGCCTGTCCCCAGCTAGTATTTACAGTAAATCAGTAAGTTTACGTGATCTTAAAGCCATGGAAACATTTTAAGTTAGTCTGTATTAGAAAATAATATAAAGAATGATTGTAATGATGTAACCGAAGTAACTATTTATTTTTATTTTAATAGAATATATTCACGATACATTTTGTCGCCGGAATTTGCGTCTCTTCCCCTGGCATTCTTATAATCTAAAAAATATTGTATTTGCGATCTTAATTATTGTAATATTAATGCTAATCATAATTCATTTGATCCACAAATATAAGCCAACGTTGTAATAATGATCTTTTTTCCACATTTTGTCACTCGTATTGATCCCTTTGTTCATCAATTTTGATGGTATCTGGTGAAATAGTCTCTCCCCAGGTCAGCTTTATTTCTGGATTAATTTTTCTAAATACTTAATTATATATTTATATTGACTTTAATTTACTTATAGATAACAAACATACTTCATTTTATTAACTAATATTAAATACTTTTGAGATATTATCGATTTTCTTACTGAAAAGTCTCTCCCCTGGCACAACATTTGCAAAAATGTTCAGCAAACGTGTAAATATTGATTTAAATTAACTATTACACTTAATTACACTTTCCATTATTCAGATCTGCAAAATAATCCGTCAATTTTTTATTTTTTTCTTGTTTTTCAAAAGGCCAGGGGAGGGACTACACTGTGCTCAACAAACACTATTTTCTGAGGTAAAAAAGAATAATAAAAAAAAAAAAAACATTAGAAAATGCATATACATCATCTAATAGATTTATAAAAATCTAACAAACATTTAATATATGCATTTATTTATATTTTATGAAATTTTTTCATAAAAGTCTCTCCCCTGGCTTTCTGTAAAATGATAAAAAAATGAAAAATTGACTGGTCACCTAGCACATATTAAAAAACAAGTTGTTTTGATAAATCTGTAAAAAAATTAAAACAAATTTCAATTTTTTTTTGTCATGCCAAGTTTTATCAGTAAGCTATTACCTCTTAACTGAGAATGACCCATTTACAATAATGGCGACTGTGATATAAACGATTCTTAAACGTGTCAAACACGATATCGTTTTAACGCACCTGAATAGAGGCCCAGGTAGTTCAACTAAAATAATGGTTAGCTACTTCAGTATTTGGAATTTAATGATTAAATTTTCTTGTTGATTAATAAAGCTTTTTTTAGGCGAATTTGGTTGGGGTTTGGCTTTGTATCTGACAGCTAAGTTTTGGATTACGGCCGTGACGTCGGTAGTATATGTGTATACCGCCGAATTGTTCCCAACCCGTTACCGAAGCAGACTCGTGACCTACACGTCCATGGTTGGCAGGGTGGGAGACGTGATAGCACCTCTAACACCAGCTCTAGTAAGTTTATAATAAACATATTTAATTAACAACACTGTTACAAACGTTTTTTTTTTTTTTTTTTAATGATATTTTTAAGTAGAGAGCCTACCGTTTGGCCAAAATATTTTTGGTCAAATATATCATTTCCCAAATTTTTATTTGCCAAACTAATGTTATATAAATTTTATAGTTCTTCGTGTAGAACCCTATAGATTAGGTTAGGTTAGCTTTTATAAAATCTTGAAATCTTTACGGCTACAGAAAACAAATGAAAATTTGGGCAATGAAAAGTTTGAAATAAACCCTTGTAAACCTTTTATTGTACAAAAGATATAACAATAAAATTACAAAATAGGCAAAAATATGACAGAGATGAATACAAAGGTGATGTTTACGAGAAAAACCACAACTCGTGTTCACACACACGGGCAATGACGGTCAAATTTGCAGGAAAATGACATTTTTACGTTGAAAGTTACAACAGAAAAGATACAAGGGCCAGGGCTGGAATTCTACAAGGTAATAACAATATCGTTTTTGACGTTTCCGTATTGTCAACGTTTTGATAACTCTTATGTCATTTACAATAATGGCGACTGTGACATAAGGGATTCTTAAACGTGTCAAACACGATACCGTTTTAACGCACCTGAATAGAGGCCCTCACCTGCTTTGACAGACAAAGATAGATACATACATACATAACATCACGCCTTCATTCCCAGAGAGGGGTAGGCAGAGCTACAGAATTACCAACAACTCTAAAAAAACTTGTTGATAATTCTATAACAAAGATAGATATTATTGCGATTTCTGTAAAAGGAAAAATAAAATATTTCCATATATTGTCTCTATCACCGACAGGGTATTTTTTCATAGTCGGATTATAGGAACACTTCAAACTGTAAGCAACTTGTGTGCCAAATATGTAAACCGGTCAAATTGTGTAATATATTGTAATAATTATGTACATTTTGACGTTATGATATCTTTCTCCTACCCCTGTGGTCTGTTTCACAAACCTTGTTACTCGTAATAAGGTTTACTATCTTAGTCTTTTAAAGTAATATATAGTCATTTAATACATTGTGACGATTAAAATAGAATTCAGCAACATATTGTGTTGTATTTACATATTTGATTTTTAGTGTTTGCGTAGTAAATAATAGATGAATGCCCAAAAAAAAAAGTAAAATGTGTCAAACAATCAATTAATTTATAACTATTGCTTTTCAGGCTTCCTCGATCTGGGAAAACCTTCCATTTGCCTTATTTGCAGGCATGGCCTTCCTCTCTGGTCTTTTGGTGCTGCTGGCTCCAGAAACCCTGAACACCTCACTGCCTGACTCCATGGAAGAAGCAGACGATCTAGGCAAAACTGCACCGCCGTCTAGGCTAAGAGAAATCTTGAAAAGGATTATGTTTAAAAAGAAGAGCTATTCATTGTAACAAACCTAAATTAAACATTATTTATTTCTACATGATAAAGTTTAACTTTACATATTTGTTAGGTTCAAATCTTGCTTGTAAATTTTGATCCAGCTCCCGTTATTGGTGTCAACTTCATGGTTATCCAATTTTATAGTGTGATCTTATGAAATTGTGAGAAGAAGGTCAAAGATAAAATTAAGAGGCCACATATGCTGCCCCGCCCACACATAAACAAAAAGGGATGGCATTATGTACGTCCGCGCGAAGTACGTGAGATGGCGCGCCTTGATGGCAGTGTTATTTTAAAATATTAGCTGATTTTAAAAACATATTTACCAAGGTTAAGAAATTATAAATAGGTACTCAACTATTGAATCAAAAATCATCGTAAAAGATCATAAGGTTTCGAAGATTCAACCAAAAACATACAAAAAAGGTGTCATGTTTAAAAAATAAAAATAACTAGGATTTTGATTCTAATCGTGTTTTCAAGTTTAACGGTCTCAAGGAAATATGATCAAGTTTATTATATCTAAAGAACAGAGATATAGGCGTGATGGTTATTGAGATCCATATCGCGGAACACAACCGACTTTATCATATGTGGCCTCTCTATTAATAATAAAAATAATAACTTCTTTATTTAACACACAAGTTGTAACGTAATTACCAGGGGTCCCCGCACTAGGCTTGGCCTGTATCGCGGGGTACCAATTACAATAATATCACTTAAGATCACATTATTATTAAACACCTTATTAAAAACTACATAAAACTTAGAGAACTACAAACTAAAGAAAATAGGAGTAATAGGGGCCTTCTAACAAGACCACCTAAGTTAAAATCTCTTCTGTTTCCTCATAATTCAAACGATGGAGGAAATTAAAACCAAGTTTTCTTGTCTTGAGTAGAGTTTGGCCTTTCAAGCTACAATGAAGTAAAACAGCGTTGTATATAGAAATGCTTAAGTGATCTCCGAAACGCCTACCAAAAGTTGAATAAACTCTGGGCACTGGTAGCTTAAAAACACGTTTTTTTGTTAGGGTGTTGTAGTTGGGGATGGATGGGGCAAGTTTATGTGTAAGCAAGCACATTTTGTACAGAAAGAGTTGTCGAACGGTTAAAACATTTGCCTCGGCGTATAAGGATGCTGTAGGGTATCTGAATGGTTTTTTATATATCACTTTTAATACTGACCTTTGAGCTCTCTCTAAGACTATCATGGATGACTTTGCTGCGCTACCCCAAACCGATTTAGAGTTTGTCTAAATAAGTAACGTATGTAATGTTTTTTTTGCTATAAACCTATTAAAGCCAGTTAAAGTAGATCTAGCCAAACTTTACACCACTCTGAACACTGCCACTATTCGCGTCGCAGGACTAAAAGTTTTTCGAGATCTGTAACTAAGATAAAATACGACCATAAGTTTTTTGGGTGTACCTATGTTTGCCGTACTGTGTTTAATGTTTTTGAAAACCATATTCAATTTAGCTGGGATCAAATTGGATTGGAATTTTTTGCGCTGGTCCATAAGTAGACTGAGTGGATAGAGGACATAATTTAAGAAGATCAAGATGGAATGCTTGTATAACCCTTTGAACACCAATGACGACTAAAACAGTCATAAGCTGTCGTGCCGACAACGCCACCGACACTTATAGTTGTCACAGGTACAGTATAAATAAACGTTATTTCGTATGGATTAAGTAAAATTTTGCATAACTTTTGATACATGTTTGGCGTGTGAGTGACGCATTTGTATTTGATGTAAGGCGTTGAAAAGGTTAAATGGTACATGTATAGTCAAATTAGTTAAAATTGGATGTCATTCCATATGCGTGTAATTAAGAGCTTAGTGATAATTTGTTTTTCTATTATGAGCAGAATGTTTCTTGTATGTGTCTGTCAGATGTATGAACGTCATCATTGATCGGTATCGTGCTGTAAAGGAAGATATTAGAAAACATTTTTTTTTCAATTCTACGTAAATTATTAACGCAACAGTGCACCGTTAGAAATACTATCATTAGTGTTGCTTGTGTTCCTTACTTACAACGAGGATTTTAACAAAGAATATATTGAGGCCATAGCTCGTTTAGTCGGTCACAGCTTTCCGCCACGGTAACTGTGCATTACTGCACTGCAAAATCCCCAGTCTGATGTCACAACACTTTTATTTAGTTTATGGTATTAATACTACACTAGGCGTAAGCCTAGATGCTTAGGGGGGTTTTCACACCAAGTCTGGTGCCAAGGAGATACGTTTTGAATCTGTTCCAGTAAGTAAATACTACCAAAATGGACTAAATTTTAATAATGATTCGCTTTTAAGTAGTAAGACACAGATTACTAGCATAGAGGCATTCCATCTTAGTCCTCAGGGTTGGCAACGCATTTGAGGTCTTAGGATTATAGTCTTGAGAATTCAAATGTCTATGGGTCTCAGATTCCACTTACCATCAGGTGGCCTGAGTGTTCCGGTGCCTTCTCCTTAACATAAAAAAAAGTGAGATTCAAAAATTGACTTCCAGATCCGAAAAAAGAGGATCCGTGATTTATATACAAACTGCAACCTCAACTAACGTCAAAACGGAGATAATAGCGGAAAATGGCCATATAAATAAACTGATCTTAGCTAAGATGCCCGTCTTAAGATATGATAAAGTTAACGTCATGTCATAGATAGCTCTACTCTCATCTCTAACGGGCATTATGAGCTAAAATCATAGACACGACCCTTATGAACACAGAGAGAGAGGGGTTTGAAAATTGAGTAATGTAAATTTTCTCAGGAATTTGGGAGTAGGTGCAGGGTGGGCAGCGCGTTAGAAGTCTTAAGACTGCAATCGTAAAATAGCAATCGCTTATGAGCAGTGATCGGATTAGGTAGAGCAATTTCGGGTGAATGAATTTAAACATTATACTTAATATGGATAAGACCCCAGATTCCGGGACTCGTATTATTTCACAGAATATTTTCTTGACATGACCTTAATTGAAGTAAATGGGAACATGCGAAAAATCAAAAAAAAAATGTTATTGTAAATACTTTTTTATTATTGGTCATTGCAAGTGTCTACATATTTCGTCAATGCAATATTCTATGCTACCAATATTTTAATAACATTTCTGAATTAAGCACAAACTTTAACACTTTGCAAATGTAATCCCGGGGTTACAAGCTATATCCATACTAAACTTACGCATCGAAGTCTCGCAAAATGACCTACTCCGATCACTGCTTATGAGCCTTAAAACCTACTTACCATTATAAGTTACACCTTCATCGTTTATCACTATCGCATTTCTTGGCCTGATAGTGCAAAATGCGGTTACAGAATTATAAACGAGTTTTATTGGAGTTGTTGGTATTTCTGTAGCTATGCCTACCCCACTCTGGGAATGAAGACGTGATGTTATCTGTACTTAGTCATTATCGTTTATAAGGTGCCTACGTGTCATAATGGTCCACGAAAGACCTTCAACAAGCCTGCCTTACCCCGAGGGCTGTAATAATTAGCTGGTCCGAGTCGGTGCTAACAAGCCCTTGGAGGGGCCGCCCTTGGGCTGAGGACGCGGATTGTGCCTGCCGTAATGACGCGGCAGCAAGTGTGGGAGTTTTAGCGCGGGAGCTATGCTCTACATTTTATGTTAAGGAGAAGGCACACGAGCTCTCAGGCCACCTGATGGTAAGTTGAATCTGAGACCCATCGACATTTAAATTGTCAAGACTATAATCCTAAGACCTCAAATTCGTTGCCAACCCTGCGGACCAAGATGGAATGCCTCTATGCTAGTAATTACACCGGTTGTCTTATCCCCACACCGGAACACAACAATGCGAACACTGTTGCTTGGCGGGTGGTTAATGGATAAGATGGTAGCGACCCGGACGGACCACCACTAAATGTATTTATTTATTACCCTTTTTCAATGCATAATAAATAAATATCAGACGACAAACTCACACACTTGTAGTACTGTTAGGCGATGGGCTTGCAACCTTTCACTAATACACTGGTAAACGTGATAGCCTAATTGTGCAAAATGTGGTTACTGAATTATCAGCAAGTCTTTTTTAGGGTTAATGGTATTTCTATAGCTTTGCTACTTTGGGAATGAAGGCGTGACGTTTTGTATGTAAGTAATCTCACAAAAATTGAACTAGTCCCAAACTAAGCTCTAGGCTTGTACTATGGGTAGACGATGATAAACATCCTTTTAAAGAGAAAAACATACTTTAAACATAGAAAACATAGAGCAAATATTCGCGCACATCACACAGATATCTGCCCTTATCGGGATTTGAACCCAGGACCGTTGGCTTCGGAGGCTGTGTCACCCCCCAACTAGGCCAACGTGTCGTCAATAATGAATAGAATATAATAGAAAAACGATTATTCGACAAACACATCAAAGCAAGGGTACATATTAAGAACGAGAAATACAATGATATAATAAAACTGGTAATATCTTCTTAAGAGTGGGATTAATAAAATAAAGGAGAATTTTAAAACATTAATCAATTTACAATGATGATGATGTGTGCCGAAATGGTCTCCACTCAGCAAAATGGTTGGCATGAGGATGTCAACCTTGCTGGTTTTCAGGGGAGACAGGCGGCGAGCTGCTAGGGACAGCGTACTGTGACTTGCGAAGGACTAATAAATGGGTCATACACACTCTTAAAAACAAAAGTTATCTCTCCTGTGGTCAAGAGCTTGTGTGAAAGAAAGAAAGAAATACATATATTCGTGACAAACAAACAAATAACAGAGAAATACGCACCAGAAAAATGTAGTCACGAAATGGTTCTAACTCAGCATAATGCTGGCATTTTTCAGCGCTGATCTTCCGTTGGAACCACCAGATGAGACCACGGAAGGTTACAGACACATGATTATTTTAACAAATTGTGTCTAGCTAAGAAAATTAAATGAAGTCATATGAAATATAAATTCGCAGGCATTCGATCGCCTATTTATCGCCCTACTTTTTGGCTGAAGAGGCAAAGTTAGAGGAAAAAAAACGGACACAAACAAACGTCACAACAGACATACCCTATTAATCTGTGGTCACAATGGTTACAAACCAAGCATCACATAACTATTGTTTTGTTTTTATGCAAATTAGTAACAAGTAACGACTTAGCAAGCTAATACAAACAAATGATAATAATCGAACATCAATCTAATAAATGCAGTGTATGACATTAGCTATTTATTGGTTAACAACCTACTAATGACCAAGAGAACAACGTGGTCATGAAGTAGGCGAAAGTGGCATATTAAGTTATGTTTTTATATAAAAGGTCTAAAGCACTCCTGAAGCCGTTTTTGCGGGTATGAGCTTAGCCACAAATTTAAGCCTTCAAAACGTTAACTTTCGGTGTGTCCACAGGAAAGACGGTAACCTAAATCTGTGTATGACCCAAATAAGAAGGTATTCGATATACACGATACATACAAACATAATGTATTTATAATGCATAATGGACAGTGACACGTGGGAGCAGCGGTGGCCCAGGGGCTTAGAGGATCTACTCGTGATAAGCATACGTGTGCTAACTCGGGGAACGTCCTAGGGGTTTGATATCGATTAATAAGATGTAGAGTAAATAAGAAAAAAACTTTTCCACGATGAAAAACACATATATCACGTTCTTCATTCCCAGGGTGGGGTAGGCAGAGCTACAGAAATACCAACAACTCTAAGAAGACTTGTTCATAATTCTGTAACCACATTTTGCATAGGTAATCAGGCCAAGAAGTTTACCAGTGTATTTATGACAGGTTGCAAGCCCTTGGTTTAATATTACTAGAAACCCTTATTCCCTGACCCTGTGCAGAGTCCGTCCGGATCGCTACCACCACCTTATCCATTAACCACCCGCCAAGCAACAGTGTTCGCATTGTTGTGTTCCGGTGTGGGGATAAAACAACCGGTGAAATTACTAGCATAGAGGCATTCCATCTTAGTCCTCAGGGTTGGCAGCGCATTTGAGGTGTTAGGATTATAATCTTGAGAATTCAAATGTCTATGGGTCTCAGATTTCACTTACCATCAGGTGGCCTGAGTGCTCGTGTGCCTTCTCCTTAACATAAAAAAACCCTTATTTGAAGACTTTTTTATGAAAAATAATTATCAAAAATTAAAATAATAATCTGACTTTGCAATGAACAAATTTAAAAAACACTTTCCTCCAAAATCAAGCCGACACCTCATTAGTATCACTCAGCTGTCCTCTTTCAAAATAAATCTCAGAATATTAAGAAAAGAAAAACAGGGAAAGGGCACACAAAGGAAATTAATTAAGAATGTAAAACAACGGTCCAATTCGTGGGTTGTACTCTCGGGCCGTCTAATTTTAGTTGAATACTGCGACCCGCTGCGGTTTTGAGGAACGCTTTATGGGTGTTCCGGACCGAAATATTTATGATTGCGTAGATATTATTTTTGCTGGAATTTGGATAATCCTTTTAAAAATATTATGTGAAATTAAAAGTTGCAGTTAATAAATATTCAGGATTCATTCACGGACAAGACGTCAAGGAAAAGAGGATCTAGGGTTAGCAGTCAGGACAAAAAAACCGACTAGGAAAAAAATACCATTTCTCTGACAGGCAGCTTTTTAATGGTCAAAGTTATTTGTAACAAGCAACAACAAATAATTTCAGAGCCAAGCTCGACGACACGTTAGCCTAGGTAGTAGTGACTCAGCCTCTGAAGCTTGCGGCGGGTTCAAATCCCGGTAAGAACAGATATTTGTGTGATGAGCGCAAATATTCGTTCCAGAGTCTTGGATGTTTTCTATGTATTTAAGTATGAATTTCTCTATATAATTATGTTTATCGTTGTCTAGCACCCATAGTACAAGCCTTGTGCTTAGTTTGGGACTAGGTCAATTTGTGTGAGAAGGTCACGTGAGCAAAAAAAAACTCTTTTACGGCCAAACCGATTTTAACGAAACCTAGCTAAAATATATTCCGATTAGATAGCTTTCACTGACAAAAAACCGCATGCGGATCCCTCCTTCCATCAAGAAACTATATTGCCATAGACAGACACGTATACACTGCCCTCGTAAGGTAAAGCTATATCTCAAATTCAATGGCCAAAGCAGTAAGTTAGTAATAAGGTTGCATTTGCTACAGGAGTTTTGTCTGAGATACTGCTATTTGTGTTAGACCTGTAGACCGACGATCATCTGTCGACAGCTGATAGGGCTGCTAATTACCTCCCAGAAAATCTAATTTCAGGTTTCGTAAAAAAATAAGATTCGTTTAAATCTGGTTTTTGATAATTATTCCTGAAAATTAAGGCTTTTACACGGTATATTTGAAAAAAATGATACATTTTTTGTCATGGCATTAAAATTAACTGAGGTAGAAAAAAATCAGTTATTACAAAAAAAAAAGCTATTTTAACAAACCTAAAATTGGATTTACTGAGAGGTAATTAGCAGCCCTATCAGCTGTAGAAGGATTATCGTCGGTTTACGGAACACCTGTATGCATAGATACACAGTTAAACAGTTCTAAACTTATAAGTCGGGTGTTTTAATAAGAAATTATATCCGAGATACTCTCTTTTTAGTAAATGAACAGTAAACGAACTGTAACTAAGTTAGAAAGCACATCTAGTTTCTAGACTGTTATTACGCCTCCTTTGAAAGGTTACACGTATAACCCAGCCAATTTACGGAGGCGTTATGAAATTTTTCATTAAGCCTGTGTCAACTATCCGTGTCCGGTTTAATATCCTAGCTTTCATTACGCCTTTACTGCTCGTAACACTTTACTGTTATTATTATTATTCCCGAGGCGAACTCTAACGATTGTTGCCTTTTATTGCTTGTAGAATTAAATTATGAAGATGGTCCGTCGGAAGATATTTCTTGCAGCATATTTTTTTGTGTTCGTTTTGAGATAAAAATGTTTGTTTTTTTTTGAGATTTTTTGCGGTGAATGAGCAGGTTTTAAGTTGGTTTTATTTGAACGAATTTGTTTGTGTGTAATACCATATATATTTGACGACACGTTTCCTAGTTGCTCGTGACCCTGTCTACGAAACTAGAGGTCCCGGGTTCACATCCCGGTAAGGGCTGATATTGGTGTGATCACGAGTATTTGTTCCTGAGTCTTGTATGTTTTATTATGTATTTAAGAATCTATTTCTCTATCCTCGTACTTTAAAAAGCGGCCAAGTGCTAGTCGGACCCGCCTATGAAGGGTTCCATAGCAGCAAGACAATTTTTGACGTATTAAAATAAACTACTTATCTTAAGTTTATGAACGAAATTTCTTGTAATTTTTTTTTTGTGCAATAACGATTTTACATGCATACATACATACTACTTACTTGATCTCGTTCAAACCAATTTTCGGTGGAAGTTTGCATGGTAATGTACTTCATATATTTTTTTAGTTTTTTCATTTTCTTATGGAAGTGTCTCTTGCGCAAACTATTTAGTTTAGAAAAAAAATATTAAGAACCTCAATATCATTTTTGAAGACCTATTCATATATACTCCACACGTATGAATTTGATGAAAAAAAAAAAAACAGTTCTAAGTATGGGGAACCCCAAAACTTTTTTTTTCCTTGTGAAAATCTTAATCCGGTTCACAGAATGCATCTATTTTCCAAGTTTCAACAGTATAGTTCTTATAGTTTCGGAAAAAAGTGGCTGTGACATACGAACGGACAGACAGACAGACAGACATGACAAATCCATAAGGGTTTAGTTTTTTGCCATTTGGCTACGAAACCCTAAAAATACATAAAAATCAATAAATAAAACGCTCAAGTTTGAATTGAATAGTGTTTCATTTACAACTAACCTACTTTTACATCTGGTTGTCAAGAGGCTATAAGTTAGTTAATTTACCGTTGTTTAGTACACAGTGCAAGCCTACAGCTTAATTAGGGAATAGGTCAATTTGTGTTTCACTGTCCACTGATATTTATTGCAAATGCGCATTTTCATATGACGACACGCTAGCCTAGTTGGTAGTAACCCTGCCTTCAAAGCTCGCCTAGGGGTCCTGGGTTCAAATCCCGGTAAAGGGAGATATTTGTCTGATGCACGATTATTTGTTCCTGAGTCTTGGATGTTTTCTATGTATTTAAGTAAATATTTCTCCATATAAGTAAGTAATGTCTAGTACACATAGTACAAGCCTAGAGCTTAGTTTGGGACTAGGTCAATCTGTGTGACTTTGTCCTGTGATTTATTTATTATTCAGTTGCTAGCATTAGAGATATCAGACCCTGGGTCACTTCTTCTCACCGCACCCCGCCCGCTTATTTTAAAAGAGCCACATCTTCGCTACGCATCCTCGCACCGCTCAGCTACATCGCACATCTCTGGTGGAAACATTCACACCGTTACACATCCTCGCACCGCTCAGCTACCTCGCACATCTTTGGTGGAAACATTCACACCGTTACACATCCTCGCACCGATCAGCTACCTCGCACATCTCTGGTGGAAACATTCACACCGTCACACATCCTCGCACCGCTCAGCTACCTCGACAACCTTTGGTGGAAACATTCACACCGTTACACATCCTCGCACCGCTCAGCTACCTCGCACATCTCTGGTGGAAACATTCACAACGTTACACATCCTCGCACCGCTCAGCTACCTCGCACATCTTTGGTGGAAACGCAGCCTTATCTCATCCTTTACTATCTAAACAACAATATTTGTATACAAGTAAATATGTTACCACGTTCTTGGAAACGCCTCTAACGGTTTTTGGACAAAAAATTGAACTGTCTATTAGTAATCTTCGGGTTCCACCGAAAAATCTGATTCCATGATGAGTGATTTAATTGCTATGCCACTATGGAACCCTGTCATAATGGCAGCATCAAACCTCATGAAATAATGCTAAAATTTAATGATTAACGCTGTCATTGTGACAGGGTTCCTAGTTCTGTGAAATAGGAATTAAATTTCCATTACTACTGGTTAAAAAAAAAGGGAATAAATAATCTGGTATACATTTGTATGATGATATTTGTCCAGCAAAACCTATTTAACCCAGTCAACAATGCAATTCGTTATCATAAGCATATGTTTGAAGTGTTTTACGGCTACCCCTGCGCGCGGCTTTGCCCGGTATGCGAATGCAAATGCATTCTGCACGTGGCGCGGTGCAGCCCGCCTCTTGACACTCGGATGATAAATGTAGTGCTTTGCGAACTGAGTTTCGTCTCCGATATTTATTGTGTTATGCAAAAAGGTGTTATAACGCGTTTAAATTTAGCGTCAAAATATTATTTCTTGATGTTAGCAACACCACGTAATGTTTTAACTTTATTTTACTGTTATCTGTGGAACCAACCTAGAAACACGACACGGTGGCCTAGTTGGGATTGACCCTGCCTCCGAAGCCAGTGGTCCTGGGTTCAAATCCCGGTAAGGGCAGATATTCGTGTGATGAGCGCGAATATTTGTTTCTGAGTCTTGGATGTTTTCTATGTATTTAAGTATATATTTCTCTATATAAGTATGTTTATCGTTGTCTAGTACCCATAGTACAAGCCTAGAGCTTAGTTTGGGACTAGGACAATTTGTGTGAGATTGTCCCCTGATATTTATTTATTTAAACAAGTAATTACTTGTATTGTGTTCTAAGCGCTCTCTCCCTTTTTATTAACTGAGCTCAAAAATGAAGGAGGTTCTATGTTCCACTGTATGTTTCTTTTGTTAATAAATTAGTTTATTCTCACTTTGTGGCTAATTTCACAACACTTGTCTTCATACTTATTACAACATAAAAAACTATACGTTTTGAGATTCGGTCGTGTGTAATAAACCAGATGATAGCCAAGTCGAGTTAATTGTTTTACTATTTTTTTTCCCTAGTATATGTCAAATATTTTTCAAAGTCGGTTAAAGCAAAAATTATCATGCCGTGTGTAATGTTTACGTCGTGAGCGGGTCAGCCTGAGGCATGGACGCCCCGCGCGGCGAGCTGCTCACGAGCCAAATTTTTGCACATTAACATACGCGGGTGAGGCAACGTGCTCACCGCGAGCCGACATTTCAAATGGCGTTGGACAAGATGACAGCCGTGGCTTCGCTTATCATAATTCACCGAATTATTTACAAAAAGAAGAAGAAATTGCCTCGGTGGTGCAACGGCTTAGCAACTTTATCAAATTTATACGCGCCTCGCCCACAGACAAGTTAGAACTTGTCGTTCTGCCCGCGGCACGCTCAGATTCACGTCCAAATTACGCGAGGCACGCACACCGATTCGCCTTTGAGCACGGTCAAAAGACGACTCTCGACTGCTCACCGCGCGCCGCTCGTCCACTGCTTGCGCACAGCGCGTGAGCGCGTATGAATTAGAGTAAAATAGGTGAGCCGTGCGTGCCTCAACCCGAGGCTGCTCTTATTCGTACCTACCTTAAGGGCAATTACCAGACTGCATAACAATGAAAGAGCGGTTCCGATTAATACTGGTAGCCTTCGTCCACGTATTGACATGATGAAAACAGGATGGAGTGTTAAAATTTTAAATAAATAATACAGAAGGTTATAGTATCATGAAATAATTAAATTTAATAAATAAATTAATATCACGGGACAATGTCACACAAATTTACCTAGTCCCAAACTAAGCTCTGGGCTTGTACTATGGGTACTAGACAACGATAAACATACTTAGATAGAGAAATAAATACTTAAACACATAGACAATATCCAAGACTCAGGAATAAATACTCATGCTCTTCACACAAATATCTGCCCTTACCGGGATTTGAACCCGGGACCGCTGGCATCGGAGGCTGGGTCACTCCCAACTAAGCCAACGTGTCGTCACAAATGAAATGTTTTGTGTTTTCATTAAAATTCTAAAAAGCGTTAACTGGGATTTCAATTATATACTAATATATAAAGTTGAAGATTTTGTTTTTTTGTTTTTTGCTTTAAAGCGCTAATCTCAGGAACTACTCAACCGATTTAGATGAAATTTGGTATGGAGATAACTTAGGTCCCGGGGTACGACACAGGATACTTTTCATCCCGGAAAATTGAACAGTTTCCAAGGGAATAGCGATAAACGAGGTATTTGATATAACATAGACGACACACAACTTGTGATTAAATAGTGTAATTTACATACACATAGGGGAAGTAGCGGAAAACGACATCCACGCGTACGAAGTCGCGGGCGTAATTTATATACCACAACTTTATTTACCGCCTAAACATGCCCGGATTCAAATAAATGGTTTTAGTAAGTTTACATACTGTATACGTTTTTATATCGTTGTTTGGCACCCATAGTACAAGACTAAAGCTTCTTAGGAACAAAGCCAAAATTCACACATGGACATTGATGTGTGCGTTATTTTCGTTCCGAATCTTTGTTTAGGTAATTAAGAAATAGGTAAATAAATAAAACTGGCATAGCTGAAGTTGGCGAAAAAACCGCCAGGTTAAGGTGGAATTGGGCCGGCCGAATGCACCAGACAGGTGGGGACAGATAGTATCTGAGTGGGTGCCACAAGACGGCTACCGGCCGTGGTAGACCAAGGAGAAGGTGGCGGGACGACTTAGATGCATTTCGAAGCGATTGGTAACAAATTGCTTTGAACATACCGAAATCGGAATCCGAGGGAGAGGCCTTTGCCCAGCAGTGGGTTATTTAAAAAAAACGGGACAATGTCACACAAATTGACCTAATCCCAAACTAAGCTCTAGGCTTGTACTATGGGTACTAGACAACCATAAACTTACTTATATAGATAAACTAGTTGCTTCCCAAGACTCTGTCCACATAGATCTCGTTCACCACTATTCCCTCAAAAACCGTTATTTTTTTCGGGATAAAATGTAATACGCCCTTCCCTTAAACTTGATGTAGTTAATTTTATGTTTTTAGTTAGGACTTATTTGTATGAACTGATCCTAAAGAAATTTGTAAACTTGCCTACTCGATGCACAACCTTTCACTTTTCTCAATCCCTCAAGGGTTAGCTGGAAGAGATCTCTTAAAGGGATAAGTTCGCCTTTGTACATTATTTTCTGGTATCTTCATTTTTTTTTTTTTCTGTTTTATTTTGTACAATAAAGTGTTTACATACATACTTGAACTATCTCCATACTAAATTTCATCTGAATCGGTTTAGCGGTTTATCCGTGAAAGCGAAGCAAACTGACAGACAGAATTATTTTCACATTTAATAAGAAGACTTAAATATGGGGCTCAGACACAACACCCAAAGACCTGCGGTATTATAACACGTAAATATAACTTTAAGGAAAAAACAGCCAAGTGCGACTAGAAATAGCACGTGAAGGGGGCTATCTTAAATTTAAATTCTAATTATTTATTATTAGTTTGTGTTACAGTGGCTCACTTTGAAATTTTCAACGATCTACCTATTACTACAGATCTGCCTATTATTATAAGGGATCAACTGACTGACAGACGTACTTATTAAGAGGCTTAGTAATATAATATAATAATAAATATCAGGGGATAATCTCACACAAATTGTCCTAGTCCCAAACTAAGCTCTAGGCTTGTACTCATAGTATGGGTTAGACAACGATAAATATACTTATATAGATAAATACATACTTAAATACATAGAAAACAACTCGGGAACCAATATTCTCGCTCATCACACAATTATCTGCCCTTACCGGGATTTGAACCCAGGACCGCTGGCTTCGGAGGCAGGGGCACTGTCAACTAGGCCAACGTGTTATCAAGTCTACTTACTCGTGCTTTTGCACGATAGATAGAATAGAGTCCCTTGGGCATCCTTTGGCTGCGGAACCCTATCAATAAAGACGAAATAACACAAAATTGAATTATAAAAGCGACAACGACGCCGTAGCCGAGCTAAAAATCGCTCTTTATTCTTCATGAACAAGGAAAAAACATTTTATTGTAAAAGTCCCAAGTATTATTAGATTACAACCATTGAAACTTCCCGTCGCTCAACTTCTACGGGAAGATTGAAGGACAACGTTTAATTTGTGAAACAAGAAGCCCAAGTCTTAAGGCACCCGACACGAGTTTCGAACTAAATTCTCATTTAAATTAAGAACTGATGATTCGTATATTTTTTTAAGGCGTCTATTCTACGGTGTAAAAAAATGCCTCTGACATGTTACCGTTTTGTTTTATTATACAGGGTGTTCGGCAGAGGATTGTCCAAACTTCTGGGATTATATACAAAAGTTGATGAGTATGACCTAAAGAGTTAGTCCCTGAATTTTGTACAACCCTCAACCAGACACCCTGTGTAAAAAGAAAGTTCACCTACGTTCCTATTCTGTGACACAAACCTAACAAGATGTTAGATATAGCAACTACGGTCTACGATGTTCCTTTCAATCCTAAGACCGAAAATGCGTTTCCAACCCTGAAGACCAAGATGGAATGCCGCTAGGCGGTAATTCATAATTCATAATCATTTGCCATAATCATGGTACAACTAAAAAGTGTTTCAGTTTATGGACGGTTCATATTTATAACCATAAATATAAGCATGCAAATGGTACATTATTTACTACAACATACCATTGCTTAGCATTTAAAAAAAAACTTACCACAACTTAAACTTGTTTGTTTATACAAATTAAAACAATGAATTAATATCTTTTGTCAAAATCTCAAGGTTGGTTAAAGGATAAGATGGTACTTACTGTAATTGCAACCACTGCAACATTATACTTGCTACTTCAATACTGCAACACAATCGCATCGTTATAATTGCAAACGAGACCCATTTAATCAAGGAATCCTATCGGCGGAGAAATCTCAGCGGGGCACTAAAACCTTTTTACGAGGGCTCGGTCCTTAGCAATAATTAGAAGCGCCGGTCTGTATTCAATCACCGGTTTACTGCTGGATAAGACCCCGGTAATAAACTGCATGGGAACAGCCAGCCATACTTATGGCACGTGATTGGGGGAGTTGGCTTTTAATATTTTGTTTGCGTGACCTTTTAGGTAACTCTAACGAAAGCTCGCGATTTCGTCTATCAAAACATTTCGAGGGAAATTATCTATAGTGGAATTTGATAAAAACCCTAAGGGATATGATTCATTACATTATGTTAAAATGACCACTATAATGTTTACCTATCCCCCTAATGCCCATGGTCCTACCCATAGTACTTATGAACTTAAGACTTGGCTGCTTCGAAGGTTGTGTAGTCACAGCGTACCACGGTAATACATCCCCACGATACGTGTAGGGGAGTTAACCTAAAAAAATGTTTTTTTTTTACTTTTTATTGTACCACTTTGTTGGCGTGACTTACATGTATATTCATGCCAAATTACAGCTTTCTACTACTCATAGTCTCTGCGCTAGGCTGCGGATAGACGGACAAATGGACGGACATGGCGAAACTATTAGGGTTCCTAGTTTTACTGTCGAACCCGAAAAGGCATTTTGATGTTTAAATTTAGGGCATGGACTATCTTAATGCTAAATTTTATTAAAATTCGTTTGTTTATGCGTGACTTACACTCTTTCATATCTATCCATATCTATTTACACCACTCTTTTAGGAACAATATTGAGAATACGACCAGAATATGACCAGATAACCTACGCAACCTTCCAAATCACCCAAGTTTTACTATACCAAAAAATAATAATGAATACGGTCATAGAATGTGGCTACGTATTTTGCCCAGTATCTTGAACAAATTTCCATACGAACTAACAAGTAAAATTGAAAACAAAACATGTAAACAAACAAAGAACATCGTAAAGAGATATTTATTATGTAAAAAATACCAGAATATGTAACTAAATTTAGTGGTAACATTTGTGATAATTATACAGCGTGTAAATTTCATACGGGCATATATTTTAACAATAGTTAATATACACCCTAATTAACATAAAAACGTGTGTAACAGCAACATTAGTTGTATTTGTTTTTTTCTTACTAATTAATTCAGCAAGCAATGTATGACATTGCGCAATTAAATTAAAGCATCTACATAATAGTCATGTTATGCTCACGAATTGTTATGGTTCGCCATTTGTTTACTTCGCCCATGAAAGTCAAAAATTTCGGTCATTAATGCAGGCGGTGCACTCGCCTGAGATTGGTATTTAGTTTCCACACATTTCGTCCTTGCACTTGGATACAGGCGATACATTGACGACCGATGGACGCTCGCACACTTCGTACATTGCTCCTAAGACAAACTTTAAAAAATTAACTGCTCCTCAATAATAAAAGTTACCAACAAAATATCTTTCTCACATGATTTGTATGATCGTTAACTACGTCAGGGTAAAATATATGCCCGTATGAAATTTACACGTTGTATAACAAATTGCAATATTAAATGTAACCTTAACAAATATAATCTTTGTAAATTAAGATTAGATGTTACGATAACCAAAACTTGTCTTTGAAGAAAACAAACAGCTGAAATTTTAATTTTTTAATTTTTTTTTTTAGAATAAGAAAAAAATATTTAAACAAAATGCATGGTTACAAACACAGGCATTAACCGTTGAATACAAAACTATTCTGAGCCTGATGAATCTTGAGATCGACGGACCCCTAATTCCCTTAGTCGCCTCTTACGATATCTACGGGAAGACATAGAGCGGCACTATTCTAACCCGGCAACCACACAAATATTATATTTTTAATAAATTAGAACTAACAGCATTAATTATTGAGTGAGTGTGTGTGTATTTTGTGAGCTTTTCCATTGTCTCGTATTCGGAGTCTTTTCTTTAACGCAATGATGGTAACGACGCCTACTATTTCTTTTAATTGGTTTAGGTGAGTTCTTTTTGGTTTTTTTTCCTTTTTTCTTCAATTATCGTCTGAAGAAGATTGTGAAACGACGCTTAAATCGCGTAACAGTCCAATAAAATTTATACAGATTTAGCTCCGAGCGATAACGTTTCTTGCCACTTAAATCAAGTCCGAATTCCACAATTTTTGAATATTTTAGAATTTGTTTCTTTTCAAGAAATATTTTCATGCAAAGGAGACAGACATACATAGTATAGTTATCAAGCACTTATTCCAAAACCGTCAAAATTTGACTGAGCTTAAGGGAAGTGAAACGTTAACGTATCTTGTATGGAAAATTTTAGATTCCCAATTCTCTTAATGAACATGTAATTTGTGCAGTAACAGTTGATTACACATATCTCGTCTATTTTCTATTGTGTGTCATAGCCTCGTGAAACCCGGTGCTATTAGGAATTACTACATAATCAAGACAATTTAGTTAAGACTATATTTTAATGACAATAAAGTTCATTTAGGTTTGTTTCAAAATTTAAAAAAAGTTGCCTGCATTTATTGATTGAATTTGGCCTGATACGCAAAATGTGGTTGTAGATTATTAACAAGTTTTTTTTAGAGTTGTTGTACCCCACCTTGGGAATGAAGGCGAGATGTTATGGTTGTATATATCGCACCTTCGGTAGGACAAGGGCACAATTTCCCCTTCAGTAACATTGTACATTGAGCCTTTGTTCTACCAGACAAGAGCACAATTTCCCCTTTAGTCACATTGTACATTGTGCCCTTGTTCTACCGAAGGAAGGTGCGATATGTCAAAATTGAAAATAGCATTTAAGAGCAAAGAATATTGAATCTTATCAACTGGATGGTAGATTGAATTTCTCAGCAACAAAATCTCCCGGTTTGTGGTGGGCCTTCGTCTTTCGTTCACTATGCTAAGTTCATTCTCGTTCGTTTTCCTTCCATGTCGCAATTAAGAATAAAGTTGACGTTATGGCAGATTTTATTTACTTGACTGTAAGACCTCTCTCAACTCCAAAAGTGTAATTACAATTTCGAATCAAGATGGGAAGCACCAACGTAAAACTAACAAAACAATTTGTATATTATTTTCTAGAAATTTAATGAAGTTTAATACGCTATTATTCAGGGAAAAACAATGTTTACCAAAGGATATTACAGAGTATCGATAATGTTAAGTTCCTAGTATATTACGTTTGAAAATAGACAAACGTGTTAAATTGTTTCACTAATGAATGATGGACAGATCCTGAAAACACGTGAGTAAGAGAGATAGTTATCGTAGACTTGTTTGTCGTAAGCAAAGCGAGAGTAGTTCTGCCCTGCTAACACAAATCGCAGTATCTCAAACAAAACTCCTGTAGCAAATGCAACCTTATTACCAACAGCATAGGATTAAATCTGCTTTGGCTGTTGAACTTGAGATACTGCTTATTGGCTTAGGAAGGCAGAGTTAGTTTAGTTTAGTTTAGTTTATTTATTAATCAATGTAATATTACAATATAAATTGCATTAAATGTCAAAAAATATGAAATTACATTGAGATTGTCGACATAAATACTAATAATCAAAGAATACAAAAATAACATTCAAATAATCAAAACAACAACAATTAAATATCTAGTAAATGGTCACTTATCCGATGTCAATCAATAGGTATACATAGATTAATAAATGTTAATACAATAATAATTTTATAATTTGAGTTCCATATATTCATCCACGGAGTACAATGGATTGAATGGGTTAATTGGGTCTTTTGTGAATCTTAAACTTGGGCGCAGTAGTAACGTGCTATATCTACTTAATATCACAATTGGTTCATTATCTTTTTCATATCGCTCACACATTATAAGGTTAATTTTCTGTAAAGTTAACGGCAAAATGAATAAAATAACTGTAAATCATTCGGTTTTCTGAAGCCAGTGTTGAACACAGTCGAAATATACTTACTGTTGCTATAAACTGTTTTCTGCTATAGATTGTTCAGCCACCGTGCTTAAAGCGCCGAGTGCCACCCGGTCGTTAAGTGCATGGAGATACTTATGGCGATGGGAAATTGGATTTGATATTTTGTTTGTTTTAAATAACTAGGTTCGACTTGCTTTGAGTTTGCTTTATGTTACAAGTCATAAAGTTTGTTAGATCAGGAACCAAATCAACATTCAGAACGTAATTAGAGTTCCGTAAATGGAAAAAAGGAACCCTTACAGGGTCATTTCGTTATCCGTCTGTCTGTCCGCTTGTCAAGACTCTTTTTCTTGGGAATGCGTAAAGATATTAAGTTATAATTCATATCAAATGCTTAGGGCTGGGATTCGACACAGTAATAACGATATCGTCTTTGACGTGTTTCCGTATTGTCAACGTTTTGATAACTCAGTCATTTACAATAATGGCGACTGTGAAATAACGATTCTTTAGAATAGAGCCCTAGGTCTAAAACCACTTACAACTTCTAAATCAACGTAATCAAAAGATACGGCCGTTTATGACGAATATATTTTGACAATCGCTAGAGAATCATATTTTCTGAGGTACATCCCGTTGACCGAGATAATGAACCAGGTTCCCTGCAGTAGTTTATGAAAAAACATAAACAAGACCAGTCTATAAAGTGTTTTATGAGGGTGTATAGAGTTTATAGTTTATATAGTTTTTTATCTATAGAGTTTTAATATTTGGCTTCTTTAGTAAAAGTAAAGTCAATTTAAACCTAAACTTACGTTTTGCTAAAGCAGGAAAAGGGACAGATCTATATGAATACAATAAGTCTATCACTATCTTAACTACCTTTTAAACTTGGCAGGTTTTGACGGCTAATACCTTAATGCTATCGAAGTATCGTAGTGGGGGTTTTTGTAGGGCTTCTAGTACTGTTAGGCGATGGGCTTGCAACTTGTCACTAATACACTGGTTATCTTGGCCTGTTTGCGCAAAATGTGGTTATAGAATTTACCAACATCTCTTTTTGTAGTTGTTGGTATTTCTGTAGCTCTGCCTACCCCACTCTGGGAATGAAAGCGTGATGTTATGTATGTATGTGTGGTATAGAATGGTCAACGTTGCGATCGCTCTTATTTATTTACAGACAGTAATGGCAGCCGAGTTGAAAGCAATGCGATAACACATAAAAAGCAATAACGTTTTACCCCCAGCTCAAATCATTACCTATACGGCAGCTGTCATAATAACTAACGAACCAGTTAGTCGTATAAAAATTTGACAATCTGGTAAAATATTTTTTTAAACTCGGTGTACTGGAAGGGTTTGAGACAGCCAGGGCTGGAATTCTACACGGTAATAACGATTTGACGTGTTTCCGTATTGTCAACGTTTTGATAACTCAGTCATTTACAATAATGGCGACTGTGACATAAACGATACCAAAACACGTCAAACGCGATATCGTTATAACGCAGTTGAATAGAGGCCCTGTTACAAAATTAAGAGGTTTATGCTGTAGATTAATAAATCTCCTTGTAAAATTCTGGATGTGACCCGGATTATATAGAAAGGAAAACGGTTTACGGGGGCATACACTCAATGGTGCGAGATTTTAGTCTTATTTTATTAAAGTACACTATAATTTGACACAGTATCAAACAAAGTCTTATAAATGTTTAAATAAGTTTGCAGGCTAGAAAAATAAGAAGGATGTAACTAAGAACACGGTTTGAGTGGAGATCTCTCTGAGAGATCTTCTTTAACCACACATAAATTTCTTTTAATAACACGTAAATAAAAAACTACGTAATATTCCGCTTCAGTAAGATACACATACAGTTTTTGTAGTGTTCTATCGCCGAATTATAAGTTTGCTATTTCATATTTCATTTGTTTAGGCATTACTAGTTTATGTATGATAAACTATTCTAGGCCGTATTATCTATTTTTAAATAAATAGATCGTAAAGAACAGGAAAAGGAATGATATTGTGATCACATTAAGTTCCATTGTTCTCATAATTTGATCTAAATTTTCTTAAAACCACTTCCATCAATTTCATCTCAAGCCTTTTGTTTTTCACAGCAACTGAAACCTAAAGCGTTGATTAAAGTAAAGAAATACCTGAACAAAACAGGAGGGAATGGAGCTTCTTCAAAACTTATTGAAGCATCAATGGATAGGCAGCTAATGCAAAGGATCAAAGGCCCGTAATGGATATCGAACTATGGAAGAATTCACTGCCGTACTTACCGGGTGAATAGGCGAAATGCCTGCGATGAAAAAGTTATTTTTAGTTACCTTTTTAGGGTTTCATTACAGGAAAATTTGTGGTATTTCTCCAACTGATTGTCCTGATTTTCGTTCGCCTGAACAAGGTTATATGTATGGATAAGGTGCCTGACCATGGGACTTTAAATGTAGGTATCGATTCTGCATTCGTCATCATCGATCATTTATCTTCTTTTTCCGTTCATCGACTTTGAAAATAACTTATTTACAGTAAGTATAGTACGTGATAAAACTTTCAAACTTTACTAGTAAAATCAGTGAATGAATTTATTTTGTATGTAATAATAATAATTAGAAATAACCTAGTTTTTTAAAGTTGTAAACCGAAAGGAGTTCCGATTGAGGAGTAGAATCGATACCTACATTTGAAGGCCCTTGGTCAGAGACACCATGTATACAATTCTAAACATTGTAATTATATATCAACACACAGCCTACACCGCTGGACATAGAGACTTGAAATTTTGGAAGTAATATTCCTTGGATATCCTAGGGGTGCACTAAACGGGAGTCATCCTCTAAGGGATTAAAATTGGGGGAGGGACTAATTAGCGCGTGCGATGACGCTGTCGTCCAGTGTTTTCGTTATCATTGTTTTAAATTATTTTTGTATAATTAAACGTGTAATGGTTCATTCATTTATAATCTAAATTGGTTTACTTCCTCAGTTTATTAAAGATGTGTGGCATGCACAAGGCAAGCACATTCACAGGTCACCTGATCTCAAGATCGAGTAAGGGTCGTATTAATGATGTACCCTTGTTTTGTCGACAACCTTTTCATCAAATATTATTTCATCGACAACGATTCATCGAAACTTTAGTACTAGTAATATTGTTTGGCGTAATTTTATTTCAACTACTATTTATTTAAATTTATCTTACTACGTGGAAATACTAATTAACGAATACTACTTAATCGCTGATTTGTTACAAATTATCTTAATTGGTACAGCTACAAAACATTGCAATTCATTTCTTCGACGTATTACTTTAATACAATTTTAAATGTCCTATGAGGCTTTCAAAGTAGGTTAGGTTAGGACTGCGACCCCCAAGAAAACGAACTGTTGACAGAAGTGGGTTAGCTTCGGTTAGAACTGCGACCTCCAAGAAAATGAACTGTTGACAGAAGTGGGTTAGGTTAGGTTAGAACTGCGACCCCCAAGAAAATGAACTGTTGACAGATAGCATAACACATTACTATTATTAAATTATATCAATGGTCAATCATAACACACATAGCTATAATCGCACAGAGTGCTTGCGTTTAGTTTTGATAGCAAATTATTACCAATTGAAATAATTTTATGCGGAATAAATATTATTACAAGTAAAAAAAAAAACAAATAAAAAAATCCCGAAATGATTAGTCATGACATTAATTTGATTCAAATAAGTCAACTACCAATTAAAAGACCTCGTTTCAAATTACCTAGTATTGAGTCCTCGACGCAATGACTTGTCGATGAAATGAAAATACTTGAAACGTTGTCTTTGAAATAATATTCGATTAAAAGTTTGTCGGCAATTCAATGGTAAACCCGTATTAATAAAATCATCTCGGCTGAAATGCTCGTCACAAGACACGTCAAAGTAAACATAAAACCATAGAAAACTGTCATTTTGACGCATCTTAGATGAGCATTAGATTCAGATTTTATTACTCAATATAATACAGTATAAATTACATCACATGTCAAATTATATTATTATGCAGTTACATTGAGATCGTCAGAAATAGAATTAAATTATAATAGTAAAAATAGTAAAAGTCAACACAAAAAAACAAAGTACAATACAAAATAGAATAAAATAAAATAAAACAAAATAAAATAAAATAAAATAAAATAAAATAAAATAAAATAAAATAAAATTAAATTCATTAAAATTAAAAGTCAAACTAATTTACAAGTCAAGTTCCATATACTCATTTACCGAATATAATGGGTTATCCAACAAAAGATTTTTAAGCCGGCGCCTAAACATTACGTCAGATGGTTCGCGTTTAAGTTCGGCGGGTAGACGCTCGTAGTAGGTGGGACCGATGACGCGCGGGTTCTTACTTGCAAGTGCCATGCGACGAGGAACATTCGATTCGATTACAGTCGAGATCCTGTCTGTCCTGTCGAGAGGCACTATCTGTTAGTCAATCAGTCACGAAAGAGTTGTATAGGTATCTTATCTTACCAGATGCACCCTTTCGAATACACTTCCACCCCTTTAAGATCTTTTGTGCAATTATCCTCTTACACACTCAGCTGTGTGCTAGTTTTCTTACAATGTTTTACCATCGAGCATCTTCCTTAGACCATAGGGTAGTACTTGAGTTAGAAAAACTCATTAGTACATGGTAGCCGCTGGGGTTTCATCTCGGTACCTTACGATACAAGTCGACCCCTAGGCCACCGCTGCTCTCAAAAGTTAAGAGAAGATTAAGATTATAGGAAGATTATGTAACCTTATCAAGACTTAAAAGCCATGTTATAGTTACGACTAATGATATTGGCGTTATTTGCAGTGGATTCAGTCTAGCGATGGATGAACACGGACTCTATTTGAAACCACAGAGCTCCTGTTGACACAGCGGTGGGGAAACTTATATGAGCTAACTTTGAACTTTACAACTTTGAGTGTATATGTTACTGGGAATAAATGTAATCCAGCGTTATGAGGTCTCTTAACCGTGAACTCATTTATTATTTCCCTTTAGGAATAATCAAATTTTGTCCTTTCCCAGACTTAAGCTGTTTATATGCTTTACTAGCTTTTCCCCGTGACTCCGTTCCGTAGAAGTCGTTTATCACTGCTCCCCTGGGGACTGTATAATTTTCTGGGATCGAAACTATCCTATGTGTACTTATTTGTAACTTTCTCTCAATGCATGTATTTGCAACTCAACAATAAAATGAAACTAGTGTTTAATTTAAAATATAGTATTGAAAGTTAATTAGGAAATTTATTTCAAACATATAAATTGCAGTGCTCTTACAGGGTTTATGTTGATCCATGTTTAAGATCTTTGTAACTACAACGAAAGGCAATAATATATATGACTATGACTATCTCGATACCAAATTTCATAAGCGGATTATCCGTGAAAGCGTAACAAACAGACAGATAGACAGAGTTACTTTCACATTTATAATATTAGTATAGATTTTCATATCAATTCTGCTATGAGTAACAAACAGATAGATGGACACTAAGAAAAACACGCTAGCATTGCAAATGTTCCAATGCCTAGTTATTAAATTTTTACTTTATTATCCACTTAATAATGTACTAGAGGCGGCCCGCGACTTCGTACGCTTAGAATTTGATCTTTACTCCCCCTATTTTAGCCCTATAGGGGACGAGTTTCCAAAAACCCTTTCTCAGTATACCCCTAAGATATCCAAGGAAAATTCCCTCCCTATATTAGAATAGAATAGAATAGAATAGAAAAAAAAATGTTCAACGCTTACAAAAAATACACTTAAAACAAATATCAACAAGAGTAATGACACATTAAACATGGCGTTGAAAAGGCAGCATTGTGCCGCAGCACTATCATCAGCAACAGTTTTTATTTTTAAATAATAATAGTAATAATTAAACGATAAAAAAGACCGATGTTTCTTTGTGTGGCAACACTAGAACAACACAACCATTTCCTGTTGCGTCGGAACAAACGCAGGCCGGCTTTATTTCTTCGTATGAATAACACATAATATCAATTTAAATTATGGTCAAATTGATAATACAAACATATCATATCTTAAAGGCTTTAGTATTTTAAAAACTAATATTATGACCAGAGGGCGGAATTTCTCATGGCAAAAAATGATATGTCATAGGGATACAACGAAGTATTTTATCGACTACCGACAAGTAGTTCTGGTTCACGTAGCACAAGATCTTTTACCAAATAGAATTATCCCTCCTATCGATACATTACACTTAGCAAAATGATTTTCCAATATTAACAATGCCCTCTAGTAGCGGTCTTTTAGATTAATATAATTTTTGGTAAATGTAGGTGTAGTATTCATTATTATTGTATAGTTCTATGTCTTCAATTTAGCTTCACTTTTATTTGTTATTTACCGTTAATAAAGACATACATGTGTGTTAGACAAAAATAACATAATATTTACAAATTGAATCCTAAAACTTCACGTTGTTGAAAACAATTACTTAATGCGAATCAATAATGACATTTACATTTTAATATAAAAGCAAAACTGAAAACAAAGAGATTAGTGATTACACAATATCGATAACGGAAAAAGTCGATAAAGCAAAATGTTCTATCCCTATGACATTAAAATTTTTGCCATGAGGAATTCCGCCCTCTGAATATGACTAATGACCGGCTGGAAGCAGCAACCTGACAGAACTCAGTCCTATTATTAAGTCCCTAGGTCCAGCAGTTTTGGCTATGCGTTGTATGCAAGTCAGTTACTCAGTCACGATACTGTTTTATATAATATTGGTAATATTGCCAACGATGGGTTCATGATTTCGTAAAATCTTAACAATTTCAATATTTTCTTTATCCTGTAGAAATATTTTCTAATAATCCGGAAGCTTCATTATTACACTGAGACAATGAATTTGCTGTAATATTTACATATTATACCTATTGAAATATGATCTCTTTTCATTCAGCTGTTCGCCTGTTCAAAGGAGGACCAAATGAATTTGTTTCACATGCTTTGACGTGTTGTTATAAAAAAAAATAGGCTAAAATGGTTTTAGTGCTGAAAATGGACCGCCAGCTAAGGCAAGAAGAAGCATTTAATTTGTTTTTAAGTATTATACGTATGGGTAATTTCACAAAAGGTACCACGAATGGATCAAATCAGGGAATAAAATTATTCATGTGTGTAAATTTAACGACGACTCTCACTCAATTACAGGCAAAGATCGCTATGTATACCTTAAACTAGAAAGGCATTTCAGAGTAAAACTAATGTCATTACATAGATGCAGGGACCGGAAAACCCCTTCATTTGATTAACCCTATCGATAGGGTAAGCCTATCATTTGGCTACCCAATCGATGTGGTTACCCTATGATTGTGTTACCTTAACGTTAGGGGAACCCCTTTGAACTAGTTAACCACTTCCATAGAGCTTACCAATTTCATTAGGGTTTCGGTAGTTTAATATTGAAGCGCTTAGCATTAACTGGGTTTTACCCCATTGATCGCCTCTCTCTTTTTTGCGCATTTGGGCGATTTCTGTCTAGCCTGACGTTACTTGCCTACTTTATTTAAGTTCGTGTCGGGACGGGACGGGATTGAGATGATAATGTTGTTTAATAATTCTTAGTTCATGTTCCCGCCGGAATAATAAAGACGTTTGGCTGCGTGACGGATGGCTGCTTGTGCAAGTACCTACTGCAAAAAGTGCAAGCTATTTTATTATTATAAGTGTACGCGAGAGCTGGTTGACTTTTAAATAATAAATTTTGTTTGATTTGAAAGTATTTTTAACATGGAAACGTACCAGGACGATTCTCAAGAAGAACTAAAAAAATATATCAAGCAAGCTTTAAAACGTAAATACCTATTGAATGTCTTGTTAATTTGAACGTTAGGTAAATAATTACATTTTTGATCATTTCCGTCCGTCCGCAGCCTAGCTCAGAGACTCTTAGTACTGGAAAGCTGTAATTTGGCATGAATATACATATTAGTCACGTCAGCAAAGTGGTGAAATAAAATCTCAAAAGAATTTTTTGTTTGGTGTACTTACCTCCCCTACACGTAACGTGGGGATGATTTTTTATTTTTCGTCTACCCTATAGTGTGGCATGTTGTTGGGTAGGTCTTTCAAAAATATTGTGGGTTTGTGAAAACAGTTTTTCGATTAAGGGATCTGTTTATGAAATTTTAAGCTTTAATGCGCTAATTTTTGTTAGAGTCAAGTGTCGCCCACCCCCCGCCCCTACAGCCAAAACTACAAATAATAAAAGTCTGAAAAAAATCGTGAATGAAAGCGCATATAACGAATTTTTAAGGAAAACTATCACCACTAAGTAGTGATTGGTTCTTGAGATACAGGCGACTAGTTTTTATACCTACGAAAATTAGCTAAGACGGCACCAAATAACTTTAAATAGTAAAATAGTTCATACTTGTTGTTTTTAGAGATAGTTTTTGGTGTTTGTAGTATTTATAAGCGGCGTCGGAACCCTACCTGAGCATGGTCCGACATGCTCTTGCCCGGTTTTTTTAAAACATTGGTTTAATAATGGACTGCTGAATGGATGCACTTTAAAAAATTGTACTTAAGTAAATAATGATTTACACTGTATAAATATATAAGTCAATAAGTACCTACCTAAATAATTTTGATCTCAACAATAGTTTCATTAAATAATTAACCTTCTACATTACAATATAATTTTGATCACAGCTAGTTTAATTTAATAATAATTAACCTTATATATAACAATAGGTAAACTGTAAAAATATGAAAAATAAATAAATCATTTTGATCATCAACAGTCTCATTAAACAATTGACCTTATATTGAACAATTAGTACATAATTACACTAAAAATATGTACTTAACTATAAACCAGTCTCATTAAATAATCGACCTTATATATGGAACAATTTGTGAATAATGGCTTGCTGTAAGCAAACGTAAGTAAATTATTTAGATCGCAGTGATGGTTTAATTAACCCTATACTCGTATAATATAACAATAGGTAAATAGTGATTTACAGCGTACAAAATGTATGTAAATCATTTTGATTTCCTCAACAGTCTCGAAAAGAACAAAGGCTAAATAATGGTTAACATTTGACTCTAACAAAAATTAGCGCTTTAAAGCTGAATATTTCATAAACGGATCACTTAATCGGAAAACTGTTTTTACAAACCCGCAATATTTTTGAAAGACCTATCCAACGACACTCCACACTATGGGGTAGACGAGAAAAAAAAATCATCCCCACGTTACGTGTAGGAGAGGTACACTAAAAAAAATGTTTTTCAAGATTTTATTTTACCACTTTGTTGGCGTGACTAATATGTATATTCATGCCAAATTACAGCTTTCTAGTATAAAGAGTATCTGAGCTAGGCTGCGGACGGACGGACGGACGGACGGACGGACACGGCGAAACTATAAGGGTTCCTTTTTTTTTTTTTTTTTTTTTTATTTATTATACATAATCACAATTAGATTTACATTAAATAACACCGTAAAACCTTAAAGAGGTTTGTCTCGATGCCTGAGCCAATTATTGTTAAAATAAAAGTAGCACATACTAATTAGATGTGGCTAAACTTACAGTTACCTACTAACTAATTCGTTAAAATTAATCACAAACACACGCAAAGCAAACAAATCAAGTAAATTGATATTTAGTTTTACATGTATAAAACTAGAGCCCGCGTTATCTTCGGCGAGGTAAGCCTTGCCGAGCACTGCACCGGGGAAACCAGTTTTCGCCCACGAGTACAGGCTGCTCCAACCCGTGTTTTTATGTACGAGTACTTAGTTGATTCAACATTTCTACCTTGAGTATTTTAGATATATTATTTAATGTGATTTTATCTTTACATATTTTAGGAAGCTTATTAACCAAATCTGCTATTATATACTCTGAAGTTCTTTTACCGTAAAAATTTTTAAATTGTGGTTTCCTTAGTTTGTTATTCGCTACCTGCCTTGTTAACTTAAAGTGTGAAACTAGCTGCTGAATCTCAGTTCTAAAAAACTGTTCAGTTAACATTTGGTAATTGAACTTAATATGAACTGGTAAGATTTTGCAAAAATGGAAAATGTCTTCGTCAGACTTCAAACTATGTTTTACATTGTTAGGTAAAATCATTTTCAGGCATCTTACTTGTAACCTATATATTTGATCAAGATAGGACTTAAAAGTACGACCGTAACTACTTAGACCGTAAGATATGATGCTTTCCACCAATGCAGTATACATACTCAGTCTAACTTTGAAAGGAATTCGGTTCCTCAGTACATATAACTTTGCTAAAACGGCACGGAGCTTATTACAAACCGCATCAATCTGGGGGCTCCAGTTGAAACGGTTGTCAATAATCAGACCAAGATATTTCTGTTTATCTACTTGTTCCAGCGCTGGGCAATTACAATTAATTAGGTTACCATTGTAGTGTAGGCACTGATGATTGTGCCCTATAATTTTTATTGCAGACACAGATCTTGATTGACTAGAGTGTACATGTATTAATTTAGTTTTATCGGAGTTCAAGACTAAGCCTGAGTCATGAGACCACTTACAAATTAAGTCAAAGTCGTTTTGCAGTAATCTTTCTGCCACCTGTACATTTTTGTCCGCGGCAACAAGACATGTATCATCTGCAAACTGATAGATACTGCAGTCTTTTACACAATTATTCATATCGTTGACATAGGTTAAGTAGTGGAGCGGACCGAGCACAGACCCCTGTGCGGTGCCCTCGGTTACAACAACCCTCTCGCTTAATGAGTTACCTATTTTAACGTGATTGGATCTGTTACTCAGGTAACTTTTGCACCAGTTTAGTACCTGTCCTCTTATACCACTATCCTCCAATTTGTTTATAAGAGTATCATGTCTCAACGTGTCAAAAGCTTTACTATAGTCAATGAATATTATTAATACATGTTTTTTATCGTTAAGGTGTTTGTTAATTTCGTCCGCAAATCTAGATAATAACATGGATGTACTTTTTTTAGGCTGGAAACCAAACTGGTTAGGTGACAATACCTCATGTTTAGAGTAAAAGTTGAAAATAAGGTTGCTGATATACTTTTCTATTATTTTATCTAGAACAGGGAGCATAGTTATTGGTCTGTAATTTGAACAATTCTTGCTATCCCCACCCTTGTAAATCGGTCGAACTAGTCCTATCTTGAGCTGGTCTGGGAACTTACCGGAGGTTAAGCTATCATTGATAAGATGAGCTATGGCCGAAGCAATTTTATCAGCTATAAGCTTTAGATCCGAAACTCGAACTCCGTCTATCCCCGGAGCCTTGTTACTTTTTGTATTGGCAATAATTTTATAAATTTCTTTCGGGGTTGCTTTTTTAAAATAAAATGACTTGTCAATTGATTTCCTGTAGATTTGTTCGTGAAGCAATGGTATTTTACATTTGGGTATAATATTTTGCACATTAAGTTTGAATCTTTCAGCAAACTTATTCGCGATCTGTTTGTCAGAACCTAGGGATTTAAATGCCTTACCAATAGTATCGTTTATTGATGTAGATATTCTTCCAGTCATTTCGTTAAGAATCTGCCAAAGCTTTCTTATATCACCTTTATTTTCGTTTATTTTATTTCTATAGTATTTATTTCTGTGGTTTTCAACAATTTTATTTGTTTTATTTCTTTCTTTTGACTACGGAACCCTAAAAAGCTACTTCTCATTTTACAAATATTTAATATTTATTAATATTAACCGTGTTTATAGCACGACACAATTAATAATGCGCGTATGGAAGCGCTTACACCGTTGATAGGGAGTCTATTATTGCATAATCCGCGCGCCATATTAATTGCGCCCACCTATAACATCGTAATTTGCCTGCGCAAAGCAAGCTTTCCATTTTGTTTTCTTTGAAAATTCGTCAGCGAAACTTTTTAACTGACGATTTTATTTAAAAAATATCTAATATTTCAGATGGAACTAAGAACTTAGCTAACTACGTAGGTAGTATACAATTTATTTAATCGACCCTGATCACTCATTTCTGAAAGTAAACAAACACTTTACGCCAAAATCCACCAAAGTCAGTTGAACCTACAGCCTTAAAAAAAAACAAGTTCAAAGCAAATCCCAAACAAAACAATGTACATTTTGTGGGAACGATAATTAGGTTTACTATTGTTTGACGTAGCGAACAGTGCGACTCTATGACAAAGCCTCGGCCGCCTTCGGCACATTTCGGCTGGCTCACCTCGCCGTCTCGCATGCGCTACTCACCTGCCGCTAAAACGCCGTCAGGACTGCTTTAGACCTATCATACAAAAACATAACTTATATGCACACAAGCTAATTAACTATTGACCACAGGAGAGACAACTTTTGTTTTTAAGAGTGTTAATGGCCCAGCAGAGCTACTCCACGGTTACTCCACGTATATTACTAAGAGGATTTGATTATAGGTAATATTCTCTTTCTTCTTTTTTTATTAATGGCGGTTACCGCTATATTCCTCAGTGATTTCACCAATGTCAAGTGAGTAGAGTAAAACAGTAAACAGAACAAATCAAAAGCGAAAGCCGAAAATCTCTTAATCGGCTTTTACTATTCGTAAGTAAAGTTCATTCTATTAATAGCAGCTGTAAATTTAATGACCATTTTTTTATAATTTTATTATACGATCGTACAGGGCCTCTATTCAACTGCGTTATAACGATATTGTATTTGACGTGTTTCCGTATTGTCAACGTTTTGATAACTCTTATGTCATTTACAATAATGGCGACTGTGACATAAACGATTCTTAAACGAGTCAAACACGATATCGTTTTAACGCACCTCAATATAGGCCCGTAGTACAAGAGCTATATAATATTGTTTTCCTTAAAAAAATTACAACCGATTATCATTATTTCATCTCATGAAAATAATGCTTTCAACAACTGAGAATGTGCATTTTCTGTAAGTCAAAACAAAACAGTTCTATAGGTTTTGCACGCATGCATGCATAACATCACGCCTTCATTCCCAGAGTGGGATAAGCAGAGCTACAGAAATACCAACAACTTTAAAAATACTTGTTTGTAATTCTATAACCAGGAAGGCCCAGAAATTTACTAGCCCAATGTCAACAGTACTACAACTCCTTACTCCCTTAGTCGCGACGACATCCACGGGAAGATATGGAGTGACACTATTCTAATCTGGCAACCACACGGGTTCTATAGGTTTTGATTATACCAAATTTCGTTTGAAATCATAGATATTTATAGTCTTTACTACTTTAGAAACGCAACTCTAGTCTGACACAGCAGCAAATGTCATCCAGACAGTGTGATGTCACCTGGCTGGCAGCGCATGGACAGCTAACTGTCACCTAGCTTTCGCCAAGCTGGCAACGTTAATGGTTAGAGTTGACTTGTGCGTAACGGAGTCGTGCCAATTGCTATGCAGGAACGTTGTGGTTATATTATAACGGACTTTGACCAAAGGTGTACTTTGGTCAAAGTCCGAACTTTGAAGCTGTGCGATGGCCTTTTTTAGGGTTGCGTACTCTCTCTGTAGCAGTTATAGTTTCACCATTTCCACCTGTCCGCTGTTTACCTAGTGACTTAGTACTCTGCCAATGCCTACCATCATATTGATCAATTGCACCCTTAATACAAGCCTAGAGCTTAGTTTGGGACTAGGTCCACCTATGTGAGATTCAAACACTATTTGCACACCAAACAAACACATTGCAGAGAAACAGCACAATTTAAAATAAAACAGGTAAACAATACGCGGTCTTACCGCTTAACGATATTTTTCAGACAACCTGAAAAGGGATGTGGTGTTCAATTAAAACATCTTACACAATACGTGGTGCGTCTCAAAGACAACAACAAGAAACTAAGGTAGTACCTAGGTATTTGGTTTTTGTATAGCCATCTCACTATGCCTGTAACAGAAACCTCGTCAGCTGACTGTTTGCATACAAAACACTATTTTGCACAGCAAACAAACACATTAACGGAAACTTTACTCGGTCTTACCGCTTAACGATCTCTTTCTGACAACCTGAGAAGGGATGTGGTGTCAAATTAAAACGTTTTACATAATAGGTGGTGCTTGTCGAAAAGAAACTAAGCTTGTAAATTTTATGTATGCGATGCACCGACTTTATCTTAATCGACACAGCCATCTCACTATGCCTGTAACACAGTAACCTCGTCAGCTGACTGTCCGCATGCGCGCTCGCCAGCTGCCGGAGCCGACCTGACCCGAGCCGCAGTACCCTCTGAGCCGTGGCCGAGACCAGGCGTTTTCGTCCGGCGTCGCGGCAACGTAATTCAAAATCGCGATCGAAAGTGTCAGTGGTGATTTTGTGTTTGTTGAGGTAAGTTTTAAGTGTGGTGGTTTTTTTCAAATATATTTTATTTTTACTTAAAATGACTGTGTCGGTTTTATTAAAGGAGTGTTTGATGATTTTTATTGATATATTAAATTAAAAAATGTAAGGTTCTCTGTTAGTTGATAAAGACCGAAATGATTTCACGCACTTCACGTGTGGGCACCGTATAATATGTTTTTTTTTTAAATATAATTTTAATATTAATAAAAAGTTATTATACTTAAGTGATTGAAATTACAAATCCTTTCCTTTTGGCCTCATGACAACGTTAAGGAAAAAATATAATTAAATAAAGCAGTTCCTTTCATTAATATTCAAATAAATTTTAATGTTATCAGTTTTTAATGGTTTGCATTAATTAAGGGAGCAATTTAGAATTACATGTAAGTATATTTAAAACGATTTTATTGTCATTGCGGCTTTTTCACGTTTTTTTTCATTACACAGGAAAATTCTAAACAAGGAGTAAAGTTACGTGTAACATGTTACACAACGTAATAGCGTACGTGCTACGTCTGTTGTAGCACTGCTACGGCGTAGCAACTCGCAGATGGGCGCTACGGGGGCTACGCAGAATTTAAATTCTAGTCTGAGCAGTAAGCGAGTTAGCGAGCGTATAACGTTTTAATATTTAAGTTGAAAGTATTTTAAAATCCGTACACGGAACAATTTTTCATAAAATGTTCCTTCAAAAATAGCTATAAAGTGATGAAAGAAACCTGTAATTATTAAGACATCGGAAACCTCTTTCGTAATTAATTAACGTACAAACATTTTAGAAGGTTTTAGCTTTATCTTTAATAATATATCAAAAGGAGCTTTCAATACGATTTTAATGAGGTTGATGTTTCTATGGACATTTAAGGATCCTTTGAAGGTTAGAAAACAAAAATAATCTCGTTACGCCTTAGACATCGCTCAGGTCTAGGCTTATCCCTATTTTAAAGGTGGTATGAATAAGTTTACTCAATCGCAATCCGGTGTAATAAAATGTTTTTTAAATCACAGTCAAAAGGTTTTAAGATGGATTCAATGGTAGCCGTTTCGCCAAAGTATTTATGGTCAAATGTATCATTTCCCAAATGTATCTTTTGCCAAACCAAAGTTATATAAATTATTCAGAATTTATTTTAGTACCATCGTGTAGAATCCTATAGGTTAGGTTAGGTTAGCTTTTATAAAATCCTGAAATATATACGGCTATAGAAAACAAAGCGGGTTGGCAAATGAAACATTTGAATAAAAATATTTTGTCCTAACGAAATAAATGAACCCTAGCACCGGAACACAACAATGCGAACGGTGTTGCTTCGCGGGTGGTTAATGGATAAGATGGTGGTAGCGATCCGGACGGACCCTGCACAGGGTCCTACCACAACTAAATTTAATATAGACAATTATTATCAGTTGACATGTCTAATTTTACTACTAGTATAGTAGTAAAATTAGACATGACAAGAGGAAAGTAAGAATTAATCAACTTAAATAATTATCGAAATAAGTTTTTATCATACATTACAATGTTGGGATTATACACTTTTGTTGCTGGCTGTACTTTTTTTGCAACGTCTTATACGCTCCAGATGAAAAAAGTCCCAACACGATGGATCTATATTAATTATAGCGCAGGTCCTGTCGCCAACTTCCAACTGCATCAACATTATTATCAGCTGATCGGCTCTTAGATTTAATTGCATTACGACAACGAAAAAAGGTTCAAAGAAGAATTGCAATTTGACCTATAGTAATAAGGTTAGTTAAAATAAAAGGTACAAACTTCAGCAATGTCAAACACATAGGCCCTAGTGGTCGTTCATCAATATACTGATTACAAAAACATCATCCACAAAGAAGATGAACAACGTTTGATTGATTCTCTGGATTGGACCAGTGTTTTCTAATTCCAAATCTCTGTAAACCTTAATTTTGAAACGACATACTCTGTCGGGTTTAAATTAACAGATATTTAAAACTAGATGTTGCCCGTGACTCCATCAACGGTGTAGTCAAGGGTAATGCTCATGTCCTTTCTCGGGATTTAAGCTATCTCCATTCGAAATTCATCTAAATCGGTTTAAATGTTTAGCTGCGAAAGTGTGAAAGACAGACATACAAAGTTATTTTCGCATTACTTATATACTACTACCTACCAATTGTATCAACTGCAATTCGACACAAAATTATCAAATTAAATGGAACACATTTTTTTTACATGTTAATGCACCATGTCGTTACGATTAGAGTATGCCTAAAAAATATGTGAGTTTGAATCAATGCGTATTTTGCAACAAAAAGATTTCCTTGATTGGGTGCCGCGACCAGGATGTTTCACTCATTTTCGGTCGAAAAATTTCGCAACTAAAACGTTAAATAAGAATTTCTAAATTGCTTTGGCCTTAGAAAAATCTATAAAAAAAGGTTTTACCAATACAACATAATCCCATATTATAGCCTTCTAAGCAAATTATGATTTGATTTGATTATGTGTAGGTCACATGGAACTACGAGTATATTATTTCCAAAAAAAACATCCAAAACTTTATCCACTCCATCGTTCAGTAAGTCGTACATTTTAATATTTATAGTTCATATGAATCCCATCTATATTTTAACATAGTCGTCATATTTTAAGACAATCAATCTTTTAGCATCTTGATGACGTGAGTGTGACTGTGCGTGAAATATAGTTAAGTTATATTTACCACTGATACAAATACTACACTTTTCAAGTATACAGAAATTGTGCTGTTTAATGAAAATAAACTAACAATACCTAATTCGACAAAAAAATCCCCCGACCGGCAACATCTTTTAGAGCTGATATGTCTTAAACGGTTTAACAGATTTTCATGAAACTTAGCTAAGAATTATTTCAAATATCCTAGCGTTATAAAAAAAACACGCCCAAAACCTTTGGGAGTTACGATGACATAGACAAACACCCATACTTATACACATTTATAAAAAGAAAAATTCGTCAAGAGGATATAAAAAATATAGAAATAATAAAATTGATCAGCAAATATACACGGTCATACATATACAGGGACACAGAGATATTCAGATTAACTCGTTAAATTTTAACCCTCCCTCTTTTTTCCCTTGGTGGTTGAAGAGTCGCTTCAAGGACTCGTTAATTACTGTTCATGTTATTGACGATGAGGCTTCATCAAAACAACGAACCGGGTATCAAAAGAAATAATTATAATTCTCTGATTCCATTACCAGCGGTTTTCCTCAATATCGGTGCCTTGACCAGGATCGTACTCGGTTCCAGGGTTCTCTCAGAGTAAATTGTTCAATTGATTTGTTTCTCGGTTGCTTTTGTTCCGGTTTTCGGTTTTTTATCAAAAGAAATCGTTTTTCCTTATGTTGCTAATTGGCTTTTGGACATTTGCTTTTGCTTGATTTAATAACAACACCGCAGCACCCTTAAAATGAAAATATTACACTCACCATCAAAAAAAGAAACACTTTTGTAATTTTTCGCGTTACGGCAATGAAAGAAATGTCAAACAAGATTGTCAAGTATGTTAATGCGACAAAGTACAAAATTGTTTATCTAATATTGACGTTAATTATAGTAATGACGCATGATTTAATTTTCAAACACTCTCACTTTATTTCACACTCCCAAACTTAGCTCTAGGCTTGTTCTACAGACTAGACACCGATAAACACTTATAAACATTGAATCCAAGACTGAGTCAAAAACCCGCGCTAATCATACAAAATATTTAACTGAGGGTCAAACCTGGAACCTTAGCTTCATACCCACTAGGCCAACTACGGCACTTATTAAAGATTACGCTTATTAAAGAAGGCTGCCATTGACTTTATTAGCTATTAACCTGTGAGCTTTCTGAATAACATCTCTATTATTACAGTAATAAAGTTCCTAATCCTTTTAGGTCAACGCGGGTCAAGAACGTCACACGGGTGACTGCGCAGGGTTGTCAACACTAGCAATTATACCCGTCAGGGCATTCAAATTCTTACCATTCAAATGTAAACTCTATTGCGTAGGAAACATGACGTCGTTTTGTAGGGCAAGGATACAAACAGGTTTTTGACCATCGATATGCTAATGCTAAGGTTGGTTGAAGTAATTTGGTTGTAACGAGCTTGGTGAGCGTTCTACTTCATTTAATTATAGTTTAAAGGTTAATAAAGAAATCTTTAAATGTATTATTCAAAGAACTAATGTTCCCGTTGTTAGTGTGTCCGCGCAGGAGTAGTTTATTGCTATTTCTTTGGAAACTGTCCTATTTTCTAGAATAAAAAGTACCAAATTACACATGGATTTGTTTAGGCGTTGAACCGTGAAGATGGAACAAACAAATAATAACACTGTCGTAAGGATAAAAATATATTGAATTTTGCAGTGTTTATTAGTTTTGTAAACGTTGCTAAGACCAAGGTCAAGGTGATAGAAAAGGACGAAGAGATTACGGAGTGCGTGATAAATATAAATGGTGAACTAGTAGAACAAGTGAGTGAATTTGTGTATCTGGGAAGTATGTTTACAAGAGATGGTAAGTGTGAGAAGGATATTGAGAGGAGGGTGAATGCAGGAAATCAGATAAATGGAGCCCTGCACTCCTTTGTGAGCAGAAGGGGCATTTCACAAAAAGCTCGACTGGCTGTTCACAATGGAGTGTTGGCCCCTACTCTGATGTATGGTAGTGAATGTTGGGTGTGGCAGGATAAGCATGAAAGTCGCATAAATGCAGTAGAAATGCGCTCTCTGCGTAGTATGTGTGGTGTGAAACTGTGTGATAGAGTAAGGAATGAAAACATCAGAGAGAAGTGTGGTCAGAAAGAAGGTGTAGTAACTAAAATTGAAAAGGGCATGCTTCGATGGTTCGGTCATTTGGAAAGGATGGATGAAAAAAGATTGACGAAAGAAATTTACAGTGCTAAAGTGAGTGGAAGGGTCGGAAGGGGGCGCCCTAGGCGTACTTTTTTGAATCAAATCGGGGAAATACAGGAAAAGGGCCGAATCTTAAGTACCCGAAACCGACGTGCATGCATGACTCGATGAGGAAGAAGCGAAAGAGCTTTGTCAGGATCGTAGCAGGTGGAAAGAAGTGGTCTCTGCCTACCCCTCTGGGAAACAGGCGTGATTTATGTATGTATGTATTAGTTTTTTTTTCTGTAGTATTTAAGTACTGTGTATAACGTCTCTCTTTTCTCTAATATTTCACTTTAAACTTATCTTCAATTCAATTCAAAACTTTTTACATCGGATAGGGGTTTCAAAATGTTAAGGTTGAAAGGAAAATAAATAGTTGTTCGGATTGTAGCACATTACGGTAATTATAGGAAATTAATTAAGGGATCATCAATCAAGTACCTATCGATAATTACTTACCGAACTAAGATTAGTGGCGTCGAACCAGTTTGTTGGTTTAGCTTCGAACTCTAATTATTGATTGTATAGTTATTCAGAGACGTTACCAACGTTAAAGAAACGATCATACCAAACATTAACATAACAGATAACAGAGTTGTGACATCTTTGTGGATATTCTGTGAGGTTGATGAACGATTGTTTTTTTTTTTTTTATTAATACTTTTTACTACTTATACAACGTTTTCCTTTTTTAATTATACACATTTATTATTGATCTACCATTTATCCTTATATGTATTGACCAAGAATTATTCTAATGAACTTTAATTTTATTATGGTTTTAGTCAAAACAAATGCACGTGTTAATTGATTTTATTGAATGAGTTATTTTATATATTTCTTTCTATTCTAATGTTATAATTAATTAGTGTAAAAAAAAAAAAAACATGCAGAGCTGCGTCAATTGAGTTGCGCGTTCTCTTGGACGTGACCACACTGGTTCACATAAAACACGGTTTAAAAATGTGACGCATTTGACGCATTGCTGCGTTAACGTTGCGTCAGCGTATTTTAAGCTTCGATGTAGTATCTGTTGTCGACCCTTATCTATACTATTATTAAAATTGTTGTGTTATTCTGTCTGGATTTTTTTTAATGAAGGTTTAGAGAAACATTTGCATTCTCATGTCTACAATCTTAAGACTGTAAACACTTTGCTAACCCTGAGGATTAAGATCGAATGCTTCTATGCTAGTAATTTCACCGGTTGTCTTATCCCTACACTGGAACAACAATGCGAACACTGCTGCATGGTGGGAACAAAAAAAAAAGATAATGGTAGCGATCCGAACGTACCCTGCATAAGGTCCTACAACCATTCTGCCCTGCTAAAACAAAAGGCAGTATCTCAGACAAAACCTCTGTGTCAAACGCAACCTTTTACTAACGGCATAGGATTGAATCTACTTTGGCTATTGAATTTGAGATACTGCTTATCGGCTTATGAGGGCATAAGTTTTTTTGACGTGACAATCAAGTAATATTATTTAAATGCGCCTTAACTGACTTTTTTGATATTTTTTTTCAAATTTTAATTGCTTTTGGCATAACACAGATTATAATATTATTTCCGAAATTTAGATGCTTTAATTATATGTATACTAATTTTTACAGTTATACCTACGTTTTATACAGTTTCATTGGACATCATACATTCACAATCATACAATCAATCATCATAGATAAAGACAATCATGATTTTCGCAAAACTTTGCTTAGACGCCTTAGAGCTTTGTTTCTTTACAATTTGATTTGTGTTTTCGGTAATTTATAATATGATAGCTTTCAATTGAGTTTTAAAATAAATAAATAAATATCAGGGGACAATCTCACACAAATTGACCTAGTCCCAAACTAAGCTCTAGGCTTGTACTATGGGTACTAGACAATGATAAACTTGCTTATATAGAGGAATATATACTTAAATACATAGAAAACGTCCAAGACTCAGTAACAAATATTCGCGCTCATCACACAAATATCTGCCCTTACCGGGATTTGAACCCAGGACCGTTGGCTTCGGAGGCAGGGTCACTCCTAACTAGGCCACCATGTCGTCCGTGTCGTTTATTTTAACTTATTACAATAATAACACAGACCTGTCTCAAAGCGTTTCCTCCTCTATATCATCCTCAAATAAGCTAAATTACAAAACGCATATTAGACGTCCCGTCTCTTCATTATTTGATATAAAAGCAACTCATCTAAAATGTTTTAATAAAACGCCCCAAATTGATATTTATGTGCGGATCCTTACATAAACAGGGAACCGGCAACGAAAATGAGAAACCGTCAGACGATGTACAGTCAAGGTCATAAATATGTATACACTTTAGTACCTTGTCACTTTAATCGCTGTGACAATTTCATATGGCAGTTTAAACATGACGTTAAATAGACAAGGTACTAAAGTGTATACATATTTATAACCTTGACTGTACACGACATTTTTTTCGTAATCATACCTTAATTCTATTTCGTTTTGGTAACTACTCTCTAAATATTATGATACTTTGGTGTTTTTATTTTCATTCGTTACTAGCCAACATTTGATGTTGTCAACGTCGATAATAACGTGTAAATTTTAGTACTGTATTTCAATGGAATTAGGTACAAAATGTAACCCTATCTTTGAGGTTGACTGCACAAAAAACACAACGATTTTAATTTTGCTATAATTAATAATATTATGTGAATTCTTATCTCTATGACCCGTGTGGTTGCCGGGTTAGAATAGTGCCACTCCATGTCTTCCCGTGGATGTTATAAGTTAGGCGATGGGCTTGCAACCTGTCACTAATACACTGGTAAACATCTTAGCCTTCTTGTGCAAAATGTGGTTACAGAATTATCAAAAAGTATTTTTAGAGTTGTTGGTATTTCTGTAGCTCTGCCTACCCCACTCTGGGAATGAAGGCGTGATTTTATGTATCTATGTATTAATAATATTAAAGTCTCACCGGAACCGAAATTAAACAATGCAAACACTGCTGTTTTGCGGTTGTTTAAATGATAAGATGGTGATAGCGATCCAGGTGGACCCTGCACGTGGACCACCACTGAAAACCACCAATCCTGGTAACTCATCACTTCATTGAATGTATCATTTCATCGAATTTCATTTAATCGAACGCTATTTTCTGCTGAAACCATATGTTTTCAGGGTATTTTAAATATTAATTACGTAGGTTAGGTTAGGTTAGATATTTAAGATACCCTGAAAACATTATGGTTTCAGTAGAAAATAGCGTTCGATGAAATGATATTCGATTCACTCACCAAACCTATACATTTTCGATAGCGATAATAGTCTCGCAAAACATTTTGTCAAGGGCCACTGATGTGAGTTGTTTAAGAAAATAACACACTAGTAAAATTTACTATGCACCCTAAACGGAAGAAGACGTTCGCAGTTTGAAACTTTGTCGCGTGAGATTCAATTTGTGAGTAATGGCGGAAACTTTACTGCGACAATTCTGGATGCTAGTTGGATGGTTTATGAACGGGTAAAATATTTTGTGGAATAAAGCAGTTGGTTTCATACAACAAGATAAGAAATTATTTAGATTTAGTAGTAGAGGGACCTGTATCATTTGCACTAATTTCATTTGCCATAATGTTCACTGGCTATAACCTTAATTTTCCCTAATATCACATACCATAATTTCATTTGCCATAAAAGCATTGTTTGTGAAATCGTAAACGTTTCAGTTTCGAGATTCTACACGGTATAAACGATATCGTATTTGACGTGTTTCCGTATTGTCGACGTTTTGATAACTTGTCATTGTCAATAATGGCGGTAGAGTCATAAACGATTCTAAAACACGTCAAATGCGATATCATTATAGAGGCCCGGGTATTTTTTACATGCCATCGTATTTTTGTAACACCTATCCAACGACACCCCACACTATAGACTAGACGAGAAAAAATAATCTCCACGTTACGCGTAGGGGAGGTAATTTTTTTTACCATTTTGTTGTACCACTTTGTTGGCGTGACTAATATGCATATTCATGCTAAATTGCAGCTTTATAGTAATAAGAGTCTCTGTGCTAGGCTGCGGACGGACGGACGGACATGGCGAAGCTATAAGGTCTCCTAGTTTGACTACGGAATCCTAAAAAATATATTTCTTGGTCGGCTCTTGCTTGAGTGCATGCTTGTTCGCAAGGTACAAAGTTTTAATGGTATTGCTTATCATGGAGTGGCCTTTTAGCCTCGTCAGCTAACTGCGATACGCCATGGTCATTATGACGTCACGCAAACTCGACCTTTTCCCACTTCCAGCTCCCACCGGTAACATATGCTTTAATTGGATTACCCCCCCTATTGTTACTGAAGGTCACCAACAAAGACGTTACTGACATTTTCACTGAATAAAAAGTAATTTACGGCCTTTGGGATTTTAATATCGTGTAATAGTTTCGCGATTTCTTTCCGTTAAGGGCGGCCATCAATCAAGAGCAGGATGCGTTTGAAATTAGATTTCAGACGGTGATATTTGGCTGTTGAAGTCGTTATTTATTTTTGGAAGAGAGAGATTTTTGAAATGCAATAAAGACAAAAAATACATTTGATTGGAATTTGTCTTATAATAATCGAAGTTTGACGACACGTTGGTCTAGTTGGGAATGACCCTGCCTCCGAAGCCGGCTGTCCCGGGTTCAAATCCCGGTAAGGGCAGATATTTGTGTGATGAGCACGAGTATTTTTGTTCCTTAGTCTTGGATGTTTTCTATGTATTTAAGTATTTATTTTTCTATCTAAATTATATTTATAAAAATAAACAAATTGACCTAGTCCCAAACTAAGCTCTAGACTTGTACTATGGGTACTAGACGACGATAAATATACTTATATAGAGAAATATATGCTTAAATACATAAAACAACATCCAAGACAACAACAAATATTCGCGCTCATCACACAAATATCTGCCCTTACCGGGATTTGAACCCAGGACCACTGGCTTCAGAGGTAGGGTCACTCCCAACTAGGCCAACGTGTCGTCGAAACCCATACTTCGTAGAATATCATATTCGAAAAACATGATATTCACAACATATTAGGAGGAATTAGGTTATTGAATCGTAGGTAGGTTTAGGTTATGTCAGTTTAACAGTAGGCCCGGAGGGCCAAACCACCCAGAAACAGGAGCTCCGCGGCAGCGGAGCTCCGTCAACGCTGTCTAATTGATGTCTTGTTAATAATGATGTTTTCCAAATCTCGTCTTTTGTGAATATCATGCTTTGTGAATATGCTATTTAACATACTAATTGGTCAAAATATTCAGAAATTCAAGTTGGTATATTGAAGGCACTTTGTGCTTCTCTGTCAGAAGCTATATACTAGGAGGTTATCAAAAATAACAGTGCAGCAGCCAGAAGGCGTCGTTACTCACATTTTTGTCCGTTTTTTATCCATTGCTACGCTTGAACTGTGAAGCACAATTCGTCATATTCTAATTAACTTCCCCAAAAGTCATTAACACGCCGGAGACAATACGAATCTCTCTGAGAATTCTTGTTCGCAACCCTATCACAACATCATTCCAACACCAACCCTAACCCTAAGCCATAAGCTTCAAATTTGACAACGCCTACATCCCTCTGCATAAGAATTTACCACAATCAAAATTAAACTTTCCAGTACAAAGCATAAGCTAGAATTTAATACTTACGGTGCAGCAATGTTCCAGTAAAAGCGGTTTGTTGAAATTTGAATCGTATAATTATGGTTTAAGGGGGGTTTTGGCTTGTTATTGTCACTAATTAGGGATGCAGCCGTAAAGATAATTTTCTTTGTTCCGCCTGATTGTTAATTTACAGCAATGTTCAGAACAAAACGGTTTTGAATAATTTATTAAGGTTATGTACGTTTGTTACTTGTATTTGATTTAGTGGAACAAAGTTGGTCTTTGCATAGTACAATGTGCAATTTGAATATTATGTGAACTTCGAGCTAAATAGTTTAGCTTATAGCTTAATATTGTGTAGCTTATTTTTCTTACTAAAGCATTTTGTGGTGGAACGATCTTGTGTGTCCTTTCAAATCGCTACAATATTACCATTTAACTTGCCGCTAAATATCAGTGTTCGTATTGTTGTTTTCTGGTGCGGGGGTAAGACAACCGAAATGAATAGTATAGAAGCATTCCTGGAATGCTTGGAATGAAACCCAGTGATGTATCAGCGTATTAATTTTACAATGTATACAGGATTGTCATCTGTCACGTGTCACGATGAAGAAATTTGACGACACGCTAGCCTAGTTAGGAGAGGCTTTCGAAGCTAGCGTTCCTGGGTTCAAGTCCCGGTAAGGACAGAGATTTGTGTGATGAGTGCGAATATTTGTTCCCGAGTCTTGGATGTTTTCAATGTATTTAAGTATTTATTTCTCTATCTAAGTACGTTTATCGTTGTCTAGTACCCATAGTACATGCCTAGAGCTTAGTTTGGGACTAGGTCAATTTGTGTGAGAGTGTACCCTGTTTAATAAAAATAAATACGGGGCAGGTGCCTATGTGCTCATTTGCCCACTCCATGCAATTACAAAATGATATTTATATTGGTATTGGTAAAATGGATATGAATTAGTACTGAGTAATAATTAAACATCCTTGTCACACACCCTGTCGTTCCTCTGCAACTTCCGACAGCGTCTAAGAACCATTCGACACCATGTCATCTAAACACACGATATTAAGATATCCCCTCCTGACCCAGTTACTCAACTGTGAACCTAATCACAACGCATTAAGGCTTTGATGGGCAATCCGGGATAATTAATTCGATTATGGGAGAGGCATCAACGTGTCAATCTGAAATTATAGACGGGATAATACTCGTACAGGATGATTTATTTTGAGTGGAGATGAGATGTTAACATCGGATTAGATGTTTTTATGAAATGTTACAACAGTCAAGGTAAAGTGTCACTCGGGTTTTAACCATTAGGTACATCGCAGAAAAATAAAAATCTTGTGGGGGTGAATGAGTTGAAGCTTGAATGACATTGAAAATGATCTTTTGTCCGTGACTCAAAAATAGGCTAAATGAAGAAATTTAAACCTTAACAATAAAACAACACTAGTCCTATTATCTGTTAGTTAGGAAGATTTAATAAGATTAAATATCCTTCCCCATGTGGCTGCCGGGTTAGAATATTGCCACTCCATGTCTTCCCGTGGATGTCATAAGAGGCGACTAAGGGAATAAGGGCTTGTAGTACTGTTAGGCGATGGGCTTGCAACCTGTCACTAATACATTTGTAATCTTCTTGTCCTGATTGTGCAAAATGTGGTTACAGAATTATTAACAAGTTTTTTGGAGTTGTTGGTATTTCTGTAGCTCTGCCTATCCCCACTCTGGGAATGAAGGCGTGATGTTATGTATGTATGTGTAAATATCCTTCTTGATTTTGATGCTAACTTCGGCCTGAAAGGGTTACATCTTAGCTAATTGCGGAGGGATTAATTACCTTGTTTTGTTCATAATTAAATACCTTTTGCAATCACAGCATAAACAGTAGTTGGTCTTCAAACAAAGGTATATCGCGCGGCTAGCATGTGTGCGTGCCTCGACAGTACGCGCCTCGAGCCACCACAAGCAAACTTAACAGGACGGACCAAGCCGGTTTCATTGCGCCAGCGCCGCGTTTGGTTGCGTACAAATTAAAAGTATTGTAAAGCTGTTTTTTTTTTAAATATAATATGCGATAACTTTTCTCTCCCCTCTAACCTAGTCAGATTTTTACGATTTATATGTTATTGATATTATGAAAGACTAGGTCTGTACGTTTTACATTCTAAGAATACATTCCTTGTGATAAAAAAAAACAGAAACGTCAAACCTAGTTTTTCATAAGTCATATTCATATTGTTGTTGGTATTTCTGTAGCTCTGCCTACCCCACTATGGGAAGGAAGGGGTGATGTCATGATGTTCATATTCAAAAACCTATGGAGCTTTGATGTGCGCTAGCCGGTGTAGGTTGGTTGGGAGAAGCTTAGATCGGGAGCAGTGGCGTACATTAAGAGAGGCTTATGTTCAGCAGTGGACTAATCGGACTCGATTTAAGGGATGAGAAACTTTATTGCCCGGAGCTAAATTTGTATGGAAAAAAAATGCACCTATGCGATTTAAGCATCAATTCACAATTCTCTTAAGTACCGAGCGACGCGCATCAACGCAACACTAGCGCCCAAGCGGCAAGTAAAATAAGCTGTTAAAGGGCGATGACCTACTTTTCTATTTATACTATGCCTATATGGAACCTTAGTACGGTCAAGGACTTTAATTGTTATGCCACTATGGAACCCTGTCATAATGAAAAATTTGACGCTGTCATTATGACACAGTTCCATAGTGGCATAACAATTAAAGTTGTTGAATGAATGAATAGTTTATTTGTCCAAAATGGGTGTACAACATGGTGTTAAGGTATAACATAGTCTCTCCACAATTTGCCAATAGACTGGCGTACAAATTTTCATCATATAAATTACATTATTTAGAATAATTTAGTATAAATTTCATAGGAAACACACATTTAAATTTGCTCATTTAAGAACTCATTAATGCTATAAAAAGATTTCTTAGTCAGCCATGCCATCGTCATTTTCTTAAATATCATTAGATTCTTACTTTTAAAAATATCAGGTAGCTTATTATATACTGTAACGCACATCGAATAGGTATTTTTGGAAGTCAATGCTAGTTTATGTTGACTGTACTTACTTACTACTATTGCAGTATTTACGAGTATAATTATATGATCTGTTGATATGATAGGTGAGGTTTTAAACCCATTAAACTCGTGAGACCCGGTGTGCCATAGAAGATACATAATCAACGCAATTTAGTTTAAACTATATTTTGATGACGATGAAGTTCATTTTTATTTGATTCAAATTTGGAAATGACATTTTGATGTAAAGGTTACTGAACTTTATTTCCTTTCTGTTAGATTCAAATCTCCCTGTTTGTAGTATGATAGGCCTCACACAAGTTAAAGAACTAGCGATACATTAGGACGACAAATAACGATCTCCTAATTCGCACCATTTGGTACGGGTATATATGCCGTATTTCATCACACAAATACTTACTAAATCTCCCGTCACCAACGTCGCCACATACATAAAATATAAGCCAAGTTCCCGAACCGCTTGACGAGTAAGTCCCCTTGTAAACTCCGGACTTGGCGTAATTACGCGCTTACATGCGGTTACGCGGGGTTACGGCTGTGACTCGCTCGTTTACGTTCGCGGGAAGAAAACGCTAGTGAAATGTGAGTGTGGTTTGCGTTACGGGTGGCGAAGTGTACTCTAAATTTGGAAAGGTAAAGTTAGGTGAGTTCGCGTACGGGTTGAATATAAAGAAGTTATGATATTTAAGAACAGGGGTGCGATTTTTTAATGTCCCCGACGAAAAATTACTAAGTTTAAAATCAATTCTGCAGCGATTTAATCTATGGGCAGGAGACCTTTAAAATCGCACCCCTGCCTTGAGGTTTGTAGTGACTAACCCATAATTTTATCGAATTTTATTTAATCGATTGTATTATTTAATCGAATTGATTTTATCGTACGCTACTTTCTGCTGAAACCATGATTAATTACGAAGGTTTGATTAGGTTAGACTTGCGACTATGAAAAGAGGCGAGAAGTGCCTTTTGGTGAAAAAAATAATAAGTACTAATAACACACAAATTGCTTTACAAGATTATAATTATATTCTGAAATAAACAAAAGACGATCCACCAAGCGCACAATGCAGTGTTTCATCTGTCAAACGCAATAGGGATGCGTTATGAAATTAGTGATGTTCCCAATCCATATTTTTCCCGTCTAACAGTACCTACCCTTTAAAGTGTCAAGCCGTGATCGCAATTTATGACGTTTTTTTTTGGTGATTCTAAATAGCCGCTCTGTACCACTAAGTTTTTCTAACTTCAGTACACTACTACTATATTACGGTGACGAAAAAACATCGCGAGAAAACCCTATTTGGGCTAATTGATGGTGAATGTTTAGAAAAGATAACTGACAAATAGAGAACATGCATGAAAATAAGAATTGAGTTTCAGTAATACGATTAAGTTTTTTTTTTCAAAAGCATATATAACGAAATACAGTAAGTTTTGACCCGTTTATGAAGGATTTATATAGATCCAAACTTTGTTAAAAAAATTAAACTAGTTTTAATGTTTACATTGATTTTTTCGGCATCCTCATTTTGTTTACGTAATATTTTAATTCAACGATGAAACATAGTAATTTACGAAATAAATATGTATAAGTTCCTTGTATTTTAAACATGGAACAACAATTGTGACGTCATTCCTGTCGTCGATTTTGTATACAGTGTTTTTGCAGGGGGTCTGAACTATGACTTTATAAAGCTTCCATACCCTATGAAAAAATTGCACGATAATTATTTCGCGTATACAGTTATTCCTCTCTTTCATAGCACTTTCCAGAGAGCGTAAGAAAATAAAATGCATGCTCCCTATTATCGCTCAGGGTCGAAATGTATACAAGAGAGCCCAATGTAAAAAATAATAAAAGATGTTTTAGACATACATACATAACATCAGGCCTTCATTCCCAAAGTGGGGTAGGCACCGCTACAGAAATGCCAACAAATCTAAGAAAATAATAATTATTATTTAACCACATTTTGCACAATCAGGCTAAAACATTTACAAGTGTATTAGTGACAGTCCATCGCCTTACAGTACTTCAAGCCCTTATTCCCTCAGTCACTTCTTACGACCACGGGAAGACATGGAGTGGTACTTCTCTAACCCGGCACCTACGCGGATAACATCCATGGGAAGACATCAAGATGAGGTTTCTAAATTTGGTTATTATTCCAGCCATGTTATGTTATCAAAATTGGCTATTCCAACTATAATGCCAATAAGCTTTAAGCACTGCTAATAAAGATTTCAAGTAGCGCCCATTTCCAATCTAATTTGATAACAAGATTGAAAACATTACTATGTAAAACCAATGCTAATGAACTAAAATTGAGTTGAAAATTACTGACTGAAATAGACCGATTTTAACGTAATAACCAGCATAATTAGGACGCTATGGCTCTCTAATTTAGGTATTAAATATATGCATTACTTCATCTAAAATATCAATGTATATTACATCATCATCATCATCGGCCTGCGGCAGTCCACTGCTGGACATAGGCCTCTCCCAAGGCACGCCATTTTCCTCGATCTTGAGCTTTGAGCATCCAGTTGCTGCCAGCCACCTTGCGCAGATCGTCGCTCCATCTAGCAGGGAGGCGTCCAACACTACGTTTGCCTATGCGCGGTCTCCACTGCAGAACTCGATTACTCCATCGTTCATCAGTTCTGCGACAGATGTGACCAGCCCACGCCCAGCCCAGTATATTACATGACTGTTATGTTTTATGTAGAGCAAACATAAATACATAATTATCACGCTTTAATTCCCAAACTGGGGAAGGCAGAGCTACAGAAATGCCAACAACTCTAAAAAGACTTGTTGATAATTCTGTAACCACATTTTGCTAAGATATTAACAAGTGTATTAGTGACAGGTTGCAAGCCCATCCCTAACGGTACTTCAAGCCCTTGTTCCCTTAGTCGCCTACGATATCGACGGAAAGACATGGAGTGGCACTATACTAACCCAGCAACCACACTGATAACAACGTATATAATTATGACGAATAATTTTATGAAGTATTTTATTTTATTGATTATTTTTGATCTGTTTTTAGTATTTTTGGTATAGCGGCAACAGAAATACATCATCTGTGAAATTTTCAACTGTCTATTACGGTTCACGAGATGCAGCCTGGTGACAGACATTGGAGTCTTATTAATAGGGAACGCTAAAACGAAAAAAAATGACGTTGCCAGCACAGCGTATGAAAGCCTCTTAAATAAAATCAATATCTATATCTATATCTATAATAATTGTTATGTAATGACTATTATCGTTTATAATAAAATACCATATGACATTCGAAAATTGATAAACCCCTTGTTCAAGACCAAATTACGGAGGTGGTTACTGGACAAAACTTTCTACACTGTGCGTGAATTTTTAGATTTTAGAGGTTAGCTTATAATGTATCTGTAATATTTTAACTAGATTTAATAAAAATATTTGCATGCCTGTAAGAAGGTTAATCATGTGATACTTGACAACTACTATTTGACATCTGAAATGTACCATGTTTAAGCAAATAAATAATAATTATTATTTATTATTATTATTATTATCCATGCATTACATTCCATCCCTTAGCCAATATGGAGCCTTGACCAATATAGCGCATTGAGTGACCGTGCGGGCGTTATTGCCCGCGAGAATTTAATCTCGCTATATGACCAATATTGCCATTGAAATGTTGCCCTGCTTGTAATTGATAGTTGTGTGGTCAAACACTAGGCAATTATGAAGCTTGTGAGGCAAGGATAAGTGTCAATTAATCTGTATTTGACCTGGATGATGTTTGTGCCACATACACACATATATCAACATGCCGCCTTCGTTCCCAGAGAAGGATTGGCAGAGCTACAGAAATACCGACAACTCTACAAAGACTTGTTGATAATTCTAGAATCACATTTTGCACAAATACACTTAGATGTTTACCAGTGTATTAGGGCATTTTTAAAATAAATTGTACTTGAGTTAAGGAAAATTAAGAAACGTTAGCATTGACAGTTTTGTGACGAACATTTGCCACAAAACTGACAACAGTTGACGGTTCTTAATTTTCCTTTAGGATACAATTTATTTTTAAAATGCCCATTAGTGACAGGTTGCATGCCCATCGCCTAACAGTACTACAAGGCGTTATTCCCTCAGTCGCCTATTACGACATCCACGGGAATTAATCAAATTGATGTTTAATAAAAATGTTACTGTGTTTGTCACTATGTTTTGCCATAAGGCATACTAATAGCTAGCGTATTAGCATGCAGCTAGCGGCATGGAACATAATTAGAATAAAAAATGTCAAGCAGTCATTAAAAAAAAACAGAAACAAAAATAACACAGAAATATTTTCTAAAAAACATCATTAATATAATCATTTAAAGAATAATAAGCCTTATTTACTAAAATCTAAAACAATTTGTCTTTAAATTCTCTTTTGTCGTCTATTTCCAATATTGATTTTGGTAACTTATTAAAAAGCTTTGGCGCCATTCCCAATATGCTTTTGGATAATAAAGCGGTTTTAAAGTATTTTGTATTTATTTTACCTCGCTGGCGTAAACTATTGAATGTGGGGAATTTACTAATGTTACACTTTACAAATATTATACACTCAAATATATACAGGCAAGGAAGGGTTTGTATTTTTAATTTGATGAAATGCGGTCTGCATGTATCAGTGGGTTTAATATTACATATAGATCGATAGATAGATGTAAAATATATCTCAGTATATATTTATATAGGTATTTGAATGTGATATTTTGTTTGGTTCCTCTTGTTTTCGCATAATCACTATTGTCCAAATACTCCGAATGTATGATTTCGCATAATTGTTATTCTACCTACTGATGCCTTTGACTTATAAAAAGTTATAAAATAATCTTAACCTAACCTACCCGATTCTCTAAGAATTAAACAAAAGCTAAGTTAGAGAATAAATATGTGAAAAAACATTCGGAGTAACTAAGACAAATAAGTTTCGGCGAAATAGCCTATACTCATTTTATTTATATTATATAGGTTTTATGGGATTTTTGTAAGTACAGCTGTCGGTTCTCGATGCACAACCTTTCACTTTTCTCAATCTCTCAAGGGTTAGCTGGAAGTTCGCCTTTGCACATCTTTTTTGTATTAACTGTATTGTTTTCGTCTTTTTTTGTACTTACAATAAAATGTATACATCCATAATAATTCTATTAGTGTTTACTTAACAAATTACAAATATAGTTTTGCCTTTATCATGGAATAATAAGTGGTTAAAGTTAAGATAATTAACGCATTCATTTGCTATTATTATCTTCACCTTCCGTCTCTTAAATTGTTGTACATTTAGCCATCCGCTGTTTTATTTCTGCCTCCATCGCTCAAAGGTTAATTGGAAGAGCCCCTAAAGGGATAAGTTCGTCTTTGTACTCATTGTACATATTTTATTTATTTCTGTTTCGTTTTTAACTTTGTTATTTCACAAATAAATAAAGCGTTTACATACATACATACATATTATATAGCTAATTAAGGTGATTAGGTCCTCGTGCAGAGTCCATCTTTATCCCTATCACTATATCCTTTGATCTTTAGCCAAACCGCCTTCACAATGTTTTGTTTATTCCAAAAATAAATTTCTGCCAAAAAAATAACATTTAAGACAAGTTTTTTGCAAAATGTACTTTTTTTGGTTTTTTATTTTAGTTTTTTACTTTGTAATTTCCTATTTGCGCCACATACATACATATTATTATAGCTTATTTTTGTGATTAGGTCCTCGTGCAAAGTCCATCCTCATCTCTATCACTAATTATCCTTCACAATGTTTTGTTAATTCCAAAAATAAGATTTTGTCAGAAAAAATGCTTTTGAGACAAGCTTTTGTTGCCAACTGTACTTTTTTTTGGAAATTCATTTACTGCTTATCAAAACCATCCCAATGAGGCCAAACTCGATGGGTCTACGGTAAGAATAGCGGAGATCCCGTTACTACCTTCCGACTCCAGCTGATGCTGAGCTGATGGCATGGGGCTGATCTGATGATCAGCCCCATGCCATCATAACATTGTATTGTCACGCGATATACATATGCATACAAAATTTTAGCTCAATTGGAAACCGGGAAGTGGGTCAAATTTAACTTGCAAATTTTGACGGACAACATACATACGAATAGGGCATTCTACACGGTAATAACGATATAATTTTTGTACTGTTTCCGTATTGTCAACGTTTTGGTAATTCTTATGTCATTGATAATAATGGCGGCCGAGTTAAAAACGATGCTAAAACCAGGGCTCGGATACCGGTTAAATTTTTCAATCCGTTATCATGTACTTGCCGCAAAACCTTTTCATTTCGGTTCCGTTCGCTTAAACCGGTTTAAATAACCGGTTTTTGGAGAAACCTTTATATGAAATTCTTTTCAAATTAACCGTTATTGACTTAAAAAAACCGGATTAACCAGACGCACGTCACGCACCATAAACAAGCGCCGCTTAGTGTTTTTATTCAGTGCAAAACTGTTGGTGTCTTGACTCACTGCACGTGGATAAAACCGGTTAATTAAGGTTAAAATAATGTTCTCTAAACGTTCGCGTTCCTTGGAAAAGTTCGGAGCAAAACCGAAATAAACCGTTATTAACCGGTATTTTAAAACCAATCCCGAGTTCTGCGCTAAAACATGTCAAAAACGATATCGTTTTAACGCAGTAGAATAAGGCCCAGTGCAAAATAAATATTAAAGCTTGTAAAACCACAGATACGATCACCATAATAGACGCATTCCATTGAACAGGGTTGGTTTGTCTTCACCATACCATGTAATGTAATGCCATTAGGGTGTAGGTAGGAAGTTGTGTGCCCAAAGAACCCATCGATTAAGCCGATCCCTCTCGAGACATGCTGAGCCCGATCTTCTCCCGTGATCTGTATTTGCGTTGGAATCGCCCGCATGCTCATCATTTGGATCCCTTTGGGGGTGAAATGTGCTAACAGGGTTTAAGCCTATTTAAAAGTAGAACATACATACATAACACCACGCCTTCATTCCCAGAGTGGGGTAGGCAGAGCTACAGAAACACCAACAACTCTAAAAAGACTTGTTGATAATTTTGTAAGCACATTTTGCACAAGTAGGCTAAAATGTTTACCAGCGTAATTAGTGACAGGTTGCAAGCCCATCGCCTAACAGAACTACAAGCCTCTTTTTCCCTTAGTCGCCTCTTACGACATCCACGGGAAGACATGGAGTGGTACTATTCTAAACAGGCTACCACACGGGCTAAGTAGAACATTCTTTGTGCAAAAGTAGCTTGAGTCGGAATTATCTAGCCTATGATTCGAGTTTTATTTTAACTGTTCGCGTAGAACTCGTTTATCGCTATTCCCTCAGGATTCTTCCAGTTTTTCTAGATTGAAAGTACCCTATGTATTCCGAGACTCAAACTATCTCCATACCAGAATTCATCTCAATCGGTTTATCAATTTATACATGAAAGCGTAACAAACAGATAGACAGATACAGTTACTTTCGCATTTATTAGTATGGATGTAATATAAAAGTAACAATTTGTTTTAGTAATTCACAATTTTACTCGTTAATCATATGTTTAAGTTCGTACTAACTTGGGTATATACTAATACTGGGTGATTTTGGGGTCATGATCCGGAATGGCCAAAAGTGAATAAGATAGTCATACTGAAAAACTTTCCCGATGGGACCTTCCACGAAATCGCCAAAAAATAAACAGTTGTTCCATACATTATCGGTGAATTAATTGAGAGTTAATGTATGGAACAGCTGTTTTTTTTTTTGGTGATTTTGTGATTGGTCCCACCGGAAAGGTTGTTCAGTATGACCATGTTATTCACTTTTGGCCATTCCGGATCATGACCCAAAATCACCCAGTGTACCATAGTTTTCTTTGGTGTTGTAATTTTTGGACTATTCGCTATCATACATTATATCTCAATCGCTCAACGGTTAACTGGAAGAGAGAGAGATGGAGGGCGAAGAGAAGTGAAGTTAGCCTTTGCATAACCCTGCTATATTTTTGTCTACTTTATAATTGTTATCTACATACATAACATCACGCCTTCATTCCCAGAGTGGGCTAGGCAGAGCTACAGAAATACCAACAACTCCAAAAAGACTTGTTGATAATTCTGTAACCACATTTTGCATTGTTTTTACAATCAAGTGTTTAAAGTCATACATATTTATTAATTGCCTTTGTAAAAAAAAACATTATCTAAGGGAGTAGCGATTAAAATTATATTTACGTCGACGATGTCACGGGCGATAGCTAGTTATAGACTTACCGCTCAATTCATAAACGCACTAATTATATTTGTTTATTAATGGCTTCACTCATTTTAAGATGTATTTCGTCAAAGTCAAGTTATTTAAAGACATACCCATGGACTTAACTATTACAGACATTAGATTAGATTAGTTATTGCTCAATGTAACTGTAACATGACATAAATTAAGTCCAAGGATATCACACGCGAGGACAATTCTGTGGCTCTAGTGAAAAAGGATATAAATCTCCCGAGGTTTAGGTGAAAAACGGTATAAGTCTAGTATACTCTGTACATGACGTTTGCCCTTTCTTATTAAGAGCTAAGTCGACTTGCATCCGTTTCCACTAGAGCCACAGAATTGTTCGGTTAAAGAGTCGGTTCGGTTTTGGTTTTATTTTGTGGACTAAACATAAGCACATGGGGTTAGCTCCACGCGCTTCTGTCAACTGCCTTTCGTCAAGCCAGAAACGTAAGATTCATAAATAGATACACACAGAACATCATACCTTTATTCCCAGAGTGGGGTAGACAGAGCTACAAAAATCTACCAGCAACTCTAAAAGGTGAATAGATTTGTGTTCGCTCTAAGCCGTCTTCGAAGAAAAGCGTCCATACATACTGCCCTCAATGCCTATCATGGCTACGTGGCGGCCATACTGCGATATGGGATTGTTATCTGGGGCAATTCAGTAGCTTTGGATAGAGCTTTCGAGGCTCAAAAAAAGTGTATCCGTGCTTTGACTAACACAAATAGTAGAGAATCTTGCAGGCCAATATTCAAAAACTTGATGATTCTTCCCCTACCATGCATTTACATAGCTGAAATTTGTTATTCGTAAAAAAAACAGCACTTTTTTAGAAAGGCCTTTCAAAGGAATCCTGGGGCGATGCGTAAACGCAAGCATCAGTTAAGGTCCCGAGGAGTAACTTAGCTCTATTTCGCAATAATGTTGTAGGAATGGCGGTAAGAATTTATAATAAGCTTCCGTCTGCTATATCGGAGCTACCTCTACCCAAATTCAAAAGTGCCCTCTTAAAGTGGTTAACTAATAATAATTTCTACTCACTGCAAGAATATTTAAACTAACGAAAAGTACCTCAATTATCATCCTTTAGTTTGCTATATTTTAATTTTATTATGGTTATTTTATATTGAAATGATATTTTATATTGACATATATTTATGAAGGTTAGTTGAATTGCTGAATGTGTTGTGTATTCATTATAATAATTTTGTTTTGTGTTTTGCATGCCTACTATAACATTACTGAAACTATGTATCTGTATTCCATCTTCAATAATGTAAATACGTGATGTTTTAGCAAATTAAATGAATTCGATTTATAATTTAAATTTGGAAAAAGACTTGTTGATAATTCTGTAACCACATTTTGCATATTCAGGCTAACATGTTTATCAGTATATTAGTGACAGGATGCAAGCCCATTGCCTAAATGCCCTTATTCCTTAGTTTAAATATTTAATTTAAAGTATGTTGCGCTATGCACACGACGACACGCTAGCCTAGTTGGGAGTGACCCTGCCTCCAAAGCCAGCGGTCCCGGGTTCAAATCCCTGTAAGGGCAGATATTTGTGTGCTGAGCACGAGTATTTGTTCCTGAGTCTTAGATGTTTTCTATATATTTAAGAATTTATTTCTCTATTTAAGTATGTTTATCGTTGTCTAGTACCCATAGTACAAGCCTAGAGCTTAGTTTGGGACTAGGTCAATTTGTGTGACATTGTCCTGTGATATTAATATTATAATTATTAAACTATTATAATGTCATAATGACAAATAAGGACTAAGCATATTCAAAACATATTCTAGTTATTGTGCGTTTACAAATAAAAGGATAAGGCTTTCAAGAAAGTAAAAATATATTGCGAGAAAGATTATAATCGAGATGAGGAAGTAAATGAAAATTATTACAAAATAGAATCATTTAATGATATTTCAGTATAAAACTTCTCTAATTATTTAAATATGTGTGTTCGCTGAAACTTATTTCACGTGAAACAGGTGGACACTTATGATCCCTTAAAGTTTCCGCAAACGGTTCGTGGAATATTTTATTTCACCGGTGGTTTTCTCGAAAGCTATTGTGCCAGGAACGCTTTATTTATTTATTTAATCTTTATTGCACAAAAACAAGTACAAATGGCGGACCTAATGCCTAATGGCATTCTCTACCAGTCGACCAAATAACCAATCAGAAATTTATATAATTCAGTGCGCTTTCTATGCAGGATATTTTAAACCCATAAGTAAGTCGGTATTTTTGAGTTGTGACTACTGCAAAATTGTAGCTTCATGAAATCGAAGGTGATAATTATATAGAACAATGACTAAGCTTGAATTTGTTTGCAATGTGTTTGTTTGTTTGCAAACCATAATCCTAAGACATCAAATGCGTTGCCAACCCTGAGGAATACGATGATAAGTCTCTACGCTAGTAATTTCACCGGTTGTCTTATCCCCACACTCCGATGTGCAACAATGCGAACACTTGGTCCGGTTTGGGTTCAGCAATATTAATTTTATGTTATGACAGACCGTTATTAATCTAGGCCTATTTCATACCTAAATAATAACCTAATTAATTAATAAAATAAAAAAACTCACGCTAGGTGAGAAAAGCACTATGTCTCGGTTGGCAGGAGCAGCGCAATTTATGACCTCGTACACTAGAGAGCCTCAAATACGTTTCGGCCCTTTATATGACTCATCCATAAATTGCGCACTTTCTACCCTCAGCAACAATATTCTTCTTTAGAAGTACCTAGTACTCTTCTTTAGTTTTTTTTTCTCAGCTGTTAGACTTCTAACAAAACGGTCGTGTTCAATTCTGCAGTTATACCTTGAACACAAATTATGCGTATCCCTTCATTCTTCATAAATACATTTGCCATAACGGTCACTGGCTATAACCTGTATTTTCCCTAATATCACATACCGTAATTTCATTTGCCATAAATATTTTTTTTCTGAAATCGGAAACCTTTCAGGTAATTTTTATATGCCATCGTATAGATCCCAATAGCGTAGGTTAGGTTTGTTTTGTTACAATTCCAAATAGTTCACGGTTTCAGAAAAATGGCAAATGAATATTATGGTACATCATTTTTATGGCATATGAAATTTTGGCAAATTAAATTATTGCATATGAAATTCGATCATACGATAGAGACCCCAGATTAAGTATTTAAATAGCTATCAATAATGGTACCCTGCCATCTTTATCGTATGACGTGCATCCTGAAGCACTCTCGCAATGACCTGCCGTTTTACTGCACTGTCTACATTGATTATAGAATACGAACTAAAGGCATAGAAAGAGCCTTAAAACGAAAGCGTCAACTCTATACCTGTCTCGAAAATTTCAATATGAATATTCTATAAGATAAATAAGGAAAGAGTATATACTGGGTGATTTTAGGGTCATGATCTGGAATGGCCAAAAGTGAATAAGATGGTCATATTGAACAACTTTTCCGATGGGACCAACCACGAAATCGCCAAAAAAAAACAGTTGTTCCATAAATTAACTCTCAATTAATTCACCGTTAATGTATGGAACACCTGTTTTTTTTGGCGATTTCGTGGTTGGTCCCATCGGAAAGGTTGTTCAGTATGACCATCTTATTCACTTTTGGCCATTCCATTCCAAAATCACCCAGTAGAGTACAGTTCTTGCTAAAATTAGCCATACACACCAAGGTGTTGTCAATTCGTGTAAACTGGTCTCCAATGACAAAACTCGACACCATGGTCATTGATGATAATTGTATGCAACAGTGTGTGACTGCAAACAGTGTACAGTCAAGGTCATAAATATGTATACACTTTAGTACCTTGTCACTTTAATCGCTGTGACAATTTCATATGGCAGTTGAAACATGACGTTAAATAGACAAAGTACTAAAGTGTATACATATTTATAACCTTGACTCTACGACCATGATATTTCAGCGTATAGAAATGTTTCTTTTTAGCACACTGAATCCCAATATGTCTGTGCATATCAGCTATCTGTACGAGTATGTTGCCTTTTATTTTAGCGCTCCCTTTATGCCTTTAGTTCTTATTTTATGACATCGATCGCCTTACTTATGTCAGCTTAGTTTAAAATAAAATCCGCTTTCCTTGCATATCTGCCAACATTAAAATTAAAAACTTTAACTTCTGCTGTTACCGTTTCGTTTAAACCGTTAACCATGCACACGCTTAATAGCGGATTCTCAGGCGTTTTCGCGATAAATGGAACGCGTCTTAATTTCGACGCGTCACGTGTGCGCTGTTCGAGCAACATGTGTTGTAATTCAAGTGAAATACGCCCCCGAATGGCGCGCGTTGATTCGTTTAGAGATTTACGATTTTGAAGATTTGATTGCGTTTTAAATTTAGAATGTTCACTGGAATTCGGTTGCTAGGTTAGAAATTATAATATTTTGTTGAGGTGGAAAAATACAAGTGTAATGTTATCTACTCTTGAATCGCATTAAAAGCCACCCAGCGTTAGTGTTTTTAAGTAGACATTAATAACTAATAAGATAAAAGTATTATCACAAGAGATAAATTAGCTGACGCAAGCCTGTCTTAATTTTAACAAACGAAAAGTCGTAGTCCTAAGAGTTGGCAACCCAATTGTAGTCTTTGGACTGCGATCTCAAGATTACAATCTTTGGATTCGGTCCCTCTCACCATCCATGATAGGTGACAATTCTGTATATGTATAACAACATTACTGGAATCCATATAAGCTGCGCCATGTATACTTCAATGTCAATGGATGGTGAAATAGGGGATAGGTGACCTGTGTGTCTATTTGCTTTCTGCATGCCATAAAAAAAGGTTACTCTCATCAATTTTCTATTTCTGGTAAGTAATATATAAATAACGTAACAAATATCTGGGGATAATGTCACACAAATTGACCTAGTCCTAAACTAAACACTTGTACGGTCAATGACTTAATTTAATTGTTATGCCACTATAGAACCCTGCCTTAATGACAGCGTTAATCATTAATTTAAGCTTTCTTACATACTTTTGTAGAGAAATACGTACTTAAATACATAGAAAATATCCTAGACAAAACAAACAAACAAATGACACAAAAAACACTGGTGCAATGAAAAGATATTGGCGTTCATCACACAATGAATATCATATTCAGATTCAGATTCATACTTTATTCGGAAAGTCTTTTTCCTTTCTTCGAAGTCGGTTTACAAAACATAAAATGGCGGGTAGCGTTTGCCATTTTGATTTATAATGTCAATTTTAGCAATATATTTCAGCATATACTCAAAACACAGCCCACAAAAACTAACGAAAAGCAGGATTTTAAAATCTTATTTTATTTCAAAGCCGTCCAAAAGCCTATAGGACCATCAACGAAACAAACACAGTACAATAACTCAAAAAGGATTTTCCATGTAACGCTGGAGATAAATACACGTATATTGCCCCATTCGTTTCTGGAATGGATTGTCTATCTGAAACAAAATATCTGATGCCATCGAGCCCGTATAGACCTCTATTGGCCTATTTTGGTTTCGTTTGTTTCTGTATACAGAATGAGCAATCGATATAAGTCAGGTAGGGAAACATGAAAACCATAAGCGCAAGACGTTTTTTTGTTTGTTGTCAATTTAGGAATAGAAAATAAGAATATAACTAGCTTTTTTTGTCAGTGTAGAAGTCATTAATCGCTGTTCTCTCGGGCACTGTCCCGGATGAAAAACAACCTCTATCCCTTTACGTTTTAATGTACGTGCAAACGCTGGCGGAAAAAAAAGGGAAGTAACACAGATTATAGATCTTTTTAAAATTAGAAAAGATATGGATTTAAGCTCTTGTTATCAAACATACATACATTAAATCACGCCTGTTTCCTAAAGGGGTTGGCAAATACTACTTCTTTCCACCTGCTACGAACCTGACACATTCATACATCGAGTCATGTCATGCATGTACGTCGGTTTCGGGTATTTAGGAATCGACCCTATTCCAGTATTTCTAAGATTTCATTTAAAAAAGTGCGCCTACGGCAGCCCCTTCCAACCCTCAATAAAGAAAAATTCTAATAATTATCTCTATACGTTAAACACGAATGGACCATATAAACCCGTTCGATAATACCCTATCGGCTACAACACTGCGCGGTGTTTTAGCCTAACGAATATTCAGAATACTGTTCGGTTTGTACTAAATGTTGAATTCAAATGTAATTCTTGTTATTTCGAACTCTAGCCATAAATTAACACGAAATACAATCTAGGTATTCGTGGGTCTTAATTAATTCTCTTTCCCACAAATAACTTGAATCCTCCGAATATGTTTTACGTCTAGACCAGTCTTGAAATATAAATTAATGGAATAAGTAAGGCGCCTACTAATTTTAGGGATTTTGGCTGACAACAGAATTAAATTGAAGAGGAAGTAGGCAATTTGGGAGAAAACGTGAGTTAAACTTTTTACCAGTTGGAATAGATTTATGTTCGGTGCCACGTAGCGGTGAATAAGAGGTTGTAAGTTTGACTCCTATGTCTGTCTGTGGGTTAGTCTGGGGCATGGTAGTTTCCAAACCATTTTAATAAGATTCTAGTTTATCTGGGGTAGTTCTTGGCTTAGTAACAATTTCACCATACGATATTAACCACTTAACAGTCGATGTCGAAGTGTCAAAATGTATGAACTAACAGTCGATTACGCCTTATCATTACGCCTTTATCATATCAAAGGCAAAAGCTGGGCCTGCACGTAGATTAATTAGCTGTACAAATTTATTTTGAAGTTAGTCATTTTTCGATAATGAGCTACAAAAATTGACCCCCAAACTCGACGGATCTCACGGATCTATGAGCCTTGGAGTAGTACATACCTATGGCCACCTGCCATCTCCACAACCAGCTCAATGGTACCGTATTATTATTTATCATCGAAATTGTATAAGTATGCAGAATTGGATTGACCAACAATAAGTAGGTCAAAATTGACTTCAAAGATTTGGTTAAAGCACCCGCTTAATAAACAAGGAGAATTCTAACAACAAACGCCAACAGAGATTAAACTTTGTTGACCATACTATGATGATATTGCTATATCTTATTCACTCGATAATAAAAAACAAAGAAAAACAAATGGTTATATCCAAGTGTAAAAGAAACCCAGAGCTCGTAATTTCAACAATAAAAGTCGCAAGAAAACTAGGAAACAAAAGAAAACGTAATTTCACACAATGCATACTTAACATCGCTTTACCAGAGGTATTATTATTGTAATTTTTGTTTCTAGGTAAATAAATAAAAAAAAAAACAATTATACTTTTGAGACAAAACTCTATACGCACTTAACACCACGCCTTAATTCTCAGAGTGCCTTGGGCAGAGCTATAAAAATACCAAGAACTCTAAAGAGACTACTTGATCATTCTGGAACCACATTTTGCACAATAAGGATATTTACAGTAACACTATTAGTGACAGGTTGCAAGCCCATCGCCTAACAGTACTACAAGCCCTTATTACCGTAGTCACTTCTTACGACATCCACGGGAACACATGGAATGGCACTATTCCAACCCAGTAACCACACGGCAAAAACTCTATGAGCATGATTTTTTACAGGACACCTATTCAAAATATTTCTCTTGTCAATTCGACTGAAGGGGGCTTAGATGATTGAAATTAATATTAAGTTGTTTTACTTTTAACTCCCATGGATCGGTTAAAGGGTTTAATCAGGAAAACGGAACACACAAGAAAAACACATGCACAGGTTTACATATGCAAGTTTGTTCTTAAAAGACGTGACAAGCTTTTATTTAGTATGTAGATAACCGATGAGTAACATATATGTATGTATACGTACATAACATCACCCCTTCATTCTTAGAGTGGGATAGGTAGAGCTACAGAATTACCAACAACTTGTTAGTAATTCTGTTGCTACATTTTGCACAATAAATACCGATTAGTAACACAGTTTGTACATAGCTGAAACGTTTGTGTTACGAGGAAAACATAGTACTAAACGTTCGCGAAAATAAATCAGACTCCTTCCGCTTAGGAAATTCACGGCTAAGGTTCTTGATGACCGGCCAAGCGTCAGACGCAGGTCTTGGGATACAAATGGGTATGGAAAAGGCTAATGTTAATCGTTTTTTACTTAATTAGGTAGTCTCGAGACGAGGGCTTTCTACTTTAATGAGACAAAAAGTAACCTTTGTTTGTTTCCAGGCTACATTTTAATACCAATTTTAAAGTAATCGGTTAATGCGTTCAATCGTAAAAACGGAACCATTAAAAACACACACTTGTTGTAAAAGTGATTAGGTTTATTATTTTATTAGGTATATTATTTCTTTCATGTGATAAGTTTATATTATGAAATAAAATTCATGTATGTTTGTATCAATATATTTGTTGTCTTCACACTTCAGTGAACTTTCTGAAAGTACGTTTCTACCTACAGTTTCTCCCGTTCATCAAATATTTGTGTTTATAGCGCGGGGCTTTTGGGTTACTTTATCTTGAGGTGAAGTTTACTGTGGATATTTTCATACGAATGAGTCTCTCGGTTCGTTACACGAGACTTAAATACTTATGCATTAATGAATATTGATATGATAAAGGTAGTGTTCCGCGACCTAGGCCTCTATTCAGGTGCGTTAAAACGATATCATGTTTGACACGTTTAAGAATCGTTAATGTCACAGTCGCCATTATTGTAAATGACATAAGAGTTATCAAAACGTTGACAATACGGAAACAGGTCAAAAACGATATAGTTTTTGACCTAAGACCGAAGCCGCTGACGGGTCGCTAGCGTTTAATATTTGAAGGGAATATAGTAATTTTTACCGTAGTAACCACCAAAATATACTTTAATTACCTCTCGTGAACGTCAAGTGCTCCACCTATATACATCCCAACCCCACTTCAGTCCTGTTCGCCGAACAGCTACGTACTAATAAGTCACAAGTGCCAACGAAGTATCGGGCACATAAGTCTTTTTGGATCTCATCGCTGGTTCTCGATGGGTATAGGTGATATATGAAATACGGGAGTGTTTTCGGCTGACTGAATACAAACATTGGTACTGGCAGGTTTTGTTATATACATATACACGAGTATGTAGAGATAAATTAGCAAGAGCTTGGAATTAATAATTTAAAGTAGGATTTTTATTTAGGCAAACTATTTTTTCACTTTTAGAAACTCACAGTATAATGGCGACCACTTCTCTCAAATCGGTATCTGTTGAATTCTACTGATTCATGAAACTTTACTAAGAAGCATTCTGATTAAACTATAGCATCTTCAAAAACCGGGCAAGAGCATGTCGGACCATGCTCAGTGTAGGGTCCCAAAGCCGTTAAGTACTTACTACAAACATAAAAATCAACAAGTAATTTTTCTACTTAAAGTCATTAGCTCGCGCCAGGTCGCCTCTGGTTCACGCTTTGCATTTGTTGAACACGCTTGCAGAGTCTGCCCCAGATTTTGACGTATTTGCCAGTGGATAGAAGGTTGTGAGTATTGAATGTTTGAAGTTATGCGAGAAGATGGATGCCCGTGTTTCATCGGTATAAATAATATTTTCCTACTATCTAATTATAATGTCATGTCATATATTATGTTTATTGTATTATTATTACCGTCTTGTTAACCTATATTTAGTATGTAATTCACAGTGCTGTAGTGTTTTACTGTTATGCTGTGTAATTATTTTGAAGTAAATAAATAAATGAATAAATAAATAAATAAATTTGGTGCCGTCTTAGATAATTTTAGTAGGTATAAACACTTCAATCACCTGTATCTCAAGAGCCAATGATGTCTACTTAGTTGTGATAGTTTTCCTTTTAAATTCGTTATATGCGCTTTCATTTAAGTTTTTTTTCAGATTCTTTACACTTGTAGTTTTGTCTTTAGCAGGGGGGGATACTTGAGTCTAACAAAAATTACCGCTTTAAAGCTAAATATTTCATAAACGAAGCACTTAATCGAAATTGCTTTCACAAAGCCGTCATATTGATAACAGACCTATCCAACGACACCCCACACCATGGGGTAGACGAGCAAAAAGGATCCCCGTGTAATTTTATTTTTTTTACATTTTAATATACCACTTTGTTGGCATGACTATTATGTATATTTGTGCCAAATTTCAGCTTTTAGTACTTAGATCCTCTGAGCTGGGCTGCGGACGGACTTGGCGAAACTATAAGGTTTCCTAGTTTGACTATGGAACCCTAAAAATGCGTCCAGTTTGGTCCATCCGTTTGGAAGCTACAACAGGCAGACACACAAATACACAGACAAAACAATAATATGTTTATTCAGTACGAAGGCCCGTCAATACACGTAAAAAACCTACCAGCAATTACGGAACCTTAAAAAGTTTGAACAAAGTAGGGACCGGCCCGCTATCCCATTCGAGGGGTTTCGAATGGGTTTTTATAAGGGTTTTACTTTGAAAAGCTCTATCGCATAATAGCCGTTCGACTTGCTTTTTAAAACCCGCTATCCCCTTCAAAGGGTTTCGAATGGGTTTTATAAGGGTTTTTTATTAGAAAAACCGTTTTTAAAGCGCTATTTATAAGGGTTGTCTGTGCTTTAGCTGTTAAGGTTTCCCTTATAGTGAATGGTTAGTTTAACAATAACTTAGTCATATATCTTTCCAAGAGGTTATACTTTTAGTGGGGTATTCTATTGAGAGGTTAGTCTTTGAAATGGTTTTATTGGTGAATGGGTGGGCGGGTGTGATTGCCGGGTTAGAATAGTGCCATTCTATGTCTTCCCGTGGATGTCGTAAGAGGCGACTAAGGGAATGAGGGTTTCTAGTACTGTTAGGCGATGGGCTTGCAACCTGTCACTAATACACTGGTAAACATCTTAGCCTGTTTATGCAAAATGTGGTTACAGAATTACCAACAACTCTTTTTGTAGTTGTTGGTATTTCTGTAGCTCTGCCTACCCCTCTCTGGGAATGAAGGCGTGATAGTATGTATGTATGGGTGGGCGGGTCTCTGGTACAAAGTAAAACAAAGTTCAAGTGATCACTTCCAGCTAGCCCTTAAGAGATTAAGAAAAGAGAAAAGTTGTTCTGCATTGAGGAAAAATGTGTACATCTCTTTACATCTGTCAAATCTAAAAATGCGTAGTTCCTACTACACTGTTATTTCATTAGCACCGCCCTCGGTTCCCACTGTCCACTGCCCACTGCACTGCCCGCGAGCAATGGCGCGTGAATCCGCCACAGATAGTTCCCTGAACGATGACGTTACGGTTTTTTTGCCCTCGGCCACTAACCGGATGGGCGGGTACTGGTTGACTCTACCTATGTTTTAACTATTAGTTTTTACGACTTTTCTTTAGCTACGTTATGTAAAAAAAGTCTATTACTTAATTAATACAAATAAAGTAAACTATCCAATGGGTTTTTTTTTTCGCGCATTTGGGCTATATTTTAAATAAATACTTTCATTATTTTCTAGTTTTTATTCGAAATAATAAGCGATTTTAGATGAAGTTACTAAGCTCGGTAATTTTGTTTGAAATTTTTACTCATTAGGTAATTATTATTATTTAGTAGTTTTCAGTAAGTCCGAATAAAGTTTAGTCGCTGTTTCATTGATCCAAATTTTCAAAGGTTAGAAAATATTTTTTATTTAAAAACCGTTTTACAGTGTCTTGAAAAAAACTTATTCAAAATGTTTAAAGAAAATATAACCTAGAGAACCTGTAGATAAGGTTAGGTTTATCTTATAAAATTCCAAAAAAGTCAAAGGATCAGTAGAATAACAATTATGCGAAATATCATTATGCTAAATCATACGTTCGGACCATCGTGATTATGCGAAAATAATAGAATCCATATAATATGTTTATCGTTGTCTAGTACCCATAGAACGGGCGTTTTTTTCAAAGAATGTGTACATCGTTTAGAACAAAAAAAAAAACCTAAACGTCATGAAAATTAGCCATACATTTAAATACGTTAATTTTCGTGACGAAATGTTTTTTTATTATTATTTTTGTCCTTAACGCTGTATACTTTTTTTTAAATCGCCTCATAATCCTAGAGCTTAGTTTGGGACTTGGTCCATTTGTGTGAGATTGTCCGATGATATTTATTTACATTAAAAATATTCTTTGTTGTTTAAAAAAATAAGTAGTATTCCACTCACATCAAGCGTATGTATATGTATAGAATATTTACCGTGATATTTGAGCAGTATTTCCCGTGTTAAATGTTGGGTCGAGAGAGGAAAGGCCTGGCGGAAGCGCGTAATGGCACGTCGTTTGCGATAGCACGAACAGTCGCTGCCCACCGCTGGATTATACCGACACATCATGCAGTATAAGCAGTAAGAGCACTTAGGTCAAAAAATAAAAATATCATTTGCAACTTTAAGACGTGGAAGAAATAAAAAATGATTTTTGAAAATGTATCCTGAAAAAACTCAATCCTGATTAAGGTTACTCTGAAAAGAAAATTTCATTTTTCTATTTTTTTATCAAAGTTAACTGAAAAAAAATAATGCATAGTGTTATCAGTGGACTAATGACTTCTGTGCGGACGGATATGCGAGCAACACCTAGTAAAAATACAATAATAATAAAAGTAAGTAGCATTACAAGGTAATAAAGTAATTAATTATAATTATTAATACGAACACGCATAAAAACATTACTTATTTATTTATTTACCAATTAAGGTTATCAACAGCACATTGCAATTCATACAGACAAATAGAGCCAATAACAGACATTCACTTATAAGCTAAAAATAACACTGTTACTGATCTTACATTTGTAAGATTAGGCAAATTAAAAAACACTACGTTAGGAACGATAAGTAAAATAACTAATTGAAAAACAGGTTCTTGCAAGCGTGAACAGACCGGACCCCACAGACAACACCCGTTCACGAGTATGACGCATATCTCAGCCATCGCCTCCCTCAACCATGTGTTTTACCCCATCTGTAAAATAAATGTCAACACCATCCTTTTGGATAAAAAGTGGCTACGCTAGGAAGCTACTCTATGGTTGCTCGAATATGATACGTCGCCTTCGATTGGGCTGACGGTTCGGTCGGTTTTTTACGAATTTGAGGGGCGTAATGAGCCTGACCCCCTTTACGACGCTTTTTACCGCTCGCAGGGAAAACCTTTAGGAGAAAGATGGGGCAGGACTTGGATTACATATTTGAACCAGTTTTTTATCAGTTCTTATTTCGACTTCATTTGTTTCTTTGGTTGACAGTGCTTGCTTTGCAAGGACTGGTTCTTCAGTTAATCATTCTAGTTATGGCTTTTGACGTAGAGACCTCGTCGTGTTGTTCTCATATTAATATAGTCATTATTTTTAGTTTCATGTTATTAGCCTTATTATTTATTACTTTATTAAGTAATTGTACTGTTACTTACTTTTAAGTATTATTGTACTTTATGATTGAAAAAAAAATGACCTTCTGTTGGAGTTTGCGGCGCTTCTTCTCCGCAATGATGGTCTTGTCCGAAGGCTAGTAGATTCACTTCTTACTACCGATTAGACATGTGCGCCGACGGTCAAAAAACCGGCGGCGGCGTCTGGTTAAAAAAATATCGGCGGCGGCGGCGGCGTCTGGATAAAAAAATATCGGCGGCGGCGGCGTCATCGGCGTGAAATCGGCGTGAGGTATAAAGTTTAAAAAAAAGGCAGGAATAAGGGAAATATACTTTTTTTGTCAACAATCCAGGTCTTTTTACTTTCAGTTCCTCTCTTAATCGTCGTAAAAGTTCGCAATAATAGTCGAGTTTATAGTGGTACCTTTCTGGAGAAAGTCAACCATGATTACTCCCTTTGCGTCCCAGAAACCTAATTCGTTGACTATTATGTTTTGGGTGCTAGCTGACATCGTGGGCATCTCCTATGATCTTTCATAAAGGATGCCCACGATGTCAGCTATTTCTCTTACTTTTAACCGTCGGTCTATCATTATCATGTCGCATATAATTGCCACATTATGTGGATTGGTGCAGTGGTTGGCCTTCCGGGACGAGGGTCATCTGCGATACTAACTCGTCCTCGTTTAATTTCAGCTGCCCACTTTTTTACCATCGTATATGATGGATAGGATTGCCCCAATGTACACTGCATATCTTCATAAATTTGGTTCGGAGTCAATCCTTTTTTATGAAGATATTTAATTATGGCACGCTGCTCCAAATTGTCCTTTATGAAAAATCTGTTTACACGTATTTTTAAATCAGACGTAAAATTTATATCAAATATTGTCTTCCAATTAAAATTTCGCGGGATGAAAACTGAATAATGACAGTTCAAAACAGGCGGTTTTTTTTTTTGTAATGGTCGGGCCGCGAACTTTCCAATCAGCCCTCGTAAGATAAGTTTAAAAAATGCAATGCCGGTAGCCATCGATAGTTAGCATAGGTAGCATTACCTTACTGATCGCTCATCCACGGTTAAAAAATATAATTGAATCGATAACAATAATTTTAAATCACGTTAAAAATTACTTCATAATTAAAAATCAAACATTCATATGGGGAATAAACAATCTGTTGAGGAAGATTGGAGAATATTTCACGCCGATTTTACGCCGACGGTTGAACCGGCGGCGGCGGCGTGAGGAAAATCATCGGCGGCGGCGGCGCGGCGGCGCGGCGCACATGTCTACTACCGATGTGTAATAAGCCCTCTTGTGGCCTATTAACTAAATACACATTTTGAATTTTGAATTTGAAGTATGTTTAGTTTAGTTTTCGTTGTTTTATTGAGTTGAAATTCAATTGTTTTTTGTGCAACAAGGGAGTGAACATGGTTTTTGCTGCGAGTGTTGATTTTGAATCCCGAGTATGTGGAGGATTCAATGATTCTAGGTTAGCGAGGGATTTAGAGTCACGAGATGCAAATAATGTTGGTCTCGTGTTGCACACAACTTTTCACCACAGCAGAGAGAACATATTGTTATTACCTAAAGGTAAAAAAACACACCACGGTAAAAATTACCACATGTATATGTATTTAGCCACCCATTTATAATATTGACCACTGTTTTAGCCAACTTTATTTAATAAAAGATATTTTGCCTTAAACGCACAGCAAAATAAAAATTTGCCCACTGTCTTTAAACAGCAAAACCTGCCTTTTTAAGGTGAAAATTATATTTAAGTATGTCAACTCAGTGACAAAGTATTATTTGGTGTCTAAGAGCTTATGTATTGTATTATACGGTGAGAAAAGGTTCTAAGCTCTACTTAACATGGACCCACCAAGTTTAAGAGGCCGTATAGGTATACGAAATTTTGCAGGTTTTGCTTATTTTCGTGATTTTACAGTTTAAATACTTACTGCTTTTCTATAAGTTTTAATGCACGCCATGATATATCATACAATACAATACACAATACAAATACTCTTTATTGAACACCAAAAATAAAAAATAAAAACAGAACATGGAACAGTACATTTAAATCATAGGTATACAACAGGCGGTCTTACCGCTAAATAGCGATCTCTTCCAGACAACCTTGTAAGAGAAATAACTGAGGACACATATTCATGGCATCATTTCAGTTATGATCGAATAAATGAGTTAAGAATGAATGAGCTACTTTTTTATTTTTGTCGAGAATTTAAATTCGGGATTTAGGTAATTTTAACACTTTATGTATTGCTATTTTATTTATAATTTTCATATATTTTTTTAAGGTGTCGGATTGATTTTGAAGTAAAGTTTATTACTGTTGTCATACTTTTATGAACGTGTTTTTTAAGAAGCCGAAATTTAAAACTATTTTTTGTCCATTTTTTATAAAATTTTACCAAGTTAATTATGTTTTAACATAAACAAAACAAGGTGGTAAAAAGTATTTCATACATTTTTTATACGACTTTTACAGCAATCAATTTTAGTTTTTTCATACCTTTAATACGTAAAAACGATTCGTGAATATGCGATATTCTAAACATCTTACAGCATAATTCACAAAACAAAAGTATTTCATACATTCGTTGAAAATCGAAATTATATTTTATGTTGCGCAAAAAAAATTGTAGAAGTAAAGTATTTCAATCGTAAAATCAAGTCACAAAAACAGCGAAATCGGCAACGGTATTTCGTGTACGGCCTCTTATAAGTTACTAACTGGGCGGGGCCGCCGGCTATACTATCAATATTATTCATATCGACAAGAAAGCAAAGAGGGCCACTAACTCATTTTTCAACTCCTTATCTACCTAAAAAAACACCTTTTCACAGAAGCACTACATTCCAACCAACTATAAATCGTGAGTAGATCATAATAATCCCTTTCATGGTCGTCAGAACCTATTTACCTTGCCCTCTGAATAAGTTCAATGGCGTCTATAGGCCTCTTTATCTCCTTTGAGCATCAGTGAATTATTAGGGGGCTTACAGACTGTGTAAACAGCCCCGTGTTTACCCAGCTTTGTGTGGGAAGGCAATTAGTTTATTTTGAGTATCAAATATTGATTGAATCAGTAGTGTTTGGGGCGAAATTATGTCTGGGTATTTGTTCTGCTTTAATGTTAATTTATAGGTTAATTTAGTACAAAGATAAACATGAATATGCTAAATTTATGACTTTATTCTTTTAATTACCTACCTAAGTACATCATCTGTTTAAATTACATGTTGTGTTCCGGTTTGGGGATAAGTCAGCCGGTGAAATAACTAGCATAGAGGCATTCCATCTTGGTCCTCAGGGTTGGCAACGCATTTGCAGTCTTAGGATTGCAGTCTTGTGAATGCGAATGTCTATGGGTCACAGTTTCCACTTACCATCAGGTTGCCTGTGTGCTTGTTTGTCTTCTCAATGCCATAAAAAATGTCATAAAGTGTCTTACATAAAGGTATTTTTCATGTAGAGTAAAGATATGAGTCTATGTCTCCATTTGCTATTCCCATTTGTATGACTATTCAACGACAATGATTACGATTAAGTGGGTACTAATATGCCCCTTGTCTTTTATTGTTAACAAGTGGAAGTTTGTGATTATTTTCCTTCTTTTTTATTAATTGGAGGTCGATTTTCGTATTGTCTTTATTTTAGTGCACCCCTGTAATACCCAACGAATATTCTCTTCAAATTTCGACTCCCTAAGCTCAGCAGTTTAGGCTGTATGTCTATCAGTCAGTCAGTCAGTATGCAGCTGAGGAGTTTTGGTAGGGTAGGTCTATGTACACGTAGAAGATAGGCCTAGTTGGTAGGGACCCTGCCATTGCAACTAGTGGGCCCGAGTTCAAATCCCGGTAAGGGCAAGTATTTGTGTAAGAAGCACGAGTATTCTGTTCCTGAATTTAGGATGTTTTATTTTTACTTGAATATATAATTATCTATACATATAAGTAAGTTTATCGTTTTTTAGTACCGGTAGTACAGTCAAGGTCATAAATATGTATACACTTTAGTACCTTGTCCATTTAACGTCATGTTTAAACAGCCAAATGAAATTGTCACCGAGATTAAAGTGACAAGGTACTAAAGTGTATACATATTTATGACCTTGACTGTACAAAGCTAGAGTTAAGTTTGGGTCGTTAGGGACTCTTGTTTATGTTTTCGTTTCAAAGCAATAGGATCACATAAAGAGTTATTCCTTCAAAAAATTTACTGACATGAATAATTACTTCTTCCACTACTTGTTAACTCGGCGTAATAGGTATTGCAACAACATTCATTGAAGCATGTACTGTTGCGTTTCCTGTCCATTTAGCAATAAACTACGCACTGTTCACGTAATTTTGATCACTCCATCGAGTTTAGTAACTAGAATGTTCGCCAATCGACTAATTTACTAAAGCAGTCCGAGCCAGCTTTATTGACGCGACTCGAGTATACCAGTATGTGTCTACTGTTTAAGTTAATTCAACTATGGTTTAGAATGATTTTGACGCAAACATTACGAAGAAATATAACTTTTAATGGGAGTTATGATGTCAAAGATAAACACTCAAATACTGACGAGCATTGAGTATTTGTTCCTGAGCTTTGGGTGTTTTCTATGTATTTAAGTATATATTTCTCTATATAAGTAAGTTTATCGTTGTCTAGTACCCATAGTACATGCCTAGAGCTAAGTTTGGGACTAGGTCAATTTGTGTGACATTGTCCTGTGATTTATTTATTTACTGATTATTACTTTTACTATTACATGACTCAAATATTATTTATTATTTTAGATCTTTTGTGTTTGTACTTATGTCTACTCGTTGCTTTTATTAATGTTTTTCTGAATCACCCTAAGATGGTTGGAAGAGATAAATATTGGATTTTAATTTCCGTCTTTTGTTCAATTAAGTGTTTATATACATACATATATTAAGCTTACACACGAATATTTTTTCGTCGCCGGTTAGAACAGAATCAAAAACAAATTGGTCCATTGATCAGCAGCAGAAGTAACTACGCAACTGAAGAGCTCAAAGTGATCTACACTCGACTCTATTGTCAAGAGAATATGACGTGTCTAGATCATTTTGAGCATGCTATTCTGCTTAGCTACTTGTGATGCTGACTGTACATACAAAAATATCCCAACGAATTGATAATCTCCTCCTTTTTTGAATTCGGTTAAAAAGCAGTATATAATATTTCTATTCTCTGCCTGTAATGCACCACTCAAAAAAACGAAGTATGAATACAAATCCGGGTGCTACTTTTCAAACTTTTGTTTTTCTTACGGGACCCCTATCTTTAAACAAGCTTGCAGGATTTTGCCAATTACACAGAAAAGGCGCACCCCACAAAAAGACGCTTGCCACAACCTCAACACTTGCACTCCAACTAAGTAAGAACTTTATCTTAAACACTTTAGAATCTAAAACACTATGACACAAAAATGTTTGTTACCGCCTTTTTAATCCAAAACGGCGTTCCCTCTCAAGCAAAAAGGGCGCATCCGTCATTCAACTCTTTTTGTTAATGTGTCCGTATTCTTACCTTGTTTTGGTTGGTGTTTTTTTGCGATTAAGTGGTTGTTGTGCCTTTCTCTTTAAGTCGTTTATAGGATGAGTCGAGCTGCGCACGAAATGAAATAGGCCCCACAAGGATACATCAATCTGTTTAAAAATGAACAAAGGCTGAGAAAAGGTGCAGGCTTTTGTCTTGAGATGGGTCGAAAGGGTAGCTCTCACGTGGAGCGGTATCTAAAATAGAATAGTAAGTGATACTTACGAGTAGCAAACTTTGTTTGTTTTAGGACTTATTGCGACTAAACTACAATGTATTATTGAAATACATTGTAGCAGTAAATTGAATATAAACGATGCAAAAGTGACTCAAAAAAAAAATTACATTGTCTTTTCTCGTTTCGTTTCATTTTTTTTACGGGCTTATATTCGCAAAGATTTTGTAAAGTAAGTTTTGTTCCATTTCCTTGTAGTTTCTTGTTTTCAACCTAAACTGAGTCTTTTTTTATTTTAAAATACATCAAAGTAGATAAAGTTCAATGTGACTCAATAACACGGGTATAAAAGTATGATATTTACCCAATAACGCGTCATCAGCGCTTCAGCGATATTTGATCCGCAGATCGGATAAAATGACCCCTCATTACTTTGATTAAAATATTATATCCGCAGAGGGGAGGTTAATTTATTTAAACATAATTATATCAATGATAAAATAAAAAAATGTATTCAAGGTTTGAAACCTTTTTTGGGCCGTTAAATGCATTAATATCATTTTTTTCGGTTAAAATTCTGCGTAGATCAAGTCTTGGTAAAAGCAGTATAATTAAAAAGTGTTACTTAATTTGTTTATTCCCTTTTTGCTGTGAACAATTTTGTTACATTACTGAAGTATTGTACTAAAACTTCATTCTTATTTAACGATAAGCTGAAAAGCCATTATTTGAGCACTTTGCCGAAAAAAGAGGCTGTTTTAGCGAAACATCAGTCATCCGGTCCCTGGAGTTGGAGTTATTAAGGTGAGGCTCCGGCTGGGATGCTCTTAGACTACTCCCAAATCACCTTGCCGATCATTGAGAAGGAGATAATTTAAAAACAAAATAAAATTGAAATTTCATAAAAAAAACCGGTTAATGGCGAGTCAGACGTTCACGAAGGGTTCCGTATTATTCTTGTATTTATTCGAAGGTAGCGGTCCTGGATTTAAATCCCGGTAAGGGCAGATATTTGTGTGATGAGCACGAATATTTGTTCCTGAGTCTTGGATGTTTCCTATGTATTTAAGTATATATTTCTCTACATAAATAAGTTTATCGTTGTCTAGTACCCATAGTACAAGCCTAGAGCTTAGTTTGGAACTAGGTCAATTTGTGTGACATTGTTTATTTATTTTATTTATTCACAATTCGGTTTGCCAATACATAATAACACCTAAACCTTTTCAACGCTATGTCAAATAAAAAACCAGAGCGAATGTCAACTTTGCATCATAGATACTCAGGTCTATTTTGCGCTGTCAACGATGACGGAAATATCCGTCAATGGCGTTGAAGAGGTTAACTTAAGAATTAAATGTGTAAGAAAAAATGACAGGGTGTTCATCCAATTACACGCAAACCCAGCTTGAGTGTAACAATCGCCTTTGCGCCGATGTGGCCCAAACATTCAGTTAATTACTGAAGTAAATGCCAGTCTAAGTACTCGTAAGTACGTCAGATGTACCGTTTGTTGAACTGTACCTTTATTGGCCACTTTATTTCCAAATCATAATTTATAAATAAAATAAAATTATAAATTACATTTATATGAGTGTTAAAGTTTCAAAATTATATAAAAATATCATTTTAACATTAAGATTTTATTTATTGACTTAAATTTACATTGGCCAAAGAAGGTGATAAGATGGCTAAAACCAGTACTTTTGGCCTACAAGGTGTAAAAAAACTCGCACGTAACCCTGCACAACATAAAATACCCCGAATTAAAAATTAAAGAGCATTATTATAACGAATTTTAAAAGAAAACTATCAAGACATCATTGGTTCTTGAGATACAGGCGATTCAAGTATTTTAACCAATTGACTTTTAAACTTTTAATTCAGTCTGTTATAACTTGTTGATTTTTATGTTTGTAGTACATACTACTTAACGGCTTCGGAACCCTACACTGAGCATAGTCCGACATGCTCTTGCCCGGTTTTTTTTGTTATAGTGGCAATGGAAAAATACATTATAAAAATTTAGCTTTTATATTTCCTGAGATCAGCCATCTCATAGACGGACGTACGGTGAGCGGAGGCTTAGGCCGCTTCCTGACTTGTCGGTACGCGTGCAGTAAAACGTACAGGCGGCGCAAACGCTGCGCATTGATTGGTAAATGCCACTGGTTGCCTAGCAACCCTTGCCGATTCCTGCAAACATACCGACAAGTAAGGAAGCAGCCTTAGTCATCCCGTTGGCACCCTTTGGATACGGAACTCTAAAAACTAAACATTATAGGACATACATACATATATAACGTCACGCCTTCATTCCCAGAGTGGGGTAGGCAGAGCTACAGAATACCAACAACTATAAACTTGTTAATATTTCTGTAACCACATTTTGCACAATCTGGCTAAGATGTAGATTATAGGACAATCTTACGGAAATTGACCATGTCCCAAACTAAGCTCCAGCCTTGTACTGCCAACATTATAAGTAGCTGAACAGTTTAGTGCTTTGTCACTTTAATGTTGTGGTGAACTAGCAACATCTAGTGACAACTCGTAACAATCGACTCGACAGCGCTACCAGCGTCACACAGCGCAACTAAATCTGACAGTGCGCTACATCGCGCTAACGAACTTTCTCCAGTCGGTTGACTTATATTATACCACTTCCAACTTCATCCAAATTGACTCCGATCCCCAGGCATAACACCCGCCTGGGGAGAGATCTCTCTATTGTTCTCTCTCTTACTACAACGTCATAATGTGAACCGCGCAGCACTTATCTGTCAAAGGCGTTAAAGTGACAAGGTACCAAAGTGTTCAGCTACTTATAAGGCCGACTGTACTCTAGGTAAAGGTACCCGAATTTGTTTCAGTGCCTAATACTTGTAGACAACTCCACTGTACGAGGCTAAACAAATAAAGCGATTCTTTTAGTAGATTTGGTCTTCGCTCAATTTCTGCTATCCTGGTAATTAAACGAGGTCCAAATCGTTTGAGTATTGTATTGTCATCTTAACAAAAGAACGTGCTCGAAAACCAAACAGCGGCCGAGAAAATCTGATGAAATTGTATAGACATAAAAGATATTTAAAAAAAACCTACCCTAAACAATATAATTCTGGGAATCTAGCGTAGAGAATAGTGGGCATTCCATTAGCAATAATTAATGACCCTCTTCAAGGCTACGTGACTCGGCAAACATTCAATGACTGCCGAGGATTTTTCGCGAACGTCACAACAAACAACAAGAACAAGAGTGAACAAAAATACTTGCGAAATCGGTCGGATAATGCTCGCTCGGATAAAATTACGTATACACAAACACGTGCCGGGTATGATAAACGCTAAAGTACGTTTGTTTTTGAGGTCAAAATGGAGCAGAGCAGCTACAGGTTGATATTTTTTAAACTTAGAGATTTTGTAATAGATATAAAATACTTTTAAAGTTATAGATTTCTAAGAGATTAAAATTAACATTTACCCAGGTAAAGTAGATAGCTACTTGTGTAGGAGGCCAAGAAGTTATAATGTAATTATAAAACGTGTTACAAAAATGCCCATAAAAGGAAATTATTTATCAAAGTCCAAAATAATGACGACACGCTAGCCTAGTTGGGAGTGACCCTGCCTTCGAAGCTAGGGGTCCTGGGTTCAAATCCCGGTAAGGGCAGATATTTGTGTGATGAGCACGAGTATTTGTACCTGAGTCTTGTTTTCTATGTATTTTAGTATATATTTCTCTCTATATAAGTAAGTTTATCGTTGTCTAGTACCAATAGTACAAGCTTAGAGCTTACTTTGGGACTAGGTCAATTTGTGTGACATTGTCCTATGATTTATTTATTTATTTATTTTTATTTAATGTCAACTGTAGAGGCCTCCATCTCAGTCATTATATTCGGCGTTGATTAACAAAAAAATATTACTTGTATATTTAAGTGATTCAAATGTTATGTGCATTTTTTTATATTTTAAGGAGAAGGCACACGAGCACTCAGGCCTCCTGATGGTAAGTGGAATATGAGACCCATAGACATTAGAATTCTCAAGACTAAGACCTCAAATGCGTTGCCAACCCTGACGACTAATGGAATGCCTCTATGCTAGTAATTTTACTGGTTGTCTTATCCCCACACCGGAACACAATGCGAACACTGTTGCTTGGCGGGTGGTTAATGGATAAGATGGTGAACGGACTCTACCACCACAAAAATCTGGAAAGACAAAACAAAAATAAAACGAAAATATTCCTCAGCAAAACAGTGACAAAACACTTAATCGTCTTCCTGTCACGACCGACATTGAAACCCTAAGCTGAAGGAAAGGTCGACCTAAAACATATATAAAGCTTAACAAATTAAGCGTGTCCGCGACCGAGTAATGTCAATATAGTACGGCTATTATGCATTATGGTGAGCGCAAAGTTAAGGTTTGAGTAATAGCGTTCCTCGGGAGTTTTAGGACGATGAATATTTTTACACGATACTTAGGCTAGTCCGGGGAGGCTTTATGGGCTAATATAAACCTTTTTATAATGTATTCTGTCGCATACAGTACACAGGATGTATGAAAATGTGACGACAGGTGCTTAAAAAAAGTAGGAGTTGTTAGAGTCTGTTAGATAAAAAAAAAAATATATATATCTCGGGACAATGTCACACAAATTGACCTAGTCCCAAACTAAGCTCTAGGCTTGTACTATGGGTACTAGACAACGATAAACATACTTAGATAGAGAAATAAATAGAAAACATCCAAGACTCAGGAACAAATAGTCGTGCTGATCACACAAATATCTGCCCTTACCGGAATTTGAACCCAGAACCGCTGGCTTCGGAGGCAGGGTCACTCTCAACTAGGCCAACGTGTTGTCAAAGATGTTTTGGTTTTGTCTTAATACCTAACAATCGTTACTTTAATTTGGTTTTCGATACTGTGTAGACTTCATGGTAATTCACTGGATCTAGCAGTTCAGATGTAGCAAAAGCAGTTAGCGGCTTCTTTGATGACAATAGATCGTTGGAATGGATAGCATTTCACAGACGATTAAATCGATTGCAAAGCTATCTATCTACATAGAATCACTGCACAAACACATCGGTTCTCGTGTCATTGTCAATTTGTCAATAGGTAATGCAGTTGGACGGCTCGCGTGATTCGTTGCTGGTTGCCGTCAGCGTAACAGCTTTACTCGTCTGACTGATGATATAACGAGGGACTTACACTTTAAACCATTTAGAATTACGTGTGGCGTTTAGGGATAAAAGTGGAAGACCTGTATACAAGGTTCGTTAAACCGTTTTATTCATGCATAATGGATTATCTTTTATACATACATACATAACATCACGCCTTAATTCCCAGAGTGGGGTAGGCAGAGCTACAGAAATACCAACAAATCTAAAAAGACTTGTTGATAATTCTGTAACCAAATTTTGCAGAAGTAGGCTAAGATGTTTACCAGTGTATTAGTGACAGGTTGCAAGCCCATCGCCTAACAGCACTACAAGCCCTTATTCCCTTAGTAGCTTTGTCTTTTATAATAGATTTAATTGAAGAAGAACACATAAGTAGTTGTAGGTGCTTTACCGATTTACAGTGTATAATTGCTTCCGCGTCACTCCATAGTTAGGTTTATTAAGTAAAGAAAATAGGCAAAATACGGAATTGAGTTCTATTGACACGATTTAGGAGAAAATGTAAAAAAAAAACATATTAAACGCAATACACTGTGTGACCCGTTTCTTAAGATTTTACGTAGAAACAGAACCGGTTAAAATTTAAAATCTTTTCTTAAAGTTGAGATTGTTTTTATATACATTTTCCTGCAATAAATGCAAATTTCTTTATAAAGTCCGTATATTTTGAACATGGAACAACAGCAGGGCCTCTATTCAACTGCGTTATAACAATATCGTGTTTGACACGTTTAAAAATCGTTTATGTCACAGTCACCATTATTATAAATGACATAAGAGTTATGAAAACGTTGACAATACGGAAACACGTCAAATACGATAACGTTATTACCGTATAGAATCCCAGCCCAGAGCTGTAACGTGATGACTGTCGTCGATTTTGTATAGAGTGTTTTTGCAGGGGGTCTGAACTATGACTTTTTAAAGCTTTAAATACTATTACAAAATAATACTACAATTGTTTCGCGTATGCAGTTATCCTTCTCTTTCATCACTTTCCAGAGAGCGCAAAGAAAAATATACGGCGGTTCCTTATTTATAAACGAATTCATAACACTTTTGTTCATCACATCACGCTATGAATATAAATGCAAAAGTTTTTGTGCGTGACAAATACATGTGTGCGAGTTAGCATGTTTGTTACTTTGTCATGCTTGTAGGTTTGTTTAGCTGGTGGTAGGACCCTGAGCAGGGTCCGTCCGGATCGCTACCACCATCTTATCAATTAACTCACCGCCAAGCAACAGTGTTCGCATTGTTGTGTTCCGGTATGGCATTCCATCTTATTCCTCAGGGTTGGCAACGCATTTGAGGTCTTAGGATTATAGTCTTGAGAATTCTAATGTCTATGGGTCTCAGATTCCACTTACCATCAGGTGGCCTGAGTGCTGGTGTGCCTTCTCCTTAACATAAAAATAAATAAATGCTGAAACAGCTAGAATTCAATGAAATTTAGAATGGAGATAGCTTATGTATTGAATGAAAAAAACATTAATTTCAACCGCGACGAAGTCACTGGTAGTCGACTATGATTATGACTCATAGAAGTCGATCGTAAATAGTGGGAATACCTGTGCAGTAAAAAACATAAGTCGTTCTCTATTTTGTAGTAAAAGCATTAGCGAGAAATTAATAGTAGTTTATGTGACTGTTACATATAATATAATAAAAGGCATTAAAATACGAGTGTGCGTTTCATAATAGCATCACACGAGTGTTTTAATGCCTGATGATTATGCACACTTACATATACTGCTTTATGTACATACATATTAAAAACAAAACAACATTTTTTATCTTTTTGCCACAAGACAAATAAACAATAATTCCTTAAGGACTTTATTTTGATGATGCGCTTAGCCTGGTACTAATCCTTGCGGTCCTGGGTTCGATTCCTGGTATGGGCATTTGTGTAATAAGAGCGAGTATTTCGTTTCTGAGTCTTGAATGTTTTCTATGTATTTATCTATGTAAGTATTCTTAACGTTGTCTAAGTAATCAAGTACAGTACAAGCCTGCTAAGTTTTGGAGTCAGTCAAATTGTGTTTCGGTCGCTGAGCCATTGTAACTATAAAGTACTAGCTTTTTCCCGCAACTTCATCCACGTCGAAGTCGTTAATCGCTTTCCCTCGGGAGCTGTACAATTTTCCGGAATAAGAGTATTCTATGTCCTGGACTCTAAATACCATACCACATCTAAATCGGTTCAGCGGTTTATCCGCGAAAACATAACAAACAGACAGACGTTACTTTCATATTTTATAATATTAGTATGGATATAGTTTCAAAACTCAAATTTCTATCTATTATGCGCAACAAATGAACAAATTCAGTGCGATCGCGTACCAATTAGTAAAAATGGTCTAGCGTGCGCGCCGGCAGCTAGAAAATGTCTGCCCGTAATGCTCCCTTTACTTTCTCAACCACTTATCTGATCGAATAGTTTGATAGAAAAGTAGTCTTTATTCTTCTAGGAACATGACTGGTTTTCCTACTAATCGATTAGATACGATACGAGGTTGTAATACTTAAGGGACGTAATGCCTCGAATTACCTACAATAAACCATTCCGCAGACGAATGATAAAATGGATGCCGCATAAAGTCAGTGCATTGCGCGGTGAGAGAATGCTAGGAAGGAGTGGCATGAAATTAATACAGGTGCTTTTTAGGATTCCGTAGTCAAACTACGAAGGGTTCCGTACATAACTTACTCATTATGTTATAACCATTTTTTTTAGTTTCACCTATCCCGTAGTTTGTCTGTAACCACGTTGTCGTATTAAGATCGCGAAAAAAACGACAAAAAAATCACGTTTGTTGTATGGGAGCCCCTCTTAGCTTATTTTAATTTAATTTAATTATTTATTTTTGAAGCCAATGTACAACTAAATATTCAGAGAATATTTCAAGAGTCTACCGTCGCAAAAAAAACACGGTTCTTCTAATGTGAGGCCCCTTAAAAATTCATTTTATTATTTTTGTTGTATTTGTTGTATAGCGGCAACAAAAATACATAATCGGTGAAAATTTCAACTATCTGGCTATCACGGTTCATGAGATACAGCCTGGTGACATACAGACAGACAGACAGACAGCGGAGTCTTAGTAATAGGGTCCCGTATTACCCTTTGGGTACGGAACCCTAAAAACAAATAAAGAAACGTGTGCTTCCCTTTTGTTTGCCTTTGAATGTCTACGAGGTGCATTTTTGCGCACTTCTAGATGGCTCAATTCCAAAATCATTTTTTTTTATTCAGTTCGACCTAACCACTTAGAGTAAATTTAGAAAGTTTACTATTTGCTTCCAAGTACTCATTAAACCACTTAACCCGACTAAAAATTGCCTTTGCATAAAATATAAAGTGGATTTGCCAAATTGATTCAAATTTCCTTATTCAAAGCCTTGCCGTGCTTGTGAATTATTCGTATGCTGGTTCGATCGATGTCGCCTCCTTTGGCTATTATGGAAATAAAGTAATTCCACACCGAAGGCTTTGTGGGGATGTGGATTATTTTTAAAACCGTCTGTGGGCGTCCTGCGCCTTATTTTTACAGTGAAATTGATCAAAGACATTATTGAGTTACAGACGGTGAAATTACTAATATGGAGACGTTTAATATTTTTGGTCTTTAGGGTGTTCAACGAAGTTTCAATTTTGAGATTCCATACAATTTATAAATGTAGCTGGTATGCAAAATTTATATTTAAAGGTGAAGTTAATACAAAAACGCATAAACTGTCAGGGTAATCGCTATAAAATTAAAAACTGTTTATGTCTAAAACATAATTCAACATTTATAATAATCAAAGTAGTCACTGACACAATAAAAACATTCTTGTATTAACCACTTCCTTAATCTAACTTTAAACAGGTTAATTGGCAATCATTTAATGTCATCGTGCAACTGATTGTATATACTAATTACCAAATAATATGCGTTGTTGCCGTACAGTTTGGTCCTTTTAGTCGGATAGCGAGTCGACTTATTTTGTTATTTTTTGTCTGTCACAAATATATTTTTTTCTTTATCAAGTATACAGCAGTCATTTTTTATATAATTTTTTAGTTAAAAATTTTCCAAAATTTCATCGGCATCTAGAACATTTTTGATACATAGCAAACATACAGTAACAAAGATAAATTTCATTCCGAGTTTCGCAAGGACCATTAGCGCCTAGTTAGTTAATTATAACAAAACACGAATGTGCGATACTGAAGAAAATAAAATTCGATCTGCCAATTTTATATTTCAAATCAAATTCAATTATTCCATTACATTTAGAAGTTTCTCTATACTGATAGGTAGTACATAGATTGTGGTAGTGAAAAGGGCGTGAGCACAGCTTAGCTGAATTTGAGCTCACCCGTGGTCATCACATAATCCACCAATAGATAAGTATATTGGTGGATTATGTGATGTGATGATAGTGCGTGTTTACTACCAGAAATATGTATAAATATAAAATTGGCAGATCGCATTTTATTTTCTTCAAAATCACATTCGCATTTTTTTTTCTTTTTGGTGTCTATTTTTTACCAACAATCTACTCACAATGCTCTGGTGCATTCTCACCCTAATGGACTAATCCGAAAAAAACTTACACTTATTAAAACATGATATGACAACCTTTTCATTATTTGAATTATTAACCCTGACAAAAACAACGCCGTAAAATGATATAAAACTCAAACTCCACGCTTGGCGTCTATCCAATACTAGAGTTCGAAATTTTACATACTGATCCGCCCTGCAAAGACAAATAGCGGTATCTCAGATAAAACTCCAGTACAAAATGCAACCTTATTACTTACGAGAGAGGTTTGAATCTTGTTTGGCTATTGAATGTGAGATAACGCCTATTGGCTTATGCGGGCAGCATATCCGCAAGCAGCTTAAACTGACTGCATACTGACAATATTACTGGCAAACTGTCAATGCGTCGTGTGATAAACCGGTAGGTAATAATAATAAAATAAATATCAGAGGCCAATCTCACATAAATTGACCTAGTCCCAAAGCTCTTCTAGGCCTATACCAGAGTTACTATACAACGATAAAAATACTTATTTAGAGAAATAAATATTACTATACTTAGAAAACACCAGAGATTTTATCACAAAAATATTTGCCCTGATTAGGAATCGAACCCAGGAGGCAGGATCACTACCAACTATGCAATTATTTTGCTAGTTGTTACCTTAAATAGAAATCGTAAAAAGATAAAGGACTGTATTAAACTTGCTGGAGCCCGACGGGAGATCATATAAATTGAGTAAGTCTTTATTTACGACAAGAACTAGTGGAAAGCAATTCGCCGTCGTCACATTTAAACAATTTTTTAACAGGTAACTTCGACATGAAAAACCTCATAGTAAATCAAACAATTTGAACGTTGTTAATGACTTAAATCATGGAGTTCTAAGAGGCCGGATTTGACAGCTGTCAACGCTGTACAAAATATTACTGCTTTTTTACTTTGCCATTGTAGAGTTATTTATTAGAGAAATAAGTCCATGAAGATCACACCAGAGGACAATTGTTCGGAAAAAAGTATTGTCTCTTATGGACTAAACAGAAGCACATGGGGTTAGGCCATGCTTCCAAAATGTAACCTAAAACTTGCCTTAAACGCGAGTTTTATATTCAGTTGACAGCTGTCAAATCGGGCCTTTGACGTCTTATTTGTCAGGTTAATATTTTGTTTTACTTTTAGTTGTGACTAGAGGGAAAGAAACCGAAATAAATAATAATAAATAAATAAATAAAATGATAGAAGGGAAAGAAAAAAAAAGACATCCGACAGAGTTTCTTACAGGTTCTTCTCTGATCGGTCGCGATTTGAACCTGCAGTCAATTTAGGCTAAGTCGCTACTATGACGTTTCAAAAGAGTTCATTATTTGTAAACCTACTTGAATAAAGATTATTCTGATTCTGATTCTAAAAAGGTGTTAAGTCCGTTAGTTACATTTAAATTAACAACACAATCATGGTCACAGTAAAATTGTTAGAAAGTATCATCAATAATATTGTACGTATACGCGCTTCTTAAGTCACAGCCTGTCAATAAACCTTACAATGACTTACAATAAAATACAGTTTAAGTGGCTTTCCAAGTTTAAGCGAATTTGCATCAAAGTTATGTCTTTGTTTTGGAATCCGTGGCGGTATCAAATTGTTAAGTCATTCTAATTATGAAAGTATCCGTTATCTAAAAGATGAAGCACCCGAAAGACGCTCAAAATAATGATTATTCGGATTATTTAGAGTTGAAATGTTACTTTACCTAATAAAATTAACCCGTTTACAAATATTATTAATGCAAAAACCGGTCAGTTTTTAAGGAAATAACTTTTGCACGAGAGGAGCCACGGGCAATAAATGTTTTAATATTACTATAATATTCAGAGATCGGACAAATGGGTGTCATTACTCGCAATAATGTGGACATGACTCCGATTTTAATTAAACAAATTAAATTATATTAATTTATTTCCTACCTAAACTTTAATCTCGATCCTTTGCAGGATAGTTATAAATAAATAGTACAGGAGTGGCCATTGATATTATATTAATGTAAGTACATAAGTTTGCTCCATTAACTTCCGTGGATTCGAAAGGAGCTTTCACCTCATAAGTTTATTTTAGCCGTGAAAAGGAATAAATAACCTCGGAAAAAATAATAAAATACCTGTTTATTTGCTTTAATAATTATACACAATAACAAATTTTTGTATCATTTATACTGCCTTGCAAAGGATCAAAATTATTTTTAGGGTAAGTAATCAATTAATGTAATATAATTTGTTTAATTAAAATCTATAGAATCATGTCCACATTATTGCGAGTATAATGACTCCCATTTGTCCGATCTCTGATAATATTACTATGGATGCAAATTTAGAAAGGTCACAGATCCTGCTTACCATCAGTACGATTAGCACAAGTCGTGTTTTCTCGTTTGTCGCTCAGTGCGTCTCTTTTGCAACAGACCCGATAGAAAGTGACAAACAAGTCGCGGACTACAACTTGTGCTAGCTGTATAGGTCTGGTAGCCTGTGTGCTCGTTTGCCTTCTGCATGCCATAAACTATGGAAAATACATACTTTAAGTAACTTAACACAAATGCCGAGATAAATCTTTTAACGACTAATTGCACACTCATTGCTTGTAGCCTTTCAGCTAACAAGATACGTTTGTACTGTTGTCGCAATAGGGAGAAATGTACCGGGATCTCTGCTGTTTGGCCAAATTATTTTTCGTCAAAATGCGTCTTTTCGTCAAATGTTTCATTTGGGCAAACGCTTTGTTTCCAAAACTGTAAATATTTCAGGATTTTTATTCAAGTAACCTAACCTAAATTAAAGGGTTCTACACTATGGTCCTGAATTAAATCCTGAAATATTTACAGTTTCGGAAAAAAATGCGTTTGCCCAAATGAAACATTTGACGAAAAAAATTTTGGCCAAACGGCAGTACACGAATGTACCGCTTTGTCTATAAATCTGCTGCATTTCTAAAGGATTTCGCGTTAACATAATAATAATGTTTTAGCTGACAAAGGCAATTAAAAAAAAAGAGTCAAAATAGTGAGTTGTTTCCAGACAATGATTTATAGCGCATTAAATAATATCTACTTTCGTTACGTTCTTGCTATCAAATGTATGGAAAATACTTTTTTAATATCGACATTCAATTTGCCAACATGCTGTATGTAAAGTACAATTAAAACAATGAAGAATCTGATCACATCCATTCAATTAATTCTACATCCCCAACTGCAGTTCAAACATTCCAAATCTATATTTGAACAGTGAAGTCGACTACAAATTGTTTCGAAATTCGAATGAAACCCCAGTTTAAAACTAAAACATCGTTCCGTTACCTGCACTTGGACCTAAAATGGTATCTAAAATGGCGGCATTTACTGCGCGCCCAACCGCACTGCGGTCCAAAATGGACACGGCGCTAAGCCCCATTAGCGATTCAAACACCAATGTCGTTTATGATACAAAGTTCGCGCGTAACAACGATTGATTGCAGGTATTAGGGTTGGCTCTCACGGGGATTGTAAATGGTTTTCAGGTGTACGTATTTTTTCTGATAATTCGTGGGAATCTGTTGGAGCACGTTATTTTATAGCCCGTTTGATGTGTGGTATAAAGAATCTATATGTAAGGTATGGATGTCAAAAATTATAACATTGTTTATGTGTGACACTATAATTATTTATACTATTTCAAATAATAATAGTGTCACACTCGACTGCTCCTGAAGAAAATACATATTCTACACCTCCGTTTACTTTCGCCGGTCGGTGGCTGCTCTGTATGTAAAAATAAAAATGAAATAAATATCACAGGACAATGTCACACAAATTGAATTAGTCCCAAACTAAGCTCTAGGCTTGTACTATGGGTACTGGACAACGATAAACTTACTTAGAGAAATATATATTTAAATGCATAGAAAACATCCAAGACTCAGGAAAAAATTCTCGTGCTCATCACACAAATATCTGCACTTACCGTGATTTGAACCCAGGACCTCTAGCTTCGAAGGCAAGGCACCAACTAGGCTAGCGTGTCGTCGTGCGGCAATTTTTGGGGGCCAGTTTAATGACGTATATTTTATCAGAAGTTATTAAATCTATTCCTAGTTCTACACTAAGTCACCTGTGCTTGGCCGTGGGAACATCAGAACTGCTTTCCAAAGTGCTGAATCCTATAGTCCCGCAATAAGGGATAACATAATGAACATGATAATGACTAATTCAGGAGGGCTAGCAAAAGTTGTTTGGGACTTGTTTGTCGTTCGGATCGCCTTTTCCATCTAGTCTGTAACGAAACGATAGACTCACTTAGCGATAAGCGAGAAAATGCACTTTGTGCTAGCCGTACCATAAATATACCAGGGGACATAAAACAATCATGGATCATGGATTATGGATGAATTGCAGTGTCGAATTATTATTACACGTGATGACGTGAAATTGCCAACCCTAGGGGAAATCAATATTACAATATTGTATCGCACCGATATTTTATGAGCGTTTTGAACGGAAAATTTGACAGGATTTCAGCATACTTTTTTATTCGCGTGCTGTTTCCGTTGCATTTTTTATCCGCTTTGGACGTGGAAGGAAAATATAAAGTTTGGGTATTTATTTCTACACGTCAACGGCAACCTTATTTGATTTAACGTTTCTGAAATTTTGGCAATTTACTTGACAGCAAATAAAATTTTCACTCACTAGGATCTCCAACTGTTTAATTCGTGCACCATGTTACATTATGTGAATGCTTCTTTTGGAAGTATAACAAACATTATTACAAACAGTGGGGCTAATTTGGTTGTATTCGACAATCGTTATCTATTATGTTTCGATTTAAAAATGTATGGTATTGACGTACCTAAGCCACCAGGATACCACGTGACTATCTCTGTCGCTTACGACAATTCCATACATTTTTCTAGCCCCACTGTGACTACTTAACTAAAAACTACAGCCACCACTTTCAGTCGCATTTGTGCCTGCTCAGGTGCTTGCTCACGTTCTTCCGATTTCTCTCTAGCGGAGTTTAGATTTTTTTACCCGCTTATGACAATAAATTATTATAGTGGACAGTTTTTTATTCCAGAGTTTTCTTTTATACGCATCATTTGATGTACATGTTTTACAGAAAATCAAGCATTTTCTTTTGATCCTTTTATTTTTGAAAGGTCTCTTAATATTTGTAAAGGGTAAGGCTCTTCGCAGTGAACTTTATATTTCTTTTAGGCGGAGAGCATTAGCCACCGGAAGCAGCCAGTTAGGCATAGATTAAATTTTATTTTGGTACCCACGAACCTTGTAAAAAACGATTGTGTTTGTACATTTATAATACAGATATTTAGTATCAACGGGCATTTTATTCTATATGCGTACATTCATCGCATCACACGAATGGAGTTTAAAAAGTTGGTCATGACAACTGAACTAATTCAACTTTGTATGAAATTTTTCGTGCAGTGATAATTAGATTGTAGTCTTGAGATTAAATATGTCTAATTTTGCCAAAAAAAACAAAGAATCTAAAATTTCCCTAATTAGGGTTCCGTAGTCGAACTAGGAACCCTTATAGTTTCGCCATGTCCGTCCGTCCGTCCGCAGCCTAGCGCAGAGACTCTTAGTACTAGAAAGCTGTATTTTGGCATGAATATGCATATTAGTTACGCCAACAAAGGGGTACAAAAATAGAAAAAAAAACATTTTATGTATTTGGGATGTATTTTTTTTGGCGTCTACCCCATCGTGTAAGGTATCGTTGGTTAGGTATTTTTTAAAATATTACGGGGTTGTAACATCAGTTTTTCGATTAAGCAACCCGTTTATAACATATTAAGCTTTAAAGCGCTAATTTTTGTTGGACTCAAGTGTCCCCCCACCCCACAGCCAAAACTACAAATGCTAAAAATCAGAAAAAAAACTTAAATGAAAGGACATTTATAACGAATTTTAAAGGAAAATTATCATGACTAAGTAGACATCATTGGTTCTTGAGATACAGGCGATTAAAATGTTTATACCTACTAAAATCATCTTTTGGCACCAATTGACTTTAAATAAAAAATTTGTTATTACTTGTTGATTTTTATGTTTCTAGTAGGTACTTAACGGCTTCGAAACCCTATACTGAGCATGGTCCAACATGCTCTTGCCCAGTTTTTTTAGTCTCATAACAATTCATAGGGCAAATTGAACAATTAAGGGTAAACAAAATGGAAAGGCAAAAAAACACTAGGGTGAAATACGATTTTTCAGTATGATATACAGCTACAAAAAGTACCACTTTTTGAGCAACTGTGTTAAAAAATTGTAACTAATTTTATTTTGTCCTAAATATTGAAAGTACTTGAAATATTTCGCATCTTTAGAATTATAGTGACCTAATCCAAATATTTCGACTTTCGATTTAAGTCTCTACACGGTGGAATTTAATCGGTGAACAGGAACCCATTTTTCTAATTCAGTAATCGATGGCGGTCACGTTTATGTAGTACTTAAGTGGAACCAAGTTTTTTTTTTATCATAACTAATTTTTAAGTTGAAATTAAATTAAAATTAAAATTTATTGTCACCCTACTAATGGTTTAGTCTGAAAAGTTTAATACCTCTTTTCAAACTATCAGCCATAGAAACTTAAAACATAAATGAGCAATAAGCTGTCAATTTGTCATTGTCAAATTCATAACAAATGGCGGCAATCATTTATTGACGTCTGATCTGTCTAGTTTCCCGCCAAAGCCATCAAGCACTTGACCCTAACGAGTAACTTCCCTTCAATAAAAGTAGGGTGTCCATTTATTCAGCCAGTGTACATTTTACCGATGTTAATTAAGTGTGATCAATTAGATTGTGAGCTATATTGCACGAGATCTCACGTATTGGTTTCTATGTAGATTGATAATTAAGATTTTTGGATTCCTGATCACCGATTAAATTCCGCCGTGTATAGTACTAAATTTATGACTCGAAATCGAAAGCTGAAAATGTTTGAATTAGGTCACTATAATTCTAAAAGTGCGATTTGTATGCGTCAGTTTTACTTGCTAACATATCTAACTTTTTCACACCTTTCGGGCAGTGGGGTAAAAAGGATAAGAGAGATGTACCTATCCGTTTTTATATTTATCTTTTTTATATTCACCTTGAACACAACCGCGTGTCGGACAAAGTCAAGGGTAGTTCCAAATCAGAGTGGAGTCATGCGGAGCAGTAATAGCCTCCTCCGTTATTGGGCACATTTAGACCGCAATTTGACAAATTGATTCGGTCGAGATCCCATCTGGTGCAGTTATTAGATAGGACGCGAGATATGGAGTTCGAACCCGCGGAATTGCTGTTCTCGTTGTTTGGATTCCAAGTTGTTATTAAATTGCAGAGATAAACCGATATGTTCGGTTAGAAATCTAGTTAGTTCTAGTTCTAGGATGATTCAGCGTAATGCTGTGGTCCGAGGGTAAATTAATGTCGATTAAATAAACACATTTAAGTAACCACGAAGAGTTGGTAGGCCTTCCATAAGGTCATTTGAAGCGCATCTATTCAAAAGATTTGCACACTTCTGGACACTAAAGACTTCAGCGTCAAACGTTAAATTTTAAATTTAAAACCGAACGGGAGATTAACATATTTAACGTTTGGCGCTGACGTCGTTAGTGTCCAGAAGTGTGCAATTTTTTTGAATAGATGCGCTTCAAATGGCGCCTGAACCGACTTTCTGTTGATGATCGCGGGATGCCAATGGACGCCAGTAGCACAAACCCGAACGCAAGAAATTAAGTATTTTTAAGTCGGCGTCCCACAATATTTTCATTTGAAAAGAAGTTATTTTGCGTTTTTTTTTTGTTTTTATTACATTTTATTTTACGCGACGTTTATTTACAATGTGGTTACTTCATCAACATCATCAAATCAGCCGAAAAATGTTCACTGCTGGACATGAGCCTATCCCATTTTCACTTGACTTGGTGACAGTGGGACCACCTTGGACCCAAAAAAACCCAAAAAATATAAATTGAACAAATTTGTTGTTCCGGTGAAATTAGACAACCAGTGAAATTACTAGCATAGAGGCATTCCATCTTAGTCCTCGGGGTTGGCAACGCATTTGAGGTCTTAGGACTATAGTCTTGAGAATTCAAATGTCTATGGTTCTCAGATTTCACTTACCATCAGGTGGCCTGAGTGCTCGTGTGCCTTCTCATTGCATAAAAAAAAAACATAAATCCCTCCTGTTTTGAAGTCGGTTAAAAATAATAATCAACGACGTTGCGAATTGGCTGTACCTAGTATAGTATGGTATTGCTGACGTTTATGGGCGACAGTGACTTCACTGCTTTCCATCAGGCGGCATTTGTTACCTTGCCCACGAAGCTAGCTGTCTCGGGTTCGATTCCCTTTATGGGTATAAAATTGTGTGATGAGCGCTGTGAAGTCTGGTGGTTAAGAATATTAGAAATTAATATACGGGATAGGCTTTGTTGGCATATTAAATTGCATAATATCTGGCTTCTATAATAATTTGAAAACAATTTAAAACCTCAAATCCATACAACATTGAAAATTCTCCAATCCAGCAATTACAATTAATAGTCCTTTGCATTAATCAACCTATTTTAAATCCCGCTCTACGCCGCGTCCCGCGAACTAACCGAAATCGCCTGTAGTCGTTATTGATAATCCCGGGTCGGACAGATGTAGTGTCCCGGCCGTAAATACCGGGATTTAATGCCCGGACCCTTTCGGCTGTAAATATTAAGTACAAGTGAATCCGATTGTAGGGCAGTGTTTTATGGGCACAATTGGGTAAAATTGGATAGATTGGGTGACTTGGTGTGTGGGTGTTAAATGTGCATGTAATAAATGGTAATGTAATGAATATGATATTGGGGTTGTTAGTGGTGTTATAATATCATTTAGTTATTGGATGAATGTTTTAGTAAAGTAATTTATTTTCATCACCGTGACAAAAAGTGACGACCACAACCGCTCTGTAATCATCATGAAGATTGGCGTCACCTTGAAGATTGGCGTTCTTCCACCGTGCGTATCACTAGGCACTTCTTACCTCGTACGGTGAAACTGTGGAACGACAAGTCTAACCTAACCTGAGCTAATCTACGTGATTATATTAAAAATGACCTGCAATCAACATAAATATCTTTCGATGAAATTGAATTTGATGACTCTTCTGGGTCTCATGTCTCATGGGGTACTTCAAGAAAAGAGCTTTTGTCAAACATGCTCGGAAAGAACCGTTTTCCGATTGAAACGCAAGGACGGGAAGTGCCTCATTTTACTCCTAGGAGTGAAAAAACCATATGAAAACACTTTCCGTCCATGTCCATATTTTATTTAAAAATGATATCTATTGCCTGTTAAATCAAATTGACCATGAAAAAAATCCTATGGGATTTTTTTCAAATTGGGTGTATGCACCCAATTTATCAAAAGTGGCGGCGCTGGAGCGGCGCGCGGAGCGGCGGCGGGCAGCGAGTCATTATGAATTCTCAATACTGTCTTGGAGTTTTGAAAAGGAGATTCTCTCTCAATTTATCGATAATTATGTTTTTTACAAATTATTTTATTTATTTATTTATTTATTTAATTTATTTAATACTTCTAATTATGCATTTGTATCATTTTTTCGCATTTATTGAGTAAAGAATTATATATGCCTCGGCGGAAATGGGATTGCCTGATTGGTATATGTATGTATGAATGTAAACACTTTATTGTACAAAATAAAACAGAAAAAATACATATTATATTTATATAGTATATATTATTATTATTATTATTTTATAGTATATTTTAGCAGCTCGTCAGGCAATCCCGTACTTTCCGCGCATAAGCAATAATGTACTATTTATTTTCCTAAAAGGCCTACTGGAGTTGCCGGTGTTCATGGGCGGTGGTGATTACTTTCTATCAGGTAGCCCGCATGGTCGTTTACCTCCCTCTATTATAAAAAAGAACAAGAAGAAGGTGATTTTACAGGTTTGTCGGCTACCACCAAAACCACCATCTTATGTAAATCTGCCACCAAACAGCAGCGTTTGTTTTGTCGTGTCACGTTGCGTAGTAACGCGGTTCCGGAAAATTTAACCGCGGATATGTACTCGTAAGGTTAGCTAGTGTAAGTTAAAATTTGTCATTCGCCACACAAAAAATATTTTTAAATTTACATCTACTACTAATATTATATTTTGTATCGATTGTGGCAAAAAAAATAGTATTCTCTATTATGTGGTTCTTTATTTAGAAATTTATTAATCTTTAGGTCTTTTTGTGCTCAGACCTCTATTATTGTGATGTGACTGTTTGTAAAATTTGCCAATATTAATTTTGAAGTACCTTAACTTATCCGAGGTGTGAATATTTGGAATGAATGTATTAAAACAATTGGTGTTAGGGTCATACACAGATTTAGGTTACCTTCTTTCCTGTGGACACACCGAAAGTTAACGTTTTAATGGCCTAATTTTCTGGCTAAGCCTATTCGCGCAAAAACACCGTCAGGACTGCTTTAGACCTATCATATAAAAACATAACTTATATGCACACAAGCTCTTAACTATTGACCACAGGAGAGATAACTTTTGTTTTTAAGAGTGTGTATGACTCGTTATGACAAGTAGGTATACAAGGTAATTTTTTAATAGGTGCACAAAGTTATATATTTGCTTCGCTATTGTTAATCAATAACACATGTTGTGTTATTTTTACTCTACCTTAAAAAATATTAGAGATATTTCCGATTCAATGACTACTAACTTAACGATATTCATGGACCCTCTAATGCAGGGGTGCGAGGAGAGGGGAGTGTTGTTAAGTAAGTTAATAAATGAAATTTCAAATTTAGAATATTAGTAGGAAAGGGGCTTGTTGTCTGATAAGCTGTACATGAAATTTTAAACTTCGAATATCAATACAGTGTATTGCATACCTACAGCTTGACAACCCATGTCATAATTTCTAGGGTGACTTTGTGTCCACCCGAGAAGGTAAAGGAGAGATAATTTGAAACAAAAAAAAATTTTTTAACTCGTTTTATTGTCGTTATATATTATAATATCGATACAAAATCATGTGTTAAAATTTGTGCACTGATAAAAAATTACCCTGTATAGAGGCATTTGATGTTAAACGTCACGGTCGAGAACATATTATTTGCAGTCTTAAGATGAAATATGTGGGTTTCAGAGTCAACTTAAAATCATATGTCCTATGTGCTCATTAGACTTCTCTGTCATTAAGAAAACCGGCCAAGTGCATGTTGGACTCGCGCACCGAGGGTTCCGTACAAACTTGTAATAATGTAAAATTGTATTGACGGACAAACTTGACTTTGCCATTGCATAAATGTTGTCTCCATACATCGACATAGGTCGCGATTAGTTTACCAACTGTAAATAAGTTGGCAATCGCAATAAGAAAATATGATGGAGAAACAAACAAAACAGACTGTTTACAAGATAACATGTTAATTTTTGATTTACACAGTTTCATCAGCTCATGAAAGACAAGACAAACACAAATATGTATGTATGTATGTAAACACTTTATTGTACAAAATAAATCAGAAAAAAAAAATACAATGAAGATACCAGAAAATAATCTACAAAGGCGAACTTATCCCTTTAAGGGATCTCTTCCAGCTAACCCTTGAGGGATTGAGAAAAGTGAAAGGTTGTGCATCGAGTAGGCAAATATCGTTGGTGATACTGCAATAGCTCGTAACTAACAAATTAAATACGGTGAAAAATACACCTTAGCGAGTAACTCAATTAGGTACATTTTGCAACTTATTGAATTTGTTAGTTACGCGGTATCGCAGTATCACCGACGATATGTCAAAATTATAAGTAACAACTTTAGTTTGCTGTTTAACAAAGACCACGTGGTTTAGTTTCTTAACAGTTACTTAGTACTACTTAAATATCGCCGCAGAAATTGAATCTTTAATGACATCTCTAACTCACGGTTAAACTATCTAACCCAGAGTGAGTCGCAGGATTGAGGGTAGGGTCGCGTATTACCGTTAAACTTAAATTTTATTCGCTGCGCTAACGATCGACATTGGATAGTTCGAGATCAAGTCCGGAAATACACGATCATTTCCGATGTCACCCGATCCCTATCCGGGTGTATACTAACCGTATAGTATGACAAATCGGGTGCTTGATAATCTGATTTGAAACCTTTCGGAGCGTTCAGTCGTTTTCCCAAAACACCCGTTCCTAAAACATCCGTTTCCATCACCACCTTTTCCCAAATAATCACTTTCCTGATATAAGTGTTTCCCAAAAAGACCTAATCCCGAAATGACCGTTTCCTAAATAATCCGTTTTCCAAAATGTGATTCTCCCAAATGATACGTTTGTCTTGATATCCGTTTCTCAAAACACCCGTTCCGAAAAAAATCCGTTTCTGTCACCACCTTTTTCTAAATAATCCGTTTCCCGATAAATATTTTACCCAAAAGTCATGCTGATATAAGTAAACTTCTTGGTTACTATTAGTAATGGTTTTTAATTTATAAATGTAGAAAATGATCCCTTTGCCTTAAGATTTGTGTTAAAGATATCTGATTATTTGGGTTTCTATATGTTTTGACATACTGATGCGATGAGAAACAGATCTTTTGGGAATACAGATGTCATGAGAGACGGATCATTTGGCATACGGATGCTATGAGAATTGGGCGTTTTGACATACCTACTGATGCGATGAGAAACGGGTCTTTTGGGAATCCGGGTGTCAAGAGAGATGGATCTTTTGTCATTCGGATTCTATGAGAAACGGGTCTTTTAGGAATACGGGTGTCATGAGTGACGGATCTTTTGGCATACGGATTCTATGAGAAACAAATGTTTTGGCATACGGATTCTATGAGAAATGGGTCTTTTAGGAATACGGGTGTCATGAAAGCCGGATCTTTTGGCATACAGATTCTATGAGAAATGGGTCTTTTAGGAATACGGGTGTCATGAAAGCCGGATCTTTTGGCATACGGATTCTATAAGAAACGGGTTTCTTAGGAAAACGGGTGTCATAAGAGACAGATCTTTTGGCATACGAATTCTATGAGAACCGGGTGTTTTGATATACTGATGCGTTGTGAAACAGGTTTTTTGGCCTGCGTTCATTTTAAGACATTTTTATCTTGCAACATATGTTTTGGGAACGGGTGTTTTGAGAAAAGAACCGAACGTTCCGAAAGGAATTGAAACTAGCGGCAGTATTACGAGTATGAGCTGTTAAGGTCTGCTTAGTTCCAGCCAGTGAAAGATAGAGTAAAGATAGAGGTGATGGATTACCTTAAATATTGAAAATAGCGAATACTAAGGATACTTGCGTTGTTTCAACAAAATAAATACTGTAATAAACACGACTATATGGTTTGGTCATATTAATTTCACCAGTTCGATTCCTAGTTACGCAAGACAAATATGTATAAAAAAGGTCTTTTGCGTAAAATTCGCTAATTCCAATATTTAAGGTAGTTGCTGTCTTTGTCGCATTCGTTTTTTCCAACCTGTACAACACAACTTCCAGTTTTGACACCTTATTTAATACGGTCCAAGTTATGACTTTATTTTCTAAACAATAATTAATGTATGATACGTACAAGTAGGTAATACTCACGATTAAAAAAAAAACTACTTGAAATTTGGACAATAAGCATTAGTCGAGATATAATAAATTGTGTAAAATCTATTACAATTACATGAAATATTTTTCACGACTGATTAACTATGGTCGTTAAAAGTTTTTTTCTAAATATAAGTAATAGTACTCTAGCCCGTTTCTTGGTGTTATTTACCTCTAAAAACCAGTCATATAATCAACTACAGTAATAATAATAGTTCATTTTTTTTTTTTAATTTAATTGTCCATTCATGTATGAAATATTACAACAATTAGCCGTTATTATATTGTTGACTTGCACACCTAACATGTAACAACTATAAAAATGAATAAATGAATATAAAATGATACAATCGATGAAGTGAACCGTACCAAACCCTATAAATGAATACTTAACTTATGAAATTTTGGGAAAACAATTTTTATTTTCAATGCATGCTGTAAATGTTTTTTTTTTCATTCGTACAATATTGCACCGCCCACAACAATTTTATGATTCGCCCAAAGGTCAACTGGTAGAAAATGCCATTAGGCATTAAGTTCACCTTTTGTATTCAAATTCTGTATTTATGTGTAATAAAGATTAAATAAATAAAACTAAACAAAAAGTGGGAAACGAACATTTGGACTTGAGATAGGTTACCATTTTTTAAGACGCTTTTTTCCACTGTCAATTCCGTTCAGCGTATGGTCGGTATGATCCTAACAGTGTGCGAATAATTCCGAATCTCCCCGATCACCCTCCCTAAACGACTTATTCACCAGAAAATCCGGTGTTAACCCTTGGATTGGGGAATTCAACGATCGATTTAGAAGCAAAAAATATTGATAAGGTTGGATTGATGATGATATTCACTTAGTTTTAACGTTTAGAGGTTTTTTGTAGGGAAGTTTCTTAAAATTATCATTTTCTTGATAAAAAATGGCCACGTAAGGTAACGGCACCAGTACTCGACATAGGACCAATGTTCGACACTGACTCTTATTCAAAGAAGTAAGAGTTATTCATTTGTTTTGCAACAGTCAATTTATTAACCTATGATCTTTGAATTAAAAGCTTCTGTCGATAACTGGTGCATGTCAGCTAAAAGTGCCGAACATTGGTGCTTTTACCTTACTTGGCCGTTTTATTCAAGTTGGGCTCGTATACGAAGGGTTCCACATAATTCTCGTAGTCTCTCTTTTTATAATTTGTTGTTTGAGCAGCAATAATAATACACACTCTGTGAAAAATTTCGCTGACAGACAAACGAACGAACGGACGGACGGGCGCGGTATAGTAATAGGGTACCATTGGTATCCTAAAACATGTACGGAGCTTTAAAACATGTACTTATTTAGTTATAGATGATTGTATCTGAACAATCTCCGAATGTCTCCAAAAAAACTAACAATAATAGTGCATCGCAGTATTGTATTTTTAATACGCACACACGCACACATGCACGCACACACATATACACACACGTATACATACACGTACTAAATACAAATACTCCGTCTGTCACTAGCAAACGTATCCTTGAGCTAAGTTGTTATAATTAAAAAAAAACTAAAAAATATTCGATATGAAAAAGCTTACTATAATATAACAGAGTATCTAAGCGATAAATTATATAAACAGATAGATATATAGAATAATGGAAATATTCAATATTGATTAATTATTTTTTGGATAGTCCTCCTCTCTCTTATATTGCTGCGCCCAACAGGGTCCATAGTGTACCTACGAATGTCACCTATGTAAGTGTATTATGTATTATTATGAGTACAATAAATAATTGAAATTGAAATTGAAATTGAAATTTATGGGTAATAAAGATTAAATAAAACAAAAAGTGGGAAACGAACATTTGGACTTGAGATAGGTTACCGTTTTAAAGACGCTTTTTTCCACTGTCAATTCCGTTCAGCGTATGGTCGGTATGATCCAAACAGTGTGCGAATAATTCCGAATCTCCCCGATCACCCTCCCTAAACGACTTATTCACCAGAAAATCCGGTGTCAACCCTTGGATTGGGGAATTCAACGATCGATTTAGAAGCAAAAAATATTGATAAGGTTGGATTGATGATGATATTCACTTAGTTTTAACGTTTAGATGTTTTTTCTAGGGAAGTTTCTTTAAAATTAACATTTTCTTGATAAAAATGTCCACGTAAGGTAACATACTCGACATAGGACCAATGTTCGACACTGACTCTTATTCAAAGAAGATAAAAGTTATTCATTTGTTTTGCAACAGTCAATTTATAAACCTATGATCTTTGAATTAAAAGCTTCTGTCGATAACTGGTGCATGTCAGCTAAAAGTGCCGAACATTGGTGCTTTTACCTTACTTGGCCATTTTACTCAAGTTGGACTCGTATACGAAGGGTCCCACATAATTCTCGTAGAGTCTCTCTTTTTATAATTTGTTGTTTGAGCAGCAGTAATAATACACACCCTGTGAAAAATTTCGCTGACAGACAAACGAACGAACGGACGGGCGGGCGTGGTATAGTAATAGGGTACCATTGGTATCCTAAAACATGTACGGAGCTTTAAAACATGTACTTATTTAGTTATAGATGATTGTATCTGAACAATCTCCGAATGTCTCCAAAAAAACTAACAATAATAGTGCATCGCAGTATTGTATTTTTAATACGCACACACGCACACATGCACGCACACACATATACACACACGTATACATACACGTACTAAATACAAATACACAGTCTGTCACTAACAAACGTAGGATACGTGAGCTAAGTTGTTATAATTGTTGCTTATATTTTGTATTAACTGTATTTCTGTGGGCATCTTTTATTGGCTTACTGTTTTGTACAGTCAAGGGCAAAAAATTGACTGTGTCATATGTAACTGATTCTATAAAATGTATCGCTGTTGATGACCGGAATAAATAAAAAGAAAAGAAAAATACACTATAGCTTTGAACATTATGGACAATTGAATTGAATCGAATTTGATAAAGATATCATATAAACTTGTTTTAATGTAATGCAACTATTTTTTTATACACTTTCCAGAATATTTTGATTAGAAAAGGCCGTAACCACAAATGCCTATCAAAATCATTAAAAAAAAAACCACTAATGACTCGGATCACAACTTCAGTAATTTATCGAGTTGTCCGTATCTGAACCAGGAACTTGCGGATTGTCGCCTGGAGGAAGTTCGGCCTTAAACTTGCCTTCACGACCGAGCGGAGTTGGAATGTTTTGTTTACGAACTTATGAGGCTTTTAAGCACATATAGTCCGTTAGAATATTGAATATGTATTGCAAAGGGCCTTAGGGGAGGAACTGAAGCTTGATGCTTAATTAAGGGTTTCCAGGGACCTGAGGCCCAGGTGCTTATGTCCAGTAGTGGAGTCACTGTAGTACCCCAAGCACAAAGTTGTACCTTCCATCGAGTAATTAACGATGACGTATATCTTCATCGAAAAATGTGTATGGAGATTGATATCAGCGCCCTCTAGCACCAAAATTAGATAATGTCACACAAATTGACCTAGTCCCAAACTAAGCTCTGCTAGCTTGTACTATGGGTAATAGACAACGATAAACATACTAATATAGAGGAATATATACTTAAACTAGCGATCCGCCAGCGGCTCCGCCCGCTGCAATTTTTTTTTTCATGTCACTTAGGGGGATGAAAAATAGATGTTGGCCGATTCTCAGACCTACTCAATACGCTCACAAAATTTCATGAGAATCGGTCAAGCCGTTTCGGAGGAGTATGGGAACGAAAACTGTGACACGAGAATTTTATATTTAAGATAAGTAGAAAAAATCCAAGACTCAGGAACAAATACTCGTGCTCATCACATAAATATCTGCCCTTACCGGGATTTAAACCTAGGACCACAGGCTTCAATGGCAGGGTCACTACGAACTAGGGTAGCGTGTCGTCATTGACGATGACTTGCCTTCCGCCATCGAGTAGTAAAGGTAATACGTAAAATAATAAATGAAAGCGTAAGTTTATTTTAGAGATTCGAATAGTAAAGTCAATTCGAAGTAATCATACGTCTCGTTCTGGAATGTTCGTGCTCAAGGTTGATTATGATACGATAGACAGATGGCTGGGAATAGCCAGGACTTCAGCTTCTAGGGTGGCTGCTCGGCGGTCTGCAGTTTCAAACAGTTATCTGCCAAAATACAAAAGGCATCTCTAGGCTGACTACATTGTAGTACTCGAAGCAATGTTCCAATAATGGTTTCCATAATATATTTAAAATACATATACTATTACTATGCAATTAGCCGCCTTCTATGGTATTACGGCAGCAATTTGCAAATTGAAAAACGTTTACAAAATGTCAAAAATAGTCTTTAGAAGTGAGAAACGTTCAAAAATTTAAATATTCTTGGAAATTTGCCAGTATTTTTACTTATCATTTCAAGTCTTATGTAGGTGCATCATGCAGGATTGAATACAAAATCGGCTTTCGTAATAGGGCGTTTTCCAAAAAAAATGTACATCGTTAAAGTCAAAAGTTAAGAAAATTTAACGTTTCCATTTCGTCACGAAAATTAACGTATGTAAATGTATGGCTAATTTTCGTGACGAAATGGATAAAGTTAAATTTTCTTAACATTTTTCCTTAACGATGTACACTTTTTTTGGAAAACGCCCAATAACCAACCATCGCTTGCGGTCGTAGGCGAAAAGTGAAATCAGATATTTGCCTTTTACCTTTTAGTTTATAAATAATAAAATTTGATAACCAATTAAACAGAAATAGTTTATTAGCCTGGACTCTGACAAGGTCTACTTTTTATTCCATAAAGTAGTAAAATTCCCACGAGAGTACAACTTCTGCGAGCTAACAGAGTCGCATGCAAAAGTTAGTTCTATAAACTTCAAGTAAAAGTGACGTTAGAACAACACTTCTCATAAATATGAGAGGAGAGCATTCCAAATCTGTAATTTATTAGAAACCTCTCAAAAAATCTCATGTCATCGGTCCCAGAGGACTGAGAGAAAATTGAAAAACAAATTGATTTCGGTATTTATTGTTTTCCATGAATTGTTGATTGAGCGGGTCCTCGGATTCGGGTTTGATTGAAAAGGTTCACAAAAAAAAATACAATTTGTTGGTGAATCGCATCCAACTAACGCTTTTCAAATGGAAGTTTAGTGTTTTACGAAGTGCATGGAACAATATTTTATTTTAGATGTAATTTTATTTTACATGAATGTACATAGGAAAGTAGCGAAGCACACCAAATGCTTTATTGATCAGCTAAGGCGTTGAACTGTAAAGACAACAAGCAAAGAGATACACTTTAACTTGTAAAATAACATGATGCCTTCATTCCCAAAGTGGGGTAGGCAGAGCTACAGAAATACCAACAACTACAAAAAAAAATCTTGATAATAAAATTCTTTAATCACATTTTGCACAAACAGAGGCACTATTCTAGCCCGGCAATCACAAAAATAAGGACATGTAAGTTAACTAACACTATTTATGTAAGTAGTCCATATGTGATGTGCATTAAAGTCTACAATAAAATTCCAAATTACATAAAAAGCGAAGAGAGAAACAATATACTTACTAAAAACTTACGAAATGTTTAATATATAATTGTTTTTATTCCCTACAAGAGTTTTTTGAATGTAAAATAGAATAAATGCAATATATTGGTGCCATATATAACATGCAACATGTACTGCAAAGAACAAGAAGTCGGTTAAAAATACAGAACATGTATCTAAGGTAAAAAATAATACATACATACATACATAACATCACGCCTCCATTCCCAGAGTGGGGTAGGCAGAGCTACAGAAATACCAACAACTCAAACACTTGTAGATAATTCTGTAACCACATTTTGCACAATCAGGCCAAGATATTTACTAGTGTATTAGTGACAGGTTGCAAGCCCATCGCCTAACAGCACTACAGCCTAAAAAATAATAATAATTACATATATTAAAAACGAAATTAATTTTGAGACTAATTAGTGAATTCCGGCTCCATCGTCGCTCTCGAAAGCTCTGATCTCTCTTCTTGTGCCCCTTATTCTCACGGAAACAGCTCTTATGACTGAAATTTGTACCTTTACTTTAAGCCAATAAATTATTTGTGAATATGGTTTTTGCCATTTTTCATTTAATTTCGAGGCTGTTTTTTTAAAAAAAAACTGATATATTCAATCCCAAGTGCTCCATCACAAGAGATGACTAAAGGAAGCTCTTAGGTCCTCAGCAGCTCGATCATATTTTAAATGTTTCTCTCGGCTATGTTTCTGAGCTGTATTTTCCCAGGTGAGGTTGTTGTATGAGGAAGCGTCAGCATTTACTATTGCAACATGTACTTAGTTCAGTAATAATAAGATAGTTCCTATCAAATAGCTAAGCCTAGTATTAGTTAAGCATAATAATATTGTAGTGCCCGACAGGGTTTCATGGCAGAACAAAAATTGTACCTTAAACACCCATGAAAGCAATGAATAAACTGAATAAACTGAATAAGCCAGTATTTACACCAAAATTATCCAGCTAAATTAATAACCTAACTCCCGAAATTACGTCATGTTATCTCAGACTAGATGTGAATAAGTTCCCAGCGCAAGCAGGCTCTTTGTCAAGAATATGGGGCGGAACAGAGTATTTGCGGTCAGCAAAGCGGCGTGTTTTACACTGTGCTAACGCAAACAGTGGCGTTTCGTGCCCACTGTATCAGAAAGTCATACGAGAATCAGGCGGGGCAAGGAAGGGGCGAAACGCGGGATGAAAATGTAAGGGAACTATTTTGAAACAAATTGACCTCGTCTAAAAAACCGGGCAAGAGCATGTCGGTCGGTTCCGAAGCCGTTAAGTACTACAAACATAAAAATCAACAAGTAATAACTAATTTTCTATTTAAAGTAAATTGGTGCCAAAAGATGATTTTAGTAGGTATAAACACTTTAATCGCCTGTATCTGAAGAACCAATGATGTCTACTTACTCATGATAGTTTTCCTTTAAAATTGGTTATATGTCCTTTCAGATAAGATTTTTTTTAGATTTTTAGCATTTGTAGTTTTTGCTGTAGGTGGCGGGGGGGGGGGTTGCGATTTAAAGCTTAATATTTTATAAACGGTTTGCTTAATCGAAAAACTGTTTTTACAACCCCGTAATGTTTTTGAAATACCTTTCCAACGATACCACACACGATGGGGTAGACGCCAAAAAAAAACATCTCCATGTTACGTGTAGTTACCCTAAAAGTACCCCTTTTTTTTCTATTTGTTGACTAATATGCATATTCATGCCAAATTACAGCTTTCTAGTACTAAGAGTGGCGCTAGGCTGCGGACGGACGGACGGACGGACGGACGGACGGACGGACGGACATGGCGAAACTATAAGGGTTCCTAGTTTGACTACGGAACCCTAAAAACTAGGCTTGGGTTACTGGAACTAAGCAGCAATGAAAATAGTTATAATAGTAAAATAAATAATTTAATACAAATATGTCTTATTGCCAGAGATCGGACAAATGGGTGTCATTACTCGCAATAATGTGGACATGACTCCAATTTTAATTAAACAAATTAAATTACATTAATTTATTTCTCACCTGAACTTTTATATTTAACCTTTGCAGGATAGTAATAAATAATTAATACAAAGACATTAGTAGTGGCCGTTGATATTATATTAATTTAAGTACATAAGTTTGCTCCATTAACATCCGTGGATTGCGAAATGAGCTTTCACCTCATAAGTTTATTTTAGCCGTGAAAAGGAATAAAATATCCACGGAAAAAATATAAAAATACCTGTTTATTTGCTTTAATAAATATACACAATAACAAATTTGTATCATTTATAATTATTACTGCCTTGCAAAGGATCAAAATTATTTGTAAGGTAAGTAATCAATGAATGTAATTTAATTTGTTTAATTAAAATCTATGAAGTCATGTCCACATTATTGCGAGTGGTGACACCCATTTGTCCGATCTCTGCTTATTGCTGAGCTGATCGCCCTTTTGGTGCTTATTAGTTAATACGTTTTTATCAACTCAAACCAATGTAATACTGTATTACTCGTAGCATTAAATAAAAGTATCTTCTTCTTGCGATCGATCCCGGAAAATTTGAAATAATTCGCGCTTTTGTATTTTACTAAAAATGCAGGTGCGTTAAAATGAGTGAGATAATAATATATTTTACTTATTTCTTAATAGATTAGGTTTTAATATTTCTGATGGCTAACGAACAATACAATTTAACAATTATACGCCTTGAAACATCGGTTGTAAAAAAACACTCGTAACCTTTTGAAATTTCAACAATTTTCATTTGTGTAGGGCTTAAAGCATTATAACAATGATTTTAGTGTACATTTGGAATTACTAAACATAATTAATATCTATGACACCTAAACTCCTATTTAAAGTATGATTTGAACGACTTACATATACTTGTCAAACTATAAGAAATAATCTGTATAGACAATGATGCAAAAAAAATACAAACCGCCGCCCGCTTGTCGCCAGAGCATCCCGCAGGGCAGCCGAAGCATTCGTCCGTTAACCGATATGAGTCGCAGTTTGAATTGCAAAACTACCTACAGGAATGCTTGCTTAAAACAAAATGCACATTTTGTGCACAAAGCCACCGGCGCTCGTCTTTTGTTCGTGAAATATGACTTATTTATTCGTAGCGGTCTACGGCATAGCGGATCCTACGCCGTCGACCGCTACGAGTAAAGATACGTTTACGTATCAATGTCGTTAAGGATATCTTGTAAGAGTTTATTTAAATTATGTATAGAATTATTGAATTGATACATTTATTCAAGATTTTGCATAGGAAATACTACACATTCCGTTATTCATCGTTCAGAAATTTAGTTCAGTGTATGTGTCGTTAGTGTTTTAAATTCTCGACGGTTCGCTCTTAAGTATACCTACTCATATTGATGCGATTTCATCATTATAATACATTACACTTACATTTTGTGGATAGTGATCTAAATTTTATATAGAATATTGAGATCAAAAACACTTCTTAACCCTAAGTACCTACTATACAAGAAAGGTATTTAAAAAGACGCCAATAATTATTTAAAAAACACATGACTTCAAAAGTTTCTGTAGTATTTGTAAAGAGTAAAAAAAAACAGTAAATAGGCCACAAGGGGCACTCTGATATTTCGAAAATCTACCAGGGAAACAGGAGCATGAACTCTCACAAGGATCATCCTCGATTGACCCAACTAAAAAGAGATTTAGACCCTGGATTTTCGTCACAATGACGTCACCATAGGGTAGTTTAGGGAGTAAATGGAACGGTGTTATATAATATGATAACCTATATTCTATTATACGGAATTAAAAATTCATAATCAGGCATTCACGATATTTTATTCTTATGTCCATCTTAATTAGGTTGAATACGTTACAGCTAATAAATTGATAAAGATTATGTTAAATTATGTTCGACTTTTCCCTTTGCTGAATGGAACGGTGTTAGTTAATACGAAAAATTTCCGGATTTAACCGAATAACTAGGCATTCACGATAAACAATACCTAGTCAATTGATCAACGTTATCTTTCGGTATATTACTCTAAGTGCAAACCATACATTTGTACATTAAACTCGCTTTGGTTTTTTCGGCCGCTTACTTTTTGTTCGTCTAAAGCTAGTTTAACGTACAAATGTATAGTTTGAAGTAATATACTAAAAGATAGTGTTGATCAATTGACTACGTAATTTTTGTCGTCAATAGAAACAAAAAAAAGAGGGTAAAAACAGTCATTTTTTGTATTAATAAACATCGTTCCATTTACTCCCCAAACTACCCTATTGTGACGTCATTACAAGAATCCGGAGTCTAGAGATTAGTCACATCTCAACTATTCCTTTTGACGTAGCCAATTAAAACCCACAATCCTTCCACGCTAGTGTTGTTACTTCATAGGGCCCAAAGCTCGCAAAGCTAACGATGTTGCCACGTATAAGTTCCGTCGGCGCGAATTGGGCGAGCTTCGGAATCCGCCCCGGGCCCCGATTTCGAATGCTAATGCAGACTCTTAAATTCCATTCGAGATTACGACGCGCTCCGCCGCGGGGCGCGTACACTGCGTACGATACTATTACCAATAATAATAAATGTGAAACTGTGGATGTTTGTTACGCTTTCACGCAAAAACTACTTGACGAATCATCATGAAACTTTGTACACATATTTTAGGAGGTACTAGAAGAACTGTAGGATATTTTTTTTTTTTTTTTACAAAAATAAAAAAATGTCTAGAAAAAAAAATTGAAACGTGCGAAGCCGCTGGCGAGGTGTAATGTAACATGTTACACAGCAAGCATTCATGCAGTCAGTACGTAGAGTTACGGGGAAACCATCGAGCAATTACGTACTGACTGCATGTATGCTCGCTGTGTAACTTGTTACATTACACCTTGTAACGTTGGTCAGTACCCAGCTTTACACAGATATTTATGGGGCAGCCAGAACAGCATGCTGAGTTATATTGCAGAGAGGCATTGCAACGAACTCCACGGGCCTCATGTCAAATACTTCAAATACTTATAGTTATTTTTTTAACCCCCGATGCAGAAATAACAGTTAACTACCTACTTATCAAACAATCAGCCCTTATTCCTTCGTGACGATGCTGGAATCAGAATATTAATACCTACTATAGGGCCACTACTTATTATTTTTTACCTTTTAGAGGTTTTTTTACAGACTGTTTCGAGTCGGGAGTTTTTTTTTTGTGTCATATAGTATATAAATATATATTTGTGGCTTGCTATTGTGTACTTAAAAATACTTAATTTTAGATACAAATCATTTAAAATTTGAATTTGAATTGTGTTTTAAATACTCGGTTTTGCTGGAGAATAATGTGAAGTAATAAAACCAAGGTCCAGAGGTGACAATCTTTTTTATGATATCCTATCGCAAACACTAAAAACGTTTGCCAGCTGTTTCATTTGCCACAATTTTCATTTCCCATAATTCTTCAAACATTTTAAAGAGATATACCTACTTACAGAATGTGTTGGTTAGGTTAGGTTTATTTTATAACAATTCAGGAAAGTTAAACGGTTTCAGAGAAAAATGACTTTCGGCCAAATGAAAATTATTGCAAATAAAACAGCTGGCAAAGGTTTTTAGTCTTTTTTATACATACTGCATTGAAATAAAAGTGGAAAAGTGATAAACTTTTTGTTTCCGCAACTGAACATAAATATCGTTACTAAGGATAATAATATTTCTTTCAAAACAGACGCAGTGTACATTCAACTTCTAACAATAGCGTAACGTCAAATATTTAGAACGACACTTCAGTAGGCGTAGCCAAAATGCAAACGCTACTAGCGTTTCTGTTCTCTATCGGCTCGAAATGTACGGAGTGGCGGTCGACGCGATTGATGATTTTTTTAAATCGCTATCTTAGCGTTATACATCTTAAATGTTCCCTAGAATTTTCTCGAATATAGTCAATTAAAATATTACCGTGATTATAGGACAATATTGTTCTTATTAATATATGATCAAAGGATATTATAAAACAAAATTATCTTAAAAATGCATTATTCATCAAGAAACGACTTCCGCGGATTAGAAGACAAATTTTGTTTTTAAAATAAATATGTATTTACATTTATAACATATAAAATAGATTTAAAAAGAAGAAAGGTGAGCAGTGTAAACCTGCCTTACACTCCCCATTATGTCTAGAATGAACTACTCCTGAATAACTCAAGGAGTTTTGACACTGCTCTGAATTTGAACAGCCTTGCAAAACCTTTCGACTTTATTCCTGGAGTTTTACAACAATTTAGCTTACTTAGTCAAATTAAAGGATGATACCTACTTAAATAAATTAAATATAAGGTTATCTATTCTGTTCTGAACAACCATATTGTTTTTGGCATCTTATCATATTGTCAACGTTATGATAAATCTTATTTACTTAAAAAAAAATGGCGGCCGAGTTAAAAATAATACGTTAACATTACAACAGCAATATAAATGACACATTTGGCGACACGTTGGCCTAGTTGGTAGTTACCCTGCCTTCGAAGCTAGCGGTCCCGGGTTCAAATCCCGGTAAGGGTAGATATTTGTGTGATTAGCACGAGTATTTGTTCCCGAGTCTTGGATGTTTTCTATGTATTTAAGTATTTATTTTTCTATACAAGTAAGTTTATCGTTGTCTAGTAACTATAGCACAAGCCTAGAGCTTAGATTGGGACTAGGTCAATTTATGTGGCAGTGTCCCGTGATATATTTTTTATTTTTTTTATTTAAGGAGATGTAAAAGTTTGGAGTACTTTTATTTCCGTTTTTAACTCAAGGGTTTAGACATCGGTCCATAACAATGTTTAGGAATATCGTTGACTTTTAACTACACAATATTAGCAGTTTTTAAACCAAACCGTACTAAGTATACATTATCTGAATATAATAATATAAGTTGTTAGAGTAATATTTTTTTGGTGAACACTTATACTCCATTTTATGTATTCAACTAAACGTATAAAAAAACACGTGAAAATCGTCACCCTATAGAAGCAGAATACTGCTACAAAGCTCGATAAAATAATTTATATCGGCTGTTAAACAAAACACTTGTTTTTATTTGTTAACAATTAGAGAAATAAACAAATGAAATAAAGCTATAAAAATTCAACACATTAAATTTTAATATCAGTCGTACGCAGTGTGCGCGCGCTGTTTCAGCACAATACCGTTGAATAACTCAGGGACTTGGCTCCGTTTTTGAATATTCGAGCGCGTTAAATTTTTAATTCGATTGCTTTGCTCAAGCTCGGCCGCTTGTTTACGAATCCCCTCGGAATAGATTTAGCATTAAAACATATTTGCGTAATTGCTTTAGTGTTTAAACAGTCTTATGATTTGTCTTCTTAGAAGCAGCCGTCTCATTGTTAAGACACACATTCCTTTTAAAAAATTCAATAGTGACATTTATTTCAAAAACATTTTGTTCAAAAATTTGTTCGTCTACTTTAAGTATAGCGGAGATCCTGTCACCACCTTCCGATTCCATCATTAGACCAGCTTGATGGTGCCATGTTATTGTATTGTCATTGTATACTCGTACCTCGCGGACCGTGTCCCGCCGCAAGTCACCGCTGGTTCGTGCTCTGCAACTGCTTAATGCATTTCTAGATGCGGCTCCTGATACTGACGTACTTGCATCCAGATGGGTGTCAATACGTGATGAATGTCTGAGTTTTCGTGTGATGATGAATGAACGGCCTTCATCTGTACTTTAATGCTTTTATTGTTAACTCTTTGTGTTGCTTTGTCCTTATGTAATTGTAGTCTAAAATTCACAGTGCTTTAGTTCTACTGCTATATTGTGTACTTATTTTCAAATAATAAATAAATAATATATAAATAAATACCAAATTTCAACTCAGTTGATCACCGGGAGGTAGTTCAAATCTCCCTTGCGAGATTTGACCCAACATTCATACATTTTTTTTTTAATATTAAGGAGAGTTGTCGTGTAGAGTTGCCCATAAAACCTCTCGATTTCCCCCAGTACCTCAGGCCTGGATGAAACGATCCTGCCGTCGTCGGTCTTCAGCTTTATCAATTGGCTTTGGCCAACAGACAAATCTCTGGTAAAAACCTTAGAGCCCCTGTTACGCTCAATAGCCTCTTCAATACTTTTAGTATTAAATCGGCGTATATCGCGCTTCAGAGACTTTGATATCTGTCTGTTGAGCTGCCGATAGCGACAAGCATCACCAGAGGACTGCAAAACCATCTCGCGCCTAACCTCCATGAGCCTAAGGGCGGAGTCCGAGAGCTTCTTGGTTCTGGCACGGCGGATCTTAAAGTACTTAGACCCAACCGCATGGACAGCTTCCACGAACCCGTCGTTGAAATCGTCCACGTCACTTCCTAGGCATTCGAAACGGTTTTGGAGTTCGAGCTGGAAGCTCTCGGGGTTTTGGAGCTGGGCGGGTGCCGGGCGGAGCGTAGACTTCATCAGTCGAGACCTTTCAAGCTTGAACTGGATATTCAATGAGCCTCGTACCATACGGTGATCACTCCCGGTTTTAACCGCACTGATCACGGAGACATCATTGAATATGTGCTTCTTCGTCGACATGATAAAGTCTATCTCGTTCCTCGTTACACCATCAGGGCTCATCCAGGTCCACTTCCTATGCTCACGTTTTCTGAAGAAGGAGTTCATCATATAGAGTCCCTCCTTCTCCATAAAACTGGCCAGTAGGTGACCCCGGTGATTCCTACGCCCCACTCCAAATTTCCCCACTCTCAGCTCTTCACCGTCTCGTTTGCCCAGCTTTGCGTTGAAGTCCCCCATAACAACCGTGAAGTGAGTTCTGGAGCTGTGCATGGCTCTGGAAACATCCTCATACACAGCCTCCACCTCATCGTCGGAGTGCCTCGAGGTCGGAGCGTATACCTGTATGACCTTCAACGAATAACGTTGAGTCATTCTTAGTACAAGGCACGCTACCCTGCTCGACACACTCTCGATCTTCACCACGTTGTTTACGAGGGACTTGTGGACGATAAACCCGACACCTCCCTGGGACTGTTGGTCGCCCTCCCGGAAATAGAGCAGGTTCCCGGACTTCAGGGTTATCATGTCCTCGCCCTCTCTACGGACTTCTGATAACCCTATGATTCCCCATCGCAACCTGCTCAATTCTTCCTCCAGTTCCAGTAATCTTTCGTCGGTCCGCAGTGTTCGGCAGTTGTATGTTGCCAGGGCCAAAGGTCGTCGTTTTTGGTAGCCGGGTCTCTGCCGGTGATTCACTGAAGCACCCCCCGCCCCACCGTTACCATGGCCGCTACCGGAGCCAGGAATAGCAAGGCCGCCGGGGACTAGGGGTCTGGGCCGATATTGTGGATTCATTTTTTATTTTTTTTTTAATTTGGGGGGAAAATGCCATAGTCGCCACGCTTGGCAGGCGGGTTGGCGACCGCAGTAATACCTGGTAGTTCGCGGAGGACGCTGCTGCCCATCCCCCGGTTTATCCCTTAGTCGCCTCTTACGACACCCACGGGAAGAGATGGGGTGGTGCTATTCTCGACCGACACCACACGGCACAAACCGAACACCCGTTGAAAATCTAGCCAAAGACCCGAGGGCTAGACTAACCCGGCACTATACCGATGATATTCCGGACGTCAGCCTGTACGAGATTAGTATGGCTCTCAAACAGCTTAAGAATGGCAAGGCCCCAGGTGACGATGGAATTACAGCCGAACTCCTGAAGGCGGGTGGTAAACCAGTTCTTAAAGGCCTTCAGACGCTGTTTAGTTCCGTCCTCCACGAAGGGAGAACGCCAAAAGCATGGAACAGAAGTGTGGTGGTGCTCTTCTTCAAAAAAGGTGATAACACCTTGCTGAAGAATTACAGACCCATCTCACTTCTGAGCCATGTTTACAAGCTGTTTTCGAGAGTCATCACGAATCGTCTCGCGCGCAGGTTTGACGACTTCCAGCCTCCCGAACAAGCCGGCTTCCGAAAAGGCTATAGTACCGTAGACCACATACATGCGTTGCGGCAGGTTATACAGAAGACTGAAGAGTATAACCTCCCTCTTTGCCTTGCATTTGTGGACTACGAGAAAGTCTTCGATTCGATCGAGACCTGGGCTGTGCTGCAGTCTCTCCAGCGGTGCCAAGTTGACTACCGATATATCGAAGTGTTGAAGTGTCTGTACGAAAACGCCACTATGTCCGTCCGACTACAGGACCAGAGCACAAAGCCTATTCCTCTGCAGCGAGGAGTCAGACAAGGGGACGTGATATCTCCGAAGCTGTTCACCGCTGCATTGGAGGATGCTTTTAAGGTTCTGGACTGGAAAGGACGAGGCATCAACATTAATGGCGAGTACATCACTCACCTTCGATTTGCCGACGATATCGTAGTCATGGCTGAAACCATGGAGGACCTCAGTGCTATGCTCGCTGACCTCAGCAGAGTTTCCGACCAAGTTGGCCTGAAAATGAACATGGACAAGACGAAAGTCATGTCTAATGTCCATGTTGTGCCAACTCCCGTGATTGTCGGAGGCTCTGCACTCGAAGTTGTTGACGACTATGTATACCTGGGACAAACGGTCCAGTTAGGTAGGTCCAACTTCGAGAAAGAGGTCACTCGTCGAATCCGACTCGGCTGGGCAGCGTTCGGGAAGCTTCGCAGTGTCTTTTCGTCCAAATTACCGCAGTGTTTGAAGTCAAAAGTCTTTGACCAGTGTGTGTTGCCGGTGATGACTTACGGATCTGAGACGTGGGCGCTAACGATGGGCCTCATAAGAAAGCTCAGAGTCACTCAGAGGGCTATGGAGAGAGCTATGCTCGGGGTTTCTCTGCGGGATAGAATCAGAAATGATGATATCCGCAGTAGAACTAAGGTTACCGACATAGCCCGAAGAATAGCGAAACTTAAGTGGCAGTGGGCGGGGCACATTGCTCGCAGGACTGATGGCCGATGGGGCCAGAAAGTTCTCGAATGGCGTCCACGGACCGGGAGACGAGCTGTTGGTAGGCCTCCAACAAGATGAAGCGACGACATCGTAAGGATGGCGGGATCGCGATGGATGCGGAAGGCACAAGACCGGTCTAAGTGGAGAGCCTTGGGGGAGGCCTATGTCCAGCAGTGGACGTCTTTCGGCTGATATGATGATGATTAAGGAGAAGGCACACGAGCACTGAATCTGAGACCCATAGACATTTGAATTCTCAAGACTATAATCCTAAGACCTCAAATGCGTTGCCAACCCTGAGGACTAAGATGGAATGCCTCTATGCTAGTAATTTCACCGGTTGTCTTATCACCACACCGACACAACAATGCGAACACTGTTGCTTGGCGGGTGGTTGATGGTGGCGGCGGGCTCTTGAGGGAATACTGATGGAATGGATAAGATGGTAGTAGCAATCCGGACGGACCCTGCATAGGGTCCTACCACCACTACATTGCAAGTTAATAAAAAGCTTGTAAATGCAAAGTAGGAATCTACCTTCAGAGGCCCGTTTCTCGATACTCACTACACTAGTAATTAGTCCACGAGGTAGATTCCACTAGTGGACTTGTAGGAAATTGTATGCAGTGTACTAATATTATTAGTCTAGTGAGTATCGAGCAACGGGCCCGTGGACGACAGAATAAGGTTAATAAAAGAATGAGTCATTCAACAAACTGTCCGGTGTAAACTAAACACCGTTGTTCAAACAGCCAAACACGAGGAAGCCTTTTCATAACTGTGGCTCTAGTGAAAAGGGATAGAAGTCAACTTAGCTCCTTGTAACTCCGACCTTAGCTATGGAATTCTTTTATGGGGTAATTAATAGTACATGTAGTAAAAATCTCTTTACAGAAAAAAAAAATGGATTAGAATATTAGTTAATATGAATGAATCAGAAAGTGGTAGACCACATTTTACTTTTTTTAAGATTTTGACATTAACATCATTATATATATTTGAAACCTGTAAATTTGTAAGAAATAATCCTAATTTATTTACACACACAAGGAATAGTTACCCTCGACACCACAATTTAAGAAAGAGGAACAAGCTCATAAGTTCATTCACTGACATGATAATAGTCAGATCAGGAGCCCATCACATGTCGGTACAAATATATAATAATATACCAATGACATTAAAACTAATAAAAAAAGAAAACATATTTAATAGGAAATAAAAAAAAAAATTTGACCGTGCATAGTTTTTACACTTTAAATGACTTTTTTGAATATGAGGGATAATTTAAGTTAAGTAAATATAATAATTATAAATGCAGTGCCCTAATAGAGTTTATGTTGGACATGTAATATTTTTAAGATGTAAACACATAATGCAATAAATGATATGACTATGACAAAAAAATGGTAAACGTCATATACAGAGAATACTATACTTATACCGTTTTCACCTACATCTCTGGAGACTTGTATTCCCTAGGGCCACAATTTGGTACTCGTATTGATAAATAATTTTATACTTAGCGAATTTAAAACAGTGTTGAGATTCTTCACGTTAAATCCTATTTTGAACCCCGACGCAAAAAGAAGGGTGTTATAAGTTTGACGTGTAAGTGCGTGTGTGGGTGTGCGTGTGTATCTGTCTGTGGCACCGTAGCTCTTAAATAGATAGCGGTGGTTTTTAGACATGTTTTATCAAAATCGGTTCAGCCGGTTTTGAGATATTGAGCTTTTAGGGGGTAAAAAGCCCTCGATTTAACGGCGACACCTACTTTCAGAGCTGATTTCTCTAACACGGCCCAACCAATTTTCATTAAATTTTGCTAAAAACCATCCTGATTAATGTAGCTTTTTTTTAAACCTGCGTCCAAATCCATTCATCCGTTTGAGAGTTACGTTGCCACAAACAGACACGCAGATGGAGAAGTTTAAAAAGCGTGAAATAAAAAAACTAATTAGAAATTTAAAAAGATCCCTACTCAAAACAGTCTGTAATAACACCTCTAAAACGTAAAAAATAATAAGTAGTGGCCCTATAATTTTACTTATAAGTAGGTATTAATATTTTAATCCAAGCGTCGTCGCGTAGGAGTCAGGGCTGATTGTTTGATAAATAGGTAGTTAACACTGACACTAACTAAACTGACACGGCGGGGGACCGCTAAGTACAGGAAATAATATAAAATACTCGTACCCCAGCTACGAGTACTTACCGGTCCCCAACGTGTCAGTTTAGTTAGTGCGAATCCTCTCCTATCGTATATATAATAATGTTAAACGAGCAATTTGTAAATTATATTTTTCCTCAGCAGTGGTCTACTCTTGGGTAGCGCTGGTAGGTTTTTGACGAATAAAAAAGTGCCCGTGCGTAACCTTTTTTTTAAATCTTTTAGTTCAGGTTGCATTAAAAACTGTCATCATTATCAGCCGCAAGACGTCCACTGCTGGACAAAGGCCTTCCCCAGGGTTTTCCACAACGATCGGTCCTCTGCTGCTGTCATCCAGCGGTTTCCCGCGACCTTTATCAGATCGTTTGTCCACCCTGTGGAAGGTCTGCCAACACTTCGTCTCCCGGTTCGCGGTCGCCACTCTAGAACCTTTCCGCTCCAACGGCCATCAGTTCTACGAGCAATGTGCCCCGCCCACTGCCACTTAAGGTTTGCAATCCGGTGAGCTATATCAGTTACTTTAGTTCTCCTGCGAATTTCCTCATTCCTGATTCGATCTCGCAAGGAGACACCCAGCATAGCTCTTTCCATCGCCCTTTGAGTGACCTTGAGCCTTCTTATGAGGCCCATTGTAAGCGACCATGTCCATTGCATCCATTAAAAACTGTACAAAGCTATAATAACATTTCTATCGTCTTGTTTGTTACGCGCCTTAAAGACATATAGTTTTAAACCTGGTATCTATTAAAGCAAAGATGATCGAGAGAGAGAAAAAGAAAAAGGAAATGAAAATTTGTACAAAAATACATACGTACATAACATCACGCCTTCATTCCCAGAGTGGAGTAGGCAGAGCTACAGAAATACCAACAACTCTATAAAGACTTGTTGATAATTCTGTAACCACAGTTTGCACAATCAGGCCAAGAAGTTTACTAATGGTTGCCGGGTTAGAATAGTGCCACTCCATGTCTTCCCGTGAATGTCGTAAGAGGCGAATAAGAGAATAAGGGCTTGTAGTATTGTTAGGCGATGGGCTTGCAACCTATCACTAATTAGAAAGAAAGACTGGTAAACATCTTAGCCTGTTTGTGCAAAATGTGATCACAGAATTTTATTATCAAGAAGTTTTTTTTTGTAGTTGTTGATATTTCTGTAGCTCTGCCTAATGAAGGCGTGATGTTATTGTACATGTGAAAGTGTATCTCTTTGCTTGTTGTCTTTAAAGTTCAACAAGCTAATCAATAAGGCATTTGGTATGCTTCGTTACTTTCCTATGTACATTCAAGTAAAATAAAGGAACATCTGAAAATAAATAAAATAAATGGATTATTTTTTTTATATCGATGCATGCACTTCGTAAAACCTACCTTAACGCATATCGGTTCTTAGTTTTGTATCCACGTCAACAATGGGTTCCGGGACTTAAGCGAGGATGTTCTCGATCTATCCTACAAGGGACTAACAGCGTTCTGCGCCATTCCCCATGCTAATGTTACGACCTGTAATTCACTCGGCTAGTATTAGCTTCCTGAGCGGGGATTATGAACTTTAGTGGTGCAACTTACACTTATGTTTATTGATATTAGCTGAATATTCGTTTAGAATTCTAGACATCTTTCAGACTAGATAGATTATTAAATTGAAATGTAAATTTTCATACACACATAACATCACGCCTTCATTCCCAGAGTGGGGTAGGCAGAGCAACAGAAATACCAACAATTCTAAAAAGACCCGTTGATAATTCTGTAACCACATTTTGCACAATCAGGCCAAGAAGTTTACTAGTGTATTAGTGATAGGTTGCAAGCCCATCGCCTAACAATACTACAAGCCCTTATTCCCCTAGTCGCCGGCAACCACACGGGCTAAATAAATGTAAATTTTCATTTTCTCACTATATAACGTGTAAGGTAGACGTCCGAGTGCTCGACATGTCAAGAGAAAATATTCATTTGCCTCGTGATATTACGTTCATTTATATACATCTACCCAAAACATTTTCATATTTTAACTTTTGTTAAATGGAATTTATTTTATATGGTGACCATATCGAAATTTCTCAAAATAAACAAAAATGTAAGTCCATTGGATTGATCTTTATTTTAAAATTGGCGTGTGAAATATCAAAAGTCAACACATTTTTTTATCACTTAAATGAGTTGGGGATAAAAATAATGTTGATCTTATTTTATCTATCGCAATTCAAAGTATGGTGACAATTACTAGTACAGCGACGGGCACTTGGACATCCACAATATTCGAATATCGAAAAAACAAAGGAGTCCGTAAAAAGCAAATCGTACACTAAACTTTAAAGGTAATACAAGAAAAAAATATTTCAAAATGTAGTTCACCAAAACAAAAACTAATCTAAAAACAATCAATCAATACTTAATGACCACAAGCGTTTACTTTGTCCAAACAAATCGCCAACTGCCACAAACACGTGTCATTTGTCGGCAGTTAATAATCAATCATAGGGCCTTAGTTGGCGCACGTTGGACAAATATTGGATTACATTGTGATTGATTGGTCCCAAGTTTTGCGGACAGCAACTAATAGCTCGCATCTATGGCGGAGTTGATTAAGTCGATGTTCATTTCATATCCAATATCACTAAGACTCATTAAGCCTACGTATATGAGAGAGATAAGTTGATTTCGCATTCTGTCAATTACGGTTTTCTTAGGTGCGTAGTAATTGGAAATTATAGTACCCGGCCAAACTAGCTAGCTACAGAACCCACGCTTGAAATTAAGAAAAGAACAGCCTCTTACTATAGTGCCTGGCCATTGGGAAGTAAATCCTGATACCTGTCATCTATTCTTAGGTTTGAGGTTATAATTTGTACTGGAATGACAGGTGTCAGGGCTTACTTCACCACGGGCGGGCACTATAGTTAGTAAGAGGCTTTCTTAATTTCAAGCGTGGGTTCTGAAGCTGTGGAGTGGGATTGGAGACGAATATGTAACGATATGTTTGTACCCAAGTCATGGAAGTTTAGTTTTTATTTTATTTATTAATTGTCATCACATGACAAAAGTTATACACATATGGTTAAGTGTGTTTAAAACTTGTAATCTAGGTCAGTCCATGCGATACCCCGCAAGGGAACTACAATATGTATAATGATCTAAATTTAAGTATAAAATCTAATTTAGTATTTATTTTTTATAATCAAGTCAATATCATAAAAATGTCAATAGGTAGTATAAATTAGTTACGGTAAGGTTATTTCGTCATAGTAATATAATGTAACATAAGGGAATAAGGGCTTGTAGTGCTGTTAGGCGATGGGCTTTGAAACTGTCACCAATACAATACAACTTCTTGGCCTGATTGTGCAAAATTTGGTTACAGAAATTATAAATAAGTATGTTTAAGTGGTTGGTATTTCTGTAACTCTGCTTACCCCACTCTGGGAATGAAGGCGTGATGTTATGTATGTATGTATGTCTATACATCTGCAGTGGGAAATATTTCCTTAATAAGAATCCTTTTTTAAGAAATAGGTTAACATGTTTCTGTACAAATAAAACTGCTTCAAGAATATAAAGTGAAAGATTTAGTATTTTTATTTATATTTACATGAAAAATCATCTTAGCATGTTTGTGTTTAGTATCAAAAATAATTATATTATTGATAGCGATGGGAATTAGCGTATTTATGACTCTCCAAATCATCTTACGGCAAAATGTATAAGGTACATATTTTTATAAATTGAACTGACCTTTTTGATGTCTGAAACATATCGTATACGAAACGGTTTACGCGATACGTTTCGGAAAAATAAAAGTTTGGAAAAGATACGATTCTCAGTTAATTTAACTTACCCCGTATTACATCATCATCATCATTAAATTTAAGAGCCAGGCTCTTGTCGGTGGAGTAATTGCCACTTTTCTCTATCCTGTGCCAGCCTTTTCACCTCCTGATATGACACGACGTTCGCCTTCTGTCTTATTTGGTTAAAGTGTGTGAGCCTAGGTCTTCCTCTTCCTCTTTTTCCTTCGACTTTACCCTCCAAAATGTTCAAAAAGAAACTATCGTGCCGCATCAAGTGGCCCATTATCTTTCCTCTTCTACATTCTATAGTTTTTAAAATATATCTTTTCTCGTTCAACATCTTCAAAACTTCTTCGTTGCTTTTCTTTTCTGTCCAGCTAATTTTTTCCATACTTCACCAACACCACATCTCAAACGCTTCCAATCTTTCTCTATCTCTCTGTGTTATTGTCCAAGTCTCGCTACCGTACAACGCAATGCTCCAGATGTAGATTTTAATTAGGCGTTTTTTAGCCTTTTTTGATATTTTAGTTCCTAACAGGTGCTTCGTTTTTGGAATTACATCAAGCTTTATAAATAAAGTGTAATCAATAAGACATAGATGGAAACTCAGTTTTAGTCGCTAATGGAAGAAATTCATTGCAACCTGTCACTAATACACTAGTAAACATATTAGCCTGTTTGTGAAAAATTTCATTACAGAATTCTCAAGATGTCTTTTTATAGTTGTTGGTTGTTGCATGATGTTGTGTGTGTGGAAAAAATTCATCATTATATTATTTATTTATTTATTGATCATATAATTAACACTAACAGTCAAGCCATACATGTTAATCAAATCATAGAGAAACAATATTTACTAATAAATAAGTTAAACGTCTACACGTCTTTCGTACTAACAAAATTAAATTACTAGCATAGAGGCATTCCATCTTAGTTCTCAGCATTGGCAACGCATTTGAGGTCTTAGGATTATAGTCTTGAGAATTCAAATGTTTATGGGTCTCAGACTTCACTTACCATCAGATGGCCTGAGTGTTCATGTGCCTTCTCCTTGTCATAAATAAAAAAAACTACGTACATTTATTGAACTGAGCTTACAATAGATTCTAGGTGACGGCTGGTTAAAGCAAGGAATTTGGGTCAGAGTTGAAAAAATGTCTACTGTACTGTCGCTGTCCATTATATCACTATGGTGAATCATTAAACAAAACTTAGGTTTGATCATTTTGCCAGAAAAAAGTAGAAAATACAGCACATTTTACCCGTCCCGTCTAACCTTGCAATAAATAAAATAAGGCGTATTCCCGCAAATTCCGAATAAGATGTTACACTCCAGCAATGCTACCAGCATATTACAGCTCGGAGCCCGAACTTTTCTTACTTGGGGGAATTTTTCACAAACTTTGAACTTTATCCTGATAATCGACATTTTAAAAAACAATTTACGGAACTGGGGCGGTGGATACGTGTGTTCTTTGAGGCTGTTTGCATAAACGGTATTAAATTAGCGTGGGTCTGGAGTTTTGTTTGGTTTGTGCCGATGTTCACTGATGCATCACGTTGTGGAGTGGGTGCGCTTTAATTTCCAGAGTTAACTATGTAGGTTGAGTTGCTGGAATTATTATTTCAGTTCATTTTTGCAGTCATTTTTACTTCACTGTTATATTGTTCATTAGTTATGTGTGGTTGCCGGGTTAGAATAGTGCCACTCCATGTCTTCCCATGGATGTCGTAAGAGGTGACTAAGGGAATAAGGCCTTGTAGTACTGTAAGACGATGGGCTTGCAACCTGTCACTAATACACTATTAAACTTCTTGGCCTGATTGTGCAAAATGTGGTTAAAGAATTATCATCAAGTCTTTTTAGAGTTGTTGGTATTTCTGTAGCTCTGCCTACCCCACTCTGGGAATAAAGGCGTAATGTTATGTATGTATGTAGTTATATATTTTTGACATGGCAAGGAGAATGCTTACGAGAAGGCCATATTTTGGTTGTAAGTGGAATCTGAGCCCATAGATATTTGAATTATCAAGACTATAATCCTAAGACCTCAAATCCGTTGCCAATCCTGATGAGTAGTATGGAATTTTTGTAATTTCACCGGTTGTCTTATCCCCGCACCGGAACACAACCATGCAAATACTGCTGCTTGGCGTTAGGTTAATGAATAAGATGGTGGTAGCGATCCGGACGGACCCTGCAAAGGTTCCATCCTACCTTAATTGTTGAGATAATGAGATGCCTTAACTCTAGGGATTCTACGCAAGTTAGCTTTAAAGTCGTTGTCATAATCAATATCATTTCAGCTGAGAGATGTTCACTGTTAGACGTAGAACTTCCGCAAAAGTTGCCACAAGAACCGATTCTTCACCACCTAAAATAATTGGTTTCCCTCAACCATACAAAATACGTAGTAGTACTTGTACTATTATTTACTTTGTGGTAATAGAATTATATTTCATAAAAGAAATCTTGTACACTTGCTTGAGTAATCTATACTAATATTATAAAGAGGTAAAGTTTGTAAGGGGTAATCTTTGGATCATCTGAACCAATTTTTTTTTCCAATATATTGTCATGTTATTAATACGTGTCATAAGCAAAGTTTTATTTATCTACATCTGCAATAAAAAGGTACAAATCATGTTAAAAAATACTGTGGTATTAAATCTATGAACATATTTTTTTGTAATTACTAGCGACCCGCCAGCGGCTTCGCCCGCTGCAATTTTTTTTCTTTCATGTCACTTAGGGTTATGAAAAATAGATGTTGTCCGATTCTCAGACCTACCCGATATGCACACAAAATTTCATAAGAATCGGTCGAGCCGTTTCGGAGGAGATCAATAACGTATACCGTGACACGAGAAGATGCGGTGCCGAGTTCGTAAGTTGGTTGTTCTCGGATCTGCGCAGAGATCATTTTAATGATTTTGGAACCGGTAGTAAGATGTTATTGCTAAATTGAAGAACAAAGAACTTTGAGTTTGAGTCTGAGTACGACTTTGTCTGCAAATCCTCATTTTCAACGCCAAAATAAACGTTTTCTGTTTTAAAACCGAAGTACGAACATCAAATAGACTAGCCCATCAAGAACAAATGTGTTTTAAGCGCCCGTTCCGACCATATCCTTTTCAAACTACCCTCTATTCTCACCCTTAAAAATACACTTAACAGCTCTCGACCTATTTCCACTGGATAAGTGGCCGCCAGCAATTCGCAGGTACTTTTTACATTAATTAAAAGCTCTCTCTTTGTTTCAGGTAAAGCTTTGGAACATAAAACGGCCGAGCTGACTCCCGAAAGCTAAAAAAACAAGTGAAGTGAAACAAAAAAGTTCGTATAGGTTTTTTTTTTAACTAAAATGAATTAAATATATTTTTGCTTTAATTACATAACTCTTAACTAATACTAATATATTTCATTGAATTTCGTTTAAAAAAATGTTTCTTTTAAAAGAAAATATGCTAAACCTTTTTAAGCAAATTAAACGGATGTTTTATTTAATACCGTTTACGAGTTGCATAATTGGTCAAAAAATCTAGAAATAATCCGTAGAATTAACTACTTAACCGTTTTTTGTGAAAAGCACTTCAAAATATCAATGCTGATAACCTACATTCGATTTGACATGGGGAAATCAAATCCTCAAATGTCCCGTTTTTGTTAAACGTTTAAGAACGTAACCTAATACAAATTTTAATCTTCATTAACTTTCCATCAATGACGTAGAAAATTCTATCGATTTAGCCTCTAATCGAGATCAAATATCTAAACATTCTACAAGACTGGGATTTTGTCGTGTTTCTGTATTGTCAACATTTTGATAACATTTATGTCATTTAAAATAATGGCGACTGTGACATAAATGATTCTAAATCACGTCAAACGTGATATCATTATAATGCAGTAGAATAGAGGCCCAGGTCAAATTCATTGCTTTTAGGCAGTCGAAAAAAAAAAACAAACGCCGACTGCATCGCAGCGCAGTTCAAAAATACGGCTCTTCCGCTAAGTGCTATTGAGGACAAACGAAACTGCAGTCACTGTCGGGCTAGTTGGAGCTAAAGTACACTCGCGAGCAAAAATAACTGGGAACGTTCTACTGAAATTCTCTACAGGTGACCCGATTTGAACGCCAGTATGAAGTGTTGTCCACGTCGTGGTGAATGACCGGGTGAAATGTAACAAGTTGAAAATATATTAAACTATTAAATAGATACAAACGACTTTATGGATGAAACTGTCATAAAAATCCCATACAAATACAGCTCCAGCGCCAACGTTTCTCATCCCTTAAATCAAGTCCGATTTCCACCATTTTTAGGTATTTTGTAGTTTTTATGAAAAACTAGGTTTATACGATTCAATTTTCGTTTTTTATTAGTATTTTTCTTCCCTATAATTATTTTCTTGGAAAAGATAACGTACAGACCTAGGTTTTCATAATATCTTTAACATATTCAAGAATCGCAAGTCCTCAGTTGAGAGCGAATTTTAAGAAATAATCTTCTATTAGGTTATTAACAAAAATATTCTTATCGAAATACGAGTAGTATTGCTACATAACCTCTTTACAAAAAAAACTTCTATAACCACATTAATGTTTGTGATCTATTACAGTAAAACATAATAAATTCAAAATTGTATATTTATTCTGAAAATGTAACAGTCCATTTCAACAAGAATAATGTGTGCATGCATATTGCATTACTATTTACCGCGACTGTAAAATATGCAATGGATAGCCCCTTGATGGATACCGGCGGATATATCCGGGTCGCCGCTGATGTCATATTCATGAGCGGGATAAACGACTCGGTTGAAAAAGCCGTGTACCAAGTTACAGGTTTCATTATTATAACTTGATTTTTTCTTTTTTTCTTTTCGTTTCTGTTTTCTGGAGCTAGTGTGGTTGAAATTGTTCTTATTTTAGTTAAGGGCGTTTTCAAAATAAAGTGTACCCTTACCCTGGTTAAGGAAAATTATGAAACGTTAACTTTGTCAGTTTCGTGACGAACTTTTGCCTTACATTTATGGCTAATTTCGTCACAAAACAGACAAAAGTTAGGGTTTCTTAATTTTTCTTAACTATGGTATACTTTATTTTGAAAATGCTCTTAAGTGAAAATCGGTTGTGCTTTTGGGAAAAGTGTCACTATCAAATATGGTTTTCATAATATGTTTAATAATTAATAATTCGCACCTTGAGAACAATAAAGACCCAATTCAAAGTTTCAGCTTTCAAACTTTAAGTCATATACATATTTATTACTATAGAGACTTAACTCGAAATTTAAAATGTCTCAACAAGGTCACTATTGTTCTGAAGGTGCGAATTATACTAATTTCTCTAAGATCTTATTTTTGAATCGCAGTAGTGTCAGAAGTGCTAACCCCTATATTTTTTGCTATAACTTACTAATCGTTAGTGGGATCGATTTTGTACTGGTAATACTTGGCTTCAAATTAGAATTCCCGACTTCCACCAGGTAATTTATCCAACTCATGAATACGGCATCGGCGCGTGACCCGGCGGTGCATGTACCCGGTAATTTATCACCGGACAGACTGATAGCCGGATATTGTATTATATTTTCAATTACATGCTGCCGTTTACGCGATTTGAAGCTTTCACTTTCAACAAAGAACCTCATTTTTCGATTTAAAAATAGATAAAACCAACTCGTAGGGGATTTTAGTGAGCAATATGAAATAATACATAACACTTAGGTTGTGAATTCTGAATCAATATAATATTCCACCAAACACACGACTAATTTAACTAAATTATAATATACTTACAGTTATGTTTATTCCAAAAATAATTTTAACAATGACGAAATTTTGATAAAACAAGATTTAGCCTTTTTTGCAGAATATAAAAATATAAATCCAACATAACGTTTAGTGCAAATGTAAAAACAGTGCAACTAAAAAGAGTGCTAATGTAAACCAAAATGCGCCGTCGACCGTTACCACCGGTGCGCGAAGAAAGCCCAAAGACGTTGCGGACACTGTGCGACAACGACTGGGTGATATACAGTTTAGTGGCTTTAGTGGCTTCCGTGACATACGCAAACAGTTTGAATGGGGAATTCGTGCACGATGACATACCGGCTATAGTTACCAACGGTGATGTGAATGGAGGGAATACAGTGGTGACAGTGTTTAAGAATGACTTCTGGGGGACGCCGATGTCGGATCCCGCGAGCCACAAGTCGTACCGCCCGCTGACGACGCTCAGCTTCAGGTGAGTCTTTAGCACCATTTGTATAATTTAGCCGAGTAACACATACTGTATATGCAAAAAATAAATGTAAAAAAAACTTTAATACCAATGTGTTTGGACTTGAAACAAATCTAACAGTTTTTTTGAGTTGATACTGTTTTAATCTAGCAGTGCGATTTCGTCTTCTACAATTTTAAATCTCTTACTAATTGACTGTTGAAAAACGCAGTGTTAGCTTTTATTTTGTTTTTAATTTCCTGTCATTTAAAACATGTTATTGAAACATTTACATTCAGTCGCGGTAAGACAAAGTTATTAAAAAAAATCAACTTGCTGTTTACCTGAAAGTAACAAAATTAACCATCGCAGTATTTAAAAAAAAAAACTCTGCGGTTATAACATAATTATTTAGGCATTGTTCGTTTTAACAGGTAATCAAATTTATTCAAATATAATTGAGTTGTAAACTGTTTGACACTCCGTAATTAACGCCACCACCAATATCCGCAACAAAATCGAAAACCCTTTCAAAAATCAACAAATATTACATTTTCTGTACATTGTAACATTGAACTTCCTTTTAACACAATAAGGTGCAAATTTCATTCACAAATCTCCAATAATTAGTGACCTTTTTACTCTGTAAGGGTGAACCCATCAATTAACATGACAAAACCGCCATCGATCCTCTTTCAATAATAACTAAATCGCTTCGGCGCTGCGTTTGCTTATGTCTGCGTAAGCATACAAATACAATGACAATCGCAGCTGACGTTTACTCTTACACAAACACTGATACATGTGTGCGTCAATTTTGTTCTAAACCGTTGGTTGTTGCTTTAACACTACATATAAACACCGCATCTCCCAAGTGTTTTACCTATACTGCAATGTCACTGTTATTGTAACGGCCCACACCCTATCAGGTTCAGTATAAAACCACTAAAAATATTGATCCATCCTTGTCACACTGAAGAAAGTTTTCCAACGTTCGGTAGAGAGAGATAGCTTAGTAAGTATGTGCATACTTTGGGTACGGAATAGGGGTTAATTCATCATGGTATCATTTCCGCCGTTTGCCTGAGGGTTTTTGTGTTTGAAGATTGAAGCATACGCTCGATTCCTATCGATTTGAAAGTCAATGAAAGGGAAAGCCAAAGGATTTTGCGTGAAAAATAAGACAAGTTATGAGCGAAAATATGTTTCTGCGTAAACAAAGTATCTATCACTACATAGTATAAAACAAAGTCGCTTGCGCTGTCTGTCCCTATGTATGCTTAAATCTTTAAAACTACGCAACGGATTTTGATGCGGTTTTTTTAATAGATAGAGTGATTGAAGAGGAAGGTTTATATGTACAATGCTTTAATCCGGAGCGAAGCGAGGGCGGGTCGCTAGTGTACTATAATTTGAAAATAATAAAAAAGTTCTTGCAAGGGATAACGTTCACATCAAATTCACGTTCTAAATGTTCTTATCTAAAACTCCCTGTATCAAATGTATAGTATATTATTCACACGATTCGTTTTTTAAATCTTTGAAGTAAGTCGGAACTTCGAGATATTAGAAAAATATTTTGTAAATAGCTTATGCTCTTTTAAAAATGGGTGGTGAGTGGCATAATCATTGTTTTGTCGAAAATCGTTAGGTCGAAAATGATTTTTAAAATTGAAACTGTTTCTTTATTATTTAATAACCAACATAACTTACACATTCTACAGTGTGATATTTATAATGTGTGTATTTCATTTCATAAACTATTTCATTTCATCTAATTTATGTAATTAATGTATATTATATTTCATAATTTTAGCCTAAAAGTATGTTCGGCGAAAATATTTTAGACCAAACAATACATTAGGACCGATAAATTTAGGCGTTTCAGATGGATAGCTATTAAGAAAATATAATAAATTTACATTTTGTAACTATAACAAACTAAGTTTTTTTTAAGGTTTAAGATACTTTTATGACATTAAGATATTTTCAAATTTATTATCAAATTATAAGCTTTGAAATCACTCGTTTTATCGAAATCGTTCTTACTTTCAATCTTTATCGAAATCAAAAAAGAGTGAATATAAAATGTAATAACGTCACTCCTAAATACGCGTTCCATTTGATTCCAATCGTTCTTAATTAAAATACGTGACTTTTTCGAGAACCGCAGCTTTAGAAAATCAATTTGCGAAATCTGCGGCTAAGGTATTAAAATTGGCTTCTTATTCAGTCTTGTCTCGTAAAAGACATCTTTAGCCAGAGCATTTGGTTATTTCGAAAAAGTTTAACCCGGTGGTTGCTCATAGAGAGTTCATTGAAAAAAAAAACATTTAAATCAATTATCTTCTACATGATAGTAACCAGCCCTCTCTTCCCTCCGGGTTAACCAGAAAAAGCCTATATTAGTCAGGGAAAATGAAGATTTCTATTAGTGAAATAATTTTAGTTCCAGAAATTAACCATTACAAAAAAAAATCATTATTACATCTTTACCAATCACAGTACTATGGGAACCCCGTATACGGCGTACATGGACTCGAAGCCAGCATGCAGAGGCCCTTTAGTCAACTTTAATTTTAGTAGAGTGATGGGACACCAACCGTCGATTGTACCTTAGTTCACACTATAGAAGTATGCCCCCACGAACAACCAAAGGTTATTGTAGGACTATATTGGAAGGATACACATACATAATCACGCCTTAATTCCCACAGTGGGGTAGGCAGAGCTATAGAAATACCAACAACTCTAAAAAGAAATGTTGATAATTCTGTAACCACATTTTGCAGAAGTAGGTTAAGATGTTTACCAGTGTGTTAGTGACAGGTTGCAAGCCCATCGCCTAACAGTGCTACAAGTCTTTTATCCCTTAGTCGCCTCTTACGACATCCACGGGAAGACATGGAGTTGCACCTTTCTAACCCGGCAACCGACCCGGCAACGGACCGTGTGGTCTAGGAGGATAAAAACATTAATAATTAGGCTATAGGAATGAAACAATATGGATTGGTAAACTATGTTATTTATGAAACTATGACGCTTACCGCTGAACATACCCAATGCTTATTACTTTGCATTTTCAAAATAAAATGTGCCCTAGTTAAGAAAAATCAAGAGAAGTTAACTTTCTCAGCTTTGTGACGAACATTTGCCATACATTTATTATGGCTAATTTACCGTACCGTACCGTAGTTTTTTCATTGGTGGTAGGACCCTGTGCAGGGTCCGTCCGGATCGCTACCACCATCTTATCCATTAACCACCCGCCAAGCAACAGTGTTCACATTGTTGTGTTCCGGTGTGGGGATAAGACAACCGGTGAAATTACTAGCGTAGAGGCATTCCATCTTAGTCCTCAGGGTTGGCAACACATTTGAGGTCACATTTGGGGTTTGAGAATTCAAATGTCTGTGGCCTCAGATTCCACTTACCATCAGGTGGCCTGAGTGTTCGTGTGCCTTCTCCTTAACATAAAAAAGCCACTCCAGCATTTCTCGTTTTCAACGATTCAACGACTCTGACTTGGGCTCTTATGACCATCTTATTAAACTCATCTTGGCTGACATGCTCGTCTAAAGATACGTCAAAGTATACTTCAAGCCCAAGAACACTGTAATTTTTGACGTATCTTGAGACGAGCATTAAAGTCAAAATCGGTTTACACGGGCCTTAGTACAAAAAACCATTACTTAAACCCAAGATGGCAAGTCATCTCAAAAGTTGGCGCAAAAACACGAAATTTGGAAATCGTGCAACAAATACTACTTAATGCAAACAAAATATAAAGTTAGAGTGGCTTTTCTATCAAGTAAGCTTATTTTGGGTAAATTTCGCATCCGTCCCAAAAGTTTAATTTCAACACTCCTAGGGGGTTACCATGGCATGGCTATATTGTACTCGAACAGCTACATAACAAATTCATTAATTTGTATTTACAGTTTTCGGGGAAAGAAAGGGATAGAGCCATGTAACTGCTAATAGCTCTGTCCCTTACACTCATCCTAAACTGAATTGCAAATGCAAATGAATGAACTTGTTAAGTAGCTTGAGTACAATATAGTGATTTTAATACAATACATTTACATAGAAAGGTACATAAATCTTTACTTACACACGTACACCGTTTACACATCCATCAGTACAGTGGGGTTAGACAAGTTGTTGTGTTCCGGTGTGGGGATAAGACAACCGGTGAAATTACTAGCATAGAGGCATTCCATCTTAGTCCTCAGGGTTGGCAACGCATTTGAGGTCTTGGGATTATAGTCTTGAGAATTCAAATGTCTATGGGTCTCAGATTCCACTTACCATCAGGTGGCCTGAGTGCTCGTGTGCCTTCTCCTTACCATAAAAAAAAAAAAAAAAAAAAAGTTGTATTCGGCAATCGTAAGCGATTGTATGTCGATTGAAAAATGTATGTATTGTAGATAGTAACACGTGACTATCTCGGTGGCTTACGTCAATTCCATACATTTGTCTTTCGAAAAATAACTGCTAACGATTGTCGAATCCAACTCATCTAGCCCAACTAGTGAAAGATTTTAGAAAAAAAATCTTAGAATAACACTGTCATTTCCGTGGCGCCATTTATCATTTCCCTGTCCTTTTAATTTCCCGCGTTTTTCATCCACTCATCTCCGTGGCGTTTATCACACCATGCGCATTGTCTCCGCTTGACCTAGTTCCGGGATCATTGGAACCTTACGTTAAGTCCGTCGATCAAAGGTATTCGGTTAGCGGAAAAATACTCGTATAAACAATTATCGGATTCTTTTGGATTTTGCGAACGATATACAGTGTGTTTTTTTTTGTTTTTTTTTTGTACTATACAAGGAAATCTTTAACCGTAAGGTAATTTTGGTACTGTACTTTTTTTGGTTAAGTGTGTTGTTGGATTCTAAGACAGTTTCCGTATATCTCGTATAAAATGTGATGATGTTAAAGAGATGAAGATAATGATTAACATTGAAAGAAATACAAAAACAAAGTAATTTTAATTATGGATTCTAAATGAAATTATCATTCGGAGTCCATAAAAATGAATCGAAGAAGTTTTTTTACTCGTAACTAAATGTAGTTCACGGAGTGAATAAAATGTGTTTATGAATAATTAAAATGGAATGAAAAATTGCCCCTTTAGGATTATAAAATATTATCAAAAGAAATATTAATTATAAGCTTTCTCTAGAATTACGAGCGTAAAGACATTCTTATTATAATGCTTAGATGGTTTTCGTCGATTTCACGATATATTTAAACTATTACAATAATGTAGTCAAAGTGAACTGTATTAATACATATTGATAAATAAATTATGGGTGCCGTGATGTTCTTAGAAAAAGCAAAATTTACAGCAACAGGAGGTTCACAGAGGATCGCACTACAAGGCTAAGAAGAAGAAAATGCTTAATATAATACAAGACCACTTTTCAACTTTAAATAACTTAAACGCTTCTAGAAAATTAGAATTGACTTTACTGATTACCTTAGTTTGTAGCTTCATTCTTTGAGTCTTGAAAACCTTTTTCGCAAAAATGGCGTAATACTTCTTGTCTGAATTTACCACGTACCATTACATTCTCTGTAGCACTCAACAGTTATCTAGCTTCAACACGAAATTCACTCTCACAAGTTAACTCAAGCAACCTGTAACAAGTTACGGAACCCTTTGTACGCTTGACGTACTACAAAAACGCTTGCACAATATCGTAACATCTCGCGGCGAACCGATGACGAATCGTTTCACAGACAACGCGTTACATCCTTTCAATAGGTAATGCTTGCTGAAGGAAAAAGGCAGTAAAAGCGCATGAAGTCCTTAAGGCGCATACTACATTTTTGCCTAAGATGGGAGAACAGCAAAGATGTCTGAATCTACATATCACACGTCCCATTTATTTTCTCATTGCTTTTGTAAACTACAACGTATACAGGGTGTAAATTTACACGCCGTAATATTTGTACGACTTTTATTTTTAAGCAATAAAGCTGGAAATCCGATGAGATTTATAGCTCCAAATGTAAAAATAAGTTGGTATTTGTCATTCCCTCTTTTTGATATGAGATGTGTAGTAAAAAGGGGATACAAAACCAATTCAACGGTCGTGAATCCGCAAAAGGAGGCATATATTGAAACTCATATCCTGACATAGTGAATTCTTTGTGACGGTCTGCTGATATTTCTCATATCTGATATTGTTGTTCGCCGACGATAGTATTTCATATGAAGTAATGATATTTTTGTACAGTTGTCCGTGAAGATACAAATGTTGTGTAAGGGTATTGTCGTTTGAGATCTTTGCGGTTCCAAAAACCACTTTTATTTCCAGAATGTTCCTCTGGAATGCTTTCTTTAATAACTACAAGGTTATGTTGCTTGTTTGGTAATAAGTCAACCGTTACTTGTAAGACGTAAATATTTTTTAATAATAAGTGTTGAAATTTATTACTGATTTTCGTTGAATAATTATCTGATTAAGTTTACTTTGTTTAAAATATAACATGTTATAATGAATTTGCTATAGTGAAGTAAAACAGTTATTATTATGCCATTAATGTCAGTAACGATATCCAACTCGGCGAGGTCACGTTTCAGTATAATTTAAAATTACTCTTAACAAAAAATCTAAATGGTGTTAATTTTATATCAGTTCAAATTGCAAATAGCTTTACGCTCTACGTAGCGAAAGATTTATTAATATCTCAAGGGCATTTGGGATTCAACCCAGGCCCGTATACAATATCTAACAAGTAAGAAACTTACCAATCACATTTATTATATTTTCTGTATAAAAAGACGTCAACATCAATTACTTAAGGTTTCATTACAGTTTTCTATCACAATTACATAATAACAGTCTTTGTGACACGCCTTTAATAACAATACTCACATTTTAACCAAAAACATCCTTCCCTCCTGCCCTCTAACACTCAACCCATAAAGAGGTCACGGAGCCTCATATTTTGAGGCTCAGTATTAATTATTACGGCGCGCCATAAATCCTTCCTTAACACTTAATTGTGCCTCATTAAGGAACTAACAAGTATTTAGTTATTCACTATTTACTGCCCTAAGGCGAGATGCGTCTATAAAATTTATGTGCATACATTTTTCTCCCGTTGTTCGAGCTGTATTTTGCTTTTTAGTAAGAGATTTAATTCTACAATCCTTTCCTTTACTTACTCTCTATCTATTAGTATACTTGTGTGGTTAGAATTTATTGTGGTTAGACGATGGGTAAAATTGTGTTTGTTTTTTTGTATGTTTTAGGGGTATATCTTTATTTTTTTTCTTGATACCAAAGACTTTTTAGGGTCCTTTCCCTGTCTGTACGTCACGCCCGTTTCTAAGCAACTACGCATCAGACTGACATAGACATTTGGACAGATCTCGCCTTTTTTTAAAGAGCATACAGTTATACTATACAAATGTTATGTAGTAGTACTATGTACTAGCATAATAAGTACCAATAACCCTCCTTCTGGCACACTTGGATAAAACACCTGAAGATTCATTAATTAAAATGTGGGGACCGTGGTTAAAAATTCAAAGGTAAACACGTATACTGGTATTTTTTTTTATTACATCAGTTCAAAGTAAATATAAGAACTTTTAAATTGAAATGGTTTTATTTGTGCATTTCTGAAACTTTTTTCCTATACATTTCGTTATGGCAGAGTCGGCCTTTTACATGAATCATAAAAAGTACGAAAACCCTCAGTATACGAGTATGCGCTGCACTTGACTGGCTTTTCCATTTATTCAACATATTTTTTGTTTATCAGTTAATTTTCCAAGAACACAAAATTTAACAAAATGGAAACCTATTAAAATTTTCCCTATTTTATATCATATTTAAACGTAAATATGGTAGGTAATTAACCATTTCTGTAAAAGCGTCTAAGTTTCAAAATAAAAGAAAGCTAATGCAATATCTTACTTAGTCTTTAATAGCAGGCCATGCACTCTTTCGTTGCAACGGAGCAAGAGTGTTATTAAAATGCATGAATAAAATGAGCACACGTATATTTTCAGAATTGTGTTCTTTGTTTTCAGGAACGTATTCTTTAATGAAATTACAGGGCTTACCTTAAATATTGAGATAAAATTATACTAACATCTGCTGAAGGATTATAATAAACATTATTGAGTAGGTGCATAAACATCATGGAATGCAATAAAATGAGTAAGTATTAAAGATAAACTAAATAAAATATTTGTAATTCTATAACAACATTTTTCGGATAAACTCGTATTTTCAGCAAAGATCAATATGTCGGGAATAATCCCAAGATGCATTTATAGGCATTTATTGAAGAAATGTATCAATAAATTGATGTCTCACTTTTTCCAAAATAAAATCAATCTGATCTAATAAAATTTTGTGTAATAATGTCTTTGAAGATTTTCATATCGAAGTTGACTGTAATTTTCTTTAACCGAGTCTTAGGTAAATAGTACTAGTGGACCGGAAAAAGCACTTATATTATTATTATTAAAATGAACAGAGTAAAAAATTGGTATTTGAACAGGCTGAAAAATCTCCCAAATTTTGTAGTCATGCCCAAAAATAGCAAAATTATTTATGTAAAACCCGGGTAATGACAAACGGGTAATGACTTGTATGAATAATATCAGCGACGTAAATCACTGATGACGTCAGCAACCCGACACTGTTTTATTGTGTGCCTCATTTCCGTGCGTAATGCGGAATGGTATTAAAATTATTTTAAGCATTGTACCTACTGTATTTTGCTTGTTAAAATTGTATATATTTATAAGTTCACGATGCTATTCAAGTAGCTATAGATAAGGTTAGTTTAAGGTTTTTAAAAGCTTGATCGTACTTAAAACTTTGTTTTTTTGTTTACTTTTGGAATAAAATTTATATTTTACCGGAGGAATTTTGGTGAAGGTGAATCTTTCAATTTGTAAGAAGCTTTACGTATCTTTTTAAAGAAAAAAAGTGTACTGTGTTAAGTAAAATTACGACGCAAGGCAAATTATAGTTATGTACGAGTACTAACATCACAATGCTGCTTGTTGTGATACTGAGAAAGATAATTGCACTTTCTACTCTCATTATTTGCAGAAACAAATATCCTGCTCACCTTAATGGCATTCATAACTCCACAGAAAGCACTATCTCACAAAACTTAACCTACTAATATCAGAAAATACCTCAAAAGTCATTACCATCCATAACCTTTTCAAGGAGGCGTTTCACACGCCAGGGAATGATTTGTGAGGGTAGGCCTATGTAAATCGACCGAAGGGATAAAATAAAAGATTGCCGCGATTGAGTCATCGAGTTTTTTGGTGAGTTCACATGATAATGTTCTTGGTTCAATAATCATTCAATAACAATTTTTTTTAGTAAGGTCTAGGTAAGTTAGATCAATTTATTTGTATAAATAATAATAAAAATTTCCGAATAAATCAGATCCTTAAAGATACATTGTGCCAATTTAAGTAAACTGAGTCAAGATGGACTAAAGTGAAAAAATAGAGCGTGAGTGCGAAAGTGTTATCATTATCGTCGTAATGGTAATGAATAAAGCGGATGGTAATGGTAATGAATAAAGCGGATGGTAATGGTAATGAATAAAGCGGATGGTAATGGTAATGAATAAAGCGGATGGTAATGGTAATGAATAAAGCGGATGGTAATGGTAATGAATAAAGCGGATGGTAATGAGGGAGGTAATTTGCGGACGCTTGCGCCTCCTGCATTTGGGTTGTTAGATGGGAAATTGTTTTCTAGGAAGTCAGACCACATTTTACGGGGTATGCTGACGGCAAAATGTTTAATTTCTGTGATCATGGCACATTTTCTTGGTATCTACGAGTAATGGAAGTAATTTTACACTCTCGTTTTATATGTGGGCGTTCAGATTTTTTTAATTAATACTTAATGATAATCATTGTAGCGAGTTTTATCCCGCGACTCCATGTAGAAGTACTCTTAGCGCCCATATATGCACTTATTTATTTATTTTTATTTATAAATTTCACGTTCATCGATGAAGAAGGAGCTGATAAACAAACAAACATACTATTACCTATCATTATTATAATATTGGTAAGGTAAGGTTATATCTTGTTTGCATCAACTTTCGCCTAGAAGTCTCATACAGTAAAAAGTAATAGTACAGATAAAAAAAACCTCTTATGCGCCCTTGCGCGAACAAAATAAGACCGCTAACATTCAGTTCTATCGCGGTTTTAAAGAGCTTTACTTTTCTGCAAGGCACGGAATTTTCTGGAATTTTATAAAGTGGTGCGAGCGTCTCGCTGACCTCACACTAAACTTGTTTTTAAAATCCTGGTTTTATTAAAGTGCATTCTTACGTTTTTCTTGAATCTAAAGTGTCGAAGTGGATTTGATACAGAACCCGATATTGTTATTACGTTATGAAGTTTTCTATTTTATTTTCTAAGGAGCCTTTGCTTGAGTCTTTATTGCATGAATTTTTAGGGTTCCGTAGTCAAACTAGGAACCCTTATTGTTTCGTCATGTCCGTCCGTCCGTAGCCTAAGCACAAAGACTCTTTAGTACTAGAAAAGCTGTAATTTGGCATGAATATGCATATTACAGCATTTCGTCAGCGTAACCTGGGGATGTTTTTTTTATTTATACTAGTATAGTGTGGGGTATTGTTGGATAGGTCTTTCAAAAATATTACGGGTTTGTGAAATTCGATTAAGTAATTTGTATATTAAATATTAAGCTTTAAAGCGCTAATTTTTGTTAGAGTCAAGTGTCCCCCCTCCTACAGCCAAAACTACAAATACTAACAATCTGAAAAAAGTGTTAAATGAAAGAACATATAACGAATTTTAAAGGAAAACTATGATGACTAAGTAGACATTACTGGTTCTTGAGATACAGGAGATTAAAGTGTAAGTGTGTGATTTAAGTGTGTGTGTGTGTGATTAGTGTGTGTGTGTGTAGTGTGTGTGTGTAGTGTAAGTGTGTGTGTAGTGTAAGTGTGTGTAGTGTGTGTGTGTGTGTGATACCTACTGAAATCATCTAAGACGGCATCAATTGACTTTAAATAGAAAATTAGTTATTACTTGTTGATTTTTATGCTTGTAGTAGGTACTTAACGGCTTCGAAAACATACACAGAGCATGGTCTGACATGCTCTTGCCCGGTTTTTTAACACTGTGCACTGGTAATATAAAATATATTTTTAAATTTAGGTTCAGGTTGGAGTGCAGGTTGATTTGTCGCAAGTCTACGATATGATTTGGTCTTTTTTTGCATAATATAGTCACCTTATGTAGCGGTTTTACCCGAATATCAAAGATGGTAATGACTTTCGGGTGGATCAATGTTTTTTGATACCTTCAGTAAGCTATACTTTATGACGGATTTTAAAAGGCGGTGTATCGTTGATTTGGTAAACACCCAAGATGTGTCATTATAACAATAGAACCTCATTCCTGACGCTGCAGAGGCAGTAGGTTTTCCAAAGCTTGTGTTTTAATATCTTGTTAAGTTTATAAGATTCCTAACACAAAAACATAAATCCCGGTCATGAGAGTAAGAAGTTATATTTAGTTACAAATTTTAGTTAGATATTAAAATTGTTTGTGGTTAAAATGTATGATTTAGTTAAATTTAATTATTGTTTCATTATTAATTTCTTCTAGATTTTTATTACATCTGTAAGGGTAGGGTTAAGTAGAACTTAATTATAAGCAAACTGTAACCTTAATCTATACGCAAAAACTACTATGGGTATTAAGACAACGATAAACTTACTTAGATAGATAATTATATACTTAAATAGATAGAAAACATCTTACTTAGGAATAAATACGTTTGTGCTCACCACAGAAATATCTACCCTTACCGGGATTTGAACCCAGGACCGCTAGCTTCGAAGGCAGGGTCACTACCAACTAAGTGTCGACCAAATATTATTCTAAATTCGTTTTTTTTTAAGCTAACGTATAAAGGTTTCCATTACCTATATACTACTATTACTAGCATAGAGGCATTCCTTCTTAGTCCTCAGGGTTGGCAGCGCATTTGAGGTCTTGAGATCTTGAGAATTCAAATGTCTATGGGTCTCAGATTTCACTTACCATCAGGTGGCCTGAGTGTTCGTGTGTCTTCTCCTTAACATAAAAAAAAAAAAAAAAAAAAACCTAACCCAGTCAGTCATATTTCCCTAAATGTTTCCCACCCGATCTGAACTCTAAAGTTTCACAGGTTCTAGCTAAACCTTTTGACATAAGAAGTTTCGGCCCAAACCATTTGGGATAGCTTTTCCAAGTTAATTTTAAATTTAATTATAACTTGCTTGGCTTTGGAGTTAATTGTTTGATGTCACGATTCCTTGGTTTCAGGTTGGAAATCAATTTCAATATCGTTAACTAGTTTGAGCCTGTGAGTTTGTTCGGTAAAGTGTTAAGGGTGATTGAATTGTTTCTCAAGTTTCAATAATGTATACTGCGAAATAAAGGTAAATTAAATTTATGCCTATCTGTCTAAATCTATTTGTAAAAAATATAAGATATATGTAAGATAATAATGTGTTTCTTTGACTGTTTCTGGTTGCTAGGTTCTATTGGTTGAACAATTTAGGTGCTTTTTGACATGAATAATGCGTTAGCAAGCTTATGTTAAAATTATTTTGAGCAACTATAATTGTTTTTTTTACCAATGATGTCTAGTCGTGATAATTTTCCTTTTAAATTCGTTATACCCGCCATTTCATTTAAGTTTTTTTCCGATTTTTATTAATTTTGGATGAAGATTTCACTCTAACAAAAATTAGCACTTTATCACTTACTTGAAAAATTATGTCAACTTTTTGTTTTACCACTTTGTCAGCTTGAGTAATATCCATGCCAAGTAACAGCTTTCTTGTATTAAGAGTCTCTGACAGACGGACGGATGGACATGGCGAAACTATAAGGGTTGATAATTTGACTACGGAACCCTAACAAACGACTTCTACGCATAGGTACAAAGTCGAAACGTTCGCTAGTAGGTACAATATAAAAGTATGATTGCCGTAACTGTAATCCGCAACGAGACGTCGCGTGACTCGGTCGTATTACCGGACCAATATCCGCTCGGCATAATTTCGCTTAAGCGATCCCGGTTCGCGAATAGAATCGCTTGCGCAGTTGCGAACTGTTAATGGCGAGAATTATATTTTCATTCCACTATGGTGCACTTGCACGGGAAATTTTTTGTAACAATTAATTATAATGAGACGTCCGTACTATTGACGAGTAATTACTACTCAAAAAATTGCCCGTGTACTTATCAATAATATCATAAGCTGGACCAAGTTTAGTAAGCGGTTTGAGTAGTTTAATTTTAATATTTATAAACTTAAATATAATACAACTTTGAATTTGCCTAGTTGGTGACCATGCCTATTTAGCTAGCGGTCCTGGGTTTTTTTCCAACTACAAAGTACCTACAATTGTAGGTAAACCTTATCAAAAACATACATACATACATAACATCACGCCTTCATTCCCAGAGTGGGTAGGCAGAGCTACAGAAATACCAACAACTCTATAAAGACTTGTTTAATTCTGTAACCACATTTTGCATAATCAGGCAAAGTATAATATTTTTAAGTTTTGCCAAACGGTAAAACAATTTGTATCCTTGCTTTAAAAAAGATTTTAGCTCCGTTCATCTTTACACTTTAATAGGTACTATCTTGGCCCGTGACTCCTTGCAAATAATTTAACAGGACGAAGTTTTCATCTTATAAACTCCTTCAGGTAACATGTGGCTGCACGTTTATAAAAATTCTTTAAAATCGGTATACTCGATAATTTATATTTGTTTCAATGATTAATCTGTTACACTAGTAAACTTCTTGGCCTGATTGTGCAAAATATGGTTACAGAATTCTAAATAATAATTTTTACAGTTGTTGGTATTTCTGTAACTCTGCCTAACCCACTCTGGGAGTGAAGGCGTGATATTATTTAGTATGTAATTTGAAGGACATTTTAAAAGAAAAAATCGTTTACAAATAGTGTTCACAAATGTTGTACTATTCGGGATGGAACTATTTGAGCAAAACCGAATGTAAATGCATGTTATCTCCAAAGTGGCTCGAACGACTTGCCTTTGCAATTGCTGTTTGGCGGGTATTGCATTTCAAAATCGAGCTGGAACCGCTGGCTAGATTGAAAAGCGGTGTAAGTAAATCTGAAGACTGAACGTAGCAAAACGTTTCCGACGTAGATTCGTTCAGAAACATCATACTCGTGAACGGGTGCTGTTTGTGGGGTCCGGTCTGTTCACGTCTGCAAGGACTTGTTCTTCAGTTTATTATTCTAGTTATGGCTTTTGACGTAGATACCTCGTCGTGTTGTTGTCCTAGACTCACATTTGTAATGATTCTATTTGTTCTAGCTTTAATAATTATTATTTATTACTTTATCAAGTACTTGTAATGTAACTTACTTTTCAGTATGTATTGATGTACTTTTTGATTGAAAAAACGACCTTTTGCTGGAGTTTTTTGGCGCTTCTTCATCGCAATGATGGTCTTATCCGAAGCGCTAGTAAATTTACTTCATATTGCCGACGTGTAAAAGAGCCCTTTGGTGGCCTATTTACTGAATAAATATTTTGATTTTGATTTTAAACATGTTTAATTCTAATTCTGGGATTGTATGCTAATAGCAGCATTGATACCATAACAGATTAGATTGATAATACGTAAGTTATTCAATTCAAACATTATCCGAATCAAATCAGAGCTTAAATTATTTAATATTAGCTTAACATAAATGACGAAAATCACCATTGATAAGTATCGTGTTTATTCAATTGCAAAAGTTCAACTCAAAAATCACCCTGTACGCGTCAACAACGTGAAATGTCAACGTCATTATCCAACCCATCAATTGACGAGTGACGGTTGTCGACGTGACAAACTGGCTCACGTTGCCCCGCGCGGCACTTCAGTCTTAATTTGAGTGTTTCATACGTCATTGTATTTTTACTATTAATGTTGTGGATTCACGATTAAATACAAATGCTTCAATAGTTTGTTGGTTTATTTATACAATTGCATCATGATCTAGAGTAGACTTAGAATACGTCAATTAAGAGTTTGGTCTCAACTAAATTATAAGTTTATTTCCATTTTGTAGTAGTTTAGTGGTGGTAGGACCCTGTGCTGGGTCCGTCCGGATCCACCATCTCATCCATTAACTTACCGCCAAGCAACAGTGTTCGCACTGTTGTGTTCCGGTGTGGGAATAAGCGGCCGGTGAAATTACTAGCATAGAGGCATTCCATCGTAGTCCTCAGGGTGGGCAACGCATTTGAGGTCTTAGGATTATAGTCTTGAGAATTCAAATGTCTATGGGTTTCAGATTCCACTTACCATCAGGTGACATGAGTCCTCGTGCACCTTCTCCTTACCATAAAAAAATACTTTCAAATAGTGTCACTACTGATACTCTTCTTAATGATGTCGCTTTAATAGATCCAGTTGACATATTCGTTTAAACTCGTGAGACCCGGTGCCCCACAGCACTGTGGTCCCGTAGAAGGCCATAAGTCCAGATTGTTGGTATAGCCCGGTGTTAATTTCTCTATGCGTAATTGCTCACTAGCAGCCATACATTCAGAAACTATAAATAGTTTGCAAATTATTTGAAATAATCATTACGTTTCGGACCTTCAAAGTGAACGCATCTGCCACTTGTAATTACCGTTATCAGTAAGTCATTAAAGTGAAAGTTTCAAAAATGTACACGTTTATTGTTCACTAAACCGATTCGCGCTAACAAGAAAGCTCAGCCGTCTCGTAAAATTCTCCGAGATCGTTTTAAAGACTTCCATCTTTCCGCAGTCATAATAAATTGCGCCGCTGTCGGTCTGGCAGTGACTGATGTCTTTTACCACCTTTCTAAGAAAAAAAACACTACCGTTCCAAAACCTTTAAAGCATGTTAAATCTAAATGATAGCGGACGAAGATTCAATATGCAATGACGTTTAAGTTGCTAATGTGACTATTCAAGTTAAAGTGGCTAAATACTTTGCCATGTTATTTTTGAACGCTCTTGAGATTTGTCCCAGTAATTCTGGGATGCCGTATAGAAATACTTCCTTATGACCCAATTATACAGGCTGTATAAGGATTTGACATACTTAAATAAAACTGTCGCTGCTATACCGATCTAGAACCTAGTTTTAACTTTGCATCAATTGCGGTGCCTTTTAACATCTTTCGTCGAAAAAAAAGCTAGGGAAGTGCGAATCGGACTCGCGCACTGAGGGTTCCGTACAAAATTATAAGCATGTAAAATTGTATTGAGGGACGAACTTGACTTTGCCGTTGAAAAACTGTTGTCTCCATACATCGACATAGGTCATGATTAGTTTACCAACTGCATAAAAGTTTGCAATCGCAAAATGTTTTTTTTTGTAATGTTACTAAAAATTTACGGTTTTCGCAATTTTAACTTTATCTGTGCAAAATGTGGTTACAGAATTATCAAGAATTCTTTTTAGAGTTGTTTTGATTCCTGTGTTGATAATTTGCGGAAATTTGCGACATAAACGGCTGTATCTTTTGATTGCGTTGGCTTAGAAGTTTAATTTTTTCACATCTCCACTGGACAGTACACTTGAGTATTTGATATAAATTCCAGCTTGGTATCTCCACGTGTTCCTGAAAAAAAGGGTCTTGACAGACAGACAGACGGACGGGCAACAAAGTGATCCTGTAAGGGTTCCGTTTTTTTCCTTTTGAGGTATGGCACGGAAGTTTGTTTGTGTAAATGATTTTATAACTTCTATGGATCAATGCCTCAATCGATCGATATAAAATGAAATTATTACATACATACATACATACGATCACGCCTTCATTCCCAGAGTGGGGTAGGCAGAGCTACAGAATTACCAGCAACTCTAAAAAGACTTATTGGTATTTCTGTAACCACAATTTGCACAAACAGGCTAAGATGTTTTCTAGTGTATTAGTGACAGGTTGCAAGCCCATCGCCTAACAGTACTACAAGCCCTTATTTCCTTAGTCGCCTCTTACGACATCCACGGGAAGACATGGAGTCGCACTATTCTATCCGGCAACCACACGGGAAATTTAATTATTAGAAAGATTACAGAAGAAACTTACTTAGAGTACTTTTGTCCCGGAAAATCGCAGTCTTTAGAGAAGAAGTGATATTTTGATATTCTGTGCGGATAGAGTTGCGGGCGATGGCTTAGTTGAGCTAAAACTTGAGTTAAACATGTCGAAATGTAGTTTACTCCCTGACCCTAATTACCTGTCAGCACTAGGTGGATTCTAGGTATTCCAATCTAAAGCCGTCCTTAGTCGAACACACATGACGTACTTAGAGCGTACCATAGAATAACGTGGGGTCGGCGTCTGGACGCAGGGTTGTCGTAATTGAGCTGTTACAAACAGGACCAAGCCAGCCTATAATAATAGTGAACATTAATTAAAGCTAAAAATCACTACAGTAACTAAGCTTAAAATGAATTAAATTAAACGACAATCAAATGAAAAAAGTAAGAATAAAAAAACTGGGTCAGAACATGTCGGACCATGCACAGTGTAGGGTTCTGACGATGTAACTACAAATACAAAAAACAATCTCGAAAAACAACAAGTAGGTACGAGTGCCTATGAACGTTTTATTTACTAGACAGTGCGACGCAAGAGAGGGTAAAGTATTTCAGAACGTCTATGTTTTAGTGGTGGTAGGACCCTGTGCAGGGTCCGTCCGTATCGCAACCACCATCTTATCCATTAACCATCCGCCAAGCAACAGTGTTTACATATGTTCCGGTGTGGGGATAAGACAACCGGTGAAATTACTAGCATAGAGGCATTCCATCTTAGTCTTCAGGGTTGTCAACGCATTTGAGGTCTTAGGATTATAGTCTTGAAAATTCAAATGTTTATGGGTCTCAGATTCCCCTTACCATCAGGTGGCCTGAGTGCTCGTGTCCCTTCACGAATGAAATTGTATGTTTGTTTGTGGTGTTTAAAAACTAAAAGCGTAGTCCGATTTTGATGATTCTTACTGAAGATAAAATTATGACAGTAATCAATATTCAATATGGCCGGTATTTGAAAATCATCTTTAGGTTTCTTTCATCATTTCTCAATTTAAATGATCATAAATAGATCAATATGATCATAGCGATTAAAAAAGTGGGTTAGCAATCATAATGTTATTGACATGTATGCATGTACGTATATAATGGTTCTTCGTGCCCTTGTAGAAGCTGGGTGGATGGCCCGATTTCGTCAGATTTGTCTTCACGTCACAAGTGTCACACTAAAATTAAAACGAAAAACTATATACGGCGGGATAAAAAAATATAGAAATGGTAAACAACTGACATAGTGAAAAAACGCAGTCGGGTTTTAAAACTTACTTTTTGTTAGACTTTTTAGAAGGTCGTCAATATCTCAAAGACCAGTCAAGTCTATTTGGTGATTTAGTTTACCTTATAAACTCGTCATAATGATGCTGAAACCATGATGTATTCAGAATATCTTAAATATTAAAAAACCGAGCAAGAGCATGTCGGACCTCAGTGTAGGGTTCCGAAGCCGTTAAGTAATACAAACATAAAAAAAATCATCAATTAATCACTAATTTTCTATTTAAAGTCAATTGGTGCCGTCGTAGATGATCTTAGTAGGTATAAACACTTTAATCGCTTGTATCCCAAGAACCAGTGATGTCTACTTAGTCGTGATAGTTTTCCTTTAAAATTGGTTATATGTTTTTTCATGTAATTATTTTTTCAGATTTTTAGTATTTGTAGTTTTGGTTACCCTTATAGTTTCGCCATGTCCTTCCGTCCGTCCGTCCGTCCGCAGCCTAGTGCAAAGAGTACTAGTACTAGAAAGCTGCAATTTGGCATGAATATGCATATTAGTCACGCCAACAAAGTGGTACAATACAAAGTAAAAAAATATTTTTTTTAGTGTACCTCCCCTACACTTTACGTGGGGATGTATTTTTTGTCTCCTCAACAGTTTTTTAATTAAGTAATCCGTTTATGAAATATTAAGCTTTAAAGCGCTAATTTTTGTTAGACTCAAGTATCCCCACCCCTTACAGCCAAAACTACAAATACTAAAAATCTTAAATGAAAGCGCATAAATGTATAACAAATTTTAAAGGAAAACTATCACGACTAAGTAGACATCATTGGTTCTTGAGATAGAGGCGATTAAAGTGTTTATAACTTCTAAAATCATCTAAGACGACCAATTGATTCTAAATAGAAAATAGGTATTACTTGATAATTTTTATGTTTGTAGTACTTAACGGCTTCAGAACCCTACACTAAGCATGGTCCGACATGCTCTTGCCCGGTTTTGACTGTTTCTAAAACTTAATAAGCTTTAAGTTATTCACGCTTACCCAAAAACGCTTTCTCTGATTTTCTTATAAAATATTTTTACCAAGGAAAATCACATATAAAATGGTTTACTTATACAAAATAATGTGTGTTTAATTAATTACGATATTTTCGGTTGTTGGGAACCCTAGACAGTATCGTAATGAGGGTAGACCCACAAATGTGGAGTGAGGCATTACTCCAAGTTTGAGAGAGCGGATTGGAAATTCCTCCGACGTCATAACAGCTTCTATCAAGATACATATACAACGTGTTACAAAATAATCCGTAAAAAAGAAATTACAAAAGTAGTGTCAACCCTTATTAAATAACGTCAGTTCAGTATCTTAGGTATACAGTATACTAGGGTTGACACTACTTTCGTAATTTCATTTTTACGGATTATTTTGTAACACGTTGTATACATAAATATTATAGAAATAAAAAAAAGCATTATTTTAACATAATAATAATAATAATATCACGGGACAATGTCACACAAATTGATCTAGTCCCAAACTAAGCTCTAGGCTTGTGCTATGGGTACTAGACAACGATAAACTTACTTATATAGAGAAATATATACTTAATTATACATAGAAAATATCCAAGACTCAGGAACAAATACTCGTGCTCATCACACAAATATCTGCCCTTACCGGGATTTGAACCCAGGACCCCTAGCTTCGAAGGCAGGGTCACTCCCAACTAGGCTAGCGTGTCGTCGAACTCATTCGAACAATTCATTTTTATATAAACATCTGGCGTTTTTAGGATAATAACCATGTGTAATTTAGGATATATTTATAGTAGTTTGACCCCGTGTGGTTGCCGGGTTAGAATAGTGCCACTCCATGTCTTCCCGTGGATGTCGTAAGAGGCGACTAAGGGAATAAGGGCTTGTAGTACTGTTAGGCGATGGGCTTGCAACCTGTCAGTAATAAACTGGTAAACATCTTAGCTTACTTGTGCAAAATGTGGTATTAGAATTAACAACAAGTTTCTTTAGAGTTGTTGGTATTTCTGTAGCTCTGCCTACCCCACTCTGGGAATGAAGGCGTGATTTTATGTATGTATGTATGTAGTTTTAATACAAGATACAGGCTCAACCTAGTTTGGGGTCCACGGGGTATTTTATTGTATGTATGTGTTTTACTAAACACTTATCTTTGGAATGTAATATATTTCAAAAAGATTTGTAAATTAATTATGTTCTATACATTTACAAATACCAGATTAAAATATTCTAAATATTTTAAAGTACCTACTTTAAGTAGAAAGTAAGATTAGTAAAGTACAAAGTATAATTTTAGCACGATTTATTAAACTTTGCAAGTCATTTCTTAGCACTTCCTATCGCTGTTATCTTTTTTTACCCAGATGTAACATATTTTTTGAATGCTTTTAATACGTAAACATTTTTATATACTCGTAATTATGAGTTTTATACTGCCAACCCACAAACTTCCAGACCTACCAATTGAAAGTGCTCAAATATCGATTTTTTCCATCAATGGGCGCCAGGTGGCAACGGTTCGATTACCGGTCGGCCTCTATGGCCTCTCGGGCACAGTCACAGTAGAGATAAAGCAGTAGATCCTCTTCATAATTAAAGCTGAAATCATGCGGCTTTTACGTTTTCCGCATAAGAAAATGTTGGAGAATATCACTCATATAGTCACATTCACAACAATCTGGGGTGATTCTCTCAACACAGCGCTGCGTCGACCTCAAAGGTGAAGTTTTATCCGGCAAGTTTAAGAAGTCCCGTCGGAGCGTACAAAACACATTTTAGCGTGTGCCTTCTTAATTAGGCAGCTTTATACGATACTGAATTCGACTCACTTGCCTGCTGCCTAATTGAGAAGGCACGCGCTAAGATGTGTTTTGTACGCTCCGACGGGATTTCTTAAGCTTGCCGGATAAAACTTCACCATTGAGATCGACGCAGCGCTGTGTTGAGAGAATCATCCCCCTGATCTTCCATTGAAAATTTAAACCTTTTGGTTACGGGGATGCTTTTACAGCATTGATGAGATATATACCTTAAAAGTAACTCATATGTGTTATTTAATAAGAGTGTGCAATAAAATGTATGTGTGTTTTTAACCGACTTCATAAAAAGAAGGAGGTGGGAGGTCGGAGGTTCTCAATTTGTCGGGATATTTTTTTTCTGTACGTTCTCCTATTACACAAAGACCGCTGGACCCATTTGAAAACATTTTTTTTGTTCCATTCGGTATACTTTCTAATTGGTCTTATTTCCAGCACGTCAAGATCTGATGATGAGATCTTGGGGAAATCGAGGGAACGTCGCAAATATTACAGAAATAAATATACGTGGATGATATACCAGTATTATTATGATCACTAAAAGGTGTAAAAAAAATGTTAAAAAAAAACTAAAAACCGTCTTTAAAAAGCAAGAAATAACTTCTTCTAAAATGATAGCTGAAGTCAGCGTCCCAGTATATTTTTAACTAAAAGCCGAATTCAGTTGGACCTATCTTTTTAAAACAAGTTATTCCTTGCGTTTTGAAGGCGGTTTTTAGTTTTTTAGTTTTACAATTACAATATTTGTAATTACATACATACATATCATCACGCCTTCATTCCCAGAGTGGAGTATGCAGAGCTACAGAAATACCAAGAACTCTACATAAAAAGACTGGTTGACAATTCTGTAACCACAGTTAGCACAAGTAGCCTAAGATGTTTACCAGTGTATTAGTGACAGGTTGCATGCCCATCGCCTAACAGTACTAGAAGCCCTCATTTCCTTAGTCGCCTCTTACGACATCCACGGGAAGACATGGAGTGGCACTATTCTAACCTGGCAACCACACAGGCTATAATTTATGAATAATATGACTCTTAATTGTTTATGAATAAAATGACTATGGCTATCGGAGACAGCTATTTGGATGAGTTTGGACAACCCTGCGTGCCCAAGCGTTCGTGAGTCACAGTAACTCCTACAAGGCCGGGGTTGAACTACTTTTCTGTATTAACTTTGCCACTGTGTTATAATCTTTAGAGATACCTCAGGCGAACCATTACCGAAGACACGCAATCTGCCGTAATACCAAAGAAGGAGTCTTACTGCAATGCAAGTAGTCAAAGCATTCTGTACTCTATTGGTAACCACATACATACAAAACATCAAGCCTTCCTTCCCAGGGAGGAGTAGACAGAGCGACAGAAATACCAACAACTCAAAAGACTTGTTTATAATTCTGTAAACACATTTTGCACTATCAAGCCAAACAGTTTACTAGTGTATCAGTGACAGGTGGCAAGCCCATCGCCTAATAGTATTACAAGTCCTTATTCCCTTAGTCGCCTTTTACGACATCCCAAACTAAGCTCTAGACTTGTACTATAGGTACTAGACAACGATAAACCTACTTATATAAATATATACTTAAATACATAGAAAACATTCAAGACTCAGGAACAAAATGATTCTAGCTCATCACACAAGTATCTGCCCTTACCGGGATTTGAACTCAGGGCCGTTAGCTTTTAAGGCCGGGTACTACCAACTAGGCTAGCGTATCGTCAAAGAAGCCTACATGGGGTGGCACTATTCATACCCGGCAGCCACACGGCAGTTAGTCGTCTTCTTTGATATTACAGCGGTTTTGCTGGCAATTTCTGGCGCGAGCCGAGGTCAGATTATGCCATTTTTTGAGGAAAGTCGACCTCACTTTGATGAAGAAGCAATAGCTAAAATATGCTTATAAGATGCTTTCCCTATCTGTCATTGTGACATTTGCATTTGTCTGAAAGTAACATACTTGAACTATAAAGAAATAATTTCACCATACGATGGTAACCATTTAACAGACGATTAGAGCGTTAACAGTTGTCAAAATGTACTCGTATGAACTAACAGTCGATAAACATTGATGTCTTAGTGCGTTTATGAATTAGGGTTTGAATCCAGCGGTAATAAAACACTTTCTTTACGTGTTTGTGTACAATGAGCAGTTCAAAATGGATCAGCCATTTTTTCAAGAGTACTCGTAGTATTGGATGGTTGAGCATATAGCAATTTGGTTTAGCTTAAGAATATATGATAAATTTGAAATGAAAATGAAATTATTTAAGCCTAGTTTTCCTTTAACTTCGAGCAAGTTTAGTTTTATTACATTTCCCTCGGTTTCTATCTACAATTACTACAAGGCTATAATTATAACTAACTGACTTCACATATCCATCATCAGGATTTCTGCACCATAGTTTGCATGGACCAGTTAAAAGGTGGTAAACCAAGAAAACAGAAGAAAGTACACATACAGCACACAAGTTTGAATTTATAAAATATTCGCAAACTAATAATAGCAGGAATTCTCAAGCTACGTCATCGTAAAATAACTATACAGACCATCTACAAAACAAGATTAAGTGGCCGTAAGTTTAACAGCGCCATTATCACTAAAGTTACTGTATTAAAGCCATTCCTCTATCTTATTCACGCTTGATGTAACTAAAAGCCGATTTTCTTCAAGTAAAGTTTTGCTTAGCGTCACAAACAAACACAACAATAACCGCATACACACCAACCGCACAAAACAACCGCTTGCACCAGGACGTTGGTCATATAATTCCTGCTACTTCACACGTAGAAGGCGAGGAGTTCGCGTTAAGATATTCTTAATGGAAGTTTACGATTCTCTTCTTTAGATGCATTGAATGCATAGCTTTATTTATTAATAATTTAGTCATACAGACCTATTTTAAATTGCCACACCTTTTATGCGTGATGCGCCGTCCTTAGGGCCGTTTTGATAGCTGTCAAGTCAGTACAAAATATCATGTTTCATAATAATATATCAATGGTCTAGAAGACAAATGTGCTAAGTGATTGGATGGCCTAGAAGGCAAATGTACTAGGTGCCTATTTAGGCACATAGCACATTTGTTTTCTAGACCATCGATTAATTGTGTTTGAGTCATGTTTGGTCTTGACAGAAGTGCGTGGTGCTCGTAGCGTATGATACATATCCATGGACTTATTTCTGTAATAAGTCCATAGGAGTGTCCATAAGTAACATGGCATTGGCAAAATACACCTTAACAGGGAGTGAAGCCATTGATAAAAACTTGAATTAGAATTTGAGGCGTGTTTGAGGTTATATTTTGTAATGCGTTGACTTCTGTCAAATCGGGTCTTTAAGAACGGCACGAGTATAATTTTTATGCACATTTAGAGTTAGCTATCACGAAATAACAATGTTGATGAGTGTTGCAATTAACATTTTAAACTCTTTTTAAGACTAAATATGTTCCAGGTTCCTTACATCTGAAGAAACTGCGAAAAGCTATGCGATTGGTATAATCCAGGCTCTTTATTTCATTCAACGCACCATGTGAGAGCAATTAATTCTAAAAGTTTCACTTTGATTCGAGAACGTTCGAATAACTTGCAAACTCGTCACAACTTTCTTAAGTAATTATGTCACGTTGTTCGTTTGAATTTTGAAGAGCAACTGGATACAGTTTTTGATTGCTTTATAGCTTTAGTTATTCTTGCAAATCTTTTTAAAGTTTTCACGATCTCGTTCAAGAATCAATTTTCTTTTTAAAATAAAAAATAATATAATAATATAATATCACGGGACAATGTCACACAAATTGACCTAGTCCCAAACTAAGCTCTAGGCTTGTGCTATAGGTACTAGACAACGATAAACTTACTTAGATGTATAGAGAAATATATACTTAAATACATAGAAAACATCCAAGACTCAGGAACAAATACTCGTGCTCATCACACAAATATCTGCCCTTAACGGGATTTGAACCCAGGACCCCTAGCTTCGAAGGCAGGGTCACTCCCAACTAGGCTAGCGTGTCGTCATTTTACATTTTTGTTAGTTAATTTAAATATCTTTTTTTAATGCTAGTAAGCATTTATATTTAAAGCTGTATTGAATTAATAATAATTAAAGAAAATCCGTTACAAACATCCCCAAAATTATTAACCAATTTAGTAACCCAAACGTTTTTCTTCATTCTAGACAAGTTTAAAACCAACGTGAAAACTTAGGTAAGTAAATAATGAAGGAGTTAGCTAACTCGCTTCATGACCGACGGGATTCTGGGAGCTTATGAAAACGTTGTTATAGCGCAAAATAATTTGTTTACTTTATGTAGTACATTCTAGATAATGTAAATATGATGTTTTGCTTTAATTTGAGTACTAACTGTTGCCTGTGGGAGCAATGGAAAGTCGTTTATTGCTGTTTCCTAGGAAGCCGTCCCATTTTTAGGGTTTTTTTTTTTTTTTTTACTTTGCCTCCCCTACACGTATCCTGGGGATCTATTTTTTATTTCTCGTCTACCCCATAATGTGGGGTGTCGTTGGATAGGTCTATTAAAAATATTGTGGGTTTTTAAAAAAATAAATTTTAGGCGATTTTTTGTTAGAGTCAAGTGTCCCCCCTCCCCAACTACAGCCAAAACTACAAAAACTAAAAATCTGAAAAAATCTTAAATATAAGCACATATAACTAATTTAAAAGGAAAACTATCACGACTAAGTAGACATCATTGGTTCTAAAAATAAAAATAAAAATATATATTTAATATTTCAATTTTGTTGTGCTTCTTGCGACTTGCAGAATTTATACACATTGATTTTGACCAGGTTCGTTTCCCGGTTATGTATGAGAGTTAATAAAAAAGATTGAAGTAATTATTATTAAATCTAAAATCGACGTCATGGTTCCTAAGAACAGATCTCGCTATCACTCATACTTTCCGACTTCTCCATACTGACCCATTTGGATTGTACACCCGGTATACCAAATTTCATCTAAATCCCTGTTTAGCCGTGAAACCGTAACAGACAGACAGAGTTACTTCCACATTTGTTATAATATTAAAATAAAAAATATAATGTGAAATATGGGTTTTGATTATCTAGGTGATAGAACTAAATAAAATATTGGCATAAATTTTAACGTCCTTTGCGTACAAGTTGCTTATATGTTTGTTGATAAACAATCTATGGAAACTAAAACACAATATGCAATAAAAACGTAATATATCGATTTGTATTCCACTACGTCTACCTGGGTAGCGCCCCTATATCCGCAATCTAAAATAAAGTCACCTGCGCGAGATTTTTCCTCAAAATCCTATTTCCTGTCGGAAATCACACGCATGTCTGTACGTGATCTATCTCTACATGGGGATAAAGTACATAGCGTATCGTATACGTCACAGGAAGCCCCGTTTATTACCCATACGTGAAAAATCATGACATCAAGGTTTTGGGGAACCTATAAAATACTGCGATAAAATAAACAGTGTGGATATTTTAGAAAGCGTCAGTGTAGGTCATGGTAACTTTAACCTCTGTCGCGGTTCATTATTTTAGCACTTTTATTTTGTTTTTAACCTCCGATAGAAAAAGAGGTGTTGTAAATATAACATGTGTGTATGCGTGGTACTTTGTATCCATGTGTCTGCCAATGGCATCGTAGATCCCAAACAAAAAGACCGAAACGAACGTTTAAAAAAAAAGGAACTTGCTTGAAAAGATCGGTCGTTTTATCGGGTATTAATGATTGCCATTATACAGGGTAATTTTTGTTAATCAATAACATGTTGTGTTATTTTTACTCTAGCTTAAAAAAAATAGAGATATTACCGATTCAATGATTCCACTAACTTAACGATATTCATGGACCCTCTAATGCAGGGGTGCGAGGAGAGGGGAGTGTTGTTAAGTAAGTTAATAAATGAAATTTCAAATTTAGGATATCAGTAGGAGAGGGGCTTATTGTCTGATAAGCTGTACATGAAATTTCAAATTTCGAATATCAGTACAGTGTATCGCATATCTCGTACCTACAGCTTCACAACCCATGTCATCATTTCTAGTGTGACTTTCTGTCCACACGAGAAGGTAAAAGAGAAATAATTTGCAACAAAAAAATTTTTTTTTGAACTCGATTTATTGTCGTAATATATTAACGATACAAAATCATATGTGAAACTTTGTGCACTGATAAAAAATTACACTGTATTTCATAGTTCTTAAGTAAAAATATTGTATTGTTGTCACTGCAGCAAAATAATGTAGCGCAATTATGGATCATACACAGATTTAGGTTACCGTCTTTCCTGTGGACACACAGAAAGTTAACGTTTTTAAGGCCTAATTTTCAGGCTAAGCCCATACCCGCAAAAACGCCGTCAGGACTGCTTTAGACCCACCATATAAAAACATAACCTATATGCACACAAGCTCTTAACTATTGACCACAGGAGAGATAACTTTTGTTCTTAAGAGCGTGCATGACCCTTATACTCAAACGTGTTAATAAGTTCAATCTCATTTCACAATTATCAATCTTTGGTGAACTGAACTTGTTATTAAGTGCTTAAATTTCATCAATTTCTTATCTACTGATTATCTAATTATTAACAATACAATACAATACAATACAAATACTCTTTATTGAACACCAAAAAAAAATAAAAAAATAGAACACGGAACAGTACATTTAAATCATAGGTATACAACAGGCGGTCTTACCGCTAAATAGCGATCTCTTCCAGACAACCTTGTAAGAAAAATAACCGAGGACACAAATTCATGGTAGGCGGTGCAAACTAATTCGTTTAGAGCTCAAACTAAATAACCACAAGAAACAATTAAATTATTTCAATTTTGAAATTAAAACTATTTATATGTAGACTAAATATAAATACTTACCGTAAATAATTTAACATATTCATACTAAATACATATAATTATACATCCATATAATATATACATACATACATCCTCCAAAACAGCCAAACAATGACAACAGACGAAGCATGAGATAGAAGAAAGAAAAAAAGTAAAGGAAATAATAGAAAAACTACGGAAGTGATAGAAAATTATTATTAATTTATTTGCACTTGATTATCTATTTATTAGTTTGGTCAGCGTGTTTTTATAGGTATATTGTATTTTATAGCTAGCATAGTTCCGTGTTATTGTTCGAAATTAGTCTGCACCACCTACTGTGTAAATTGTTTTAACTTGACACCTCATCCCTTCTAAGGTTGTCTGGAAGAGATGGCTAATCAGCGATAAGACCGCCTATTGTTTACGTGGGTCTTCTAAATTGTGCAAATTTTTTGTAATGTTTTTGTTTGGTGGACAATAAAGTGTTTTGTATTGTATTGTATTGTACTGAACCAGCGAGCTCCTTCTTAGACTTCATCATCATTTACCATCAGGTGAGATAGAGCTATGCGAGGTAGCGGAGCGGCATACGAGGAAAAAATCCACCAATAGAATTCCTTGCCTCGCTCAGTACAGCTCTCTTATTGGTGGAAATTTTCTTCGCATACCGCTCCGCTAGCTCGCACAGCAGAGCTCTGGTGGAAACGCGGCAAGTCCGTTTTCAGAGAAAAGTTAATAGAAATGGGTCACTGTCAATAATTTCCGGATGAAATATTTTGGAAACATAAACAAGATTCTTAATATACTTCCAATTAGGTTTAATTGGGAAATCCCAAAAAAAATCTCCTATGTTTTTTTTTCGATAAAATAGACTAATGTAAGATACTAATTTCGTGGTTTTTGCATTTAAATAAGTATATTAATTTATTACATTGTTTAAAGAAAATTGAGCTATGACGTCATTACAAAATTCATGTGTTTGAGACATGCTTTAAACTATTAATTCGTTCGAGTAAAAATTGATTGATTTTTTGCCTGGCAGCACTGTGTGTTTTTTTCTGACCATGTCAAGTCATGTACCATCCACAGACTAGCCTACGGGTGGAGGGTCCAAAACGGCCTTATATTGATCTTTCAATTTTTTAAAGATCTTACATTGCCATGTTTATATACAGTTAAAAATTTACTTGATTTTAATAAGTGTTAAAATAAACAAAAATAAATAAGACAACAATCGATATACATTATTTGTATATTACTGCATTTCGGACTCATTATTATATGAAATGCTATGGTTGATCACAGAGTACATATAACTTACCAATCAAGATCGTGACGTCATAACGATAGAGGTCAAAATAATGTCAAACTAAAAATTAAAAATAACATACATACTATCACGCCTTTATTCCCAGAATGGGGTAGGCAGAGCTACAGAAATACCAACAACTACAAAAAGAGTTGGTGGTAATTCTGTAATCACATTTAATACTAATATTGTAAAATAATCTAATAACAGGGAATGGAACCTTTATTATCGAAATGGTTTTTGAATTACCATACATTATAAAATTATGGGATAACCCAATTGGCAAAATATTGAGAGCACCAAAACAGACAAATCAAGTCGGACTGCGAGCCTCTCGAAATGCGGATCTCGATTTTCATGAACCCGTGTTTCGCGTATTAATTAAAAATACTACGCAAATGGTAAAAAGCTACGTCACGAGATTGACGGAGGGGGGAGAAAGGAGGAGGGGGGTTTGATTAATTCGTTTAATTAAAAGGGAGAGATCGCCCAGCGTGTGTTAGCGTGTTTAGGTATAAATTATTTTTAAGGGAGGCTGCATGTGAAGTGTATTTATAGCAATGCTTATCTATTTTAAAAATCGTTTAGATTAATTTAAAACGTAAGGTTCTTTCTTAATTCGCTTTATTCTAGGGAATTATTTTTAACGAGTTCAGCGTGGAAAACCCTATGAATTATAATTAAGTCATATACAATTGAGTCTTGGGTGTTTTCTATGTATTTAAGTTTAAATTTCTCTATATAAGTAAGTTTATCGTTGTCCAGTACCCATAGTACAAGCCTACAGCTTAGTTTGGGAATAGGTCAATATGTGTGATATTGTCCTGTGATTTATTTACTTATTATTATTATTTTAATTACACTAAAAAATTTAACTATGTAATTTTTCACTTGTTACTGGTCATTATTTCGCTGACTTACCTTATTTATATCTTTTGTAAACGTGAACTGCTAAGGAAGAGGATTTTCAATATCTGCAGCTACCTAGTGGCGCAAGATATCATTAGACTGTCAAAAATACACACACATACTCGCTTATATGCATACATCGACAAATAAAAACTATCGTTGATATAGGTAGTAAAGAATTTACCCACATTTGATTTGTGTGCGAATAGAAAATTAAATTAAAAAAAATATATATATCAGGGGACAATCTCACACAAATTGCAAGTCCCAAACTAAGCTCTAGGCTTGTACTATGGGTACTAGAGAACGATAATCTTACTTATATAGAGAAATATATACCATATAGAAAACATCCAAGACTCAGGAACAAAAATATTCGCACTCATCACACAAATATCTGCCCTTACCGGGAATTGAACCCTGGACCGCTGCGCTGGCTTCGGAGGCAGGGTCACTCTCAACTAGGCCAACGTGTCGTCAAATTGTTGCCTACCTTTTTGTAAAATAAAGACATTGTTTCTACCGTTACCAAATTTCAAGTTGACACCGAATTCTCAGCATAATAGTTCTGTTTATAAAATTTTGTGTAACCCAGTAAGTGATCTCTGTCTTCTCATCGATGATATAAACCAGTGACAGGGATCGTGCTATAGCTTCCGTCTTTAATCGTTTCCGACTTCTTTGAAGTAGCCTTTGAATCCCGCATCAGTCAATCGGACAATTGATATAGGTCCCAAAGAACTAATAACTCCATAAGAATGCGTAGTACGTAAATATTGTATGATGTGTATTTAGGCTGAATGCGCCCGTTACTTGACGTTTCTTTTGCAATATCTTAGTTCAAAGGATCTTTTGTCAGCTTCTTTCTTTGAAAAACGGGTACGATTTTTATGTAAATGTGTTTAGATGTATTTTGGAATACCGGGTGTGGCCTGTAATAGGAGCAATCAATTGAAGGATCGTTTCTACTTTATAAACGTAGCAACATTTGTTCTACAACTTTATAAAAATATGTTATTTATTATTTGGGATTTTTCGAACAAACTAAATAGCATTTTCAATGTACTCCATCCAATAGTCTAGTTGACATCTACTGTCAGCCTACAAACTTCGTTGTTTTCGCAATGCATTGCTTGCTTGAAAAACCCAATTTTATGAATAATTAGCTAACAATAAGTTATTTTCAAAAGTTGTAGAATAAATGTTGTTACGTTTGTGGTGTGGAAACGATCCCTCAATTTATTGCTCCTATTACAGGCCACACCCGGTATGACGATGTATGTATTCTAAATGTTATTACCTACTGATTGTGAGACATAAGATAATACCTATTGTTTTTCTAGGGTCCTTAACTCAGGCATGTGACAGTCCCTTTTCAGGGCTAAATGTACTTTTATGTCTTTTAAATTTTCCGCTTTTTACAAACTTTTTTAGCTTGCACTGTTCAAGTTGCAAGTAAATTTTGAACCACTTCCCGTTAGTAAAATGGGCTAAAATTTAATCCACAAATGTATACGCAGTGACAGTGCAATATTATGTTATCTGAGAGCTGGTCTAATGATAGAGTTGGAAGGTGGAGACAGGATCTTCCCTATACTTATTAATAAGGTCCGACCGAGATCTCGGTCTCGGTCTCGGTCTCGGCAAATCTCGGCCAAAAATCGCGCCGAGATCTCGGTCTCGGTCTCGGCCCAAAACGGCCGAGATTCTCGGCCGCGGCCGAGACTCCGCGGCAATCGAAAAATCTGAACAGCTGTTCAGTCGAGCTGGACAGTTGTACGACGAAAGACGGCATAATTTGACAGGGCAGGAATGCTGAAAAATTGCTTTTTTTGTCGTACAATATTGCTCTTTTCAATTTTGAGTATTAAATATGTTAAAACCATAAAAAAACCTTATTTTTTTCATTATTAACGAGGTTTTTTTTGTAAAAAAAATCGCAATTATAGAAAAAATAACCAATTTTCCGTTTCTCGGTCTCGGTCTTGGTCTCGGCCGAGAATTTATTTTATTCTTGGTCTCGGTCTCGGTCTCGGCCGAGATTAAAAAAGCGGTCTCGGTCGGACCTTACTTATTAAGAAGATATTTTGTTTTCTAGAAGAACGCGTGTCATTGTGAGCGCTGTCCTTTCCTATATCAAAGCGCGGGGTGTTAGTCTGACACGGCCATGGTATTTCAAGGCTTATTTAATGTTTCTCGTAAAGATTGGAACATAAGTTTTTGCTTTGCGTATTAAATACACTGGCTTAGATGAGATTGATGCAAGCTGCTACGAATGGTAGCTCTGTCAAAGTGATAGGTACCTATCGAACCTAGGTAACCTAGGACCAAATTAATTAACTCATTCATAGATCGTTATCGCGGGAGTAAAAACAAATCTGTTATAGAACACATATAACAGTGTCTGCTTGGTAAAAAGGAATATTAACCTCTAAGAAGTTATTCATATCTTAAACGACGTTTTCTCTGGATAGACAGTTGGTCAAAGGAAATTTAATAATAAGCCAGCAATGTGTTCTTTTTTAAATGGTTTCATTTAGCTTCACCGCGTAGGTGTATTTGTTTGTTAGTGGCTGTTAGCTTCAAATCTTGCAATCAATTTAACATACACGTATTAAGACTCCGTGACCATGCAGAATTACGATACGAGTACCTTCGATCTTTAAATCCTGATGCTGTAGATGGTACTGGGCCTCTATTCAGGTGCGTTAAAACGATATCGTGTTTGACACGATTAAGAATCGTTTATGTCACAGTCGCCATTATTGTAAATGACATAAGAGTTATCAAAACGTTGACAATACGGAAACAGGTCAAAAACGATATCGTTATAACGCATTTGAATAGAGGCCCTGCTTAGCTTAATGACATTAATACTAGATGATTCATAAAAGTTTTTAAAACCCGTTTCTCACTTTTTTAATTGAGGATGATGATACTCAGTATTTAACATTCATACTCAGTATTTAATCTTTGTATTTTTTAAAGCACCTTTCCCATAGAGCCGCGCCAGTATGCGAATGTCGCTTCTGTTATTGCCTACTTACCATGATCTTTGAGTACTGTCAAATCTTATTTGCTCCCGCAATAACGATGTATGCCATCTTAACTAAGATCCCCGTTACAAGATACGTCAAAGTAAATGTCCACCCATACAAAACTTTCCTTTTTAACGCATTTTGAGACAAGCATTACATAATAGTTGAACCCAGTTTATTCATACGCCCGTATTCTCACCGGTTAGCGACCATTACAGCCTTATAGATCCACACTTTGTTTATAAAAAAAAATAGCGTGTGGTACTAAATTATTCGTGCACTATGTGGTATCAAACTATCTAATAGGGAACATGCGTAAGGTAAATGCAGCTATTAACGACCCTCCTAAGGCAATTTTTAAATTGATCATACTTATTAGGAATATTGGTAGCCGTCACAGTATTTTTATTATTTTTATATGGTAATATAGAATATTGGGTTTATATTACATACACATACATAACGTCACGCCTTTATTCCCAGAGTGGGGTAGGCAGAGCAACAGAATACCAACAACTCTAAACTTGTTGATAATTCTGTAACCGCATTTTGCATAGTCAGGCTAAGATGTTTACCGGTGTATTAGTGACAGGTTGCAAGCCCATCGCCTAACAGTACTTCAAGCCTTTATTCCCTAAGTCGCCTCTCACGACATCCACGGGAAGACATGGAGTGGCACTATTCCAACCCGGGAACCACACGGGTTTATATTTACCACGTTAAATGCTTCAAAATAAAGCATTTTCTTGTGAAAAATAATTAATAAAGTGGGTAAGTCGATTGTTTCTATTACCGACCCATAGTAACAGCTGTGAAGCTATTAGGGTGAATTGCAGAAAAAATGTACCTTTTAGTTTAATTGGTGTCCCGTGAAAACACGGTGGATTTAAAATTATATCATGAGAAGAAAAGACGATGTAATTATTTTTCTTAAAGTATGAGAATTCTTAAAATTCAGATAAAATTATTTTTATTTTTATTCTGTTTTATTTATATAGATTTAAATAAAAAACAATCCTGCGATACGCGAGTACTTCATATATTATGGTCATGTCCCAATTCCGAGTGTGTTTTTATCTAGGAAATTTGTTAAGATTTATATTAATTCTTATAAAGCATAACTGTAAACTATTCAGTCCCTTTTAGTTAATCTTTAAGTTCCGTACAAATCTATTCAATTTTATTGTAAATAGTTATGAAATTTTAATATTAATTTACCTGTCCCAACTTACTGGACTTTCGTTACTCAGCTTTAGTTACGGAGCATTTAATCCCAAAAAAAGTTTTAAATATCTTAGTAGAATTACTTTTTATCAATCTGGATACACCTTGACATCTATAAAACTATTGAACACAGCGACACCCATTTTGTTTTCAACGAAGTGGCACGCGGATTGCCAGTCTAGTGTATAAAATCTAAAAAATCTCATGGTGTAAAACGGCGATTTTCTCGGGTAAAAGTTTCATTTTCGTATACCACTTTATTCATTACCGTGTAGTTTTACTCTGCTTCTTAAGAATTTACAAAGTTCTAGAACAATGCATTACACGTTTGAAGGGAAATATATTTTTTAGGTTAAGATTTCTCATATTATCATTCTCAGTTTCGTTATTTTTCGTTATGTAACAAAACTGAGAAACTGTAAAGCCTATTTCATACAATAAAACTATATAGAAAATACTGGTGTGTAAGTTTGTTTCAGTCGAAAAGTCTGCCACGGTACAAACCATCCATACTAACATTATGAATGTGGTGTGTCTGTCTGTTACCTCTTCACGCTTTAACCGCTGAACCGATTTAGATGAAATTTGGTATGGAGATAGCTTGAGTCCCGGGAAAGGACATAGGCTACTTTTTATCCCGGAAAATTAGACAGATCCCGAGGGAGCAGCGATAAACGACTTCTACGCGGACGGAGTCGCGGGCAAAAGCTAGTACCGTAAAATGGGGCTATTTGGTACTAAGTAATCACAAGCTTTTAGTTGATATATTTCTTGTTATGGCTATGATAGAACTGTAAAACTCGGTGTCAGACTAATTTTTCAGTTCTGCCATTGCCATGACACAATTATAGCAACTAAAAGCTTAATAATTACTCGATTCCAAATAGCCCCGTGATTCCCAAATAGCCCCATTTTACGGTACATAATATGTGTTTGCATATACATATACACTAGGTCAATTTGTGTGAGATTGTCCTGTGATTATTATTATTATTATTATTATTATTATATGGACTGTAATGTTTTTTTGCCTTTGTCAATTCCCTAACCGATTTTTTTGGAGTTTTTGGTGTATTCTTTTTTGTAAAGATATGGCTGGCTGTAGCTATTGATTCAATAACACGACTAAAAAACACTATTGTTTACAGTAGAACATGGCTCCAATGACAAATGCTGAAAGGCAAAAGAAGTACAGAGAACGTTTAAAACAAAACCCTGCAAAATATGAGGAGTTACGATTAAAACATTTAGATAGAGTAAAAAAATCAAAAAGAAATGGAATAAAAAATCAATGGAATAAATAATGGAATAAATAATTCTGCGAATGAAACCACAAGATATCACTAGTATTCTTCCATGTGTCCGACGCTTTATTTTATCAGTTTCGTTACACCAATTATCAATTTCGTTTACTCTCAGGTTAGTTATGAAATTCAAAAGGTACATTTTTTCTGCAATTCACCCATTAACGTTTTTTTTGCAGCTATTAACGACTGTCAGAAAATGATACATCTGTAAATGGTGAAAAATACTTTTAATAAAAATACAAAAGATCCCTTATTGGACTACTTTCAGAAAAAAACACTATTATAAACCAATCGAATACCATCGCAGAATTAAATAATCTGTTTTTTGTTGAAATATCCCAAAAGTTTCAAATAACTCAGAAACCAATGAAAATTGCTGAACATACACGGGGGTGTTTTAGATTGGTCTAGATGAGGCATCTAGATTCTCAATTATATCGTAAATTTTTAGACCACCAATGTACACCAATATAAATAATATTACTTAACATGAAATACTTAAGTATAATAATTTGTGTAGGGTCGCTAATAGTTACCCATCGTTGCTATTACCGACCCATGTGGGTCGGTAATAGAATATGTAGGTATAATAGTAAAATGTTTTACCGACTCATAAAAAGTACATAATATTTATAATCAGTGGTTTCCTGACTGTAAAAGAGACCGTGATTGATTAAAGTAATACAACATTTAAATACGAAAACAACTTTTTATTAAATTATGGTTAGTTAATTATTGTCTCTAAAGTAAATCGAGTTATGAATAATGTAGTCATTGTCAATAAATTTACAACGCAAAAAAAGAAAACTACACAAATTATTGTATAACGCTAATTGATTTATACAAAGGCTGATTGTTTGTTATTAAAATGGTTTATACAAATACTTGGATAATTGTCAAATTTCAACAGAAAAGATATAAAAATGAAAGTCTACATGGCGGCCATTACCGACTCATGGGTCGTTAATGGCTGCAACTAGTAAAATTGAAGAAGCTATCACCGCCCTATTTTCAGTTAAAGTTTTATCATATAAAGTGATGTTTTATCAATAAAATGCATTACAAACTCGAGAATTTATAAGTAAATGAATAGATTTAATACTACATGATAATTGTAGGTATCGTTTATGTGCATTAAATGTTTTAAGCAGAAAAATTGGGTACTTACCTGCCGGAACAAGGGCCAGTACGACAAGACCTGCGTCCACGCCGGCCGCACAGAAACTGATGTATTTTATGTCCTTTTCGCACTGCCACGCAAACTAAAGTAAGTTTATTCGATGCTCAACAAACAAACGCGTGTATTTCTTCTATTACCTGTGGCTCAAACAGTTGCAGAAACGTTAAAATTTAGAATTACACTAATGGGTCGGTAATACCTGCAGATTTTCGATGGGTCGTTGATAGCTGCGTTTACCTTAATTGTTTTTCTAACGCTCTCTGGAAAGTGCTATAAAAGAGAGGAATAACTGTATACGCGAAATAATTGTCGAGTATTTTTTTCATAAGATATGAAGCTTTAAAAGTCATAGTTCAACGCTCTATACAAAATCGACGACAGGAATGACGTCACAGCTGTTGTTTCATGTTTAAAATATAGGGACCTTATAAAGAAATTAGTTTTTTCGTAAGTTACTATGTTTAAGCCAATATCGTTGCATTCAAATATTACGTAAATAAAAAAGGATGCCGAAAAAAACAATCTAAACATAAAAAGAAGTTTAGAAATTTTGATTGTGTTTTGATTCTATGTGTAATCATAACAAACAGGTCAAAACTTAGTTTTGCTTTTAGCAAATGCTTCTTTTTACATTTTCTCCAAAGTCATATCAACGAAACTCAATTTTATTCTCAGTTTCTGTTTTGTTACATATTTTTTGTACATACACTTTCACAAGTCAACTTAAACATTTTGTAATATGTTTTGTACATACACTTTTACAAGTCAACTTAAACTCGCTGGTTAACAACTACCTGCTGTTAAAAAGTGAGTTCTTCAGCAGCAGGGTTAAAATTTCATTGAAAGTTTAGCAAAACACAAATGAATTTAAACCTTAAAGGATTCACAAAAATATTGTACACAGTTGAAGACCTAATTGAGGTCAATGTTTAATCGACACAAATTATTTTTCCTTTGTGTAACGAAGGTTAATCATACGATCCGGAAAACTTCGGGGAGGGAAGATGGCCGATTGAAAAATGTCCGGCTTTTACTTTTGGTTTACTTATTCTGTTTACTGTTTTACTCTACTCACTTGACATTGGCGAAATCACTGCAAAATAACGCGATGGACCGCCATTAATATACGAAGAAGAAGACCCATTTTCACTGCACAAAAGAAAATTAATTGATTTCAATTAAACTTTGACATCAATTAGGGTACAATACAATACAATACAAATATTCTTTATTGAACACCACATACAAATACAGCATGAAAAGTAAAATACAAATAAAAAGTTACTAGGTTTTTTTTTATGTTAAGGAGAAGGCACACGAGCACTCAGGCCACCTGATGGTAAGTGGAATCTGAGACCCATAGACATTTGAATTCTCAAGACTATAATCCTAAGACCTCAAATGCGTTGCCAACCCTGAGGACTAAGAGGGAATGCGTCTATGCTAGTAATTTCACCGGTTGTCTTATCCCCACACCGGAACACAACAATGCGAACACTGTTGCTTGGCGGGTGGTAGCAATCCGGACGGACCCTGCACAAGGTCCTACTACCACTACGTACGTACAATATTTTTGCAATTCACATGATGGATAAGACATTATTGCCACAGGCGATTTTGCAATTCATATAAGGGATAAGAGAGTATTGCCATTTAAATTGAGATTGATTAAGACAACCGGTGAAATTACTAGCACAGAGGCATTCCATCTTAGTCCTCAAGGTTGGCAACGCATTTGAGATCTAAGGATAATAGTCTTGAGAATTCAAATGTCAATGGGTTTCAGATTCCACTTACCATCAGGTGGCCTGAGCGCTCGTGTGCCTTCTCCTTAACATAAAAAAAAGATCTTTCTCGTTTTACATATCATAGTCAAAAACTCACAGAGCCATGTCAAAATATATGCCACAATGTTGACATTCTGACCTCTTGAAATAGCAGCATTGCTACTTTGATGTCTTTACCATGTCCACTCGATGCTAAATTCCTGGGCGCTACAAGCCGACATTCTCGACATTCAATTCAGTAGTGCCGTCTCTCCCAGTTAATTTGGCCTCGGCTGCAGAGTGAGCGTAAAGGAATTTCGTGTTTCAGACTAGTACTGGACGCAATAACGTTAACATACCGCAGTTGGTATTCGCATGGGGACGCGCATACTTGTGACGTGCGCTTAACCATCTAAAGGAACGCGTCAGCTTGAAATATGCACGGGAAAGGACGCTTTAAAATCTAGGATATTTGCAGTATGTGTTTGGAATATTCGCCCGTGGTTGCCGGGTTAGAATAGTGCCACTCTATGTCTTCCCGTGGATGTCGTAAGAACCGAATAAGGGAATGAGAGCTTCTAGTACTGTTAGGCGATGGGCTTGCAACCTGTCACTAATACACTGGTAAACATCTTAGCCTGTTTGTGCAAAATGTGGTCACAGAATTGCCAACAACTCTTGTTGCAGTTGTTGGTATTTCTGCAGCTCTGCCTACCCCACTCTGGGAATGAAGGCGTGATAATATGTATGTATGTATGTTTGAAATATTTTGATGTTCAAAAGGTGTTTTGTTTTTAGAACGTAAAAACCGGGCAAGAGCATGTAGGACCATGCTCAGTGTAGGGTTCCGAAGCCGTTAAGTACTAAAAACATAAGAACTAATATCTAATTAGTCGTGATACTTTTCCTTTTAAATTCGTTATATAATGCGATTTCATTGAAAATGAGCGCCTTAAAGCTTAATATTTCATAAACGGATCATTTAATCGAAAATATTGCGGTTTTGTGAATGTTTTCACAAACCTTATTTTTTTTCCAGAATTTATTTCACTCCTTTGTTGGCGTGACTAATATTCATGCCAACAATTTTCTAGTACTAAGAGTCTCTGAGCTACCTTAGTATACATAAATAAATATCAGGGGACAATCTCACACAAATTGGCCTAGTCCCAAACTAAGCTCTAGGCTTGTACTATGGGTACTAGACAACGATAAACATACTTATATAGAGAAGTAAATACTAAAATACATAGACAACATCCAAGACTCAGGAACAAATAACCCTTACCGGGATTTGAACCCAGGACCGCTGGCTTCGAAGGCAGGGTCACTCCCAACTAGGCCAACGTTTCGTCAAGTCCTATAACGAAAGATAAACACGTAATAAGCAAAAAAAGTTTCTATTTCAGTTGCAATTGGGACTGATTTCGTACATACTCTTACTCTATGCATGAGTCAAAAAGTTTTGTTATAAAATGCGTTTTTTGGCGCTGACTAGGCTAGGTAAAAAATAGGCAATTATCCAAATATTAGTCAATAAATAGTATAATTACTTTTGTCAAGGCCAAATTTCATTACGAATAATTTGGTATAGCTTAAATGATCATATTGCGTAATGCTGTATAGAAAACAGCATGTCTACCTACATATATACATAATAACATCAAGCCTTCACTCCCAGACTGGGGTAGGCAGAGCTTCAGAAATATCAAAAACACTAAAAATACTGATAGCTAATTCTGTAACCACATTTTGCACAATGAGGCCAAGAAGTTTACCAGTGTATAAGTGACATGTTGCAAGCCCATCGCCTAACAGTACTACAACATCCACGGGAAGACAGGGAGTGGCACTATTCTAACCCGGCAACTACATGGGGGTAACATACCTACCTAATTACAATAAAAAAACAGCGAGCGAGCGAAGGTAAGGTAAGGTAAGGTAAGGTTAGTAAGGTCAGGGCAAAAGCGACTCGGATAGGTTAGATACGAAGGCTAAGGCAGGTTCTGACAAGTAATTGTAAGCGAAACTATACCTACTCTGCCATAACAGTTTATGTCTAAAGGCATAAACTGTCTATGGTATAGACAATATTATGCTTAAGAGGATTGTGAAGCGACGCATAAATCGCGTAGCTGTCAAAAATAATCCATACAAAAGGTCCGGGCGATAACGTTTCTCACCCCCTAAATCTACTCCGATTTATTTTTGAATATGTTGTAGGAAAACTAGGTCTGTACGTTTCCGTTGTTGTATTTTCATTTTATTTTCATTCCGTAAAATATTTTCTTGGTAAGGAAAACGTACTTACATAGGTTTACATAATATCTCAAATTCAAAAACCGTAAAAATCAGACAACGTTTAAGGGGAGAAAAACGTTATCGCATTTTGTATGGAAACTTTTTGCTTCACAGTCCTCTTAATGTAACAATGCGATACAGAATTATTACAAAAAATGGGTAAGGGGAGACCTCCTCCGAAATGGCAACCGGTGGAAAAAAGCGGTAAACCAAAAAAATAAGAAGATATCGAGACGATTAAAACAAATTTAATCAAGGCTGGCAAGGATTGGAAAAATATAGAGATGAGTGGAGCAATGGAGGGGAGGCCTTCGCCGGTCAGAAACAGTCAAAATCGTTTTGATAATCTCTTATACCTTATTAAATAGGTACTATTTTAATTCTGTTTTGTGAATATAATGAGGTAGAATCTCGAACACTCCGTTAATTAAGCGTTACAAAATATGTAAGTAGCAGCATCTTACATTAAGGAAGGAAATCCATTAAATTATTATAATAAGTATCCTATTTCTAGCTAAGTACGTTACAGAGCGCCGTCTGGTTACTTAAACTTAATAATTAATTAAAAGCTTCCTTCATTAACATTCTAAAAGCTTAATAAAAAGCTCAGAAAAAACGAGGTCGGTGAAATTTAGTTTTCACCTCGCTCGGCGGATCGCGAGTGTAACTAAAATCAGCGCTACACGGAATGCGCTGTGCACTGGCGGACAAAAAAGTCACAAAGTTAACTTTTGATGAATATGAAAGCAGGAAGTTGGAAAAAATAATGAGTTATTTAAAGTTTGCGCAGAAAATGGGCGAATGAGGAATAGAATTTTGAGATAAAAACGATGGAAGCAATATTTACGAAGAAAAATAGCAAATATTTTATAAATAATACATACATAACATCAGAGATGCACTGACCATGAAAGAGATAAGGAGAAGATGATTATGATAAAATAATATTAACTTAAAAAGGGAATAAGAGCTTGTAGTACTGTTAGGCAATGGGCTTGCAACCTGTCACTAATACACTAGTAAACTTCTTGGCCTGATTGTGCAAAATGTGGTCACAGAATTATCAACAAGTCTTTTTAGAGTTGTTGGTATTTCTGTAGCTCTGCCTACCCCACTCTGGGAATGAAAGCGTGATGTTATGTTATGTAATATTCACTTAAGGAATATCATACAAACTTTATGTGTATTAAGGTAAGGATTTTATGAATGATAAATCATTTGCAGGAATTTAGTAATCATCAAGGTCAAAAATAAAGTAAACCCTAATTTTCCCTAGTACATTTTATTAATGCTGTCTGTATTATTTTCGGTGTCCTCTAGTGTAACTTTATTTGGTATGAGCACTTATGAACATTGTAGAAGCAGGAACCCTAGGATTGAAAATAGCAGACCGACTACTTTCTGTCAAGGCACAAAAAATTGTATAATGTAAGAATGTGCTTTTTAGGGTGCCGTAGTCAAACTAGGAACCCTTATAGTTTCGCCATGTCCGTCCATCCGTCTGTCTGTCCACAGCTTAGCTCACAGACTCTTATTACTGCTGTAATTTGGCATGAATATACATATTTTAAAACATATTTTTTAGGGTACCTCCCCTACACGTACTCGTAACGTGGGGATTTAAGAGTGTCGAAATGTACGTTTTTTGCAGCATAAACCTTTTCGTTTCTGTTTTTTTCCTTAACTTAGAAGTTTGGTTTTTTACATCTTTAAGGGTCTGTAGACCTGAATGTATGGTTTTAATTTCAACTCGATACCTACACGCGTTGCCGAGATAAAGCGTCTTGACAGATGGACGGACGGACTGACGGCAAACAAAGTTGATCCTATAAGGATTCTGTCTTTCCCTTTTGAGGTACGGAACTCTAAAAACTATTTGTGTTCAAAAGTTGTTCCTTATTACGTTACCGATTTGTTAAATATTTTTCGGTAACATATTGGACATTATTTATTATTATTTTAAAGTCATTTTTGTTTTTATCATTTTAATAAAATTATTTTGTTTCAATATCATACAGATAGTGGTGCATTATTTAGATTTGATATTTGTTTAAACACACATAATGAGGTTAAATAAATTCAAGCGGTTTTTTTTGCTTAGATAACAGAAGTACTACAGCATTTTATACATAAATGTTACTTTATCAATCTATGTACATGCAAAAAAAAGTTTCTTGCGGCGCTTGTTTTAAAAAAAAACCTTTCGAAGCACTGGTAGACTCAGATACATAAACGTGCGGTGTTTTTGTAGACAATGACCAAAAGTAAGAACTTTTCTATTCTATGGTCCAAAAGTGGCTATGGAGTATTTGTTCACGAGCCATGTCGCGTAAAAAAATCATAATAATATTAAGTGACGCCGCTGTCATCGCGTCTGCGGCCATACCTCCCGAACTGCAGCTCATACAAACTAAGTAAATAATTTCCGTGCAGATTCCTCATTCGAGGATTTTTCAAACGAGCTTTTGCGTAAGCAAATTCATACTTTTGTGATCAATAAATGTTTTGTTTGTTTTGTTTTGTTTGCGTAGTTAACGCTTTGCCTACATACGCGTCCGAAACTGAGGCAGGCATTTTTCCGAACGATACCTCTTATTGCGAAATTACAAATAAATTGAAAAAGTTTGAATATTATTAACTTAATATTTTTAAATATCCCGCGTGGTTACCGGGTTAGAAAAGTGTCAATTTATGTCTTGCCGTGGATGTCGTGAGAGGCGACATAAGGAAAACGGACACGTAGTACTATTAGGCGATGGACTTGCAACCTTTCACTAATACACTGGTAAATCTTAGCCTGATTGTACAAAATGTGGTTACAGAATTATCAACAAGTCTTTTTAGAGTTGTTGGCAATTTTGTAAGTCTGCCTACCCTATTCTGAGAATGAAGGCGTGATGTTATGTATGTATGTTTAAAATATGGAAGAGATCCCATTTAGGGATAAGTTCGCCTTTGTACATTAATTCAGTGTTATAATTGTAATATTTATATTTTTGTGCAATAAAGAGTTTACATACATACAAGTTGGAATAAAATGGTTTTTTTTTAAATAAAACACTAAGAAAAGTTTTCAACCTAAAATACTTAATTTAAGTATTTTAGTTTTCAACCTAAAACAACCTAAAATACTTAATTTAAGTATTTTAGGTTGAAAACTTTTCTTAGTGTTTTATTTAAAAAAAAACCATTTTATTCCAACTTGTATGTATGTAAACTCTTTATTGCACAAAAATATAAATATTACAATTATAACACTGAATTAATGTACAAAGGCGAACTTATCCCTAAATGGGATCTCTTCCAGCTAACCCTGACGCAAATGAGTAAGGACAATGCATGGGGTTGGACACATACAAGTTTGCACAAAAAGTAAAAAGAAATGATAATACTTATAAATAAATAAATAAATTTTAAACAATTTAGCAAGTACACAAACTAATATAAACGTACATGTATAATACACACATATATACATATATACATACATATACATATATACCTACATAAATATGTAAATAACAACTCTAGTCATTATAGGAACCTGACTTCACGACTCATTCAGCCACAAAGTTTTTAAATTCCTCTTTAGAGAGACTACAGAAGGGGACTGCCTTAAGGACAACGGAAGTTCATTCCACAGTTGGACACCACGACTTGACTTTGACTGGACTTGTTATCTATAAACCAAACAGATTATCTGACCGACAGGTGAATGGCGCTTATAAATGTATAGTGAATGATAAATGCGATGTTTATTTTTTACGCACGTTGTTTACAACCGCTGACTCAATGCAAGTAACAAAACATGAAAAATTAAATTTTTGTTTCAATGGAGAAAGATCCCAATCCAATCCCAGTTCCAATTCAATCCAAAAACTTATTAAAATTCATATTTGTCCTCTTTTAACTAGTTATGAACTTTTTTTCTATAAAATTTGCTTTTTTTTCGTTACTTCCTGGATTTATAACCAACAAAAACTAATTATGAATCAACTCCCCAATCGGCTCAAGCGCCGCGTCATTAACCTATAAAATCATCGCAGATAAAAGGGTCCCAGCAATAACAAAGGCCGAAATCCATTTAAACCCGTCAAATAGAGCATAAACATTTGGATGGAAAGGATAAATGGACGGCTAATCTTTATTTAGCCAGTCCGTCATTGTGGAGATATTAAAAAACCCTATAAGAGCGAGTCGGATTATAGCACTGAGGGTTTCGCACCTACGTCTTCCTTGTACAAAATATTAAAAATCTTATTTAAAGTCCGGCTGCAACTTGAAGGCATATGCTTAAAAAGCAACCTACAGATATAATTCAATTAAACAGAAACCGTTACCTGCTGTTGTACGTTACTTTTTGATTATTTTTACCAATGACAATACAAGAAGGTAACGTATGTCTTGTGACATATTTTTTTGCGTTAGAAATGTACGTGTTTAATTGTTTCTTGTAGTTATCTAGTTTGAGTTCTAAACGAATTAGTTTACACCGCCTGCCATGAATTTGTGTCCTCAGTTATTTCTCTTACAAGGTTGTCTGGAAGAGATCGCTATTTAGCGGTAAGACCGCCTGTTGTATACCTATGATTTAAATGAACTGTTCCGTGTTCTGTTTTAATTTTAAATTTTTCGTGTTCAATAAAGAGTATTTGTATTGTATTGTATTGTACGTACCTAGTTACATTATTGTTGTATGTTATATTATTGTATGACAAATAAATGTTATTTATTCGTTTAATATCAATAGGGAAACATCTTAAAAGATGTAAAATAAAGAAGCTCCTTACCGTAGCAGGTCCTCGAAATACTCAATATTTTAAAATTTGCAACTAAAGCATCCAGTAATTTTTAGGCAAAAAGGCATTGACGGGTTTCGTTTTACAGTATTTGGTACGGAATCATAAAATTGGGAATTTCGTATGAGTTTGCAGCTGGTAAACAACCAGACAAAACTCCATGAGATTAATAAAAGTATTCGGCTTTAATTAAATCTTTTAATTATGTGTATACAAATATTTCATACTACAGGATGTAATAATAACGCTTTAAAAAAAACCCTATCTCAATGCAAGAGGAAACACTTAGGGCCGCATTAATAAACTGATCACGACTATAATGCTCATCTCAGGATGCGTCAAAAATGACACTGTTCCATGGATTGACGTTTACTTTGACATATCTTGTGACGGCCACCTCAATCAAGTTGAGTTTATTGATGTTCCAAAATGTGACGACACGCTAGCCTAGTTGGTAGTGACCCTGCCTTCGAAGCTGTCCTGGGTTCAAAATTTGTGTGATGAGCACGAGTATTTATTTCTGAGTCTTGGATGTTTTCTATGTATTTAAGAATATATTTATCTATACAACGTGTTACAAAATAATCCGTAAAAAAGAAATTACGAAAGTAGTGTCAACCCTAGTATACTGTATACCTAAGATACTGAACTGGCGTTATTTAATAAGGGTTGACACTACTTTTGTAATTTCTTTTTTACGGATTATTTTGTAACACGTTGTATAAGTAAGTTTATCTTTGTCTAGTACAAGCCTACCCATAGTACAAGCCTAGAGCTTAGTAAAGTTTGGGACTAAGTCAATTTGTGCGACATTGCCCTGTGATATTTATTTTATTTATTATTATTAAAATCATACTATAAAAACAGTTAGTTGATTGTACTTAAATAGAACATTATAAATCCGTCAGTTTCATTGTAGTAGAGCCATTATAAACCCTTTTGTCTCCGAGAGCTTTTGAGCTAAAAGAAAGCTGGTGTCTCCAGCTAGCTAGCTTTTAAGCTCGAATGGATTACGCTGCAAATGAGCTGTCGGTTAAATGAGCAATTATTGTTTAAAGTCGTTTTCTGTTTTTACTTGTAGCATAAATTTATTCGTCTAGTTGATATGCTTTTAAAAGAACCAAAAGCCATTATTAAATCAAAAAACACATTTTCAAATACTACGGTATAAATGCTACAAAATCACATTTACATTTTATTGTAGTAAAATAAATTAAAAAAACGTATTTCATTGTTTCTTTTTTGCCGTGGTCTGAACATACTTTAAAAAAGTATACATTTGTCAAAATGTTAGCTTTAAAAACGACTTTCTACGAAGTAAAAATGTCATGAAACTCTAAAATCGGCCCTTTGAATTGACATACGCGTCTCAGCAAAAAGCGACCTTTTTGATTTATGAAGTGCAAACGTATTTCACCCTCTTGAGGTACAGACTACTTGTTTACAAGAGCCATATTACTACTACACTTATCAAATAAAAGACCCATAAACGACTGCAGTGGTCTAATTAGAACCACTTGATGGCTATCCCTAAAAGAAGTTCAAGTGTTTAATTTAAATCTTTATTACTGTCAATAAAACATAGATTCTAGGCTTCTAGTATTGTTAGGCGATGGGCTTGCAACCTGTCACTAATACACTAGTAAACATCTCAGCCTACTTGTGCAAAATGTGGTTACAGAATTATTAACATATCTTTTTAGAGTTGTTGGTATTTCTGTAGCTCTGCCTACCCCACTCTGGGAATGAAGGCGTGATGTTATGTATGTATGTATGTAAAACATAGATGTCATTTTAACAACCACATTGCTTTGGTTACTGTAACCTTGGACTGTCAAGTACATACATAAATAAATATCAAGGAAAAGGCTTAGTCCCTACTTAAAATCCAGGCTTGTAATAGGGGTGTGCCGGTCGTCACGTTTCATAATGATATCATCAAAGCACGTTTTTATAAATCTAGTTTTAGATTAATAATTATCATACCTGGGATAACTTGGGGCAAGTTTTAGGGATTTGATATCGATAAAAAAGATGTCGATGTAATTAAATACTGTTTCTGACACCATGAACAAAAGTAAACATTCTTATAAAAGATGAGGAAATTTCAATAACCAACATGAATGAGAAATTGGCTTTGAGTCATCACTACGAGTACATATAGTATAAAACAAAGTCGCTTTCTCTGTCCCTATGTCCCTTTGTATGCTTAAAACTTTAAAACTACGCAACGGATTTTGATACGGTTTTTTTTAATAGATAAATTCAAGAGGAAGGTTTATATGTATAATAGTTTAACCCGGAGCGAAGCGAGGGCGGGTAGCTAGTTATAAATATTTTAAGAATGCCCTGTTAACCACCGCAGCAATAGCAGCTCAAAGTGGATATTTTAATCTCGACGGCAATCATTAATACTGACTAATGTGGAAAAAAATATTGATTGTATATTGTGAAAATTTATAAAAATAACCATATAAATACACGCTTTAATTTGTTTTTTTTTTTGTTTCAAAATCAGGAGAAAATAAGTAGTACTTATTTATGTCGAATAACATTTCGATTTTGGCAGTAGCATCGATATATTTTCTAAAATAAATATTTTGCAACATCACTTTCGTATAGCCCCGAGATATCCCAGGTATGATAATTATCTATACCCTCCTAAGGCCTAACGAAAAATTCTGCATGTAGTCACTACGGCCCGTAGTCCTACCAGTAGTACATACCCATTCAGACCCAAGTAATTAAAAAACTTTTTTCTAAAGTTATTGTGCTTGTGTAATCATAGCGTCTTACCAGTAGGATTTCTAGTAAGTCCTACTGGTAGGACCGTGGTACGCTATGACTACACAACTGTCGAAGGAGCTGGGTCCGAATGTCAAAGTTAGTAAGTACTATGGGTAGGACTTTGGGCTTTAGGTGTGTGTTGATCTGCATATTAGTTAAGTTGATCTTGTATATATACCTACGTCTTGTTGTGATTAAATTAGATTTTAACTGACTGACAAGTGGTTAACTCTCTCGCTCCCCTCTCACCATGAACCCCCCTCGGTAAAGGGGTTCTAAACCACTTGTAAGAAGGATCCAAAAGATCTTAAAAGGTTGAAGTATCTTTGAGAGCACCCTGGGTAATAATGTTTATTAATTTATGTACACAGTACATGTTTCTTAATCCGCCTAAGATTCCTTTTGATGTAAACTTCACACAGGTCATATTACACGTCACGATCAATCTACTGTGAGTCGGGTACCTTCCCTACTTACGTACAAACATACAGGGTGTCCCACGCCTCCCAGACGAAACCACTTTGAAAAATAAAATTAAAGTAAGGAAATTTCATTTAATAAAGACCTAATTTTAATTTCTGAAGTTTTACAATCAACAGGTTTTGGGAAACATGTAATATCAGGTAAAACTAATATAATAAAATCAATATATATCAATAGTCATCTCAGTATTGGCTCCCTTATTTTTCGTACCGCGTTTTTCAAGTTATTATTATTATTATATTGCCGTGTGGTTGCTGGGTTAGAAAAGTGCCACTCCATGTCTTCCCGTGGATGCCGTAAGAGGCACTAATGTAGTTTATGTAAATTTAAGTATGTATATTGATCTATAAATATATATTTCTGTGTCTAGCATATTTATGTAAGTATTTGAATGTAGTTAATTTTATGTTTATAGTTAGGACTTATTTGTATGATCTGATCCTAAAGAAATTTGTAAACTTGCCTACTCGATGCACAACCTTTCACTTTTCTCAATCCCTCAAGGGTTAGCTGGAAGAGATCCCTAAAAGGGATAATTTCGCCTTTGTACATTATTTTCTGGTATCTTCATTGTATTTTTTCTGTTTTATTTTGTACAATAAAGTGTTTACATACATACATAAGGTTTTCTAATGCTGTTAGGCGATGGGCTTACAATCTATCACTAATACACTGGTTAACATCTTAGGCTACTTGTGCAAAATGTGGTTACAGAATTATCAACAAGTCTTTTTAGAGTTGTTGGTATTTCTGTAGATCTGCCTACCCCACTCTGGGGATGAAGGCGTTATGTTATGTATGTATGTGTATGTAATAAAATTATCCGAAAAAGTATTTTTTTATTTCTTGATAAAAAAATACTTTTTCGATACTTCTATTTGATAATCCGAATTATTTTAAAATAGAAAGATATTGGCATAAGTTAGGTGTAATCTATTGAACAAATAAAACTAGTGTAATTAAAACATCCTGTTTGTTCCAATATGATGCCGATCGACGTGTCTATCGTAAGAATCTTTTTGCATAAAAATAAGTATTGCGGATCATAAAAACACTATGACATTTTACATTTACTTTGAAATCTTGTTTGGGAAAATTAATAATGACTTTCATTATGCATGCCATTTTACAGTAACGACATTAAGTAAATTGTAATACATAGTCGATTTGTGAGACATCCTGTATTTACGGTATTATGTTCCCTATACTCCACAGAGAGAATCTTGAAATTAACTTGATTTGGAGAGGATTGGATGTGTCTTTGGTATTCACGTCTATTGAATTCCACTGAATATAGACGGTGAAAAGAAAATGTTCAATCTACTTATGTAAGTACTTCGGATCGGTGGCGTGGTGTGTCTCGAAATACAAGAAATTCATTTGATATGCGTATTTTTTTTTACAGTCATGCACTTTTTACTATAACTTGTTATTTTTTATAATTTTAGAAAAGAAAAAATATGTGAGCTAAGTGGATCTTTGTTTTATTATATAAATAAATGTAAAAACAAACAAAACGAATGTCACTGAAAATTTACCTTTTTCCATAATCGCTGAACCCGTATCCTCTAATTCACTGAATCGTCTCAAAATCAAGCAGTGTAGGTATTCTCTTAAAATATTTCTTCGCTCATGTTGCCGGCAAGTTTAACTAGACCGGTTCGAGCGAATAAACTACATGTTCTCTCGTGTCTAGGACTTTATTATTAGGTTTTGTGTCAGGCCTTTGCCGAAGCGGCATACAAAATTTCTATGCCCCTTTGACGGTCTTTGATAGCGGTACTTTATTTAAAGTTTACTGTAAAGGCCGGTTGCATCCAGGAATTTCAAATGCTTTGGGCAGTAAAATGTGTCTCTGTTAGATGCAGCTCTATAGAGGCTGTCTTTTGCATGAGTGAGCTCTAGTTTTCTCACTAATACATCATCGCTAACATTATCTCTCATCCTGTATATCATAACATGACCGGCGTATGTATATAATATAACCTTGGTGAGCTGTACAGTATAAACAGTAGTTTGTTTGTTTGTTTGTGTGTTTGTTTTAGTGGTGGTACGACCCTGTGCATGATCCGTCCAGATCGCTACCACCATCTTATCTATTAACCACCCGCCAAGCAGCAGTGTTCGCATTGTTGTGTTCCGGTGTGGGATAAGATAACCGGTGAAATTACTTGCATAGAGGCATTCCATTTCAGTCTTCAGGGTTGGCAACGCATTTGAAATCTTAGGATTATAGTCTTGAGAATTCAAATGTCTATGGGTCTCAGATTCCACTTACCATCAGGTGGCCTGAGTGCTCGTGTGCCTTCTTAACATATAAAAAAAAAGCTACCTTGCGCGGCTTTCACGTGTGCGTGTCTCGTACGTACGAGCAAGCAAGGTTTAAGGCTCAGTTTCATTGGTTGTTAGCCCGCATGCTAGAAGCAATACATTGACGAGTTGGTATTCACGTTATTGGGTCGGGAGCTATTGCAACGACGCAATGCACGCTACAAGCATGCGGGATAAATAACAATGAAACTGGGCCTTTAGTCGGGGCCGCGCCGTTGCGTCCGCGTATTTCGTATAGAGCGAAGTGCATCGTCGCAACTCTAGCGCTCGAGCGGCAATAGGTAACAGAAACTCTTAACCTCGTAAGACCCGGTGTGCTATAGAAAGTACATAATCCAGGCAATTCAATTTAAACCTTATTTCAAGTCGCATAAAGTTCATTTTTATTTGTTTCAAAATTGAAAATGTAATTTAAGTGCAAAGGTAATTGAACTTTATTTCCTTGCTGGTAGATTCAAATTCCTACTCACAAAAATCTACCGGATTGTAGTATAGTGGGCCTCAAGAGGTTAAAGGCGAACTACTTCTCTATTAATACTATGGCTGCGACAGAGTTTACCCTCATAAGCCCATCCATACTACAAACACGAAGGTTATTGTAAATAGGAATTTATACCTAGCTGCAAGGAAATAAAGCTCAAATACGTTTTCTTTATAATGCCAATTTCAGTTTTTAAACAAAGAAAAATGGTCTTTATTTCCATTATCATAGAAATAATAATTTTATTTCTGCTGACGCCTTACTGTTTTCAGATTATCTCAAGCTGTGTTACGTAGATTACGTTACGTTAGACATGTGACCACCAATAAATAATCTGTAAATAATAAGATGCAAAAGTGTCAATCTATCCCTTACACATGTATAAATGTAAAAAAGTTATCCTAGAATGGTTAAATACTCTAAACTACTGAAATATTATTATGCTAAAATTGTAAAACAATTAGTAAAATATAACAAATAACACACACACACACACACACACACGAAAAAGCACATAGCGAAAGTCGAATTTCCGTATGGTAATTGGTGGTTCTTGTAACCTTATGCTTGATGCTGAAAGAGCGGGATCTTCTGTCACAAGTATTGCCACACTTACTAGAAGGTCGCAACCCTTTCCTTATTGGAAACACATTGATTGTGACCAATAAACGATTATTTCATTTTCAATTAGCTGTCTATGAAATGAATATTCTGCAAAGTGATACGTTCTACGAAACGAGTGTCGGTGAAACAATGTACAACCATTTCAAACGCACGAGTCAAGTTCATAAGTTCACCGTCGAAGTGATATTGCAGAATAACAGGAGGAATATCAATTCCGCGCGATGGGGCGGAAAACGCACTCGACGTGACAGTATTTTTGTTTACTCCCACTGTTTACGCAGACGTGGCGTTTTACTGACAGCTGTAGGCTTAAAGGCATGCCGTGTTATTAAACGTTTCGTTGACGAGTTTGTCGGGGAGTTATTGACTTTTATTGTCCCGTTAATACGTCTTTGTGTTTAGTCATCATTTATTTAGCAACACTTAACTGAATAGTCTCAATGCTAAATAGCATATTCGCAAAACATGATATTCTCAAAACATCATTATTAACAAGACATCAATTAGACAGTGTCGACGGAGCTCCGCTACTGCGGAGCTCCTGTTTCTGGGTGGTTCCTGCTGTAAAACTAACATAACCCAAACCTACCTTCGATTCTATAACCTAATTCCACTATTTGCAAATATCATGTTTTGCGAATATCATGTTTTGCTAATATCATGTTTTGCGAATATGATATTCTGTGAAGTGTGGGTCATAACATTCCTATCATTCTTTCATTCCTTTCACTCTTTCTCTTTCATATCTCTCGCTGAACTGAGCACACGTAACTCTGTACTAAATAATTAAAATAAAGTGTTTTAAAATAAACACTGATTTTATTTATATTTGACGTGAACAATCCTGTTGCCTGCTTTTTACGACTTCTCTATCATTCGATCAGCTTTTATGTAATACTTAACTCTTAAGGGAGCATACCATTTAATAAAAAAAAAAAAAAAAAAAAAAAAACTTGTACACGACTTTACCTAACTCACACTTGAACACACGCGCGCAATAGCTCTTTAAGATACAGGTGAGCCGAGTTTGGGATCCCCCGAACATTAACTATGTAATCTTTTGAATAATTCTTATGTTTATTCTTACAATGATATTGCATTGTCATCGCATTTGTATCTGCATCCCTTTTTTTCCCATTTCAATAACGGGAACTTGTTTAAAATTTACTTGTCCAAATTAAACAATATATCAACAAATGAGGTCAATAAATAAATATGTTTTACCAGCAAAGGAAACCCCTTTGCTTTAGGTAAAAGTGTTGTCATTTGTAAAAGTATTTTATAAGGTAAGTGGCCATTCGTCAAAGTGTTCTATTATGAAACAAGTAGATCTATTCAAAATAAACATACTTTGAAATGCAATGTAATGCTCTCAAGTGCATTGGAGCCGAGATATTTCAATTTTGATTTTAGTGCCAAAAATTAAATAGTTCACGGTCATTAAATTGTTTATATTTAACCATTATAAGAAAATCAAACATGCCCATTATAATTTACAGCAAGAGCAGTTAATTCAATCAATTGTATTATTGACTTTTGAGCAACCCCATGTACAATTTCAATTATAATCACACTGTATGTAGCTAACGTAACTTAAAACTAAGTAGAACTCAAATAAATTTACCAAACTACAATGTTCGTTAACTCAGCGGGCCGTGTCGCTAATAGCGGAACATAATCTTTCCGCAGGCTATCGAGCTAAACGGAGACGATTTGCCGTGGCCGCATTAATTTTCATGAGCTTGTGTAGCGGTAGCAAATAAAATACTACTAAGTAATGCTAGACTAAGTAGTTTGTTTTTGTTTTATTTTACGTCAATTTAATTTTTATGGTTTATAATATAAAATACAATCTACTTAGTTTTTGAATTGTTTGCAAAATGCATTCTTGAAAAGGTTCATTTTTTGCAATAAAAAAGGTTTTAAAGTTTTAAACAACGTGGTTGACGTATGTATTTGACCAGTATTTTTAATTAAATATCCATTCACCTTTAGAGTTATTACTTCAAATAGTGGTCTTCTACTTTTTTTTATTTATGTTAATGTTAAAGGTAGGTCCAAACTTGGGATATAGTTTGATGGGTTATAAGCAGCAGTCTTTATTTTCTTTCTCTACTCAACGGTCTGTTTAACGCCTCCATAAAATTCAATTCTGAATACTCGTTTTAGTGCTAAACATCGTAATCTTTTTTTTATTAAAGTATTAAATTGACTTACTCTTTTAGTGGGTTGTAACTATTGATTAAAAAACCCATCAACGTAGTGAATCTTTTTTTATGATATGACAAGGAAAAACACTTGTGTATATATTTACTTATAGAAACAAAAGCTAGAGGTTTGGAATTAACAGTAGGTAATGTTTTTTTATCATGGCATAATTTATAGGCAGGCAACAATATTAACTGGCTTAACACCAACTTAAAACTAACACTGAGAGGACAGAACAGCGATGTTACTTTTGTTTTATTTGTACCGTTTGCGTAAATAAATAGAGAACTGCAAACCCACGCGTCACGCAGCGTAGGCACGTCGCGATTGTTATTCTGACCGTACGCACTCGCGTTGATTACATTAGGCCCGCTGCGAAAACTCGCATATGTACACTATTTGTTACCCTAAGATGTTAATGGATTTATTATTCCGAGCCAGCTGAACTAACGCAAACACGCTTAAAACGGCACTTTGAAGACCTTGTCTCTTGAAGCGTATAGTCAAAATAAGGGTAAACCAACAAACACTAAACTTGATGACAATAAAACATTGTGCCGAAACCATTACAATAGAAGATTAAACGAAAATATTGATTTAGAGCGCGTCTAATTGATATGGGTCTCTATTCCACGTTTTAACTTGTGTTTCCGAAACCACATGAAGGGTACAGTCGAACTTATACCTGGGGGTGATTCTCTCAACACAGCGCCGCGTCGATCTCAAAGGTGAAGTTTTATCCGGCAAGTTTAAGAAGTCCCATCGGAGCGTACAAAATACATTTTAGCGCGTGTCCTCTCAATTAGGCAGGCAGATGAGTCGTATAAAGCTGCCTAATTAAGAAGGCACGCGCTAAAATGTGTTTGAATTCGAGCAGCGCTGTGTTGAGAGAGTCACCCCCCTGTTAATTTTAGTACCTTGTCGCGTACGTAGTATATCAATAGCTGCGATAAAGTACTGAAAAATAGATACTAATGACTTCGACCGTACAGTCAACCAATTTGATTCCTAAGCTACTATGGACTATGTCGAAGTGACGTTGTCAACCAAAACGTAAGAAACTTCGTTGAATTTGGTTTGCAACGTCACGTTGACATAGTCCATAGTTAAGTAGCCTAGGAATCAAGTTGGTTGAATGTACATGGAAAGAACATTTTTGAAAAAGGTTCGTTATAAAACTAAAAAGGATCTAGACACATGGCAGCGTGTCCAGACAAGTTCACGTCTAAACGAGCGCAGCCGTGTGTTATTTACACGAATTGTTTGGAGACACTTTTGACGCCTCAATCATATTCAACATAATATCGTCTTTTTACTTTATATTTTTCTTTTTTCGCCTTCTATAGATTTTTTATTCTATTCTATTCTCCACAAAAAATACATACCTACATACATTAAATCAAGCTTGTTTCCCAGAGGGGTAGGCAGAGAACACTTCCTTCCACCTGCTACGATCCTGACAAATCTCGCTTCTTCCACATTCATATATCGAATTATGCATGTACGTCGGTTTCGCTTGCTTAAAATTCGGCCCTTTTGCAGGATTTCACCAATTTGATTCGAAAACCTTCGCCTAGGGCGGCCCCTTCTGACCCTTCCACTCACTTTCGCACTGTATGTCTCTTTCGTCGATCTTCATTCATCCATCCTTTCCAAATGACCAAACCATGCATGCCCTTTTCAATCTTAGTCACTACATCTTCTTTCAGTCCACATCTCTCTCCGATCTTTTCATTCCTTACTCTATCAATCGGTTTCACACCACACTTACAAAAAATATGACATAATTTAGTTACCTACAATCGGTAATTACATGTAATTAAGACCCATTATTCAATAACAGCTGCCAATTTGAGACAGAAATTGTCGGCAGGTTTACACAGCTCGCCGCGAATTAGGGCCGATCCCGGACTGCCAGTAGTTTCGCCACTAACGAGCCGTTTGATGAACAATTATACTGAAAGGACTGGAATACAGCGCTGTAAACCCACCGTTAATGGCCAGCAGTTTTTACTAAGCTTTAATGGTTTTGTCGTTAAAACTTATCATACATAAACGGACAAAATTATATCTTGTCTAGGGAACACGGTTTCTGTAGAACGTATCGATACTTTTTTTTTATTGAATTTAGTTTTGCACCGTCATGGGAAGGTATAAACACTATTAATTATTTTATTTATTTGCTCTTGTGTTTATTAGAAGTTTCAACCCGTTTTCCTGCTTAACTACGCATGATATATTATATACTATTAAATTTTATTAATCGTTTTATATACTTAATGCTAGGTTAAGTTCCATCATTGTCATAAGCAATATTAAACTGTTGAGTTTCTTGTGGCGCTTCCTCTCATCTGTGGTCTCCTCTTGCGAAGCGCTAGTAGAATTTTGACCTGTAAAAGTGACCGTGCGGCCTACTTACTGAATAAACAACTTTTATCTACGCGACACGGTGGCCTAGTTGGGAGTGACCCTGCATCCGAAGCCAGTGGTCCTGTGTTCAAATCCCGGTAAGGGCAGATATTTGTGTGATGAGCACGAATATTTGTTCCTGAGTCTTGGATGTTTTCTATGTATTTAAGTATGTATTTCTCTATTCCAGTATGTTTAACGTTGTCTAGTGCCCATAGTACAAGCCTAGAGCTTAGTTTGGGAATAGGTCAATTTGTGTGAGATTGTCCCCGGATAGTTTTTTATTAATTTCTCTTTTACTATCTTTATTTAATTTGGTTGTCTTACACCGTCATAGGTAAGTACAGTCAAGTACTTTAATTGTTATGCCACTATAGAACCCTGTCATAATGACAGCGTCAAACCACATGAAAGAAAGCTAAAATTAATGATTAACGCTGTCATTATGTCAGGGTTCAATAGTGGCATAACATTTTATGTCTTTGATCGTACCTATAAATAATTTGTTTTTAGGGTCCCGTACCTCAATAGCAAAAAATAGAACCCTTATAAGATTATGTTGTCCGTCCGTCCATCATTCCGTCTGGCTGTCTGTCTGTCTGTCTAGACCCTTTATCTCGGGAACGCATAAATGTCTAGCAATGGAATGGTAACCGTACACTTAGGTCCACAGTCCCTTGAAAACGTAAAAAAAAGTTATGGCCGTTTATGCTGCAAAAAAAGCATATTTCGACAATTAATAGGGTACTTCCCATAGAGAATCCTGAAATTTGTCAAGAACGAAGGTCTTACAGCACAAATTGTGGAAAAATCCGAAATTTGTTAATTTGTAGCTCCGTCACAAAAATATGTTTTTTACGATCGCAAACTTATTTGCAGCTGTGGCGAAGGGAGGCCCAAACCAGTAAGAAAAGCCAGTCCAATCATGTGTGAGTCGGACTACGCACTACGCATTAGAATTTCGTTGAAGAATTATTATTACTAATTTAATTTTATCCGTGACTCCGTTGACGTCGAAGCATTTATTTTTTTCATTCTCTTTACTTTTTTTAAAGAAAAGAAAAGGCACTTTTCTAACAACGGTTTTTCAAATAAAAGAGAGCTAATAAAATAAGCTTCCGTTATATATAAGATGGGGTATTTCAACCCACTCGATGTACCTCGATCCTTTACAACCGGTAGTTTCAGCCGCTAACGAGCCGTATTATAAAATAATTGTTCTATAACGACTGTTAAAATACCACACGTGACCGTGTATTTAGGTAGGGTAATTGTCTTTTTGTGTGAGAAATTGTATACCGTTGTTTGATATCATGGAAAAAAGATGATAAAAAAATGATAAAGGTAATCGCCCTGGGCCTCTATTCTACTGGGTAAAAACAATTTTGACGTGTTGTTATCAACTGGGCCGCCATTACTGTCAAGGGAATAAGAGCTATCATAACATTGATAGTACTACATGTCAAAAGGAACGTGATTTTATCGAATAGAATAAACCCCCGGATGATTTCCTACTACTATTGCATTTAAAAACTTTGAAAAATATTTTTAGCTTCTTACTTAAAAATACCTACATGTCATGAAATTTGACGTTTTAATCAGAAAGCTGTAATTTCGTATACTGTGAAATTGGATTGCTTTAGATAAATTTACGATAAACTAATCCCACACCAATGCAACTAGCGGACATAAGCATAGAAATTGATTGAGTTTTTTCGGATCCGAAGTCGACAAGGGGGTGATTCTCTTAACGCAGCGCTGCGTCGAACGCAAAGGTGAACGTATATCCGGCAAGTTTAAGTAGTCATGTCGGAGCGTATGAAACACATTTTATCGCGTGCCTTCTCAATTAGGCAGCAGAGCTCGGTCGCCCAGCGGAGCTTTACGTTCATGCTGTGTTGGAGAATCACCCTCAAGGAATTCTTTTTGTTTCCCAATGTCCATTTGTCTGTTTATCCGTGTTAATACTCAGAGACTCTTAAATTACGCCGACAAAGTTGTTAAATCAAATAATGAAACTTTCACCTCTATGTAAAGCAAAACTCAATTATTATTTAATAAAAATAACTTAGTATAATTGAGGGTGTATTTATTTTATACCGCCTAAAAACAACCTAAGACACACTAAATATCTTTTTCCTCGTGAGACCCGGTGTTCCATAGGAGGTACATAGTTAAAGCATTTTAGTTTAAACTTTATTTTAACGTACATAAATGTCAAATTTGTTTGTTTCAAAATTGATGATGGCAAATAAGAGCGAAGGAAATTGATCTTTTTTCCTTTGTTAGTAGATTCAAATTCCCACGAAATCTCCGCTTGTATGGGCCTCACGAGGTTAAATGGAAAGTAAGTATGTTCCGACACGGTCTTTCAAGGTTTTATTTCATCAAAATAAGCATTGCCCTTTATCTACCACTGTGGTGTCACCTAAATAAAAATTACAATGTAAATGTAATTGTTGCTTTGAATCAAATGTACAACTTATTTCTCAAATTTTCTTTTCATAAAAGCCAAGCCAACTTCAATTCCAAAGTTAAAAAAATGCGAAAGAACCTCTCAGTCCGCAAATGGACTCATCAAAGTGCAGATGCAACTTAAACTAGTTCTGAACTCTGGAGAAGTTAAATTAATTCATCAGGTGAAGGAAAACGGAAACTTACATTTTATAGTTAACTTTAGGTTCGTCTATTGGCAGGATAATAAATTGTGACACCCTGTAGGTAATATTTTTACAAAAGGCTGGGCGTTGGAAGTTTTTGACTTTTTTCATGAGAGTAATTAGAGAAGGTATTTTTAAAGAATCAGGGCCTCTATTCTACTGCCTTATAACGATATCGCGTTTGACGTGTTTTAGAATCGTATATGTCACAGTCGACATTATTGTAAATGACATAAGAGTTATCAAAGCGTTGACAATACGAAACACGTCAAAGACGATATCGTTATTACCATGTAGAATCCCAGCCCAGGCTATTTACAATTACCTACGGAATAATTTGGTAAGGCGAATTGTAGGATAAATTTTCACGAACAGTTTAAATTATTGTGTGTATAGTCGGTGTATTAACTGATATAACTGGCAATCAAGCAGCAGTATTCGCATTGATGTGTTCCGTTATAGGAATAAGACAACAGGGGAAATTACTAGCAAAGAAGCATTCCATCTTATTCCTCAGGGTTGGCTACGCATTACGGGTCTTAGGATTGCAGTCTTGTGATTATAGTCTTAGGAATTCAAATGTCTATGGATATCAGATTCTACCTACCACCAGGTGGCCTAAGTGCTCGTGTGCCTTCTCCTTGCCATGAAAATAGTTTATAATAATTACTAATGTGACTTTATTCGTTTGTTACAAAATAGTTACATTATTTTATCATATCCATAAGTACTACAGATCGTCCAAATGCAGCAAAATTAAAATAAACACGATAAACAACACATAATAAATTAAAGACCTCGTTTTCACACTTGCTCATAAACATGCGCTCCAACTAATTAAAAACAAAAGCTGTAACCCGAGTCCGCGAACAACTTTATTAATGCGTCATTCCTCGCAAAACTCAGGGCTTTTACCATGTCCATATAAAAAACATATCGGTGGGAACAAATTTCATGTGAAAGGAAATGGCGGTTGGGAATGTACCAGAGCCGCGGGAACACGAATTCTGGCAATAAAATTTTATTTACGCTGGGGGGTATTCGAAGTCGTTCGTTAGTTTGTCGAGTTTGGGAGTTACCTTGGCGCGAGTTCGATGGTTGTTTACGGTTATGGGGTCGCGTGTTTAGGAGGCTCTGGGATAGATAGTAATATACTGAGGTACGAAGTGTTTTTTTTTTGTTATATCAATACGAGTATCTTATATTTTGATGTGTGTTTGTGGCTGCCAAAGTTCAAACTGACTGTAGAGAATCAATAGAGATCTCAGAGACTAGCAAATAAAGTTCAGAATGTAATTGGGAAATTTCCTAAAAATTGAAAAAAATACAACTTTGTTTTTGTTACGGTTTTGGATACTTGATGATTTTATGTTTTTTTTTGTCCTTGAGGCTGAACGCCTCTTCACTCACCTTAATATTATATGTATTTGTGGCAGACTTAGAGGGAGGCCTATGTCCAGCAGTGGACGTCTTTCGGTTGATATAATAATAATGTTGATGACGACGTATTTATTCAGCTACCAATAAAATTAACTTGTATTTGAGAAAGGTGACCATTTTACCAGTCCAATCATAACAGTTTTCTGTCTATTTGTGTTTAAATTTCACGTCACGTGCACTGAATTTTCGGGGGTAATGAAATGTAAAGAAAGTGAGAGGGCGTATTTCTGTTACTTACTCGTAAATCTTACGAAAAACATAAATGTAAAAAAATGTAAAAAAGATATTGAAAAACAATCCAAGATTGTCACAAGACTATGACAGACAAAACAATTGCTTGCAACTAAATACATATGATATTGAATACATAGATCAAGCTGGTAAATTTTCTGTACAGTGTGTAATCTCAAATCTATTAGTTTTTTGAGAAAACTAACCCGTAAGAGCTCAATATTTATTCATGTGCAATGAATAGGCATTGTGTGAAAACACATTTATTTCTTTCTAGCCTCATTGGAAAAAAGTTACAAGGGTAGAAAATAGGGCCCAGGAATGGCTTTTTTTCGAACTTGTCCAAACACGATGCCTTGTATCTAAATACACCATATTATTCTCTTTCTTAGCGAATAAATGTTGAATATATATAAAATACGTTGCAAATTACGCGAAACTTTTACTAATTCAGTGTTTTTGGATTAAACTAAAAAATAATGAAAAAAAAACAACTTCCTTGATAAATTTTCTTTCACTTCTTTTAAATTCACTCAAAAAGTAATCAATTCATTGAAAATAGTTTGTTAACCGCCGGAAAAGAAATAAAAACATAACTTCTTCAAAAACTGTTTATTCATATAAGCAATCAAAAAACTAAAACAAAGTTAAAGTGTTTGCAAATCCTTATAATAACGGTTTAAGTTTTATTGGCTTACTATTCGAAAGTTGGGCGGAGTGGCGAGTCGGGCGCTGTCAGGATCGGCCCCCTGAGATTATCGCGGATGCGCGAGAATATTTCGGGCTTCACGCTGATTTCATTTTCGACTGACTATTAGCTTTCTGCTAACGAGACAAGGTGGTTAAAGTTTATGTTTTACATTATTTTCTGAGGCCTGTTTTTCAATTTAGTGTTCATGGTAGTACCAATCAGTTTTTCTAACTTATTAGCCGATGCTCTTACGGTAAAGGAAACTTGCACATTCCATCACCTGAGTGAGTAAGAGGGTAATTGCACAAAAAATCCTGAAGGGGTTGAAGTGTATTAGGAAGTGTTTATTTGTAAGGTAAGATGAGGGGGAAAGATTTGTTAATTCTCTGCCAATAATTGGCACCATGATCTCTATTTCTAGGTAAAAGAGGCTATAATTCTACAATCACTACACTTACCAATAACAAGCATTTATTATGCTACTAATTGGATAATTATTTTTAGCCTACGTACCTAATTATTCAAAAATCGTAACCTAGATATTTATGTAATTGTTTTTTTTTATGTTAAGGAGAAGGCACACGAGCACTCAGGCCACCTGATGGTAAGTGGAATCTGAGACCCATAGACATTTGAATTCTCAAGACTATAATACTAAGACCTCAAATGCGTTGCCTCTATGCTAGTAATTTCACCGGTTGTCTTATCCCCACACCGGAACAAAACAATGCGAACATTGTTGCTTGGCGGCAGGTTAATGGATAAGATGGTGGTAGCGATCCGGACGGACCCTGCACAGGGTCCTACCACCACTAAACACTATAAATACAAGAACTATGAGTATCGCGTAAAAACTGTTTATTATGTAGGAAGACAATCACGTCGGGGTCACCAATGTAGTAGAGAGAACAAATAGAGAGATCTCTCTCCAGGCGGGTGTTATGCCTGGGGACCGAAGTCCATTTGGATGAAGTTGGAAGTTGTATATAAGTCAACCGACTGAAGAAACTTCGTTAGCACGATGTAGCGCACTGTCAGATTTAGTTGCACTGTCTGCCGCTGGTGGCGCTGGCGAGTTGTTTGTTACAAGTTGTCACTAGATGTCGCTAGGTCGCCACACCAGCCCCCCTTTGAGACCGGAGGTTGATGGTGATGGATGTCGTGCAGTCTGTGCGTTGAAATTGCCGCTTGCAAGTGCCAGTAGTAGATGTCTCCAGTAGAGCTCTGAGCCGCGTTGGCGAGCGTAGCAGGAGAAGAGGAGTGGAGGGGAGAGCACACAGTGAGTCGTGTATCTGCTCCGTGAAGTACTCGTAGTAGGACGCAGTGCGTCGCGTTGCTGAATGAGAGTATTGTGCACACTGTAGACACCAGGCATGGATATATATCAGAATGCTAGTGGTGCACAGTGCGGTTTGTCTGGCTTGCTGTGAGACTGCGTCATAGTGCTTGAAGGTCGTCAGGTTGCGTAAATGTCCATTGTTGGGGGTCACCAATGTAAGTAGAGAGGACAATAGAGAGATCTCTCTCCAGGCGGGTGTTATGCCTGGGGACCGAAGTCCATTTGGATGAAGTTGGAAGTTGTATATAAGTCAACCGACTGAAGAAACTTCGTTAGCGCGATGTAGCGCACTGTCAGATTTAGTTGCACTGTCTGCCGCTGGTGGCGCTGGCGAGTTGTTTGTTACAAGTTGTCACTAGATGTCGCTAGGTCGCACAATTACTTCTTGTTTTTTATCTGATTTGGCACGGGGGCGACTGCGACTGCATAGAAATCACATCATCGCCACCGCAGCGCCTCGTAGCATGCTTCACACTCGTACATCCATAGGTATTTGATTGGTGTCGCTCTCCATTCGTCACTGCTGCCACCGCTGTGGCACTAATTCAAATTTAATTCAAATTCTATCATTTATTCAGTAAATTGGCCACATGAGGGCTCTTTTACAAGTCGGTAATATGCAGTGAATCTAGGAGCGCTTCGGACAAGACCATCATTGCGGAGAAAAAGCGCCGCAAACTCCAGCAGAAGGTCACTTTTTCAATTATATGTATAATAAATTACATTACAAAGTATTAAATAAAATAATTACAAATGTAATATCTATAAATAATGACTAATAGAACAACATGAAGAGGTCTCTACGTCAGGAACGATTACTTAAATAACTAATTGGAAAACAGGTCCTTGCAGCGTGAACAGGGGGGTGATTCCCTCAACACAGCGCCGCGTCGATCTCAAAGGTGAAGTTTTATCCGGCAAGTTTAAGACGTCCCGTCGGAGCGTACAAAACACATTTTAGCGCGTGCCTTCTCAATTAGGCAGCAGGCAGGTGAGTCGAGTTCAGTGCCGTATAAAGCTGCACCACAGACAGCACCCGTTCAGGAGTATGACGCGTATCTCATGCAGTCATCGACTCCCTCAACCGTGTGTTCGCAAAGGTGACAACATTCAGGCAACCACGAGATCTATATAATAATGTTAGTAAACTTAGGCTAGGTTAATAATTGGTAAACAACGTACCTATTTTTAATCGAAACACCTTTCATCGAACGTATCATTACACGGAATTGCCACTTCATCGAAGGACATTTCTCGCCGAGTGAGTTATTTGTTATGGTAGTCTAAAAAATATTGGTTTCAGCAGAAAATAGCGTTTATTGAAATGAAATTCGATGAAATGATACAATTGATGAAGTGAAATTCGATAATTTGTTTTTTTTTTGTTAATAGTATTGATCTAAAATTAACAATTATTTTAGGTAAGCGTGACATAAAATGTTCATTACAAACTTTGAATTCACTAATGATAATATTTTGTTCGCATTAATCGTTGTGTAATCAGGTTGGAAAAAATGCAACTAATGAAATTACCAGCATAGAAGGCATTCCATAATTAATCCTTAGGGTTGGTAATGAATTTGTAGTCTTGAGAGTGGCTCTCGGATCCCAGAGGTAGCCAAGTGACGATAGCGTTTGCGCTTGTAGAAGCGCTAAATGTTCACCCCTTTAGTAATCGAGAGTGAAACGGGTGATGTCGTAGCGTTATCGTTTGTAGAAACGAATGCCGCTTGGTTATAATATAGGCTCTGGCCTGTGCGACCCATTTGCTTTCTGCTCGCCATAAAAATGAAAATAAAATAATACCCGATATTCAATATTTTATTGAACAACTTGCATTTTTTTACGATTCATTCCTGTTCAGTTTTACAGCTCTGTTATAAATTTCTGATTGAATTTGGCCGAACTTTATAGTCAATATTTTTTTCTCCGTGATTTGTTGGACTGCCGAGTGACATGATTGGTCAGAACTGAATCAAATGTTTTAATGTTTTTGCAGTAAATTCTTATACGACTGACTCTTTGTTACAAGAAGTTTTTAGTCGAAATTTGCTCTGTTGAAAGAAAAGCAGCTCAACTTGATTTTTGCCCCAGTTTGAGTATACTAGTTGCACGATTTCGGCATCTTTGACCGCGCCAACTTTAAATACAATATAAGTAGTACCAAGTGGTCTAGGCCGAATATTTTTTTGTAGTTTCAAGCATTGTTGAATGAGAAACAAAAATAGCTTTAGTAGCTTAGAAATTAAGAGTTTATTTCGAATGTGTTGATATTTTTGAATTCTGGTTAAATTTCAGTTCATTGCTACGTTATTGAGGAATAGATATCAAGTTTTGGAATCAGAATCAGAATCAGAATCAGAATAATCTTTATTCAAGTAGGTTTACAAATAATAAACTCTTTTGAAACGTCATAGTAGCGACTTAACCCAAATTGACTGCAGGTTCAAATCGCGACCGATCAGAGAAGAACCTGTAAGAAACTCTGTCGGATGTCTTTTTTTTTTCGACGTTCGCAACCTTTTGTCGTAAGGACTAAACATTTTATTATAAGCAATTCAGTCCCAAGCATTGTTATCATTAATATAGTCTTTAATACTATAATATGCTTTAGAAATTAGTTTACGCTTAACGTAACTCTTAAATTGATTTACTGATAGTTCAGTAACATTACTTGGGAGCTTATTATAGAATCAAAAATTATCCCTATTTTAGCCAAGAGAGCCAAAAGTACCCTGCATTGTAGTGTTATTTTCTATGAATAAAATTTTAAGCTTAATAATTCTTTGACTAATTGTCATATTGGAAACTAAAAACTATATTCCGGACCGGTATAAAACAGCTTTGAGTTAGGCAAGTTTTGAAAAACCCTGTAGTCCGTTATTTGAGTTTATTAATTTTAGTTTAGCATTACTAATTTTACAAAACCTAACCTAGAGCTAACGTAAAATAGGTAATTACCGGCAGAAGCTACATCTAATCCTTCGTTACCAGCCAGCCCCTATCTCCTGGTTACGTTAACCACAATTTATCTTAAGAGCCAGGACGCCGTTCTTTACTGTTACCGCCTTCGGGATATGGGGGCTCACTGGGACTTTAAATACGTTACGTCGTTCTTGCACTTATATTTTTATTTTACGGTAAAATTGCTGCTTATATTTCAATAAGTGCGTAATATCAAAACATCTCAGTTTCCTTGAAATTTAAGCAGCATTTATACAAGCTTATATTTAACTTGGAGTATGTAAGTTGTAAGTCAAAATTTGAAAGTTAAATTTGACCCACTTCCTGGTTTCCAATTGAGCTGAAATTTTGTATGCATATGTATATTATGATGACATGGGGCTGATCTGATGCTGGATTCTAAAGGTGGTGGTTACCGTAGACCCCTCGAGTTTGGACTCATCAGGTCGGTATTGATAAGAAGTAAATGTTTTTGCAAAAAAAGTACAGTCGGCAACAAAAGTTTGTCTCTAATATTAACACTAAGTAGGAGAGTACTAAGGATACAGAAGTTTGAAGCTTCATGTCCTAGCTACACAGTAGTATGAACAAGAAAATAAATTAGAATATAATATAAACGACAGCTTTTCAGATTACCCGACTGAGAGTTAGAGCCACTTGTAGGAATTTATACTAATTATAAAGAGGAAAGGTTTGTTTGTTTGTTTCGAATAGGCTCCGAAACTATTGGACCGATTTGAAAAATTCTTTTACCATTAGAAGCCGACATTATTCCTGATGAACATAGGCTACTTTTTATCCAGTGATTCAAGAGGAAGGTTTACATATAATATTTTAACCCGAAGCGAAGCGAGGGCGGGTCGCTAGTAAGATATAAGTATCTGGATTTTGTTTTCAGTGCAGATTGCGTCAAAATGTATGAAAATGTCAATCTACCATCCAGTGGCCTGTGTACTCTTTTGTCTTCTCAATAACTTAAAAAAAAGATTTAAATCGCTATTATTGATTTTAATCTCAAATTGTGATCGAGACTATAGATCCAAAATTCTTAGTAAAAAATATTTTATTGCTTAAATCTCTTTTCATCATTGAGCGTAAGCGGTGTCCCCTCGTTTCACACACAATCATATCTTAATAGAACGTATCATTTCGCAGAATTGTCATTTCATAGAAAGCTAATTTCTGCTGAAACCTTATTCATTTCAGATTATTTTAATGGGTTACGTAACTAACCTAACCTGACGGTTAGGTTAGACCTGTGACCACCAAAAAATAATCTGTAAACATTAAGGTTTCACCAGAAATTAGCTCACTTTCTATGAAATGAGTGGTGGTGAAACAAGGGGACACCGATACTTTTATCGAAAAAAATTGTCGTTTTTTGTCTGAGGGAATAGCGATAAACGACTTCTGCGCGGATTTGTTTTTTTTCTGGATTTATCTGACAATTTATCGACCTACATTTTATTACACAAATTAAATTGAACTTTCCTAAAATATGAGTATGACTTCTTGGACCAGTATACTTCAGGAAGTTACGAATTTGAAAAACAAAACCCACACAGAATAATTTATACCTTTCATTTTTTCTTTTTTATTCTCTGTAGAAACCAAAAACAAAATGTCCAATAATAATATTAATAATGACAGCGTCAACATTTAGTTTTCTCAGTCCTCTTCATATTTAATGTAACCAAAACATACGAATCATTGTTAAATTTTATTGTATGTTGAATCGGTCGCCACGTGACAGGCGTGACCTAATGTGGGACCACCAGCTAATTGTATCAATTGTAATTTGTGTTCCTTTTTTAATATTTTTTTTTGTGGCTCTATTCCATTTCTTGCTCGTATCCTTACTTTAGCAAAGCCTGGAAAAAGGTATATAATAAAATATGACTTCTAAACAAGCTTGAAATTTATTATGATCCGAGCACACTCGCGCATAAAACTTCGTTTTCCGAACTACATTAGACAGCCCTTTATTTACTGCCAGTGCTTGAGTAGCCACTTTTATCCAGTGGTTGTTGGTGCTATAAATAACTTGTGCATCAGCTGCTTGCATTTACAATACTTAGGAGCGTGACTGCCATGCAAGCAGCTCGACCGATGTGAGAGGTTCGCTTTTATTACCTTCGGGTTTTATAATGGCTTTAGTAGTTTGAGTACCGTGTTGTGTGGCCATTTTGTTTTCTTTGTTGGTTACTACAATCATAAGCTAGAATCGACGTGCTCACGAGACATTTTTAAAACAATTTACTGGTACCTTTTCAGTCACTAAGGAATGGGCCGTAACGGTCTTAGTAATGTAAAAAAATATTGTTTTATCCTCGTGAGACCCCATGTGCTGAAGGCAGGTAATTAAAGCATAGTTTAAACTTTATTTTAATGAGTGAAAAGTTCAATTTTAATCTGTTTCATAATTGAAAATGGCATTTAATATCAAAGGTTATTGAACTGTTTTCCCTTACAGCTGGAAATAATATTAAGACTTTCTATTTATTGTCTTATTTTTACAGTGACTAAATAAGGTACAATGATGGCCATACCTGGTAATCTATATACTCTATTATACATGATCCATTATCGGTATCCTTTGAAACGTTTAAATTTTTTTGTCCTAATGAATATTATAATAAATTTGTTTGGTAAAAAATATTTTCATCTAACACCCTTTTAGGCTGAAATTACAGAATTTAATAAAAATCTATTTTGAAGGTAAGTTAGGATAGGTATAAAGTTCGATTTTTACAACAACTACAAAAAACAGTTTAATACATAACATCACGTCTTCATTCCCAGAGTGGGGTAGGCAGAGTAACCAGAAATACCAACAACTTCAAAAAGACTAGTTTTTAATTCTGTAAACACATTTTGCAAAAACAGGCAGAAAAATGTTTACCAGTGTATTAGTGACAGGTTTCAAGCCCGTTGCCTAGCAGTAGACTGCAAGCCTTTATTCACTTAGTCGCCTCTTACGACGTCCACGGGAAAACATGAAGTGGCATTATTCTAACCCGGCAACCACACCAAACTCCACAATAATGCCACTCGATAATAGACCCATGAGCAGGATCAGTCAAGGGGTTACGGTGGAATACGTGAGGTCCCAGTTAGAGGCGAGCCACTGGTTGTTACATAAGTAACTAAATTGTATTATCTAGCATCTCGTCTAAAGCGTTAGTACATTAACTTCATATTAACGTTTTATAAATAAGCCCTAATAGGTATCACTTCATTTTTCATAATTTCATTTGCCATAATGATTACATTACATAACCTTCATTTTCCCTAATATCACATACCATAATTTAATTTGCCATAAAGGCATTTTTCTGAATTCGTAAACCTTTCAGGTAATTTTTACATGTCTTCACTTCATCAGGTTAGGTTAGGTTTGTTTTATTACAATTCTGAATACTTCACGGTTTCAGAAAAAATGCCTTTATTAAAATGAAACTTCACCACTGAGTTGAAACTGTATATTATTTAAACTATAACTTTGTACATACAAGTTATTAGATCAAAACACTTCGACGAGCTGTCTACCAATCCCCCTCTTCTACAGTGTGACCACTTTTATACCCACCCTCTGCCATTAAAACGTTCAAGAAAACGGAAACACGATACCGGTGCTGCCATCTTTTTTAGTCAAGTTTTATATTAACAATTAATATGAGAAATCATGACATTATGGCAAATGAATACTATGATAAAACTATATCATATGAAATTCGGCCAAGTGAAATTACTGCATATGTATTTCGGTCAAACGATAGAGACCCCCCTAGTATGATATTTTGTAGATATCAGGGATTAAGGATGGTTACCCATCGTTTCATCGAATCGATTGTATCATTATTTTTCAAGTTTTATTTTATCGAACGCTATTTTCTGCTGAAACCGTGATGTTCTCCGGATATCTCTAACATTCAATGTAGGTTAAGTTAGGTTAGACTTGTGACCACCAGAAAAAAAAAACTCATGCGGCGACAAACAGTTTTCGATGAAATGAAAATTCTGCGTAACGGTACCTATAAAATTTTAAATGTCAAACTCGCTTTTACCACGAGCGTAAAGAGACACAAAAAAACTACAACTACACTGCTTGTAGTTGTCAATGTCCTTAGAGATGCCAAGTCACTAACTAACTTAGAGGAAACTCAACCTTATTGCTGTTGAATGTTAGATTGACTTTGCACCCTAAGGTGGGTCACAAATTTAAGTCTTTGACTGTACAGTTAGCAGCAATAATATATTATCCAACATTGAGCTCAAAAATATCTGATAAGTCTTTAATACTGGAGGAATAAGAACAAGTCAGATATTTTTAAGCGCAATGTTGTATAATATAATTATTGTAAGCATTAATCTCCAAATCATTACTTTTATACAAGTACCAAAATTGGATCTCTGCCGTTTGGTAAATTATTTTTCGTCAAATGTATAATTTCGTCAAATGTTTCATTTCGGCAAACGCTTTTTTTTCCAAAACTGTAAATATTTCAGGATTTTTATATAACTAACCTGATCTAACCTAAAGGGTTCTACACGATGGACCTGAAATAAATCCTGTAATATTTACAGTTTCGGAAAAAATGCGTTTGCCCAATTAAAATCCTGGTAAGAGCAGATATTTTGTGTGATGAGCGTGAATATTTGTTCCTGAGTCTTGGATGTTTTCTATGTATTTAAGTATGTTTTTATCTAAGTATATAAGTATAGTACTTTTAGAATTACAGTGACCTAATTCAACATTTCAGCTTTCGATTTCGAGTCATAAATTTAGTATTATAGAAACCTAAGTCGAAATCCAAAATAATATGTGAATTAGGTCACTATAATTCTAAAGATACGCTATGTTTATCGTTGTCTAGTACCCACAGTACGAGTACAAGCCTAGAGCTTAGTTTGGGACTAGGTCAATTTGTGACCCTTATCCCCTGATATTCATTTTTATTTAGTTCTCGAAGAAATAGCGATAATCGACTTCTTTGCAGACAAAGTCAGTAGTAAAACTTGTGCAACATAAACGTTGGTTGTGGTACGTATTTCAGTCATTAGGTACCCTCATTCCAACTTGTAACACCTATAAGAAATGACACAAAGTGCATCTGCACGTTACACGTCGTTTGGCTAAATGGCCGTATAAATTGCACTCGTAACGAACGCTGCGGTAACGCTGCGGTCGCGCTGCGGCGTCGTTGCGGCCCGGCGACGGCTGCAGGAGGCTAAATGAGACGTGAGATTCATTACAGAGATCTAGAGTTATATGGGTGCTTAGTTGAGGTAGCTTGTTAGGTAACCGCTTTATATCAATGTCGTTAAACTTAATTTACTTTGCATACGTTTAGTTTCTAGCTTTAGATTAGAGAAAACATCAGATCATGGTAGATTAGTTTTGAAGGATTTTTATAACCTGTTATCAAATTGGCAGTAAGGTACTTGCGCCTAAGATGGCCCTGATCCTAAAATGGCCTACTTTCAAAATTTCATACTTTTATAACTACGAACGAGTTTAAATTTCGCAACCATGTTTTGTCAGTACCATAGACAAAATTTTAAATTCAATTCATAAAACAATAAGCTTCTAAACAAGCTATACCTAGATAGGTTAAATGGTTTATTTACGATTGAACAATATAGTCGCTTGCACCACATTTATGTACTCTTAACTTGGTTTCGTCAGGTGTCACCTCGTCACCGCAGGCGCAGATTCGACGAGGGTACGAAAATGATACGACGGCTGATTGCTTGTTTGAACTCGCGTGATGGAGGTCTATGTATTACATAACGGTGCGTAGCCGAGGTGTTTACCGAAGAAAATGATTGTTAAATCACCACACCCTGGCGCTGCTAGCGTATGATTAGGTTTACGGGATGTGATTGAAGGTTGGGTACTTAAATTATTATGACAGTGTCAGTGGTGAGTGGCTTGGCACTATATAATGTTAGCTTTACAAACCTAAAACATCTGAAAAGCAGGACTATTAAGGATAATAAGCCTAGAAATGCAAAATATGCAATGTTTTGTTTTTTTTTGCTTATTATTATTTGCTAATTAAGTACTTATGTTGTATTTATATCAATATATATAATGTACACAGCTGAAACCTTGGAGTAGAACAAGCAAGGACAATGCAAGAGGATTAGAGGATAGAAAATCTAAAATACATACACATAAATGAACTGCTTTAATAAAATAGATACAAGCAACATTTTGGGTTTAATAAACAGTGTAAGCTGTGCGTTGAAAAATTTAAAGATCGTCATTTTCTTATGCATACGGTGCTATTTTCGTTAAGAAATTAACGGATAATAATGATTTGAAAGTAGTAATAATAAATAATGAATATCAGGGGACAACCTCACAACAATTGACCTAGTCCCAAACTAAGCTCTAGGCTTGTACTATGGGTACTAGACAACGACAAACATACTTAAATAGAGAAGTACATACTTAAAATACATAAAAAACAACCAAGACTCGGGAAAAAATATTCGCGCTCATCACACAAATATCTGCCCCTACCGGGATTTGAACCCAGGACTGCTGGCTTCGGAGGCAGGGTCACTCCCAACGTGTCGTCAAAACCATAACTTACTTAGCACAACAATTTTTTTTTTAAATATAGGTTCAAAAAGCGAACATAATGCTACAACCAGCCCCCTATTTCACCATCTTGATAATGACACGTGACTGGTGACAATTCGGTATAAATTGCAAAGTTAACACGCTGATACATAACTGGGTTTTATATAAGCTGCGCCATGTACACTGAAATGTCACCTGTCACCTGTCATTGTCATTATGGTGAAATAGGGGGCTGAAATCTCTTCTTTCCTACAAAACAATAAAACTAAGGAGGAAAGTAGGGCGCCAGTCAGTTCCCATGTCCTGATCTCAATATCAATGATTATATTCTTACAGTGATTTCTAAACCGTGCCTAGTATTCTGTCTGATGTCCCAACTTGTTCAGACATGCAAGCCGAGAATAATCGGTCGGCATTTGTTGTTGGCATCCTCGGGCGCGACCGCCGGATGACAAATTGTCTCGGCACTGCCCACTGGCCTTTATGAAAGATTTATTTTTTACGATCAGAAACATGTTTTAGTGGTTAGACCTCGTGCAAGTTTTTTTTATATTAAGGAGAAGGCACACGAGCGCTCAGGCCACCTGATGGTAAGTGGAATCTGAGACCAATAGACATTTGAATTGTCAAATGCGTTGCCAACCCTGAGGACTTAGATGGAATGCCTGTATGCTAGTATTTTACCGGTTGTGTTATCCCTACACTGGAACACAACAATGCGAACACTGTTGCTTGGCGGGTAGTTAATGGATAAGATTGTGGTAACGATCCGGACGGACCCTGCACAGGGTCCTACCACCGTTGGGATTGCTACTACCGTTTAACCTTTAGACAAACAGCAGGGCCTCTATTCAACTGCGTTATAACGATATCGTTTTTGACCTGTTTCCGTATTGTCAACGTTTTGATAACTCTTATGTCATTTACAATAATGGCGACTGTGACATAAACGATTCTTAAACGTGTCAAACACGATATCGTTTTAACGCACCTGAATAGAGGCCCAGTGCCAGTGTGGGGATAACTAAACACAAGCGATGAAATTACTAGCATACATCATATTCTGATGTTTTCTGGTGAAATGGTTCCCCACGATACAGGCATAGTCTGGTGTGGGGACCTCTGGTTAAATTGTAACATAATATTTTGCTATGTCCCCGTCACATCTCCATCGCACCTCTAATTAGGGCTGGTGCGGCAGCTGAAGCGGCTGAATGTAGGTATTTAGATTGGCAAGTATAGGCCCAGATTTATTTTATTTAATTAGGCTCAGGCTCATTGATGTCACTGAAGACCGAAGAGCTGGCAGTTTTCTCGGTCAACGAATTAGTTTAACTATTCAACGAGGAAATGCTGCCAGCATCTTTGGTACAATGCCACAGGGCCTTATTTTTGACTTAGTTTTTAATTTAATTTGTAAGTTTTTTAAGAGTTTATCTAGTAATAAGTACTTTATATTACTACAATAAATCCCTATTTTGTTGTTAGAATGATGTCTTTATTGTATCTATCCTTGACCGAATTTTATGAAAATCCGTGTAGCTGTTTTGTCGTGAAAATGAAATAAAAAAACTTAACAGAGTTACTTTCTCATTTTTAGGCTTAATAGCATACAATACAATACAAATATTCTTTGTTGAACACCACATACAAATACAGCATGAAAAGTAAAATACAAATAAAAAGTTACTAAGTGAGTCAATAGGCTGTCTTTTCGCTAAGTAGCGATCTCTCCCAGACAACCTTACAAAGAAGAGAAGTTATAAAGAAAAGGAAATAAATTGGTAGGCGGTGCAAACTAAACTAACAAAAGAAAGAAATATATTTATAAAAAAAAACAAGTAAAAATAAAAATAACACCAAACATTCAAACGACATATACGTATAATATACATTAAAAAAACATATATAAACTTAAACAGATAAATAAAAAATATACATAAATACATATGTATATATAATAATGCGAAAAGGAAGGAAGCTCGCTAAGGGAGAGATAACAGGTGCGCTTTCAAGAGATTTTTAAAAATAGGATGCGGTTTCGCGCGTCTTAATACACATAGTATAGTACATTAATCAACCTCCGTACTTATTAGTAACCTTAAACAAAATCATTCAAAAAGTGCATTCAAACCATACCAACATAATGTTTGTATCATCTTTGCCTCTTGGATTGGCACCAAACGACATCGAATAAAATAACTTAAATTGACACTAAAAGTAGAAACTCGCAGTGGACCCAGGTTTTATACTTCACCGCATGGACCGTGAAAAATATAAAGCAAAAGTTGATCCAATGGCTCTCAAGTTGGGAACTTGGTAAACAAGAAGGAAAGAGGTGTAAGTTGTCTTGGGGACTTGGCTCTGATACACAAGACGATTGCGCACATAATATCTATAGACAATTGGAAAGTTATATCAAAATATAGTGCATGATATATAATTTCAGTGGCCGTGATATTTGGTACCTGCATTTAATATTTCATGGACTGAATGATAATTTGAATAATACATAGAGTAATCGGCGGCAAGATTCGGGAGACTGTTTTTCATTTCACTACGGACTGGATATGAGTAATTCTGTTCACGAAATATTAGAAGCATGTAATAAAATTATGTAAGCTACTCGTATTCCAAGGATACTTTTTAAATTATAGTTATCAATAGCCAGGGTTTTGAATGACCAAAAATAAATTGTACCTAATGCAAATATAGCGTGTTGTCCAAGGTCTATTTTTAGAATTATTACCGCCTTTTAGCTATCCATATTGTGTTGAACTAGCTGTCTCTCCAGTGTCAATAGATCCTAAAAAAAATATAAATAGCAGACTCGATTCAATTTTGAACACAAAATAAAATGCTCAGATCTTAGGATCTGATGCTGCTCATTAATTAATATAAATGCTCCTATGTACAAAGTAGACTAGGTGTTCCACAGTTCAAGCTGGAGCCATACATTACGGAGCTGGCGCCGTGCGGCATCGCGCCAGGAAGACGCGCCAAACGTAAAGACGGACTTTATCGATCATAATGTTGTTCTCTAGAACATGGAACCGCAATACATATGGCCATCGCAATTCATTAGGGAAATACCATTTTAATCATAGCTTGAGTTGAGTAACATTGTTATGTGCAGGGATTGCAGTCTTAAAGCTTCGAATATTTAAGGCTCGTATTAATCGAATGATCTAGGCTGAGGCCTAGCTCAAGACACGTTAGATATATAAAGACGTTTACTTTAAAGTATCTTGAGGGGGACATCTCAGGTAAGAACAGTTTATTAATACAGCCCTTAGGATTGCGATTTTGAGATTGCAGTCCTACCTATGTGAGTCTATCCAATCACTTCAGACCGATCAGCCCAGTGTGATCTTATGCCTTCTTCATACCATCAAAGCATAATAATTTCAGAAAATGCTATCGTTTTTTGTTCCCATAAATCTGAAAAAATAACCCAAAAAAAATAATGTACATTTTTATTACAAGAATTCTTAAGAAATTATTTTCCTCATCTTCAATACTGTCTTAACAATTACTGCCAATCGTTTACCTATTTATAACTTTCTCATTTCCTTTTCAAAAACTTCACTATCCCTTTTAACTCACCATTAACCTGATCCCAAACTAACCCGCGATCATCTTATAGAGTAGGCTTGTAACCATCGATTTTTCACCCGCCACGCCCTAAATGAGTGTAAATTAACTGTAAATACAGCCTCACGGCGGGATAGCTTCTATTCGCATTCAATTGTCTGCCAGGGCCGTTTGCATCGTCTCCGCAGACAATGCGAGGCCTTTAAAACCTACGCTCTTTAAGCGTTTTTGCTGTGGGACATGGCATAAGCGAAATTTTACTGTTCGAGGAGTTTGGTAAAAGTCTTAACACCATACTCAGACACCTTTTAGAGACAAATTGTCACTAAGATCGACTTAATCATCATCAGCTGACTTTGAGTGCGGCTGTGTGTCAGTTGATGTGTTTTTGGTAATGATAGTGATGCTGTCGCAATACTAAAAGAAATTAATATTGACGTAGTCCAAAACTTGACTGTAGGCTTGTACTATGGAAATAATTCAACGATAAACATACTTACCTGTATGTAAAGAGAATAAATAAATACATTGAAAGCATATCATATTGTGGGTAAGTGACAATAAGCTACAAGTAAGAATCTTTTAAGTAAAGATTTTAGTGTTGGTAGTATACTTGGGAGCCTAGTCAAGATGCTAATAAATAAGTTAACAATATTTTTCTAAATCGATAAAATGTATGGGATTGACGTAAGCTGATGACAGATTGCGTCGACCGTTTATGTCAACTCTATAACAGAAACGTTAGCAGCGTTTACACCAACATAAGGATATCTTTGATTATTTGTACCCATTAGTTAGTTTAAGCTTAGCCGCGCCTATTTTAAGAAGTTGCCTTTTGCTGATATAATATTTATTGTCGGGTTGTTAACACACTATGTGTTTTGTGATGAGTAATGATGGGGATTTTCACACAATCCTCGAAAGATTGTTTAATGTAAAAGGTTCCCACCGCTTTTAAGTAAAACTGGAATTATACTGCAAACTCGGGCGAAATTCTCTTGACTTGCGCTTACATGCTCTTGGTGCTTTTTTTTTTTTTTTTAATGTTTAGGAGAAGACACGAGCACTCAGACCACCTGATGGTAAGTGGAATCTGAGACCCATATACATTTGAATTCTCAAGACTATAATCCTAAGACCTCAAATGCGTTGCCAACCCTGAGGACTAAGACGGAATGCCTCTATGCTAGTAATTTCACCGGTTGTCTTATCCCCACACCGGAACACAACAATGCGAACACTGTTGCTTGGCGGGTGCTTAATGGATAAGATGGTGGTAGCGATCCGGACGGACCATGCACAGGGTCCTACCACCACTAAACAAAAGCTCGCTCGCTAATTCTAGTCACTTGCACCACCCCGGTAAGCGTTTTAGTAGCGGTATTTAGGGCGGCGGAGAATACGTCTTTACATCTTTGAGAAGCCGGAAACAATTACACGAGCGGCACGTCTTGCATCACAGTTTCAACGTAACTTTACACGTTAACTTGTATCCCTGGTTTCACGTTACACAGTATGTTTTTTTCAACGTAACGCGTGGCGTCGCGTTATCGTTAACGTTTTTCGTCGGGGTATGTGGGTCGTGAGGGGATTATGTTTGACCGGTGACTGGTGGGATAAGTGGATTTATTGAATGGTATTATGCTTGCATCGGATTTTCATAATTTTAAGGGGTTATCGACTGTGCATTTAAATTTAAAAGTAATGTAGACATTTTCATTTTTATAAAATTTAAATTGTACTTCATTTGAAATAACTGAAGACCGAAGAATAACGAGAAGAATTTGTTAACATAACGTAACATTAAAATCGTATGAAAACTTCCTGTCGCAGCAGTTTACAATATTTTCCTACTCCTGTACTTTTATCTGTAATTTATATAGTCACGAACACTAATATAAGAATATAGATAATATGTCCGCAGAACATTCTGTAGAAAACTCTATCTAGTCTATTTCCCTTAACAGCACTTGTGCTTTTTTGAGCCAAAACGACATGCCTAGCTGCCAAAGCTTACACCTAGGTTAATTTGACCAATCAAAATACTTCACCAAATTAATCCACCTAAACTCTTTTACTAATTTAACTCTTTAAAAACATGGTATCAACCAACCAGAATGCAGCTATATTAAAATAGACCAATCAGGTAAAAGAACTCATTTCTCAAATCATTAGATGTTTTTTAGTCCCTATTTCACAAGTTAAATTGATTGTGCAACTTTTTTTTTAAATATAAAACCTGGCAAGTGCACCTTTATTTAAAAACAAAGTTAACCATAAACAAGTATTTTGTCGTTTTCGAATGTGTCCCGCTCGTTTGTTGTTCTGTGCTTCGTTCGTTCGTATTCTAACCTAGGTATATTATTAAAAAAAATGTTAATTTAATTTTGCATTTTATTTGAAACCTAGTCGTAGAAAAAGTATTGTATGCAACGGTGTATAACTAAGTCAAAAAATACTCGTGGCGTCTTGCTTTACGATGTTCGCCTGCGGCTCACATCGTAACCACACCACTCGTCTTTTTTGACCTCTCTTATACAACTGTTGCATAAACTACTATTATCTACATTTTAAGCATTAGTACCTGTTCGACCGAGCTTTGCTCGATTATAACTTATAAATCTTGTTCACGTAATCAGTATAGGTAAATGTTGGATACATTTATGAGAAATATATATTGTTATCTCAAACATTAACAATTTTTTTTTACTTGTCCAAAAACAATTAATAAAATAATAATATATATATAGGTAGTTATAAAACAAACCTAACCTAACCTAACGGGTTATAAACAATGGCGTTTTAAAAATCGTGAAAGCTTACGGTTTTAGAAACAGAATTATTATAATTATATTATGACCATTATGTATTTTAAACTTTATATTTATATTATGATACGATCCCTAGCTGATGTTTTGCGCCCGTGTAGTGAAAATTCTGCCTTACAAGTAAACGCATAGATTCCAGATCTGAAAATGTTAGTAAAACTGATTCTTTATTCTAAATTGTTTTTACACCTACTGTTGTCTTCTTCTTCTTTTTTAATGGCGGTCCACACAGTGATTTCGCCAATGTCAAGTGAATAGAGTAAATCAGTAAACAGAATAAATCAAAAGTAAAAGCCGGGCATTTTTCAATCGGCCATCTTCCCTTCCCGAAGGTTACCGTTTTTCCTATTGTTGTCATTATGTTTTAAACTTAGCCGACATCATTATCAAGTTATGGTAAAGAAAAGGTAGAATGTAGGTAAGGCTACAGTTAAATTGAATTAAAGCCTAACGTTCTTGTTACAGACTAAACTATCTGCTCTGCGGCCTATCCCCATGGTGGTGGCACGCGTGCAACGTTGCGTTACACGCTGCGTGTTGCGCGCTCGTGGCTCGCACCGGCGCGGTGGTTGCGCGGTTGCACCGCCCGTTCGCCGCGCTCGCTGCGTTGCTGTTCGCTGTGCACCCTATTCACACTGAAGCGGTAAGTGTATCATTTAACAAATTACGCTGTATAATTATGAATTTAGCGTACTTTATTGTAACGTATAGCAACAATGGCTAGACAAGATGCGTAACGCTAAAGTAAACTTTTTCGAAAACTGTTAAAATGTATGAAATTGACATAAGTATTAGACGCCGTCTGGTCGCTTACGGCTTACTCCTATAGTCCCATAAAAATCATAATAGTAGTACGATAGTAAAGTCAATGGGTACACATTTAGGAAAAATTTAATTTTGAATTTGTTCTTTGTTTTCATGTTATTGTCCAAGGGGGTTATTATGACATAACTACGCTCAGAGAAAAGGATAGAGCTATATAACTGCAATAGCTCTGCCCTTTACGCTCACTGTAAAATGAACTGCATAGCTAGGCCATAATAACCCCCAGTACGTAACTGTTATTAGTTATTATAATGTAGTGCGTAATAACATAGTCTACATACTTTACTCGTTGAAGCGTTGGAGCAGTAAATATGCCATTAATTACCTATGCGTGCAAAGTTTTACACTGTGCATAGTCCATCTCAGGCATGCAGGCACTGTTTACATATATTTTTGTATATATATATATATATACTAGCGACTCGCCAGCGGCTTCGCCTGCTGCAATTTTTTTTTTTACATCACTTAGTGGTATGAAAAATATATGTTGGCCGATTCTCAGACCTACCCGATATACACACAAAACTTTATTAAAATCGGACCAGCCGTTTCAGAGTAGTTCAATAACGTACACCGTGACACGAGAATTTCATATATTAGATATCACAATGTTATATCTACGTAATTAACATGAAATATATCAGAAAATGTTTAAATATTAATAATATGCAAATTGTGTACGCGTTTCTTTTGTTGTATTGAATGCGAAAACCCCAGCAAAAGCGGTTGCAAATGCACTATTATATCCAATACTTTTAATGAATCCTCGAAACGAAAAGCCATTGTGTTCAAACCTAGAACCGGGTACAAAGCAGAAACCCATTGTAGACCGGCAGGAGCACGTAAAGTGCACCCATCAACTTGTCACTGGGGAAATTCATTGCGTTGCGGTCTCATTTCATTTTTCACCAGCATCTGTCTGTTGAGGGCTTTATTATATCTCTATGTTAGGTTTGGACAAAATGAAACTGTCTTTGTGGACGGTCGTAGACTTTTACATTGAACGTTTTTGAAAACGTTAATTTGGACTTATACATTTTTTCACGCGACTTCCAAAGGGAAGTTTTTCTTTTTTCTATGTTAAGGAGAAGGCACCCGAGCACTCAGGCCACCTGATGGTAAGTGGAATCTGAGAGCCATAGACATTTTAATTCTCAAGACTATAATCTTATGACCTCAAATGCGTTGCCAACCCTGAGGACTAAGATGGAATGCCTCTATGCTAGTAATTTCACCGGTTATTTTATGTTTCGGGTGTTGCTATTTGTCGGTCCATGTTTAGTTTAATTTGAAAGTGTTGTGATTTCTCTTTTCAGGTCAATCTTATAATTTGTTGAACCAATCATAGTCGTATTTGCTAGGGCTACATTTTAATATTTTACTTTGATTAATATCAGTTACCGATCGTCTATTATCGATTTTAAAACTACATCTTAGAACTTGAACCACTGTATTGTACTCCATGACTTAATCACGCCACGTTTACTAGAGTGATTGGTCTGAAAAAACCAGATAAATACGAGTGAGATGGTGTCTATTTAATTCAATAAATCCAATAGCAAATATTGAATTATAACGCGTTTGACGTTATTATTAACAATAAATTAATAGATTTGAAACCAGCGACGAACTTATACACCCGAAATATTCAGTTTACCTGTTGTGTCATTTGGGGTTAACGACCTTAAATTTTGCAGAGCCTCTATTCAACTGCGTTATAACGATATCGTTTTTGACCTGTTTCCGTATTGTCAACGTTTTGATAACTCTTATGTCATTTACAATAATGGCGACTGTGCCATAAACGATTCCTAAACGTGTCAAACACAATATTGTTTAAACGCACCTGAATCTCTGCCCTGAGGTGATAAATATTGGTTGGACATATTTTGAGTGGTTTCACGTACAAGTTTCATATTTTGAGTACTGTTAAGCCCTGCACCAAGTTAAATCTTGATTACGATTGAATGATGTGAAACTTCCAAGACACGTTTAAACTGGTTACAGACGACCTACCCAAGAGTTGTATGAATAATTCAGAGTATTTTGTGTAAGAAATACAACGAATATATTCATAAGGACAGCTTGTCATATTATTCTAAGAAATTTCCTGTACGTACAGGAAACTTTGAGAGATTTATACCGTTACATACTGCGTTATAAGTTTCTTTGTACATTTGGGAGTAAACTAGCAATGTTGGTAATAGCTTGCGCGTGCCCCATCCGGATTGCTACCAGATGGTAATCGCTAAGCAGCAGTGTAATCAATGTAATCATATCCGTGTTTTGGGTTGCTAGAGCCCCTAAAGATAATTTAAACAAATTTCTTAATCGAATACTCGGGTTTTGGTCAATCTTTTACATCAAATATTGAAACTTCTTGTCTTACTTCGTTACGTTTCTATTTCTATAATTAATAATAAATTTCTTCTTCTTCAAAATCATTATCATGTTCATAGTTGGCAGTCACCTCGGCATACAACTATCTTTCGCCAATCGGAACAGTTCTACAACTGCGGCAATGCCTATCCAGTTCTTTATTATGTCCCGAAGCCATACCAACTTGGGTCTGAAAACGACTCATTTCACCTCAACTTTGCCAATGACGATTGTTGGAAGCAGTTGGTATTGCTTGTTTCTGAAAATGTGATCCATGGTAGGCTACTTTCCTCTTTTGGATGGTTTTGCAGTAGGTGGCTTTTTTAACAAAACGTTATTCTGCAACCTGCATCCTGTAGGCCTATTATGATTGTATTTATAGATGTGGATAAACGTCGACAAAACATTTTGTCACGTTCTGATCAGTGCCTCCTCCACATTTGCGCGTAACCACAGCCAAAAAGGCGAAAATAATTTTGAGGCGGATAAAGAAGTAAATCTTGCATCCAAAACTCCAAGAATCCGCTCGCACCAAGAAAATGCCTAACGCCGTGTATTGTATTTATCTTAACAAGTATTTGTTCTGGGTTTGTTTGAGTTGGCGCCACGGACTGCGGCGTGGCTGTTTGTGTTCTCGCTCAGGTAGTGAGCAGCTTACGTTTGCACTTACGAGTTGAGGGACCCTAATTTTGAGGAGACGTTGTGTGCCCTTTACAAGCATGGAACTTAAACATCCTCTGGTGAGCCTGTGGCATTAGCTACCTGTGTCCTTTAATATGTGGAATATACACACAATATATTGTATACCTACGCAAGAGAAGATCTTCATGGAGCTATGTCAACGTGACATTTGATTCAATTTAAGTACTTATTGACATCAAATTTGTCCTTTGACTTAATTTGAAAACTGTGCATTCAAGAAATGATTTTTGCTTTTATGTATAACATGTAGTACACTTTCTGTGGGTTAAACGGCTTGAGGAGCTCTGAAGTGCTGGGTATTACCTATAGTTTAACTAGAAGGACGCCCCCGACTTCGTACCTAATAAAAAAAATATACCACGGAACAATGCCACACAAATTGATTTAGTCCCAAACTAAGCTCTAAGCTTGTACTATGGGTACTAGACAACGATAAACATACTTAGATAGAGAAATAAATACTTAAATACATAGAAAATAGACTCAGGAACAAAAACTCGTGCTCATCACACAAAACATCTACCCTTACCGGGATTTGAACTCGGGACCGCCGGCTTCGGCTGCTACAACCCCTGTTTCTTCTCTTTGGTAGATTTTCGATAAAAATTCTTTCTTAAAACGTTTCCTTCATTTCAAGTTCCTACGTTAAGTGTTTGAGGCTGCGCGTTCTCTCTCATATAAGTCTACACATACTTATTAAAAAAATATAGACGCTAGGTTATTACACTTATTGCAAAACCTACACTGTTCAGGCAATTTCATATACGTTGTAGTTTCCCTAAACGTTATTGTTGTCGGCTGCAAAGTATTACAGTATCTTAATCAGCCAGAGACAAAGCGGCGGCGTCCGCGGCTGCAATTTCCGGGCGCGTGCTGCATTACGGTATGATTACTCAAAGGCTCATATAACACGGAAAACATAAACGCCAGTTTACGGGAAATGGGTTCTTCTTGAGAAGTATCTTTTTGGTTTTATACTGGAAATTGATGGGAAGTTCTCTTGCCACCCCATTTCATATTTGCGGCGAAACCTTTCGCTGGGTCGGTTTATCGTTCATCATCAACAGCTGTGGCCTAGACAACATTGACGTAAGCTGACGATCTATACATCGACCGGTTACGTTGACTTCATAAATTTTGCCAATTTTAGAAATCGCTAATGAAAAAGTTATGTATCTTGTCTAGTCTAGGCCATCTGTTGTGATTTGCGGGCGGGCCCGGGCGGTAAGAAAACTCAATATTTTAGATTTAGTGTTATTGGTCTTCCTTTGAAATTATTGAAAAAATTACCTTTTGCTGGAGTTTCTTAGGGTGCTTCGTCTGCGCAATGATAGTCTTTTCCGAAGCGCTAGTAGATTAATAAATATTTTGAATTGTATTTTTTAAACATTCTATCTTAGAGCCGATTTCATGATAATGATGTGAACCGAAGTAATAATAAGAAATCGTAAGCAGTTGTTTAATATGAACCATATGGCATATTTTCGATTCGATTTTCGTCGCATTTAACTACTGATCAATAAATCGCCACCATGTCCTCACGTTGTCAGGGTAAGCAAAGCATTTGCAGTTTTGAGAATTTGAGATTTCAAGTTTATTTTGAACTTTTTAGACCACAATTTCTTACTTTCAAGTCTCAGGTAGAGATTTTATTGCAAAGAATATTCCTGGTTTAGGTGATTTCAACGGAGAAGTTTTTCAAATAAAAAAATCAGATCATATTTCCAATTCGCCCGTCAACTCAACTTAAGCTGCTGTGTGCTTGTATGACTTCCACATGACACAAAAAGAAAATATTCTTAATCCATAAGAAAATATCTTTCTTCTTATCTTACTACGGGTTAAAATCTACTATATTTAGTAGGTCCTATAGGCAAAACTAGGACGACAATTGAGTAAATATTAAATATTTATCGCGTATAATTCTCATTCCTTAGTTGTTACTCTCATTTCATTCTAATTTAATATTCAATTTCTTACCTTTGCAGAATTCTAAAACATTCAGTTCAAGCGTGATCAGATTTCAATTAACTCGCTAACTAATTGGGGTACACTTTCATTGACAAATCTGGTTGACTGTAGCCCCATCATTTTAGTCTTACCAAATTCTTAAATAGGCATGGAATAAAAAACCTTTCACAGATTTGACACAGATTTAGGTAACAGTATTTCTAAATAATGAGTCTGAATTTTTTTATTACCCTAAACTGTAACTCAATGTTTCCTAAAAAATATAAATGGGGAGTTACTGCATAACATTATTGGAGTTGAAATATAATACTGCAAAATAGAAGCTATCGTTCATTACTAATATCAGACCCGAAAGGTTAGGAGACAGGTTGCAATCCAACGCAAACATTACAAGGATCAGTTGCTGCAACAATATCGTAGGTATCCGACCTCAAACCAATTCGAAACAACTTGCATTCCTGCCTTGGAATCCAGCTCCTGCATTGTCATCTGGCAATGCAATAAATCGTGCTGTAGATTTGTGAAAGTACAGACAGTACGTAGAATAGAGTACTGTTTATAGCTTAAAGTTAACACGGTAAAATGATGCATATGGCTAATGATGTTTATGAGATCGCTAGAAAATAATTTTAGAATATTATGATACAGCCAAAGCTTGGAAGCTAGGTTTTGGAAGGGAAATACCTACATACAATACATACTATCACGCCTTCATTCCCAGACTGGGGTAGGCAGAGCTACAGATATACCAACAACTACAAAAAGAGTTGTTGGTAATTCTGTAACCACATTTTGCACAAACAGGCCAAGATGTTTACCAGTGTATCAGTGACAGGTTTATTTCAGGGAAATACCTATGATTGTGATTACGGATATCAACTTCATGTTCGGTAAGTAATATGGTATTTACTCAAATACGGTTCAATACAAACATAATTATAATGAACACAACACAACCTTGACTAAATAAGCCATAATTTAACATAGGAACTTTTTAGAACGAGTCCATGAATAAAATAGCGATGGGTTTAACTTTTAAAACCATTGCTGCTACCGTCCTGCCAGTTTAATTGATACCGGTGATCTTAGCTACCGATGCTAGTAATAACGCAGTGGGTGCAAAAAACAAGCGTTTATTTTTCTATGTATCCAAGGTTCAATAAAGAAAGATCATAAAGTAAATAAAAACATCGATAGTGTCACAGTATTTGTTAGTTGTCAGCTTCTTTACAAAAAAAAAGAAAAAAAACACAATAAAATGACAAAGGAATAATGAAAGAAGAAACATGCGTGATATAACCGATGACAAAACATGAGCTATAGTTCATTTATGTTGAAATTTATTCGATATGTCTTTGTGTAATTTTAACTAGTATCCGCTTATTAAAGTCCTCTGTTTACTTTATACGTCACGTAATATCTACGAGCTAGTTTAATCTTGATCCACCGCCTGTACGGGCCATAAAACATCCGATATTGGACGGCAAGATGCACCCGCTCGTCACGTATAAAATTAGTTCCAAATTGGATCGGGAGTTTTGGGATCTGCAACCGGAAATTCTGTTGTTGGATTATTGGGAGGTATCTAGGAATGCAGTGTTACGTGAATTCTACTGGAAATTGTAACGGGATAAATGAAATAACGTTTAGGTGCAAATTGAATTTCTGCACTGACTTTTGTTTGGCTTGTATCTACTAGCAAGAGAGATTTTAATGGCAAATAAATTTACACAATAAAACCCGGCTGTATGTTTTGATTTTGTGGTTTTTTTATATGGTAGGGAATTTTTGAGATTTATTTCTAACTAGTTTTTTCCCGCTACTCCGGGTAGAAGTCGTTTATCACTATTACCTTAGGAATCGTCTAATTTTTTGATATAAAAAATAACCTATGTCCTATTTCAGACTATTATCTATCTCTGAGCCAAATTTCATCTAGATCCGTTCAGCCGTTCTGTCGTGATTGATTAACAAAGATCCATCCATCCATCCTTCCAGTAAGATAAGATTAATGTAACTAGGGGTAAATTGAGACGCTGTAGCGAATATAACGACTCTTGTTTTTCAGAAATGGGGCCATTAGTTCATACAAGTTTAAATAATACTCTCCATCTCGCATAGTAGCCTAGAAATTTTTTTGACTTTACCTCGAAAAGGGTTGTATGATCACATACAACCCCTAGTCTGCACCACCTACTGTGTAAATTGTTTTAACTTGATTCCTTATCCCTTCTAAGGTTGTCTGGAAGAGATCGCTAATCAATGATAAGACCGCCCGTTGTTTACCTGGGTCTTTTAAATTGTGCTGTGTCTCTGTAATGTTTTGGTTTGGTGGACAATAAAGTGTTTTGTATTGTATTGTATTGTACATACACAAAATCACGCCTTCTAATATAAAAAGACTTGTGTATAATTCTATAACCGCATTTTGCACAATCAGGCTAAGAAGTTAGTGTATTAGTGACAGATTGCAAACCCATCGCCTAACAGTACTGCAAGCACTTATTCCCTTAATTTTATTTTTTATTACGTCATTCACGTCACGGGTAGAGATGGAGTGGCACTATTCTTACACGGCAACCAATCAAGCGGTTGTTTGATCTATATTTCTACATAAATAATTATATTCAGCCACCCTCGAGACAACTGCTTTTGTTTTACGAATATTTCTCTCAGAATGTCTGTTGAAGCTTCTCGAAAACAAAATCATTTTCAGTACAATCGGCTTAAAGCTATTTTTCATTTAAAGCGAGCAAACAGCTGGAATATTCTAAGTTTGACTAAAAATACTGCAAGAGACCTCTCGCTGCATTTCGCCGAAGCCACTTCGAACAAGAGCCTTTCTAATTGAAATGTAAATTGAGACTTCTCTGCTCGAATGCTCTTTCAGTTTTAATTGTTGAAAAGTTAACAATGTAACAATGAGGAGTTTTGTTTAATTTATTGTCTAAGGCTGTCTTTGATTAATTAGAACAAGTGTGAAATGTTTAGTTTAGTTTATTTATTCATCAATGTAATATTACAATATAAATTGCATTGAATGTCAAAAAATACGAAATTACATTGAGATTGTTGACATAAATAATAATAATCAAAGAATGCAAAAATAACTTTCAAATAATCAAAATTACAACAATTAAATATCTAGTAAATGGTCACTTATCCCAATTCAGATTAGCCTCTGAAGCCAGCGGTCCTGGGTTCAAATCCCGGTAAGGGCAGATATTTGTGCGATAAGCGCGAATATTTGTTCCCGAGTCTTGGATGTTTTCTATTTATTTAAGTATATATTTCTCTATCTAAGTACGTTTATCGTTGTCTAGTACCCATAGTACAAGCCTACAGCTTAGTTTGGGACTAGGTCAATTTGTGTGAGATTGTCCCCTGATATTTATTTAATTTTCCATTTTGAGTTCCATATATTCATCCACGGAGTACAATGGATTATCCAATAAAAGTTTTGTCAACTGATGACGATGATGACGGTGATGATTTTTATAAAATAATTTCATAAAAAATGCCGTAATGACGTTGCAGAGTATTAACACTATGAATGGACTAAAAATGGTAGGTAAAGAACGGTAGATTTGTTTTTAAGAACTAAATGAAACATGTAACGATATAAGGATTACCTAGAAGAAATCCCTTAGAGACGTTCGTATTTGTATTGTTCTTCCTTGTATTGTTTTTATTTTTCTTTTGCCAATAAATTGTTTACATACATACATAGGTACATACAACATGTACACATACGTAGGTGACAACAGTAACATCCAATCTCACGAGTCGTGACAAGTGAACATGCGTCATACATACTCTTAAAAACAAAAGTAGTCTTTCCTGTGGTCAATAGTTAAAAGCTTGTGTGCATATAAGCTTTGTTTTTATATGATACTAGCGACCCGCCCTCGCTTCGCTCCGGATTAAAGTATTATACATGTAAACCTTCCTCTTCAATCACTCTATCTATTAAAAAAACCGCATCAAAATCCGTTGCGTAGTTTTAAAGATTTAAGCATACATAGGGATATAGGAACAGAAAAAGCGACTTTGTTTTATACTATGTAGTGAGGTATAAAGAAATCCGGACGCTGTTTATGCGGGAATGGGCTTAGTCAGAAAATTAGGCCTTAAAAACGTTAACTTCCGGCGTGTCCACAGGAAAGACGCTAACCTAAATCTGTGTATGACCCACATACGTCAATCGTGTACAGGACACAATTAACTTATGTACACTTGTCTGTTTTATAATCTGTGACGCGATCACTATGGATCGACAATACGTTCACGAAATAATTGAACAGCTTGTGGTAAGAGGTGGGTCGAGCTCCGTGTCGTATAAAGCTACATAATTGAGAATGCACGCGCTAAAAGGTGTTTTGTACGCTCTGAAGGGACTTCTTAAGCTCGCCGGATAATAATAAGCTTTCTCGAATTAAAAAGTGTTACGCTTAATAGAATCACACCTCTGGATCTTTGTTCAACGGCTTTAATTTGACTTATTTTCTAATAAAAAGGGTTTTATTTGTGCGAAATCAACCAATACCACATATAATATATATTGTATATCTTGGCCTGATTGTACAATATGTGGTTACAGAATTAACAAAAAGTCTTTTAAGAGATGTTGGTGTTTCTGTAGCTCTGCCTACTCCACTTTTGGAATGAAGCCGTGTTTTTTTTATGTACCTTTCTATGTATAACTAACAGTTGGTTTTGTAAAGCTTGCTCTTTGTTAAACTTGTTGTTTTTCTTTAGCTTACCAAAATAATGCTCGCTTCGCTACTAAGTACTTAACTAACAAGCTTTCCAAAATTATCTCAGCACGAAATTATTAAGTCCCAGTATTAACGTAGTTTTTCCCGTGGCGCCGCTCGTAAGCCGGGGTGTCCCAATTTGTCAGGATTTATTATTTCTTGGGCTCAGGATTTATTTGGTTAAGAGACTAGCTGACCTTAGTGGCTTTATTCTGTTCTGTCTTTTGGAGTTAAGTAATTATAGCATGAACATTTTCTTTCCATACATTTAACGTAGCATCACCCACAAAATTTACTAGCAAGTTTACAAGCAAGTATTTCCGGTAGTTTCGGTATTTTAGCAGATTGTAAAAAGGTAAGTTACGCCGCATGGTAACCTTTACTCGATAAATTTCAACCAGCGCTTCCCAAGAGGAGACCACTGCTGAGGAAACGCCTCAAGAAACTCAACAATCATTATTTTTAACATATAGCTTATGACAATGATAATGCTTACTCTACACTTTACCTAGTACTATGTTAAACAATTAGTATAAAATAAAAATTCATGCGTAATTGAGCAGGAAAAGGTGGCAAAGGAGTAATCACAAATAAATTAAAAATAAAAATAATTATACTTATCTATCATGGTGAGAGACAAGCACATTAGATAGTTTCGATACGTTCGTGTTTATAGTCAAAACGTGATTACCTATATTATTCAGATTCAGATTCAGATATTTATTGGTAAAATCATATTATTTATGTTTACCTATTTAAATTAATTCTAACAATTTATGTGACTAGTTGTTAATTTGTTATTTTAATATTATTATAAATTAATCATTTATACAATAAATAAATACAATAAAAAAAATATTAATATGTAATAATATCAATTATTATAAATTATTACTTTAACCCCCCCCCGTGTGGTTGCCGGGTTAGAATAGTGCCACTCCATGTCTTCCCGTGGATGTCGTAAGAGGCGAATAAGGGAATAAGGGCTTATAGTACTGTTAGGCGATGGGCTTGCAACCTGTCACTAATTCACTAGAAACATCTTAGTCTGACTGTGCAAAATGTGGTTACAGAAATATCAGTAAGTCTTTAGAGTTGTTGGTATTTCTGTAGCTCTGCCTACCCCACTCTGGGAATGAAGGCGTGATGTTATGTATGTATGTATGTATTATTTTAACTTTTTTTTCTATGATTGTCCTTGTTTCAACCTACCGAACCATGAGAGTTAAAGATTTTGGTGTAACATTGGTGGCTGTAGACGAACCATGTAAGTAGTATAGGGGTGGTAATTATGACATAGTTATCCAGTTTAGTTTACGCTGAGAGAAAAGAACAGAGCTAATACAACTGCTATAGCTCTGTCCTTTACGCTCACCGTAAGATGAACTGCATAGCCATGTCATAATAATTCCTCAGTAGTCACGGGATGCCAGCCCCCTATTTCACCATCTTGACAATGACACGTGACAGGTGACAATTTTGTATACATTGCAAACTAACTCGCTAATACATTACTGAGTTTCATATAAGCTGCGCGATGTACACTGAAATGTCACCTGTCACCTGTCAATGTCAAGATGGTGAAATAGGGGGCTGGTCATGCTTATAACTTTATCCCCAGTGTTCGAGTGCTCATTTCCCATCTTCACCTAATAAAAACGTTTTTGAACTACAAGCACGCCATTTAAGATATTAAATGCTCCTGCAAAAACCACAATTGCTTTAGGTACGCGGCCTTTTTACAACGCTTGAACTCATTTAACGACTGCAAAGCACAACGATTTTTTCCCATTATATTGTATTCAATTGCATAATCCGAGTACTGTTGTGGTTTTCCCGGTAGATAGAAGAGAAAGAATGAAAGAAAGAATAACCGGGACAGAGCATGTCGGACCATGCTCAGTGTAGGGTTCCAAAGCCGTTAAGTATTACAAACGTAAAAATCGACATCTAAAATGGCAACCAAATGTAAGAAAATCCAAATGCTGACTCAAACTCTCTTGCTGTGATGTTAACTGATTGTAGTGCGATCAGTTAGGTATCTTAAGAACTTTTGACCTCCTCTATTGAACCTCGGAGTATCCACCATTAAACCTCACTCAAAATAACCCAAAGCAGCCAGGAACCAAGGCTCTGTCCCGTATTATTTCACCGCGAGTGTATACTAGTAAGACGATACGAGTATACATACATATACAATTATTATAGATAGGATATTTTTTACGCCTTACAGCGTAACCCTACATGTAAAAAAGTACGCCGGTTTATGTGCAACGTAAGACAGCAGTTAATTATCTGTCTCACACAAGCAGCAACAACCAAGAGTCCATTTGTGTGAGGGATTTTAGAGAATCGTGCACTCAAATACATTATTTTGAGTCGTTCTTTACCTGGAAAATTTTCAAAAATATTTTAAGTAAGTACTTAATTGAGACATCGTCAACTGTCTTCCATTGCGTAACGAAAATTAGACATACAGGTTTTTACTTGAGCTCTGAACTATGTACAATGTTTTTCAAAATCCTCTCTTCTTACGTCTGTCATTTGGAGCACTTGATTCTCTAAAATTGACTCGGTTGACTCTACGAGCAGCATTTCTCACTCCTAACTTCTCTGTTTTCTATATTTAGTTTACTATGTGACCCAGGCTTTCATTGGCTTGAATAAAAACATGGGATATTACTGTTTAAATAATCACTTGATTTATTATTTTAGTGAATACACAACCCGTGCCAGTGTGGTTTCCGAGTTAGAATAGTGCCACTCCATGTCTTCCCGTGGATGTCGTAAGAGGCGACTAAGGGAATAAAGGCTTGTAGTATTGTTAGGCGATGGGCTTGCAACCTGTCACTAGTAAACATACCACCTACCACCTACTTGTGCAAAATGTGGTTACAGAATTATAGCCATATCTTTTTAGAGTTGTTGGTGTTTCTGTAGCTCTGCCTACCCCACTCTGGGAATGAAGGCGTGATATTATGTATGTTATGTATGAATACACAAACTCATTGACTTCACGACGTGATTCTTGAACAGCATCTATCTAAGCATACAGCTTTGTGACTGATATTCCCGAAATATTCTCGAATCAAACCGGGCAGTTCACCCTGAGAGGTCCCTTAATCCTTTGCGCTCTATTTGACGTCGCCTGGGAGATATGGCATCGAGTTAAAGCCAGAGATTACCTATGAACTCAAGAAGGATTGCTTGAGATTACAAAGTGCAATGACTTTAAAGCGCCGTATATCAAATATTGAAAGCAAAAATGTATCCTAACTTTACTAATCTTGTAGGTGTTTTGAAGACACGGTGGCCTAGTTGGTAGTGACCCTGCCTCCGAAGCCAGCGGTCCTAGGTTCAAATCCCGGTAAGGGCAGATATTTGTGTGACGAGCACGAATATTTGTTCCTGAGTCTTGGATGTTTTCTATGTATTTGCGTATTCATTTTTCTATATAAGTATGTTTATCGTTGTCTAGTACCCATAGTACAAGCCTAGAGCTTAGTTTTCCCACTAGATAGGTATGTGATGTAATTCTTAGGTTGCAGACCGCAATCCCTCGGTAATTAGTTTAATGGTTTATTGCTGCCATAACACAGCCTAGCCTAGCCTAGTGTAATATTTATTACGTACTGTCACTTTTTAGGGTTCCGTAGTCAAATTAGGAACCCTTATAGTTTCGCCATGTCCGTCCGTCCATCCGCAGCCTAGTGCAGAGACTCTTAGTACTAGGAAGCTGTAATTTGGCATGGATATGCATATTTGTCACGCCAGCAAAGTGGTACAATAAAAGATAAAAACGCGGGGATGTATTTTTTTTCTCGTCTACCCTACAATGTGGGGTGTCGTTGGATAGGTCTTTCAAATATTGCAGGTTTGTGACAACCATTTTTGGATTAAGAGATCCTTTTATGAAATATTAAGCTTTAAAATGCTAATTTTTATGAAAGTAGAGTGTCCTCCCTCCCCTTCTACAGCCAAAACTACAATTACTAAAAATCTGACATGAAAGTGTATAATAACGAATTTAAAAGGAAAATTATCACGATTAAATGACATCATTGGTTCTTGAGATACAGGCGATTAAAGTGTTTATACCTACTAAAATCATCTAAGGGCCGTGTTCACCAACAATTAATCGGACGGTTAAGTCTTAATCAGCTGTTAATCAATACATCTGACACCCGTTAAACTGCTAATCGTCCGTTTAATTGTTGGTGAACACGGCACTAAGACGGCACCAATTGACTTTAAATAGAAAATTAGTTATTATTTGTTGATTTTTATGTTTATAGTACTTAACGGCTTCGGAACCCTACACAGCATGGCCGACATGCTCTTGCCCGGTTTTGTAAAATAATCTTCTTCACTTTACAATTAAAATGGGTTATATTTAAAACTCTCTCAATTCCCAAATTCCCTACAGGGTGTAACTTATTTGCTAAGCAATCAAAATATTCGTAATCCGGTAATCAGAGAGCTCGTTAGCATGATTAATCCAGCGATACGGTTTATTTATTTGCGAGTTAATTATGTCTATCTTTGCGCCATCGCGCTATCTGAGAGATAGCGTCAGTGCAGTGTAATTTAGAGCTAGGCGGAGCGCCAGCGAGATTATTGCCGAGTCGTTTAGTATTTTTAAGTTTGTTTGATTGACACAAAAGGGATTAAGTACATTTACAGCTGCAGGTTTCAAAAATACATGATTAATTTGAGAGTACACCGTCGTCTTTTCCTAAAATGTGGCTGAAATACTTGAAGCGCTATTAATTTATTTGTTGACTACAACCTTGATTCATGTTCATGTCTACTTATTGCACAGATCGTTTTCAGATTATTCTGTTAATCTATTTACAAAATTAAATGTATACTTAAAAAAAATGTACGTATAAATATTTTATTTATAAGATAATGTAAATGAGGGAGAGTATACAAACCCGAAAAGTTTTTTTTTTTTTATTAAGAGTTTGTTGCACTGGACCTCTAATAATATTGCGTTAAAATGATGGGTTTGACGTATTTTAGTGTCGTTTTGAATTCGGTCGCCATTCCTGTCATACATACATACATAGCATGCAGAAATACCAACAACTCTAAACAGCCTAGTTGATAATTCTGAAACCACATTTCTTCATTTCATTCCTGTCAAGTATATTAGGTACATTTGTCAAAACGTTGACAGTACATTAACACGTCAAAAGCAATAAAGTTTTTACTGTGTACAATATTAGTCCTGTACTTGTGTATGCTCAAATATATTTGTGCTCAAATAAGTATTGATTTTATTTTGAATCTGAATTCAGATACCCATACCATACTACATATTTATATTATTAAAGTAACCAATTAGAACACCATATGCATTTAAAATTACTACATTTTACTAGTGAAGTGATATTGGATGTGTGTGTATTTGGTAAGTGCTTGATACCTGCACACTGGATCCAATTCAGATTGTGCTCTCTAATTTTAAGCATTTGCATTAGAGTCACAGATATTACAAATTAGAGAACATTCGGATTAGCTTGCAATTCAGTTAAACAACGCCTTTAGCAACGTCACGGCGGGCGCTCGCGCTATACGTTTTACGCCGACGTGGTTAGATTGGCCCCGCGCAGGGAGCCTTAATTAAGGCGCCTCCGCATCACACTCACTGCCGCACTTGCACCCTAAATGTTATGGGAACGAAATATCTATCATTTGGGTATGTATTGGGAGTTTTATAATAGTAGGTAAACCACCCAGTAGTCAGCCAGAGACCTGTAGTCGGCCTTACATGAGTGTGAAGAGTGGAAAATATAACTTTCATACATAATATAATAATAATAATATAATAATAATAATAATAATAATAATAATGTGTTGCATAAGTGGCGAGTGGGCACCTTATGGTCGTTTAAAGTCCAGAAGCACCTCTCCACCCTTAGCCCCTATGGAACTGTTGCCTCTCTGCTGCTGTGTATTTGCGGCTATTTTGGGAGGCCCATTCCATTGAGTTGGCGAGTCACCGTCTGCCATTTCAACCAAAGTAATTAGCATTAGCCAGGAAGACGCCATAGTTTCATAAATAGCCTAGTTCACCAATCCATATCATTTCATGAATATAAACTGTTTTTAATGTTCCCATCCTTCTTAAATAGTCTTACACTAACCGGGGGTTGTCCGCAGGAGCATACTTCTATAGTGTGAACTCGGGGACAATCGCCCGGTGGTGTCCCACCACTTTACTAAATTAAAGTTGTCTAAAGGGCCTCTGCGTGTTGGCTTCGGCTCCATGTACGCCTTCCAAAGGTCCGGGACTCCCATAGTCCCGTGTTTGGTAAAGACATACAATAATAATAATAATAATACTTTGCCACTCATACAAAGAATAGGCAGAGGCCGACTACAGGATTCTGGCTGACTACTGAGTGGTTTACCTATTTGTCTTTTTTAGTTTAAGAAATAAATATGGGTAGTTTGAAACGGGTGTTTCGACTTTCGACGGTTGAGTGGCAACGCAAAAGTATTTTTTTTTTATTGTTTTTAAATCTCTGGTTCAGAATCAAATAGGATTTGAATTCATGACTTTTTTTTAATTTAGGGTTGATTCATTATTACGACTAAAATGTACAGCTACTTGTGTTTGACTGTACTCGATGCTACTTAATGTGTGTTGGTGTGTCAAACAATAAATAAGGTGCTTCCCTGGTGTTGGTAGCTGGGGATACTAAAAAGTTTTACTGCCTGTGTTGGCATATAATTTGCCACGTAGCAGTCTGTTTTTTTAGTTAAGTAATTACTTTATCCAAAAAGTTTTATTAAATGAAATTCCCACTGAGCGACTAGCACAAAAAATGCAAACTTTATATGTATCCATTCTGGTCCCTTTTTTTAAACTACTATTCAGTTTAACAAGTAATCTGGCATCACTACATAGTATAAAACAAAGTCGCTTCCCGCTGTCTGTCTGTCCCTATGTCTGCTTAGATTTTACCACTCAACGGATTTTGATGCGGCTTTCGTCAAACTAGGAACCCTTAGTGTAAGGCCTGAGTGGACGCTCGAAGCGGGGCGTTCGGCGGGGCGTGCAGCGTTGCGGGCGAGCGTGAGGTAGAGCGTCCAGCGAGTGGCCTCAGTGCACGCTCACCGCTCGTGTCAATCGGTTGTGATCACCATGGCAACGACCGCCACCGAGCAACGATCCAAAAAGTGAATATTTTAACAGCCGTCTATCGCGTGCACGAAAGTGCATTGAATGTACTTTTGGTATTTTATGTGCAAAATGGCGTATTCTAAACAAACCAATTGAAACGAATGTGAAAAACGCTTGCCTCATTATAAAAACCACGTGTCTTTTACATAATATCATACGTGACTTCGAAGGTCGATTTGATGATAATACTAATAACGATTCGACATCCATGGAGAACGAATTATAATCAAATCACCCAACCAGGAGAAATAACAGTTCCTCCCTAGCCTCAAGACATGTGCGTGAAGAGTTTTCTAATTATTTTTGGAATAACAAAATTGATTTTTAAAATTTAATTCTAAGAAAATACTTTAATAATAAAATAGATTAGAAATGAAAATAAAAACTTTTAATTTACCTTCCATATTCTCTCCATACTTTATTTTTATATATTTTATTTTTATATAAACTGCGATGATAGCCAAAGTGCAGGTTTATTTTTTATTACGATAATTATTTGTTCGCACGACATGGCTGCACGCTCTTATCACCGCTGCAAATCACAAACAGGTTTGAACCTGCCCGCGACGCCCCGCTCGACGCTCCACTGCCCGCAAACTTGCCCGCTCTGTATTCGATTTTTGAAGCGTCCACTCAGGACACCAGTATAGAGTTTCATTTGTTTAACATGCACGCCGCCCGCCCCGCCCCGCTGCACGCCCGACTCGAGCGTCCACTCAGGCCTTACACTTATAGTTTCGCCATGTCCGTCCGTCCGTCCGCAGCCTGGCGCAGAGACTCTTAGTACTAGAAATCTGTTATTTGGCATGAACATGCATATTAGTCACGCCAACAAAGTGGTATAATAATATGTAAAAAAAAAAATATGGTACTTTCCCTACACATAACGTGGGAATGTATTTTTTTTCTCGTATACCCTATAGTTTGGGGTGTCGTTGGATAGGTCCTTTTAAAATATTGTAGGTTTGTCCGTTTATGAAATATTAAGCTTTAAAGCGCTAATTTTTGTTAGACTTAAGTGTCCCCCCCCACCTACAGCCAAAACTACAAGTAGGAAAAATCTGAAAAAATGTTACATGAAAGAATATATTACGAATTTTAAAGGAAAACTATGACGACTAAGTAGATATCATTGGTTCTTGGGATACAGGCGATTAAAGTGTCTATACCTGCTAAAATCTTAGACGGCACCAATTGACTTGTAGTACTTAACGGCTTCGTAAACCTACGGTTTTTTAGGGTCCCGTAGCCAAATGGCAAAAAACGGAACCCTTATGGATCAAAAAAATCAAAATCAAAATTGTTTTATTTCACTCAAAAAAGTACAATTCATACAGTGGCTGGTGTCTCCTTTTAGGTTATTTAAAAAATAACCTGTGCTAGGAGGCACCGCTCTTCCATTATCACATTATTGTTTATTACTTTAAAACTATTCACTTTATAAATATACATAAACTCGTATATATCAGGGTGCGTGCGTGCCCGCGCGTGAGTATGGTGTGTGTGTGTGTGTGTGTGTGTGTGTGTGTGTGTGTGTGTGTGTGTGTGTGTGTGTGTGTGTGTGAATGTGTGTGTATGTGTGTGTGTGTGTGTGTGTGTATGTGTGTGTGTGTGCGTGTGTATTTTGGTGAGGCTAGACTATGTATCTGGAAGGTGTGTGTAAGGTTGTCTGGAAGAGATCGCTATTTAGCGGTAAGACCGCCTGTTGTATACCTATGATTTAAATGTACTGTTCCATGTTCTGTTTTTATTTTTTATTTTTGGTGTTCAATAAAGAGTATTTGTATTGTATTGTATTGTATTGTATCTTAGTAAGTCTTCCACCTGGTCGTAATTTTTATACTCTAACCAAGCAGTTATTTTCTTATTTACATCATATAGAGGCTTAGAGTATATATCAAATTCTTTATTTAAAGTATTATATACATGCGATGACTGTTTGTTATATTGTCTACGAGCAAAATTAGTATGGGTTATAGGTAACTGCATTACAATATCTCTTCTCCGTTTTGTCAGAAGGTTACAGTCAAAAGCTGTGGTTTTATGCTTTCTAAGGACACATTTTAGTATGTACAATTTTCTGACACTAAGCAAGTTACATAGTTGGTAAAGCTTGTCAGTCGAGAACCACATCTTCTTGAAGTACATAATTTTGAGGAGACTTCGCTGAGCTCTCTCTACATCTATAAAACGAGTCGAGTCTATAAATAGATTCGTCATGTCTGTCCGTCCGTATGTCACAGTCACTTTTTTCCGAAACTATAAGAACTACACTGTTGAAACTTGGTAAGTAGATGTATTCTGTGAACCGCATTAAGATTTTCACACAAAAATAGAAAAAAAAACCATAAATTTTGGGGGTTCCCCATATTTAGAACAGAAACTCAATTTTTTTTTTTCATCAAACCCATACGTGTGGGGTATTTATGGATAGGTCTTTAAAAATGATGAAAAAAATGAATGATGAGAGGTTACTAACATCATTTTTTCTAAACTGAACAGTTTGCGCGAGAGACACTTCCAAAGTGTTGAAATGTGTGTCCCCCCCTGTAACTTCTAAAATAAGAGAATGATAGAACTAAAAAAAATATATGATGTACATTACCATGCAAACTTCCACCGAAAATTGGTTTCAACGAGATCTAGTAAGTAGTTTTTTTTTAATACGTCATAAAAACATTGATCAAAGCTACAACGAACTTTTATATTATGTTACTTGCTGCTACGGAACCCTTCATGGGCGAGTCCGACTCGCACTTGGCCGCTTTTTAATAGATAGAGTGATTCAAGAGGAAGGTTTATATGTATAATAATTTAATCCGGAACAAAGCGAGGGCGGGTCGCTAGTTATATTACATGAAGGCATTTCTCATCAAACATAAGTGCCATAGATATCACACTTATTCTAAAAACTAGCAAAGCTACACAACTAACTCTCAAATTTAAAATTGCATCCACCAACAGCATATTACCCCTCTTTGTCTCAGAGTCTGAAATATGAAGTCCCAGGATTTATGCCTGGAAACGAACAAAAGCCTGATAGATGACTGGCTGTGCGTGACTCGGGGCGAGGTAGGTAGATTTGCGAAAAGTTTAGACGCGGGTAGGATGTATAATGTATGTTAAAGTACAGTGGCAGTTTTTATCCGACTGCCGAAGAAGGGAGGTAATGATTCAAAAGTGGTCAAGACAGCAATGCTTCTTTTTATAGCCGTAATATTTACAGTTGAAATAGGTACTAGGTTAAATATGATAATGAACGAATAAAAATGTCCATTTATAGATGAAAATCAGGCAAGAGCATGTCGGACTATGCTCAGTGTAGGGTTTCAAAGCCGTTGTGTACTACAAACATAAATAAATTATGTCTAAAAAGCAGTATGAACCAGTTTTCTATTTAGTTGTTTGGTGCCGTTTAATATTTTAAGTGAGTATTAACATTTTAAATACTTGCCTGTATCTCAATAACCAATCAAGTCTACTTAGTCGTAATTTTCCTTTTAAATTCCTTATATGCGCTTTAAATTACAATATTTTTTAGATTGTTAGTATTTGCATTTATGGCTGTTGGGGTGAAGGACACTTGACTCTAACATAAAATTAGGATTATTAAAGCTTAATATTGAAAGAAATAAAAAAATCGGCCAAGTGCGAGTCGGAGTCGCGCACTAAGGGTTCCGTACCATTGTCTATCGTACGGCGTCTGTACTAAGATCGAGCAAAAAACGGCAATAAAATCACGTTTGTTGTATGGGAGGCCCCCTACAATACAAATTTAATTTTAGTTTAATCATTTATTCTTAAAGTGGATATACAACTTAATATTTTGTGAATATTTCGAGTGTCTACCTGTTGGCGTTATAAATATCGAGCAGAAAACGACGAAAAAATCACGTTTGTTGTATGGGAGCCCCCCTTAAATATTTGCTTTATTTTGTGCAACAGAAATACTTAATTTGTAAAAAAATTCAACTGTCTATCTATCGCGCTTCTTGAGATACAACCTGGTGACAGACCGACAGACGGATGGACTAAGTCTTAGTAATAGGGTCCCGTTTTTACCCTTTGGGTACGGAACCCTAAATACCATCGCTTTTATATCTGATCTAAGCTGCGGACAGAAGGACGCACAGACGGACAGACGGATGCGCATGGCGAAACTATAAGAGTTCCTAGTTAGACTATGAAATCCTAAAAATCCTCCATACAATGTAAATAAAGACGGCCCCTAATTCACAGCTGATGTCTTTTAAAAGGCCGTACAGATTATGGAACCTAATAACCCTCTCGATTGAACTAGCTTTATTGAAAAATAAAGTATGTTGTTCAAAAAGGCCAGTCTCAATAACTAAACTGATAGTGTTAATGTAGATACAATTCTAACGAATCCACAATAATATTATTCTTCATCGAGGATATGTAGGAAATGCCCGAAAAGTCGTTAGAGGCGTGAATGAACTCTTTAAAATCTTTTACCTTCGACTTTTCTGCGTTCTTTCTTTCATTTCGAGTGACGAATACGATGATTTCATCCTGTTATTCCTCTACGTTCGTAATGCAGACAAAAATTACTTTTTTTTAGGTCTCGGGTGACATTTCAAAACTTTTCTTTTGAAAATCTAAGTTGTTATTTTAGGATTAATATTTAGTCTCATGCGTATTGAATTTGTCTTTAAAACAGTTAAATAAAGTTTTTTTTAAACCGTGCAAGATCATGTCGGACCATGCTCAGTATAGGGTTCCCAAGCCGTTTAGTACTACAAACATAAAAAACAAGAAGCAATCTCATTTTCTATTTAAAATCATTTGGTGCCGTCTTAGATGATTTTAGTAGGTATAAACACTATAATCGCCTGTATCTCTAGAACCAATGATGTCTTCTTAGTCGTGATAGTTTTTATTTTAAATTCGGCTGTTAGGGGCGGGGGGACACTTGACTCTAACAAAAATTGGCGCTTTAAAACTTAATAATCCATACTATTTTTGAGAGACGTAACCACACTATGGGGTAGTCGAGAAAAAAAATACATATTACGTGTAGAGGATACTAAAACTATTTACCACTTTGTTGTGTCAGCTATAAATTACAATGATTATGTGACCCAAATACTCTTTTTCTTTTTTTTATCATACGCTAAATATTGAACGATACCTTTCTCAAAGTAAACAAGAAAGTAACAATTACCAAAACGAAGCTCCGAACACGTTGTTATTCGTAAACAACCTATAAAACTCAGAAACGCGACTTCGCCATTAAAAACTTAACACTTACATCAAAAACCTAGATTATTCCGAGTAATTACCAACATACGGAACTCGGCTGGTAAATTATTCAGTTGGCACGCTCCGCTCGCCTCGGAACTTCCAGAATTTAAAACCGCGCGCCGAGTTTCCTAAATCTGTGCATGTATAAAAGATCCAACTTGCAGCTAATAAACTTACAACTTGGATAATGTATGGATAAATAGAATTATAAGTTGTGCGCTTGTTGAACTACGTTCTTTGGGTTTTAGTCGTATGTTTGCTTTTATATTTTTTATTGGAAACTAACATGAAGGGCTCACAGAGCTTAGCATTTTTTCTCGAGCAGGAGTCTGTTTTAAGAACGCTGGTAAACTTAACAATTGAAAGCGACTAACATAACAAAAAAAAATAACATAAGAATGAAACACTTCCATGAGTTTGATTATTGCCGCAGAAATGCTGGTCTTCTATTCCATTCTATTTTTGATTAGTAGCCTCTGTTAGTAGGTAAAAGTAACGTTTACGTCAGCATTATGCTATAAGATTACCATATCTTTAATGATGGGGTAAGAAGTAGAATAAAGACACTGAGGGCGTAGCCAAGATGCAATCGCTGCTAACGTTTTTCTTTTCTATCACTCAAAATTTATGGGTGACATTCTCGTGCGTTACAATAAACCACGTGACAACTGTCATCCCATACATTTTGAGCGATAGAAAGAACTGAGTTCCTTTTGCTGACGCAACCTTCGACCAAAGTCAAAATACTAGCACCAACATAGTTCCCTTTTGAACATTTTTGAAGGTAAAGTCGAAGTAAAAAAGGAAGAGGAAGACCTAGGCTTACTTACTTTAACGAAATAAGACAGAAAGACAATGAACAGAGAATAGCGGTAATTATTCCACAGACAAGAGCCTGGCTCTAATATTTAATGATGGTAAACATTTTATTAATGTATACCTAAGATACTGAACTGACGTTATCTAATAAGGGTTGACACTACTTTTGTAATTTCTTTTTTTACGGATTATTTTGTAACACGTTGTATAATACTATTCTACAGCAGCGCAAGCGTCTATATCGTAGGTTGAAGGGACTTACTATTTTTTACCCGTCTGTCTAAGAAGAACGTTAACGTATTCATACACATATCATACATACATTTATGTACAATGTATGTATGTAAATTGTGCCATCCGTACAGTCTCTACAAGGGGACAAAATTCCCTTGTAGAGACTGAACGAATGGCACAATTGAGACAAACCGTGTCGTTAGACAGAGGCTCGAGAGTTAGATTGTTTACATTATAATTTAAAAATACTAACCTTGGGTGATGCTATGAATTAAATACAACAGGGGTATGAAAACATTAACTTGTAGACGACAGTATACACGGTGGGAATGAGTAACCCGCCACATTTTAATCATCGATTCTAGAGCCTATGGAGTATATAATGTAGTGTAACATGAAGTAAAGCATAATTTAAGGGATTTTGATGTTATTAAAAACATTCCATAGTTAATTTAATTTGAACTTTTTCACCTATACCTAAATCATTATTTACTAAGAAATTGATTAAATTAACTTATGCTGTACGTTGATGATATTGCTACTTACAACATTAATCTATTTAGTAAAAAATGCTTTAGGTTAAAGTGTCAGAGTTCAAATTAAATATCATATCATATCATATCATTTATTTTTATAATAATTCATATTACATGTCAATAAGGTTATTCAATAGTCAATATTTCCTTAAGTATATTTAAATTATTATGATGCAAAAGCGTAAGTCAAAACAAACATAAATCAAAAAAATATAGATTTGTAGTACTACAATAGGGTAATGGTAAATGGAGAATACAAATAATAATCAAAATTATAAACATAAGTAAAACTATGTACTGGGCATGTCAATAAACTCGTTATAACTATAGAACGTGTGCTCGACAAGCCAACGTTTGAGACGTGATCTAAAGCTGGCCAGCGAATGCGCACCCGTGACGTGCGCCGGCAGCTTGTTGTAGACTGTCGGACCCATGACATGAGTGAGTTTCGCAGACTTCGCGAGTCTGTGCCGGATCCCCATGAGTTTGTTCGCGTTCCGCAAATTACGCCCGTGAAAGTCTCCCGCCCTAACATACTCGTTCAGGTGACTACGCACGTACGTGGCCACCTGTAGTATCACTATAGATGGGAGCGTTAGGATTCTGAGGGACTTGAACAAGGGTCTCGCAGAGGTGTCCTGGCTCACCTGAACTATTGTGCGAACCGCTCTCTTTTGCATGCGAAAGATTCGTTCACAATCGGCAGCTCGCCCCCACAGCTCAGCGCCATATTCTATTATTGAATGGACTGTAGCAAAATAGCACGATCGTACCGCAAACCTAGGAACCATTCTTGCTAGCCGGTGGAGTGCATAACACGCGCTGCCTAACTTGGAACATACCTTAGCGATATGGGATCCCATTGTAGGCCGCGGTCCAGCTCGAAGCCCAAGAAAGTGGTAGTCTGTACTTGTTCTATCCTGGCATTATCCACAACAACTGTGAGGGCTCTAGGAAACTTTCCCCCAAGATGGAAATGGAGAAAATGGGTCTTTTTATAGTTTAAAACTAGGCCGTTATTTTTAAAGTACGTCGACAGCTGAGTGGCGGCTTCGTTTACAAGCTGCTCTAGCTTGTCAATGTTAGTTGCAGAGACCACGCAAGCCACATCATCCGCGTACATAAATATTTCTCCCGCTGATATCGTCTCAGGAAGATCGTTTAGTAGCAGTGAAAAAAGGATATTAGACACGGATGACCCCTGCGCGACACCAACAGTCGTCCGCAGCGGCGTTGATCTTACCCGACCTCCATCAGCGAATACTGCTTGAGATCTATCGCGAAGGATGTCGGTTATCAAAGCGTGGGCCTTGCCGTCGATGCCATAATGTTGCAGTTTGATCGCAAGTACTCTATGATCGGCCACGTCGAAGGCTTTCGACAGGTCGCAGCACAAGGCTGCAACCTGCAGTCCACTATTACGCGCCTCCATTACCTGTCGTACTACCTCACGTGTTAATGAACTGGTCGAGTGGCCCGCGCGATATGCATACTGCCGCGGAGACAAAGCTTTGGTCGAAGTAAGATACTCAGTAAGACGTAAACTGAGACCGCGCTCGAGTACCTTGGCCACTCCGGGTATAATTGAAACGGGCCTGTAGCAATCAATATCATTTCTATTTCCTTTTCCTTTAAATAAACTATATACTACTATATATTATCATTATTATTATTATTATTATTATTAATTATTATTAACCGGTGAAATTACTAGCATAGAGGCATTCCATCTTGGTCCTCAGGGTTGGCAACGCATTTGAGGTCTTAGGATTATAGTCTTGAGAATTCAAATGTCTATGGGTCTCAGTTTCCACTTACCATCAGGTGGCCTGAGTGCTCGTGTGACTTCTTCTTAACATAAAAAAAAAAACTCGGAAATTATGCTTTATTGGACTTTATGTTATACCACATTATATACTCCAAATAGGCTCTAGAATCGATGGTTAAAATTTGGTGGGTTACTCGTTCCCACCGTGTATAATGTGTAGTCAAGTTTTTGAATGCTTGTTTTGTCTAAGACTTCTATACTTACTCGAATATTTCGAAACCTAAAAGATGCCTAGTCAAACATCGCGGTATTTTGAGAGGTCTGTTTGTGTTTGTCCTCGCTAAACAAGACAAATCGCAGCGTTCCGGTAGGCGGCAAAACGGTAGATATTTGTTAAACAGCCAGGGAGTAAAAATGTTTAGCCACAGAAAACAAAAGATCCAGTGACTCGGTTGCACCTTTGAACTTAGTGCTTGGATGAATCAAACAATATGGATTTGCGTGAGTTATAGCAAATTTACTAATATTTTCGGGTGCGTCCCACGAGATATAACTACATTATAACTATTTTCATGTTACTAACGTTTACGAGATATAATGAACGTTAGCTATAATAACAAAATCAATATTTTTATAAGGAATAACGGTCGTCATATAATATTCATTTTATATAATATTTTTAAATATAACACTCACAATGACTAATTTCAGTTCGTATAACATACATGACATATAGCGATCATAATACATATTATCTTTTAGTATAAGAGTTACAAGATATAAGCGAGCAAGACATCTCTGGGCAGAACCGACTCGGATAGGTTAGGTTAGAAGGCTAAAAGCGAAGCGTAGCGAGCTCCCGCCTTAGCCTTCGAGGTTATTTTTTTTACATCCCTTGAAAAAACTATGCCTAATACAATTTGATTGTATTAAAATAGTGATAGGCGTTTAATTATACGTGCATTATATTTTTTGATGTTAGATTTTTTGATTCATATATGTTTTATATGTTAGGTGTCATGTACATTATACACTTTAATTGTTATATCAATTGATATTATATATTAATAGCGTTATACTTTATGGAAATAGTTATTTTGACATTATATCTTTCATTCATTACCTCAAGTGTACGTTATATTAAACATATTTATACAAAGTGAGCGTATATATTGTGACTGTTATATGATAAGTTCTTATATTTCGTATTACTTATCCAATATTTTCAAATTGATTACAGTGCTCAGATCTGTCAGGGTTAGTATTGTACTAGCACGTCTTAGATTTTGGAAGTTTTTTGTGATAAATTCTCGCTGACTTCAAAGAATACTGTAAATTGTTGTGTGAAACAAAACAATCTCTCCGATTTTTCCGAGAATATCCTAGGTAATTTTCTAAAATGATTTGGGAAATGTTTCACATTTTTTTTTTTTTTTTTTTTTTTTTTTGTTTTTACTTTGTAACATTGTCCCAAACTAAGCTCTAGGCTTGTACGATGGGTACTAGACAACGGTAAACTTACTTATATAGAGAAATATATACTTAAATACATAGAAAACATCCAAGACTCAGGAACAAATACTCGTGCTCATCACACAAATATCTGCCCTTACCGGGATTTAAACCCTGGACCCCTAGCTTCGAAGGCAGGGTCACTTCCAACTAGGCTAGCAGAGCTTGTAGTCAAAAAATTAAATTAAGTTTTTTTTCTCGCTATCCGGGTAGGCATGACATACGTACGACATGTAGTCGCCGTTGTCCTCTCCCCGCACCTCATGCTTACTGCTGCTCTCAAATAAGTTGTAAACCTATAATAACTGCATATTTTTTTAATTAATTTATACTATTATTTGTTTACAGTAAATCTTACATGAGTATCTACATGTGTAAACTCCATACTTAATTAGTAAACAATTTTATGACCTCAAAATGCTCCCTTTACGCCTAAAATTACAATTACGGCCCCAAAAACTACAAGTCTCGAGGGATATTATATTTTCGACATTTATGTCTGAATGTAAGTCCTTTTAAACTTTTCCTCTTTTCAGAAATTTCAAAAGTCAGTAGACAATAAGATAAAAGAAAATGCGACACATTTTCTACGTAGTCGGGGGAAACCGTTTTTATTAGGCTTCCGTAGTTAAACTAGAAACCCTTATAGTTTCGCCATGTCCGTCCGTCCGTCCGTCCGTCCGCAGCCTAGCGCAAAGACCCTTTATACTAGAAAGTTGTAATTTAGCATGAAATATATATTAGTCACGGTAACTAAATTTTAACTTTATTTAAACAAAACACATTAAAAAAAAAAACATATTAATTAGATCTAACTTATAAAATAAAACCCTCCATTGAACCCACTTGCGGCATCGTGCCGAGGACGCTCGCAGCATTACCCCGCTGCACTGCAATGTTCAGTCGTTGAGCAAAAAAGGAGCCTTGCCGGTGGTCGCCAGAGACGCCGATTAACTTGTCTGACACTTCTTTTATAAATTTTTTCGTGTCAGACGACCACGGCCCAAAAGTTTCCATTGCAAGTGCAGCAAATACGTAATTTGGCTTTAAAAAAGCGTATTTGCGGCACTTGATGGTTTGGGCGTGGTCTGCGGCGGTCCCTGGCTTGCGAGCAGAACCTTGGACGTGAGACGGCGCAAGCGTATCAACGCAAGTGACGTCCCACGCCAAGGGGCGACCAAGATGCCACGGAACTAAAGTGCATCCATCGGGTCTCTTTCCGTCTGAAGCAGACAGGCCAGTGGGCTCCAGCGAAGCCGGGTAAGCAACTTTGCATTTTTATTTTTAACATTCATTTCGTAGGTTAGGTTAGGTTAGATGTTTAAGATACCCTGAAAACATTATAACTTCAGCAGAAAATAGCGTTCGATGAAATGAAATTCGATGAAATGATACATTCGATGAAAGGTGTTTCGATGAAATGATAGACACCCATTAGTCACGCCTACAAATAAGTACAATAAAAAGTAAAAATATTTTTTTAGGGCACATCCCCTACACGTACTAAATCTGAAATAAAAGCATGTAACGAATTTAAAAGGAAAACTATCACGACTAAGTAGTCATCATTGGTTCTTGAGATACAGGCGATTAAAGTGTTTATACCTACTAAAATCATCTATGACGGCACCAAATGACTTTAAATAGAAAATTAGTTTATACTTCTTGATGTTATGTTTGTAGTACTTAACGGCTTCGGAACCCTACACTAAGCATGGTCCGACATGCTCTTGCCCGGTTTTAGGATAACATTTAAATAATTAATTTTCTATTTGTTGTAATGTTACTAACATAACGAATTACGCCATTTTCGGGCAATAAACAGTATGAACCATTTATTCGGAGTGAGTTATACGCAGGTAAACCGTGTTAACGAGCCCGGGTTCCGCAGATAAATAACCTGATAGGGACGCTTTGTTCGTAATAAAGAAATTGTGGTTAAACGGTCATTAACGGGTAACTAAATAACACGTTTGCGTTAAAAGGTTAAAAATGGCAAAATATTTCTGGGCTTAAAAAAACGATATTGCCTATGACAGATTATCGTATTGTCAACGTTTTGATAGCTCTTATTTTCTTGACTGTAATGGCAGCCGAGTTAAAAAGAATACGATAACACGTCAAGATCAATACTTATGGTTTTACCGTCTAGAATAGAGCCCAGGGCTGGAATTCTACAAGGTACTAACGAAATCGTTTTTGACCTGTTTCCGTATTGTGAACGTTTTGATAACTCTCACATAAACGATTCTTAAACGTGTCAAACGTGTATCGTTTTAACGCACCTGAATAGAGGCCCTGGGCTGGGATTCTACTCGGTAATTACAATATCGTCTTTGACGTGTTTCCGTATTGTCAACGTTTTGGATAACTCTTATGTCATTTACAATAATGGCGACCGAGTCATAAACGATTCTAAAATACGTCAAACGCGATATCGTTACAACCAAGTAAAATAGAGGCCCAGATCGATAGAGGCGCAGTCAATTTAGGCTAAGTCGCTACTATGACGTTTCAAAAGAGTTTATTATTTGTAAACCTACTTGAATAAAGATTATTCTGATTCTGATTGCCTTCTACTCGCCATCAAAAATACTACATTGTCATTTTATAATTTCTGTCTAACTGACTGTAATGAACTAATGTATTTGATCCATAGTAATGTTATCCCCGTGCCTCCCAATGTACAACATATTGTACAAAGTAACTATTCGCCCAGTGTACATTACACTGTACTCATGAACAGTTTGGACATGAAATTGTTTTGGCTTATACATTGCACATTGGGCGTTTAGCTGATCTCTCTTTATTTACTTGGCGGCACAAGGTTAACAATGCAAAACTGTGTGTGTGTGTCTCTCTGTCGATCTGATACCTCTTCACGCTTAAAGGCTCAGTTCCATTGGGATTTTATCCCGCATGCGTCGCATTGCGTTGTAGCGTTGCATTGCGTCGTTGCAATAGCCCCTGACTCAATAACGTGAACACCAACTCGTCAATGTATTGCTACTAGCATGTGGGGTAACGAGCAGTGAAACTGTGCCTTAAACCGCTGAACCGATTTATATGAAATTTGGTATAGAGATAGTTTTGGATACGGATTTGGTATAGTTCCCAAGGCAACATCGATAAATGGCTTCTATAAGGATGGATTCGCGGGCAAAAGCTAGTAGGTAATATTTTACAAATGAACGTTTAAATTTCTCTGAATGTTCAGATCACGCACGCGTTTTTCAGTAGAAATATAATCAAAATACTGATTTAAGTAACTTAAATTGTACTGAACTAATATTTACACGCGTCTGTTAACAAAGTTCAACGCAAAGCAAATGTTAAAACTCGACTGAACAAACAACGACTGTGTAATAATTAATAATTAATTACTGGTTAATTACGAAGAGCTCGCTGTGTCACCAAATCAGTTTTGTAATTACAGCGGCGGTTTAAAGTTTGTTCTTTTGCCCGATATTATTGTTTGCGTTGGAAAATGAATAGGCCCGGGTTTTTAATTATTACTAACGCGACGTAGGAGTTTCCAATATTAATAAATCGAATGATTAAACCTAGAACATTATCAAGCAGGCCTTATCAAAACATGCCTTAGCAATTCAGTTCAGGATAAGCGGAATGGACCTGCTTTAGCAGTTATATGGACGCTGTTTCGCAATAATGACATGTGTCAACCTACAAGTATTTAGCAATAAAGTGTCAACCCTCGGTGCGATCATTGTAGGTTGACACTTTATTGCTAAATACTTGTAGGTTGACACATTATTGCGAAACAGCGTCCATATAGCTCTCTCAGTCATGTCATGGTAACCCCCTTGCCCCCGCAGTAGGCCGTTCCGCATAAAAACGTGACGAATTCCACCTCAAAGCCCGGAACCCTTACATCAGACTTGTTCATCTTCAATTTGTATTTGCCTCAACTATGTTCCAAATTTCATGAAAATCGGATCAACAATACTCAAGATATTGTCGAACAAAGATACAAACATACGTATACCAATATTACCTACAATGCTCCTGCCTCCGAAACTTGCGGTCCTGGGTTCAAAAAACATGATGAGCGCGATTGTTTGTTCCCGAGTCTTGGATGTTGTGTATGTATATAAGTATGTAAAAAAAACACAGGACAATGTCACACAAATTGACCTAGTCCCAAAATAATCTCTACGCTTGTACAATGGACCGTGGGTAGTTCTACCAGCGTTTCAACCGCTTTGACTTCGGTGTCGCATTTTTAACCATTTCCCTGTACGAGTAGGATAACCATTTTCGGTTATTTTGAAGAATGCCTGGACTCCTAGAAAATAACCGAAAATGGTTATCCTACTCGTACAGGGAAATGGTTAAAAATGCGACACCGAAGTCAAAACGGTTGAAACGCTGGTAGAACTACCCGGGTACTAGACAACGATAATTTTATTTTAATTAATTAATTATTTTTTAAAGCAAAAATACAACTTCGTACCTATTCTGAGAATATTTCAATCGTCTACGTGTTGCCGTAATTAATATCGAGCGCAAAACGGCAAAATAATCACGTTTGTTGTATGGGAGCCCCCCTTAAATATTTATTTTATTCTGTTATTAATATTTTTTGTTATAGCGGCAACATAAATACATCATCTGTGAAAATTTCAACTGTCTAGCTATCACGGTTCATGAGAAACAGCCAGGTGACAGATAGACTGCCATTGAAGTCTTACAATACAATACAATACAAATATTATTTATTGAACACCACATATAAATACAGCATGAAAAGTAAAATACAAATAAAAACTTTGTAAGTGACTCAATAGGCGGTCCTGTCGCTAAGTAGCGATCTCTTCCAGACAGCCTTACAAAGAAGAGAAGTGTCAAAGAAACAGAAATAAATTGGTAGGCAGTGCAAACTAAACTAACAAATGGAATAAAATGTCTTAGTTATTACCTGTTGGATACGCTACACTAAAAAGTAACTTAATTTCACTAAAACCTACTCACTGGATTCGCATTATTTGTATAAATGGGCGGCTGCCTGGTTTCTTCAAGGATACCCACAACAAACGGTCCCGTGCTCCCCGCATTAGTCTTCCAAGACTAACTGCCGTGGGAACACTGTGTAATAAGAATTCCGGTAATACATTATACTTACAGCTGTAGGCCCTTGTCTTTATCCGAGGTAAGTCAATAACAGCACTAATTGGAAAATTAAAAAGTCCTAGTATTATGAATAGGTTTAAGACTTTTGGTGGCATACCGTGATTCTAGAATCCGTGGAGTCGTTATTTTCTAATTATTATTACACCACTACATACACCATTATATACACACCACTTTGATTTTGACCTTCAGTAGTCGTATCAAAATCACAGTGGTAGTATGCACATTGATTGTGACCTTCAGTATTTAATTATCATATAATTATTTCTTTATAAACAACTAAAGTACTAAAGACATATTTAGTTCGGTTTAATCGTACCCACTAATATTACCTAGTCTGTTTGTTACCTTTTCACAACGAGAGATATCCTCGATACTAAACTTCATTTACATTGCTTCAGCTGTTTTTTTATAGGACTACTGAAGGTCGAAATCAAAGTGCTTTATATATTATAATTAGGAAATAGCGACTCCATGAATTTTTTAAGCACTATTTGCCACCAAAAGTCCTAACCCCCATTATGAAGTATCATGATCAAACTAGGCTTCTTTTAATAAACCCACGTCCATTTTAGTCCATCCGTTTGACAGCTACGAAGCCGCAAACAAACACACAGATAAACATATTCATAGATACAAAGATACCCACGTCAAACAAAATCTATTAGGGCAAAGAATTAGAAAATAAAATCCCAAATACGAGTACCTCGTAGAATTTTAGGAGGTAAGTTAGAGAATAATGCAACTAAAACAATTCATTCCAAATACAAACAGTACGTAATTTAAATACTGTTCAGCCAACACGCAATTGGCTGGTTGGGACGTACGAGAGAAAAGGCAGCAGTCTGCTTAGGCTCTCTGATATTCAATTAATTGATGAAAAACAAAATATTTACAGCATAAGAAAACTTTTAAACAGTACATGTTTTTCTAACATAATATAATTTCTCAACGGTAAATAGTTCTATAATGCTTACTAGAAGGAATTTGCTGCAACAACTTTACTAACAAAAGATAGTGTTTAACTAACCTACTCTCCACATTTATTTACTGTGTAAAAGTCGACATTCAACCAATGAGAGCTTAAACACATAACGTTTTACGTTGTTAATTAACATTGTTATACTAACGTTAAATTGTGTATCGTTAATAAAGCACACAGTTAGTTATTAACTGCTATTTGTTCTGTTTTGGTAACATTATGCTTTATGGAGGCAAATAGCGGTTTCATTATGGATAGTTTGTTTATTAAGTTCGTGTTGTGGTTTTAGAATTACACTGAGTTAATGTATTTGAAAAATCCACAGTGCGATAGCAACGGGGCTTTTGAGTTTTGTTACTTAGTTGGCTGTCTGTTTCAAAGCTATACTCCAGACTAACTCACGCGGGTAGCATCACACGGTGAAATACCGACGTCTCTAACCTACCCTCTATTTATCAATATAAACAGGTTTGTATATCTCTCTCATTCGAACTTATGGAAGTCAAACCGACTTTTTTTATGGCATTGAGAAGGCAAACTGTGGAAACTGTGACCGATAGACATTCGCATTCACAAGACTGCAAATGCGTTGCCAACCCCGAGGACTAAGATGGAATGCCTCTATGCTAGTTATTTCACCGGCTGATTTATCCCCAAACCGGAACACAAAAATGCAAACACTGCTGTTTGGCGGTAGGTTAATGGATAAGATGGTGGTAGCGCTCCGGACGGACCCTGCACAGTGCACAAGGTCCTACCACCCACATCGGAATCAGAAATACTTTTTTTAACCTCTTGTAAGTACTGCACTTGACCATAATTAAATTTTAACCTTTTTTAGTAAGAACAATGTTCTTCAGGGTCCGTAAAAACAAGATAAAAGTTGTTTATTCAGTAAGTAGGCCGCACGGGCTCTTTTACACGTCAAAATTCTACAGGCGCTTCCCAAGAGGAGACCACTGCTGAGAAGAAGAATTATGAATTGCTACCATCATTATCCTTTAACCTATAGCAAAATAGCAGCGCATTGCTGTATTCCGGTGAGGAGATTAAGACCACCGGTGAAATTTAGTGTCGAGGTATTTCATCTCAGCCTTCAGGGTTGGTAACGAATTTTGAGTCATAGGATCGCATTTCTATTTGAAATCTTAGAAACCGTTTCATAATAATTATGAAACGGTACGAGTACAATTATTGTACTCCTACCGTTATCGGTTCTCCTCCCACACATGTCCTACCCACATTTTGCGTTATTTTAAACTTAGCGTGCTCAATTATCTTCACTTCTGCATGCGAGATCTCATTAACTTTCCAAAAGAAACGTTAATTGCATGGCTGGAGGCTTCTTTAATATACACACTAAATTTGCTTCCAACAATCTGAGCCAAGAACTCCAAAGATTGAAGATACTGAAAATAAGGAAATTGGGCAACGAATGTGCAATTATCCACATAATTATCTCTAAGATGTTGTAAAAATTGCTTAATTAAATTATCTCGTGCGTTGGCTCCCGGCAAAGGCTTTTTGTTCGTTTTATTATTTTTACATGATACTTTAAGGGAGGAATTCTTTAAAAGTTCCCAAAGTTTATTTTCTTTGGCTTTGTTCCTCACTTCCGCGGTGTTGTTTTCTTATTCAACAAAAGCCGGTTCAATGATCAGCTTTGAGACGTAAAAGATGCTTTAAAGATTATTATTAATGCAACAAGTTAGACCAAGAATTGGAACTGCAGCTGGACTCCCTAGGCATATCTTAGGAGGAAGCCTGTGAGGCAGGATCGTTCCAGATAGAGAGTTTTATAACCATCCTGATATCCCAGCAGAGTTGGATTGAATGAAGAAGAACAAGTTAAATGAGAAGCAAGTTTCGTTTCAAGCCATGAAACAAAAAAATGCTATAAATGCGATCAATGTGATACAAAACGCAACATAAGCTTAACAAGTACACACTAAATCCACATGCAAAAAATAAGCGATTTTATAGTTTTTGCAACTTATGAGCTAAAATTATACCAGCGCCGCCGCACTATTATCGAAGTGAAGATGATTTTGGTAGGTCGGTCATACAAACTCTTAAAAACAAAAGTTGTCTCTCCTGTGGTCAATAGTTAAAAAATAGCTTGTATGCATATAAGTTATGTTTATATATGATAAGTCTAAAGCAGTCCTGACGGCGTTTTTGCGGGAATGGGCTTAGCCAGAAAATTAGGCCTTAAAAACGTTAACTTTCGGTGTGTCTACAGGAAAGACGGTATCCTAAATCTGTGTATGACCCAGGTGTTTAATAAAGTACATGGTAAAAATCTTTTGATAATCTGTATTTTTTTATTATTATTTTATTTTGATTTGTTTATAATGCCTGTCAAATAACTTCATTTTCTTTCTGCCTTCTTCCTTTCACGAAGTTTTAGTATTCTTAAAGACTTTTTCATTCGTTTTTTCTTCTTCGCATGTCGATAATTCCTTTTTCTATCAGACTGTGCCGGACCAGAAACTTTCGATTAATTTCCAAAGATAAGGAAATACTTTAATTTACTTTAAAAAAAGCTATACAGCAAGACTCAATAAAGTGGCGACCGGATAAAGCGCTTTGACGCGAGCATTGTAAATTAAGTTGTTTGTACTTATTGATAACTATTCAGCCAAAAACAAATACGCCATAAGCTTTAAGCAAATCTGTAATGGAAACAAACCAGGGCTGGAATTCTGCCAGGTAATAACGATATCGTTTTTGACCTGTTTCCGTATTGTCAACGTTTTGATAACTCTTATGTCATAATATACAATAATGGCGACTGTGACATAAACGTTCCTTAAACGTGTCAAACACGATATCGTTTTAACGCACCTGAATAGAGGCCCAGAGCCTATAGCTCAGATGCGAGAGTTTAATGATACTCTTGCTTCACATGAAGTCTTTCGGAATGCAAAAAGTCAGCAAAAGTCGAGTTGTGAATACAGATAAGTTAGATTCCTATTCATCTCCGTCAAACCGGATGGGTTTTTGTGATAATTAATTTTGTTGGGTACTCCCTTCCGCTCCGGTAGCTATGTGAAGAAGAAAATACGAGATTTCTTTCAAACACAACTTACGTAATTGGGTACGCTGTAGACTCGATCGTTGATGGTAGTGTTGGAAAAATCTTTGGCCGAATCAATTCGATACACTTTAGCCGAATTTTTTGAATGCGCCAAAATCTAAATGGTTTCAAGTATTTGTGTTTTTTTCTCAGCTTTAAAGCAGGGGTCATTACCAGTATTCGGACTACCTGTTTCAAATGAGGTATAACCGGTTATAACTGCATTTCGCTATTTATATCGCTAAAGCTCTAATTAGCAGTATAGTCGCATGGGTCGTCCATTTGCAAACCATGTTACACCTCACAAACTGTCCCTCGTGCCCGACCACCTGCTCGCGTGAGGATTTACTTGTCAGTAACCAGAGGGCTACCACGGTAGCCGCTTTCTGGGCAAGTAAGATTTAGCCCGAGTTCTTGCCGACACGAAAGAAGAAGAAGAAGCAGTATAGTTTGAAATGTTACGTTTATACCGCGTTTGAGGTAAAATAGTGTATTACAATCTGCATGTATGGTATGTATGCGAACACTCAATTTTACAAGAGAAAAACCAAAACGATACATTTTTTATACTCGTAAAAAAGTCGAAAATTAACGGTTTTTACATTTAAGTGTCATTGTATAAGGCTACTCATTGCGCGACCAAACTACCAATCATTTGCTGGACATTTCAACCAATAAGAGAGTGGTCTCCTGTAAAATTGATCAAAATGACTTAAGCGGTGTTGTTAGATACGCGACAAAATGTATCATACTGTAAAACCCTACTTTAATCAAATGCTTCATTTTGACATAATATTTGTCATGATTTGACGTTGTCATAATAACAGGGTACTGCGGTGGCTCGGCAAGTCGAATCACCGTACAGTTCATGCAAGGTTAGTAAATATGGTAGCACCTTGTGTATGGTCCATGCGTATTGCCACCGCCATTCATCTTACTTACTAAGTTTCGTGGCGCATTGGACCTTTACGTCTTACGATTGCAGTTTTAAGATTGTCAGTCTTGAAAATACAAATATCTATAGGCCGCAGATCCTACTTACCATCAGGTGGCCTGTTTGCTTCTTACCCTATTCCATGTCATAAAAAGCCATCAAAATTCCATTTGCACAAGCACAGGATTACTCATTGTCATATAAAATCATTTCATGTTTAACGTCAAAAACCTTATAAGTCAATGTTTCTTTCCTTTGATTAAGGAATGTAAACGCATACATGCGCCGAATATTTAACTTTTGCTCGAAACTCGAATATTTAACCGAAAGCCGAACTCAGATGTTTTCCCAAGCACTTGTTCAATTAATGATGTCACTTTTGAGTTAAGGACTAAAGACAAATACGAAAGTAAATTTTTGGGCCATGAACCCGTATTATTTGATGGAATTATAATGTTTGCTCTTTTTAGCGAAAACGGCGTTTTTACATCTTTATTATGAGATCAGATTTAACTTTCTATTCATGTAGATAAGGTCGGATTTTGAGTATTTTTTTTTTTACTTATTGCTCTCTTTATTCTGAGAAAAGCAGATTGTTAGTCCTTCCATTTATTAACTGGTTTACGTAAAGGAGTTCGAGTATTCGTTTTTCTTTGTTTCGTGCCTAATTAGAAGCATAGGGGTGTATTGTTAAGTAAAAAGTTGTTAGCTTAATTGTTTAGTCGTTATCCAGCTAGTAGTGATCTTCTTTGAGGTATTTAATTAAATAAGTCTTAATTAGTTAAATGAACCTTATTAAACGATAAACATGTTTGTTTATTTATTTGAGGAGGACTTTGTCGAAATTAAATCATGAGCTACGTACCTAACTGAAAAACTAAAAAAAATTGCGCACCGTTTTGTATGACAAAATTTTCAAAAGTTAGAAAATCTTTATTTTCTGAAACCGTTTAATTTACCTAGATTGTCATAAAAACAAATTTACGCTTCAAATTCTGCAAAAATAGGTTCAGAAGAAAATAATTCTAACTTATGAAAATTCGGACAAACGAAACATCGGACAACGTTTTTCAGACTTGTGATAGGTTACCCATTGTAATACATAACGATATAAAAAAACACTAAAAGTGCAATAAATAGCGTCTATAGTGATCGAACAGCTTCCGAAACTTTGGCTCCGTTACAACGACTCCATATCCCAGCTCAACAAGACCATCCATTTCGATAACTAGGACTTTCTCCAGGTAAACTTTCTAAAGTAAAACCCACAAATTCTCTAACTCTACCCCTCTTATGCTTGTGTAAACGCTCTAGAGCGAGGGAGATAGTATCCCCAAACATTCCAAATGCATAACCTCATAGATATACATTGTGCAGGTAAGCCCGGCCGAACTTCTCAAATCCTCGCGAACGGCGTAAGTTGGGATCTGTCGTTGAGTTCTGTGTCTGATATTTGAAACTGTGTCCGCGGTTTTGCAAGACCAACTTTAATTGATTATAGTTCTCAGGTAGTTTCGAGGTGCAGGAAGATCTACGGGCAATTATAACTTACGTCGTTACTGTCGTCCCTAGATATTTTGTGGTAGTTTTCTGCATTGAGAACAGTATATCTTTGTATAGAAAATTAGCAAAACTAAACAATGAATCAGTATTTTATTCAAATAAAGTTACCCATAGAGTTTTGTTTAAGTTTTACTCAGTCTTCGATGTTTGTTTTAAAAATATACACGTGTACCTATAACTCCAAGGCAATATAATAATAAATAATAACTATAAATAATTGAATAACATTACATACATACATAACGTCACGCCTTCATTATAAGATTGGGGTAAGCTGAGCTACAGAAATACCAATATCTCTAAACTTGTTGATAATTCTATAATTTTATAAACATATTTTGCAGAATCAGGCTTAAATGTTTACCAGAGTATTAGTGACAGGTTGCAAGCCCATTTGGGAAAATGTTAATGGTTGGTTGGGAAGAAAAAAATGTAGTCTTGATAAAACAATTACAAAATATTTAGGGCAAACAACAAATATTCAAAATATTTGTAACAATTTTGCAGAAACATTTACACAGGAAATAACGAATATAAAACACAACTGTGATATTAAGTTTCTAGACAGGTCAACCTACACAAAAGAATTAGATAGATCTATGAGATTCAGAACGGTTACTTCACTAGACGTAGAAAAAATAATAAACAAAATGAATGATAAAAAATCTCCAGGTTTTGACAAAATAAGAATGAAGGATATTAAAGGAATTAAAAATTTAATTAGCCTAGTGTTAGCTTATTTTATTAATCTATGCATTCAAAATGAATGTTACCCAGACAATTTAAAAATATCTATTGTTAGACCACTGTATAAACAGTCTAGTCATCTGGAGTATACCAACTATAGGCCGATAGCCATTTTGTCTAGCATTAATAAATTGGTAGAAAAAGTGATTGTTAACCAGGTGTCAAATTTCTTATCGGAAACTAATGTCATCAACCCGGTCCAACATGGCTTTCAGTGTGGAAGGGGCACACACACGGCACTTACAGAATTTACAGATAAAGTAAATATAGAACTTGATAAAAAACAACACATAGTTGCTCTTTTTATAGATTTCAAAAAAGCCTTCGAAACCTTAGATCATAACACACTCTTGAAGGCCATGTCGGAGTGCGGTGTCCGAGGGCCTCTCCATCAATGGTTTAAAGCTTACTTATCTAACAGGCAAATCAAAGTTAAAATAGATAATGTTGTTGGCATCGAGAAACAGGTAACACTGGGTGTGCCTACTGGCTCCGTGTACGGGCCCATCGGATACATAATGCATGTAAATAGCGTGAGTAACGTAGTGCAAAAATGTATAACGTATATGTATGCGGATGATACGTGCATTATGTTTTCGGGGACCAACCCAAATCACATGCAACAATGTATTCAGGATGATTTTGACAACGTGGTGCGCTGGTCACATGACAATGGTATTATATTAAATGTAGCCAAAACTAAGTATATGCACATCAGATCACCGAGGAGTAAAAATAAAGATATGCCGATATGTATAGTGGGCCATAAGTATGAATGCTTGCACCAGCAGTTTTTAAATTGTAAATGTCAGCCTATAGATCAAGTTGCCAGTATAAAATACTTAGGATTAATTATTGATCAAGATATGAATTGGAAATCACACATAAAACAAGTGTGCACTAAACTTCGAGCATTGCTTACCCAATTTCATAACCTTAAGTATTCAGTCAGTAGGTCAGTGCTTTTTTGTGTTTACCATGCACTGGTAGATCCTGTACTGAGTTACGGCTTGAGTAGCTACGGCAGGTCGTTTCCAACTCACATGAATGAAATAAAACGATTGCAAATAAGATTCCTCAAATGTCTAGTTACTAAAAAAATTAAAGACCAATGTAACGAAGATTATGAAAAGCTTTTCGAGATTTGTAAAATTATGCCTGTTGATAGGAAGGTAAAATTTTTGCTGGCCATTGAATATTTTAATAAATTAAATTCTATATTAATAAAATTCCGGAGCTTCTCAAGTCGACCTAAAAAAGTTAAAACATATATTTTGCCTAAATTCACTAATTATTATGGTTGTAGAATAAGTAATTATTTGATTCCACAAATATTTAATGAACTACCGAGCGAACTCATTAATGATTTAGACGGAATAAAGCCAAATGTATTTAAGTCTAAATTAAAAAAGTTTTATATGTCAAACTAAATTTAAATTAACTAGTGCGTAGATTAAAAATGTGAGCGTTATTGATTAAATTAATTCCAGGAGTAAGTGCCGACAAACTGCTCTGTAGTTTGGCACGATTATAGAATAAGAAAACATGTAATGCTTAAAGTAAATAAATATATTTCAATTTCAATTTCGCTTAACAGTACTACAAGCCCTTATTCCCTTAGTCGCCTCTTACGACATCCACGGGAAGACTTGGAGTGGCACTATTCTAATCTGGCAACCACACGGATTTAAATTTATATTTCTACATAGGATTCACAATACCTTATCAAAACAAACTACAAGCATATGTATAAGGCCATATTATTTGATAAAAATCAACGAGAATACTTCCTTTGTGGTACTTCTATAAATGTTTCCTTTATTAATAATACTTAATTCACCGTAATTAATAAAGCTTATGGTACGTAGGGGAGACAAAATAATTTATTTTCTTTCAAAATTTTATTCTATTACTTTTTTGGCGTGACTAATATCATTATGTAAGATATTCATGCCAAATTACAGCTTACAAGTACTAAGAGTTTCTGAGCTAGGCTGCAGACGGACGGACGGACATGGCGAAACTACGAACAAAATCACGAACATAGTGGTAACAAATACACTAATATAGGTAGCCATAACAAATACACCAACGCAGTAGTTCAGAGAAGACACGTTGACAAGCGGCATATTAACTCGCGCCGGGAGACAGATCGGTGTTTCATAGCTGTTTGCGGACAGCCAGCGACAAGTTATTAACTGGGGGATTAATAGCTGGATGATATAACAATACAAACAGACAAAGATAATACTCTCGGTTAATATCACTAAGGGCTGTTAATTTCTCGTGTGTTAACGTACATAACATCACGCCTTCATTCCCAGAGTGGAGTAGGCAGAGCTACAGGAATACTAACAACTCCAAAAATACTTGTTCTCAGGCCAAGAAGTTAACAAGTGTACCTCTATACCAACCATTATTATTATTAATTATTATTAGTGGTGGTAGGACCCTGTGCAGGGTCCGCCCGGATCGCTACCACCATCTTATCCATTAACCACCTGCCAAGCAACAGTGTTCGCATTGTTGTGTTCTAGTGTGGGGATAAGAAAACCGGTGAAATTACTAGCATAGAGGCATTCCATCTTAGTCCTCAGGGTTGGCAACGCATTTGAGGTGTTAGGATTATAGTCTTGAGAATTCAAATGTCTTTGGGTCTCAGATTCCACTGTTCAATAAGTTGAATCGAATTGAAGGACTCGATATTGCTAATTTGAAATGCGAGTAAAAAGGTTTTGAGGTTTGATAGATAAAAGATATGATTTCGAGTGGTAAATTGAATTTGGTACCTACTACGATTTTATTTCATAAGTAAGTAGGCATTTAAGTGAGATACAATCAGCAAAATAGAACTCTGAGCCACTTAACGGAACGGTGTCACAGTGACATTATACATAAAACAAGTTGTTGCAACTTGAATCATAACCAGAGATCGGACAAATGGATGTCATTACTCGCAATAATGTGGACATGACTTCATAGATTTTAATTAAACAAATTTAATTACATTAATTGATTACTTACCCTATAAATAATTTGTATCCTTTGCAATGCAGTTATTTATAATTAATAGATGATACAATAACAGTATTTTTTACATTTTTTCCGTGGTTATTTTATTTCTTTTCACGGCTAAAATAAACTTATGAGGTGAAAGCTCCTTTCGCAATCCACGGATGTTAATGGAGCAAACTTAAATTAATGTAATATCAATGGCCACTCCTGACGTCTTTGTATTATTCATTTATTACTATCCTGCAAAGGTTAAAGATTCAGATGAGAAATAAATTAAAGTAATATAATTTGTTTAATTAAAATTGGAGTCATGTCCATATTATTGCGAGTAATGACGCCCATTTGTCCGATTTCTGATCATAACGTCACAGTGCCACAGTTCTAGAGTGCGTCAGGGTTTTGTTGGGCTGATAGTACCAACCGTCTACTAAAAAGTAATCAGCAGCTATCGAAAAACGGAGCAAAACTTTAACAAAACTTGTAAAGCGGACATAAAAGAGAAGTTACAATCACAAATAGGAATTTAATTAAAAAATAAGAATATGACAGATTAAGTGTTCAATTAAACGCTTTATCATATCACAGTCTCGGATTTGGTATTAAGATATAAATATTTTCATGGCTGTTATATCAAAATCAAGGATTTGCACCGTGTTCCCCGATCACTGGTAATCACACCAGCGGGTACATAGTCAATGTTATTTTTGCGGTGGGAGTTGGCTGCGACGTTATTTTGCATGCAATTTATTTTCTACCGCTCGCCTGTCAAGCGTTCCATCCTCAAAAATTGACCCGCAATCTACTGAACTGAAATCCAGTGTCCTTTTATCTAGTGTCAAAAAACTGTGGCAGTCAGTTTCGATCACATGCCATGGCAAAAAATAAAGTGTACCTGGCAGAAACTATCTCACATTTAATTTTTCCTCAAATCGCTATTAAAACTAACCTAAACGTCACAGGTAACGAAAGTAACAGAGAGTCCGCTCCTCGTTAAGTGTACCTGGCAGAAACTATCTCACATTAAATTTTTCCACAAATCGCTATTAAAACTAACCTCCTTAAATGTCACAGGTAACGAAAGTAACAGAGAGTCCACTCCTCGTTACCTCGTGTCCACACCGACCTCCAGTTTATTGACAGCTGGTGCTCGTTATTTTGCGTCCGTTGCGGTAACGTAGGGTTGTCAACCCCAGCAATATTTAATTTTAATGGTCCGGGTTGAATTCTAGAAGCGCAGCGCTATCGAGGCAAGACTAATGAGCTTTTTTATGTCTTTATTTTTGTACCTGAATGTGCTGTTTATTACTATGCATTTGAGGGTTATCATGTATCATATAACTTAAATTAAAGATAAAAATAATTTGTACTGACCATCATTGGATACTAATACCTAATGCTAGTAAAATACCTTGAAAACTAAACCTAGATGTTAGGAATATTGTAATTTCACCGAGCTTTTTTATTAACACGTTTTTTACAAGATCGCGGTCTGTATAGTACAAACACTAAAATCGATTTTAAAATATTTATGTAATACTATTGACCCGCTCTCATTTTGATTCGGTTTATGCGAGTTTTCCGTAACACTTGTACATAAACTAGAATTTATTATACATAAAACCTTTCGAGATTAAATTTCTAACTGATGGTGATAACCGCATTAAAATCCGTTGCGTGGTTTAGGAGGAGTTAGCGGATATACCGACAGACAGAAAGACAGAAAAACGTGGAAAGCGACTTTGTTTTGTACTATGGCATCTAGTAAATATAAAGGTAAAGACTATGAGTTAGTAATGTTTAAAATATATTGATTAAAATTCGTGTTTCTTAACTAATAAACGGTCTCTTAAAAAAATATCATACAAAAATGTTGATTTTCATTTAAAATTTCATTCTGCGACACAGAAATTCACCGGTTCTGTAAAAGTAAGAAATGGAGGCAGCCCTGCGCTAAATAGTGGGCAAACGGTGTGAACTATGAAAGTTGTCGCAGTGGTTTTTCTTATCGCGTTCTGTCAGTTTTGCTCCTTGTTATTTGTTTCGGTTAAAGTGTATGTATGGATGTGTGTATCAACAAAAATGAATGGCCAAAAGTGAATAAGATGGTCATACTGAACAACCTTTCCGATGGGACCAACCACGAAATCGCCAAAAAAAACCAGCTGTTCCATATGATTACATTAACGGTGAATTAATTGAGAGTTAATGTATGGAACACCGGGTTTTTTTTTTGGCGATTTCGTGGTTGGTCCTATCGGAAAGGTTGTTCAGTATGACCATCTTATTCACTTTTGGCCATTCCGGATCATGACCCCAAAATCACCCAGTATTGTACTAAACCGCTACAAAAAAAAAAACTCCAGTTGTCTTTTGGTTCAATATCTGCGTCATCCTAATTGTATGGTATATTTTTTTTATTAAAATCAAATTCAGATAGACGCATTTATTAGAGACATTAAATATATTCGTGATGGTAATATAGATATTCCACCACTAGATAAAAAAAAAAGAAACACTTGGACCGAGTTAGTATGGAAAGTCGATTTGCTTTACCTTCGCTTTAACGAGCTTCCTAATACTATAATTTGTTATACATAAATTGACCTACCAATGTTCAGTACTTATTAAGAATCTAGAACTACATTTACCGCAGAACTCGAAATCGACTCGTAACAATGGCTCTCCAGTTTAGTTCCACTACGAGTCTCAAGAGCCTCATTGTTGAGCATTGGGTCTTGAGCACTGAGTCTTAGCGTTACGCCTAGAGTGCTGTTTGCGTCTCGCACTTAAGAAATAACCGCTACTATTTTAAAGTTCAATAATTAAAACCAAACACAAATGAATATTGAAAAGGGTACTGATACAGTTTTATTGAAACCATTTAAATGCAGGCATCTTTAAAATTAGTGTCATAATTATAAAAACCGGGCAAGAGCATGTCGGACCATGCTCAGTGTAGGGTTCCAAAGCCGTTAAGTGCTAGGTACAAACATAAAAATCAACAAGTAATAACTAATTGGTGCCGTCTTAGATGATTTTAGTAGGTATAAACACTTTAATCGCCTGTATCTCAAGAACCACTGATGTCAACTTAGGCGTGATAATTTTCTTTTAATTCGTTATATGCCCTTTCATTTACGATTTGTTTCAGATTTTGAGTATTTGTAGTTTTGCCTGTGGGGGGGGGACGACACTTGCGTCTAACAAAAAATAGCGCTTTAAAGCTTAATATTTCATAAACGGATTACTTAATCAAAAAACTGTTTCTACAAACTCGTAATATTTTTGAAAGACCTATCGAACGATACCTCGCACTATAGAGTAAAAGAGAAAAAAAATACATCCCCACGTTATGTGTAGGGGAGGTACGCTATTTTTTTTTACTTTACGTTTTATTGTACCACTTTGTTGGCGCTAACAGTCTCTGCGCTAGGCTGCGGACGGACGACCGGACGGACGGATATGGCGAAACTATAAGGGTTCCTAGTTTGACTACGGTACCCTAAAAAGGGTGTATTTTTTTTATATCTTTGATCCTAAGATGACTTCAGTGTTTTCAATACAACTCGACCTGCACAAGTTGTAATTTCTTGTTTGTCGCTCAGTGCATCTCTAATACTCGTAGTCTCTATCGTTACTTGATGGAAAGGGAGTTCCGAACGACAAATGAGTCACTGAAAACTTGTGCTAACCCTCCTGAGAGTCAAATTAACGATGCACCTAGCGTCAATGTGAACAAACTGAAGTGTTAGGACATATCGTAGATTGAAAAAAAAAAATATTCTTACCCCCTTAGAGTAAGTGATGAAGTATTTTTTGTCTCTTTTTATCTAATTTATATCCCAATGAAGGGTAAGGACTAAGCTAATTTTAGTTACACTAGCTAATGGTGCATTTATAAGTAAGAGGGAAGTCGAGGAGGAGAGAAAGAAGATAAATGAGCTGTATTTACCAGTCAGCATACAAAAATGACTAGTTTTGAACTGGAATTCTCTACAAATTAAGCAATACACTTTTAATAGCATGGAGAAGACAGACAAACAAATAGCTCCAACAAGTGGCTACTGAAACTCATAGAAATTTGCAATTCTAAGATAAAAATCTCGAGATAGTAATGCTAAGACTACAAATGCGATACCTTTACTGAAAACTAAGATGGAATACTCCCATGCTAGACATTTCACCGGTTATTCTCACACCGGAATGCAAACAGTATTATACATATAAACCTTCCTCTTGAATTACTCTAAAACTGCATCAAAATCTATAGATCTAAGCATACTTACATAGGGACAGATAGCGGGGAGCGACTATGTTTTGTTAATGATACTATGTACAATAGTGATAAGTGATTAATTAATAATGTACATTGTGACAGACGACAGGTTTGAACTGCTTAAGAAACTGTCTGAAATCTATTACGTCACTGCGCGTTCAAAAATTGTTATGTGTTATTGTCAACAATGTAAGAAAGTTTTAATAAAGTATGAAATCCTTTATATGAAAACAAACACATAGCGATATCTGTACGAGCAGTGACGTTATGTCTCTAAGCAAAAACTGCTTCCTTTTAATAGGTCAAATAAAATTACTTGGAATAGTTTCAAGAGTTGTTATTTCGCTACTTTATCACATCTATGACTCATAAATCCTTTATATTAAAGCGTAAATTCGAATGGTCGTACAAAACGATAGCATTTATTACTGTCCGCAATCATGTGGCTAATTTACGATGTAGTAAAGGAAAAGATAAATTGTCCAGATAGAACCCTCTCGCTGTGAACGCTAGCTAATGCGCCATTAGGGGCTGCGAGGTCTAATGTCCTTTTAAGGGCGACAAGGTTGTATACATTGTGACATTTTCGAAACGTAGAAGAGTATTTTTCTTCTTAATTTATGGGGATATGCAGATTCGGTTGTATATTGTCCATACTCCTAACGTACCTAATCGTATTGTTAATGTTATCTATAGTTCATGTTATAATCAATTGAGCATTAACATTATTAATTATTTATTTTGCCGTGTGGTTGCCGGGTTAGAATCGTGCCACCCCATTATCTTCCCGTGGATGTCGTAAGAAGCGACTAAAAAAATAAAGGCTTGTAGTACTGTTAGGCGATGGGCTTTCAACATGTCACTAAATACACCGGTATACATGATAGCCTGTTTGTGCAAAATGTGGTTAAAGACTTATCAAGAAGTCTTTTTAGAGTGGTTGGTATTTCTGTAGTTCTACCTAACCCACTTTGGGAATGAAGGCGTGATGTTATGTATGAATTTATTTATTTATTGTATAATATTCAATGAATACTTACAGTGGTATACGTATTAATCTTTAAAAAAGTCATTAACAAATATAATAATGAATATTAATTTAAAAATATTACGGACTAATCATGATGTTAGTGACACTTTCTTTTATTGAGCTTGGGGCGATAATGGTCTTCAGATATCGGGTGGCCGATCTATAGAAACGCTGCTCCGAGGTATGAAAGATGTCCTTGAAACATGATAGTAAAGGCGGTTAAGACAACGTGGAATCCTCAAATCCCCCCAGGCTAGGAAAATCTTAAAATATGCTAAAGCTACTTAAATTGAATTACTGCTATTATATAAACACATGGCGTTAGATGTTGCTACACAGGTTCAGTAGGCACGTCACGAGGAGTCAGCTTTTTTGACCATTGGTTTGGTCGAACCATAAGTCTAGAGAAAAGTAGAATGAAATATAAGACAATCTCACACAAATTGACCTAGTCCCAAACTAGCTTTGTACTTTGGGTACTAGGCTATGATAAACAAACTACTAGGCTATGACACTTGAGTCTTGAAAAGTAATTGCGCTTTAATTAACGTATTACTTAATCAAACAACTGTTTTCACAAACCCGTAATATTCTTGAAAGACCTCTCCAACCACACTATAGGGTGGACGAGAAAAAAAATACTCCCCACGTTACGTGTAGGGGAGGTACCTTAAAAAAAAATGTTTTTCATTTTATTGTACCACTTTGGTGGCGTGACTAATGTGAATATTCATGCCAAATTACAGCTTTCTAGTACAAAAGCGTCTCTGCGCTAGGCTGCAGATGGACGAATGGACGGACGGACGGACATGGCGAAACTATAAGAGTTCGTAGTTTGACTACGGAACCCTAAAAACATGCAAGACCTCAGGAACAAAAACACGCGCTCTTAACACAACTAAAAAAGGACAGCTTTTGAGTAACAGTAGAATACTAATAACTGTAATACATACATACTTAACATTACGCCTTCATTCCCAGAATGGGAAGGAGAGCTATTGAAACACCAACAACTCTAAAAAGACTACTTGATATTCTGTAACCACATTTTGCACAATCAGGCTAAATTGTTTACCAGTGTATTAGTGACAGGTTGCAAGCCCATCGCCCAACAGTAGTACAAGCTCTTATTCTCTTATTTGCCTTTCGACATCCACGTGAAAACATGGAGTGGCAGTATTCTAACCCAGCAATCACACGGCATTAAGTAATAACTTTAAGAAGGCTGTTTAAATGTGATTAAGTATGTACAAAACAGCCTAGAAACCTAAATAAACTCTAACAAAGTCTAAAACTAAGTCCAACGTGAAATTCCGATAGCGACGCCGACAATACTCACTTTGAATTCTAAGCCAAACTTGGTCTACAACCAACAATGTCTGCTTCAGCCATTTAATGGGTTCCTTTCATCTGAGAGGGGGGGAGGTGGAGGGGGACGCTAATTGTGTCCCGGATACAGGAATTCCCAAACTTCGAGAATTAGGGGGTGCAGGCTTTTTCCTGTTTCAAAGCAGTGGGAAAGTGCCCGTTTTAACGGAACTTTTTTAGTGAGTTTTACTTGTATCAATTTGGAGTTCGTCCTCGAGTTCAAGGCCTACATTTGTGATTTGGTTTATTTATTCATTTTCTATTCACTTGAAACGCTGGCACCGACTTCAAATAGAGCAAGTGGGAATACTCATGTTTTGTTTTATTTGTGTAAGTAATATTTTGTTTGCTCCTCTTGAAGCAAGAAGGGGGAGTGAAAGTGTCGTGCTCTGTACGCATCGGAACCAACCGTCTAGTAAATAAATTACTATCTTAAGTCCATGGTAGAAGGATTAATTTCGAGTTGAATGTTGGTCATGTATTGACCTTGCCATTGTCTAGATGAATGAGGCGCTCAAAAGGTCAACACCACGGAACTTTTCAGGTTTCTTCAGCCAAATAACTAAAACTTAACACTTATAATTTCGTCATGTCTACCTGTCTATCAAAATTTTACAGTTATTTTACAATTACCAATGGCGATTATTCTTCAATAGGGGACACCACTTTACCAGTGGGTACCCCATATCCGTTCAAACTTTCGGCAGTAACGGCGATTATTCTTGATTAGGGGACACCACTTTACCAGTGGGTACCCCTTATCCGTTCAAACGTTCGGCAGTAACGGTGATTATTCTTGATTAGGGGACACCACTTTACCAGTGGGTACCCCTTATCCGTTCAAACGTTCGGCAGTAACGGCGATTATTCTTGATTAGGGGACACCCCTTTACCAGTGGGTACCCCATATCTGTTCAAACGTTCGGCAGTAACGGCGATTATTCTTGATTAGGGGACACCACTTTACCAGTAGATACCCCGTATCCGTTCAAACGTTCGACAGTAACGGCGATTATTCTTCAGTCGGGGTCACCACTTTACCAGTAGATACCCCGTATCCGTTCAAACGTTCGGCAGTAACGGCGATTATTCTTCAGTCGGGGTCACCACTTTACCAGTGGGTACCCCGTATTCGTTCAAACGTTCGGCAGTAACGGAGATTATTCTTCAGTCGGGGTCACCACTTTACCAGTGGATACCCCATATCCGTTCAAACGTTCGGCAGTAACGGCGATTATTCTTCAGTCGGGGTCACCACTTTACCAGTGGGATAACATGATGAGAGGGGAGTGAGAGAGAACCACCTTGTCAGTCAGTTAAAATCTATTTTAATCACAATTAAACTTGTGTATTGCCCGTGTGGTTGCCGGGTTAGAATAGTGCCACTCCATGTCTTCCCATGGATGTCGTAAGAGGCGACTAAGGGAATAAGGGCTTGTTGTACTGTTAGGCGATGGGCTTGCAACCTGTCACTAATACACTGGTAAACATCTTAGCCTACTTGTGGAAAATGTGGTTACAGAATTATAAACAAGTCTTTTTAGAGTTATTGGTATTTCTTTAGCTCTGCCTACCCCACTCTGGGAATGAAGGCGTGATGTTATGTATGTATGTATGTAAACTTGTATATTATATATAAGATCAGCTAAACTAATATGCAGATCAACACACGTATAAATAATACTTAATTTAAAACGGGATTCACTACGCAACGTGACGACCGGCACATAGTGAGTTAAGACCGTTACAATATGGCTAAAATATTATAATAAATAACACGGGACACTGTCACACAAATTGACCTTGTCCCAAATTAACTCTAGGCTTGTGCTATAGGTACTAGACAACGGTAAACTTACTTTTACCTATAGAGAAAAAAATAATACATAGAAAACATCCAACACTCTTTAACAAATACTCGTGCTCATCCCACAAATATCTGCACTTACCGGAATTTTAACCCGGGACCACTAGCTTCTAAGGAAGGGTCACTACCAACGTGTGCCAACGTGTGACAGGTAAACTCTATGAACCGCTTTTCTAGTGCAATTATAAAAAAGATTAAGTTTCTTTCTATCTTTGTACGATGACGCTATTAGAGATATATTTGACCCGCTCAGCCAATGTACTTATCGTTTTTAGGAATGCACTTTTTAGGGCTCCGTAGTCAAACTAGGAAACATAGGTTTTGCCATGTCCGTCCGTCCGTCCGTAGCCTAGCTCAGAGATCTTAGTACAATAAAGCTGTAATTTGGCATGAAAATACATATAAATAAGTCATGACAACAAAATGGTTAAATAAAATGTTGAAAAAGAATATATTTAGCTTCCCTCCCCTACATTGGGATGTATTTTATTTTTCTCGTCTACCCCATAATGTGCAGGATAGGTTGTTGGATAGGCCTTTCAAAAATGTTGTGGGTTTGTGAATGCAATTTTTTGATTAAGGGTTTCGTTCATGAAATATTCACCTTTTAAAATAAAACCTATCACGACTAAGTAGACATCATTGGTTCTTGTGATGCAGGTGATTAAAGCGTTTATACTTACAAAATCATTTAAGACTTCACCAAATTCATTCAGAATCCTACACTGTGCATGGTCTGACATACATTTGCCTGGTTTTCCACATGAATTTATTGCTTATTTCTTCACGGCGCATTGTTTTACTGCAGCATATTTCCGTCGCATTTTGCGACCTGTCGCTTTTGATAGTTTTTCGCCGAATAAAAACCCAACTTTCTGTTTTGTTTTTGAACACGCCGTCTATTTCAGCGTTACTAAAAATAAGGCAATGGTCTATTTTATGTATAGTTTTCATTTTACGTTGGTATTTGGCGATAGTCACTGGTTGTTTTAAACGTTAGTTACCGTTGACTTTGTTTCCAACAAAACTTTTTCAACTCTGGTAAGGAAAAGGTAAAAAAGGAGGGTAATTTTTTTTGGACAAATGCCAAACTTCCTTGTCGTTAGTTTTCACTAAAATAAGTCTAGTAAGTAAACTACTAGACTTTAGTAAAGTAAAATATACAAACACACCCATTTGTCAGTATAATTTATTTTTTGTTTTAATGGGAAATTTTAGAATAATTTACATCAAAGCGGAAAGTTATACCAATGACTCCAATCAGCCATAATTTTTCACCATACATAATCAGAGCAATCTAGGATAGTGTGTTAACTTTATTTTGAAGTAACTAAGTGAAACAAAAGCCTTACACCAATTCCTAACAAAAGACCGCAACAGAATAAATCGAAATGTTGAACTCAATAGCAAATTAAGCAGTAATTATTTAAAATTCATTGCTCGAGAAGCTATTACAGAGTTGTTGCGGCATTTTTCAAGGCCCGAATTTCAGCTTTACTTAAAATATTTAGGCCACAGACTCCACATCGGATCGGTTTTGTGTGAAATTCAAGAGCGGGGGCACTGAATACGTTGAGAAACTTCGGTACAATTTGCATAAATACATTTATATCAGGGTTATTCCAATGAGCTATATTCGCTGTTTTTTTATTTGAATTTGTTCATCTGCTTTATACCGAGCTGTTTGAATTTCTTGAACATATTTAAGTAAATATTTGCTCCGTATTACATCCTCATCGGCTTTTCCCTTAACTTAGACCGTTTTTCGTGTGTTATTTAAGGAAGTTTGCCGTCTACCGGGCAAGTGCAACAAACCATCCAAAATCTTTAAAGTAATGAGAATAACGCAGACACATGGTTCCCGAACACATAGATTTGTACAGTTGATGCTCTAGCTGAAACTAAGTTCATTATCTTTTTTCTGACATTATATTTAATGTAGTTGCCGGGTTAGAATGAGTGCCACTCCATGTCTTCCCGTGGATGTCGTAAGAAGCGACTAAGGGAATAAAGGCTTGTGCATAGTACCTACTGTTAGGCGATGGGCTTGCAGCCTGTCACTGATTCACTGTCACTAACATCTTAGCCTGATTGTACAAAATGTGGTTACAGAATTATGAACAAATTTAAAGTTGTTGGTATTTTGTAGCTCTGCCTAAACCACCTTGTGAATGAAGGCGGCGTTATGTATGTATGTATATTAAAAAGAAACTGTTTGGACTACTTTGTTCCGGTATATTAACTTGTCTTGTCTAAAAAATACTAAAAAGGAATCCCATTTAAAATAAATACACTTCGCATTATTTACATTAATGTGTACAAAATATGTACCAAAATTAATTGAAAAGGAAATACAATTTCTTTTTCACATTAAATTTAGTGTAAGATCGAACAATTGAAATTTGTTTTACATTCACAACTATCAGGGGTTAAAAAAAAACGATATTGGTAGATTATTCTGTGAGTTCATTCAAACCCAAATTTTTAGGGTAAACTCGGGTTACTTTAGCCCTAGGACATTACCCACATTACCCACCCTTAAAACTATAAGTATTTTAGTGGTAATCATCTTTAATTGGTTAAATATTTTTAGACCCATATAAGTAGCTTAGTCCTGATGTATCATTTAACAAAATAATAAAATATTAAAGATGGTTTTTGGGGTGGGCAATGTTACCCCCTAGGGCTAAAATAACGCAGTGTAAAAACGGAACCCTATTACTAAGACTCTACTACTGTCCGTCAGTCTGTCACCAGGCTGTAATGGCTGTATCTCATGAATCATTGTAGCTATACAGTTCAATTTTTTACAGATTATGTACAGAATAAAATATATTCACTTAAAAATAAATAATTAAACTATAATAAAATAAGCATTTAAGATGAGCTCCCATACAACAAACGTGATTTTTTTAGCGTTACAGACAGACACCGCGACAGGTGAAGCTAAAACGAAAGATTATAATAATATAATAGTCTCTAATGTTGTAATGACACAGAAAAGAGATAATGGTACAGAACCGGATTCCGGCTCGCACTTGCATTTATTTTCATTGGTTACGGATACAATCAGCTTGTATGAAAAAATGGAACTCCATTTCCGCGGCTATTCAAAGGCGTCGTATTCAGAGGTTTGATTGAAAAACTATTTTTTTCTTTTTTATTGAGAGGTGCGTTGACTAGTATACATATTATTGTTTGCGAAAGCTTTATTGCGGTGGCAATCGATTTACAAATTGGTTTTTAGAATACTAGCTGTTTTCGGCGACTTCGTCCGCGTTGAAGTCATTTATCGCTACTCGCGGGAAAAAAGCACCTTATGTTCTTCTCCGGGAGTCGACTGCCGTGTCAGGCGTACGACCGTTATTATGAGTTACATTAGTTACGCGTAAGAAGTCTAAATGAAATTTATTCTGATGTCTTAAAACACCCAGAAACACATTTTTAGGGTTCCGGAGCCGTTTGGCAAAAACGGAACCCTTATAATTTCGTATTTCTAATAAATTCACTTCATATTACCGACGTGTGAAAGAGCCCCATGGGGGCCTATTTACTGAATAAACATTTTGATTTTGATTTTTTCTGTCCGTCTGTATGTCACAGCCATTTTACTCAGAGCCTATTGGCACTATATAAATGAAATTTGGAGGATAGATGTATTCTATGAAACGCTATACAATGATGTAGTAAAATTGAAAAAAAAAATATATTTAGGGGTGGCACTCCATACATGTAACTAGGAAACGAAAAATTTTTTTTGAGTTACATCAGCGTGTGGGGTATTTTTAGATAGGGCTTCCAAAATGATACACAGAGGTTTTTAAGTGACTTTTTTACGTAAGTGAACAGTTGGCGAGATATACGCTTCTAAAGTCGTAAAAATTCTGTCCGGGTGGGTAGCTTTTGAACTGTTAAATAGAACATTCTAATAAAAATTACAGTAGTAGAACATACGAAATACTTCCAACCAAAATTGTTTTGAACATTATACGCTGTGTAGTTTTTGAGATTTTAATTTAAAAAAATAAAAAATATTTGAATTTTAACCACGAACGTTCATCCCATCTACGGAACCCTTCATTGTGCGTGGTCCGACATGCACTTGGCCGGTTTTTTATTTAGCTTTTCCACTCTTTATACGTAGCTGTCACGCCAGTCATGCATCTTTACTTTACCGTAGTAATTTATGGTCGAGCTATCTCCATACCTATTTTTTATATAAAGAGACTAAGGGCTTGCAGTACTTTTGGGCGTTGGGCTTGCAACCTGACAGTAACGCACTAGTAAAGTTCTTGGCCTGATTATGCAAGTCTGTAACTCTGTCTATCCCACTCTGGGAATGAAGGCGTGATGTTATGTACGATCCCGTGACCCCAGTTATACACTGGGGTCCCGGGGCAGGATATAGAATACTTTTTATCCCAAGACCACCCTAGAGAAGAGAGAAAAACCAATCGAATTCGAATTCATCAGGAGCATTGTTAAATAATTAGTAATAAAGTGTAAAATATACAGTGTGTGACATCCATAAGAACATAAATTGTAAGTAACGATAACTTTAAATGCTGCGAAAGGGTTTATCGAAAATATATAACAATAAACTTTTCTAGTGGTAGTTCTTTTCTAGTTTTTTTTTAAATTTTCTCGAGCGGCAATTTAATGCGAAGAGGCAAACGAGTTAGGTATAAGCAATCAAATGTTAGTGTTAGTTGTTAGCTTTGTTACCGATACATTGCGTGGCGAATTAGTTGGTATGACAAAAAAAGTACACACTATGTTAACAGTAGACGTCATGTTTGTTATGTTAATTAGGATGCATATTAACTATTGTGAAAATATAATTATGTTCGTATGGATGTCACACACTGTAACTATCTGCAAGTTGATAAGTTTGGTGTAGGTAGGTACCGATGCTGAAATATGTTCAAGAACTGACAGATAAACGGACATTACACTACGGACATTACATTACATTACGGATATTACGGACGGAGTCGCAGGAAACAGCTATAGTATAACGTAAAACAGGGCCTCTATTCAGGTGCGTTAAAACGATATCGTGTTTGACACGTTTAAGAATCGTTTATGTCACAGTCGCCATTATTGTAAATGACATAAGGGTTATCCAACGTTGACAATACGGAAACAGGTCAAAAACGATATCGTTATTACCTTGTAGACTTCCAGCCCTGTACTTCATTAGCCGTATTATCGTATATCCAAGGCACACGTAGTTAATTTAAGCTGCAGTGTTTCCACTATCGAGTTGTTATCCGCCGAATCGGCCGCAGGCAACTTTCAAGATTAATTACTAGTTAATCTACCAAGTGAGTTTAAAGTTAGTTTATTAACAGTGTATATAATTAAAATTTGTTAGAGGTTGCACGTTCAAGAGGTCACAAAATGGGTTCTCGCCTTTTCGTCGACAAATCTTTGACAAATGCATCGTTTCGCAACCTAATCATTTGAAAACCCGCTTCTTTTCTGTAACTACAAATATTTCAGGATTACAGGATACAGATTGGGAAAAAAACGCGGGTTGTAAAATGATATGTTTGTGAAATGAATCATTAGTGAAACATTGGTTATGAAATTATAGGATCTCCACAAAATGACTACATCGTGTTTTATTTATCAATATTTTTACTGCTGAGAAAAAGCCACCCTGGCAAAGTATTAAAAACCAGCCAAGTGCGAGTCGGCGTCGCGCACGAAGAGTTCCGTAGGTACCAGTACCTATACTCGTACAACAATAGACACTATCATAATATCCTTTAAAAATAAAAAACGGCAAATAATTACGTTTGCTTAATGGGAGCTCCCTTATTTTTAAAATTTAATTATTTATCCGTCCGTTTATGTTTTTTTGTCCGTGTGGTTGCCGGGTTAGAATAGTGCCACTCCATGTCTTCCCGTGGATGTCGTAAGAGGCGACTATGGGAATAAGGGCTTGTAGTACTTTTAGGCGATGGGCTTGCAACCTGTCACTAATACTCCGGTAAACATCTTAGCCCACCTGTGCAAAATGTGGTTACAGAATTATCACCGGGTTTTTTTGGAGTTGTTGGTATTTCTGTAGCTCTGCCTACCCCACTCTGGGAATGAAGGCGTGATGTTATGTATGTATGTATATTATTTATTTTTGAAGTGAATATAAAACGTCAACCTGTTGCCGTTATTGATATCGAGCAAGAAACGGCAAAAAAAACATGTTGGTTGTGTTGGAGCCCCACTTAAATGTTTATTTTATACTGTTTTAATTATTTGTTGTTATAGCAGCAACAGAAATGCGAAAATGTCAACTGTCTAGCTATCACGGTTCATGAGCTACATGCAGTCTCGTGACAGACAGACAGACATAGGGTAAGTGGGTGAAGTTTTATCTGGCAAGTTTAAGAAGTCCCGTCGGAGCGCACAAAGCACATTTAGCGCGTGCCTTCTCAATTAGGCAGCAGGCAGGTGAGTCGAGTTCAGTGTCGTATAAAGCTGCCTATTTGAGAAGGCACGCGCTAAAATGTGTAATGTGTTCTGTACTTGCCAGATAAAACTTCACCTTTAAGATCGACGCAACGCTGTGTTGAGAGAATCACCCCCAAGATGCTTAACCCTAACTTAACCTCATGATGCCCGATGTGCTTCAGAAGGCGGTTTAATTTAAACTATATTTGAATGCGTATCAGGTTCATTTTTATTTGTTTCGAAATCAAAAATGGGATTTAAGAGAAAATGTAGTAAAATTGATCTTCATTTCTTTACCTACTGTTAGCTTCAATTTCCCACTTTCAAAAATCTCTCTGTTTATAGCGCGCATGGTGGGCCTTACGAAAACAAACAGTTTTCAAAAACGGACATAATGAATTGAATGGTCATCCAGTTCTACTATCAACAACGATAAAGTTCACCGATTGAAAGAAAAAAAAAGAAAGAAAGAAAGAAATACATTTATTCGTGACAAACATAAATAACAGAGAAATACGCACCAGAAAAATGTAGTCACGAAATGGTTCCAACTCAGCATAATGCTGGCATTTGTCAGCGCTGATCTTCCGTTGGAACCACCAGGTGAGACCACGGAAGGTTACACACACATGATTATTTAAACGAATTGTGCCTAGCTAAGAAAATTAAATAAAATTAATTAAGCCATATAAAATATAAATTTGCACGCATTCGATCGCCCATTTATCGCCCTAATTTTTGGCTGAAGAGGCAAATTTCCCTTAGCCTTACCCAAAAACATAAGACAAAAAAAAACGGACACAAACAAACGTCACAACAGACATACCCTATTAATCTGTGGTCACAATGGTTACAAACCAAGCATCACATACCTATTGTTTTGTTTTTATACAAATCAGTAACAAGTAACGATTGAACAAGCTAATACAAACAAATGATAACAATCGAGCATCAATCTATCTACTTGATTGCATTTTCTCTAGCGCTCATCAGGAGCTGGAGGCTCAGGAGGAGTTGTCAAATGAAATATTTCCTCTCTATTATAAATACTTTCACAGTTTGAAACATATTTATATAACGAAGGAATGCGTCAGCCCCGGCGTTGTTTGTCCCCGACCAACTTGCCGCCGCTCCCGAAGTTTCAGCACTTAGCGAATCGGCTTCTTTTGTCGTTCAGACGTGCCGAACATTCCTCCAAAGTTTCCCTGCGAATTATAAGACTACATCGGCTATAAAAAGGTTCAAAAAGACTTGTTTACTAATAAAATTCAGTAATGCTACCTGGGCTGGAATTCTACAAGGTAATAACGATATCATTTTTGACCTGTTTCCGTATTGTCAACATTTAGATAACTCTTATGTCATTTACAATAATGGCGACTGTGACAAACGATTCTTAAACGAGTCAAACACGATATCGTTCTAACGCACCTGAATAGAGGCCCTTTACGAGTAAGTTCACTACTCTGAAGTGACATTTAGGCCGAGTCGTTTGATCAGGAATAAACTGAACTAATGGTTAAAGTTCAAAATAGAATCGAAAATTTGACACATTTCATTGAGATTTAACGTTTAGTTACGATTTTAAAAAGTAGTTTTACTACTGATCAAATTACAGGGTCTTAGTGATTTTTAACAGCGGTTAAAATAGTTTAATGTTTGTTTTAGTCGATTGAAAATTAAAAAAACCGATCATGTGCGAGTTGGACTCGTGCACTGAGGGTTTCGTACATACTTAGGAATGTAAAATTGAACTGAGGGGTAAACTTGACATTGCCGTTGAAAACAATAAAATGGTCTTCATACAACAACATATGTCGCGTTAGTTTACCAACTGCAAATAAGTTTGCAATCGGAAAATATTTTTTTTTGTGGTCGGGCAACAAATTTTTCCTTTTACAATACAATTAAATACATAACAGAACACGGAACAGCACATTTAAAACATAGGTATACAACAGGTGGTCTTACCGCTAAAAAACGATCTCTTCCAGACAACCTTGGATAGGGAAATAACTGAGGACACAAACTCATAGCAGGCGGTGTAAACTAATTCTTTTAGAACTCAAACTAAACAACTACAAGAATCAATTAAAGTATTTCAATTTGAAATTAAAACTATAAATATACATATATAAAGTAAATAATTTAATAAATACATACTAAATACATATAATTATATATCTATACAATATATACACACACACATCCTCCAAAACAGCCAAACAATGACAACACACGAAGCAAAAGATAGAAGAAAAAATAAATGTAGAAAACGTAAAGGAAATCATAGAAAAACTACGGAAGCGATAGAAAATGATCCTTTAGCTTGCTTTTAAAAATGACAACAGACTTAGCACGTCGTACCTCCACAGGCAAAGCATTCCATAACCTTATCCTTTAGGTACGTATGCTATAAGAAATTTCTTCCCTAATTTCAGGATTCTAGGTCGACGATAAGTACCCTATAAATTTTGATTCCCTTGAGAGTGTCGAAATATAGGTTTATTGCAGCATAAACGGCCGTTTCTTTTTTTACTACGTTTACTTAGATTATTTTTTCACAGCTTCAAGGGACTTGATAACTCTACGCGTTCCCGATATAAAGGGTCTTGACAGACAGACGGACGGATGGCAGGACGGACAACAAAGTGATCCTATAAGGTTTCCTTTTTCTCCTTTTCAGGAATGGAACCCTAATTAAAACCAGACTGCTGATATGAATGACTATTCAAACCCGCCTATGATAGGTATCACGTGGCTCGCACGTTATTTACAAATTGTATGACACCATATTTATTATAAATGGTAACCCTTTATTTCATAAAACGCTTTTTTTCTGCTGAAAGAATTATATTTTCGGGATATCTTTAACATTAATTACGTAGATTAGGATGGTCTACAGAATACACTCGGCAGAGAAAAAATAACTTTCTAAATCGGTTTAGCCGTCTTCGAATAATCGGGAGACATACATAAAAAAGGTATTTTAAAATGGTTAAATAATAAAATTCAAACTCAAATTGATTGCTGGCAATCATTATTTGACTGGTTGTAAACAGTAACAAACTATATTTACATTTTAAAATCACTCTGAAAAATTATGTAATTTTGTATATTTCAATAACTCTTTTTAAATGGTACTTAACTAATAGGGCAGCCAAACTGAAGTCGGCGCGTCCCACAATATTTCAACCAAAAGCCTACTTTAGTTTGACTGACCTATTAGCATTTGAAATGTAGTTATTTTAGAAAACCAACGTAACTTTTCAAACGTACAAATACCACGCGAGATTCCTCTTAAAGCAACTGAAATCCATATAACATTTGCGCTATATTTTGAACCAGCAAGTAATGGAAAATGTCACCAAAGGACATCCTATTACAAGAACAATGGAGAATAAAACAAAAATGAAAAAGAGTCGGTCGAACCTCCTACAATATAGACCTTCATAAAGATGCAACTAAAATAGCAAAAGCAACAGGTTTCTTTGTAAATAGTATTTCATATTTCTGCGGCACCGGTTGAATGCTTCTTGACGTTTGATCGCTTTTCAACTTCAATTTCAAAGTCACGGTTGAGAAGCGAAGTTAAAGTGCAGAATTTAACTGCTCGGGAATTATTGAATTTGATCTGAATTGGCAGTGGTTTTAATTCAAAAGGCGTTTGTTACTCGGCGATCCTAATGTTGGTTTTAGTGATATTGGCATTGGATATCGGATTAAAAATACCTATTGTTCTTCATAAAAGTAAAATGGCTGACAGTAAAATCTAAAATCCAACCTGGCTAAACCTATGGTAGCTAGGTGAGATGCATTCTGAAAGAAATAATGATGGTATAATGCTAATAATATAAGAAAATACAATTTTTGTTCGTATTCTTTGATTTTGTTCAGTGCGCAAAGGTTTCAAAAAGTAGGTCTAGTTTTTATAACTATGACAAAATATTTCAACGTGAATTTGTTAAATTTATTTTATCCTTGTCAGCTAAGTAACGTTTAGGTATACTTATTAAATATCTAATTTATCTATTGACCAATGTCAACCGTTATATCAATGTTTATAAAAACCGGTCAAGTGCGAGTCGGACTCGCGCACCGAGGATTCTGTATCGCCACTCAGGTATTGTTATTTTCCGCTTTGAATTAAATATCGATTCACCTCACATTTGACCAGTTTTTAGTAACTAACTATTTATTGTTTCTTAGAGTTTCAACTATAATCGTATGCTTTACCGTTTTTACAATACAACTGTACAAAAATACGTTTAAAAGAGTTTCTGGTATAGAGACCCTGTAATTTTTAAACTCTACAGTTAGGGCAGACAGCCGGACGGACGGATTGACAGCATAGTGTTAGTAATAGTATCCCATTTGACAGTCTTCGAGAACGGAACCCTTAAAATTAAATATGCAAACAAAGACTCCAAGATTGGCATTTTAATAGCTTCCAGGTCATAAATCCACACTCGACGCGCCCCACAACACGTACCGTATTTACTCCCAACTAAGCCCATTAGTACCAACTATTGAATTATGAACGAACGCTTTTAACGAAATGACTTTCGGTCGAACTTCGGGTTTAATCGAATACCGAACTCCGTAATGTTATTGTCTGGACATTATCTTGATTGGACGCGAGTCGTTAATGATATTCAAAATGGCGGCCATCAAATGTTTACGGGAGCATCTTAAGTAAGGCTGTAAAAGTTCCGATACAACGCGTAAAACATTTTTACAGCAGGTTTTATGTATCATAAGTGTTTGCTCAGGGATCGGTAGCCAAAAGCTTTTTCAGCTGACAAATCTGTAATACAATATAAACAATATAGTAAGCCTAAACCACAGCCAAAAGGTTTATCTCAGATAAAACTCCTACAGTAATATAAGCGTCATTAGTAACAGATGAAAATTTAAACTGCTTTGGTTATTGAATTTGAGATAGTGTCTATTATTGGCTAAGGAAGGCAGTGACGTCACACTTTACGCTTACAACAAGGATTTCGAATGAGATTTCTTCTGAGATTTTCACGCTGCAACACCATATTTAGGGCCTCTCGGATAAGTAGCACTTTTGGCGTTGGCGTCCAACAGCTGTCCTGTTTACTTGTCATTAATAGATGACAAAATAACTTAAGAGTGCAGCACAATCCTAAGCTCCTGATAAAAGAACCTCGCCACCATATATATATAATGTGCAAAATATCAAGATGCCTCCCGTCTACGTTCCCAAAAAGACCCTAAAATCGATGGAGAAGCCTGTCATTCAGCCGAAAGGCATGATGGGATAGAAAACCACGAAGAGAGCTTCTCGATTTACTTGTGCAAACTGTTGGAAACCTGCACAGATAATAATGTGGGGATTTCAAGGAAGAGTATTCTGATTATTCTGATTTATTTATTATGGATTGCGACAGTTGTTACATCACATTTAACTCTATATGGTTCTACAGGCTTAATGTTCTAAACTTAATGCACAATGATAGGCAATCACCACATGCAACTCATACTATAGATAACAGTATGACTAAAGCAAAAGATACTGTAAGATATTAGAACAATTTGGACGATATATTTTTACGAAAACTGGCCATGGAGTCAGCGTTGATATCATAATCTTGATGATGCTTATTCAGAAGACGGGATAAGCGTGGGATCTGGGAATTACAAGGGCTCTATGCTATAACGAGGATATCCTGGAGCAGATTGCTTGCGAACCTGGGAGGCTGATAGCCCATGGGAAGAAGACTACGCTAGCCGAGAATGAGATCAGAACTGCCACCAAGTTGCTGATCCTTGGGGAGTTAGGCGAGCACGCTATACTGAAAGGAGAGAAAGCCGAAACGAATTATAAGAACAGCGCCAGCAGTCAGAGCTACAAGTGATTAAATGGATTTATTAATAAAGATATCTATCGAGTGGTTGCCGGGTTAGAATAGTGCTAATCCATGTCTTCCCGTGGATGTCGTAAGAGGCGACTAAGGGAATAAGGGCTTGTACTACTGTTAGGCGATGGGCTTGCAACCTGTCACTAATACACTACTAGTAATCTTATTAGCCTGGTTGTGCAAAATTTGGTTACAGAATTATAAACAAGTCTTTTTAGATTTGTTGGTATTTCTGTGAGTAGCTCTGCCTACCCCACTCTGGGAATGAAGGCGTGATGTTATGTATATGTATTTATTAATAAAATCTTCCCTCATGTATAATCAGTGGGCTAACACGCCGCATCGGGAACAGTCAGACAGCAACTTTACTAGTGTCAAATAAAAAGTAGCTATTGTAATAAAATTATTAAAATGACAGCCGTCCGGGGTTTAAGTTACTTTATACTTACGTTAGACCATGGAATAGACGGATTAAAGTCCCTAGCCTAAATCAAAATGTTGTCCCCTTGCAGCATGTTATATAGGCCCAGAGCTTCCCTCTAATAAATAATTAAGAATATTGACAGGCTTAACCCTACATAGGTTTTTGATTCTCTGACGTATTATCAACTCAGTAAAGTGGTCCCGCCGGAGAATATTATAAACAATACCTGGAGACCAAGCATCGTACGAGTTGAAAACGAGTCTTCCCGAATAGGAAATCTTGACAGATTGATTTTTTGATTCGAAATACCGCAATTACAAACAAATACATCATGTAACCTAAACATTTTTCGTTAACAATTTTAGTGGAGGTTTGTTAACTTTGGTCGCAGCATTAAAAATGAAAAAAAAAACTAAGTAGACCCTGTACCTTCACATGTCTCATAGGCTCATTGCCATACATGCCTACGAGGGAACGTGGCAACTTAAGTTCGCCGGTTACTAATTCTTCAACGGATTGAGAAGACAGTTGTTGAAAAGAACAACACCTTAGTTTCCAACAAATTTCTGCTAAACATGGTCAACACACGAGTCGTTTTGTCTTTTTTCATTTTCTAAGGAAAGAACAAAGACATGTTCACTTACAGGTGAAATCGCTTACTCTTTGTGAAGTTTTACAACAATGCTGGTTAAGCGTCTTAAACAAAATAGCGAGCGAAGGGAATTCTTAGAAATAAGATGGTATGTTTAAAGATAATTTCAGTTTTGTAGAATCGATCTTCATGAAATTTGGTACCTATAAGCCGAAAGAAGACGTACCTATAAGAGTATATAAGTACTTGAAGTGTGTTTGTGTATTTGCAGGAGTTTAACCGAATAAGTCAGCCCACCTAATGCAATAAATCTTCAACCAGAGGTATTTCTATTGAAATCATCCCAATCTCTCTCAAAGCAATTGGATCCCAATAAAGTCCACGCTTAGCATTTTCGCCGGGTATAGACGTGAATATAATTTGCCTCTTTATCCAAATTTTTCCCCGAAACTTGTTGGTGGTCCCAACTTCGCCGGGACTCGGAGTGGTTAGAAATAAGTCCGGTAATTACTGCTTTGTCACGAACTGGAGTTTGTTCTTTTAGGCATTTGAATATTTGGGGAGTTGTATCCCTTGATAATTAAGTAGGTAATGTTAAACGACTGCTTTTAAGCCGGAGTAACCTTAAAAAGTATGAGTATGAAGAAATAAAATATCGCTGTTGTCCCGCTCATCTTTTACAAATTGCCCTAGTGCCAAACTAAGCCCTAGGCTTTTACTATTGATACTAGACAACGATAAACATTAATATAGGGAAATAAATAATTAAATACATAGAAAAAATCCAAGACTCATTGAATAAATACCCTTTCTCATCAAAGAAATATCTGCTCTTACCGGGATTTGGACCCAGGACTTCAAGCTTCAAAGGCAGGGTTTTTTTTTGTTTTTTTTTTTTTTATGATAAGGAGAAGGCACACGAGCACTCAGGACAATCCGAGACCCATAGACATTTGAATTCTCAAGACCATAATCCTAAGACCTCAAATGCAATACCAACCCTGAGGACTAAGATGGAATGCCTAGTAATTTCACCGTTTGTCTTTTCCCCACACCGGAACACAACAATGCGAACACTGTTGCTTGGTGATTGGTTAATGGATAAGATGGTGGTAGCGATCCAGATGGACCCTGCACAGGGTCCTACCACCACTAAACTAGGCTCACTACCAACTAGGTCAACGTGTCGTCACCTCAGTATATGTTTTACTGGTATGAAATTCTACACGGTAAAAAAGATATCGCCTTTGAAATGTTTCTGTATTCTCAACGTTTTGATAACTTTTATTTACTTAAAAGTAATGGCGGCCGAGTTAAAAACAATATCGTTTTTACGTAGTAGAATATATATAACGTTTTTAGATTAATTTTAACGCAGACACACTTAACGCAAAATATTCTTAGTCTTTAAGTTTCACTAAGAACCTGGGGCCCCATTCCACTTGGTAAAACCATACGGTTTTTATTTATCTATTACATTACATTTTGTGCAAAAGATACTTATTCCTAAGTACAACCCAGTAAGGGTATTGTAATGGTACGGTACAACATAAATAAAATTAAACCATAGTTATTCTAACAACACAAATTTTGACATGTCAATAGCACAGAAAGCTCGAAGTAACAATTTACTAAATAAACAAGACCATATTTCATAAGCTTCAGTAACAATTTTCCGTAATTTCTAAAGAAAACTAACCTACTCCTTCGTCTGCTACAAAATTTCAGATAAATGAAAGAACTAGTGCAACAAAAAATATCTCGCAGAAGGAAAAGTTGTGGCAGTTTGAGTTATTTATGGTTTCAGGATAAAATTCAATTGCACGCCTATTTTGGTCAAACACATTGTTAAATGTACTTCTATACGCGAAAATTAAAAGCTTCGTTTAAATCTATACTAATATTATAAATGTAACTCTGTTTTTCTGTCTGTTTACCTGTTTGTTACGCTTTCACGTATGAACCGCTGACCCGATTTAGATGAAATTTTGTTATGGAGATTCTTGAGTCCCGGGGAATGACAGGCTTTTTTTATCCCAAAAAAATGGACGGTTCCAGAGGGAATAGCGATAAACGACTTCTACGCTGATAGTGTCGCGGGAAACATCTAGTATACAATATTTTTGATTATGTAAAAATTAAGATGTCTTTTCTATTTTTATTCTATTCACGAATACGGGTTCTTTTCTCAATTAGACAGCTTTATACGACACTGAACTCGACTCACCTGCCTGCTGCCTAATTGAGAAGGCACGCGAATGTGTTTCGTACGCTCTGACGGGACTTCTTAAACTTGCCGGATAAAACTTCACCTTTAAGATCGACGCAGCGCTGTGTTGAGAGAATCACCCCGCAGCTCTGTTTACGCTCAGAGAAAAGGATAGAGCTATATAACTGCCATAGCTCTGTCCTTTACGCTCCCCGTAAAATGTACTGCATAGCTAGGTCAAAATAACCCCTCTGTTCTACTAATTATTTTTAATATGTTATCGTTTAGTACCCCCGTATGTTTGCCGGGTTAGAATAGTGCCACTCCATGTCTTCCCGTGGATGTCGCGTTTTGATTTTATTTTGGAATTTTTATTTTTATTTTATAATTATGAGTTGTAATGTTTATGTAATTGAAATTTATTTATTTTGGATTTTGGATTTTTATACCTATATTTAAATTATGATTTTGGTTATAGTTTTGATTTTTTTATTTTAATTTTAGTTTGATTGTTTTATAATATAATTTAAACGATTAATGTATGGATAGAAATGGATATGCGTGGTCCGAAATAAAGATTAATTATTATTATTATTATTATTATAAGTTACGGCGGGGGTTTGTAATTACCTTACTATCATGGGTCGACTCCCTAAGCCACTACTGCCAATAGGCCTTAATATATTAGGTAAGTACATAACAATTGAAAGATTTGGCTTCAATGTTATTTATTGATTTCATTTTAAGCCGTAAACTTATTACTCAGACCGTATCTAAAGTTTATAAACCATTAAATCCAGTAACCGCAACTTAAATTTATCATTTTGTTTAATCAACAAATTCAAAACTTGCACTGAGCTCACGATCGTACATAACAGGATTGCTAACTCCATCGTAGGCAGCTAACTCTAATTAACAAAAGCTAGGAGCTAATTTGAAACCGGTGCTCCGATTAAATAAATTCACTGATATCTATGTAACTTTGCTCGTTAGTAAGTTGGCTGTTTAAAATAGTACTTTGAGTAGGATAAAAGTTTTTTTTAAAGTTTAATGGATAAAAAATCTGATCTGCCTTTGATAAAATATGGGTTTAATAGGATTAATAAAGTCATTAAATACCACTTATAGTTTAAGCTCAAATCTGTTTTAAGCGAATTTAGTAGTTACAGGACCTTTTGCAGGGTCCGTCCGAATCGCTACCACCATCTTATCTTTAACCTACCAAGCAGCAGTGATCGCATTGTTATGTTTCGGTGTGGCGATTAAATAACCGCTGAAATTACTAGCATAGGGGCATTGCATCATAGTCCTCAGGGTATTCATTTGCGGTCTTAAGATTGTTGTCTTGAAAATACAAATGTCAATAGATCACAGATTCTATTTACCATTAGGTGGGTTGTGTGCTTTTTTGACTTCTCCATTCCATAGAAAAGGGTTAGAAATCTAAGCCGAACTTAAGACTCGTAAATATTTAAATAGATTGAACCTAATGAGATCCGGTATGCCATAGGAGGTAAATCAAGGCAATTTCGTTTGAACTATATTTTTATCACCATAAAGTTCATTTTAATTTGATTCAAATTTGAAAATGGCATTTGAACTTTCGTAACTGAACTTTATTTCCTTATTATTATTATATTTATTTATTTATTTAATAAGTACAATATTAAAAATAAAATTACATACATTGCCCCACAAAACTGGACTAACAGTTTGACTGTGGGAGCGGCAGTCTCTTGCCGGTAGATTCATAATATTCCCACTTACAAAAATCTCCGTGTTTGTAGAATGGTGGGCCGCCCTAGGTATGCTCGGTGCAAGCAGCCCTAAGTAAAAACTTGAACCTTGGCATCATAATTAAAAATTAGTGATCAGCATGGACGGAGCAATACTTTAACAAAAATTATATTACTTTCCTTATACCAAATACGAGACTTATAATTGAACACAAATCTGCCAATAATAGTTTTAATTTTCTTGGTTGTAAGTTCTGCTTTACAAGTTTTGTTAAAGTTTTGCTCCGTCCGAACGATCACTAATAAAAGAATATTTCGGTGTAATTTTTGTAATGTTTTTGCTAAGAATTATAAAAGATCCCGGTTATAAAAGGCAGCGTCCAGTCACGATAAAGAAATTATGACACTAAGTAATCATTGCCGTATTTATAGTTTAACTGAGTGTTAACACGGTAAGACCATGTGCAGGGTCCGTGATCGCTAACACCATCTTATCCATTAACCACCCGCCAAGCAACAGTGTTCGCATTGTTGTGTTCCGGTGTAGTAATTCCAACGGTTGTCTTATCCCCATAAGACAACCGGTGAAATTACTAGCATAGAGGCATTCCATCATCCTCAGGGTTGGCAACGCATTTGAGGTCTTAGGATTATAGTCTTGAGAATTCAAATGTCTATGGGTCTCAGATTCCACTTACCATCAGGTGGCCTGTTTGCTCGTGTGCCTTCTCCTTTACATAAAAAAAAAGAAAAAAGACGAACAAAATGTTGGCATGTAGGTAAGGTAGTTTTAACATTTAATTACCTTACAAATAAAATGTAACGATACTTTGAATTTTAACTAACGTCGACGACATTTCTATTCGTAACCACGGCCGGTGCAATTCTCCTCTGGAATAAAAATATGATTATAAAAGGTAAATATCGACGTCTTTGTACATTTTACCTTTTAAATTTTAATATGAGTGTAAAATACGACAGTTTAAACATGAGTTCTTAACTAAGACAGGGTTCTTAAAAACCTCTAAAAAGTAGAAAATAATTAAAAGTGGCCCTATAAGTTTAATTATAAGTACGTATAGGAGTAAGCGCTGATTGTTTAATAAGTAGGTAGTTAACTGAACACTGACACTAACTAAACTGACACGTCGGGGACCGCCAAGTAGCTGGGGTATTTATATTATTTAATTTACTTAGCGGGCCTTAAACTTATAGGGCCACTACTTATTATTTTTTACTTTTTAGAGGTTTTTTACAGACTGTGTTGAGTCGGGGTTTTTTAAATAATAATAAAATAAATAAATCACAGGACAATGTAACACAAATTGACCTAGTCCCAAACTAAGCTCTAGGCTTGTACTATGGGTACTAGACAACGATAAACATACTCATATAGAGAAACATATACTTAAATACATAGAAACAACAAATACTCGTGCTCATCCCACAAATATCTGCCCTTACCGGGATTTGAACCCAGGACCCCTAGCTTCGAAGGCAGGGTCACTCCCAACTAGGCTGGCGTGTCGTGTTTATTATTATTGTTCTTCCATTACATAGCATTTAGAAAAAATCCAGGCTTTTAATTATACCGTCGTAATAAAATTAAAATAACCCAATTTTAAAATGATCTTTATGTTGCCACAAGTATTCTAAGCTTTAGAAATAAGCTGTCTGTTAGACATGCACTTTCATTTCGTGTATCGATCCTCAAACCATCGTCTAACTTAAAATGTATAAAACGTCGCGTTTCAAATAAAATTAAAAGGTGCTCCAAATTGTCACGAGTTCGAGGTAAGTTATTTATATTAATAACAAGTTGTTTTAGGATTCCGTTACATCAAAGACTATCTCCAAATAATATAAAATGCCTCGAGTAATACTTAACATTGCAAACGGACGCTTAACTAGCTAAAATATTGAAAGAAACAGGAAAATTACTGAATTTTCTTTAATGCTGAAGGTTGAAGAGATTTTAAGGTGTTTTTTTAAAGGTCATTGTATATTTACTTTTACATTTCTTAGTCGGACGTTGAACGTTTAGTGAGCAGGGCTCGACAGGAACAGGCTCGTATGGCATTTATGAAGTTGAGTGGTCTTCTCTGTGATAGGTGGTGGCGGTGTTTTAGTGGCGGTAGGACCCTGTGCAGGGTCCGTCCGGATCGCTACCACCATCTTATCCATTAACCACCCGCCAAGCAACAGTGTTCGCATTGTTGTGTTCCGGTGTGGGCATAAGACAACCGGTGAAATCACTAGCATAGAGGCATTCCATCTTAGTGCTCAGGGTTGGCAACGCATTTGAGGTGTTAGGATTATGGCCTTGAGAATTCAAATGTCTATGGGTCTCAGATTCCACTTACCTGGCCTGAGTGCTCGTGAGCCTTCTCCTTAACATAAAAAAAGAAAAAAAAAAAGGTCTCTGCGGGTGGCAACACGAGTCCACTTTTTTTTGGCAAGGGGAAGGTAAATGAGCACGCAGGCCACCTGATGATAAGTGGAATCTGAGAGCCATAGATATTTGAATTCTCAAGACTGCAATTCTAATGTCTCAATGCGTTGCCAACCCTGAAGACTAAGATGGAATGTATGCCAGTACTTTCACCGGTTGTCTTATCCCTACACCAGAAAAGAACAATGCAAACACTGCTGCGTGGCTTGCCGCTTAGTTCACTTTTATCATAAAGATCCCGAGCAAGCGAAGGATTCTAGAACTGAATCACGAGCGTAGCGAGCGCACAGCGTTTGAGCGCGTACGAATTGGAGCAAAATAGGTGACCCGTGCGTGCCTCAACCCGAGGCTGCTCTTATTCGTACCCAACATAAGGTAAAACCAAACATGTAAAAATAAAACGACAAACCCCGCTGCCCGCGCGTCGCACCACAACCACCTTTGTATTGTGAACAAAAAATAAAAAGTTACATTGTCTCACGCTTGCAGCAAAATCGAATTTTGCTCATTGTCTTTTAACAGCTAAACCACCCTTTTTGAGGTGCTGAGGTGAAAATAAATAAAAAACTATCTTGGTCAGGATTGACTTGGTCACAAAAGTCAAAGTCAAAGTGTTTATTTGTAAACATAGGTAAAAACTAAAACAGTGGTGGAATAAAATTATGGTGAACACTATGTTTTGCCATTCGGTGTAAAAAAACATGATGAGAATTATAGTTTCTCGAACATACTATCCTATACTAAGCTATACAACAATGACAATATTATATTAAGAAAAAATATCGAATATTATACTGTGTCACAATTTCCCAGCATGGATTCCGAGACAGCATAAAAAACTTTCCGGACAAGGAAATTAAACAATTTAGTTTTCATTTTAGTTGGTATTTTATTATATACCTTAATTGCTAAACAGAATTCACTTCACAGTCGCTGAAATATCTGAATATTGTTCCCTTTCTCTATTAATGTCGTTCTGTGAGGTTTTCCACCCTGTCACGTTTGTTTATAAGAACAGCTTATGAGATAAGTTTCGGGAAACACCAAGGGGAAACTTGGTGTTTGACATTGACGAAATCGATGTGTGTCATGAGACGAGTGACATCTGCCTATTGGATGGTCTTCACGTTTTCACTAGATGTTATCTAACTTCACATACGTTTGTTTGTATATTTACCTAGTTCAAAGTTTATGAGTAAATTTTGAAGCAGTTTCCTAGTTAATCAATCACGCTAGAACGGCTGAACAGATCTGGATGAAATTTGGTATGGAGATAGTTTGAGTACCGAGGAAGGACTAAGGGTACTTTTTATCCCGCAAAATTGGACGGTTCCTGAGGAACCTAGAACTCATAAGTATAATGAACATTTTAGTATTTTGTCGCAGCTATTTGATGTACTAAATTTAAACCGACAAAGTTTAATACGTTATTGCGACAAGGTACGAAAATACAGTTTCTTATTAAGTTAGACTGTATTTCACTTAGACCCAACCAGATTGCACTCACTAGATTGGTCTTGATAACCAGCTGACAACTGTGCGAAAAGTATAGTGAGCAAAACTGCTCGATGACATAGTATAATTGCGTGGCATACTTTATGTTGTTTTTGATTTTTATTTGTTTTTTTTATAAGTTTTTTGCAGTTTTTTTTTCCTTCTATACCAATTGCATGTGCGATCGTGGCGTCATTGCGCCGTGTCTTCACCAAATGGTCACTACGGAAGAACAGCGCTGGCCCTGTCAGCATCACGCTGAGTTGTGACCATTTCGTGGCAAATTACGTTTCAATAACCATTAAAGTTTACATTTTTGTACTTGTCGTTTGTCACGAATAAACTATTTCTTTCTTTCTTTCTTTAAGTGTGAAGTGGCCTCCTTTATGTAGTAAGCACTATTATTAGTACCTAATCCTGAAAATATGTATTATTATGCATTATACTGGGTTCTCTGCCTTTTCACTCTGTCCTATTAATTTGCCAACCCACTTTTTTTCTGTAATTACAAATATTTCAGGATTTTTATTGAACTAACCTAACCTAACCTATAATGTTCTACTCGATGGTTCTGAAATAAATCCAGAAGTATTAACAGTTTCGGAAAAAAACCCGTGTTGTCAAATGATGTGTTTATAAAATGAATCATACGTGAAACGTTGGTTATGAATTGATAGGATCCTATTATTCTGACACCATTTTCGTGATAATTATTTACAAACATATTAAAACGATCTTCTTTGGGCCATGCCCAAATCAAATTATCTCGTTATTTAACTTGTTCACAAACTTAATTATTAACGAACTATAAAAACGTCAAAAAGTTAATCTTTTATCTCAACCTAAAACAGCAACTGTTGTCATTAAACAACTCGCTTATAAATTAATTATAATCCAGCCCTAAATCATTAATAAGGAAAGGAAAAGTTTTACGGTTATCGCTTCTCGTGGTCCAGTTATTTTGAAAGTTTTACTTTGTTATAAGTTTATAACCGTCTTTTTCTTTTCATGATTCTAACGCAATTACGATACAGAGATAGAGGTAAAGTAGGAACCCTTTGTTTTGGAATTAAACAATTATTTAATATAATAACTTAATTATTCTGTGATTAATGCCTTTGAAATAATACTTTATACATTACTTAGCAGGTATTAATATCAAATAAACACGTAAAATTGTATAAAAAAATCTTTAGTCGGCTGTACTAACTGTGTATATAAACTAAGCGCGATAATTTTTGGTTGACTATGATTCCTACTGTGTTTCAAACTACTCAAAAGTTAGGACCGATAAATTGAGAACCGCAGTAATAAAGAGAGAGAAAGAGAGAAATGTAGGTACATGAAACTAATCCTTAATTTGTTAACAATAGTTAGTTAAATAAAAAAAAAACACTTTCTCAATTGCTGGCAACACTAACATTTTCATTGTTCCGCGTGTCATAAAAATCATGGCGACAAAATTTCAAAAATGGAATTATCGCACAATAGCCATTTCGCGCCATAAACTATTTATCTAGGGCGGCCATGTTTTATTCGTTTTATGGTCCAAACCGCACAGCGTCCGCGGGGCGTCGTAAAAATTTGATGCCGGCTTTAGGCGTATTGAGCCGAGCGCCGCAGAAGGATGTAACGGGGGAAATAATGTGTGTACGATTTGGAACGAGAAATTGGAACGACATATTGCAGGTAGAACGGATGTAACGTGGCATTTTCACAGGCACACTTTTCACTTTTATTCAAGTACTAGAAGACGCCCGCGACTTCGAACGTGTAGAATTCGTGTTCCGCTCCTCCCCCTATGTGTATGTAGACGACACTATTAAATCACAATTTGATAGTGTCGTCTATATTATGTCAAATACCTCGTTTATCGCTATTTTTCGGAATAAAAAGTATCTCATATCCTTCCCCGAGACCTTAGTTATTTCCATAATAAATTTCATCTAAATCGGTTCAGTAGTTCCTGAGATTAGCGCATTCAAGCAAACAAAGAAACAAACTCTTCAGTTTTATGTATAATATTAGTATAGATTTTTGAAGGGATTATAATAAGTCAATAAATGTTGTCACTGATTGATAATTATAAGTTATTGGTATAAATCTAGGGCTGAGTTTGATGTGAGTGTTTAATTCTGAGCCTTGATTTTTTTCTTTATTTATAAGTATTTATTTCTCTATTAGTATATTTACCGTTGCCAAGTGTTTACCCATAGTACAGGCCAAGAACTTAGTTTGGAACCAGGTCAATGCGAGTTTTTTTTTTTCTTTGGACAACCTTTATGTCCAAATTTTTTTATTTTTATTTATTGAATAAAGAAAAGAAAATACATGGTTACATTATTACAATGCCCATCTAGGCAAAACCTTGAAGCGGTTTGTGTGCCGATGGGGAGTTCTTAACAATTGATCCAATTTATAGATATATTCTAAAGTATGTGTCTTAGGTATATTATTTAATATCTTATTTGTTTATGTTAAGGCATACCAACAATATATAAGGCTTAGGCTACGTTTCCACCAGAACAGTTGTGAGGTAGCGGTGCACTACGCGTGGAAAAATCCACCAATAGAATCCCTAGCCTTGCTCAGTGCACCGCTACACTACCTCGCACATCTCTATCGAAAATACACCCTTATACAATGACTTTATAAACATGCTTAACTGGACACTTAACCGGCCTGCATACCTATTACAGGGCCTCTATTCTACTGCGTTGTAACGATATCGCGTTTGACGTGTATTAGAATCGTTTATGACTCGGTCGCTATTATTGTAAATGACATAAGAGTTATCAAAACGTTGACAATACGGAAACACGTCAAAGACGATATCGTTATTACCGTGTAGAATCCCAGCCCAGGTTTGCAACAGCACTCACAATTAAGGGAAACATTTCAATTTAAATACACATTTACTTAGAACATAATTAGTAAAGATGAAACAGAGATCACCATCAAATTAAAGCGTATATGACAACTGAAATGCAAAAATAATAAATTTGGTATGTTAAGTGGCAGCTAAAATAAGTAAAAAAAAAACAATAGACAACAATGTGAACACTGCAAATGATTCATTTAACAAACACTAAATTTGACAACCCGCGTTTATTTCCGAAACTGTAAATAATTCTGGATTTATTTCAGGATCATCATGTAGAACCCTATAGGTTAGGTTAGATTAGTTTTACAAAAATCCTGAAAAAAAGCGGGTTGGCAAATGATTAGGTTGCAAAACGATGCATGTGTCTAAGATTTGTCGGCGAAAAGGCAGAGAACCACTTGGCGATCTCTTACACAAAGGAGAATAAGGAAGACAATCTAACAGACATTTTATCTGACATGCTCGTGATCATTAACTTATCTATTCGAATAAATACATATGAAGCATCTCCCCACGATTGTTAGATAATGTTGTGTTTCCTTATCATTATTCTCCAGGCCGGATAAAAGGTAAAAGGAAAGTTGTGTCGCGACCCGCAAACAGGCTAACGCAATAATAAACAAATGCTTCTTGAGAAAAATTACGGTTCCCAGAGGGAAGGGTCTCCGGAGTCTGGAGGATGGAACTTAACTTAATAAATTAGTTTGTTAGGTTAGGTTGTAGCTAAGCTAAGAAATATAGTATGGAAGAAATAATCATGACAAGTTGAAAAACTTTTTATGGCATCGTGAAGGGAAAATATGCAAACGTTTTTTGGGTGCCGTACCTCGAAAGAAAAAACCGGAACCCTTATAGGATCACTTTGTTGTCCATCCGTGTGTCTGTCTATCAAGGCCCTTTTTCTCAGGAACGCGTGGAGGTGTCAAGCTAGAATTTATATCAAATACTCAAATGTACTGTCTCTTGGATCTGTGAAAAAATTAAACTTCTAAGCCAACGCCATCAAAAGATACAGCCGTTAATGCTAAAAATTTTCGAAAAATTTCGATACTCGTCAAGGAATCACATGAACTCAGAATTATTGAAATTTGGGACAAAGCAACATCTTATAGCTTATAGCACAGATAAAGGAAAAATTGCGAAGACCGTGAATTTTTTGTAACATCACAAAAAAATATATATATGCGATTGCAAACTTTTATGCAGTTAGTAAACTAATCGCGACCTATGTCGATGTATGGAGACAGCAGTTATTCAACGGCAGTCAAGTTCGTCCCTCAATACCATTTTACATTCTTAAGTTTATACGGAACCTTCGGTGCTCGAGTCCGACTCGCACTTGAACGATAAACTTTCTTATATAGAAAAATATGTACTTAAATACATAGAAATCATCTAAGACTCAGGAATAAATAGTCGTGCTCATCAAAAAAATATCTGCCCTTACCGGGATATGAACCCAGGACCCCTAGCTTCAAAGGCAGGGTCACTACCAACTAGGCTAAGATGTCGTCGTGGTCATAATTTACATTTAGATATGCACAGTAATTTGTAGAATTACCCTATACTATTAAACGACCAAGTTTACAAGGGCGAAATCGATCTAAAACTTGGTTGTCAAACCGAGCGTCGTTCAGTCATCCGAAGTCATAAAATCATGTTTACTCTTAAATATATTGTCTCAGTAAATGAAAGTGACATGGTACTAAAGTGTAAACATATTTATGACTTTGACTGTACTAATCAGGGCTTGAACCGGTTTAAAAAATACCGGTTAATACCGGTTTATTTCGGTTTTGGAAGTTTTCCGGGTAACGTATTGAGAACTTTATTTTAACCTTAATTAACCGACTTAATACACGAGCCGCGAATCGAGAAACCAAAAGTTATGCACGGAACAAAAACACTAAGCGTGCGTCTGGTTAAACCGGTTCTTTGGCTTGATACCGGTTAATTCATAAATAACTTTATATAAATATTTCTCCAAAAACCGGTTTATGCGAACGGAACCGAAATGAAAAGGTTTTGCGGCAAGTACATGGTAACGGTTTGAAAATTTAACCGGTATCCGAGCCCTGGTACTAATATCTAATTTTGACTGTTTATAACCTAAACTTTGAGTTGAGCACGAAAGTTAGAAAGAAACTTTGTTTTGTGTCGGAATGTTCACGTGACGCATTTACACTCACGCAGAATCTACATAATATAAACGCACCGTCTAATGACGTCACTACAAAGCGTAGGCAAGGCTACGTGCGTAGCATGCGTGTCCGTAGCGACGTAGGTTAGCGTAGACTTTGCGTACGCGTAGAAAATAAAACAAAGATTTATTTAAGGTTTGAATGCAGTAAAGTTTATTTTACTGGTTTTTTAAAGTCTGTGACTGTTCAAATTGCAAAAAAATATAAATTTGGCTTTTGGAAAATTGATTATATTTTATCAACGAGTTCTTTAAAGGTACAATTAAATAGAGTTAGGCAGTGATATTTTTTTATGGAAAACAAACAGTTTAAAAAAAATACAGAAAAAAAACCAATTAGCTTAATACATGAGCCAAAACAGTTTCCACTAATGAAAAGGAAACAGAGTTGCTTAGAGAAAACTGAAATAAACTAAACTATGGCAAAGTAATCTTTAAAGGTACAATTAATTGTTACATTTTGATTATTATGAAGCAACAAAAACAAAACTAACCATAAAAAAAAACTTTTAACAATTCATTATTATAAACATTTTCATTTAATTATAATGATTAAATCAATTTCTATGATTAACGCTAATTATTTGCAAAACAATTTTAAATAAAAAATAATAATTGAAATCATGACTGCAAAATCAGCCTGTCTAGATCTCCATAAATCGAATCATCTCAATCAAGCAAGCTGTAACGGAACAAACCTTACGATAAGCAACTTCCTAGGGCACATCGCAAATTAGATTTAGCACTATTTCTTATCTGGAGGGCAAGGTCCCGGGAATCCCGGGATCCCGCGGGAAATTTCCTTGATTTCCCATTATTGTTATTAAATACGAGGTCGTAACAATGCCCTTTACAGGCGTCGGCTAGCCACGAAGGAGCTTGACGCAATGCCGCATGCATTTATGCCGCATTATTGACGCATGATCATTTATAAAACTCTAAAATTTGGATTACAATAACATATTAATTAAAAATTGTATTTTAAAAAAAATATACCAGAATGCAAACCATAGTTTAAAGTGAGTTTATTTTTATTTTTACTTGTATACTTTTAATAAATTTTATTTACACATCATAAAATTTTTGCTAGCTTATGTTTTTTCTTGTAAATCACCTCATTTATAATAATGTCATAATTTATCGTAGCGTTCATTGGTACATTCCTCATTCTTTGACTGCTAGAGACTTTAATCCGCTAAGTCCGCCATTTGTACTTAATTTTTAATCTTAATATTAACAACTTTAGTGACTTTAATTACTTGACACTAAAGCTAACCATCTCGTAAACAATACATTTGCAATAGGGGTAACAACTGAAATAGAAGCCCAGGGCTGAGATTCGGTATGGTATTGTTTTTAACTACGTCACCATTATTGTCAAGTAAATATCCACCTAGGGTACTATCAAAACGTTGACAATGTGACACCACGTCTACCGCGATACAGTGGGGCTAGACTAGTTGCATTCGACAATTGTTAGCGATTATGTTTCGATAGTCAAATATATTAAATTGACGTAAGCCACCGAGATGGTCACGTGGTATCTCGGTGGCTTACGTCAATTCCATTCTTTTTAGTGCCTTACAACATAGGAATTTTAAAAATATTGAGATATACGATATTGCGCTTAATGAAACAAGACGTTATGCAAAAATATTTGACCGATACAAGATAGTGTTTTAAATATTAGGAAGTTACGACAAACTTTGACCAACTCATAACTTTTTTATTAGAAGTCATATCGAAATTTCAATACAACAAATAGATAGAAAAAAAATACTGACTTCAATGGTATATTTAGTGTACTTACGACAAAATGTCCCTTACGACATTTGAAATTTCCACCGTCGATATATTTTTTAATCGAAACAATCGCTAACGATTGTCGAATGCAACTTGTCTAGCCCCGTGTCGCCACGATAAAATAGAGACGCAGGGCATGTGGCATGCCACGCAAGACTAAACAAACTGACGTTTTAATGGAAATAAAGCTTAAAGAGCTTTAAAGGTGTGCCATCGAATAGCAATAATCTTAAAACTTTCCCCATTACGTGCCGATTGCGGGTTGGCGGCACGGTTTTAACTCGCGAACTTCGCCGATGCCATTTATATCAGTTTACATTGCCTTTATTTCATAGCTAATATTGACTTTTATTTTACTTGTGAACTGGACTTGGAGATTGCGTGTTATTAATTTGTAATTTTAAGTTCTACAAATATTAACAATATTAATTATTCGTAAATTTAATTAGAGCAAAAGTAGACCTAAAATGAGATAGTGGGATGACGTGAATGCATTTGTTAGTGATTGGCGGGAAAACGCTCTCCATAGGGGTAAGTGGCGAGACAGAGGGATGCTGTGGGACGCAGATCGATTGCTAATTGATGATTACAAATGATATACATACATAACATAACAAATTCATTCCAAGTAGGCAGAGCTACTGAAATACCAACTACTCAAAAAAGATTTGTTGATAATTTTGTACCCTCATTTTGCACAATCAGGCTAAGATGTTTACCAGTGTATTATTTATTAGTGACAGGTTGCAAGCCCATCGCCTAACAGTATTACAAGCCCTTATTCCCTTAGTCTTACGACATCCACGGGAACACATGAAGTGTTAATATTGTACCCGGCAACCACATGGGCAATATGATTGATATAATATTTTACTCAAAGTATTTTGTAAGTATCTCTTATCGGGATATCTAAGTATTCAATATCTCTTTAGAAATAGTGGCCAAAAAAAAAGTCAGCATCAGTCGTATTTACTGTGTCTTTGTGTCTTAAGGTTCGTTAACAACACAATTCCGTTTTCTTGTATTTAAGTATGTATTTATCTTTAATTATTATAGGTGTATCCATAGTACAGCCAGCAGCACTGCAGAAGTAGCTACGCAACCGAAGAGCTCAAAATGATGCACTCGACTCTATTTTCAAAAGAATACGTTGTTTCTAGATAATTTAGAGCATGTTATTTTGCTTAGCTACTTTGAGGCTGACTGTACAAGCCTATAGCTTAATTTGGAACTACGAGTGGGTCAATTTAATGTGAAATTGCCCCCAGATATTTATTTACTTATAATTATATAGTAAGATGGGCTTAAACAGAAGATAACAAAGTAAAAAACGAAACAGAAACCCAAAAGGTATGTACAAAGACGAACTTATCCATTTAAGTGATCTCTTCCAGATAACCTTTGAGCGATTGAGAGAAATAAAAAAGTGAATAGCTAAATGTACAAAAATTAAAGACAGAAGACAAAGATAAAATAGCATTCAAATACTTATAAACATTATACACTATAATAAACAAATTAAGGCTACTTTCACCTCAGCACCTCGAAAAGGGTGGTTTTGCTGTTTAGAACAGTGAGCAAAATACGATTTTGCTGCGAGCGTGAGACAAAGTAACTTTTTAATTTTTGTTCCGTGGCCGTGGTGCGGCGCACGGGCGGCTGGGGGATGTCGTTTTATTTTTATCATGTTGTTTTCTTTTTACCTTATAGTAGTTTATGTGACTGTTACATAATAACATCACACGAGTGTTTTAATGCCTAATTATATACAGTTACAATCTACATACATATATTATAAAAAAAAAACAAACAACAATTTTTGCGACAAGACAAATAGAACGTCAAAAATGGCGGCACACGTAGTTTTTTTTTAATTCAGAGACAAACTAGAGTCGGCCTCTACTATCGTATCGTTCGATGTCAAGTAACAAGCGAGATTTATCAAAATTGTATGCAATTGACATTCCATTTCGAATAAAATGTCATCTCGAGTGATATTAGAATCGAGGTCAAATAAAATTGCTGTTTTTCAAAGATGTTCGAAATTTGAATGTAATATTGATATCGAATTAGATGTTTAAGCAATAACAACATTTTCACAAATAAGAAATGTGTTCTAACAAAACAGTTTACCTTTATGCTAGTCGTAATTTGCGGTTTTTGAGCGCATCATAGAGGGTTTATGATATGTGTGTAGATAAAAGTTATATTTTCTCGCTGCTAAGGTGAAAAATTGTATGTGCAACACAAGACCAAAGTTATTTGCATCTCGTGTCTTTGAATCCCTCGCTGCACTCAGGATTCTAACCTAGAATCCTTCGCTTGCTCGGGATTCAAAATCAACACTTGCAGCAAAAAACAACTTAGCTCTCTTGTTGCTCAAATAACTGTTTAGTGTTTGAATATTTTTCCAAACATTTATTCATCTATTAGTACTAGATAACCTTTCACTTTCTCTATCCAGTGTTTTTTTTTTAAGTTTGTTTTCATAGAATCGCGTGACAGAGTGGTAATACAAAATTTAGTCTCCTCTAAAAACGGCCACTCTGTCACAGTATGTTCTGAAAAACCACCATAAAGAAAAAAACATGATCGCCACCCGAAATAATCATTAATTAGTCCAAATAAAAATTTACGACTCGTATTTTAAAATCAAAAATTAAAACCATAATTATCAGTAGTTGAAAAACGCAAAATATAGAAAAATGACGATGTATTGTCGGTAAAAAAGTAGAACGGCCCAATTACCTTTATGTATTAAAATATAAATCAATTATCCGCAAACATTGTATCGGCTTTTAAGTTAATATTTTAAATTGATCAAAATTTTACAGGAAATACTTAATGAAATATGTTAAAGCTGTCATCAGGCCCACCCGTTACAGTCGGGGTGCAGGTTATTGCAATTAATTTGGGCAATCAGCCGCGTGAATTAATTGCAGCCGAGTGTACTTTCGCGCCTCTTCAATCAAATTTAATGATCGGCGCTGGTTTTTAATAAATTTGTCGATTTTAAAAGCCGAGCCGAAATTTACTATACACTGGAAATGTACGGGGAGTTTTGTACATGGGTTTTGTTACACGGTATTAATTCTTTGTTTTATTCGATATGCCCTACGGCAATTAAAATTTTAATGTATTAATGTTTGCTGAAATGAAATGTTTAAAATTTGAGAAACCTGACGATGAAAATAAAAGGTACACAAGGTATTCCTTTGTCTGTCAGAAGCGGAATACGTAAAGTGAACATTGTTTTATATTTTTGCATGCTTCTGTCACAAAATAACAATCTCTCTTTCTCTTTACCTAACTACAGTTACATTTTATCAGTTTGTATATACATCTGCTCCCTCATATTATCTAAGTCTATCGATCACATTTAACTAATAAGGTGTCAATGGCTTCGTCTTACAGAGTCATGTGTCACGTAACGACACGATAGCCTAGTTGGTAGTGACCCTGCCTTCGAAGCTAGCGGTCCCGGGTTCAAATCACGGTAAAAAGACATATAAAAACTGTTATTTCGTCCCACATCACAAAATATGTTTTATTATGATCACTAATGCCCGGTTCAGTATCCCGACTTTTGACCTAATCATCAGTTAACAAACTATACCATTTTACATACTTTAATTTCGCAAAACGTGTTTGTGCTTAAACCATTGCGTAATAGAAAGTTATATATGCTTATTTAATAGGTTAGATTATGTTAGATTTTTGACAAACAAATATAAAGCAATCAAATCAAAATCAAAATATTTATGTGCTGAACATTTAGGTAATTATACAGTTGGTGACGTAAACAAAGGGTCTTGCCATGTTCTGCCGCTGGGCGTGCAAACTTACAATACAATGTGCACAATGCGGCGGGAAGCAACACTTCGCGAAATGACAGTTTGTAAAATGATATGGTTTGTCAAAATTAAATGATGATTTGGTAAAACATTAGTGAACCATCCCGTTCGTATATTAAAAACCGGGCCAGAGCATGTCGGACCATGCTCAGTATAGGGTTCCGAAGCCGTTAAGTACTACAAACATAAAAAGCGGCCAAGTGCGAGTCGGACTCGCCCATGAAGGGTTCCGTAGCAGCAAGTAACATAATATAAAAGTTCGTTGTAGCTTTGATCAATGTTTTTATGACGTATTAAAAAAAACCTACTTACTAGATCTCGTTCAAACCAATTTTCGGTGGAAGTTTGCATGGTAATGTACATCATGTATTTTTTTTAGTTCTATCATTCTCTTATTTTAGAAGTTACACGGGGGGGGGACACACATTTCAACACTTTGGAAGTGTCTCTAGCGCAAACTGTTCAGTTTAGAAAAAAATGATGTTAGTAACCTCAATATCATTTTGAAGACCTATCCATAGATACCCCACACGTATGGGTTTGATGAAAAAACATTTTTGAGTTTCAGTTCTAAGTATGGGGAACCCCCAAAATGTATGTTTTTTTTTCTATTTTTGTGTGAAAATCTTAATGCAGTTCACAGAATACATCTACTTACCAAGTTTCAACAGTGTAGTTCTTAAAGTGACTGTGACATACGGACGGACAGACAGACAGACATGACGAATCTATAAGGGTTCCGTTTTTTGCCATTTGGCTACGGAACCCTAAAAAGCGGATACATTAGGTTACTTCGAGTCGAAATTTTACAGTTACCACGTACAAAATGGATCAAATTTTGACTCAAAGTAACTTAAACTATCCGCAGTTTGAATACAGGCACCGACTGTTAGAGGTCTAAAATAAAATTAATGTTTTAAAAAAACCAAAACAAACGTCTTCAAAAAGAAATAAATAACCTCTTTTAAAATGATAGGTCAGTCCAACTGAATTCGGCGTCCCACAATATTTTTAAACTAAAACCGAATTCAGTTGGACTGACCTATCATTAAGAAAGAAGATATTTATTATTTTTGGAAGACAGTTATTAGTTTTTTAAAATATTAATTTTATGATAATTCTTTTTTACATCACTGTAATGGTGGCTGACTAAAAACTAAATCAAAAGTGGAACACGTCAAACGCAATATCGTTTTAACATAGAAGAATAAAGACCCAGGTGGCCCAAAAACACGTTATGTACTTGTGTAACAAACCGTTAACTACATTGGAAAAACAAATATCGTTCGTCGTTCTAATAAATTAAACTTTACGACTCAATGTACCTATATGACCTTTTATCTTGAACTCTAGGTCACACTGCGTAAATCTAGCCTCTCAGTCACGTTTTTGTAGACATTTCAACGGAGAGGTAATTTCTCAAAGTGGCGACACTTAGGCTTGTTGGAACTCTGGCAAATTAGGCAGCTTCTAACATTTTCCCTGAGGGCCACTTCATGAAAGCTGTTCATAACGATGTATAGCGATTTATAGGTAAATAACATACATACATAGCTTGTAAAATAAGAACTGTGTTTGGATAATGACAATACAAAGGCATTCGGTAAGTTAGTGTAAACATTATGCCCGAGTCTTTACGCGGCCATCGATGATTCAATAACGGTTAGAGGATTTATAAATACACATAAATATAAATAAATATCAGGGGGCAATCACACACAAATTGATCTAGTCCCAAGCTAAGCTCAAGGCTTGTACTATAGGTACTAGACAACGTTAAACATACTTATATAGAGAAATTCATACGTAAATACATAGAAAACATACAAGACTTAATAACGCACATCACAAAAATATCTGCCCTTACCGTGATTTGAACCCAGGACCGCTGACTTTGGAGGAAGGGTCACTCCCAACTAGGCCAACGTGTCGTCAAAATATATTTAATTTAGGGCGTTTAATTATAAATATCAGAGCTGAGGTATACAAAAATTGAAAAATCTCTTCTTTTTTGTCTGTCTGTGTGTTTGCTAGTTTGTCTGTTCGGTTTAAATTTTATATAAAACGGCGAACTTGTTCGCGTAGACTTCGATTATCGTCATTCCTTTGGAAACTGTTCAATTTCCTGAAATAACCTTAACCATAATCTAACCTAACCTTAACCTTATGTGTTAATCAAGGGTATAAGCTATCTTTATTCCAAATTTCATCCAAATCTATCCATCCGTTGCAGCGTGAAAGAGTTACAACCTAACCTAACCTAAATTACCGGACGCAGTTTTAAAGTTACCATTAAAAAGTTAGCACTTACGAATTACTTGAAAAAGTCATTAATGTCTAAAGCTTACTATTAAGGGTCAAGGATTATCTAACAGACAAAAATGCTTGATTTATATAATGTTAGTTTAAGTTCTATCATTGTCAAAAGCAATTTTTTTTTGAAATGACTGTTGAGTTTCTTTTGGCACTTCTTCTCAGCATAGGTTTCTTTGAAGCTCCAGTGGAGTTTTGACGTGTAAAAGTGCCCGTGCGGCCTACTTACTGAATTAACAACTTTTATCTTTTATCTTTTCTTTTATCTAACACACAACACACAAACTTTGGCATTAAGTAATAATATTTGTAGGATTTTATATTCGTTAGTCTTGCCTGTAGGGCTAACACGCCGAACCGGGAACTAGTGTCAAGTACGTCAAACGGGATCTAGTGTGAAATACGTCAAAAGGGAACTAGTGTCAAATACGTTAAACGGGATCTAATGTCAAATACGTCAAACGGGAACTAGTGTCAAATACGTCAAACGGGAACTAGTGTCAAATACGTCAAACGAGAACTAGTGTAAAATACGTCAAACGGGAACTAGTGTCAAATACGTCAAACGGGAACTAGTGTCAAATAAAAAGTAGCTGTTATAATTAAATTATTAAAAAAAGTACATCCAAATTGAGGACATCCTCCTTTTTTGAAGTCGGTTAAAAATGACAGCCAGTACGAAAAATAAAAGGACTCAAGTCACACAAAACACACGTTAATATTAAACCTTATTGACACTTAATTCTTACCTTGGAGTAGACAGATTAAAGTCCCTATGTCAAAAACTTCTCCCGTTGCAGCGTGTTATGCTCATTGCGCGCAAAGGTATCGCTAGTGCGTTGCCTACCTGCGCAATTTACTTCTAGTTCCCTTTAGAAAAAGCGGCCAAGTGCGACTTGGACTCGCCCATGAAGGGTTCCGTAGCAGCAAGACGATTTATTAAAAAAATACTACTTACTGGATCTGGTTCAAACCAATTTTCGGTGGATGTTAGCATGGTAATGTACATCATATATTTTTTTAGTTTTATCATTGTCTTATACAACGTGTTACAAAATAATCCGTAAAAAAGAAATTACGAAAGTAGTGTCAACCCTAGCATACTGTATACCTAAGATACTGAACTGAAGTTATTTAATGAGGGTTGACACTACTTTTGTAATATCTTTTTTACGGATTATTTTGTAACACGTTGTATTAGAAGTTACAGGGGGAGGGACACACATATTACTACTTTGGAAGTGTCTCTCGCGCAAACTTAAGTTAAGAAAAAAAATATATTAAAATCTTCAATATCATTTTTGAAGACTTATCCATAGACACACCACACGAAACACACCACGCGACGGGTTTGAAGGAAAAAAAAACAGTTTCAGTTCTAAGTATGGGAAACCCCCAACATTTATTGTTTTCTTCTATTTTTGTGTGAAAATCTTAATGCGGTTCACAGAATACATCTACTGACCAAGTTTCAACAGTAAAGTTCTTATAGTTTCGGAAAAAAGTGGCTGTGACATACAGACACATAGACAGAAATGACGAATCCATAAGGGTTTTTTTCCATTTGGCTACGGAACCCTAAAAAACCATGCTGCATATTTCGTTGTCAATTGTGTACCCGAACAGCCTACTGAAACATAACAACCCAATTTACGCAGAATCCAAAATAAGCATTTTCCAATAACAGTTTATTTCGCGGGATGTAATTGTATATTAATTAAATATTAAACTGTGGCACACTGCCAGTCATCGTTCCTTAGGCTGACTCACCCTCTTTAAATGCGGTGTAAATAACAAGGGGTTAGCGAATTGTTTTTCTGAATAGAATTAATTATTATGCGGAATGTTATTTTATTTAATGGGATCGTCTATTTAACTTACGTAGTTTTAAATAAACCAGCCATCATGAGATCTTTAGGAAATGTCTCTGCAGCATCGGACGTCCTTGAGCTGATATGATGATAAATGATAATGATTAACATGTTGATGTTGATGTTAATAATGATGTTGATGTTGATTAGATTGATGATGATGTTCATAATATTGATAATAATGATGTTCATAATGTTGACGTTCATTAGATTGATGATGACGTTCATGATATTAATAATAATGATGTTCATGATGTTGATGTTGATTAGCTTGATGATGATGTTCATGATATTAATAATAATGATGTTCATGATATGGTGTTGATTAGGTTGATGATGATGTTCATAATGTTGATAATAATGATGTCCATGATGTTGATGTTGATTAGGTTGATGATGCTGTTCATAATGTTGATAATAATGATATTCATGATATTGATGTTCATGTTAATGATGATGATGTAGGTAGTAATGATTTGTAATTCGCGAAAACTTAGTAGCTTGAGTCCACAAAAAAAGCTGAGGCGGTGGCTTTTAAGTAAAATAAATATTTGTAAATGATCTAGTTTGCTATATGATGATTTAATGAGCCTTGTTAACATAACCGTATTAAAATAGGTACAAGCTTTAATTACTGTCCTATATAGTTTTCCCTAAATAATTTAAGTGCTTTTACAGAAAGGTATACTGCTACTGTAATGGTTTTATTAAACTTAACGAAGAAAACTGTTATAAACTTAATCTTCGACGCCTATTTTCATCTGTCTGAGGCTTCTTAACTCTTAATCGGATAGACCAATTTTAGTACAGTGTTTTTGGTTGAGCAAGCTCACTAATTGCTTAAGCAGTTCGTTTCAAACAAACCGTACACGCCGCGCGCCACCACAAGCAAACCGGGAGGGACCGAGCCGGTTTAACCGGGCCACACCGTCGTCACGTTTGGTTACATGGCCCGATAGATAATCAATATCTCCACTTATGCATATCACAGATATGTTGATGCGTATCACAGTTTCATGATATTATGAAATTCGTGATAATATTGGCATACCAGTATTACTGATAATTTTTATAGTATATCGGGCCCTAGCACCCAAGCGGCAATAGGTATTAGAAACTCCGGAGATGAACTACTTTATAGTTTGTCAATAGTAACAAGCCGCCACCACTAACCACTTTCAGCCACTAACTTACGCCGGCACATTACGCGCCTGTACCACTTCGATTACACTTCTAATGGCCAGTTAAAGCCCCTTCCCCCGTTTAGGAGGAATAAACGGAATCCTAATGCAGCTACAGCCCGTAATTGCTTGATACAGAACTAATGTTGCAGATTAAAACGCGCCGAGACTGAGATTGTCGCATTTTTGTCGTTAGGACGTAATTGTGAGAATGGGCCGTGAATAATAAAATTAGTGGGGATTTATAGTCGCTTACGGGATTTAGGAAGTCTTTTTGTTTCCTCTTTCTTACGTCGTTAGAACGTCATTTAAAAAGAAGGGATTTTTTTACCAGGAGTTCAGAAGTTATAAAGTGCGTTCCACAGATATGCATTAAGTATTTATAGTGACTGTATGAATAAACGAATGGAGAGGTTCCCGTCTCAAAATACAGCAAAGTAAACCTTAAATCATAATAAAATTTACATAAACCACTGTTATTTCTTACCATTTTGGGTATTTTAGTGGTGGTAGGACCCTGTGCAGGGTCCGTCCGGATAGCTACCACCATCTTATCAATTAACCACCCGCCAAGCAACAGTTTTCGCATTGTTGTGTTCCGATGTGGGGATAAGACAACCGGTGAAATTACTAGCATAGAGGCATTCTATCTTAATCCTCAGGGATGGCAACGCATTTGGGGTCTTAGGATTATAGTCTTGAGAATTCAAATGCCTACGGATCTCAGATTCCACTTACCATCAGGTGGCCTGATTTCTTTTGTGTCTTCTCCTTATCATAAAAACCAAACTCAGCCAAGATCAGTTGAGAAATACGGTCCTATTATATCTGTGTCTATGAAATTTTATACCAGGGTGTTAGAAGTCTTTGTAATTTTATAAACATGTTTCGCTTCTCCACAATTTTCTGATAAACTCCATTCTTTGAATTATACCTAATTCGTTTAATACGTAAAAGTTTATCTGGACCAGCACGCTTCGGAATTAACATGTAACACTTCTTTTATGAGAATCGCATTGCTATTTAGTTATCTGCGAAATAATATATATTAAGAAATAATAACAAATTTTAAGTAATGATACTGCAAAATACCGTAAAAGTTAGAACAACGATTACAAGATATATTATGTTAAGATACTCATAGTATATTATGGAGTTTATGGAGTTATGACATATGTAAGAAAGAAAGAAAGAAAAACATTTATTCGCAACGATAGCACATCAAATGACATAAAAAAAAGAAAAGAGAACAGAAAAATGATATTTGTCGCGAAACGGTCCCAACTCAGCATGTGCTGGCTGAGAAGCCAACGCCGATCTTCCGTCGGGACCGCTCGGTGAAAACACGGAAGGTGACACAGACATTACGAATATTTAAAAAAACCAATTATTCAAATTAATAGCAGAGTTGAATAAAATAATGAAACAATAAAAACGAAACGGGTGTGTGAAATGACTGAATGTGAAATTAATTAAGACTCTTTCAGACCTTGAGAGTGGGAACCAACAATTGTTTTTGACAGTTGGAACTCATTCGATTGATCTTGATACACAGATTGCAAAAAGCTATACTTAGTCGGCAGCAAAATCTTGTCCCGAAAATGTTTTTTTTAACGGAAGCTTAATTTTTTGTATTAAATGATTCTATTCCATGTAAAGTGTCATTCTATGGAACTTGCTAACTATGTAAACAAGCCGCCATACTAAAATTGACATTAGATGTCAATTTCAATATATTGTTTGTTTACATAGTTAGCAAGTTCCATAGAATTACATTATAGTTATTGTATTACTTTGACAATATTCTTCCTTTGATGATACCTTTAAAACATCACTATAACGCCTACTTTTCGGTTGCACAGCTTTAATACCTCGTTGCCGTTGGTAGTGACCTTGCCTTCGAAGCTAGGGGTCCTGGGTTCAAATACCGGTAAGGGCAGATGTTTGTGTGATGAGCACGAGTATTTATTCCTGAGCTTGGATGTTTTCTATGTATTTAAGTAAGTTTATCGTTGTCTAGTACCCTAGAGCTTAGTTTGGGACTAGGTCAATTTGTGTGACATTGTCCTGTGATATTTATTTATTTAGAATGGTTATTTCAATTGTTACAGGTAGCAGGAGTGGTGGGGAGAGCTGATGTCTTGGCCTCGATCCTGTTCCTCTCATCCATACTTCTTTATCATGGGTAAGTGACGCAGCTTCTGGGCCTCTGTTCTTCAGGGTAAAACCTTGACAGAGTGGCTTTTGATCTGTTCTAGTTTTGTTTTTGACTCTGGACGCCATTACTGTCAAGTGATTAAGAGCTATCAAAATGTTGACGATACGGTAACATGTCAAAGGAAATATGATTTTACTCAGTCAATTACAGGGCTGGGATTCTACACGGTAATAACGATATCGTCTTTGACGTGTATCCGTATTGTCAACGTTTTGATAACTATTATGTCATTTACAATAATGGCGACTGTGACATAAACGATTCTTAAACGTGTCAAACACCATATCGTTTTAACGCACCTGAATAGAACCCAGGCCCTCTATTCTTCTGGGTTAAAACGATATCGCGTTTGACGTGTTTTAAAATCGTTTATGTCATAGTCGCCATTATTGACAATGACATAAGAGTTATCAAAACGTTGACAATACGGAAACGCTTCAAAAGCGATATCGTTGTTACCGTGTAGAATCCCAGCCCTGTGCTGCAGCTCTGAATTGTATTAAAATACCTAAATGGATCAAAAGCCACGGTTTCATGGCAACCTCCAATTTCAGTCTCAAACGACAATTTTTGAATATGTTGTAGTTCTTATAAAAAAATACGTTCGTACGTTTCTGTTCTTTTTGAAATTTGTTTCTTTCTTAAAATATTTTCTTGCAAAGGATAACTTACAGACCTAGTTTATCGTAATATACAACATATACAAAAATCGTGAAAATCGGACCAGGGGCACAGATTTTTTTATATATTTCAACATATATTATAATTAATTTCTTATTTATATTTCTGACTATCTTCACTACATAGTATAAAACAAAGTCGCTTTTTCTACCCCTATATCCCTATGTATGCTTAAATCTTTACAACTACGCAACGGATTTTGATGCGGTTTTTTTTAATAGATAGAGTGATTGAAGAGGAATGTTTATATGTTTAATACTTTAATCCGGAGCGAAGCGAGGGCGGGTCGCTAGTAATGTAATAACTTATAATTTGTATATGCTGTTCCATTTATACTGGAAAAATAAAGGAGACCATTAATTTTGGGCCCAAAAATAAAAGTGCCGGCCAACGAATTAAAATGTTTTTAATCTGATCGGAACATTGCTCTGAGCGTTTCATTATACGACATGTAAACTCTAGAACCATCATTTGTTGGTGTTACAGAAGTTCGAAAATCCTGACTTTTCATACAAAATCAAAATTGTCAACTAACAAATTTAATTGTTTTTACTGCTTTACTCTGAGCATAGAAAACACCTTGACCCAAGATAAATACCATAGTTGCAGGTATCATCATCGTTCAGTCAAAAGACATCCACTTTTGATAGTATATACATCGCCAAATAAAGGGTTGCACACACGCTTTTTATTTTGTATGAAAAGTCAGGATCTTCTATAACACCAACAAATGATCGTTCTAGAGTTTTGATGTCTTATAATGAAATGCTCAGAGCGAAGTTAACATCAAATTAAAAATACTTTTATTTGTTGGCTGGTGCTTTTGATCTTGGGGGCAAACTTGAATGAAACGTTAATGGTCTCCTTGAAATAAAAAAAACTCCTCAGTATATCCCATATGTTATTTTTCCTCTCAAATAATCAAGTCAGTTTCATGAATACATCTCAAGCTTCTTAATTATTCGGGAGTGAGCCGCCGCCGCTGGAAATTCTGGAATGTTGTTATGGCCTACTTGACCGGATTTATACGGAGTTGCGAGGGGACAGTTGAGACTTGTTTAGACGGGCGAGTTACTCGTACTTGCCTTGGCCTGTGGGCTGGGATCCAAAAGCAAAAATTTTACTTAAAAAATATTAAGTAAAATGCATTAAACTAAGATTTATAATTAAGTATATTTCTTTTCCTATCCAATTTAATATTATTGTTTATTTTTTCTTGTCTTAGCTATAGCCGCATGTGTTTTTGAAATTGTTATGTATGTACCGACCTCCACGATACAGGCTACGCCTAGTGTGGAGGTCACTGTTTGTAATTTAAATGTAACACCTTCTTTGGCAAATAAATAATCTATCTATCTATCTATCTATCTATTAAAAATAGATATCCACTATATTTTTATTGGTAAATAATAACATGGTACTACATGTTTCAAATGAACTTAGTTGTGATCATTTTATGGTACTTACCCACCAAATGTATAAAACAAATCCTTGTTTTACTAATTCCTTATTCGTTAAACTATTCCTAATTTCTTTTTATTTTCTTAATATTCTAAATGCGAATATATTTTTGTTTGTTTGTTTGTTCCGCTATCACGGTTCAAAGCCTCAACTAATCGACGTTAACCTAGGTACATAAATTGTTTAATAGCCCGGAGACGGTCATAGGCTTTTTTTATTTTTTATGCTTAGGAGAAGTCACACGAGCACTCAGGCCACCTGATGGTAAGTGAAATCTGAGACCCATAGACATTTAAATTCTCAAGACTATAATCCTAAGACCTCAAATGCATTGCCAACCCTGAGGACTAAGACATTTATAAAACTGTATTTTACCCAAGAGAATAACAATAGAAACTTCTACGCAGTGTCACTGGTAAAAGCTTAATTTATCTATTGTAAACATATTACATACATACATACATAATGTCATGCCTTTATTCCCAGAGTGGGGTAGGCAGAGCAACAGAATACCAACAACTCTAAACTTGTTGATAATTCTGTAACCACATTTTACAAAATCAGGCCAAGAACTTTACTAGTGTATTAGTGACAGGTTGCAAGCCCATCGCCTAACAGTACTACAAGCCTTTATTTCCTTAGTCGACTCTCACGACACCCACGGGAAGACATGAGGCCCTAGCCAAGATGCGTTCGCTAACTAGCGATTCGATTCGTTTGGTTTTAAAACCAATCGCGTCACTGGTAGATCACGTCATACAAAAAGTCACGTGATCTAGCAGTGACGCCATTGGTTTAAAAACCAAACGAATCGAACCGCTAGTTAGCGAACGCATCTTGTCTAGGGCCTATGGAGTGGCACTATTCTAACCCGGCAACCACACGGGGAACAAAATGAAACAATTCACATATTATACAAATTATTTTTAAAATGATATGCATAATCTGTACTTAAGTTTCAACTCATCAGTTCAATGCAAAGTTAAAGCATACCCATTTATGTTCTCGCTATCATCATTCGCTGAAAACTAGAACTTTACTAATTTAGAATACGTTTTCATCCTGCATAAACGTGACCATGTATTCAGTGAAGCTAAGCGTATCATTAGTTAATCAGTTAATCCATTTCAGTTCAGTGGAAGGCAATTAGTTCAATAGCGTCCACTTATGCACGTGTATTGTAACTAATAATTACTACTGAATCACGAACTGCATAATGATTATAACTTTATTCAACATCATAAACAGATCACCTTTGACGAAAACTGAGAAATTTCTAGCATAGAGGCAATTCATGTCAGTCGTCAGGGTTGATTATACATTTTGCAGTCTTGGAGTTGCTGTATTGAGATTTTAGTCTTCCCAATTACCATCGCGTGGGTTTTTTGCCTTCTTCTTGCCATAAAAATGGTTCCCTGCCTTTTCGCCGACAAATCTTTGACAAATCGTCGGTGATACTCCAATACCGCGTATCTAATAAATCCATTAAGTTGCAAAATTTAACTTACTGACTTACTTGCTAAGGCGTATTTTACACCTGATCTTCTTTATTGAAATATCACCGACGAAATGCATCGTTTCGCCACCTATAATTTGCCAACCCACTTTTTTTTCCGCAGCTACTAATATTTGAGGGTTTTGTAAAACTAACCTAACCTAACCTTTAGCGTTCTACTCGATGGTCCTGAAATAAATCCACGATTATTTACAGTTCCAGAAAAAAACGCGGGTCATCAAATGACATGTTTGTGAAATGAATCATTTGTGATTATGATATGATAGGATCCCCATAAAAACATATAAGCACATAAGGCTTTGGTCACTGTTCTTATTTCGTATTTTTTTAACGACATCATCATCACTCTTTTTGTCAGAAACAAAACCTTATCATTTATGTTATTTATTTTATTGAAAACACTAATCTATTACTAGTGGTGGTAGGACCCTGTGCAGGGTCCGTCCGGATCGATACCACCATCTTATCCATTAACCACCCGCCACGCAACAGTGTTCGCATTGTTGTGTTCCGGTGTGGGGATAAGACAACCGGTGAAATTACTAGCATAGAGGAATTCCATCGTAGCCCTGAGGGTCAGCAGTGCATTTTAGGTCTTATTATTATAGTCTTGAGAATTCAAATGTCTATGGGTCTCAGATTTCATTTGCCATCAATTGGTTGGTTGCTAATGCGCTTTCTCCAAAAAAAAACGAATCAAATGCAATTTTACTCAAGCCTAGTTTTTTTTTTATAAACAGAATATCAGTAAAGGTCACTTTTGGATTTGACCTAAGTGTAGTCACGGCCATCGACGTTAAAAAACTCCCTTAAATCATTCAAAATGAAACCTGTGATAATAATCACAGAATAAAATTGACTTGAAAGAAAATAGAAGCTTTCAACGAGTTAAACTATAAATAATGCTTTTCAATTTCTAATATCTCTTAGGATAAATAACTTATTTTTGAAAATGTCTAAAATATTATTTTCGAACTAAACTCGTCGAGCGTCAGATTGATAATATTACTTATAAAGTTAATTAAATTACGTGAACTTCGTGCCTAATACTTGATTCTAGACTTTAAATATGCTTTGAATATTCTTTAAATTGTATCTATATTTTAGTTAAATAAAGTAAAGCAACAGTAAGTATGGCAACAGATGGAGGAGGCCTTCATCCAGAAATGGAAGACCCTTAATTAAAGTATTATGTATATAATTAATAGACTAGAACCAAACTTAAATGTTAATTAAATTAAGGAACTAAAGGTCTCTTTTTTTTTAAGTCAAATAATAAACTTAATCATAAAGATCTTAAATACAGCTTTTTTTAAGGTATTGGATAGCTAGTATAGTATTGGAGGCTGTACTTATTTATCTCCAATAACATGTAACTAAGAAATAAATTTTAGCTCTATCCTTTTCTACATACATACATACATAACGTCACGCCTTTATTCCCAGAATGGGGTAGGCAGAGCTACAGAATACCAACAACTCTAAACTTGTTGATAATTCTGTAACCACATTTTGCACAGTCAGGCTAAGTTGTTTACCAGTGTTAGTGACAGGTTGCAAGCCCATCGCCTAACAGTACTACTAGCCCTTATTCTATCCTTTTCTTTCATATAATATTATAAAGACAAGGAAAATTATAAATTTTAATGACGGATACTTTTATCTGGGAATTAAAAAAACAATCACAGTCTTTAATTGGTGTGTTTCGAATTATGCATTATTTTTGCTTTTTATCTAGTTCAAATTTATTATTATTATTATTATTATTTTGGTAATAGGTCAGTCCAACTAAAGTACGTTTCCCAAAATATTTTTAACCAAATGCCGACTTCAGTTATTTTTTTTTTTTTTTTTTATTTTAAGGAGAAGGCACACGAGCACTCAGGCCACCTGATGGTAAGTGGAATCTGAGACCCATACACATTTGAATTCTCAAGACTATAATCTTAAGACCTCAAATGCGTTGCCAACCCTGAGGACTAAGATGGAATGCCTCTATGCTAGTAATTTCACCGGTTGTCTTATCCCCACGCCGGAACACAATAATGCGAACACTGTTGCTTGGCGGGTGGTTAATGGATAAGATGGTGGTAGCGATCCGGACGGACCCTGCACAGGGTCCTACCACCACTAAACCACTACTAGTTAGACTGACTTTGTATCAACCATTTTAAAATAAGTTGTTTTTGCGTTTATAAGCAAGCTTTTCAATAAAACTACTATTGTGTGTCACTACCAGCTATATTTTCTCTTTACCTCAAATAACAAAGTCAAGGTTTTAGCGTGAAGAAGTAAAACATAATGAATAGGCATAATATTTCCATATTTATGTCTATCTGCTCAATTTTATCGTTAAATATATCTTTATCGGCAGGGACATCAAGTCTATCAGAAACAATAAATAATACTTATTTCACATTATGTACATTTATAAAAAGAATTACGTAGCAAAACTTAAACTCAAAACATAACTTGATTTTCTCCACTAACACCCAGTACTCGCCCCAGTAACTGTCTTAGTGTAAACGCTCACATTTCTCCGGAAAACTTGGCCACATTTCCCTCGCGCCTTGGCAGTTGGGACCGGCTTTGGACTTGGCTTAGAGAATAACTTGTGGTTTGACCGAAAAGTTGGCAACACTTTTACTTGCGCTCCTCGCGTAGTCTTAATAAGTTGTTAGCAACCCTTACCATGAGTTACATTTACGATACTCGCTAGAGATTCTAGTGCTCTGTCTACTATAAATACTGAGGGACAGAGCATTCGACTCGATAGCGAGTACGATAATTGCAACTCATGGTAAGGGAGAGCTCGAAACACGCTGGTGAGTTTATTGGTAACGCACCTAGGGACTACAACTACTTGCTTACTTTTAACCCCTGACGAAAACCGAGGGGTGTTAACAATGTTTTTTTTTGTTACTAACATACATACATATATCACGCCTTCATTCCCAGACTGGGGTAGGCAGAGCTTTAGAAATACCAACAACTCTAAAAAGATTTGTTTAGAATTATACAACCACATTTTGCACAATCAGGCCAAGAAGTTTACTAGGGTATTAGTGACAGGTTGCAAGCCCATCGCCTAACAGTACTACAAGCCCTTATTCTCTTAGCCGCCTCTTCCGAAATCTACGGGAAGGTATGGAGTGGCACTATTCTAACCCGGCACGACACGGGGCAAAAAGAAAGAAAGAAAGAAAGGTTAGAAAGGTGACTTAATCAGGATTGTTGTATAGTTGACGAAATATAATTTTCACCGATTCGTCTTATCGCTTTAATCTTTCGAGTACCAATAGGACAAAAGGATTAAGCCGTCTCGGCAACGCACGTGCTATGTGTATAATGCGAACAACTCTTTTTGATACTTTTTGTTTCTAGGATAGATAGGTAAGTTAAAAAAGGCACAACTCTCTCTGTCAACTGGAGCGTCTCCCCTGTCAACTAAAACTTCTTCTTTTTTAACTGGGAGGTCTTCCCATGGACGAATCATTTTTTATTTTATCTTTTATCAAAACAGTTTGAATGCACTCATGAAGTTTATGCAAAACTGACTTCGTAAGAAAAATGTCGGTAGTTAGTATTTTAAGTGTACCCACAAAATTTACAATAAAAACATTAATTAAAAGACTATAAATTGTTCGAAACAAGAATTTAGAAAAAGCATTTTGCACACCTGCACTCCTTAAATGTAAGATGGATCAAGATCGTTTAGTCCTAGTTCGCATTTAGCAAAACAGGTGTTAATGGTTTTATGACCCTATTGAAACACAAAGGGTAAGCCAGCCCGACAGATAGCATTCATTATGATAAGAGATATTTATCCACCCGAGCAAAGCGAGGGTAGATAAAGTTCAATTGTCATTTTGGTTTTTTAGTCTCAAATTAAACACTGTTAATTTCACTTCGATTGCGAGAAAAATAAATCATGATTTGTATTCGTTTTATCATAGTTTCGTTCGGTTATTCTCAGAGCAATCAAACGTGATGTCACAATAATATAGGCCATTGCCTTCGTGGGATGAAGTGGGTACCTATGCATGCGTTTTTGCTGTACTTACGTAATAAATTCATAGTACTTGCGCTTAGTCTTGTAACCTAATTGAATCCAAGCTGATTTTTAGCTTAATTTAATTAAATTTATTGGTTTGTATAAGAAGGTATAACATTAAAATAGGTTAATTCATGAGCGCACTATTCGCCAACAAACTGACCCTAGTTTGACGAAATGTTTGTATACCTACCACCTAAGTTGTTTTTGAAATAAATAAATAAAATAATGATAATAAAAATTACATCTAAATAGCGCTATAATTTTTACTCTCAATCCGTCACTGCAATGCAGAAAGAAACACAAACAAAGTCGTTCTTGCGGTTAGAAGGAACATAACAGATAACATAATAATAAATAATTTCAGGGGACAATCTCACACAAATTGATCTAGTCCCAAACTAAGCTCTAGGCTTGTACTATGGGTACTAGACAACGATAAACTTACTTATATAGAGAAATACATACATAAATACATAGAAAACATCCAAGACTCAGGAACAAATATTCGCACTCATCACACAAATATCTGCCCTTACCGGGATTTGAACCCAGGACCGCTGGCTTCGGAGGCAGGGTCACTCCCAACTAGGCCACCGTGTCGTCAATAAAGTAGTTCTTCCTCAATGTTATTGACGCGTGTTGAAAAGAAATCCGCGTTTGCTAGCTCTGAAATATAAACAAATGCGCAAAGGAGCAGACATTGCAACGATACGGACCCGGTTCACATTACAAACGTTAATTTGATATCAATATTGATCCCTATTCCCGATAATGATCGACTCACGCTGATTGGGTATCGCGTTCCCTCATTACGTTACCCAGCGGCCATTCCTATTTGCTGTTACCTATCGACTTTTTACCCTTCGCGGATTCCTTTTCATGTATTAAAAATGTTTTTTTCTTTTATACTAGCGATTTGTAAATAGAATTTGGAAAATATGGTATTTAATCAACTACTATAATGTCAAGACTTTGTGTCCTTAGATATTTCTCTATCTGTTTTATTGAATTGTATAATTGTCTTCTAAAAATCTCTTTAAATCTCTAAAAATCTTAAATGAAAGAGTATATAACGAATTTTATAGGAAAACTATCACGACTAAGTAGGTCACATCATTGGTTCTTGAGATACAGGCGATTAAAGTGTTTATACCTACTAAAATCATGTAATGCGAAGTAGCACCCTGTATAAAATACGTTACTACATTATTATGGTAGTATAATGATCGTTATCTGTACGAGGAAGTAAAAAAATCAATCTGTCATTTCAGTACAAATTATAACCTCAAACCCAAGAAAAGGAAATTTTGTACTGCAGGTATTCGGCGGCAGCTAACGTCAGGATTTTACTACATTACCCATAGTACAAGCCTAGAGGGTTCAGTTTGAGACTATGTGAAGTTATATGAGATTTTCCACTATGTTTATTTATTTATTCATTTAATACTATATAACCAACACGGGATTAATTGTGGCACGCAAAAACAGATAAGTAGACAAAGTTATTTATAGACATTATCTTTAGGAGAATCGTCTCTGCCCACGTCTTAGCCATAGCTAATAATGAACTGTGACTCCTACGCGGATGTGGTTTATCACTTGCTTACAAAAGATGTCTATTCTTGTCATTTCCTCTCCACTTTATCAACATTCAATTACATTTTTTGACAAAACTGTGAATTCAGTGTCTACGTCTACATTAGCTACTAAGATCCTATTTGCACCTACCAACACCATGATCATGAAGGTTGTAGGTTTGTTCTCATTTCATAGAATGTATAACTCCGCAGAATTTTCATTTCATATAAAGCTAATTTCTGCTGTAATCTTACTATTTTCAGGTATTTTTTGGTGTAAACAGGTCTAACCTAACCTAACCTACGTAACTCATGCTTAAGATAATCTGAAAAAAAATCTGCGAAGTGATACATTCTATGATATGAGTTTCTGTAAAACAAAGGGACACCGTTCACAAGATATAGGCTCTACGACACCATCATACTGCATTTTCATTAGTTCACATAATATATTATTCCAAATATATTTCCATTACAATAACCGAAACTGGTTCAAAATCGTCTTGCAAGATTTAAAGTGAGCAATTTGACAAACGAACATACTTAAAAATAATTTTAGTAAATACTTTTAACCCCAACTATACCGTACCGAATCGTTAGCTTGCGACACAAATGCCCATTTATTTCAAGCTCTAAGAATTAGTGATCGTAGAGAGAAGCGTTACAACCGGAGCGCGAGAAAATCGAAATTTCAAGCGATAAAATAGAATGATTGATCGGCTATTGGAAACAAAGCGTTCGTGACAAAACGGGTACTAGTCTTGCTCAGTGGGAATAGGACAATGAAACCGTTTGAGAATTGCAGTTTCGACGAAATTAGCTGCCGTTTATGAGATTTTTTTGTGGAGGCGAATTCGAAGCGCCTTAATCGTTTTGAATAGCAATGTATTCTGTGAAGCTTTTTGCTGGAATATTTAACTCGCTGTCGCTATCTTTCTATTTCTAACGATCGTTTACATTCTAAAACGTACCTATTGCTGATACCAATTACCAATAAATGTAACTTAAGGAAAATGCAATATAATGATGGCTAGGTGTTGATTTCATCATGGAGCTGGAAGTTGGCAACAGGTTCCGTGCTAGAAATGACGCACTGAGTTTGAACTTGTTATTTTGGCTCGAAAATTTATGTACAGTTCCTATCCATTTTTATTATTATTGAATGTAAAAAAAAGTATTACAGTCAGCAGCAGAAGTATTTTCTTCGCAAAATTTTATTAATTTGGTTATGTTTCGTGATTCCAGGTGTTCCAGCCGCCACCGCGCGTGGTGGGGCGTGGCGCTGGCGGCTCTGAGCATGCTGGCCAAGGAAACTGGCCTCACCGCGCTGCTGTTCAACGTCGCCTTTGACCTGTACAAGAGCTGGCCTGCCAGGTGAGTTGCAGATAACGATTTTCATTCAAAATGGAAAGCTTTTGGATTTTTGCAAACGATAATGATATTTTTTTAAAACTAGATTTGCATATTTTAGATAGCGTTACCTACCATTGATAACATAAAAAAGTATCTATAGATGGTCTAGAAGACAATCGTGCTAAGTTTGCATGGCCTTGAAGGCAAATGTACTGAGGGCTCAGGCCTGAAATATGCGCTTTCCTAAAATGTCCAATTGTCAAAACGTCTGCGTTCTCACAATGTTAGCACTTATATTTTGTTACCTTTTTGTATTTAAAATGTGTACAGTCTCAGGAAGCCGTCTATTCATAATGGTTACATTCCTATAATATTAACATTACCATAAGTTTTCCTTTTCCGTTATGTTCACTTTTGTGTATACGCTATCGTCTTATTATGTTTGATTTCCTATAATGTCTGCTTTATTTTAAATCAATGTTCTAAATTGAAAGAGTTGATTTCTTGGCATACTTACTCTTTGATAAATATCTATAATTACTGTGCAGTATTATTGATATTATTATGATAATTGTTATTTAAAATGCCCCCTTTCTTGGTGTTGGAAAAACCAAAAAGTAAAAGATTGTAAATGTGGCGTGCATGATTGCAGACATTTTGGGAATGAGGCTTTTATGGAATGCAAAAATTGTAAGAAGGCAGATATTTTGAGGTTGCAGACATTTTGAGACTAAACATTATCTGAAAAGCGAACATTATATGAAAACTGACATTCTCGGAGACAGACATTATAAGAAGCAGACATTTTGAGAAGCTGACATTATGCAAAAGATATGCTGACATTATAGAAAACAGACATTTTGGGAAAAATACATTTTAGGAAAACGCATATTTCAGGCCTGAGCCGTACTGAGTGCATTTTTTTCTTTGCTCTTAACACATTTAAATAATAAAATAAATAAATACCAGGGGACAATCTCACACAAATTGATCTAGTCCCAAACTAAGCTCTAAGCTTGTATAATGGGTACTAAACAACGATAAAAATACTTATATAGAAAAATACATACTTAAATGCAAGGAAAACATCCAAGACTCAGAAAAAAATATTCACGCTCATCACATAAATATCTTTCAAGCCCGTGTGGTTGCCGGGTTAGAATAGTGCTACTCCATGTCTTCCCGTGGATGTCGTAAGAGGCGACTCAGGGAATAAGGGCTTGTAGTATTGTTAGGCGATGGGTTTGCAACCTGTCACTAATACACTAGTAAAGTTCTTGGCCTGATTGTGTAAAATGTGGTTACAGAATTATCAACAAGTCTTTTTAGAGTTGTTGGTATTTCTATAGTTCTGCCTATCCCACTCTGGGAATGAAGGCGTGATGTTATGTATGTATGTAGTTTAAGGTGTATAAACACAAATGAGGCTAAAGTGTATTGTTTAATAGAAGTAGAAACTTTTTGTTACCCCCCGAAGTAATTACTCAATTGGAAATGAACAGTGCTTCTAATTTTTAATGCCCCTCGGCTAGCTGTCACTTTCTCACTCACACTCGCATCTGACAGTATATGTGTCACTCGTGTTTCATAGGTAAACGACGCTTGCCCAGGGGCATTTAGAAAAAAGAAGCACTAAAGGCTAGTTCTTAATTAGTTCTTAATCTAATATATAAAAACGTGTCACAGTGTTAATTACCATACTCTTCCGAAACGGCTCGACCGATTCTTATGAAATTTTGAGTGCATATCGGGTTGGACTGAGAATCGGCCAACATCTATTTTTCATACCCCTAAGTAACATGAAAGAAAAAAAATGCAGCGGGCGAAGCCGCTAGCGGGTCGCTAGTTATCATGTAAAGGTACCTAGAAGTAACAGATTGGAATACAAATAAATGTGAAATGCTTAATATTTCGTAGTCATTCCAACCTGGGACCGCTAGCTTCGTAGAGAGTTGTAATTGGTCTGATCAACCAGTAATCATTCATTTTGAAATTACAGGTGTTCCTTAACGGTTAAATGGAGGTGGAAAGCCGAGGGCGCATGCGCGCGCGTGACGGTCGCGTTAGCTGCGCTGGCGCTGCTGGTCGCGGCCAGGGTTGCGCTGTTGCAGGGGTCCCTGCCGGCGTTCTCGCCGCAGGACAACCCACCAGCCTTCCATCCGACGTTCCTCGTCAGGTCAGTTGAAGAGTGAAAAGTGTATGCGGAAGAATTGATGATATTGCAATAGAATTTTACTACATTTTTTTAAATAGGGATACATAATTTCCTTAAATGACATGTTATTTATATTATCAATAAAATATGTGAATATGAATATGACACTTAGATAAAAAAAAATTGATAAGTATAAAAAAAAAATGTAGGCTACGTTTTTTACAATAAACATTAAAGTACTTACGGATTGACATTAAACATAAAATAATACATAAAAAAACCGGGCAAGTGCGAGTCGGACTCGCGCACGAAGGGTTCCACACCATTATCTATAAAAACGGCAAAAAAAAAACATTTCCGTTGTATGGGAGCCCCCTTAAATTTTTGTTTGATGTTGATTTAATTATTGTATTTTTAATGTGAATATATAACTAAATATTTTGAGAATATTTCAAACGGTTACCTGTTGCCGTTATCAACATCGAGCAAAAACGAGCAAAACAATCACGTTTGTTGTATGGGAGCCACTTAATTACTTATTTTATTCTGTTTTTTAGTATTTGTTGTTATAGCGGCAGCAGAAATACAACATCAACTGTGACGATGCCTTATGACGGACAGACAGGCAGACCCTTTTTGCCCTTTTTATTAGGGTTTACCGTAATAAAAAAACAATAACTAAAAATTTAAACTGAAACTAATCTTAAATGAAACTAAAACTTAAACAAAAGTTTACAAGTAAAACAAAAAGCAATACTGTATAAAAACCTGACTTCCGGGTGCCGCCGGCAACGAGGTAGGGCTTAAGATACCAGGGAGAAGAACCTTCTCACAATACATGCCCTTATCCAGAAATACTGATTTTTGTATCCGGCCCTTGATCCAACCATCTAGCGAGACTCACTTAAGGTGTTGGTTAATCCACTTCGCTCTAAAACCCTTTGTCGTAACAACAATCATTATTATGGCAAACAAACGGATTGCTCGACTTTTTACGTAGGTTCTACAACACATTAAGGGGCATCATAATTTTCCTGCCCTTGTCACACTAAATAGGATCGGCACAACATGTTTTCTTCGTCCAACCTTTCAAACACGTCATGCTAAATAAATTGAATGTAAGCACATTTACTTTAAATTGTTTTTAGACTGACATCTGACTAAAGATCCAAGGGCATCTGTTCTACTCGGAAAAACTATATTGCCGCCATTACTATCAAGTTAATAAGAGCTATCGTAACCTTACGATAACAATGTCAAAAACAATATTGATTTAACAAGTAGAATAAAGGCCCAGTTTATAAAATACGGCATTAATACTTGAATTAAAAAAAATAAAAACAACGTCACGCCTTCATTCCCAGAGTGGGGTAGGCAGAACTACAGAATACCAACAACTCTAAACTTTTAATAATTCTGTAACCACACTTTGCTCAATCAGGCTAAGATGTTTAGCAGTGTATTAGAGACAGGTTGCAAGCCCATCGCCTAACAGTACTACAAGCCTTCCCTAAGTCGCCTCTTACCACATCCACGGGAAGACATGGAGTCGCACTACGGCAACCACACGAATGAATTTTAATGGCAAGTAAAATGATTCCAGGCTGATGACGTTTTGTTACCTGGCGGCGTTCAACTGGTGGCTGCTGCTGTGTCCCTGGTCGCTCAGCCATGACTGGCAGATGGGTTCTGTGCCTCTGGTCACCAGTGGCTGGGACCCTCGTAATCTGGTGACCTGTGCTGCCCTTATAACCCTGATCGCACTGTCTTACAGGTGTATTTTGGATTTGGAGGTAATTGTTGAGTTACTATTGAAATAAACAAGAGCCAGTAAAGAACAAAAATCTTGTAGAAATTGTGTTTTAATAGTACTGCATTATAATCTTTAGAGGATATTTTTCCTTTAAAAATGCTTGAGTAAGCTTCCCGCAAAGTAATGAATCAATTACTTTTTTCATCAATTTACATACCATGAATTACAACGACATATTTGGACCACAAATTTGGACAGTTTCTTATGCTCGTGGTGGTTTGTAACGCTTTGAAAACCAATCCGTTTGAAGAAGAATAAGATCAAACTCCCTTAGCCACTGATAATAAGGTCTAAGTAAACATTTTTATTCGGTGCGATGGCCGTATAGATATTATTGCTTTTGACTGTACCTGGGCGACCTAGCTCTACTCAGGTGTATGACAAACTATTAAATCACAATTTAAAAGTGTCATCTATGTAATACGCCAAATACCTTGGAACCCGATTTCCGGCGGAATACGATTTTTCCGAAGATGACTTGCCAAATAAATATTTGACCACAAAAACCTCTATCGCGCAATTTTCATCAAAAATTATATGAGCCGTTTTTGGGAACGTAATTACAAATATCATCACATCATTTTCATGCCCTTATCCCAACTTATTTGGGGCCGGCGCAACATGTCTTTTTCTACCATACTTCTCAATTAGTCGCCGTCTCGGTAGTCACACCCTTTCTAGACATAATCATCTACACAGTCCATCCATCGTTTTTTTGTTATTTTAGTCGTATAGCCATCCACATTAATTCTTAAAACAAATTACAAAATATTATACACATATTGCTCGTTTAATAGTAATGCATAAGAATGACATGAATTTACTTCTAAACACTGTTTAAACCTTATACATTAACTTATTTCCAGCTCCAAAGGCATACCCCAGCTGCCGTGGGCGTGATGCTGCTCGTGATTCCTTACCTGCCAGCTTCCAACCTGCTCGTCACTGTCGGCTTCGTCGTCGCGGAGAGAGTTCTATACTTACCAAGGTCCTTACATTGTAATGTCTTCTAAATATAACGTCATTGTCATGATCTACGTAATTATTAACTAGCCCTGTGTTCCTAATAAACAAGTTTTTGTTTTCAACTGCACTTCCAACATAACTTGTTGATTTAGCCATAACTTCTTTAACCTTCCCTACAATGAATCGACAGATCTATATTGCTCAAATTGATTTTATATTGCACAAAGGGCATTTCGAAGGGCTTGCATATCGAAAGCAAACTAAAGATTCCAAACTTAGTTGCACTTTAAAATTTTAAATACAGGGGAGATCCAAACGCCATCAGCAGTGTTTATAGTTAGCAGTCTTGAGATTAAAAGTGCCTACAGATCTCAATTCCCACTCACCATCATATGCCCTGCATGCTCGTTTACCTTCTCCATGCCATTTAAAACTTTTCAACTGGAGTTAGGAACAGCACTTTGAAACCATAACCGTTAACCGTCAATCTCGATTTTACCTATAGAGAGAGTATTATGAGATGTGTTTAAATTTCCTTACTTTTTCCAAAAAATAGAGTATTAAACTTAGTGACGAATAATAATATATAAAGTTAATAAAAACGTGGAAAAAAGCCTGCTAATAATTTAAATCTTTGCTGTCTTAAGTAATAAGTACCATGACAAAAAAATAAGCTTGTAACCTTTATAATTTCAGTGTTGGCTCCGTGATCCTCACAGCGTATGGCATCCAGCTGCTCTGGCGCCGTGGAGACCGGAGGCTGTTGGTGGTCGGGGTGGCGGTGCTGGTGGCGGGCGGCGCGGCGCGCACGCACCTCAGGAACGGGGAATGGAGGACCAGAGAGACGCTCCTGAGGTGATATTTTCATACTATACGAAGTCGTTTTAACTTTTGAGGACCATTAAAGTCGTGACTGAACTTAGTAATGACGATATTTGTTTGAATTAACCTGTTTCTTATTTCAGAGCGGACTTAGCTGTATTGCCGCACAACGCAAAACTGCACTATAATTTTGCGAACTTCCTAAAGGATATGGAGCAGCAAGAGAACGCCATTAAACACTACAAGGAGGCTTTGAAGTGAGTCCTAAAATATGCCCCGAATTTCCATACTGCCGTTTCTTTGTCGCTGAGGAGGCGGATAGTTGTATCGTATAACTGGGTCGGTTTCACGAAAGCTTGCAGCTTGTATTACAAGCGAAAATTCATTTTTAACAATATGCATTGAAAAGAGATTTCCACATTTAATACAAGTTACAAGCTGTCGTGAAACGGGCCCCTGATCTATCCGATTACAAGTTGTATATAAATTTCGCACAAGAAGTACAATTAAGTATCAAATTAAATAAATGAATAGCTTTCTAATTTTAAAATTCTAATATGTGTGTTTGTTTGTTTGTTTCGTGTTCACGAGACAACGTCTAAACTGATTGACGTGAAATCGTAATACATATTAGCCCGGAAATGGACGAAGGGTTCAGTTTCCAAGAAAAAAGTGATACACAACATTTTCAATTTTACAAAAATAAGAAATTATAGTTTCGAGGAAGAAACTTGGGAAAACGTCGGTTCCTCAAAATGACTATTTATAAATAACTAGCGACCCGCCCTCGCTTTGCTCTGGGTTAAAGTATTATACACATAAACCTTTCTCTTAAAGCATCAAAATCCGTTACGTAGTTTTAAAGACCTAAGCATACATAGGGACAGAAAACAGCGGGAAGAGACTTTATTTTATGCTTCGTGATTAAAACTAGTGTTTTTTTTCTATTTGGCAGGTTATGGCCAAGCTATGCCAGCGCACACAACAATCTAGGCACGCTGGTGCTGGCGTCAGGTCGCGCGGAGCACCACTTTCTGCAAGCGTTGAAGTACAACCGAGACCACGTCAACGCACACTATAATCTCGCCAAGCTTTATAGGTAAAGGGTTCGACTCGGTTAGCCTTGTAGGACCCTGTCCAAGAAGCTGGTATTCCTGTTTCCCGTCCAGACAAATATTTGGGTTTACCCTTGTTTCAAATGAAACTCTGCCAATTCACCTAACACAAAATATTTGTGTGATGAGCGCAAATATTTGGTTCTGAGTCTTGGGTGTGTTCTATGTATATAAATATTTATTTATCTATATTAGAATGTTTATTGATGTCTAGTCCCTCATAGTATAAGCCTAGATCTTAGTTTGGGACTAGGTAAGTCTGTGTGATATTGTCCCCCGACATTTATTTATTAATATCGGGGGACAAAATTTAATGCTATCAAAACTATCCATTTACGACTCAGGAGGATCTGCCTAGAATTTGGCAAGTTTTGCCATTTTATAATACGTTCATAATTCATAGGGACGAGTATAAGGTTATAACATATCTCTTTATGTACGTTTATCCGCAACTTTTACTATGTCGTTAAGCTGGAGACTTGGTGAATGTTTAAATTTTTTGTTTTAGTTTCGCTTAAATATGAAATCCTTTCCATCTTTGCAGAAAAAAGAATCGCTTGACGGAATCTCTGAAGATGCTGGAACGCTGTATAACTTTAGAGCCACGGTTCGTGCAAGCTTACTTGGAGCTCCTACTACTGAAGCCTGAAGAAGATAAAAGAAGCATCTTTGAGAAACTGCTAGAACTAGAGCCCAGGAATTGGGAGCACTACATTTTGTACGGGAACTGGTTTAAGGGAAGAGGTGAGAAGTTATTTCTTTGTGTTAACCTTTAACCGACAGAAATAACTGACAATGTGATTACCTATTTAAGCACTTTGATTGGCCTTTTTCGACAGATATTAATCAATCATACAGCGCAACAATAATTATTCACCAAAGGTCTATTATTAGAGAAATAATAATAGTAATTATTATTATTTTTGCTTCGTTCAGCGTGCTAACTGCGAGAAACAATCAACTTAATTGTAACATATTTTGACCATAGAATACAACTTATGCAGCAAGTGCAGCACATGCCCCTTCTTGCTAAATACATACCTTCATCCACATACATACATACATACCTTCACGCCTGTCTCCCAATGGGTTAGGCTGAGATTATGAAACGCCAGATCCACCTGTCTAAACATACAACTTTCGCTTCGACTACATTCATCAACTCTTCATGCACGTACGTTGGTTTCGGGAGTCTTTTAGTTTGGCCTTTCTTTAATACATCACGAATCTGATCACTGCATCGTCTAGGGCGTCCGCTACCGACATCTCCACTCGCCACACCTTTTTCATAACTCTTCTTTCATCCATCCTTTCTTAATGACGAAACCATCTCAGCATACTTTTCGTCCTTTATCTCAAATCACGTATATTTGTTCTAAAAATATTGTGTCTTAATCGAGCCCTGTCTTGTTTCAGGTCTTCTCCCATTATCATTAAACTACTACACGTCAGCGCTTAGGCTGTCATTTGAGGGTCGGCCTGAGAGCCGGGGCGTTGCGGCGTTACGAGCAACTTGCCTCGCTCTGCGGCAGACTGGCCAGGGAGCGAGGGTGCTGCAGCTGATGACGAGGTAACAAGAAGCGAACGTATTATTAAATCTCAGGGTTTTGAGTTGCAGTTGGTTGTGACACTGCCTACAAAGCTAGTGATCCTGTGTTCAAATCCTGGTAAGGGCGGATAAGGTGTGATAAGCGCGAGTATTTTTCCTGAGTCTTGGATGTTTTCTATGCATATAAGTCGTACCCATAGTACAAGCCTAGAGCTTAGTTTGGGGGGACTAGCTCAATTTGTGTGACACTGTCCCCTGATATTTATTTAACCAAATTAATCAAATCGTTTCTAATGCCCATATTTGAGCAGTATTAGTTTTCATAATACCTTTATTTTACGTAGCCTTCTCATTTTAAATTTCCAGATGGCACGTGGTCCGCGCAGACGGGCGCGGCGCGCGCGCGCGTCAGCTGGCGGAGCGCGCGTGGCGCCTGCGCAGCGAGCTCGAGGGCCGCGCCGCGCTGTACGCGAGACCGCGCACTCCGCCGCCACAGGTAAACTTTACTTTTTTTAATTGTACGTATAAGATCCATTTAACCGCAAACTAACAGTTAACCTGCACTCCCAAAACAGTCAGGTATAACACTCAACAGTCCAAAATCTATGAAGAAATCAAAGCTCAAAAGAAACTGATAGTATGTTCTGACACGATGAACTGATAGGCGAATATCAATTCGGACAATAATAATTCGGAATTCGGTCCCCGGGCATAACACCCGTCTGGAGAGAAATCTCTCTAATCTTCCTGCATTGTTTGTCATTTATTTTTAAACGTTTGCCACCGTGTGTACACAGAAAACTGATAAAAATGTCTGATGTCGTAAGAGGTGACTAAGGGAATAAGGGCTTGTAGTACTATTAGGCGTGATGTTATTATGTATGTAAACATAAAATCTTTCTTTTTTCAGACAACTTCTACGTGTCTTCACCACAGCCAACTAGAAGTCGCGGAAGCTAGTATTAAACAATACAATGCACACGACGAAACGAGAACACATCTCAAAGCAGACACACATAGCGAAGCCTTAGATAACGCCAATCTGAAAACTGGTTGCCAAAAAGATTGTGATGCAAAAAAGAGTGTATCTATACCAGCTCAGTATAAACCGATACATAATAAGTCTGAGACTGGACATAAACAGAAGAGTTGCTCTTTGAGAAAGAAGGAGATGAAAGATCCGGAGGCATACACGCCTTTCGTGTCTGACCATTTGATAAAGACTTATTAAGCTAAGTTAGAGTTGCGCCCGAATTCATGTCTATTTTAGGCAACTGGGTAGCAAATGTGGTCAGCTATTATATTTTTTTGTAAATAATGGGCCCCATATTTTGCTGCCTAAAGTTGGTGCATTTGACAACTTTATGATAATCGTCTGCTCATAAACATGGTATTTACTGTGGAAGGTATAGTCAACAATATATAACCGTGTATCATCGTAGAACCCTATCGCAATAAGGTGTCCTATTCAAAATAATATTTTTAGTTTGCCTTAACAAAGTGGTTTTGAATAGAGCGTCGACTGAACCAGCAATGTTATGCTTATAGGCAGACGGATGAAGATTGTCGCCAATATAAGCGTTGAACGAGAGAATATAATTAAAATACCCCAGGATAAAAGTGTGCTGGTAGAAAACTGAGATTTAAATTGTGCCAAAATGAACTTGGTCATGATTCAAAGGCCTTCAAAGATGGACTGTTCGGAGTAGTTAGTAAGGGCCGAAAGCTTCAAGTTGTCGTGCCGACATTCTACAGTTTCAATAGAAAATTGCCGTTAGCAATTCACGAACCGCTCAAGCAGTTTACTTGTGTTCATAGCAAACAATGCAATCTGCGTGCAGTCGATTTTACGGTGAACAGCAACACTTCTGCTCCTATTATAGCTGATGTGGAAAACCTTACTTACCAAGCGAAGAAGTTTGTTTAAAATTGTTTGTACCGTGTTTCTTACCCTTGATTTGACTTGACTTTTTACCAAAACCTCGAAAATATATTAGAGCATTTTCAAAATAAAGTGTACCTAGTTAAGGAAAATTAAGAAACGTTAACTTACATACATTTATATGGCTGATTTCGTCACAAAACTGACAAAAGTTAACATTTCTTAGTTTTTCTTAACTTAACTTAGGTTGATGGGCATTTTCAAAATAAAGTGTACCCTATTTTGAAAATTTAATGCCCATCAACCTAACGTTTTTCAAGTGAACCACTAAGATCACCTGACATGCTCCTGCTTATCATAATGGGCTTATATACCCTTAAGGGTATCTCGAACGATACAGGTGGAACGGCACATGAGCACTCATGCCACCTGATGGTATTTTTTTACTAAAGTATTATGACATTTTGTTATACGATGACGTAAATGTTATACACTGAACAAGCAGGTGAACACTAAACTATTATCATGTTTTTAAAGTAAACCCTTTCTATTATTGTTGTCATGTTATTTTAGACTAATCGCATCTTTAGAATTATAGTGACCTAATCCACATTTTTGGAATTTCGACTTAGGTCTTTATAATACTAAGTTTATGACTCGAAATCGCAAGCTGATTTTGTTTGAATTAGGTCACTATGATTCTAAACGTACGTAATGTCAAATAAGGTACTTGGAGGAATCGATTACTCATTAAAATAGCATCAAACGAAATGAACGTCCTTAAAATAAATACATTGACATTAAGAAATATATTAAAAGAAACGATGACTATACTGTCGCCAGTAAAAACATAGATTAATTTGAAGGTATTTTAACGATATAACTTTATTAGCTAGAACAAAACTATTATTTTTACCTCTTAATATCTATCTATGTGGTCTTGGTGATTTTATATAATTATTAAATGTTTAACAATAAATAATTGAATGTCATTTCCTCAATTTGTCTTTTTTCATGTGTACACACGTTTGCAAACATTTGAAGATAAATCGCTTTTTGTAGTTTTACAGTTAAGTTTGTATTTATTTATTATTTAGACTTATTTGTACAAAACAATTAAATACAAATGGCGGACTTAATGCTCACATGGATCCAGATCGATGGCAGGTCCTGGGGTCAAGCTTCAAACATTCTCAGTTGAGGTTTTGTTCACTCCGTTTAATTGTTTTAAATAAACCAAGAACAACCGTGAAAGGGATAAAGCATCTGAAATTTCAAATTTTAGACCCTAATATAATCCTTCTGGAAAATGTGCTAATAAGGCAAAAACGCTGCACAAGCAAATGTAAATAGAAACTATATGTAAATAACTTAGTTAGATATTTAAAGTATTTAATGTACCGACTTGTGTATCGCACGCAGGCTTTTAGTGTGTTTATTTGTTTAAGATACGAAATAAAACATTGAAATAATATAAACGTTTAATTTAACACCTTCGAAGATCTTTGAAGACGCACGTTTTTTTTTTCTCACTCTGGCCACCTGGTCGTAAGTGGAATCTGAGACCCATAGACATTTGAATTCTCAAGACTTGAATCCTAAGACCTCAAATGCGCTTCCAACCCTGAGGACTAAAATGGAATGCCTCTATGCTAGTGATTTCACCGGTTGTCTTATCCCCACACCGGAACACAACAATGCGAACACTGTTGCTTGGCGGGTGGTTAATGGATAAGATGGTGGTAGCGATCCGGACGGACCCTGCACCCCTGTGCAGGTGTGCAGGTGTGCAGGTGTGTCCTACCACCACTAAAAACCACTAACCAACTAACCAAACCACAAACCAACAACCAACCAACTAATCACTAATTTATTTTACTAGGTTCACAAACGATTCCTAAGAGCCCACATTATCTATACTAATTTATGTATAATGCTGAAGAGTTTGTTTGTTTGCTAATCTCAGAAACTACAGAATCGATTTAGATGAAATTTGGTATGGAGATAAAGTCCCGGGGAAGGACATAGGATACTATATCGGAAACCTGATAACCGGAAAATTTAACATTTTTTTTTTTTATTATTATTGAGAAACAAACAGCGTACATAAATTCACATATCTTAAAAAATATTTGATAATACAGTAAGCCAAAACAGTTTCCACTTAAAGTTAAGTACATTAACATTTGCTCAGGGGTGACAGAGTGACACATTAAGAAAGCAAAAATAATGAAAAATTACAAAATCAAATTACAATGATATTAAAAATAAAGTTAACAAGTTTACTACGGATTCCATTGATTCTTGATTGCAGACATAAACTGATTTGAATTTATGTTAAATAGGTCAATGTGTGAGTATTTCTTATTATAAATTGCACACGCTCGTATTAAAAATGTATTTTTCATATAAGTACTTAGTGCGACAAGTAGGGATGGCGAATAAGTGATTTGAGCGAGTTCTAAAATTTGGACACCTAAAACGTATTTTATTAATAAGACACTCCGACTCAATTAAATTACTCAGTAGCTTATATAAGAATATTATATCTCTTTGTTCTCTACGCGATTCAAGTGAAAAGATTCTAGAAGTGTTAAAGGTTGGAAATTTATATTTTAACCGTTTTATGAATTTATTTTGAATTTTTTTCAATAGTATTGATATGCACTAAATAAAAAGGACTCCAAACAGTAGATGCATATTCCAGACATGACCTTACATATGAGTTATACAGAAGGACCAAGGTACTAGGATCTTCAAAATCCTTAGCTTGACGAAAAATAAATCCTAACATCTTGTACGCCTTAGAAGCTATCTTTTCAACGTGGGTGGTTAACTGAAGCTCACTATCAATAAATACACCTAGATCCTTCACTTGTGTAACTCTATTAAGGGATTTGCCTCCAATTATATAATTATATTGTATGGGAGATCGTTTACGGGAAAAAGAAATGGCGCAGCACTTATCTATATTTAAGTAAAGGTTATTTTCTGAACAATATGCACTCAGCCTATCCAAATCGCATTGCAAATCACTTTCCGATTTGATTACCCTAAATATTTTAGTATCATTTCCCGAGTATTTGACATAATACAGACGACACTATCAAATTGTGATTTAATAGTGTCGTCTACATATACATACGGGGAGCAGCGAAAAACTAATTCTACGCGTACCTAGTAGTAATGTAGTGCCACTCCGTGTCTTCCCGTAAGAGGCGACTAAGGGAATAAAGGCTTGTAGTACTGTTAGGCGATGGGCTTGCAACCTGTCACTAATACACTGATAAACATCTTAGACTGATTGTGCAAAATGTTGTAACAGAATTATCAACAAGTTTGTTGTTGTTGAGTTGTTGGTAATTCTGTAGCTCTGTCTACCGCACTCTGGAATTTAAGGCGTGAGGCGTATGTTTGTATTTTACTGAGCTTTAAAATCATAAATATAGGTGTGGTGTAAATAACTCAGGTTCCTAGGTGCACTAGAGAAATAGTTATGAGGGAAATAGGGCCTGAATGGTTTTGTGTAACACACATACACATTGCGGTGTCATCTGACTTATTCTTAGAACATTTCCCGAGTTAATGCCGTGTGACGAGATCAGGTTTATTTGGTTTATCGTATATCCACCCAGTATGGGTCTACATCGAGAGACATATTCATTGTTTGGTTGAAAATCGTTTGATCGAAAACGGTGTTACACTTAAAATGATTTTGATTTAATTATTATAAAAAACCAACGTAACCTGACTTGCCCAATCTTCAAAATCTATGTTTATTGAATTCTGTATTTTAAAAGGATGTGAGGCGAATAGATTTTAGACCAAACAATACAATAAGACAAACAATTTTATGCGTTTCTTTTGAGATGCGTCAGGTACAGTCAAGGGCTTTAATTGTTATGCCACTATGGAACCCTGTCATAATGACAGCGTCAAAGCACATAAAAGAAAGCTAAAATTAATGATTAACGCTGTCATTATGACAGGGTTCCACAGTGGCAACAATAAAAGTCCTTGACTGTACTCGGCTGTACTGTAAATTATGAAGAGCAGCATGTACAACATTATTATGTTGTGACTGTGCAACCGCCATCAAATGTAACCTATACTTATTCTTTACATACACACATACATACATAACATCACGCCTTTATTCCCAAAGTGGGGTAGGCAGAGCTACAGAAATACCAACAACTCTAAAAAGACTTGTTGATAATTCTGTAACCACATTTTGCACAATCAGGCCAAGAAGTTTAGTAGTGTATTAGTGACAGGTTGCAAGCCCATTGCCTAACAGTACTACAAGCCCTTATTCCCTGAGTCGCCTCTTACGACATCCAAGGGAAGACATGGAGTGGCACTATTCTAACCCGGCAACCACACTTACACTTACTTATTCTTTAAGATTTTAAAAATACCTAAACAAATTCAAATTCATAACATTTATTTGACAAAAACACACTGCAACACAACATATAGTATACAAAAAAAAAAGAAACAACAACAGAAAAACAACATAACAACAAGATCAGATTAAGTACAAATTATAAATGTTAGTAGTGTGAAAGGGACTCAGATCAGCATGTGCTGCAGCCGTAGCCACAGCGCTGGTTTTCAGCTGAACCCTGGTATGCACTCCAACGCCTTGACACTAGAGTCGTGTTCAGATAATTGTGAACTCCTTATTCGCTCCGATATATCTGATGGTACGTTTTGCAAAGAGTTGTGAAAATCAGTCGGAGTCACTAAAAGTTCAAAACAACTTGCACGATAATAAACTAGTATAGATAGTACCTAACTTAATTAATTTGTTAGGTCGATGGTTGTTATTGATACAAAATATATTAGCAAAATATTTTCGCTACAACAAATTTTCAGAACTCGTCGAAATAACCAAATCGCCCTTGTCCTTTTTTTATCTGTGACAATAATCTGTAATCCGTTTAATAACTAGGACTCTGAATATTGTCGCAACTCTAGAGGAGGTCAGGCACGAGCGATGACTCCAATTGAATATAATAATAGTTATTTGTGTAATTGTTTTGTCTGTTTGTCCAATTTCGTCATGGGCGGTCGTGCGAGACGCCTACCTGATTTACTTAGTTTATTTATCGTTATAAATAGTATTAGGTATGGTTGGTAACCTATTCAATTACACGCTTTTTAGCAAAAATTCGCTACAACACACAATTTAGGATTGCTTTATTTAGCTAGCCACTGATACAGTCAAAATGTTTTTCTCTTCTCTCTATCTCTCATTTAGCTAATTATAATCCTTTCTTCTTCGACGTGAAATTTACGTACAGTTGGCCGAGCACGCTGCCATGGAACAATTTTTAACAGGGTCGGGATTAATTCGTCTATTCCATATTCCAACGTAAGTATAAAGAACTAAGGTTTAAAATAAAAGTGTGTTGTGTGGTTTGGGTCCTTTTATTACTAAGCAACTTAATCCCCGGGTGGCTGTCATTTCAATAATTTCATGATAATATTTGACTAGTTCCTGTTTGTCGTAATTTCACACTAAGTTTAGTCCCGTGGCAGCGTGCTCGGCCCACAGGTATGATTTATAGAGCCCTGATAATCCTGATATCCAGGAAACTTTGATATCTCTTTATTTATTTTTTCTCCGTGATTGTACCTATTTAAAAACTACTTTTTAATCTCATAAGACCCGGTGTTCCTTAGGAAGGAAAGTTTCAACTTTATTTTAACATTAAAATAAATATTACGTTTAAGAGTAAAGGTAATTGAACTTTGATTCCTTACTGGTAGATTCAAATTCCAACACAATAATCTACAGGTTTTCTGAATTAGGTTCAGCTGTGTAGCTGTGAACAAACAAACAAACAAATGGTTGCTTTCAAGTTTATGTTAAAGTAGCTATTTTGTCCGTCTGTCTGTCCGTTAGGTTAATGTGTTTAATACTCACATTAAAATCTATTAGGTAAGTAGTTCTAATGAACTATGCGTAGTGTTTTTTTAATACAATTATTTTAATGCATAATTAATAATTATAGATCCAACCAGACTATAGTTGGGTCGGGATGTCATAATTTAAATAAGTACCCTGGAAACTTGAATTTAAACGCACTGCAAGGGTATATCTGACGACACGGTGGCCTAGTTGGGAGTGACCCTGCCTCCGAAGCCAGCGATCCTGGGTTCAAATCCCGGTAAGGGCAGATATTTGTGTGATGAGTACGAATATTTTGTTCCTGAGTCTTGAATGTTTTCTATGTATTTAAGTATGTATTTCTCTATACAAAGTATTACAAAATAATCCGTAAAAATGAAATTACGAAAGTAGTGTCAACCCTAGTATACTGTATACCTAAGATACTGAACTGACGTTATTTAATAAGGGTTGACACTACTTTTGTAATTTCTTTTTACGGATTATTTTGTAACACGTTGTATAAGTACGAGTATGTTTATCGTTGTCTCGTACCCATAGTACAAGCCTAGAGCTTAGTTTGGGACTAGGTCAATTTGTGTGAGATTGTCCTCTGATTATTTTTTTATTTTTTAAGTTGGCACTTAACTTAAAAGCCACTTGACATTGTGTGTTCATTTTTATTTCTTAAAGCCATTTTTGAAACCTCTTTGAAGGTCAAGTTCTTATTGCAACCTTGTTCAATGTTTATTGCCAAAAGGCATTGTGTAAATATTTAATTAAATATAAATAGATTGTTAGTCAATTTCATCTTCGTTGGTTTAATTACTTGTCGGTTGCCACAGCGGTTTGTGAAACGATTCAGTCAGCTGACACTATATCATTGCTTAAGAGGGTTGACCATCAAAAATGGTGACTGTATTTAGGGTTCCGTAGTCAAGCTAGGAACCCTTAGTTTCGCCATATTCGTCCGTCCGTCCGTCCGCAGCCTAGTGCAAAGACTATTAGTACTAGAAAGCTGCAATTTGGCATGAATATGCATATTAGTCACGCCAATAAAAAGTAAAAAAATATAAACGTACAAATACTAAAAATCTGAAAAAAATCTTAAATAAAAGAACATATAACCAATTTTAAAGGAAAACTATCACGACTAAGTAGACACCATTGGTTCTTGAGATACAGGCGATTAAAATGTTTATATCTACTAAAATCATCTACGACGGCACCAATTGGCTAAGTAAAGTTTTTGGAATAGATTTAAATTATATTTTTTTTACGATAGTCGTCATCCTAAAGATCAAGGAACTGCGGCTTTTTTTTTAAAACAGTAGAAAACAAAAATTGCTCAAATGCTACAATCACAATGTCAAGAATACAATAATATTTTAAATGTCACAATACAGAATATAAATAAAAGTAATAAAAATAACAAATCAACAATCTATTTATTTATCTAGTCGTCACTATATTCTATAAGAGAATATAGTGATTTCGTCAATAAAGTAATTGTGTAGCAGTACGGTAACGTGATAGACCTACTTTCGAATCGATTCAAAATTATAATGATAGTTAAAACAACCAGCTAAGTGCGAGTCGGACTCGCGCACTAAGGGTTCCGTACCATTTTGTATACAATCACGGTGTCTGTATTAAGATCGGGGAAAAACGGGAAAAAAATCACGTTTGTTGGATAGGCCCACCTCAAATATTTATTTCATATTCATTTCATTATTTAATTTATTTTTAATGTGAATATTAAATATTCTTGTCGTTAATACTCGCGCTCATCAGCATCACACATACCATCTGCCCTTACTGGGAATCGAACCCGGGACCGCTAGTTTCGTACGCACACAATACCAACTAGGTCAACGCGACGTCTGTTGTAGCATGATGTTAGAGTTTCATAAAAAGTAATGATATACATAGGCTTCTATAAACCGTTTTCCAGGCAGAGGCTCTAGGTATATTGACCACATAGGTGTAGTTACAATGTCAACCTTACTACCCTAAACTTAGAAAAGAGCGTACTCTCATTTAAAAGGCCGGCAACGTACCTGTAACTCGTCTGGTGCTGCAGGTGTCTATGGGTGACAATATTCGCTTACCATCAGGCGATCTGTCTGCTCGTTTGCCTCCTATTCCATAAAAAAAAACTTAGGTTTCAAACTTAATTGAATTGAGGTAAAATATCACTTGCTCAAAAAATAATTCCCAATGTAAATAACTTGGATATGTATTGTATTATATGTTAAATCGTCTAGATTGGTGCGACCTGGAAAAGGGTTAAGAAACATCATAAAAAACGTAGCTCGTTAGTTAATAATAAATGTTATCTATAGATTTTTTTTACAAAATCATAAACCCAGACCAGCGTTGCTTTAATTTAAAGGCTTAATTACAAGAAAAACCATGTTCCGTCACCTTAATAGATGCACACTTGAGTACCCTGTCGCTTTAACGCCTTTGATAGATTAGTGCCGCTGCTCAAACATGACGTTAAAGTGACAAAGCATTAAAAGGTGCAGTTACTTATAAAGCCAACCCACAGTAACTGCATGACCTACCATGACCTACGGCTATAAGTAAATGTTAGTGCTCTTTATTTATTATGTTTATTCTGTTAAGATAACGAGATGTTTCATACATTGTTGCACTATTTGCCTTAGTGACGCACATTAACTAGGTAAATAGTTCTGGAGTGAGTGACTACTTGGTGACTACTATCGTACCTTATAGTGTTTTCTATCCACGTCGGCGGACCTGACTCTGAATTTACATTATAATTTCTCGACTCTATTTATATGACGTTAAGATCCAAAAATATTATGCATGGTTTGCCTTAAGTAGCTGCACACTTAGGTGCTTTGTCATTTTAACATCATGTTTGAACTGCCGTACTAATCTGTCAACGGCGTTAAACTGACAAGGTACAAAAGTATGTAGCTACTTATAAGGCTGAATGTTGGAAGGGTTTGATATTCATGCTGGTGATTAAAAGTTAACAGCGCCATTAACTCGTTAGTATGATCCTGAGACAGGAACGTTGATCGAGAACTTGACAAAAGGTCGTGGAGCTAACCCTAAGTGCTTTTGTTGAGTCCACAAGATCTATTAGTCTTTTACCAAACAATCGTCCTTGCGTATGATATCCATGAAGTTATTTTTGTTATATGTCCATAAATAACTTGTCATAGGTGAAATACCTCAGCATATACGGCCCTTGGCAATGAAAGGGTTAAAAATAGCATAAAGAAAAAGGCACAGGGCCGAGATTCTACATGTTAATAACGATATCGCTTTTGATGCGTTTCCGTATTGTCAACGTTTTGATAACTCTTATGTCAGTGTCAATAATGGCGGCCGAGTCATAAACGATTCTAAAACACGTCAACTGCGATATCGTTATAACGCAGAAGAATAGAGGCCCTGTAATCATGCTTACATACAGTATAGTAATAGTACATATTATAGCAGACCGTTTTTTCTACATACATACATAAAGCCACGCCTTCATTTCCAGAGTGGAGTAGGCAGAGCTACAGAAATACCAACAACTCTAAAGAAACTTGTTGATAGTTCTGTTACTACATTTTGAACAGTCAGGCTAAGATGTTTACCAGTGTATTAGTGACAGGTTGCAAACCCATCGCCTAGCAGTATAACTAACCTTTATTCCCTTAGTCACCTCTTACGACATCCACGGAAAGACATGGAGTGGCACACAATATCTTGGAAAGCGACAGCCAACTGGACATCTTTTATACCTCAGAACAGCGTTTCTATAGATCGGCCAACCGATATCTGGAGACCATTATCACCCCAAGCTCAATACAAGAAAGTGTCACACAACACCATATCACATGATATTTGTAATAATAATTGTTTTTGCTTTTGTGAATCAATTTTTTAACAGTTAATACGTGTAGCATGACTGTAAGTGTTAACCGAAGATTGTACAATAAATAAATAAATATTCTAACTCGGCGACCAGATATCGTTAAATTGTAAATGAAATTATACTCTTTACGTTTGCTAGCAACTACAATTAACATTTTACATATTTTTCTTTACCTAACTGATGTATGTACTTATTAATCCTAGAAATAGTTTATTAGCGACCATACTTATATCCAGCTGCATAGAAAAGGTACTAAAGGTAGGTTAAATCAGTTTTAAACGTTTTTTTTCTAAGTCCATAAGATAGGTACCTAAAATATTTAATGCTTATGTTATTTTTCTTTGATAGGTGATCAGCAGCCTATACAAACATTAGTAAGTTATTAAGAATGGGTCGAAATAGTAAAAAAACTCCATAAAACCCATTGACCAACTTACATAACTCCATGGTTAGTTAAACCTCCGTAATTCATTCAGTTCACGCATAATCCACGGCCCAGTACCCAGCATAACCATTGCGCAACTCAACCTTACCTAGGAAAAGCTAATCGTATAATTCACGGCCGAATTTCTCCAAAAAATCGCGAAAATAATCGAACCTCAACACTTTCAGCGCCAAGAACTCAATATGGCGTTCGATTTATGTAAGAATTCAAGGAATCGGTCCTGAATACGCTAACGACTTAATGACGCTTTCTAAGCGGTGGCTTGGGGCGTCGTGCGCAGTGCCGTCGCGACCCGGCGTCCGCGCAGTCCTGTGCAAACACAGGTATTTACTTACCGCGAATATAAGCAACCGCGCCGCGCAAGCGTCGCAATCTACCCGCGCATGCCAATCGGAACGTTGGAAAATTGATTAACAGTGAGATGAAGTTTCTATGGCTTCTGCTGGCGGTGGGCATCGCTGCACAGGCCGATGACTGGGTGGAAGAGGAAGAACTTGAAGAACCATACAACGAAGAAGATGCATATGGAACCCAGCGAGATGTAGAAGAAGAACATTATAGAACGCGTCGCGATGTCCACGATGAAGGCCCTTATGAAGAGCACGTTAGGGTGAAACGGTGCACGTATGAAAACGTACCAATCAGCCGAGTACGACGATCAGCAGATTATGTAAGAACACCTCGACAGGTTCATCAGTATCAGGTCCATGAGGTCACCGACGATGGGTACCCATCTTCTCCACCTTATGAAGAAATGCTGGCTGCGAGTGCTGAACATTACCATAAAGTTTACGCCGCTCCGGGAGCTCCTAGCTCAGCGAGATATTTGAACCCTGTGAGTGCTGTACCTATTGTGTATCGTCCTGTGCCGTCTGTGCCGTCCAATCAAAATTTCCAGGCTTCTAATCACTACGAGCAATTCCATCCTTTAGCCTACCACAACGCGCCTAGCATTCAACCAACTCAATACACCCAAAATAAACAAGTTCCTGTATCAGCTGCCTATCAGAGTGCGCCAAGTGTTCAACCAACTAAGTACTCTCAAATTAAATTAGTTCCAGTAGCAGCTTCAATTAAGGTTGCCGATGTGCCTTCGTCTATTAAGAGTCCTATAGGTATAATCCAAGCTCCAAATCTTGAGCCATTGGATGACCCGGTTGCTCCGGACACGGTGCCAGTGGCCACGGTGGAAGATGTGCCAGTGTCTGAAGATCAAGAGGAAGCAGGGACCTTTGCCAAACATCACAAGCACGCGACAGGCCATAAGCAGGGAGATGGGCACAGTAAACATGGACATTTCGGTGCCCATAGAGGAGGGAAGGTATGTCTGTGTTAAATGTTAGATTAATGCATGTCAACTCCTTATTTTAAGTACAGGCATTTTAATATTTCTCTACGATAACTATAATACCCAACACAAACCTGAAAAATATTTGATTATGAAACGGCAAATTATTTTTAAATTAAATCTAATTACTTGAGTGTTTTCTTAATATTTTTACAGCATTATCAAATGGTAAGTAAACTTTAAAAATGACAGTGATATGCATTAACAGTCCACGTAGACTTTCAAATATTTAAATGATTCATTTAAATAATAAATAAAAACACATTTTTAAACGACAAGTCAAAAAAAACCAGTGGAAAGCTACTTTAGATAAAATGAGGGTGCCGTTTGGAGTCAAAATTGGCAACATAGTTGTTAAACCCTCAAATGCTTACTAAGCTATAAAAAATAATCTTTGATAGAACTTAAAAAAAAAACAAGCCTGCCTGCCTGGCGTGCCCTTAAGAAACATTACTACACTTCATTAAAATAAATTCGATGACCTCTTATCTAATCCTTCAACCTGGGCTGAGATTCTACACGGTAAAAACCATATTGTCTTTGACGTGTTTCCCTACTGTTTTAACTCGGCCGCTGTTACTGTCAAGTTAAGAGTTTTCAAAACGTCGACAATACGGAAACATGTCAAAGGCAATATCGTTTAAACCCAGTAAAATAGAGCCCCTGCAATATATTTTACACCCTTTCAGAATACTAAAGGTTTCAAACAAGACCATCACATAGACAAAGGGGCGAAGGGCTTCAAGGAGGAGGAACTTCATCGCAAGGAGTACGAAGAGGCTGAAGGGAAAAAGAAGAAACATCACGACCACGCCGACCATAAGGGCGACCATGAGGAGCAGGCCCACGGTCATAAAGGAGCCAAGTTTGATGAGAAAAAGGGACATAAGAAAGGGCATAAGACTAAGGGTGAGTTATATTTTTACAAGCTTTTGATTAGGGTTCGGTAGTCAAACTAGGACCCCCTTATAGTTTCGCCATGTCTGAGAGAGACTCTTAGTACTAGAAAGCTGTAATTTGGCATGAATATGCATATTAGTCACGTTAAAAAAGCGTTAAACGATAATCTTGGATAAAATATTTTTGTGTACCTACCCTACACGTAACGTGGGGATATTTTTTTTCGTCAACCCCACAGCGTGAAGTATCGTCTTTCAAAAATATTATGGGTTTGTGAAAACAATTTTTTGATTAAGGGATCCGTTACGATATATTAAGCTTAAAAGCGCTAATTTTTGGTACAGTCCAGTGCCCCTCCCCTCTCCCTGTATATCTTACTATGTTTGTTAGGGTTAAATCTTGCAAGGATGATTTGAACCACTTTCGAACTGGTCAGATGATGCAGTCAGAAGGTCACAACAGGATCTACACTATACTTAACGTAGACCCACTGAGTTTGGACTCATTAGGTAGGTCTTGATAAGTACCTAGTAAATGACTTTTATTTCAAAAAGTGCAGTCAGCACCAAAAAGTTCTCCTATAAATATCCTTCTTAACAGATACTTGTCAAAGTCCCGTTTTCTGAATAATTTCTTGTACGTATTTTGCAAGTAATTCACCAGCATGTTCTTATGTTATGTGACCCAAAGCCGTTTTACGTGACATTAAATTGCAAATATGTCAGCTCCACATTTATAATATTACCAGCTTTTACCTGCGACTCCGTGCGCATGGAAGTCATTTAGCACAATTCTTGAGGGAACTTCATTTCTCGAAATTAGTAAAGTTAGGTAATAGGTACTTGTCACTTTCTGGGTTTAGCTATCCTGGGAACGAATCTTGCCATCTGCGCGAAAGAAAGATCAACCAACAAACGCCTTACACATTTATAATAATCATTAGAAAAGTTTGCAATTATGTCTTTCATCTGTACCTCTTGTTTGCATTGTCTTTAGCTTACTGTTGATTGTGGACCAATTACAACAACGAAAGATTGGAAGGACTAGGTAGCCACCTTCCTAGGTCTATCATTAGTTTTTAGGCACCATAAAAATTGCATTTCTGGTATAACATATTAAAAGCCTGCACCAAATCCAACCAGTCATAGGCATATTTAAAATTAGCTATCAAGTTTTAACCAACACGCATTTTATCAATAAAGGCTTGTACGAAATGTCGGTTTGTCTTATTATGATACAAACAGTCGAAATTCGATGCGCAAATTTGACTGTAACTAACAAATGCACAAAACAATCTGTATCTAAGTACTCGTTAGCAAATAATTGAAGATTGCTATTGACGACGTCTCACAATCCAAAGACTTACATTGGAGTCCTCCATCAAACCTGAGACTTTTTAGTTATTACACAAGGTTCGAAATTCAACGAACTCTTAAAAAATGAAGATTACCGTTAACTTTAAAAAGGTTGACAAATAGAAATAAAACCGTGAAAAGGGCAAGTTAAGTAAAGATAGGAAACCTCTCACGGTGTACGTTTAACTAGCAAGACCTTTGTTAGAGATCCAATAAAGATGAAGATCTGATTAGATTGCATTTGTGAATGTTGCTTCTGAAAGATAATGCAGTTTCTTATTCTCAACGACATTGTGATTGTTTGATATGATAACAAGTGTTTATTTAGGGATAAAACTGATTACCTACTATCAAAAAGAAAGAGATTGCAAATCATTGCTTTTATAAAATGTACCGGTATTTTCTTAGAGATATAAACTGCATTTTGTGAAAATGTATTGTAAATTGTGTAAGTACCAAACTTAAGGGTCGTTTTCAAAACCAATGTACATAGTTAAAGGCTTAATGAAAACAAAATCACGATCGCGTCCTTTGTGTAACAAAATTTAGTCATTCAAACTATTATATTAAAACCTGACCGCCTGTTGTATACCTATGATTTAAATGAACTGTTCTGTGTTCTGTTTTTATTTTAAATTTTTTGGTGTTCAATAAAGAGTATTTGTATTGTATTGTATTGTATATTATGGGTAACTTTCGTTACACAAAGGAATCAATTAAGTTTTGTTTTATTAAACCCCTTAACTATTTACAATTTTATTGAAAATGTCCCTTATAATTTTATTGCAATATTTGGGCCAAATAGCTAACTAATTCTATTACCTACTAAAATCTATTACCAATTCCTAATTAAATTTCGACACCCTTCAATTTGATTTTTAATAATCCGTTACATAACAACACATTCAACTGTAATGTCGCAAATTGCTCTAAATACCTACTTTTTCTTTTATTCCACATAATATAAGTTGAGCTCAAATAACAATGGCATTCAAATATAGTACGAGATTAGGTAATAATCGATCTGCTTTCACTTGACCGCAAATTTACATCTTGCCAGCCATAATGCCGATTAGATTTGTTTAGTTAGTTATTATAGAAGGGTCTTGTCGTTGCTTTGTTTTCACCTTATGATTTTGCGGTCGGAAATTATTTCCTGATTCTTTATGGTGCTTTGAAACAATGTTTAGGTCTAAAGCATTCCTGACGGCGTTTTTGCAGGAACGGGCTTAGCCAGAAAATTAGGCCTTAAAAACGTGAACTATCAGTGTGTCCACAGGAAAGACGGTAACCTAAATCTGTGTATGACCCAATAGGATTTGAAATTATTTTACATTCTACTTACAAATTAGATGTAAGTAGTTAATCAAATTTTAACTCAATTAGTTTCAATTTAATAACTCTGTTTATTTATCATTAAGAGTCCCAACTCCCAATCACCAAACAACAAGCTATATTTATATAAAAGTGTAATATCCTGTAAGTTATATTAAATTTATGTTAATACAAGCTTCTGTCCGCGACTTCGTCCGCTTAGATTTTGAATATCCTTATTCCCTCGAGAACTTTAAATTTTTGAATATAAAAAGTTTTTTTCGGAATAAAAAGATGCCTATGTGATATTGCTGACTATAATCTATTTCTGTGCCAAATTTTATCCAGATCAGAAAATGTGCTCTCTCGTGATTGAATATCAAACACCCAAACTTTCACATTTTTATGATTCCACACCCAAAGGGTACAAACAGGACCCTATTGCTAAGACTTCACTGTCCGTCTGTCATAAACTGTGATAGCTAGACAGTTGAAATTTTCACATAATGATGTTTATCTGTTGCCGCTATGAGAACAAATACTAAAAACAGAATAAAATATTTATTATTTAAGTGGGGTCCCATAAACAAGCGTGTTTTTTTTGCCGTTTTTTGATCGATGTTAACCCTTAAATTGGCAAAAATTAAAAAGTCGTGAATTCAAACCCTATTTGATTTCGAACCAGCATAAAAAAATAAGAATCCAAAAAAAACAAAAAGTGAGCATTATGGTATGTATCGTGTGGTGCACACTGTCAAGTTAAGAGTAACGGCAACAGGTTGACGCTTAAAATAATTAAAATGTAGTTCTTTCTAATATAAAAAATAATAATTTAGTGCGGTTCCCATACAACAAACGTGATTGTCTGCCGTTTTTTTTGAAAAAAGAAAGTTATAATATAGCATCTAATGTTGTATTAGATAATGGTACGGAACCCTTCGTGCGCGAATCCATCTTATGAAACACCCTTTTTTCATATTTTAAAGTAAAAACCCTATCATTCTGCTTTCCAGGCTACCACAACAAGTACCACAAAGACGAGTTCCACAAAGAGCACAAGTTCTACGACGACTACCACAAGAGTGGTGAGCACCACCGCTTCGGCAAGTTCAACGCGAAGCACGCCAGCAACGAGAGCGGCAAGAAGAAGGCGCACCACGTCAACGCGGGCCACGACTTCGTGGAGCGAGGGAAGAAGGGATACAGGTAAAGACATAGTGTTTATGAGCATGAGACATGTTCCCTATCTTGGGAAGATTATGGGATGGTGAAGGGAAGCGAGCAGCTGAGTGGTGGTAGGACCCTGTGCAGGGTCCGTCCAGATCGCTACCACCATTTTATCCATTAACCACCCGCCAAGTAACTGTGTTCGCATTGTTGTGTTCTGGTGTGGGGATATGACACACACGCATAACATCACGCCCTCATTCCTTTGGGGTAGGCAGAACTACATAAATACCAACAACTCCAAAAATACTTAATTTGATAATTCTGTAACCACAGACAGGTTGCTAGCCCATCGCCTAGCCAGCACAAGCCTTTAATCCCTTATTCGCCTCTTACGACATCCACGGGAAAACATGGAGTGGCACTATTCTAACCCGGCAACTACACACGGTCAGGGGGATAAGACAACCGGTGAAATTACTAGCATAGAGGCATTCCATCTTAGTCCTCAGGGTTGGCAACGCATTTGAAGTCTTAGGATTATAGTCTTAAGAGAATTCAAATGTCAATGGGTCTCAGATTCTATTTACCATCAGGTGGCCTGAGTGCTCGTGTGTCTTCACCTTATCAAAAAAAAAAAACCTGATGGTAAGTGGGCACTGAAGCCCATAGATATTTGCAGTAGGCTGCAATCAAAAGACGGAACTGCCGTGGCGTTGAATACGTTACCAAAATGAATGCGTTAAAAAACAGAATCGAGTTTCATTGATACGATTTAGGCTAAAATGTAAAAAAAAAACATATCAAACGCAATATACTAAGTTTTAACCCGTTAAGACTTTAATTAGAATCAAATTTGTTAAAAATTCAAACTCCTTTTAAGGTTTAGATTGTTTTTTCGGCATCCTTATTTAATTTACGATATATTTTCTATGCAATGATATTGGCTTAAACATAATAATTTCTGAAATAAATGCATATTTACTTATATGGTCCATATTATTATATTTTAAACATAGAACAGCAGCTGTGATGTCATTCCTGTCGTCGATTTTTTATGGAGTGTTTTTTAGGGGGTCTGAACTATGACGACTTTATAAAGCTTCATATCTTATGAAAAAATAACAACAATTGTTTCGCGAATACAGATAATCTTCTCTTTCATAGCACTTTCCAGAGACCGTTAAAAAATATACATGTTCTCTATTCGCGAATCTGCTCTTTGATTTCCAAAGACAATCACAGAAACGCCACTTGCTAAAGTAGCGAATCTGCCATTCTTATTTTGAATCGAAATGCGAATTCGCGACTTTTTCATGGATGTGACGCGATGATGTAACATGGAATGCCCCTGGGCAGATATTCATTTATTTTAATACTTTATTGCGCAAAATTAAAATAGAGTGCAAAAGGCGAACTTAATACTATTACAAGCATTCTCTGCCAGTCAATCTTAAGGTGAAAAAGAAATCAGAATGTAGGTAGGTGCAATAAAATTACCATATTTTCCCTTAAATCCAATCGGGCGCTTCAACTGAACTCATTGTTGTTCAGCAATATAATGATTTACCCTCCCTTCTGATGTAGTCGAGTAAAAAGAGGGTGCTATTTTCATTTAAATAAACTTGGTACATTTATTTGAAATAATATGCGGAGGCGACATGCAACATTACAACAACGGTGGTTAAAACGCACCACCCTGAAACAGAAATCCCTGTTCCACATAATGTTTAACCAGAATCCATAATACAATAAGCCAGTTTAACAATGTGCAAAATTAAATTTTGGCTACAGGTTTAGGTTTTAGGTCTTCGTATCAATAATTTAAATAATACGGTTTGAAATACCTGTTACCGTAATTTAAAGTTAAATAATCTCGACATTTAATTTAATTATATCTGTAATTTTCAGTGGCAAAGGACTATATTAGTAAAACGAGTCGATACAAAAACCTTTCTACTTAATTTCATACACTGGCACCATTTTCCTGGCAACCTACTGGTCCGTCGAAATATGGATTGTGGTTAATTTTGCTGCTTTATCGATTTTGTGACCTAAGCCAGATTCCATTTTATTCCAATTAACAAGGCAATAAGAATATATTGAATCTACAAAATGGAGCCCTGACCCATCATAAAACCATGTCACAGAGGCGTGATAAATCACATCATAAGAACTGTCACACCAAATGTCCTTGTGAGACAGTTCCATGGTTCCGGTGGTTCATGGACCCATTTTGCCAAATGTACTCTTACATTTCAAAAAGGATAGTTCCATAAAGCAAATTTTAATGGCACATGCTTCCTTTGTCCTTTGCATTTAGGGAAATTGCATTTCTCGAATGCCAGCGAACAAATAAACTGTCAAAATGTCCAATGTACGAGACGCGATCGTACGGCAAGGCTACATCTACATCAATCCTATACATATTCTTTGATTTCGATTTGAAACTTCTCTTGGCTTACTGTTTGCTTGACTCGGGTTTCTCTGGGCTGTAATTCTTGAAATATTTGGATCGACTGACCGGACTCGGTACTCGACCGCACTCTCATAACTCTTTCCCTAGATTTCGCGTCTTTTGAAAGAATGAAATCAAAGAACATACAAAATGCGATAACGTTTTTACACGTTGTCCGATTTTTACAATTTTTGAATTTGTAGATATTATGAAAAACTAGGTCCATACGTTTTCCTTGAAAATATTTATTGGTAAGAAAAAATGTTTAAAAACAAAAGCGCAAACGTACAGACCTAGTTTTTTATAATATCTATAATATATCCAAAAATCGTGGTAATTGGATAAGATTTAGGGTGACCAAGGTTATCGCCCGCCGCAAAATTTTTATGGATTATTTTTGACAGCTACGGGATTTAGGTATCGCTTCACAATCCTCTTAACAACTTAACGATGGCGTTCTCAAGAGAATCTGCGTCAGCTAGCTACTGCTGGTGCTGAAAACAATAGGTGAAAGGCAGGAAACGCTTATTGTTGGTAATGAATGCGTTTGGGACTTACACTTGTCAACACTGAATTCCATTGTGTCTCGTGATGCCCTTCCCGTAGCACAAACACTATTCTCTTTTGAAGACTGATATGATAGCACTTTCAAAAATCGAAAGTTGTTTATTGTTTAAACGTCGTTTCTTTGTAAATTAGAAGAAAAAGACATTAAAGTGGTACGTTTCCTTTTTCAAATATTTCTTGGTTTTAAACCTTCGAAAGTTTAAGACTTCAATCTCAAAATATATACGTATCTTCTTGTATTATTACCTATTGGATTGGTGCATTGGTGCCTGTGTGGTTGCCGGGTTCGAATAGTGCCACTCTCTGTCTTCCCGTGGATGTCGTAAGAGGCGACTAAGGGAATAAGGGCTTTTAGTACTGTTAGACGTTGGGCATGCACCCTGTCACTAATACACTGGTAAACATCTTAGGCTACTTGTGCAAAATGTGGTTACAGAATTATCAACAAGTCTTTTTAGAGTTGTTGTTATTTCTGTAGCTCTGCCTACTTCACTCTGGGAACGATGTATGTATTTTGAATTACAATGTTTTTAAAGACATATTTTACTGTTACTCTTTGAAATCGAAACCTAAATGTTATCCAAACTAGTTTCACCAAGCTTTGACTGTTCATTTTTATCTCCACAGCAACAAAGGCCACCTCGATGCAGACCACAAAGGCTACAACGGCAAGGGAGGGCACGAAGAACACCACGCGTCCCACTCCGAGCATGCCAAGAAAGGAGGGAAGGAAGGTGGCGCCCATTGGAGCCACGCTAAGAAGAACTAAACATAACGAGTTCTGTGTAAATCAGAGTTGTGAAACTTCTAGAATTAATTGGAAGTAGGATGTCTGTTATATTTTATATGGTCCCTTTTTACGATCGTTCATCATAAGCCACTGTAAGGGACCAAGTAATGAGTTAGAATGAGATACAATAATAGCTTTGCGGTATAAATGTGTTCCTGATGCTGGCCTTGGACGATTGAGGAAAAGGGCCATGAGTGATGTAGTGACCTACCAGTTTAAACAAAGATTAAAAAAAGGGAGGACAGATACGTTCAATTCATTTAAAAACACATGGTTGTCTAAGAGGTCCGTAGCCAAATGGCAAAAACGGAACCCTTATGTCATTATGTCGGTCAGTCTGTCTGTCTGTCCCTATGTAACCACGGACATATAGACAGATAAAGTTACACAACTGTATTTTGAATTTCAAAAATTCGAGATATTTTTATAAAGGTACTGAAAAAATTTTCAATTTTAATGCGCTCGTTGTATGCGGAAACCTCAAAATGTACAGTTATACAGTTATTATAGTACTTAATCATGTCCACAACAATGCCCGCCGCTGATTTATAATGTTGCAAGATATCAGATCTCCTCAAATGGTATACTTAATTCAACGTACGTAGTTAAATTAAGTACTAAGTATGGACCACTATTATGATAAGATATATTCGATAAGGTACAATTTTTTTATTAAAAATGTCAATATCAACTTGTAACTTATTAAAGTCCATAAATACTTAATTTTATTTAACTATGATGATACAAAAAACCCATAACATCTAATCAGAATGAAATTGTCCATTGTTAAATACGTAGACACCGAAACCTATTTAACTATAATGAAAAACTAACAAACAGTTTAAAAAACAGCCGGTAAAAAAAGCGTCTCGAATAGCTTACGTAACGCGACCGACTCCGGCGCAACTGACAACGAGCGTGAAATCAGCGGGACCGCCGCGAAATTCAGTTCCGTGGAGTTATTTATTCAGTATTAAAACGGAATTGTTTCGAATTAGTGTGAAATTGGGCGAGAAAAGGGTTACGTGAGATATTGTTTTATGCTTTTTATAAGCCGTAATGGCTGCTTTTTATTGTAAATAATTATATTACTTGTAAATAAATTGTTATATTTCTTGTTTTGTATCAACAAGGAATGTTTTTTTAAATTTTTATTTACTTGCTCATATAAGCTGCAACCAAACCTGAAATAGGTAAGTATGTGTTTATAGGTACAGTCAAGTTCAAAAGTATGTATACACTTTAGTACCTTGTCACTTTAATCGCTTGGATAATTTCATATGGCAGTTTAAACATGACGTTAAATAGACAAGGTACTAAAGTGTATACATACTTTTGAACTCGACTGTACATAATGATTGCGGTGCATGATTCTTGACGAACACATTTTATTATTTTACTATTCGAAATCGTCATAGATAATCAGACTGACTGTATTATAATTTGCTTTGAGATATAGTGAGTTTTATGTTATTATATTCAACTGTTTCATTAAAGAAATAAAAGTGTAAGTAATTGCTCTTCGTTTTAATTTTTATTCAAGATATAAATAAATTCAGGTACATAAATCTAAAATAGATCAAATAAAATACATATCCACAAATCAAATTATTTGTTTACAATTATTCAAAAAAATATTAAAAAGTGAATGATATGGTATGTATCTTATAAGATACATCGCCAAGAAAAGGATTAAGTAATAACACATGGAGTTTTTAATAAAAGCACTGGCAACCACAGTTGCATAAAAAACTTTTGTAGCCTGAAGCAAGAATTAGTTAGAAAAAAAAGACAAAAGACCTTTTTTGCTATGTATGCTCCTCTAAAGGCTGGAATAGTTGTCACAATAGTACATCGTAGGTACACTTAGAGTTTAGGTCGAGTTTGCGAACGCTAGACATTGTACATTCAGTATAATACGCCGGGTTTGCGGACTTTACCCATCCTACACTCGGTATAAACTCCGAATTGACGGTTTACAGACACTGTACATCGATCACCTAGTTTTACATCATGTTTGTGAACGCTATACCACGTACACTTAGCGTATACGCCGGATTTACGGAAACTATACACCGTTTACGCCGTTTTTACACCATGTTTAGGTTTACATGTATTTAGGTGTATTCAGTACTCAGTGTACGGTGTATAGTATCATATAGTCTAATTAAGTCTAAAGAGTGGTTACCACGCTCTCCAGTATAAACGTAGTTAAGTTTTTAACACCCTATCGAAGTGAAGTGAAATTTTGTAACGACATTTACTTGTTAAATACAAAAGACGACACTCATGCCAATATAAGCCTCATAGACACTTACGTATATTTTGCGCTGGCAACCATGACGGAATTACTCTTCGTTGGCGTTGAACCAGTATTGCGGATATATCTGTCGTTAGCCCTAAACCAGTGGTACAGATAAATATCCATAAATAGCGTTGAAAAGTTGAATAACTTAAAAAAAAAACAAAATCCAAATCCTCACTAGACGCCATTTTTCCTGCCGCAAGTTTATTTTGAACGGACGAGGCGCTCAAAATCACTATCACTACATAGTATAAAAAGTCGCTTCCCGCTGTCTATCCCTATGTATGCTTAGATCTTTAAAACTACGCAACGGATTATGATGCGGCTTTTTAATAAAAAGGGTGATTCAAGCGAAGCGAGGTTGGGTCGCTTGTTAAAAACAAAAGCACGTTTGTATGGATTTTCGAGCGTCCTGCTCTTATCCCGTTACTTCAGCTCCGTCACATAAACTGCCACTTCCTTATGTGGTCGTCGAGGGAAGAACACACAGACACCCAAGTGATCAATAAAGTCTGCGTAGTTTACGGACCACACCTTCTTCATCCCGAGTCTTTCGCATATTATGTTACTGAAATGCATGAAATTGTTATTATTAACCTTAAGGTGATATCAAACAGTTGATTTTTTGTTCATTTTCTTATTTCATTTTGCATCTTTCACTCAAAGTGACTCGTCTGAACGCAATGTGAAAGAAAAGTGCCGAATGAATTCATTAGTGAATTGATCAACTGATGTTAGATGTTTTCATGGCATCATTAATTCCCACTCCGAATGAACGAAAAATGAACAGTCTGAACACAAAGAGAACGTTCACTCGAATTCGGCCATTATGTCTGGAACGCAGACGCAGGACTTCATTCGACGCCATATTGAAGAAAACTACGGATGAATATTCTTTTTTACTACCGTGTGAACATTGAATGAAACAAAAATGAAGCATTCACTCGAAAGAACATTCACTCGAGTGAACCGTCTGATATCACTTTTACGAAGGCCACAATAATCCTCGCAAGACCTATTTATATTATTATAGGATGACTTTTATACTTGGCATAATGTCCTCAAGCGAGAACCTCAAATGATTTACGAGGATAAGGAATTGTGGGCTAAACTGTTTATCAAACAGGTCCAAAATAATTCGGCATCGCTGCATTCCAAGGCGACGTCGACAGGGAAGTTTGATGCCTTTTATCAAGACTGGTGTGGGACTGCCTAAGATAGAGCTATGTAAGCAGAGAGACTTAGAAACTGTGTGTATGTGTGTGTGTGTTAAATGATAATAACAATAATCAAGGCCACGGTCAGTTCGTAACTAAATAGATTATTGTGTGATTTCTATTCTATTATTTTCTTCATCATCTTCATTTAGTAAAACTTGTATTTAAAATATGGTAAATAGTTCAACCTTATCAACGCTATGACAAATAAAAAAGTTGTCACTCACACGCCATTGACAGCTCGATACCAGAGCTAATATCAACTTTACCTCATTACAATCAGGTCTATTTTCTACTGTCAACCATGACGGATATATCAGTCGTTAGCGTTGAACCTGCAGTGTTTATGTATGACTTGAGTCGTTGGCGTCGAAAATGTTAAACTATAAATGTATGCACCTAAATGGTTTTTTCGATGAAGAAACTCCAAAAAGCAAAGCTTAAATTTCTATCTTGATCAAAGTTACCTGTACGCGCCTCTCGAGAAGACCACTATGAGCCTGGTCCGCAACTCCAGAGCCTCGTCTATAGCGTATTTAAGAAGCAGCGTCCCCACACCCTGGCCTGTCACTTCAGCAGACGTGACTAACACCTCGATCTAAAAATAAAACAACAATCAAAAAATATAACTGAAATTTTCTTTTTTGGACAAGCTTTTTTACAGACTAGATTTTTAAACAGTCATCATCCGCTTGGTGGCGTGGCGTTAAGTAGGTACAGTCAAGTTCAAAAGTATGTATACACTTTAGTACCTTGTCTATTTAACGTCATGTTTAAACTGCCATATGAAATTATCCAAGCGATTAAAGTGACAAGGTACTAAAGTGTATACATACTTTTGAACTTGACTGTACAAGAGATATCCTGTTTCCACCTTCCAATTGCATCACCTAAACAAATACACGTATTATTTTTAATTTTTGCTCTCGTAACTTAAATGTCAAATTACAGCTTTGTAGTATCAAGTGTCTCTGAGATTACCCGCGACGGACAGACAGACATGGCGAAACTATAAGGGTTCCTTGTTGACTTCGGAACCCTAAAATTCAGTTGATAAACTAGTAAGCGAACTTACCTCATAAAAGTAATTCGTATGATACTTTTTCCACAAGTTGGCGCCCCTATAACAATGGGCCACGAAGTACAACCTGGCCCGCTCCTGGGGGTCTCCCGTGGCGTGCGCCCAGTCCTCTAGCTCATCTGGCTCCCACTCGTAGATCTTGTTAGCTACAGCCACCCCGATCACCCTGCGTTCTCCAGTACGTGGTACACGCTCAAGGGCTATGAAACGGTCACCTGAAAAAGAACCTTAGCTAAATAGTGGTTGCACCTTGTGCATGGTCCTATCGCATCGCTATCACCCTCTTATACTGCTAAGCAGCAGTTCTGTGCCAGCATGGACACAAGACAACCCGGTAAATGATCAGCATACAGGCATTTCGCCTGTCTCTAGGGCCAGCAACCCATTTGACGTCTCGAACATGCAGTCTTGAGATTTTTTACTGATCAGTGAAGTTGATGCGATGCACCGTTACGTAACCGGACGATGTGAGTGCGATAGCTCCTAAAAGGACCTTCTGGTTTGTAATCTCTCTCACTCGCTCTTATACGATCTTATGCGAGCCTTATCAACTTACCTGAATCCGAAAGATTTGAACCTCCTGTACTGTAAGTACATGGCATAACTTTATATTAAGTCCAGTGTCATACAAGTCATTGATTAAGCATTTCATATCGAATTTTCAGGAGTTTGGTTTTAGGCGAAATATTTTTGGTCAAATAATGATATTTCCTAAATAAATATTGGCAGCTGTGTTTTTGCCAAATAAATCTTTGGCATAAATTTATTTAGCATATTTTATTTTGGACAAATTTATCTCTGCAAAATAAATATTACTTGATCTATTTTCATCAAGACATTTAATCGGTTGCCAAATGCTTTGGTGTTTTTTTTTGTCCAAATGTATACTTTCAATGTGGCGAAATATTTTTGATGTATTGATTTTCGTTTCCCGTTATGTTTGTGCCTGTAAAAGTAGTTAAAAGCACAAATTTCACGGTATGCGAGTAGTCGCATATCTAGTATGGTTAGATACGACCACAAGCATAGCCAGAAGGAGTAATAGGTTCAATTGTGTTCAAAACAGCGCACGAAGCCGAGCAATCGCAGCGACCGTGCTGGGGCATCGGACAGTGAGCATCAGAACCGTCTTTTATGGAAATTTGCCACACTATACTTTAAAGAGTAAATATCAATTCATCAATAAACTATTAACGATTTGGACCAATTGAAAACTTTAAGTAAAACGTCTTCAGTAGAGACCTGATGCGGCTCATTTGCCATATTATATTTTGGATTTTGCTTACTGAATAAATTGACTACATAATTATATTTATATTTTATATTTTAGTGGTGGTAGGACCCTGTGCAGGGTCCGTCCGGATCGCTACCACCATCTTATCCATTAACCACCCGCCAAGCAACAGTGTTCGCATTATTGTGTTCCGGCGTGGGGATAAGACAACCGGTGAAATTACTAGCATAGAGGCATTCCATCTTAGTCCTCAGGGTTGGCAACGCATTTGAGGTCTTAGGATTATAGTCTTGAGAATTCAAATGTGTATGGGTCTCAGATTCCACTTACCATCAGGTGGCCTGAGTGCTCGTGTGCCTTATAAAAAAAAAAAAAATATATATATAAAGGCGGTTAACCCTCAGTAGGACAGTGTAGACTGTAAACAACATACCGCCTCGGTAATTTTGTAAGTAGAAATGCAAATCTTACAGCAAGGAAATAAAATTCAATTACCTTTGCTCTTAAATTTCATTTTCACTTTTGTAATAAATTGAAATGAACTTTTACGCACTAAAATATAGTTAAAACTAATTTGCATTGATTTTGTACTTCCATATCACACCGGAAAAAAAATTTGTAATTAACCCGAACCCAAAGTATTTAAAAAATCCGATTTCATGAGTGACAGAGGTTTAATTGGTAAATGAACAATGACAAATGAAATTTGCCAAAAAAAAATTGGGATGTGATAATTGGTGTTTTATTTTGCAGATACAATAATAGTAACCAGATCTGTTACCCATCGCTGTTCGACTGGAACAATAGGACCTCAAGGTGAAAAAAATTTCACTAACCAGTATGGGCGTACTTTTCTGTCAGCAGATTTAGAGAAGGAGCATGTATAGACACCCACAGCGCTTGGTTACAGGGCTCTCTTGTCCAATAGTGCTCGTAGAGGAACGAACGGATCATTTTGGCGTGACACATGTTCCCGCGTTCGACGCCCACGTTGTTCATATCGAAACACTGGAGATCGAAGTAATAAATAAAATATAATTCATCAACCAAGTAACAAGGTTTTACGGATTTTCATCACCGTTATTATCGGACTACTTTCTGATTTCAGAGTTCAAACCCAACCGGTTTTCATAAAACCTAGTTAAGAACCGTCCCTTTCAATTAAACTGCGTCCAAATCGGTCAACACATTCCCTAATGCATTTACCCAGCGATGCTACAAACATACATACACTCACAGATAGAAAATTTTTGCGTCAGTGGTAGATATGGCACTCGCAGAAAAATCTGGGTAAAGGTGATAAGTAAAAACCGGGCAAGAGCATGTCGGAACATGCTCAGTGTAGGGTTCCGGGTTACTACAAACACAAAAAAGTGCACCAGTAAAAGAGCGTATCTTTATGGAATTTACGTGCTTTTGTTGAGAAGCGTAGTTTTTTTTCATATTTTTTAGACAGACAGTAGTAAAATAAAGCGAGGACACAATTTATGCAGCTTTCGCAGCGACTATTTCAGAAAAAAAACAGTAAAATTCTTGTGACATACGGTCGAATGGATGGATGGATATGTAGAAACTATAAGGGTTCCGTATATGACATTTTGGGTACGAAACCCTAAAAATGCCTTGGGCAAAAAAAATACCTACGTTATAGTCTCTTCAGATTTCGATTTTAACCATAAAAAGAATAGAAAAGAAATACAAAAAGAAATCCAAGATTTTGGCCTGGATCCGTCCCAAGGCATCCGAATGGTTAATGTATATTCGTACCGTTTGCAATCATAAAAATAAAACCTAAAGGATACTGAATGCACTCTTGCGCATTGAACACAACACACTATGATTCAGCTAGGTACTATCGGCCTTATAAGTAGCTACTCATGTTGTCCTTTATCGCTTTAACGCCTTTGTCAGATGAAAGTGACAAACCACTTACAGGCACGGTGGCCTAGTTGGGAGTGACACTGCCTCCAAAGCCAGCGGTCCTGGGTTCAAATCTCGGTAAGGACAGCTATTTGTGTGTTAAGGCGAATATTTGTTCCTGAGTTTTGGATGATTTCTATCTAAATGCAATTCTCTATATATAAGTATGTTTATCGTTGTCTACTACCCTACAAGCCTAGATTTTTAGTTATTTTATTTTATATTTACTTAAGTGTGCAGCTACTTATTAGGCCGACCGAACACGAAGATATACGATGCAACGGAAGATCATTTCACAACAACTGTCCAACTTCGTGTATTTTTTATATAACGATAACGGTTTCATAATTGAACAACACCTTGTTCACGTGCTTTCGGAATCAGCTTTTACGATATCGTTAATTATTTATAAGGTCGTGAGCAAAGAATCAATTTAGCTAGACCTCATTTTCAGCGAAGTTCATAATCTATGTCACATTGCAGTCTACCTGAGGAATTACCTTCCTTTAACTAAAATGTTTGAGCCAAACTGATTCATTTTCAAAACAATGTTTATAAAACTAACCTAACCTAATTTTTATACGATAGTTTTACACGACGGTCTTGAAATAATTCCTGAAATATTTATAGTTTAGGAAAAAAGCCGTTTGGTCAAATGGTATGGTTGGGAAATTAATTAGTTAGGCATAATCTTTTTTATGACCTGAGCCATAAGACTAAGAAGACATTTAATTATATTATTCTGTAGTTGCTAAATTCGAGTTAACATTATCCAAAGTAACTGATGTTCTAAATGTAAAAGCAAACTGTTTGTTTGCTACGCCTTCACAGCTAAAACCCCTGAGCTAGACCACCAATTTTAAAGAAAAAATGTATGGAGATGGCTTGAATTCCAGAAAAGAACATGGTATATTTTTTAATTCAGATAATTATACAGTTCCCGAGGGAATAGCCATAAATAACTTATACGTGGGTAGGCAACAGCTAGTATTGTTTACGTACGGGTTTCTGAGGTGCTGGCTCCAAACATGCATCACAAATCATACGTTTTCTAAACCTTTTAAAACTACTATTGATATTAGGGAAATACGGTAGTGATAAAAAAATCGAGGAACTACTTTTTAAAACATTTAAGTAACTCATGTTTCTAAATTTATTTTTCAATTTTTATAATTGGTTATATTAACTTGAAATTTTGAGACTGTATGTCAAAGGCGGAGGACTTTTTAAAGTTAGAGACAAGAGCGCAGGACAAGAGTTTGATTTGGCGAAAAGAGTTTTGGTAAAATGAGAGAGCTGTTTAGAGTGAAATTGGCATCATGATTCAATATTTTTCCAAGATGCTTTATCATTGTTTAACAATACAGGTCGATTCCCTTTGAGGTTATTGTTTTTTATGTTATCACATTTATGCCTTATTTACGGGTACCTATTTTTAGGGTTCCGTAGCCAAATGGCAAAAAACGGAACCCTTATAGATTCGTCATGTCTGTCCGTCTGTCCGTCCGTATGTCACAGCCACTTTATTCCGTAACTATAAGAGCTATACTGTGGAAACTTGGTAAGTAGATGTATTCGGTGAACCGCATTAAGATTTTCATACAAAAATAGAAAAAAAACAATAAATTTTTGGGGTTCCCCATACTTAGAACTGAAACTCAAAAATTTTTTTTTCATCAAACTCATACGTGTGGGGTATCTATGGATAGGTATTCAAAAATGATATTGAGGTTTCTATTATAATTTTTTTCTAAACTGAATAGTTTGCGCGAGAGACGCTTCCAAAGTGGAAAAATGTGTGTCCCCCCCCCCGTAACTTCTAAAATAAGGGAATGATAAATGTAAAAATAATATATGATGTACATTACCATGCAAACTTCCACCGAAAATTGGTTTGAACGAGATCTAGTAAGTAGTTTTTTTTTAATACGTCATAAAAACATTGATCAAAGCTACAACGAACTTTTATATTATGTTACTTGCTGCTACGGAACCCTTCATGGGCGAGTCCGACTCGCACTTGGCCGCTTTTATCTATACTATCAATATAGACAAAACCGGAATGCGCGTCACTCATCAAAGCCTAGCTGAAACTACTAAACTAACTTGACATTTAAACAGTACGTATGTGTTTTGACGTAAGCAAGTAGTAAGTAGGGATTTTTTAAAATTCAACCCCTAAAGGGGTGAAATAGGGGATAAACCGTTGTAAGGAAGTGCTTCATTTGTTAAGCTATGAACATGAAATTTGGCATTAAGACTTATACATATAGGCTGTAAATGTACCGTATTCATTTTTTTTTATTTAATCTCTAAAGGGTCGAAATAGTGGAATAAAGTTTGCATGGGAAAAACGTCATTTTCGGAAGTAAATTAAATCAAAATTAAAATGTAAGCTTCTGTTACGAATTACAGAAATATAATATTACCGTTTATGGAAATCCAACCCTTAATGGAATAAAAAAGGGGTTGAAATTTTGTACGGGATTCCCATTGTTTCTAAGCTGCTGACACTATATTATATATTTTCAAAAATCAGATTTATATTGGTTCCATTTATTTATCCACCGTTTTTACCCGACTGCAGCTAAAGAGAAGCGAGAGTTATGAGCGAAGCCGGAGCGGGCCGCTAGTCATAGATATGGTATAAGATATAATGACGTCAAAGTGTACATTTACAATAGTACACAATTGTAAACCGGCCAGGTTTACATTTGGCTCACTTGTTGCTTACAGTTTGAAGTGTGCCTATAATCCGACTATGAAAAAATTCCCGGTCGGTGATAGAGACAAAACATGGAAGTATTTTCTATTTCCTATTACAGGAATCGCAATAAGGCTATCTTTCCCTGTCAAAACGTGTCAGGTACACAGATTTTTTATTTCAAAGCACTTCTCGCCGCATGAGTTTTTTGTTAGTCACAAGTGTAACCAAATCTAACGTACGAGACGTAAACTAAAACCCACTACGGTTATGGCACTACGGCTGTGGCCGGTGTTTTTAATTACATCAAAATCGGAACTCCGTCCTCGGCCGGCTATTCCCGATAGCATTTATAGGAAGCACGGACACCTGTGCCGTTTTAGGCTTTAACACAAGCCGCTAGTGCCACAGCAACAAAGCTTTAGGGCAACCTCAACCTCATGCACTACCCTAAAAGGGGAACGACGCGTGTTGTGACACATAACGGCTGTGGACGTAACGGCCGTGGACGAGCTGCCACTTTCGGTAAGATTTTTATGTACGAAATTACATACAAATTTTCCGTCATACGCTGGCACAATGTTTGACACATTGTTAAATTTGACAGTTCATCCAAGGTCGTAGAAAATATTGTATGAAAATATTTTTTACCATAACACGCAATTTTGAGAATGGTGCTGTGTCCGTGAACGTGTTAAGATATCCTTAAAATATCATGGTTCTCAGCAGAAAATAGCGATTGATGAAATGGAATTCAATGCAGTAAAAATCGATAATGATGATGGGTTACTCTTATTTCGAGGTATGGATGTGTATGACACTGCTCTTGGAGTGCATACAGACGTGACGCATGCACCGCGAATGCATGCGGCAGGTGATGCGTTTGAACTTAACGTCCGCACATACGAGTAGCATCTGCTATTTACTGTGTGCACCATTCGTGGTTCATGCCTCGCGATATCTTCGGCTTTAGAAAAAAATCATCCAACAAGACCTTACATTGTTAAATCCGTCGAAATAGAAATACACAAAAAAAAGGTTTCATACATTCATACATATATCTGAAAAACATTATATCATTCATACATAATTATTAACTACTAATTTACGAACACAAAAAAAAAACAAATAGTTCCTCGCATTAAAGTTAAAATCAAAGTGCAACAAACCTGCTTCCAAAAACAAAACCGGCTTTTTAGACTTCAATCGAAAAAAGAAACACGACATGTCACTGAATCTACGCACCCGTCATTATGCCACCATATTAAATTGATTAGTTTATTTTATTAAATACAAAGAGAAAAGGCAACCCACCGAAATGTCATACCACCGTAAGTTTATCCGGAATTGAGTCTGGCCCAAGTGGCGACCACCATGTCCCCAGTGGCAAGTCTCCTGAAAACAATTTCCTCCAGACAAGTGTTGAAAGGAATCCCAAAGCACTTGAACCAGTCGAGCCACCATAGCCAAGTTATTCGGAGCTACGCTGACAAAGCAAAATCAGAAACTCAAATAACTGTAAGTACACCAAGTTAGATCACCCCAGTCATTGATTTTTGATTTTTGAAGCTCATCGACAAATAAGAACCACCGCTAGAAAACCTGCTTTAAAAAAACCGCATTCAAATCGGTTCATCCATTTAAGAGCTACGGTGCCACAGACAAACACACACACACTTACAAATCAAACTTACAACACCCCTCTTTTGCGTCGGGGGTTAATGACGAACTTTGAAATCAATTTGTGGGCCCGCTCGTACAGTCGAAGACACTGTTAACTGTACATTTACAAACGAACATAAACCTTATCGCAACGTATTAAAGTCTACGGGTGTTCAGTTAACAGTGTCTTCGTGTGTACATTAAATCGCTGTACAAATTGATTTTAAAGTTTGTCATCTTTCGTCGGTGAGCTTCAAAAGTTGCCCCCAGAGCCCATTCTACCGGGTATTGTTCTTGGACTTTTGTCATTCGAACGTTCTAACATTTGGACATATTGACATTTGGGCCAATACACCCCGGAGGGTGTAAGTAGCGGTAACTCATTACTTCATCGAATATATCATTTTATCGAATTCCATTGCTGCTGACTGTACACGTCCTCAAAAGTGGGTACGAATTAGAGCAGCCCCGGGTTAAGGCACGCACGGTTCACCTATTTTGCTCAAATTCGTACGCGCTCACGTACGAGCATCGCGCGGCGAGCCGTCGGGAGTTGGTCTTTTGACCGTGCTCAAAGGCGCCTCGGTGTGCGTGCCTCGCCTAATTTGGACGTGTATCCGAGCGTGCCGCGGGCAGAACTACAAGTTCTAACTTGTCTGTGGGCGAGGCGCGTACAAATTTGATAAAGTTGCTGAGCGGTTCCACCACCGAGGCGATTTCTTCTCCTTTTTGTTAATAATTCGGTGAATTATGAATGTTATCGTGTCCGACGCCATTTGGAAATGTCGGCTCGCGGCGAGCACGCGGCCTCACCCGCCCATATGTAAGTGCAACAATTTGGCTCGCGAGCAGCTCATCGCGCGGGGCGAGCATGCCTCAGGCTGAGCCACTCAGATTCGTAACAAAAGAAAAAAAACATTACGATTAATCGCTTCTGAAAACGTTAACTCATCGCGCATTTACCGAATTTCACTTCATCGATTGTACCGTACCTATTGTTTCATCGTATTTCGTTGCTAGCTATTTTCTACTGAAACCATAATGTTTTTAGGAAATCTTAAAGATTAATTTAATTAAGTATTTAAGGTAGGTTAGACCCGTGATACCCAAAAAGAGTTTACTCATGTGGCGAGAAATGCGTTAACTGAAATTTCTGCGTTATACGTTTTGTTGAATGGTATTTCGAAAAACATGATGATTTCTTTTATTTATTTAATTATTAAGGATCACCAACAGTTACATCTTAAAAATCTTTTAAGTACGAGTATCAAATTTAACCTATAGGTAAATGCTTATCTAATTACAGGTAACCACATCTTATTTAAGTATCTTCGAACAAATGATACAATATTCTAAATAGAAGGTACATTGTAACTTGTAAGTCATACATTAGAAAGTAATCTACGACTTACTAGCATTTCTAGGTGCATGGCACGGAGAATGAGCAGAAGCTGCGCGTGCGGCGCGCGCGCGCGTCGGACGTGCCGCGCGTGCTGCGTTTCGTGCGCGAGCACACGCGCGTGTGGCCCGGCCCGCCCTCGCCGCCCGCCTCGCACCTCGTGCTCGGGGACTACGTCGCTAGGGCACTAGCGCAGGGTAACACCCTCCTATTTTACTAAACCAATATTGTACGGCGACAAGTGACAATTCAGTAAACATCTAAAAGACTAGTTTTTACATACTTTTTTTTTAAATGAAATTTATCGATATCTTAAGTATTTGTTTCGATGTATTGCTGTTGATGTAGGGATGGATAAATGGATAAAATATATCGATTTACTCGTATATCGTATCGATACTTTTAAAATGTTTCGATAATATGTTCTAAAAATATCGATATGCTGATATATCTCTCAAGGGTTAGCTGGAAGAGATCCCTTAAAGGGATAATTTCGCCTTTGTAAATTATTTTCTGGTATCTTTATTGTATTGTTTCTGTTGGTATCAGCGTAATTCGTCCCATTAGTTTTTCGTTCATTTCTTATGTCCGTCTCATTCTGTGTTCGTCACTCATTCTTTATTCGTCTCGATCGCTATATGTCCCTATCGTTTTAAGTACAATTATGTAACCTGTCTCTTTCTTAACAAGTCTTTTTCGTTTTTCGTCACGGTCTTCCTAGGACTCATTCTTTCTTATTCCCTTTCGATTTTTGTCTCATTCACTTATTCGTCTCATTTTTTGTCATGTATTCGTTATTAGTCACATTCGTGATTAGTCTCATTCATTTTCAGTCTAATCCTAAGTTCGTTACATTCGTTTTGCGTGTCGGTCACTATTTGAATATCTTTTTCCGTCAATCTTATTTTTTTTTAATTATATCTTATTGGCCGAGTGATCGTCATAATTTCATGTAATTTCATACATTTAAAATAACACTTTGAATTCTGACAGTTCATTTCCTTGGAAATGCTAAGGAGGTATGACTCTATTTATACAATCTGCGTACTTAATATTACTGGCCACTTAATGATAATTCTGCTCGAATTCAAGTTGTTAGAATTGGCATTTGTCAAGATGTTTAGAAACTTCAACGTAGTCTATTCTATGGAATAATTAATGATATTAAAATAATAAATATATCTTTCCATTATGGATGTGGACTTTCCATTATTAGAAAATTTGCGTTTCAAGATGTTGGCCATGATTTTATTGTAAAAGAATACCATGACCATTATTGACGGCATATCAAAATCTATGAATGCAGTTATTCTTATTTTTTCATATGAAATAATGTTTATCTTGAGAAAAATTAACTATCTTAAGTATCTTAAGTCCCAGACCCTTCAGGGCCATCATTTTTTTCCGTTCTGTATATGTACGGGACATATAAACTTCAATTTGTTTATGAATTCCGATCGGGAGGACATATGAATAGCAACTAAGACCTACTAGTACGGGACGACTAGCGAACGTGCCCAAAAAAGAACGGAACGAGTTACCATTAAAGACAAAAAAAGAGTGAGACGAATAACGAAAGTGACTAAAGATAAAGTGCGAATGATACCAAAAAAGAGAGACACAAACAAAGACATAGTCCTAGGAAGACCGTGACGAAAAACGAAAAAGACTTGTTAAGAAAGAGACAGGTTACATAATTGTACTTAAAATGATAAGGACATATAGCGATCGAGACGAATAAAGAATGAGTGACGAACACAGAATGAGATGGACATAAGAAATGAACGAAAAACGAATGGGACGAATTACGCTGATACCTTTCTGTTTTATTTTGTACAATAAAGTGTTCACATACATACATACATACATATCGATAGTTTTTGCTGAAGAGAAGGCTACCTATACTTGGTGATTTTGGGGTCATGATCCGGAATGGCCAAAAGTGAAGACCCCAAAATCACCCAGTATTATATTGAGCACTGTCACTACTGACTGAATGATGTGATGTGATGACAGATGATTGTCAGTCAGTGTCCTGTTGTCATAGTTGGCTTTTCAGGTTGGCTCCACTGCACAGACCACAAACGGGGCCTATAGATATTTTTTTATTTTTGCGTTCGAGGCGAAAAATTATTCGGCGAAAATTCAAGGCGAAATGATATCGTTTTCGATATCCGAAAATAAATATCGAAATGAAAAAAAACGCCGATATAGATCAAATAAACTAAATAAATAAACAAAACATCGACTTTGGCGAATGGATCCAGTATAATTGCTGTTCAGGTCACTCGATGTTGGCGGAGCAACACGAGACCCAGCGCGGCTGGTCGCAGATCCGTGGCCTGGCGCTGGGCGCGGCAGTGTGCCCCTGGGATGCGGCGCTGCTGGAACGCTGGGCGAGCTGCGTGAGCTGCAGCAGCTCGCGCCGGCTGATGCACTTCACGGCGCACTGTCTGCGTGCACCGGCGCTGCACGATAAATACCGTGTGCATAACATTCTGCAGGTATTCTAAATGCTGTGCCCCTGCTAAAAAAAAGATACAAGTCTCCGATGATACAAACAAGATATCATTTCAAAAGTTTCAAAACGGAAAACTTTCCGTCTCCAAGGTGAAGCAATTTTAAGTCAGTCTTGCAAAAGTTATAAAAAACCAAACTAACCAATTCACCATGATTACTCGGTAACTACGTACTTTTAAAGATCAAGTGAGGTCTTAACTACAAATAACTATTCATGATACATTTTTTTTAATAAATACATGCCTGATGAATATTTGAGGTTATGTGTCAAACAGTAGGTAATATTTTGTTTACATCTTTTGCAAGTTCAATTGACACAGATTTTATTACAATATAATGCATTACGGACTACCGCTGTTGATAAAACACATAAACAAGGTCACATTGTGTAAATCGACTTCCTGATCCAATGTAAATTATATTTAGTATTTGTAACTACTCCGCGTAGGTTTTTTTTAAGAACTTGGCTTCTTTGAACGTTTAATGCTAAGAATACAGGGGTATATTTCATACAGAGTAGATAAGCGGAGTATAATAGCGGTTTGTCCCCACAGACTGCAGACTAAATCCTCGGCTGACTGTACTTTGTAAATAGACAAGGACAGCCACACAATCATCCGATAGTTGAATGCGTAACGGGGATGGATAGAGCTTAGGCGTAATCGTCTTCTCCTTATCGACAATGGATTTATATTGAGGCTATTCATCTATATAATTAGACAATGCACCTTTCGCTTCCCCTTTGGTATTTTCCCAATTTTCGTAGCTGGCGACAAAATGGGAATCTAAAATTCCCTGTTTGTAGCTGGCTACGTAATGGGCCTGCGTAGTGCCGTTTCGTCGCCAATTTTCGTATTTCAAAGCTGGTTACCAACTGCAGTTACGAATTGGTAATGGAAAAGTCTCGTTTAGTAGCCAGTTACAAAATGGGTTTTCCCATTTTGAAGCTGGTTACCAACCGCAATTACGAATCGGTAATGGAAAAGTCCCGTTTAGTAGCCAATTACATAACGGGTTTTTTTCCCGTTTCGAAGCTGGTTACGAACTTTTAGCTACGAAACGGTACCAAAGGTATCTTTCGTCCCTCATTTTACGCAATTAGAAGTGCGGCGGTGGCTCTCTTTTCGCATTTTACCGAGGGCTTAATCCTCTTAAATAGTCTGCTGGACTATTTCACCATCCTGATAATGACAGTTGACAGGTGACACTTTAGTATACATGGCGCAGCTTATATGAAACCCACTGATGTATTAGCGTGGTAACTTTGCAATGTATATCAAATTGTCAAGATGATGAAATAGGGGGCTGGATACAGATGTTTTTTTGCCGATAAATGGCATACTCACAGAATAGATTTATTTTTATGTTAAACACAAGCTTCTGCCAGCGACTTTGTCCGCTAAGATTTCGATTATCGTTATCCCCTTGGGAACTTATTAATTTACGGGATATTCTTTAGGAAAAAAGGGGATAGAAGTGATATTATTCCTGGATATAAATTAGCCTATGAGTTAATCCAAGGTATAAAACGCTAGTCTGAAACCGCCCTAAGCTATCTCTATTCTAAATTCAATCCGTTGTTACAGCGTGAAGGAGTTGAATCACTTTGTTAAGTGACACATAAACTTGCGCATTTGTAAAATTAGTAGGATTTTGACTGCTTTGTACGAGTATTTAGTTAATGTAAATTCACCGCATTCTAAATCTGACCTACTACTATTATAAATGAAAAAGTTTGGATAGATGGATGGATGGATGGTTGTCACTCAATCACGCCATCAACAGCTAAACAGATCTGTATGAAATTTGGTATACGGATAGATTAAAGTCTGTAATAGCACAGGGCCTCTATTCAAATGCGTTACAACGATATCGTGTTTGTCGTGTTTTAGAATCGTTTATGTCACAGTCGCCATTATTATAAATGATATAAGAGTTATCAAAACGTTGACAATACGGAAACAGGTCAAAAACGATATCGTTATTAAGTTGTAGAATTCCAGCCCAGTTCCCGAGAGAACAGCGATAAACTTATGGGTACTAGACAACGATAAACTTACTTAAATAAAGAAATGTATACTTAAAAACATAGAAAACACCCAAGACTCACAAAAAAAATACTCGTGCTCATCACGTAAATATTTGCCCTTACCGGGATTTAAACCCACCCTACCTTCGAAGGCAGGGTCACTACCAACTAGACTAGCGAGTCGTCATAAAAGGTATTCCCTGATCTATGTGTGTTTCAGGTCATTCTAATCGTGCCCGGGGACGCTCCAAAGACTGAGGAGATCGTGCATGTACTCGCTAAGAACTCCATCAACCGAGGCAAGGAGGAGGGGTTCCCGTTGCTCCGGTTCGACGTTACGAGCAACTGCGTGTGAGTCTCCTGCCCCGTGTTATGATCGCGTTTAAAATAAAAAAATACCACGGGACAATCTCACACAATGTGGTTACAGATCAAGAAGTCTTTTTAAAATTGTTGGTATTTCTGTAATCCTTCGTACCCCACTCTAGGAATGAAGGCATGATGTTATTTATGTATGTAATCTCACACAAATCGACCTAGTCCCAAACTAAGCTCTAAGCTTGTTGTGGCACTAGACAACGATAAACTTACTTAAAAGAGAAATACATAGCAAATATTCAAGACTCTGGACCTAATACTCTCGCGCACATCACACAAATATCTGCTTTACCGTGATTTGAAACTGGGACCGCTAGCTAATACGCAGGATCACTAGCAACTAGGCTAACGTGTCGTAGTTTCGCGTTGGATTGGATAAAGGTATGGCTCAGGCGCAAAATAGGCGTTTTCCTAAAATGTACAATTGTCAAAACGTCTGCGTTCTAACAATGTTAGCACTTCTATTTTGTCGGCTTTCTTAAAATAGCTGGTATTTAAAATCTCAAGAAGCCTTCTATTCATAATGTTTACATACCTATAATATTAGCATTACCATAAGTTTTGCTTTTCCGTTATGCTCACTTTTGTATGTAGGCTATCGTCTTTTTATGTTTGATTTCCTATAATGTCTGCTTTATAAATCAAATCCAAAAAATGCCAAGAAATTAACTCTTTCAATTTAGAACATTAAATTGAAAGAGTTAATTTCTTGGCATACTTACTCTTTGATAAATATCTATAATTAGTTATTACTGTGCAGTATTAATCATATTATTAGAATTATTTATATTTAAAATCGCCCCTTTCCTGTTGTAAAAAATCAAAAAGGAAAAGATTGTAAATGTGGTGTTCATGATTGCAGACGTTTTGGGAATAAGACTTTTCTGGAATGCAAAAATTGTAAGAAGGCAGATATTTTGAGGTTGCAGACATTTTGAGAACAAACACTTTCTGAAAAGCGAACATTATATGAAAACTGACATTCTTGGAGACTGACATTATAAGAAGCTGATATTTTGAAAAGCTGGCATTATGCTAAAGACGTGCTGACATTATGGAAAATAGAAGGAAAAATACATTTTAGGCCTGAGCCAAAGGTATCTGTCACTCTCGCACTTAGAGACTGTGGCCCAAGACTGACACAGCTTGGATTCCATCTGCAAATGTTATCGTTCGCAGATCATTGTCAATTCCATACGTTTTGTCAGTTTCCAAAAATCGGTTTACTTTTCATTGTGCATTTTGTCTTAAGGACCTGAAGGTCTAGCTGAGATGCAAACGCTACGAAAGTTTTTCTTTTTTACCACTCTAAATGACAATGATGCATGAAAGTATATTGCCTAGTAAATAAAAAATATATATATGGCATTGAGAAGGCAAACGAGCACACAGGCCACCTGATGTTAAGTGGAAACTGTGACCCATAGACATTCGCATTCACAAGACTGCAATCCTAAGACTGCAAATGCGTTGCCAACCCTGAGAACTAAGATGGAATGCCTTTATTCTAGTTATTTCACCGGCTGTCTTATCCCTAAACCGGAAAACAACAATGCGAACACTGCTGTTTGGCGGTAGGTTAATGTATAAGATGGTGGTAGCGATCCGGATGGACCCGGCACAAGGTTCTACTATCAACTAAGCGTACAACCCGAATAATAAGTAATTTTGTTTGATATAATTTTGAGGTCTTGATTATTCGGTCTTATATTATTTCAAGGATGTCCCTGTTCCATTAGTGCAAGATTGTCCCATATTGTCATTTATATTTACCTTTTAAGCATAATTTTATACTCTTCAAGGAAATATTTTGACATAACCCGGATTTTAAAGTTTGGAAACATTTGGTAGTTGGTTATTAATACTTATGAACTTATGAAGTATTTTGTATCCAATCACGTGACCTCCGCTTTTTGGAAGAGAATACCAGGCAAAGTATAATATTGTAAAATGCAATCTTCACCTTTTTAATTGCACTTCGCGTTTAGCAGTGACCCTGCCAGCATCTCGGGTTCGAATTCCGGAATGTTATTATATTTGTGTGATAAGCGATACAATTTTGATCCTCACTTTTGATGTGTATTTTGTATTTCTTTATTTAAGTATGTTTATTGTTACCTTAGAGATTGTCTCCTGGAATTTATTTATTTAATCCTGATAAAACAGACATTACCTTTATTATTATTTATTCATTCCAGAGCGAAAGCACTAGAGGATCTCAGTCTGAAGAAGGAATGGCAGCTCTCATACGATATCCTACCAGAAAATTTAAAGGAAACTGACGACAAGGACAAATCCACTGACACCGCAACGTAAATTTTATTTTATCGTAGATAGACTAAATAAATGTATAAGATAATGGATTTTGAAGGCATAAAATACCCTCTTTCTTAGGAAGTTGAGAAAGAAGTCACAAACAACCAAAATTACTTATATCACCATTGCCTTTCATCCTCTTTTCTTTGCATTTCTATGAGTTTTTTTTTTAAATACCCAGAGACTTTTCTACTGTGGTTTGATGGCCGATTGGCTTAATAATTATTGTTCGTCTTTCAGAGAAACGAAAGAAAGCAACATAAAAGGCAACTTCATAGCAGTTTACACAGCATTTACAAATGCAGGAGAATGAGACGAGTGCAAAGTCATTACCGAGTACCACATGCCAATGTTATTTCATAGCCTCATGACGGCTTGAAAATAAAATATAAATTTGGTCGTGTTATTTCCAGAGAAAGCGTGATAGAGTTTGTGGAAATCGGGATATAACTTCTGTTCTCAATACTAGAACTCTAAGCAGAATTGTAAATTTTTATTACGTAAATTCTTTAAATCCAAGGCAAGGTTCAGAATTCAAAATCAAACGTAAAATGTATCAAAAACATTGTATGGAATTAACGTGTTCCAAAACTTATCTGCAACTCTTACAATAAATACTTGTTAACAGTTTTTTTTACGGCTATAAATTATTATACCCGTATTTTATTACATTAACGATAACCTTTTCTTAATTCTTAAATATCCACGATTCACAAGATAAGCACTAAGTATGAAATTACGTAATTTTTCCATCACAAAAACAGTCCAAAACCAAGAGGAAGATATGAAACTTATTCGCTGAATTTCATTATTTCTTTAGGTTGCTGACATGTTTTCCAAATACTTTAACAATTACAAAATTGTGTTTTAAGTCATTACATCAATTCCAAATACAATCTATCATTCAATCGACAACGAATGAAGCACGACCTTACACAAATTGTTACAAAGATGAATTGCAATTGCTTTGTTGCAGCAACCTGTCTCTAGCCAATGCAAAAACTAGACAAAAGTGGTCCAACCACAAAAGTATTGTTAAATGCACCTTCCTTACCCAATTAGCTGAATGTTGATGTTGTGACATCTGCAACTGTGGTTTGATCATCATCAATCTAATTATGTATATTGTGTTCGTAATCTTAATACAGGCGCGCATTTGCTCACATAACTTTTTAGGGTTTCGTAGTCAAACTAGGAACCCTTGTAGTTTCGCCATGTCCGTCCGTCCGTCCGTCCATCCGATCGCAGCCTAGCTCTGAGACTTAGTACTAGAAAGTTGTAATTTGGCATGAATACACAAATTAGTCACGCCAACAATGTGGTAGAATAAAAATTTGTTGTTTTTTTTTATTTTTTAGTGTACCTCCCCTTACACGTAACGTGAGCATGTATTTTTTTTCTCGTTTACCCCATAGTGTGGGGTATCGTTGGATACCTAAGTCTTTCAAAAATATTATAGGTTTGTCAAAACAATTTTTCGATTAAAGGATTCGTTTAGGAAGTGTTAAGCTTTAAAGCGCTAATTATTAGACTCGAGTGCCCCCCCCCCCCTTCCTTACAGCCAAAACTACATTATTGATTGATTTTATGTTTGTAACAAGTACTTAGCGGCTTTGGAAACCTACACTGAGCATGGTCCAATATGCTCAGGGTCCTTGTCCGGTTTTTAAGCCCTATTATCGGAAGTCCGAAAATATTTCTCGTACCTTTTTACATCATAATGATAACTCCTCATAATCAATATTAGTCATACACCTGTTCATTTTCAGGATTTTAAAAACATCCAACTGGTAAATAAAGTTAGGTTGGGTTAGGTTTGTTTTATAAACATCCTAAAATCAGAACAGTTTTAGTCAAATTCACTTGGGCGTTGCAATGATTATGAATAACAAATTTTGAACAAAAAAGTATGAGGAAAAAATTATGAAGATTGATTATTATTATTATGTGAGCCAATATGGACCCATGAATACGAATATATTGTATGCCGTTATTAGAAATGATTTTCGAAAACTAACAAAGTTTCTAATTAATTCATTCATTGCATAAAGGTTCGTTTTAGATTGAATCCCGTCACTCTTTACATTATTGCGTCTCAGGCAGTGAACGAAACAAAGACGTGCAACTGCTATAGTGCTAAAACCATGTCTTTTACTAGAACTGGGCAAGATATCTCTGTCGAGCAACTAAGTAACTTAACGCTGAAGGCGTTTAAGAAAGGCGTCGAATCGAAAGCCGAGATTTACCTTAATCAAAATACGTTGCCTGATTTTATCACAGCAAAGTTGTTATCCGACATTTATCTTTGTCCTCGCTTTTATAAAATGCATTTTAATCGCTAGTAAATGCAATACCTTGTCCGCCTTCTCGCTTGAAAGAATTTGGACTGCAATATCTATAAGAATACTGTTAAAAAAATGACCTTTTCTTCGAGTTTGAGCAGCAATACGGCTCTATCTATAGGGTCAGTCTTGTGAAAGACTTCACCGATGCAATGTTGATTTATATAAAGTACCTACAATTTGAAATGATCGCGAGTGTACGGCTTGACTTGCTGTCAATCGTTGGAAGGTAAGTTCTTGTCTTGCATCTTGTTATTTACAAGGGATACTTAAACTGTGTTATCATGGGAGGGGATTCATTCTAATATTTTTAGGTGTGCCTAATTCTTGCATGTATGTTGAAAATTTATACAGGGCATTCATAGCTAATTACCTCTCGTCTGTCTTGTCCAAAATTTGGGTAACATTTCTTGTTTTTTTTGGTTACTTATTTTCTCGGACTTTATCATAATCCGAAGAGACTAGAACTTGGTATTTTTTTCACCTCTGACTGACGAGAGGTTCATAGTACAGAAGTTAAAATAAGCTACTCAACTTTTGCATCTTATAAAATATTCTGTGCAATAGATTCCATTAACCTTTTCAACGCCTTACGTCATATACAAATGCGTCACTCATACTCCAAATATGAATTAAACGTTATGCAAAATTTAACTTAATCCATACGAAATAACGTCTCTTTTAAACTGTCCCCGTGACAACTGTAAGTATCGGTTGCGTGAAAAGCACGACAGCTTATGACCACTTTAGGCGTCGTTGGCGTTCAAAAAGTTTAATCATAAAACAAAAAACACAAAAAAAAACTAAATGATTTTTGTGTTTTTGTTTTATGATATAATTGAATCTATTGCATAGAATAGATATATGGTGCAAAATTTGACTAGTCTATGCTAACTTCTGTATTATGCATAGCTAACACAACTAGTATATGCGAGTATCTTGATTTATTACAGGATACAAAACTGATAGTTATTAAACTTATCTGTTTTTTAATGTAGTTGCAACCTTTAAATCTATGACCAGTTTTTTTTAGAATTGTAAATGGCGTTCAAACTGATACCCATGGCTTTGGCCATGTTGCACGTAGTGGCTGGCATGCCTGCTCTTACCCTCGATGATCTGGAGGTGGCTGATGACACTGTGGCTGTGGGATCTTACGTGAGAGAAGTCAGGGCTGCTGCGGTGAGTACAAAAAAATGGGTTTATCGTTAAACTGGTAATTAGAACTTAGAAAATGTAGGCTAGGTATCGTTGATAAAGAATGATGGAGCAGAGAAATATGATGTTGATGATAATTGATTATTTAAAAATTGGTGAAGCTATGTAAATCTAAACTTTGAAAGAAGTTAAAATCAAGTATTGCAAGTCTTTCACCGCCTAAATCATTTCATTGTTTTTTTTTTTCATTATATTATTTTTCGCCACTGAATATCATGAAGCTGTTTAGTTTAGACCTTGTTCAGATTAATAATTTAACGACGAAAAGCCCTTTTCAAATTTTACAAGACTAAAGCAAACCAAAATAAAACAGTCTATGTGAGGCCTGAGGGAGGCTTTCTGAAGATTGTTAAGTTCCTATGTGGATATAGTATAGATGTTCCATCGAAGCTATAAACCTTCTGGACCAATTTTGATAAATATCATCTATGGAATCGTTTAAGTGTGACACATGTGTTTGGCGATTATAGCAATACAATATTGACCCGGTTTTAGACAAGTAGGTACTCTTGTTATAAAATACTATCTGAGAACTATTCAAAATATTATTAACCAACTTCCTAAATCTACTCAGCCTGAAGACTGGCACAAGTCCTACGAAAACGACGGAGAAGGTGAAATTGGCTACTCCAGGAAGAAGCAAGGGGGCGGCAAGAAGGGCTATCAACACTTTGACAGCTACCACAAAAAAGCGGGAGACAACTACGAGTTCGAGAAGCAGGACTCCTTCGGGCACGATGACGGGGGCAACAAGGGGGCCTACAGCCACAACCACGAGAGAAGAGAAAAAGGTGATGATGAATCTGAGGACGGAAGGTCAGCTAAGATTAGAGGGATTAGGAGGCCTTTGAAGTTCCTTAGGAGGATTGTTAGATGGTTCTTCTAAGATAGTTTATGTCTCTGTTAGAGAGTGAATGGCTTTATAGTAAATGAAAAAAAAAACACCATCGTTTAGATAGAGAAGATAACTTGTACCTGTTTTGTTAAATATTTACCGTTCTTAAAGTTTTAAATAATATTATTAATTTTGTTACTTTTAATAATAATGTATCGTTTAAACATGACTTTTTAAGATTAAGAGCAACTTTTAGCTCCAACGATTAAATGTTGCGAAATATTAAAGCTGATAAATAGAGTAAAAATACTGGTAGTATTTTGTATTTTTACATGAATACTCAAGAATAAACTTGTAACAAGGAATAAGTGCAGTTTTATTTATCTAAACTTTCTGCTTGCAGCTGACAAGTCCCGAGAACCTGAACATGAGGAAGAGGAAAATCACAGCGAGGAACAGAAGGAGCATACGCATGAGGAGCTGAAGTAAGATTTTTATTTATATTACAAGCATTTGCTATTAGATGCCAGTATTAAAAAACTGTGGGTTATAACAACTCTGCAAGTGTATAAGTAGGCAATAAAAAAAACAGAGCATTAAAAAAATAAATGCAGAAGAACGTTCTCCTTTTTGAAAGGCGGTTACAGACCTCTTTATATCTTTTTCGTGCCCACGTTAGGTGATAAAAGTCATGGAGTCAACTTGGGACGTTATTCGTATGGAATATCGATCCAATATGGAAATTTTGCTGTGGTATAAACCTAGTATAAAATACAGCTGCCTAGTATAAAATGCTTGTAGTTAAAAGTGTTATAACGCGTATAGATACGCACAATACGGCTGCTTAGCGACGATAGCACTCATATAGCACTCGGTGACGACGTGCACGTGCATTTACATACACAAGTATGGCACTCCCGCGTTGGTGAGATAAAACAACTGTACCTGTTCTAAAACCTTTTGAAGGCCAACGACGCCTAAAGTAGTCATGAGTTGTCGTGCCTACAACGCCAATGACACTTATAGTTGTCACAGGTACAATTTAAAAGAGTCTTTATTTCGTATGGATTAAGTTGAATTTTGCATAACTATTATTTGACGACACGGTGGCCTAGTTGGGAGTGACCCTGCCTCCAAAGCCAGCGGTCCTGGGTTCAAATCCCGGTAAGGGCAGATATTTGTGTGATGAGCGCGAATATTTGTTTCTGAGTCTTGGATGTTTTCTATGTATTTAAATCTTTATTTCTCTATATAAGTAACTGTATCATTGTCTAGTACCCATAGTACAAGCCTAGAGCTTAGTTTGGGACTAGGTCAATTTGTGTGAGATTGTCCCCTGATATTATTTAATACATGTTTTGCGTTGAAAAGGTTGATAGTTATTGGATACCTTAGTGACAAATATTTTTTACCTACCGTTAGTTACGAATGCAATAGAGAAAGCAATAGCTAAGGATGATGGCACCAGTGTTGGACACTTTAAACTGATAGACTGCAAATAATGGGCACTTGACTCTTAATTCAATAAGTATACGGTCCTAAATTGATTGTTGTAAAAAAAATGTATATCCTTTATCGTCTGTATGGTATCAATTAGTGTCAATCATAGGTACTTGTCCGTTACTGGTTCCATTATCCTATTATTTTGTACAAGCGTTATTTCTGTTTTGCTTAGCATAAAGCGTCACACTTGATGATGCACTATGTAATTATTAGTTTAATTAAGGTGGTGATGGCGATGTTTGTGACATTGATAGCATATTTTATTTCATTTTCCTAAAATTAAAAACTGGTAATTTTCACTTTGTGGTATAATTTGATTCGGTGGTGGATAATGCTTTTTATATTACGGCCTGCTTATATTGTAGATCGCTTCTAGACAGTGTTGAGGCGCTTGAAGACACAATTCCGTTTCCAATAAGAAAACGAAGAGATCTTAGGTCGCAAAGAAAAGAGGCAACGCGCGTTTTAGCGATGAAAGTATACTAATGTTGAGAGGTAAGATATCCATGACCAAAGCATGCGTTACGTATTAAAATACAAATATAAGAAGTAACTTTTATCCACCCTTCTGCTGATCTTTTACTTTTTTGAAGGTTCGGTATAGCACGCTGATTTTATTTAACTGATTCTGATTTAGTTTTACGAACCATTACAGCTCTTATGACTGCACTCATCAGTGAACTTATTATGGCCGTGTTTATCGCTTGACTAAACGTGGATAAAACATCCGTCACTTTCTGACAAGTACAGTGCGAGAGTAACGCATGCTTTATCCACAGGGCCCATACTTTTCATGCCGCTGACGTAAACATGGACGTCACGCTACACAGAGTATGATTTCAAATGGTTTAATTGTAATTATTAACCATTAGTGTAGTTAAATAATCTATTGACGCGTAGAAAAATTAATACCTACTGGATAAATAAATCGTAAATGAAACTATTTGTTTTGTATTTTATGTCGATACATTCATTTTATTAAATGGCATTGTTACCACATTTCAAGGATTATTTATTTTATTTATTTATTTATTTATTCATAGGTACACAATCAACACTTACAGTAAATAACCAAACATGCTGATCACCTTAATTAACAATATAGATAAAGAGAGTAACTATAAACATAGACTATACTAGGCTACAACAGAGCTTAACCTGGCCCTAGCTTCCAGATAGCTGGTGGCTGAAGCCACAAGCCTAGCTTCGGAGCTACAAAACAAATCCACGTCGCCGTCACTGTGTAGAATGTCATTGAGTAATGTAAGCGCGCGGAGGAGCGGGGAGTGGGAGTGGCTGCGCGTGCGCGCCGCCGGCACTGCGGGCAGTGGCCGCCGCCGCGGGCGCAACCGGACGGTGGGCACCGAGGGCACCCACAAGCCAATTTCGGATAAAAGGGAAGGATTATAGGTTAAACCTCGCAATAGTTGGAAGAAATACCTAACGAGATGGATATCCCTACGGATTTCTAGGGAAGAACAACCGACCATTCCGAGAATGAACAATGTGGGATAGAGTTTGGGGTAATAACCACAAAGTCTGTTGTAGAGGAAACGGTCTGGAGTAGATAAAAGAATTTCTACTCTCGAACTTGAACCACACCATCCTTCTTGCTTTAAATACCATACAGAAAAAATCTACGTCATCTTCATTTTTATACGTAATGTGATATTCATAAAAATACTTTTTTTTGCAATCATAGTTGTGTTTGTTATGTCGCTCATTTGGTTTTAGAATTTAAAATCGATGGTCACATTTCCTCTGATTTTAACAATTTACACAAACAATCAATAGGGTGATCGAACTAGTAATGGATAAGGTCCAATGATGGACACTTGACTCTTGTTTTACAGAGAAAAAAGGTTATTCATTTGTTTTGCAACAATCAATTTATAACCTTATGATCTTTGAGTTAAGAGTAAAGTGTCCATTATTGGTTCCGGTCAGCCTAAAGTGTCCAACACTGGTGCGATCACCCTATATATGTATAATAATATTTATTTTTCAGTGGCGTTTAATAAATAATCATTATAACGAAATGCTAATTGGAATCATACCCTATGTAGTGTGACGTCATTTTTGCGTCAACAGCATGAAAAGTGCCTTTTATCCGCTACGATAAACGTGACCATAATACGGGCCCTGGGTCACTTAATGACGATTAAATCAAAGACAAAGACATTTCTTTATTGCCAGAACATAGTACTTATACAGGTCTTCGTGGAACAGGGTATACTTTATGTTCTATCTTAATTAGATACGCAATGTTACAATACAGATCCTTTTACTTCCAAAAACTCCCAAACAAAGTCCTTAGACAATTTCATGCACAAAAAAAAAAAAAAGTAGTGTTGATTTTCTCTAAAATGTCTCTGTGTATGGCGGCGGTACAACGCAGAATCCGATGTATTACTTGCATACATATTTCAGCCCAACTACCCAAGAAAGGAGGTCATGTTAAACGTCTTAACGGATTTTAAATCGCGGGATATCGTTGGATTGGTATTTAATTTAAAAAAAAGCGGCCAAGTGCGAGTCGGACTCGCCCATGAAGGGTTCCGTAGCAGCAAGTAACATAATATAAAAGTTCGTTGTAGCTTTGATCAATGTTTTTATGACGTATTAAAAAAAAACTACTTACTAGATCTCGTTCAAACCAATTTTCGGTGGAAGTTTGCATGGTAATGTACATCATATATTATTTTTACATTTATCATTCCCTTATTTTAGAAGTTACGGGGGGGGGGACACACATTTTTCCACTTTGGAAGCGTCTCTCGCGCAAACTATTCAGTTTAGAAAAAAAATATAATAGAAACCTCAATATCATTTTTGAATACCTATCCATAGATACCCCACACGTATGAGTTTGATGAAAAAAAAATTTTTGAGTTTCAGTTCTAAGTATGGGGAACCCCAAAAATTTATTGTTTTTTTTCTATTTTTGTATGAAAATCTTAATGCGGTTCACCGAATACATCTACTTACCAAGTTTCCACAGTATAGCTCTTATAGTTACGGAATAAAGTGGCTGTGACATACGGACGGACAGACGGACAGACATGACGAATCTATAAGGGTTCCGTTTTTTGCCATTTGGCTACGGAACCCTAAAAAGTGTAGCCAATATAATATTAGAACCTCCGCAGTTGTAATACTGATCGGGTATCGGGTAAAATGTTTTTTTCTTAAGGAAGTATATAACTTAAGTTGGAAATTACTCCACTGACAAGAAAGAGCAGCTCTTGGATAATTCTTCTTTTTCTTCTTTTTTATTGATGACGATCCACCGCGATATACCGCAGTGATTTCGCCAATTTCAAATGTCAAGTTAGTAGGTGGAGTAAAATAGTAAACAGAATAAATGAAAAGCAAAAGCCGGACATCTTTCAATCAGCCATCTTCCCTCCCCGAAGGTTACCGGAAGACCTCTTGGGTACTTAATGATGACGTCTCATGTTTCTAGAGGGCTTGCACAAGTGTTCCGCGACTTGTATGTCGCTCAGATCGCCCATTCTATCTAGTCTGTAAGGATAGAGACGCACTGATTGACACGCGAGAAAATACAAATTGTGCCAAGGGTACTGTCACGCGTTGCGCATTCAAAAGGCCTTTCGCAAAAAGGTTGCATATATTCACGAGCTCATGGTTTTTTTTCAGAGAGGGAGCACCTGATGGCAACGGCGGGATCGAAGCAAACGGCCACAATCCCAAAGATTATGTTCTTCCCGAGAAATATGTCTATGGTACCGGTGACGAGTACAACTTTTAGAATACACTAGGCTAGAAATTTAATTTCTTGACTGATAGTAATAATAATGTAGGGGTGGGTAAATTTCTACACAATACATGTTTTTGTTATAATAGTTGTGTATTATTTATTTAAACAACGTACATACATGCGTACATACAGCTATAAATTGTATCGACACAATTTGAAGCCCTAATAGTTTCCACTAAAAGCACGCCAACCAAGCTTAAGACTTGTTTTCCGTTTTAACAATAAAAAAAAAGAAAAAAATCATTAAAAAGGATTGTTAACTAAGCTCCTTAAATCTAGTCTGATTTTTAAATACGTTTTAGGGTTTTCTGCCTTTTCGCCGACAAATCTTTGATAAATGCATCGTTTCGCAACCTATTCATTAACCTAACCTATTAGGGTCCTACACGATGGTCCTGAAATAAAACCCAGAATTATTTATAGATTCAGAAAAAAAACAGGTTGTCAAATGATATGATTGTGAAATGAATAATTTGTGAAACATTGGTTATGAAATGATAGGATTCCACGTTTTAGATTATGTATACGTTCTTCTTTCCAAAAAAATATTTCCTATATTTCCATTTAAAAACCTGAAATGTAAAAACCTAGTTATTCGACTTGAATTTAGGGTGAGAAGCCTTATCGCTCGGAGTTAAATTTGTATAGAACATTTTTGACGCCTTCGTGTTTTAAGCTTCACAATCCTGAATAAAATCAGAAAAAAACATTACCTACAAAATATCCCTAGCTTCTCGCCCACAATTTCCTCTGCGTGGGTCTACCTGTTATTACCTCTACATATAAATAGGAACAAACCATAATGTAGTAAACATAAGTAAAATACTTAAATAGTAGGCTGTCTACGCCTAGAGCCTTAGAAAAAACACTGAACACTGTAGTCCCGGTTAGTCGAATCACACTCGCAAGACACAGCGAGACCCTATTGTTACAATCAATACCCTCATTACTCACATTAATTTATTTATTTGAATTCAATATTTCTTTACATAATTTTTAGCATCAGTCTACTCTAGTACTGTCTTCATTTTAAAAATAGCTTAGATGTTAGATTTTCGTTCGATACAATTACTTTCTAGACTGGTTGTTTTGTGTAAGTCAAACAGGTTACTTATTTAGTTTCAAGTTAAGGCTGCCAATCGTTAGCAATGATTATTAATTAATTTAATAATATCAGTATATCAAAACGCCCGGTTGGGTTCTCATAGCATCTGTATGCCAAAAGATCCGTATCTCGTGACACCCGTATTTCCAAAAGTTCCGATTCTCATCGCATCGTACGTCAAAACAAAACCTTCTGACGGTTGGTGACCACTTCTCGTTTCGTCCACTTCTGGTAATGACCACCTAGCAGTTTGACCACTTCTGAAAATGAACACTTCTTGTTTCGACCTATTTTGGTTTTGATCACTTCTTGATTGGACCAGTTCTTGATTTGACTACTTCTTGATTTGACGACTTCTTTTTTAGACTAGTTCTTGTTTTGACCACATCTGCATTTGGCGGATTTGCCACGTCGCGTAACGTTAAGTCTTAATGCAGGTCAAGAAATACAAATAAATCCAAGCAACCGTTACAAATCCTGCTTTGATAACCGCTAAATTAATCAATTGACAATTGACTTATAAGTAATTCATATCGTGTATGCTTGATTATAAAAAAAAACCGTTGAACACCATACACTAGGATGTAGTGTTAATGAACACCGTTCCATTTAGTCCCCAGACTACCCTATTGTGACGTTTGCCCCCAAACTGAGCAATTGATAACGGCGTGATAAGGGTGATCCACCCCACCCTATTCCCTCGGGACTCGTGTAAACGAACTCCACGCGGACGAAGTCGCGGGCAATAGCTATTATTGTTATAGATATATATTTTTTTAGCGAGACACAGTTGCCTTGTGGGTCAGGCGATTTGCTGAAGAAGGGCGTATCGTAGATCGTCGACAGAATAATCATCGCCCTGCTTTAATAACTGAAGCCCAGCGAAGAGAAATGTTCCGCGAATACGAAGTTAATGGATTCATTCCCACAAGTCGATTCGCGGAGCGTTTTGATGTGCATCCCAGAACAATTCGGCAACATTTGCACTCAATGAATTTACACCATAGGATTCCTGCCTTCAAGATCTCTCTTACAGAAGCTCATAAAGCTGCACGACTAAATTTCGCTCGCGAATATTTAAATTTCGATTGGACATCAACAATTTTTAGTGACGAGAAGTCATTTCAATCGTCAGAGCATGGTCGTTTGAATCTGTGGCGGTTAAACAACACGCGTTATGACGTGAATAATGTTATACCAAATATGAAATCTGGCCGCATTAGTGTCAATATGTGGGGTTGGGTAAGTTCTGAAGGTGTGGGTGAACTCATTCAACTACCTCCTCGAGCAAATGCTTTAAATTATATTACCACATTAGAAGAAGTTATGCTTCCCACTGCACGGGTCATATATCCGCAACAAGAAATAGCAAACATCAATTTCGTCCATGATAATTGCTCAATACACAGAGCCAGAATTGTCAATGCTTGGTTTCAAGAACATCCTGAAATTAATGTTATTCCATGGCCAGCTAAATCGCCGGATCTATCTAAATATAATAGAAAATATTTGGGGTTTAATGGTGCAAAGATGGGAATGTCGTAATGAGCGAAGTAAGGAAGCTATCGCTCAACATTGCCAAGAAATATGGGAAGAAATGCGAGGGACTGATATCTGCACTCGCTTATGTCAATCTATGCGGTCACGGCTTCAAGCTGTCATAGATAACGAAGGTGCATATACACGATATTAGGCAAGTGTAATGTCGGTTTCGAGCATATCGCCTTAAAAAATAGGAGAAGGTTCTCAATTCCGCAGTAAGTTTTTCACTCAGGGGAGAGATTTGTTTTTTTAGAGGAGATTTTTTGTTGACTTTCAAATTGGTTTAGTTTTTTTCAAAATCCTGTTGTGATGATGGAATCCATGAGGAATTCGAATTCATGTGGAAACGACATTCCTGTCTTTGCACCATTACTCCCCAAATGTTTTTTAGATCTAAATGTTTGCTTTTTCTTGTTGCGGTTTAACATATGAAAAGGTGGTCGTTAACAGCCCGACGCAAAAAATCTGACAAAACCGTGCAAACGCATTGCTGGATTTCTTTCATGCTGCTTCTTCTCAACAATCTGCGGAATAAACACTACTTAAACCTGTATTTTATAATTTATTGACCGATTAAAACATTATATAATGTATTTTACGTTTTTATTTTATTAAATCTTACGCTACTTGTGAGGCAGTCAAGGACTTTAATTGTTATGCAAATATGGAACCCTGTCGCATAACGTTAATCATTAATTTTGGCGTAATTTCTTTCATGTGGTTTGACGCTGTCATTATGACGGGGTTCTACAGTGGCATAACAAAGTCCTTGACTGTAATGCTTCAATCAGCCATAGTTATGCAGAAAGAGACTAAAAGAACTAGAATATTTAATAATTTTTAAATTTAATATCTAGTCTAGAATCTACACTAGAATAGATATTTTTAAAAGTTTGACTATTTATTGCCACGATTAGTCTTTCGACTTACACGCTGACTAATCAACTCTTTTCAAGATGGTGGGTTTTGACTTGTTATTTATATTAACATATTTGCAACAGTAATCACATTGTCATGGATGCCATTTTTTTATTCTATATCACCAATAGTAGCCGTTGTTTAAACGTGGCCATAGCAACCCTATTAAACGACAAAAAGAATTGTGTTCAGTAGAATTGCTGAATGTCATGGATGCCAATTTTTTATTCTATATCACCAATAGTGGCTGTTGTTTAAATGTATAACCATAGCAACTAGACATGCAATTTGACTTTGGGGTGAATTCACTCTGTGGTCTGATTGGTAGATTTGGGTCTCAGGTTAGCCAATCGTTAATGTTGCATGTTATTTTGTCATTCTATTATACGAAGACGTGTAAATTTCCTTATCTCGATATACGAGTACACCCGACTGAACCCGATTTGTATTACACGGCTAAAATACGAACAGTGGCAAGTGGCATAACAATTAACGTCCGTGACTGTACAGTAAACACAAAAACTCTCGCAAAAATTCTCTTGACTGTTACATGATAAGTTCTTATATCTCGTATTACTTACCCATTTTTTTGTTTACTTACTGTAAAAAGACTGGTCAAATCAAGAAGTGGTCAAATGCAGATGTGGTCAAAACAAGAATAGTCTAAAAAGAAGTGGTCAAATCAAGAAGTAGTCAAATCAAGAACTGGTCTAATCCAGAAGTGGTCAAAACCAAAATAGGTCGAAACAAGAAGTGGTCATTTTCAGAAGTGGCTAGAACCTGAAGTGGTCCAACTGCGAGGTGGTCATAACCAGAAGTGGACGAAACGAGAAGTGGTCACCAACCGTCAAACCCAAACAAAACACCCCAGAAACATGTTCTGCTATTATATTTAACACAAAGTCGGTATTTTTCAAAGAAATTGTTCCTAATTAAGGACTGAAATTAAGTTACGGTAACTTTTACATGTGAGTAACGACAATTACATCACTAGTCGTCCATGTATATATTTAATTTTCGTTACTCACATGTAAAAGTTACCTACCGTAACTTTATTTCAGTCCTTAATTAGGTACAATGTCTTTGAAAAATACCCAAATATAACTTAATCGTAAAAAATACTACTTGTTAAACGTTCTATTTTATTACATTTGTAGGAATCTTAGAACTTAAGATAAAAAGAAAACCTGTGGCTTTAGATGAGAAGGCTACTCAATTACGAATACTACTTACTTCGTAAGTGTTTTAGGTACTTCATGTAAAAAATTCATACGCTCAATTTCTCCGTTCTGTATTCTGCGTAACAGTTTGCTGTTCAGTTCGTTTTAAGAATATAGTCGGCATCAGCATGACTTTTGGGTTTTGTGATGACGAGAACGGATGTTTCAGAAGCGTTTTGGGAAACGGAGAGAACGTTCCGATAACGCTGTTAGCGATGTTCAAAAATCAAAGTCGTAAGCTGATAACAGGTCGCGTCAGCCGCTTGTCAACTGGAATAATTATGACTGCCATGCAATTTGAGACCAAAGAAAACTGAAATGGCTGGTCTGTCTTGAGGTGTCTCGTCGAGTTTGTTAAGCCATACTTAGTATCTCTATACTTATTGCCCGCCTTTCTATGCGACCGGGCCCCGTACGGACTCGCTTTAGCTTACAACATTGGTATTTCCACCAAGCCCATTTTTTTGAAGGGAACCGGTGTAAGCCAAACGGTCCGCACAGGGCCCTCTCGCAGTGGAAGGCGGGCATAAGCTTGGCAAAAAATAGTTTGACGGGTGACTTGTGGAACAAAATATTTTCAGGTGGCAACCACCACATTAACGTCAGATTTAAGCTAAAACTTGACTCATGTACTCGTATGTTGCCAATTTTACTCCAAACAGCGCTTTCATTATTTTCAAACTCTTTTTTGCCCACCTTATTCCAGCCGGTAGGATTACCTTAGGTTTGAAATTGTGTTCAAGATACAAGACTCAAAATAGCCAGAAAAATGTAGCAGCCAGATTGAATCAGACCTTACTGTATTCTTAAAAGATTAATGAGCTAGAAAGCTCAGGATGACAAGCAACTTTTGATTTACACTGACTTGCGGGAAAACATTCAAAACGTATCGTACGTAAAATGAAACGTTTTAAGCGTTTTGTTAGTGCGCCTGCTAAAAGTGTGAAAAAGATTAAAGTTAAAAAAAAAACTTAATCCAATATTTGGCTTGCAATATTTATGAGTGGTTTTAAAATGCTGCCTAGCTAAAAAAATATGAATAGTTACTTTAACGAAAATTAAGACGAAATGGTTTAAATGAATATGGTTTGTATTAACTAAACGTGTTGCTTACAAATTTTATTTTGACAACTAAGTGACAGGTTGTTTTGCCTCTGCCTGCTGTTTTATCGAGCAACGTTAGTCTTCGTTGTGGACAAAATCTATTGATTCTCGTTACAATTTGTGATGTAAATACTCAACTAAGATGCATTCGACACGTAACAGGAGTTTGAAAGTAATCGAAGTAATCGCCACGATACTATTGAACGCGGCGTACTGTTCGGGAGCGAAAGGTAAGTAGCCGACGATTATTTAATTGAACCAATTTGTCCGGGATGTGTTATCCTAAGAGGTTTATTCTTTTTAACAGATGACATCCTGTCGTGCAACCCGTCGACTCTAGAGCCGTGCCCCGGGGCTCACGAGATATGTAACCAGACGTCTCTCATTTGTAATTGCGATGAGGGGTACGTTAGGTATGATAAGTTATGCGAACTGCCGAACCATGATTACGGACCGACGCACAGCGCTACGGCGGCGGTTGTCGTTATATTCACGCTCGCACTAGTCATATGTGGACTCGTATTAGTTATAAGAAAATATAATTTGATTGACTACTTGCGAGAGAAAATAAATTTCAAACGGAACGGTGATGTGATGTATGAAGATGTTATGATAGGTCAGGATGACCCACCGCTTACACCTTGAATGCCTTGATACCCTGCGTTTGTATAACTAAGTAGTATTGTTCATGTAAAGGTAATCACATTTTATTGACCAAGCTTTTTAATATAAAATATTTATAACTGGTTGTCTTTAATTTTATTTAAAGCCTGTACATACCTAAACTTTGTAATCAATGTTTACATGTTACATGTGTCTTTTTATGACTATGTTATATTTTATTTTCCTTATAATTATATTATAAGTGTGGTGAAACAATATTTTCCTGTTTGATTGCAAAGACAATTATTGATAATTATTGTGCCTAAACACACAATACTATATTTAATGTAACTGCACAAGACTACTAGATTTGATCGGTGAAAATCACATCATAAAATCAAAGATTCAAAAAACTTCTGGTACTTGGTCAATAATTTGAAACAAAACACATTTTGAAGTAGAACACCTTACATTTATTCATTTATTTATTTATGGTTCATCAAATGTTACAAAACAATATTGACATTTTCAAACAATAGGATGGTTGAAGTGGGTACAAAACGTAGTGCTGGTTAAGTGACCATATTGTTGATGAAACTGCAATACTGCGTAACCAACAATGGCAATTTTTACAGGAAAGCATTAAAATTTAATATTGTCATGTTTATTGATGTTGGCCTTACCCAAACTTAAATTTGACACATATTGTTAGTAACGCGGCATTAGCCATTGTTGGTTATGCAGGTATTGCAGTTTCATCAACAATATATACAGGGCGCTCATCATAATGACATTAGTCTGTGCCAAGTTCTTTTAAAAAAAATATATTGTTTTGAATTAAAAGTGAATACAAGCAGTCAATTGCCTCCATTAACATAACAACCGCATAAGTTAGATAAAATAAATGCCTAATACTATTGTTTGTTGTGATTATACTAATGGGCAGCTGTTTGTTAGGAAAGCACATGAATATTTGTATTAATCATTGTTGTGATATGATACAATGTTGCCTTATCAATAGGTATTTTTATGACATTCACTACTTGTTGATTTTTTTTGAGGATGATTATGAATCATGTCATGTCCATATTATTATTTCCTCATTGAATCCCGCGGTGTGGCACGGGTCGTGCCAATCACTGATGAAGAATCTTTGTAACTAAATAGTTTTACACATCCTATACGTAGAATTAGTTAATCTGTATGTCCATACTGAGGAATTAATTAAAAATAGTTACAGAAAAAGTTACCGATTTCTAAATTGTAAATCAGTAAGAGTTCTGGGATCCTCATTTTAATATCTATCGGATGTCAAGTATATAATCAAACATAAACGGGTTTGAATTATGGATCTTTTTGTCATAACTACATAAAATATTTTTTTTCAGCCTTTGTTAATTAGATTTGTATATTGTTTATGGTCTTCTTTTAAGTATGTAGGGTTGTGCTCGGCATTTTTATTCAACCTTAATTTTTTTTAAGGTGGAATTTAAGTTGTCAATGATTTTAGAATACCGGACTTTTTAAAATACAAATTTTTGTTCAATTTATAAACAATCCCTAAAAAAAAAAAAAAAGTAGGTAAATTCAATTAATTTGATTTGAAAGGTAAATTCAAAATGATCAAAGTCCTATCCATGTTTTAAAATCTGTTGTAATTAAAAAAGACAAACAAACACCTTTTTTTGTTGATCTGATTTGCATTGATATTTATTATGATTAAATGTACAGAAATTGCTGCAAAAACCTTATTATTTTCTAAAAATCGATAAATCATCTCTCATAAATCTATAGTCATACCCTGTATGTTTGACATAATCTTGTTTGTAGAGTTTTTGCTTCAGTAAATACAGTTCTTATATAGTTTATTAATTTATTATTTTGTAGTCTTATGTTTGTGTATTTCTTGATAATGTTATTTAAATTAATAGCAACTAAAGCATGCCTATTCCAATTAGCATTGGTAAAACTAATCAATTTGAAGTTATTTTTGGCAAATGTAAATATCGAGCATAAATAATGACAAGTGTTACGGTTTGGTTGACAACGTCACTTTAACATAGTCCATAATGGCTTAGGAATCAAATTGGTTGACCCATTAAGCTAAGTAGCAGCATCTCAAATAAAACTCCTGTGGCAATTGCAACCTCATTAGTTACTAACATGAGAGGATTGAAACTACTTTCGCAATTAAATCTGAGGTACTGCTGTTTATTGGCTTAGCAGGCAAGAATTTCGTCCTTTTACTATCTCAATCTCGTATCGCGTATCTAATTGATTACTAGGAAAAGCACTCATATTCCTAGCAGAATAAAGACTACTTTTGTGTCAAACTACTAAATCAGATAAAAGGTTGAGAAAGTAAAAGGACTAGTAAGGGTTGCATAAACTTCAGTTTGAAAATACTGTACTATAATGCTTTGATGAGATGAAAATTTAATTTGGCTTTCTATCTCTTATGGCGAATTGGACTTTATTGGGGAGTTTAAAAAAATAGGATGTGACTCATTTTTCCTTAAGATTTGGGAAAAAAATTGCAAGTTAGTAGGGATCATCATTTTGAACAAGAAAAATAGAATTCCTGATATGCCCCCAAAATATGTATAGAATTGTCAGTTTTGTTACCTAAGTCCAATACATTTTTCGGTAACAAAATGGCTAATTCCATACATCTTTTTGGGGCATATTCGATGCATTTTTTTTAAAACTCCCTTTTGTTTAAAATGGCGGTCGTAATTATCGACGTTTTTATGTATTAACACGCATATAATTTAAATAGCCATGTTTTATACAGTGAAATACAAGCAAGCTAATGCTGGAGCTGGGATTAAGAACCAAATTCTCCCTTTCTGGGACTGTTCTTCAATAGGGCTAGACTCACACTCGCTCACAATCTTAGTTTCTATTAAGATTTTATACATTTACAGATTTTGGACTGCCAAGCGGTCTGATACACTTGGGACTGCAGGTAAACGCCTAGTCTGTATATCCCTTAAAACTAACTTGGTCTTAGCTCAATAATTGATAGTCAAGTTCTTTATTATTTCAAAAAAATTGCTCAAATATAATGCGCAGCTGATATTGAATTGTTTTAAGAGTTTTCATTTTGAATTGTTTCGTGTACTTTTATACTCAATCATGTTGACAGAAAACATACTGTTTCCTGTTTACTTGCATTATTGTTATGTTAAAAGCTAGAGTTATTATAGGAATAGTCGTGGAATAGTCTAAGCCCTCGTATGCTAATGCGTGTTCAAAAAATGATTTATTTAATAATAATAAAAAATAGTGTAAAAATAAAATATCAACTGTATTCTACCACCACCGGATCGCTACCACCATCTTATCCATTAACCAACGTTGAGATCTTAGGGTTATAGTCTTGAGAATTCAAATGGCTATCGGTCTCAGATTCCACTTACCATCAGTGGCCTGAATGCTCGGGTGCCTTCTCCCTAACATAAAAAAAAAATCTTTTGTGCAATGTATTATTTAAATCAATAAATAATAACGTGAAGTGATTAGAACTTGGTATTTTTTCACCTCCTGCATACGAGGGATTAAATTAGCCATGGATGTAGGGAATAGTCAATACGACGTTGTATTTGGTCGGCAAAGTTCGTATTTATCTTGCTTTCTCAGTCAGCGAATACGAAGTTAACCGACGAAATACGATGCCCTTTTTTAACCACTATATTCTGTAGCACCATGGACGAATTCATCACAACAGAGTTAGGTTAGGTTAGTAGGGGTTAGTTTAGTAATTATTTATATCACAGTAAGAGCATAAAGAGTTCTGCTAAAGCTGGTACGATTGTAAAAATACAAGGTGCTAACAAATGCAATTAAATTGGTACCAGTGTTCTACTGTAGGTACCCAAAAGAAAAAGGCGCAAGTCTTTTAATGTCTATTTTCAATAAATACTTTGGTGTAAAAACTAACGACTCAAAGTATCTGTTATTACCTAATTTGTTAGTACCTTATTTTTTTAAAACAATTTTAACTTATATATAGGCGATGGGCTTGCAACCTGTCACTAATACACTAGTAAACTTCTTAGCCTATTTGTGCAAAATGTGGTTACAGAATTATAAACAATTATTTTTAGAGTTGTTGGTATTTCTGTTGCTCTGCCTACTCCACTCCGGGAATAAAGGCGTGATGTTATGTATGTATGTAATTTTAACTTAATTCTCATCTCTTATAAGGGCGCATTCCAAAAAAAGTGTACATCGTTAAAGACAAAACTTAAAAAAAATATTTATTTCCATTTCGTCGCGAAAATTAACGTATCTAAATGTATGCCTAATATTCGTGACAAAATGGAAAAAGTTAAATTTTCTTAACTTTGTCCTTAACGATGTACATTTTGTTTGGAAAACGCCCATAAACGACCCTTAGACGAATACACTGGTTTTTAAAACGTTAGATCTAGCTTGGAACCATTCCCAAGGTTCATTCAATTCTATACTTCGGATTCTTCATCACGTTTACTCGTCAATCGAGATAAAATCAGGAGAAAGGATCTGGATAACTTTGAACTTTTATTTTACAAGTACGGTGTGTCAGGACCAAAAAGTTGGACCATAGTTAAGGGTAGTTAATCATACAAACAACGAATATGAAAAAAGTTACAATTGTATGGCATTTTCGTCGTACAACGGAAAAGTTCCATAGAAAATTTAATTGCGTGAGTTAGAATACCCAACTTTTTGAACCATACCGTAAGTCGATTGGTCACACTTATTTTAAGAATTTCAGAGTGATTCTTGCCTATAAATACTTTGAATATGTTTTGTATATTATGTACAGTCGAAGACACTTCTAACTGTACAACTGTAAACCTTATCGCAACGTATTAAAGTCTACGGGTGTACAGTTAGAAGTGTCTTCGACTGTACTCTATTAGTTTTACTTGTAATCAGCATGATCGATGTTACCAAATTTTTTTTAGTACCTAAGTAAGTACCTAATTATAGTTTTTCACTTTAGCAATTTAAATTTAAGTTTTTTTCGTCCCGTATGTAATGCTAACTATTTATTTACCTTTTATATATTTTTTGGGTCATTTCACCTGATCTTCAACACAACATTTTTTAACGATCATAGATATCCATTAATTATTTTGGTATTTTGTAATGTTCTGCGAATTTTACATGTATCTTTCTTATTTCCTAGTATCTGCAGTCGTTTCAGACATTTACACCAGTACTTTATATTAAAAAATGATTACTTTCAAACGATAGTGTTTTCATTTTGTGATCATTGAAAATGCAAGAATCCAATAAATAAGACATCAAACTAAATTAATATAAATTGGAATGTATAATGTTTCATTATGTTTTTTTGTTTAAATAGGCAAATCTTACTATATCTATGAAAATTTTGTAACAAATTTGGATATATGAAACTTACAAGAACAACGTTTTAGGTAAAAGTTAATAGAACTTGCATGCATGTAAATAAGTAGTAATTTACTTCGATAATTCAAACGTAAATCAAATAACAAACCAGACTTCTCCGAATTAGGATTTTTTATTTTAGACGGAATATAGGCTGTCTATTCATAAGTATCATAACATTTATAACCTAGAAAGTAGACAGAAACTGGATAAGTGGAATTAATAGAATATCTTTAGGTACCTATATTTCAACTGTTAAGAAATATTATTGTCTCAACACTGCCTCGAGTATGAACATTTTTGGTGTGGTTTGGCCTTTCATAAATAATCACTTAAAAAAAATTATCCTTGCAGGAGTTGAGAAAAGGTCTGCCTCGACAGAAAATGCAATTTATGCACTCGTACCTTACCTGCGTCGTTCTTTTTAACCGACAACGGCATGACCCCCGTGAAATAAAATCTATTTAACATTGTTTTTTAATACTAAGATTCAAATAACCATACTGGTCATCAAGTTACCATTAAATTATTTATTTAAGCGTAATTAATGCGAGAAATATACACAATGTATAGAAGAATACACCGCGGTCACATTTTCTGACCACTCTGTCACAATGATTTCGCTAAAATCAATGTGTACAATTATAAAATTTCATGATAACACGGAGATATGTTACTAAAGCCTAAAATATAATAAATTATGAAAAAACAACAATTTCAGAAAAAAAACACCGTTGTCGGTAAAAAGAAGAATGACCAATTACGTTTCGGCCCTCTACTCTCGGCAACAATGTTCTATTAACCTTTTCAACGACATTGATGGATATTTCCGTCATGGTTGACTTCGCAAAATATACCTTAGTATCTATGAAGCAAATTTGACATTCGCTCTAGTTTTGTATTTGACATAGCGTTGAAAAGGTTAAAGCTATCGATTCTTGCGGGCTGTAGTTTTATAAGCACAGATATCAGCGTTTTATCGAGACTAATCTATCGAGTCCAAACTTGGTTCGGTATAGAAGATCGTTGCCTCCTTTAGACACTATCATAAAATTAGTTCGTACTGCTGTATAAATAAATTGAACTTGGCTGGGATTGCCGTCTCAAGACTTGAAGTTTACCATAACGTATCTCAGCCAAAATCAGTTTTTTATTAGACCTATACTATACTTCTAACTGGATCAAATTGACTTGCATGATTTAAACCAAACATACTATTTGATAAAACTAAAATAAACAAGTAAAATTAACTAAAAACCTTTTAAGATTAACTATTGTTCGTTTCATATTTTATTAATAGATAACAATTTAAAATGACATCGGCCTCTCTGTAATAAGAAATAACAAAGACATTGTTAAAATAAGTCTGTTGGAAAATCTCGTTTAGATTATCAAAATTAATACTTAAGTAACTCAAATGGTAAAATAAGTCTTCGACAGTTCCCTCATACGGAAACAGTAATAAGTTATTATGTTTAGAAATTACTGTAAGCTTATGCTAATTATGCTGAAATATGTAAGTTACTATACAATGTTTACTCTTGCCTTGAAAATGTATCTATCGCAAAGGCATCTACGTATTGTTAAAAATATATTTTTTAATAAATATTCTGTGATAATGTGTAATTTCTTTATTAATTATAATGTACAGTCGAAGTCGCTTATACCTACGTACAGTCATACAAATTATACTAGTGACCCGCCCGCGGCACCGTTCGCGTAGAACTTGTTTATCGTGATTCGCTCGAGAACTAGGACATGGAGAATTTAACCCAAATCCATACAGCGAAATTAATTAACAGCCAATTCGTTGTCGGAACTTGGTTTCAGTTGAAAATACAATTATAAAACAAAAAAAACGCCTTCAGTTGCACTGACTAGCTACGTCTACCACTTTAAAATAATTTATTTCTTGCGTTATGGAACGCGGTTTTTCGTTTTTTAAAACATTTATTTTATTACATACTTTTTGATGCTAATAATAATGCTGTTATGTAGTTCCACATCTAGAAACAAGCAAGCAACGCCACGGCAGTCGTAGTCATAATCATTTTAATAATATAACCCGGGAACACACATTAACAAAAAGATCCCGACGAACTGAGAACTTTATTTTTTTGAAGTCTGTTAAAAAAGTTATGGGCAATTATGATACAAAACCAAAATGCCGTACCTACTTCAGTACAAAAATGCGGTCTCTGGCCTCCTGGTATTCCGCGTTCTGTTCTGCATGCTAGGTGCGCTTGAGATATTCTTCTCCTGAGGGTCTTCACCGCATGCTGCGACTTCTCTAGTTCCTTTGTCCACCATTGGAACCTCTTGAGCCTGGTGCTCCCACGCAGGTGCGGAACAGTTTGGGTGCAAGTAGCATGTATGGTCTCGGTGAGTTCGACAATCATCGCTTCCATCTCCTCGTGCGCGGCTATGGACAATAGAACCTCTCTTCTTCTTGCCTCTGCACGAGTTCCCCGTCTAGCGATGCTGCTTGCTTTCCTCAGTCTACCTTGCTGGTGTTGTACATCCTAGTGGTGTTTATGGGGGACAGTGTTTCCATTCGGATTCGCCAATGGGCCGTCAGTCCAGCATTCTCAACCTCAACCCTCCTCTTGCTTGACGCGTCCTAGCCAATGGTCGGTGCAAACCGACACCTTGACGATGTTGGAGATCAGACCCTTTTCCAGGTGTGAAATGTGGGTCCCTTCCCTGTTTAGGAAGTTCTGCCACACACTTTACAACAAAGGTCCACAAACCTGCTTCCCGCTCATCTCCCTGCACCAATAACTCGACGCGTTTTTATTCCCCCCGCAATGGCACCCAACCATCGCGAATGGAGTAATGGATCAGCTGCTGAATGTGGCTGCCGCAATGTTCTTGGTGAGATGATCTGTGCTATTTATCAGCGATGGCCGGCCTCGCCACTAACTTCCCTTAGGTCTGCTGGATCGCCCGGTGGGTTATCCCTTTGCCCCCACAAATAGCTCCTGCCAGTCAGAGAATTACCAGTCTCGACTTTCCTTATGCATTCCTTCATTGCGGCGTATCCCTTCCCCAGGTTTACCTGCATGACCGATACTAATTTTGGCTCAACGAAGGGACGAGGCGTGGCCTTCCTAGTCATTCCCTGATTGTCACCCTCAGTAATCCCTGACCTGGGCCAGCCGGTCCAACTTTCTCCAACAGAGAATCCTTTCTAGGCGCGCTCAATCGTCATAGTTCACGCTTTTTGTCGACGATTTCCTCCCTGGGCATTGCTTAGCGTCATGGTCACCCACACAGTAGGCACATACGCCTTATGGTATGTGCAGTCCCTGGCGTAGTGACCAAAGCCAAAGCACGTATAGCATAGCACTGCACCATCGGAGACTGGTCATATTCAGGGACCACTTGGTAGCCAAAGGCGCACCTTTTTGTCCCTGAGGATATAGGTTATTTTAGGAAGGAGATGCGGGCAATAGCTTATATAAAGAAAACTGTCAACTCTGTTGCGTTTTGAAACGGGCTTATCACTCAACATCGAGCTATATACCGTAGCCCTGTCCTTTAGCATAGCTAGGTCATAATCACATCTCTATTCTTACGCTCGTCCAAAGTTGCGTCAAAAATGCAATTTTACTATGGCATGTCTCAACTATTTACGTATCTTGTGGCGGAAATCTGAGCCATGATGTGATAATTAAGGTCCTATCTATTGCAGCAACTCCCGTATGAATGGTGTGGAGTAGTAAGTCGTCAGGAACTTGGCGCAGTTACTCGCGGTCAATATGAGAGAGGTGATGATCATGGGGCACTCGTACAGAACTGTAATAGAGACATTTCAGTTAGTGCTTTAGCATTAAAGATGTACCAGGGTCTTTATTTATATTCTCGGATCTAGCTCATCCATATTCATACCAATATTATAAATATGAAATTAACTGTCTGTCTGTTTCACGGCTAAACCGCTGAACCAATTTCGATGAAATTTTGTTGGGATAACTTGTCCCGGGGAAAGACATGGTACTTTTATCCTGAAAATTGAAAATTTTTCGAGCGAACAGCGGTACAGGACTTCTGCCCAACACAAGTGTGGGCAGAGTGATGACTGATCAGTATATTGGCTGCCTCACCACCTACCAGTGAAGGTGTTGAGCAGGACCGCGCAGCTGTACACGAGCACGAGGGAGTAGTGCAGCGCGCGCGCCGGCGCCGCGTGCCCGCTGCCCCACACGAGCATGGGCAGGGTGAGCAGGATGCTGACGTTCGCCAGCGAGAACGCTTTCAGCATTGTTGTAAAGCGGACTAAAAAACAAACGACTTACAATATGATTACTGTAAGTTTACCACTGACAGAGATTGCCTTCATTTAATTTTCAACGAGGAAACCAACTGAGTGACTGACATATTATCAAAGCACAGCCGATGTATCTAAGTAGAGATTCCAACTTTGGCACGTAGGTTCCTTATGAGGTCTAGGGGTGCACTAAGAAGGATTGACCGAAAATCAACCCCAAAAGGGAAGAAATAGAGGGAAGTAGCGGGAAACTAATTCTACGCCCTACGTCCTCTAGTATACACATACAGATTTCATGGCAGAATGCAATCTTGCAAAAGGCAGTTACACTGATTTTCTTATTTTATTGGATGTAAGTGCCGTTTAAGTACAAGTACATGCTAGCCCTGAAAGAAAATCGACATTTTATTTTCGCTTTGCAATTACTCTTTACTTACCTTCATTCTGAGCCACAAAAGGTTTCACAAACTTCATTGTAATGTGCGATGTAAGTATAAATGCAGCAACGCCTGAAATAGCAAAATAATTCCTTTTAAAAAAATAACTTCCTAGGGAAACATTTATAAGAAAGTTATTTTTCATGTAAATACAACGGAATATGTATCATATTCAGTAGTACTGAAGGTTGAAATTCACCCCTACCTTATAAAGGGTTAAAACAACTGGGCAGGCAGATCCCTCGTGAGTGGCGATCTTTAAATATTGAGTCGTAATGGCTAACAAAAGAGGATCGTCTATGTAAATAGGATCTAACTAATTGATGTGCTGTACTCTAGAATTCCTGAGAATGGTGTGTCTACACTATAAGCACAAGCTCTGGTGATGACTGATACCTTATCTAGTTAAGATATTTTTACCAGAAAATGTAGCAAGAAAGAGTATGTAGAAATCCTTCTCCCATATGAAGAGATCAGTTTCGTCTCCACGGGCCTCTGGTTGCCAGCCCCAGCACTGGCTTTTCACCGACTCTGGCACTAGGATGTCCAGGGAGAATGGGAGTGGTCTGGAATTATTACAGACAACCATGTTAGACCCATTTCGATTAAGATTAATATACAAACTATTCGTTATTTAACTATTATTTATTTTATTTTTTATTCATTGTGTTGTCCTCCGAAAGGGGTGTTAATAATAATAAATATCAGGGGACAATGTCACAAATTAACCTAATTCCCGAACTAAGCTGTAGGTTTATAAACAATGATCAACTTAAATATATAAATAAAGTAATACACTATGAAACTTATACTGAAGTAGCTGTTGCATGCGTTTTTGTTTGCGTAGGAGTTTTTTATTGCCAATTAAAAAATTTGCTATTCCTTTTTTCAGGGCTTCACCTATCTTCATACCAAACTTCATCAAAATTGGTTCAGCGCTTAGGATGTGCAAGCATAAAAAAACAGACAGACAGACAGACAGAATTACTTTCACATTTATAAAATTACTAGCTGTTGCCCGCCACTCTGTCCACGTAGAAATCATTTACTCCTATTCCCTCGGGAACTATCAAATTTTCCAGGATATAAAGTATTTGTAACCCTGCCGGGTACTAAGGTCAACAGGCCAAAATGGCTGCGTACCAAATTTCATCTAAATTGGTTCAGTGGTTTATCAGTGAAAGCGTAACAAACAGACAGATAGACAGAGTTACCTTACACATTTATAATATTAGTATGGATTCAAGTAATAGCAAACCCAGATACCTTTTCTTGTCTAACCGCAATGTCAAAGTGTAAACTCTTTTAAAAACTGATTGGATAAACATAAAAAGCCAAGTACACAATGAAATGCATGCATTGTGAGTTATAACTTTTTTAAGTAAATCAATTAAATACTTACAGATGCGTACTATTGATTGTGCTGCTATTTGTGTGAATGTCACACATAGTGTGAACAAAAATGTTGAATAAACTGTCACTTCGCCACAGACCATACGTCTCTATCATTATTAGTATTATAAACAGCTTCCAATATGCCTGAAAATAACCAACAGTTGCATTTTACTTTTAAACATGAGATGTGGCTAGGGAGTTGAAAACTAGGTCCAAGACTATCAGAAGAGAAGAAAATCCTGATATGTCTAAAAATAGTTGTGTTGTTGTTGTTGTGGTTAATTGCAAATGTTTTTTTTATTATGACCGTCATTTTCTTGCTCACCATTCAATCTAAGGTTCTTTTTTTTTACTGGTAAAGGTAAAAGCAAATTGAATGGTATTGTTTATTCAATTGAGTCCCTGCTTGTACATATAAATGAAAAGACAAAAAACCAAGTTGTACTGTCAGGTTCTTAGACTTCACATAAGAAGGCATCTTTAGAATTATAGTGACCCAATCCACATATTTTAAATTTCGACTTAGGTTTCTATAATACTAAATATATGACTCTAAATCAAAAGCTAAAAATGTTTGAATTTGGTCACTACAATTCTAAAAGTGTGCTAGATTGTTGTTTGAAGTTTAAAATAATTGAAATTCTTTAGTTTGTAGCTGCGTATTATGTACTTACCTGGTACACAAGCTTCTCTAAAACTATTTTTAACCAACTTCAAAAACAGGGGGAGGTTATAAACATCTATTTTACTGGTTACTCACCTTAAACTCAGTGTTATAAAGAACATGCCTTTGAGCTTCCCGGGACATCAGCACCAGGTCAATCATAACTATTACAGGATCATATTCTATGTATTTGTCCACAATTCCATTGCATTTTTCCTGGAAATAGGTACAACACGAATTATTAGTACCTAAGCAAGTTGATATTTTACAAAACTGTATTGGCAAGTCAATTTGTATTCAAATGGCATGGATACAGAAATACAGAACCTTTCCGGTTAAATTGCAGATACAATTTGTGCAATTTTTTGTTGTTTACTTACACATTTAGTCAACTTTAGGACGGAAGGGCCATAGGTCTTATACAAAGCTGCCGCTGCTGCTCCACAGTTTACACATCTATACTTGTTGTTTTCAGTCATTATGCCATGACTTTAATTCCCAAGTTTATCGCTAAAATGCCTTACGAACACGATCCGATTAGTGACAAGAAAATAAATGTTCAGAAACTATTCTTCGTCAGAAAAAGTCACTGACGTTTGAGGTTCTTTCTTCACGAATTTAAAACAGTATAGAAAATGGGGTTCTTCAGAAATGGGTCTTTTAAAGTTTCATATAAAAAAGTATGAGTTTACGGACAGTTTTAAAAGTAAATGATCAGATTTTATAGCCGCGTAACTTTGACACTTTGACCTGATAACTTGATCCCGAACGGTTCTTGTCACGTTGACTTTGAAGGATTGCGTTTTGATAATGCAAAGGCAAATTATTATTTCTAGCACGCCATCAATAAAATTATATAAACTAATAATTAATAATTAAAATAGTTTGCATGTTTTTTTTTATGTAGGTAAGTTCACCGTATAGAATCTCCGTAAATAAAATTGTGGACCGATTTAGAATATTTTTTTGGTTTGATAGAGTATACTTCCAAGGTGGTGCCATTGTCACCAAATCTGAATCTGATGAGGGAATCAGAGAGGAATTGGGGGAACTCCTCAAATATGGTAGGCGTATACAACATATAGCGATTTTAGTATTTTTAGAAACAAATGTAGCATTTGCATTCAGAAAGTACCACTTGGGGAAGTGGAACTGATGATGATTTTATGAAGACCACAGATGGCTATCGGAACTCCTTTACGGTACCTATTTCAAGGGTGGCGATAAGATATCTCGATTAAGATAGTTGCGACTACAACGAAGAATATTTACTTGTTGAAATACATTATGACTATGACTTTCCAGCGGCATTGACCCGAAAAAAAGTTAATTAATCCACTGTAATCCTACTAATATAATTATTATAAATGCGAAAGATTGTGGCTGGACGGATTTGGATGGAATTTAGAATAGAGATAGCTTATTATAATCTGGATGAACCTTTTACCTCCGGGGTGTCAACAACAGTTGACAGGTAGCGAAGTCGCATTCCTCATTATGGGTTGGCAACTACAGTTGAGCATTAAATAGGTAACTTTCGTCTTTTTTAAACGAATGTAGACCCTCTCGCTTTGTAATAACGGTCAAGAGCTTTACTGTAGTTGCATGAGTCAGCTTGCTAGGGAAAAGTTGCAATTTTGACATAGATTTCACTGTAGAATAAAAACAAATTTAAAACGGTATTTTTGTGGCAACTATTATTGTAATGTTGACAACCGTAATGCATGATGTTTAGCTATAATTTGACGCAATATGGCGACAGTGAGTGTTGTTTATTAGCTCATCGATATCTTTTTGCTGTGAACCCGTCACTCAGTCACCAGTTTTTTGCGTTTTAAACCTTTATTTTGTATAAAATAAAGCTCGAGAAAATGACGATAATAATTTACTATCTTGCCATGGAACGTGATTATTTTTATTTGATGTTGACTCATTTAAACTATTAAAGTAAAGTTATTTTGTTGGTTAATATAATTTAGCCTTTGTGAGTATTCTAAAGCATTTTTTATAAACGAATAAAAATATATCGACAATCGCCCATCATTAATTTTGATAAATGGCTGACAAGTTTTTTCGTCCCGACTAAATAATTGTTTTTAATGTTATATCTGGTGCTTCCAAGTGTTCTGGGTTTAATTAGAAAAAAACAAAAAAAACACCAATAGTAGAAGCTGTGCTGAGGCTAGGAATTCTATTGGTGGATTTTTACCTGGTTTCGCAGACCGCTCCGCTACCTCGCACAGCTCTGGTAGAAACGCAGCCTTCTAGGTTGTTTCTGGGACTGTCGGACGAACGAACAGCCAGGTTAGGCTAGAAGGTAGGTACTTACGAGTAATAGAGTTATTTTGAGCATTTTATACATACTAAGCATTCATGCAGCATGATACTTACCAACTTAAATAATTTTACTTTTACTATCAGTTTTTCTCCATCGTTTAAGTACCTGTACCGTGGGTAAAAATAAAATTAAAAGTAGAGTGCCTAGCTTACAGCCAAGAAGCTTGTAGGTATATGATACTGAAGATTGTACGGCGAAAAACCAAAAACGAATTGAAGCCAAGAAAATTGACCTCGAATGACGTCGCCTATGTTTTTTGTCCCTTTCTTTTCATCCTAAAGAAAGGGAAAAAAACAAGCGACGTCATTCAAGGCCACTTTTCTTGGCTTCCAGGCGTTGTTCGCCCTGCAATCCAGGGTCATATAACCCGTGGTTCAATAAGTCCCAAGACTAAGTACTAAAACAAGGTTTTTTTATATATTTTTTTTATTCATCAACGTAGTCTCCTTCAGGACCGATACAGTCCCTCCAATGCTTTTCTAACTTTTCTATCCCATGCGTGTAGAACGATTTGTCTTTGGCTTCAAAATAAGCTTGGGGGCCAAGTCTGGCGAAAAAGGGGGATGAGGAAGCAATTCAAAGCCCAATTCAGCCAAAGTAGGGCTGTAGGGCTTAGGGTATAAAAAGGCGATACGTGCGAATTTATATTTTATATGACTTAACTTATTTAATTTAATTTTCTTAGCTAGGCACAATTTGTTAGAGTAATTATGTGTGTGTAACCTTCCGTGGTCTCACCTGGTGGTTCCAAGATCAGCGCTGACAAATGCCAGCATTATGCTGAGTTGGAACCATTTCGTGACTACATTTTTCTGTGCGTATTTCTCTGTTATTTGCTAATGTTTGTCACGAATAAATGTATTTCTTTCTTTCTTTCTTTCTTTCTTTCTTTCTTTCAATTCATTAATTTTGGCCATCGTTCTCACGGACTTGTGACAAGGCGCATTGTCCTGGTGAAACACAACTTTCTTTTTGTTAATTTGAGGCCGTTCACCCGCAATTTCGTACTTCAATCGCTCCAAAAGCACATGTAATAGTCACTATTTATATTTTGCCCCTTTTCAAGGTAGTCAATGAAAAGTATTCCATGCGCATCCCAAAATATAGACGCCATAACCTTATCGCCCAATTTCTGAGTCTTTGGCTGCTTCGGGCGGCTTTCACCAGCCGCTCTTCACTCCGCTGACTGCCGATTGGATTCCGGAGTGAAATGGTGTATCCATGTTTCATCCATTGTCACATACTGACGTAAAAAATCCTTTTTATTACGATCCACCAGCGCCAAACATCGCTCTGAATCATTGATACGTTGTTCCTTTTGATCAGTTGTAAGCAAACGCGGCACCCACTTGGTCAAAAGCTTTTTCATGGCCAAATTTTTATGTGAAATTGTGAATACACTACCAGCTGAAATTTTTACTATCTCGGCTATCTCGCGCACTTTTACCTTCCGATCTTCCATTACGATTTTCAGGACTTGGTTAATATTTTGTTAAGTCACTGCTTCATTTGGACGACCTGAGCGTTCCCCATCATTTGTGTCCATGCGACCGCGTTTGAAGTCGGCATACCAACGACAAATGGTTGCTTTAGAGGAAGCTGATCCCGCATAACATTTTATAAGCCATTGCTGTGCTTCAACAATATTTTTTCCGATTAAAAAACAATGTAATATCAACACGCGAAACTCGTTTTTTTCCATTGTATCAAAATTACAAGCGTAGCGTGACTTAAATGTTTGCAAATTCAATATTTTACTGTTCCATTTTTTTAATTTGACTCCTATCTTTTATTGATGGCCAGTACTTTTTAAAAATCAAAAGTCTTTAATATATGCGCCATTTCCATGTTAGTCTCGAGACTTATTGAACGATCTAGTATAAGCTTCTTGCTTACAACGTTTTGCTGTACACAATAATAACCTCAAAGGTTTCATAACGCCCGCTGTTTTCCATCCGGCCAGTATTTCATACCGGCCTCCATTCATCACGCGTGATTTACGCACCGACGCCGCACGGTATAGGTGAAGCAACGTTCGTACGGCGATATTATTGTGGTGAATTACTTTTATGAAAATCACTAGCGCTTTTACGTATAGCTAGCCCGTAACAGTCCGGTTCCAAGGCAACAAGAGGTACCCCCTGTAAAACCAGTCATGTGACATACCTACTAGTAGTAAATTATGTAACCGATACATAATGGGATGTAATGGGATTACGACTTCTGAACCCATTTTAGAGTAGCTGGTACTTTAAAATATTTTTCATTGATAAAAATAAGCTCGATATCTACACACATATTATAAAGTACCTACTAAGATGGGTTCAGAAGTTGATTGTAAATGACCTTAGCTGCCAGTGCTACCTGTAATAACGACATATAAGCGCTATTCTAATGCATGAACTGAAATAAGGAAGAAATCTAAACATAGAAAAAACACATTTAATTAATAATAATCATAAGTACTCGTACTCAATGAAATTTTCGAGACAAACAAAAGCGGCACAACAAATATATATATATTTTTTAATAATAGAAAAACTAAAAAGTCTCTATTTTCATGTCTTTCGAGACCAAATAATGTTGTGCGATATACTGAAAAACATACCGAGCTGACGTTTCGTATTGACTGAATTATAATTAAAGTTGATACTTGAATTGGGATACGCGTGTTTTTAACAATGTACCTATGAATATTGAAAATCTATTTCTAGAAATCTCTGCAGTACATTTAAAAAATATATTGCGATGAATGAATTATATTAAAGTCAGCAAAATTGCTTTAAAATGCGGTCCAAATTGCGCTATACCGACCTTTTTTGTGGTTTTATTGGAAAAACTTACTCTGCATCGCCCAAAAAAATGTGCACAAATTCAACTCTTAAAATAAACCAACACTGGAAGTCAACTGGAAATATTTAACCACAAAACATTGGCAAAGTCCAAGGCTTACAGAAAACATTTCGCCCTTTCAAAAGGGTCGAATGAAAGCTTCTTTAGTCAAAACTCGTTAAATGTTTTACCCTGAAGTAATAAACACTTGGAACTCTTCATCTATTCCTTTCACTCCACAGTTAAACGCGATCGAGAAAAAGGGACAGGGTTTGCGTAACCTCGATCTTCGATCTTGTTATTATTTCTCGACGCTTCCACTGAATCACACTTTTACAAGGCTCTCATTTAGCAGCAAACGCTATAACGTACAATTTTGTACTTTGGAAATGAATTTCACAATTTCGTACTGAAAGTGTTTATAAGTACGCTGTCGAGCACTTTCTAGATTAAAATTTATCGGTTTCCTTTGTAGCATTGTGTTTGTTATTGGTAGATTTTTGAGAGCAGTGGCCAATGTAAGGGAAGAGTACCAAAGGATTGATTTAAATAGTTGCATAAGCAAATCGGGTAAGGGTCGGGTCGGATACGTATTGTTTGGCATAAATGTGTTATTAGTCATAATTTTTGCAAGTCATAATACATTTATTTCACGATATCATTATTTTTTCAGGATTTTAAAAATTATCCTAACCTATTCTAACTAATTTCTACACGATGGTTGTTTTTTAAATACTTTAATTTCAGTCTGAAAGAAGTTAATGATCACGCACAAAAAAAATACTTTGAGGAATTATTTTAATTAATACATACATCGGTGCGTATCTAGTTCAGGATATTTAAAAAACTAACCTCACCTATCTATCCTAACTAATCTACACGATAGATGTTTTTTAAATCCTTTAATTTCAGCCTGACAGAAGTTATGATTTGCGAAAATTATGACTAATAATACACTTAAATATGCAACTAGACGGCCACCGAAGCAAATCAACTCAGACTCCGAAGTAGTATGCGGGTCACTTAAAGTGGCATTGGACAGAAAATTTAGCTGGGCAAAAGTATGCCGTGGAAAAGGGCAATTTCAGATCAGTGGCTTAGACAAGGAAAGTAGGGCTGGTGGTGATATGATCTGGTTTGTTTACTGGAAACGAGCTAGATGAGGAAAAGGCATGACCGGCAGCTTGAAGCAAGAAAGTGGAGGCCTATGCCCTGCAGTGGGTTATTGTGGGCTGATGGCATGGATGTAGATTTGCTGAAATAATTTCAGAACTTCTAGAAACGTTAATGAGGAAGGCACTAACATTTTTTATTTATTTTATCAAAATGTTCCATAACAACAAGCAACTTTTGGCTTGGCTGACAATACTTTGTCAACGGATTAACTGGCCCAGCCATTGTTAAATTTCACGATTTATTTAAAACTGAGCAAGTAACTTGCACACAAAGTTTGTTTTAATAAGGTTGGTGCTTAAACAGAATAATTCCAGCGGTAAATCTTTAAGTTTAACTTACGAAGTTTGAACTTGTTGTTAACTTATAATTTTATGTTGATACGCGCACTTTGCAAGTTTTTGAACGGATTGAAACTGGAGTTTGCACGAACTCGTCAGTTAGTTTTTGTTGAAGGCGAAATGAAATGAAAATTTCCGTTCTTAATTATCATTTATGATAATAACATTGTTGGAAGACTTTAATGATTGAGCTACAGCTGAATGCGAGTCGCACAGGACCGATCACATTCAAAATCTTTAGGGAAGACATTTGTCCAGGAGTGGATGTATTTTAGCTTGATATGATTGTATTGATGATATTCTCATAAGTCCCTGGGGATGATTTTCATACATCGTTATCGCGGGAGCAAATACGATTTGACAGTACTCAAAGATTATGACAAATAGGCAATAACAGAAGCGACACTCGCATAGCGGCGCGTCTCTACAGGAAAGGTGGGACTAGGTGCCTTAAAAAACACAAAGTTGTTATTTTTATAACCGAGTGTCATCATCGTCATCAATAAAAAAGTGAAAAACAGGTTTTAAAGCATTTTATGAATTATCTAGTATCAATGTCATTAAGCTAAGCAGTATCATCTACAGCATCAGGATTTAAAGATCGAAGGTTAAAATATCGTAATTCTACATAGTCACGGGGTCTTAATACGTGTATGCAAAATCGATTGCTAGATTTGAAGCAAACAGCCAATAACCGAAGGAAACCGTTTAAAAAAAATAACACATTGCTGGCTTATTATGAAAATTTCTTTGACCAACTATGTCTATCCAGAGAAAACGTCGTGTAAGATATGAAGAACTTCTTAGAGGTTTAGAAAGCGTAGGCATAATATTTCTTTTTACTAAACAGACGGGACATTAACGGGACCTCCTTTTGGATTTCATATCATATCAAATCCAAAAGGTGGGCCTGCTCGTAAATTCAATTACAGTAGCTGTACAAATTGATTTTATGTTAGTATTTTTTCGTCGATGAGATTAAAAAATCGCACCCCTGGTGTTCCATAGGAATTGCATAATCAAGGCAATTGAGTCTTAACTTCATTTTGTAACGTCAACAAGAAACGCTCGAATTACTTATTAATTTAATTGCTGTCCCTTTATCTTTTCCCTTCACCTTGCCACCGTTTTATGTTTATCCTACTCCATCAGAGACAACTTGACTTTGTTCGAATTGCGTTGTTGTCCCGACTGTGTAGGATAGGTTTAAATCTATCGATTCAGGGACCCCATTCACGTGACTTCGAGATGATTTTTCATGCGAATGTCAACGGCGTACATTTGTTTGACATATCTCACATAAAATATCATCTCGAAGTCACGAGCATTGGGTCCCAGGGCTAAAGCTCACAATTTTCTATAGATTACAGAGCTTGTTTCGTTCTCAGTTGATAATTTTAAGGACAGGAATTTTTAAAAATAAATTTAATTTATTGTAAATTACTTGATGTTACGATCTGCTGTCAGACACACGGACGCAAGGACGGTGCGACAGCGGAAGCTTAGTAATTAAGTTAGACTCTAGTCTTATTGGCACTCTTTTGGTACCCTAAAAAGTACCTAAACAAGTGAGTGAAGTAGAGAACCAAATGATCGAACTTAGTATTACAACGTTAGTTTATATAATTTAAGCAGTGAAACACAGAGTAAAGCATCTAACCAGCTTCGTGACTGACTTCTATCTAAATAACTTTCATCAAAACCCAACTATTAGTTGTTTTTGCTCGCTACAAACTCCTACAAAGTCCGGTAAGAACCTCGAGCGCACTCCTGCGCTATGTAATTATGTTTTCCATTAAAATGCTGGAAATGCAGTGTTATTGCGATTGCAGAACTCGGTTAATATTTATGTAGCCCTTGAGGGCAAGATGAGGCCCTGAATATTAACAGCTACTTGAGATTGAAGTTATTTTAATAGCTACTTAGTTTGTTCGGGTTTTGATTTAAAATGTGGTAGGTAAAAGATCAAGCTTTAATATTGTAATGACGAGCGACAGTAGCAAGTTACAATGTTATTTAAATAGCAGATTATATGTGTACCGTGTGGTTTCCGGGTTAGAATAGTGCCACTCCATGTCTTCCCGTGGATGTCGTAAGAGGCGATTAAGGGAATAAAGGTTTTTAGTATTGTTAGGCGATGGGCTTGCAACCTGTCACTAATACACTAGTAAACATCTCAGCCTATTTATGCAAAATATGGTTACAGAATTATTAACATGTCTTCTTAGAGTTGTTGGTATTTCTGTAGCTCTGCTTACCCCACTCTGGGAATAAAGGCGTGATGTTATGTACATATGTATGTACTTACCTAATTATAGATCACACGATTTTTTCCGTATAAATCCGTAAAAATATAAAATGTTACCTATTTCAGTAGTTTTGCAAGTAATTTAACATTGACAAATACGACTGATTGTGCAATAAACAAAGAAGAAGACATTGTTACCTACTTATGTGCTGGCAAATTAACCGACACTATAAAATTCAAATATTCCTTACAGGAACCACATCTCCTACCTTACCGTGCTAAGTGCTATCATAATGAGGCCCTTTACTTCCTACTTAAATTTTGCTACAATGCTCGGATTACTTCCCCCCTAAAACGCACAACATCTATACGGCTATCGCTTTAAATATGTAAACATATTTATCTTATCTGAAGCAGTACTGAGATAGTTACCACTCGTATTTCCACCCCGTTACATACTCCACATTCACTCACACTCACACATTTGAACTACAAATTATTTGATTATTTTTCGGGTTCTTAATACGAGTAACCCCCTTAACCTTTAAAATAAAATTAGGATAATTTTTACCTAGTGTAAATATCTTTTCTTATCCAATTTAATATCATTGTTTATTTTTTCCTGTCTTAGCTATAGCCGCGTGTGTTTTTGAAATTCTCATGTATGTACCGACCTCCACGATACAGGCAACGCCTAGTAACACTGTTTGTAATTTAAATGTAACACCTTTTTGACAAATAAATAATCTATAATCTATCTATAATACATACATAACATCACGCGTTCCCAGAGTGGGGTAGACAGAGCTACAGAAATACCAACAACTCTAATCTCTCTCTATCTATAATCTAATCTATTATTATCAGTGGCGTAGGGCTTTTTAGTCATTTTTGGCGTCTTGGGAACATGTAGGTATACTTACAGATTTATGACTTCGACTATTCATTCAATGGCTATCGGATTGCCATTTATCGAAAAAATACAAGGTAGGTTTATATCGCAGTAGAAAGAAAGGTAGTTCCAAGAGCAATTTAAAGTAATTCCTGGAAGAGTACTCGAACTAGCGAGCAGTCGGAGTGTTTCGAGGGCTCTTTCGATAAAACCTTGTCGAATTTCGCCCAAGGCCGGTCCGGTCAAACCCCTTCGAGAGTTCTTCAATAGGCCTTCAAATATGTCAGGTCAGGTTGTTATATAATTTAGCATACGGGAAGTATAGGGCTCACATTCGACGGGTTATTTATAAATTTGCTAGATTATTACTGATGAATAAGGTTCGGAATGGCAACGAAAAAAGGTCAGAAATTAAAAACTACCTACAGAAGTTTATAATTAGACAAAACTGATCTGCAATGGCCCCAGTGTCAAAATTATTCTCTTTATCTTTACTATTATTCATAGCCAATATCCTTTTAGGGAAAATCGCGGCTGAAAACAAATAGCTTGTTACTATAAAGATTATTAACAAAGCAATCACGTCAAAATTGATGTTAAGCCCAACACTTAACTATTAAAAAACTTCATTTTATTCTAATAACAACGCCTGGAAAAGAAAACTAAAAGCCTCGGAAACTCGGGACGATATAAAGCGAGCGAGTAAGTCTTTTAGCGAGTGCGAGGCGCGAAATTGAATACTAAGCACTTTACTGCGTTTGCGCCGTTATGAGGCTGCACGAATGAGCAAGAGGTGTGGAGGTGACATTAGAATATTAAAACAACCAGTATATTTTATTATTATGTTATCATCAATCATCATCATCATAATTATACTTTCTATTCTATCCTATAGCCTGAGCATAGGCCTTCTCTTTCCTGCACCAAGCGATTCTGCGCTTGCCAAATCGAGCCCCTTGCCGATATACTAACCAGATCATCTGACTACCAGTTCTTTTTTTATAGTCAAAGACACCTATTACTTGACAGAAACACCGAACGTATAATACGCAGAATATATAGTCCATTCGCTTAGATGGTGTTGCTACAACCGCACGCACTTTGATTATGTAATTATATACGAATTTAATTCGATGTCAACTGCAAATATCACTTGGGGGTACACCGCTCGCATTCTTTGTTTACGCGGCAGCATCCTTTCACAAAAGGCGGCACGTACCAAAGCGGCGCGATACTAAAGCGACAACACTATCTAAGTGAATAGATTATACATTTCATTGAAAGGCGTTTTTGCGCAAGTCTAAACTAACCTACGTAATTAATGTTTAAGATATCCTGTAAACATCATGGTTTCAGCAGAAAATACATTTACATAATATGTAGACGACGTTGTCCAGACATGCAGTTGGGAATTTAAAAGATATAGATAGATAGTTATGATCCAAATAATTAAGAAATAATTAGGAGTTACAGACATTGTGTGTGTTACACAATTTTTTTAAAATATTGCCTCTCCGCGCTTCTAAACCCCGTTTATTTGCGTAAGTAAGCTTATACCCAGGAAATTAAAAGGTTGCCGCGAAGTTTGTTGAGATGAAGCGAGTGCAGGCTAATTTAACATCGTAATCCCCTTTAGCATACGTTGTATAGCAGATGGCTTATCTCTTTTATCCTAGAGTCCATTAAAAGTAATCATGTAGCAAAACATACAGTAATTAATAGATGAATACAAATGCTCTGTCCCTCACTGTATTGTTACAAAACAGTGCGAACAAGAGCGAACTGAGCGGTCATCTAAGTATTCGAGGTTTGTGGTGCGATATTTGTTAGTAACGATTAAGCGAGTGCGTTAATAAATTATACATACATACATACATAACGTCACGCCTTTATTCCCAGAGTGGGGTAGGCAGAGCAACAGAATAGCAACAACTCTAAACTTGTTGATAATTCTGTAACCACGTTTTGCATAGTCAGGCTAAGATGTTTACCAGTGTATTAGTGACAGGTTGCAAGCCCATCGCCTAACAGCACTACCAAGCCTTTATTCCCTTAGTCGCCTCTCACGACATCCACGGGAAGACATGGAGTGGCACTATTCTAACCCGGCAACCACACGAATTACACCTCTTAATTTATTGGTTTATTTTTGAATTTTTATCAGCATTTGCAATAGAGAGAGAAGGACAGAGAAACTGACTCTAGCGAGTACGGTCACTCTAACTCACAGTAAGAGTACAAGTCAACTGCTTGACTTTCTGGTACGACAGGACTTTTATCTTCTTTTTTATTTGCTAAGTTTCTCCTTGGTCTTCCCATATCTCTCCTTCCCCCTAAGTTTCCCAAATAATCTATATCTCCTAAATTTAGTTTTTATCAAACCATGATTCAAGGTTATGTGCATAGATCGTTATCGCGGGAGCAAAAACAAATCTGTTATAGAACACAAACAGATTGTCTGTTTAGTAAAAAAGGAATATTATGCCTACGCATTCTAAACCTCTAAGAAGTTCTTCATAATATATTATCTTACACGTTTTCTCTGGATAAACATAGTTGGTCAAAGAAATTTTCAAAATAAGCCAGCAATGTGTTTTTTTTACAACGGTTTCATTTATCTTCACCATGTATATTTGTTTGTTAGTGGCTGTTACCTTGAAATCTTGCAATCAATTTAACATACACGTATTGAGACCCCGTGACCATGCAGAATTACGATAACTTCGATCTTTAAATCCAGATGCTGTATATGGTACTGCTTAGCTTAATGACATTGATACTAGATGATTCATAAAAGGTTTTAAAATCCGTTTTTCACTTTTTTCATTGAGGATGATGATACTCAGTATTTAAAATTATCATCTTTGTATTTTTCAAGGTACCTAGTCATAACTTTCCTGTAGAGACGCGCCGCTATGCGAGTGTCGCTTCTGTTATTGCCTACTTGTCATAATCTTTGAGTACTGTCAAATCGTATTTGCACCCGCGATAACGATGTATGGTTATGTGTTTTGTTAAACAGTATAAGACTTAATGTGTCTTCTGCACTTTTAGAAACAACAATTATTATTTTTTATGACGTCGACTCTTATTCTATTATTTATGTTTCCCGATAAACAACACACACACACATGTAGTTAGATCAAAAATTTTAAACTAGTTTAAATAGGTATTAAAAAATCTGTAAAAACTAGAAGGTGCTTACGTTTTAAGTATTATAATAGCTCAAAATGCTAAAAAAATGTAAAACTCAATATCAGTCGTACTCTAAACTGCTTAAAAAGTATATAAACCAGGCGCAAAAAATACCTAGCGCGGGCTAAAAATAAATGTAAAGCTACATCGGACGTAATTAAAAACTTACATAAAACAAATGCTATAATAGTAATAATCTTCTGACTGAGTCTGGTACAACAAAAGTATAAATACGTAATTTTACTGATTAAAATGGACTCAATACATACAGCATTATACATATAGTTGCCGGGTTAAAATAGTGCCACTCCATGTCTTCCCGTGGATCTCGTAAGGGATGACTAAGAGAATAAGGGCTTGTAGTACTGTTAGGCGATGGGCTTGCAACCTGTCACTAATACACTAGTAAACTTGACCTAGGGGATTATCATGACATAACAATGCAGTTCTGTTTACGCTCAGAGAAAAGGACAGAGCTATTTAACTGCCATAGCTCTCATAGTAAAGAAAACTGCATTGTTGTCTTGATAACTCCCCTGGGCCTCTATTCAGGTGCGATAAAACGATATCGTGTTTAACACGTTTAAGAATCGTTTATGTCACAGTCGCCATTATTGTAAATGACATAAGAGTTATCAAAACGTTGACAATACGGAAACAGGTCAATTGTTGGTATTTCTGTAGCTCTGCCTATCCCAATCTAGGAATGAAGGTGTGGTGTTATGTATGTTTCGTGTGTATATATAACATACAAAATATAAAGTATGTCAAATTAATCAAATAGTGTCAAATATGGTGCCACTCAGCATGAATTCATGGTGTGGCGAGCCACGAACCACAACGCTGGTTTTCAGTGGCCCATGTTTGAAAAATCCTTTAAGTGGCCCCTTTTGCGTCCAAGACGTTGTCAAAACATCTATGACCTGATACTCGTAGAATAATTTTCCAAGCCTAACTAGCTGAAACTTCCCTCCAACTTTACCTGTCTGATGTGCATTAGGCTGCCGTTTAAATGCGTTTTGTTGAGAAAAGACGCTCCGAGGCATAGCGTGTCGAGCTTAGCGTGAGAGGCCGCACGGTACACTCAGACACATTAAGAAACATGAAACATTTTTCACCTAAACACGTATCATATACATACATATGTTCTATATAATGCGTTCAGAACCCGTTATTAACTGATTTATATTAACTGTTTGAACGTAAGGCCAGTTTGGAGCAGACTCTTTTGCAGTTACTGAACTCCTGGTGATAGGGTGACCGAACGAACACCCTCAACCGAATGGTTTGCCAACTTAGAACAGCTTGACCAACTGGTTTCCTTCGAGGAGACTCGACTCCAAAATCCGTTAGCAATAAAAAAAATACAATATTTCTTACAATAACTTCGGAAACCTGTGAGAGGTTTATATCTGCGGCAGTCATGATGATGATTGTGCTGGCGGCTGTAACGTAATGTTCTTATAACGATATCAAATATGTTAAAGTTACAAGTTTCAAATTTAGAACGTCTTCTAACTCCAACTCAAATTAAATAGGCTCCAATTCTGGAATCAATCAAAATTAAAATATAGTTAATACAATCCTTAGCTTATCACCTACCTATAGATTATGTTACAGGTAGCACAGGTAGCAATGCAGGTCAATTGCCTTCGGATTCTAAACCTATCTTACATTACTACACACGCTACACGCTACACGCTAGCCTAGTTGGGAGTGACCCTGCCTTCGAAGCTAGGGGTCCTGGGTTCAAATCCCGGTAAGGGCAAATATTTGTGTGATGAGCACGAGTATTTGTTCCTGAGTCTTGGATGTTTTCTATATATTTAAGTATATATTTCTCTATATAAGTAAGTTTATCGTTGTCTAGTACCCATAGCACAAGCCTATTTAGGGCTTAATTTGGGACTAGGTCAATTTGTGTGACATTGTCCCGTGATATTATTATTATTATTATTATTATTACTTATAATAATGTGTGTAGATAAAATAATGAATCAACTTCACATAATTAGACTGTAAAACACACGTGTGAAATTTTTATGACATTCGCCTTATGCATTGAGTTACATAAACTACTATCTCAAATCCTGTTCTCATGAGTAAGCTATGGTATTTTTTCCTGTTTTTTCGTATCCATACTGATATTATATTAAAAGTCTCTGTCTGTCGATATATCTGTCTGTCTGTTACGCTTGTTTATGCTAAACTGCTGAACCTATTTCGATGAAGTTTGGTACAGGTACTGATTATAATGTTAAATTTAATTTGAGAAACCAATATTGTGGAAGCAGTTAAAAAGTAGTTTATTAACGGTTTTTAACGCTGACCTGGGCTGAGATTAATACACTGAAAAAACCATATTGCCTTTGACGTGTTTCCGTATATGGTCAACGTTTTGATAGCTCTTATTTACTTGACAGTAATGGCGTCCGGGTCCAAGACAACACTAAAACACGTACAAAAAAATATCGTGGGCCCTGGAGCTCTGTACTAACAGGTGAAACCATAATGCTTTTGACGTGTTATGGTGTTGTTTTTAATTCAGCCACCATTACTATCAAGTAAATAAGAGCTATTAAAAACGTTAACAATAGGGAAACACGTCAAAGGAAATACGTTTTTAGCCCAGTAAAATACATCTCCGTGTGGTCAAGTCCAGAAGAACGCCGTGTAATTTGCAATTGTTTGCGAATTTGACGCAGTACAATTTACGCAACTTCAGCGTATTAAAAACTTCGGTTTGGTTTTTTCTTTAAAGTATTTCAACGTTTTTCCACAAAATTTCAGAGTACTCGTGAATTTTTCAACTAAACTGTACTCGGAAGCAATTTAGAACTTCCGTTCTAACGTAACGCTGGCAAATTATCGGCAAGCAACGGCGCACCTATGGCTCCTTGGGGTACAGTTTTTCATAAGGAACACGCTTGTTGGGCGTTGGATGAACTGGGTCAGGTCATTGACCATTTTAAATGGCTTTTCGCCGGTTTAACAGGAGAGTGAGTGAATAAACGGGTTTGTATAAACAGCTAAAGGAAAAGTAATTTTGAAAATGTAGTAAATTCATCTTTAACGGAACCTAAGAAATGTGTTGTGGAATTTAGAATTAATAATGATATTTTATTAGTCAAATAATCATCAGTGAACTCCGTGTGGTTACCGGGTAAGAATAGTGCCACTCCATGTCATCCCGTGGTATCGTAAAAGGTGACTAAGGGAATGAGGGCTTGTAGTACTGTTAGACGATGGGCTTGCAACCTGTCACTAATGAACTAGTAAACTTCTTGGCATGATTGTGCAAAATGTGGTTACAGTAACTATAACCAAGTCTTTTTTAGAGTTGTTGGTATTTCTATTAACTCTGCCTACCCCACATCGGGAGTGAAAGAGTGATGATAATATATGTATGTATGTATCATTAGTGGATGTAGAACTTTATGCATGGTCTATAGGGATCTACCTTATCCTTTAATCTAGCGCCAAGCAGTAGTGTGCACACTGTTCTATTCCGGTGAAATATAACCGGTAAAATTACGAGATTTAAAAAAAGATACGCAACGCAATTGCGTTCTTTAAATTGTAATTTTTAGATAGTAGTCGCAAGATTGCATGTCTGTCAATGATGGGTGGCAGGCGAAAATTCGATATAAATTGCAAATTAACAAGATTTCACATTACTGGGATTCATATAAGCTGCGCCATGTATACTTAAATGTGTATCCTCGTTTTGTATAACTCCTGCTACAAAAAAAAGCAATTTAATGTAAAGGTAACATTTAACTTATTGATTTAAATTGTGGCAAAATTATCAATCCTATAAAAAGTACTAGTTTGTTACAGAACAGCCATTATTATCTTCTTTCTAACAATCACTTTTTGTTTATTGTAAGCACACAGCTTGGTTTGCGCCCGTCTAATATTTACGGAGCAATCCGTCGCGGCCACAGGATTTTGAACCGGCGTAAGTTAGAAAAGGAAGCGGGTGACTTTTAACTACTTTTAATTTATTAGTTTTAACTTTCTGGCCCAATCGACGGTTATGCGACGGTTATCTACAAATACGCGGTTTCCACTTGAGGACACTATCATAGACAGTAAAAAGTACCTAAATAACACCCCTGATGAACAACAGCAACATCAAAACCCATAACCACGGTCGTCTATAGCGCGGTGGATAAAGCATCCGTCACTTTCGCATAAAATTTACCAACTGAGGTCCTAGCCAAGATGCGTTCGCTAACTGGGTGAATTGCAAAAATATTGTACATAGTTAAGGCCCTAATTGATGTCAATGTTTAATTGAAACAAAATATTTTTCCTTTATGTAACGAAAATTAGGCATACAATTGCATGGTTAATCTTCGTTACACAAAGGAAAAATATTTTCTTTCAATTAAACATTGATATAAATTAGGGCCTTAACTATGTACAATTTTTTTTCAATTCACCCAACTAGCGTTTCTATTCGATTTGTTTTTAAGAGACCGTACACGAAATTTTGCCGGTTTTGCTTCTTTTTGTGATTTACAGTTAAAATACTGCTTTTCTATAGGTTTTAATGCACATCACGAAATATCATTTCAGTTATGATCGAATAAATGAGTTACGAGTTAATGAGCTACTTTTATATTTTTCTCGAGTAATATAATGCGAGATTTAGGTTGTTTTAAAACATTATATATTGCTTTTTTATGTTTTTCTAAGGTAATGGATTGATTTTGAACTGAAGTTTATTACTGTTGTTTTAATTTTATGAACGAGAATACACAGGGTGTGGAAGTTAACACAAGTTTTCATGCTAAAAACCGTGTCAAAAAATGCTGCTTTGATCATCTGTAAAGACGTAGAGGCTAGTGATATTATTGATTATACATCATGAATAATTCTTGTAGTTCTAGTTTACATTTCTACAAGTTAACGCAAGCAGCTTATAACTTGGACATAAATTTGCGGTGCACCAATGCAACTAGCAACTTCGATGGATTGCAAAGTGCCGCAGGACGCCTCTCGAACGGCGCAGCTTCGTGGTCAAAACTTTTCCGTCTTCCACAATGAGGACGAGGCTTTGCTTTGTTAGAGAGCTCTAAGGCTCTGTTATAGTATCAAAAGAAAAGGAATAACGCACGAGTAACATCAGTTAATACCGTCACTCTTCTCTCTGTCTGGATATTGGCATGCATTTGACACATTGTATTGGCCTCTGATGTTTATGATTTTACATCTGCGAGTTACAAACTAGTGTATAGATAAATTAACGAGATCATGGAATTGCATATGTAGTAGTATTGTATGTTTACAGGCATTCTATATTTGAATTTTATATTTTCTCGTACTATCAGCATAAAAAGAGGTTTGTTATAATTACATATATTGAAGAAGTAAATACCAAAGTAATGTCAATTTTATTACACTAGCTGAAGTTATTAAAAACCCATATTTTTTCTCTAAACTTGATGTTTTTTACTATTTATTTTAAGACAAATTGGTATTCGACTCAAAAGGACCGATATTTTGTTGTACGAGTATAAAGCAATAATAAAAAAACAATATATTTTTGACAGATATTTGATGAACGCAGTCGACGCATTACTTAAATTAGAACGGGAACAAATCGCACTTATCTACAGCGAACAATTTACAGTGATGATAACAGACGTAAAGAACTCTTAATACCTTTAAGCCTCAACACGCTTCCCACCCTTATCTTCCCCTAGGAATAAAGACAGTAACCATCCTTAGAATTCCACTTCACCATTACATTGTTTTTCGAAGCTTTTTATTTCGGCATAAAATTTTATTTATGCCCTCGTTCTCACGAAGTGGGTTCCATAAAACTCATTTGAGATTAACTCGTATTGAGGCCACTGGAAACGAATGAGATTCATTCGGGAGCTCAATGAAAACTTCTCTTACGACCTTTTTAGGGTTCCGTAGTCAAACAAGGACTTTCGTCATGTCCGTCCGCAGCCTAGCGCAGAGACTCTTAGTACTATAAAGCTGTAATTTGGCATGAATATACATATTAGTCACGCCAACAAAGTGGTAAAATGAAAATAGAAAAAAAAAAATTTTTAGGGTGCGTCATAGGTAGTTATACCTACACGTTACGTGAGGATGTATTGTTTTTTCTTGTCTACCCTATAGTGTTGGATGTCGTAAGATAGGTTTTTCAAAAATATTACGTTTGTTAAAACAGTTTTTCGATTAAGTAATCCGTTTATGAAATAATAAGTTTTAAAGTGCAAATTTTTGTTAGACTCAAGTGTCAGTGTTACGGTTCGGGGGGGGGGGAGGTTAAGACAACGGTACAGGCGTTGAAATTGTCCGAAACCGTTACAGGTAGACAATTGACTTTTTCACAGTAGGCATTTCTATGGCTGCTTAATCAAGAAACAATATTAATTAAATGTTAAAGACAATCATAATGCAACTGATACCGTACTATAAACGTTATATGCCATTTATCATACCAATTGAACACTTCTTATCCCGTTTCGAATCCCGCATAGGCGCATACCCTTGTTTCTAATTCATGTCGCTTCACCCTCATTGTGCTTCGTCAGAAAAACCTATAAATGCACGTCGGATTGAGGAAAAGTTAGGAAATGTGGGGAAAGTGAGGACATTCGAGAAATAGACGGTTATTTCCCTGAACAAGGTTCGAGCCAGATGTTTTCGCGCTATCGACTACGCCATCTTATCTCGATCGAGATGGAAATCTGTGATTAATGGGACGCTTTATTTACTTCTTTTTTGGTTTGAAGAAAGTTTTTTGTTCGACGGTAATGCTTTTATGCTCGTTCAGAAAGCTATTTAAGTTATTAGGTTATTATCAAACATAAGCTTCTACGTACAGAATTAAATAATCAATCTTTTTTAAAGCTACTCTTTCACACTTATTATAAAGGTAAAGGAACTTACTAGGTTCGGAATCTTATGACAAAAAGAAAAATTCAAATGTACTGCTTGCAACTCTGTGGTACGAGGATTTAAAGATCTCGAAACTTGATTTTCCACTAGTTCTATAAAAGTATGATGTGGTGGACTCAGTCCGTGAAGAACCCTTTATTTCTTTGAGAATTACTCCATTCTCCAGAATTCACTTAAAATATCACATCTGCGCCGTGACGATGGACTGAACAAATATTTACAAAACTACTAACGATTAATTACATTATCTAAGTACTGTAACATGGTTGGTCCAAATGGTTTAAGACATTTCAATACCCGATTCAATCTCTATAAGTTCCTAGGCAACCCAATAAAAATAAGTTTGCAAAGTTACAAGACTAAAGAAAAGAACTAAAGAGCGCCAGTGTCCTAAGCCAGGTAAAAAATGAATAACGGATAGCTTTATAAGATAGATGGTAGAGAATTGGAAAGTTTTAACCTCAAGGCGGGCTTAGTTTTTTTTTTTTATGTTAAGGAGAAGGCACCCGAGCACTCAGGCCACCTGATGGTAAGTGGAATCTGAGACCCATAGACAATTGAATTCTCAAGACTATAATCCTAAGACCTCAAATGCGTTGCCAACCCTGAGGACTAAGATGGAATGCCTCTATCCTAGTAATTTCACGTCAAAGTTAGAGTTAAATTATTAACTCACAATTGTTTTTAGGCTGTTTAATAATATAAAAATATGTTCAGGCGGATACACGTTACTTGATAACCTATATACTTGGGTAGTATCCTAGCTAGCTTTGATCTATAGGTACCAAACATAAAAATTAGGTTTTATGAATTAAGTTTAAATTTAAATTGGTCGTTCACGTGGTCAGTTTTATATTGAAAAAAAAAAAGAAATCACCCACTCACTCAAAGTCGGCCACTGCACTAGTCTCGAGGTATGACGGGGCCGCTTCATGCCAACCACGTCCTGGTCGATGAACATCTGCTTTGTAGATTCGGTACCACTGGTGATGGGGCAAAGGAGAGGTGAAAATTAAAGGAGGTTCGACCAGAAGGGTCCTGACAAAGGATTAGATGAAGAAACGTCGGAAGAGAAAAAAATAGTGAGATGGCTGTCATGGAAAATAGAGAAAGAAAATTTAATGCTCAAGGTCTTGAAATCATTATTTACTAAGGTTAATAGGCTTCAGCCTGAATAGGTTTAAAGCTCAACATGAGGTCCATGAAATTTAAAAAAGGTTAAGTTGAATTTAATGCACAAAGGCGTAAAATTATTATACCCTAAGATTAAGAGATTTTCAATTAAAAGCTAATAAAAATCTTATATGCGAGTATCACATAGATATTTTATTTTAATTTAACTTAGCTACATTACAAACGTCAACCGCTTATAGCGCGGCCTCCAAAGGAAAAAAAGGAAATTCATCAACGCCTGTCTGACGGCACAGCATAGCATAGATGTTGCCAACCTCATAAAGTCCAACATTCAAGGGTTATTTAGGGGATTTGTAGGGTCACACGATTTGTACATTGAATCGTTAACTTACGCCGTATTGCTAACTAACCGACGATATGCAACTTTAATGTAAATCATATACTTACGTATTCTGAGGGGAAGTGAGCAACGTATTTTTTTTTCTATTCCTCATAAAAACACGATGAAGACCGATTACGCCAAGCTACGATTCTCCGTGTCGTGGCAATAGATAATTCTGGAATTAAAGATACCTTATTAGTAAGTAGTTCTAAATGGACTTTTAAGTTTCCGACAGAAAAGCCAAATGGAATGATGAGTAACGTTCCTGCAAATACACAATGGAAATTAAAGTACCAATATTATTTGGCTTCGTTTACAAGTCTATCGGAAAACACAACACAAAGTAAAATATTGTGTTTGATTTACATCTTCTTCCTTACAATTTTTACAGTACACACGGTTAATTTAACATACATACATAACGTCACGCTTTCATTCCCAGAGTGGGGTAGACAGAGCTACAGAAATACCAACAACTTTAAAGAGACTTGTTGAGAATTCTGTAACCACATTTTGCACAATCAGGCCAAGAAGTTTACTAGTGTATTAGTGACAGGTTGCAAGCCCATCGCCTAACAATACTACAAGCCCTTATTCCCTTAGTCGCCTCTTACGACGCGACATCCACGGGAAGACATGGAGTGGCAGTGGGCTAATTATATTTTTCACTTTATCGAAATTGAATGGGTTTTAAGACATTTCCCTGAAAAACAACGTTTTATTTTAGTAAAAATAATGAACAATAACAAACCCTGACAAGCGGTGAAATTTGAATTGGCAGCCGTAAGGCAACATTGGCATATGAAAATCGATTTTCTTTACTTTGAAGTATGTCATGAAGGTAGACCTTAACACCTACAAATCGTAGTTTCTACATCTCTTAGTCAAAGTCGCGCAAAACGTTATTAACGTCTTACTTAAAAAATCTAATTGAATTACGTCCTTCGATATACATAATTTTGATACTTGTTTCTACGAATCTCTGTGGTGCTAGACAAGTTGCATTCGACAATCGTTAGCGATTATGTTTCGATTGAAAAACATATGGAATTGACGTAAGTGTCACATTACTATCTCGGTGGCTTACGTCAATTCCATACATTTATCAATCGAAACATAATCGCTAACGATTGTCGAATGCAACTTGACTAGCCCCACTGATCTGTTATTACGCTGCAATTTTATCTCTCGATATATTTTTCCTCGTACCTATCCTATGCAGTGTTCTTAAACCTCTCCAAAGTCACTCAGCTAGCATAGTGCTTCCTGTCCCATATGGCTCCAATCGGGAATCATTTTAGCCGCTAAGTGACCCGAAGATTCGCGAGGAGTTGCGGAGATGCACGAAGTTGGATACGTATTTGTACCAGCGCGTTTGGCTTCGGATTGCTTAGGCATGGGACATTAAATAGTGGTCGAAGTTGATGTAAGAGGGTAATGATTTTAGTAATGTTTGCACTTGAATTGTAGTGGGCGTGACTGAAAACCGACTGATTTTGCTATGTTTTTTTTTACTTGACTTTGAAGTCTTTCTTCAAATATTTTTCTTATATCCTAGAAATATCCTTTTATTGACTAATAAAAAATAATAAATATGACTAAATTTTACCTAGAACAACTAATAAATCAGCCACCACAAAATTCGCCGCGGCTACGGGGGTACCGTATTTGCTATATGCGTATGCTAGGAGGAGGCGTTTTATGACACTGGAATATAAAGTGATATTTATAAAAGAGATATCCTTATCTCTTAAATTATACAGAATATTTTACAGATAGTAGTTGAAAAATGCATCCAAAGATTACGGACGACATTAAAAATCTCAAATTACATTTGTAATCAATTTTCATTTATCAGTCATTATTATCACCTAAGTTACGCCTCTCGCCTTACGGAAAAAAAACCTTACATTCAATACAAAACAAATATCTGGCATACACGTCGACTAAGAAATTCCTTTAGCTTCTTTTTGACGCTAACTATTGGGCAATCAGGTCCAAAGTAATTTATTGGTAAATTTTATTATACAAGTTAACAAAGTCAAAAACGCAATACGTGATTTTACGACCGATACATTTTCGGCGACAATTTTAGCCGACAATTTTGGCCAAAGCGTCAAGCACTACTGTTACGTATGCTATTGGCCGTATGTATCAAGTCTGCATGCGATGGGATGGCTTTACGAGAGTGCGGTTAAGGCGAGATTTTATAAGGGTACGTTCCTTGGCTCTCGTGAAATACAATTTTATTTATACTAAAGAATTTGGTATGAAGTTCTTGGTTGAAGTGACAAAATAAGCGTGTGCAGGGCCTGACGGGATGTCTAGAGCTTTTTCGGCGGTTCTTCTTCGCAATGATGGTCTTGTCCGAAACGCTAGTAGATTCATTCCATATCACCGACGTGTAAAGAGCCCTCATATGGCTAACTTACTGAATACGAGTAGGTACTTTTAATTTTGAATATGAATTTATAGTTTCTTCCTACAACATTATCCTAAACTGTTATAGGTTGATTTGTCACGAACATAGATGTAAACACTAACCAAAATTAATCACAGTTATTTGACACAAATTATTTGAATTTGGAATTGAGTTGTACATTTATACTTACACCTGGATTTATAGACACGGTAAGTAATTACTTAAGCAAAAGTAATGACTTAAGAAACGATTTTTGTATGACTTTTGACATTCGTTTTAGTCAAGTAATTACTTTTCTCGTCTATAAATACGGGTGTAAACAATCCCGACATTAGCCCCCTTATAAATGTACCTACTGAAAATAAACCTTTTTTTGTTATAGATTATTTTGTTCCTGATTCGTCATATTCCAAATTGGTCATCTTCCAAACTCGACAATTTCCTAACTGGGCTGGAATTCTACAAGGTATTAACGATATCGTTTTTGACCTGTTTCCGTATTGTCAACGTTTTGATAACTCTTATGTCATTTACAATAATGGCGACTGTGACATAAACGATTCTTAAACGTGTCAAACACGATATCGTTTTAACGCACCTGAATAGAGGCCCTGGTCATATTCCTAGCTCGTCATATTCCAGATTCGTCATCTTCCAATCTCTTCATTGTATAGTCAAATTAAATCGCGAACTCGTGCTTACAGGTATTTATTTATTATTTTATTTATTTATTTTACTACTGCTATTAGAAAATAATTTACTTAAGGCGGAGTTCAAAAAAAATAGCAAATAATGGAATAATCATAACATTTACCACAGAGGATTCTATAATAAATGTGTGCAGGCTATATAATATATATGGTATGACGAGTTTGGAAGATGACGAATCTGGAATATGATGAGTTAGGAATATGAACAGTTAGGAAATTGTCGAGTTAAAAAGATGCCCAATTTGGAATATGACGAATCAGGAACACATCTTGTTAAATTATTCTTTGACTCTTTCCATCAAATTAAAATGTCATAATGACAGATAACGATAGAGCATCTTTTAAGTACGGCTTAACAGAAGCGCTTGGAGCTCACCCCACATGCTTCTGTTCAGGGATCGTTACCGGTATTCTGACTACCGGTTTTAAATGAGGTATTACCAGTTATAATTTATTTTCACTATTTATACCGCTAAAGCTCTGATTAGCGGTATAATGAATACCGGTATTCAAGTTTATTATCGGTTTAGCCAATTGACAACAATACCTCTTTTTGATACTTTACCCCTAAAAACCATAACCAGTAATACCTGTCAGTGTCAATATTTTCGTTTATTTGTATATGTAAATGTTTTCGGTGCTCTTACAAAAAACTAAGACTCGCCTTAGACAAGTCTGAAATTACAGTTCATTAAAGTCTAACTGACATCTCACTTATCAGGTACAATGAATAGCGCTATTGAATACAGGTATTTAATACTGTAAATAGTTAATACATAGCGATAAAAACAAAAGCGGAATGACAACAATACCTCTAATTCGAATATAGGTATTATTTTTTAGCGGTAATAATTTGACAATGTACGTACAGGTATTGAATAAAACGGTTTACGGACGGTTTTACAATCCCTGCTTCTGTTTAGACCACAAGAACAAAAATACTCTTTTACTGAGCAATTCAAGAAGTCTTTTTAGGTTCGGTTTTATAAAAGCCCGTTAGTAAATATAGCAGATCAAATTTTTGTAAATTCATACGATTTTTCACATTCCTGGTCGAAATTTGATCTAACGATTTTTTATAAAACCCAGCCTTAGAGTTGCTGGTATTTCTGTAGCTCTGCCCACTCCGGGAATGAAGCCGTGATTTATTTATTTATTTAATCTTTATTGCACAAAACAATACACTTAGTATACAAAAGGCGAACTTAATGCCGTAAGTCATTCTCCACCAGTTGACCTTCGGGAAAAGCAGAGATTGTAGTGGCGGTGCAACAACAGATGTAACTGTATTAGTTACACCTGTTGTTGCAGTGTATGTGTATTACATACACTTGCATATTAATAAGGTATAATAATATAATTACATATAGTGCGCTGGAAAAATAATAACACATACATATTATATAATATAAATGATGAATGATGATGAGTGATGTTATGTTTTTATGTATGTACTGAGCAACTTGACATTGGCGAATTGCACCTTAGAATGAGCAGTGACTATTGCGCGTTTATGAATAAGAGGGTTGACATCTAGACTTGGCCACCCACTTCCCCAGACATGAAGGATCCATTTATACCGCCGGGATAAGTTTGCCGCAGTATTTCCCAACTGGGCCGCGGCTCGCTGGCCGCCTGTTTTTGCTGTTGGCAGATGCTATTGGCAATTTTGATATATTTAGTTTGCAATTAGTTATAATAACTATACGCCTTAAATAATCTCCACACTAAATAAATTATATCAGGTGCGATGAGTAAATCAATATTGGCTTTATTCTGTTCAAATCTAGTAATAAAATCAGCTTAGTTTTTACCAACGCTTGCTGAAAATCCCTGACTTTGTTCCCGCCAAAAAAGGCGCCGACGGCGTAAGAGTGAAACTGTGGCGCTATTGAGCTGCGTGATGCCATGTTCTTTTCAGCCAGCGTTAGCCAGGATAAAGAAGGTTGTAAAGTAAATTAATTGATATTATCACAAACTAAACTAAAATCATATCATATGTCATAGGTTAAAATCACTTAGAAAATAAGCAATACACACTAATTGTGTATTAGGATATTTTTTGATTGTGTTTGTTGTAACGATGCCGAAAGCCTACACTGAGCATGTTCCGACATGCCCATGCCCGGTTTTTAGAGTAATTTCACCATTTTCGTCCGTCTGTCTGGCGGTTCTTGACACTCAAGCGGCTAAAGTGTTCATACCTACTAAAAAATAAGACAACACCAAATAACATACCTACTAAAAAACTAAAATAAGTAGACATCATTGGTTGTTGAGATACAGGCCGTTAATGGAAATGACTTCTAATGGAAAATTAGTTGTTACTTGTTGATTATTACGTTTGTAGTACTTAACGGCTTCAGAACATGTCGGACCATGCTCAGTATAGGGTATACTGAGCATGATCCGACATGGTGGTGGTTCTGACATGCTCTAATGCTCTTGCCATATTTTTTTATTATTAAATATCTCGTGCTATGTAAGGACCCTGTAACTGGACGCACAGCCGAATGGACGCAAAAGGCATTACTCGCTTGACTGACCCGCCCGATCGGCCGTGAAACTTTTTAAGCAAAATAGTCATAGTGGAAAAGTGGGTTATTGCAGATTTATTGAATTCTGTAAAGCTTTTGAGGATTCCAATGTTTGGTGCGGACGATTTGGTTTTTAAACATTTATATTCTGGGTGTCCTACTTTTGAATTTTTAACGATGGCAACATCAATGTCAAAACATAAGGAAATTTTATTACAGTGTCGGTAGACACGGGACGATGTTTCAATCACCAATACAGCTTGACGCCACATTTTTTCGATGACGTTACGTTAATCGCATTTCAGAGACCGTAGCCAAGATGCGTACGTTAACTAGCGTTTCTATTCGTTTTGTTTTAAAGCCAATCGCGTCACTGATAGATCACGTGACTCTTTGTATCGCGTGATCTACCAGTAACGCGATTGGTTTAAAAACGAATAGAAACACTAGTCGCATCTTGGCTAGCGCCTTTGAACTTAGTTTAGATTAGGTACACAGATATTTTTGGACAAAGGCCTCTATTCCAGCCTATCTTGCCTTGGTATCGGACTAAAATTGTTGTCGTTATTTACATCTTATTTTTAGTAAGTAACAGTGTCAAATCACGGTGGGCTAATTTAATGTAGAATAGAAGCTCTGATTACGATATCGAATAAAGGTGAGCTAATACAGTATTTAAAATGTGTAATAGAGGTCCTTTTTCGCTACCAAAAAAACATTTTACATTGAACAGAAATAAATAAATAAACTTGAATATTATTTTCGAGATTTAATGTTAATGTTGCTTAGTACCAAGGTGAGATGTCAGATGTTACACATCATAATAATTATGTGACAACTGTCAGGCTCCCTCGTTTTTTACACGACTGCCCAAAAAAACAACACAAAGAAAATGCTATTTAAAAACGACGTCTTTTAATAAAAATGAATATTTCTTCTCAGCAGTTATTAAATTTCTCGTTGTAACGTAAGAGTTTTGTAATAAAGTGCACGCCACATGTTTAAACGCTGCGTTTCTTGCTGATATTTTAATGAAGTTTCTTACTGAAATTACATTCTGGGGAAGACATTTTAATTATGTTTTTCACGCGTACAATATAATGTAGGTATGCATGTCCGTTACATTGTAACCTCCTGTAGGTTTAGGCTTGACCGATTTTGAAGAGTGAGATGACATTAGAGTCGTCTTAACATCCCTATTGTCACTGGGTACTTAAATTAAAAACCTACAATAAGGCGAATTTTAATAATATAAACATACGAGGTGCGATCCAAAAGTTTCTGGCTAGAGAAGTATGGTATTTTAAAAATAAAAACCGGGCAAGAGCATGTCGGGTCATGCTCAGTGTAGGGTTCCAAAGCCGTTAAGTACTACAAACACAAAAGTCAACAAGTAATTTTTCTATTTAAAGTCAATTGGTGCCGGCTTAGATGATTTTAGTAGGTATAAACACTTTAATCGCCTGTATCTCAAGAACCAATGATGTTTTCCTTTAAAATTCGTTATATGTTTTTTCATTCAGGTTTTTTTTCAGATTTTTAGTATTTGTAGTTTTGGCTGTAGGGGGGGGGGGACACTTGAGTCTAACAAAAATTTGCACTTTAAAGCCTAATATTTCATAAACGGATTACTTAATCGAAAAACTGTTTTCACCAACCCGTTTTTTTTGAAAGACCTATTCAACGACACCCCAAATAATAGGGTAGACTAGAAAAAAAAATACATCGCCACGTTACGTGTAGGGGAGATACCCTAAAAAATGTGATTTTTATTTATCCTGCTTGGTCGTGTATAGTTTTGGGGTTTCTGACTTCCACGACACTTCTGCTTGATCGACTCTCATAACTACTCAATAAGGGTGGCATAGTAGCTGCACTAGCTACCATTTAGCGTGGTATTCCTTTCTTTTATGTCGATCAGTAGTATTCCGTGACAATTCCAGAATACTGTAGCCATTCTCTTTTTTGATGGATTGTGTTACCTTGGTTTTCCTAGGCGGTTTTTCACCAGGGTGATGCCATTCCATCGATTCCCTTTTGGAGAGAAGAACATAGTACGAAACCATGTTTTCATCCTTCGTAACAATTGGCTCCAAAAAACTCTTCGTGTCCTCTATACGCGTCTAAATCATCTTGAGAGCACGCGTTTTCGCTCACTTCGCTGCAAGCTCGAAAGAAGTTTGGGCACCCACCTCGCACTAACTTTATTCATGCGAAGATGTTCATGAAGAATCCAAGAAATGAAGTTTTCGAAAGCCCTATCCTTGCTGCTATACCTAGGGAATGATTGACATTATCCAAAGGAATGAATATACTCTTTGGATAATGTCAATCATTCCCTCACTGAAAATTGCATTGTATGTTGATCACGCAACGATATTCCAACTTAAACATGTGGAAAACTTTCAGACTTCCTATTATCCTAAACGTCGTCAAATCAAAACCACAACAGACAGAAACCTCAAAACTATACACGAACTAGCAGAATAAAACAAAAATAAAACCAAAACACAATAAAATGACACATTATATAAGCAACAGGCTTCGTAAAGACGTTTTACATAAAAATGATCATCGGCAACATGCTTCACCAAACTCGCTTTTTTGGCAACACAGGCTTATCCTAATTAACCCCAAACCTGCATCGTGGCTCAAACGTTCCCATTACACCAGCATTACTTCACATTGTTTTCCAATGTTCTTTCTTAATTTATGTTTACTTGTTAAGCACCTAATACACCTCTTCCTTCCTGTGTCGTCGCAAGGGCTGACTTCATCAGAACCAGCACGAACGTAATGCGCGGCATTAGCATGTGTCCCACATTGCGCGCCATCTGCCGGCGGTTTAATTAAACGTTTTCTTTACGGCCGCAGAACTTTCTGGATTACGAGGCGGAAGTGCTCTGCGTTGTTTTGCATTTTGATGAAATATGACGATCATTTAGTTTGATATTAGCCCGGAGACAAAGCTTCGTATTATCTGAAGAGTAAATTGAGTAGCCTAAAAAAACACATCATCATATTTTTTCGAAACTGTGGTGGCTTTATTGCACAATTAAAAAAACAGAAGTGCATCTTATCCATTAACCACCCGCCAAGCAACAGTGTTCGCATTGTTGTGTTCCGGTGTGGGTATAAGACAACCGGTGAAATTACTAGTATAGAGGTATTCCATCTTAGTCCTCGGGGTTGGCAACGTATTTGAGGTCTTAGGATTATAGTCTTGAGAATTAAAATGTCTAGGGGTCTCCGATTCCACTTACCATAAATTGAGATGGGATCACCAGGGTTGATCCTAAAGGTAAAGGAGTAAAGAAAAACACTTTTTTCCACTTTTAAAGTTGAGTCGTAAACTAAAAAGAAGTTTCTACATCATTAAAACCTTATAATATGAGTGCTGCGCAATACGTTGAGGCAGGGATCGTTACCGGTATTCTGACTACCGGTTTTAAATGAGTATATTAACGGTTAAGCCAATTGACCCCTAAAATCCTTACTATTAATACATGTCAGTATCAATATAACCATTTATTATCAGTTTCTGTAAATGTTTTCGGTTAAACATATTATGTAAAGCAAAATACACAGAAACGCGAGTAAATAAATTGACATAAATACGTCGCAAATAAATTAACATATCCTGTACTACTAGTTAACCAGCCATGCACAATAATGTTATCGCGTGACCTATTTGGTATGCTTTAGTAATAAATAAATGTCAAACTGACATCTTACTTATCAGGCGCAATGACTAGCGGTACTGAATGTAGAATATCGGAACCCTATACTGAGCATGGTCCGACATGCTCTTGCCCGGTTTTTCCGTGTTGTCAACGTTTTGAATGCTCTTATTAACTCAACAGTAATGGAGACATAGTTTGAAAACAATACCATAACAGGACAAAATTAAGCAATAGGGTTTACCATGATGTACATAGCTGATATTTTGTTGACAGATCGACCTCAACGCAGGGATTCTAAAACCGGTTTTGTTCAATACCCGTATTTTAATTGTCAAATTATTACCGCAAGAAAAATAATTCACACAGACACACAATGTCACGCCTTCATTCCCAGAATGGGGTAGGCAAAGCTACAGAATTACCAACTCTAAAAAAAACTTGATGATAATTCTGTAACCACATTTTGCACAATCAGGCTAAGATGTTTACCAGTGCATCAGTGACAGGTTGCAAGCCCATCGCCTAACATTACTACAAGCCTTTATTCCCTTAGTCGCCTCTTACGACATCCACGGAAAGACATGGAGTGGCACTATTCTAACCTGGCAACAACACGGGTTAATTGTGATCTGATAAGTCGCAAGGAGACAGCATGATCTCGGTTGTACTATACGTAGACCTACATAATTTGGATTCGTTCGTTCGTTCGTCGTGAACAAACTAAACCGCTAATAAAGTTTTTGACATAATTTACGATATAAAAGACAGCCAAAAGGCCGTGTTTTGCATACAAATCTACGTGAAAGCGTTTTGAGTTATTAAATATGCAAGTAGTTACAAAGTAGTGAATATTTCGTGAGCGCAAGACGGCGGTGTCCTGAGGGACTTTGTAAGTATCATTGCCAAATTCATATTCCCGAGTATTTTCAAATAATAGTAGATTATACACCGAGGGGATAAAGCACAGTTTTATGTCACGGGCGCGATATTGAATCCTGAACGTAACGAAGGACTCCAGATTTAACTCCCGAGCGCAGCGAGGGTGTTACGAGTTAATTCCCGAGCGAAGCGAGGGAATTAAGAAGAGTCCTGAGCGCAGTGAGGGGTTCAAGCGCGCCCAAGACGAAAACAGCTTTATCCCCGAGGAGTGTACTCTACTTTTCTCACCTTTTGCGAGACAATAAAAAAGCGAGTCTACTAAAAACAGCGTTCTATTATAGTAAATTAAAATTAAAAGTGAAAATTGATATTTGAGATGAGATTTCATATTTGATATTTCATTTATTGCAGCGTCTTACAATACTCGCGGCTTTTGTTTAATTTCAAATGTGTTCCATTCAGCTTGCCGTGGCCAGCTCGATTTTAGAAAATGTTCGATTTTCAAATTAGGTTCGACGCGGCGGTGGCGGCGGCGCCGCGCCCGGCCTTCGAGTATTAGTTGATCTTTTATTACGAAATTAGACTTTAAGGCCATTGTAATAAGAACTATGAAAAGTGAAAATATTACAACCCAGCGAGTTATAATGAGATTCAGTACAACATTACACCCCGGCTAAAGCCAAGGGCTTTAATGAGTTGGTTTGCGTAAGGTTTGCATGATATGTAATTTGGCACTGTCGAGCAGGTGGTGTGAAAATAATATTTGTACACTTTGTATTTTCTTTATCTTTATTATGTAAGAGGAAATACATCGCTGTCATTCGACGTCGATGAACGAGCCATTAACCTAAAGTATGCAGTTGTTAAAAGTACCTACTGAAATAAAGTTATGTATTTGTCTTTTGATATGTTTGTTACTCTTTTTGCGTGAAAAGGATACATTTTAACTAAGTTAAGTAGAAAGAAACACAATACTTAAAAAAAAAGTATTTTTCCAAAGACAAAGACGAGAGAATATAGCATGCATTCCTTCTTGAAAAGACTTCCTACAAATAAAGTATTAAATGTCACTGGCTGAAAAAAAAATCCTTGAACTTTTAGTACTCAATACACAATGGCCACAAAAACCGATAAAACTTTAAAAGAACAGCTTTAAATCTTGAAAGTCGTTGGAAGCTACATTTCTTACCTTCCTAAACCGTTTTGTCTCTGCTTGCCGTTACTACCACAAATGAGAGTAAAAAAGACAGCGCACTCCAAGTTTTAGTTTCCTTGTTTGTGCTGGAGCCGTAGTCCGATAAACCTGGGCATGAAATCAGAATATTTCAGAGACGGTAATCTCGCCGCAGTGACATAAAGCGTTTGCGGGAAATATCTAGAATTAAGGCGAAATTCCTGCATATTTACAATGGTAGAATATCGAAAAATCAAAAAATACGTCGTTTACGCGAGGAATTGAAATCGAAAAGACCTGGAATGTTGACCGTGTTTTTAGGGTTCCGTAGTCAAACTAGGGACCCTTATAGTTTCGTCTTGTCCGTCCGTCCTTCCGTTCGCAGCCTAGCGCAGAGACTCTTAGTACTAGAAAGCTGTAATTTGGCATGAATGTGCATATAAGTCACGTCAACAAAGTGGTACAATAAAATGTAAAAAAAAAATTTTTTTAGCTCCCCTACACGTAACCTGGGGATGTTTTTTTTTTGGCTTCTACTCTATTGTGTTGGGTATCGTTAGATAGGTCTTTCAAAAATACTACGGTAAAACAGTTTTTTTGTTGAAGTAATCCGTTTATGAAATATTAAGCTTTAAAGCGCATTTTTTTTTAAATGTCCCCGACCCCCCAATGTTGTACATAGTTTTAGAGTAAACACCAGTTATTTGAATTTGACGCTGCAATCAAGGCGCGCGCAAAATATCTCCATCTCATAAAGCTATTCCTTTTGATTCTTGTGTGGGCGTGGCAGTATGTGGCCTCTATGGACGACGCAGTTGGCCCGTTGGCGGGGTAGATCTACAGTTAGGGCCCACATTTGTGGGTTGTGCGCGTATATTTGTTTCGGAATCTTGGTAGCTCTAAGTAATTATTTTTCAATTAGTCAATGACTAAATTGACAGTTCACTAGGGTTGGCATATTTTTTTTTCGATTTTTTTCATAACGCGTTGTATAAAAAGGTTAATCATGGTCTAGTTCCCACTTTACAAGCCTAGAGCTTAGTTTGAGAATAAGTCAATTGGTGTGAGACTAATATTTAATTGTTCAAATAATGTTTGCTTCACTAATACATTAGTAAACTTCTTGGCCTGATTGTACAAAATGTGGTTACAGAATTATAAACAAGTCTTTTTAGAGTTAGATATTGATATTTCTGTAACTCTGTCTACCCCACTCTGGGAATGTTAAATGTACGTAACGACGGTGGAAAATTCAAATGTCGTAAGGGACAAACGCTTACTTTTCAGGGGAGCCAGAAAACAAAATTCCTCTTTTTTTTAATTCATAACTTGAAAACTACTCATCCCATTAAGATGATTCTTGGAAGCATACTTTTTAAATAACTTCGCCTACTCTAATTTTTTAATTAACCACTAAACCACTGTATTTATGGAGGATAAATACAGTGGTTTAGGAAATAGTGTCCCTTACAACAAAAAAATAAGAAGAAAATGCTTGTTACACCTCCGAAAACACAGTATTTATCTGACAAAATGTATTCTTTTTAGTGCCTTACAACATAGGAATTTTAAAAATATTGAGATATACGACATTGCGCTTAATGAAACAAGACGTTATACAAAAATATTTGACCGATACAACATAGTGTTTTAAATATTAGGAAGTTACGACAAACTTTGACCGACTCATAACTTTTTTATTAGAAGTCATATCGAAATTTCAATACAACAAATAGATAGAAAAAAAAATACTGACTTCAATGGTATATTTAGTGTACTTACGACAAAATGTCCCTTACGACATTTGAAATTTCCACCGTCGGTATGTTTATGTAATTCAGTTTACAGAATTAGTTACAGAGGTTAAAGCAACTGGGAGCGGTACTCAATTTGCTGCTTTTACGCAGGGCAAGCCACACATTAATTTAAACAGCGGTTGTAACAAACAGACGGAACACTAGTTCTTTTTTGCAAGCTTTTTATCAACTTGCTATGCATGTATGTATATTCGGGTATAACCTACGTAACCTTGATGACAATATAATAATTATGGCACCATCGAGCTAATCTGATGAGGGAGTCGGGAGGGTCGACAGGATCTCCGCTATACGTAGATCCCCGAGTTTGGACTCATTAGGTGGGTCTAAGTCGGATAAACAGTAAATAACTTTGAAAAAAAGCCGGTGTAATAAATGTTTTTTTGACCGAAACTTTTTTAATCTTCTTTTGTCTGTTTCAATTTAAATGCCCTTTTTCGAAGTTAAACAACAGGTATGGTAGGTACAGTGTATGTATTATAAAAAGAACCTAAAAAAAATCATTTGTAAAACAATTTTTGTATTGGCTGCTTTAGTTTTAATAAATATTTAAGTTTGCCACTCATTGTTACAAATACCAATCAAATATAAGGCTGTTAATCACTACATAGTATAAAACAGTCGCTTTTTCTGTCCCTATATCCCTATGTATGCTTAAATCTTTAAAACTACGCAACGGATTTTGATGCGGTTTTTTATATAGATAGAGTGATTGAAGAGGAAGGTTTATATGTATAATTCTTTAATCTGGAGCGAAGCGCGGGCGGGTCGCTAGTTATGTATAATTAAGTGTAATCACTCATCTGCTTAACATCTATCCAGTTTTGGCGTGCATCGTGTGGTTGTTTGACTGGTGGTTGGATTGTTCTATGGTTTTTATTTTATTATTTACCATTTTAATTTGGCTTAGTTGGAAGTCACCCTGCCTCCGAAGCCAGTGGTCCTGGGTTCAAATCCCGGTAAGGGCAGATATTTGTGTGATGAGCGCGAATATCTGTTCCTGAGTCTTGGATGTTTTCTATGTATTTAAGTATATAATATTTCTCTATACAAGTATGTTTATCGTTGTCTAGTACCCATAGTACAAGCCTAGAGCTTAGTTTGGGACTAGGTCCATTTGTGTGAGATTGTCCTCTGATATTTATTTATTTTCATAAAGTTCATGTTAATTTCATGGCTTCTTTTAATTGTCATAAATTATTATTGTTTCTTTATTTTCTATAGCTAATAATTTCTTTATATTTTGTGGTAGTACGAAAGAAATGTCGGACCATGCTCAGAATAGGGTTCCGAAGCCGATAAGTACCTACTACAAACATAAAAATCAACGAGTAATAACCAATTTTCTATTTACAGTCATTTGGTGCCGTCTTAGATGATTTTAGAATGTATAAACACTTTAATCGCCTGTATCTCAAGAACCAATGATGTCTACTTAGTCGTGATAGTTTTTCTTTTAAATTCTTTATATGCGTTTCAATTTAAGTTTTTTTCAGATTTCTAGTATTCGTAGTTTTGTCTATTGACTTGACTCTGAGAAAAATTAGCGCCTTGAAGCTTAATATTTAATAAACGAATCCCTTAATCGAGACATTGTTTTGACAAACCCGTAATATTTGTAAAATAGCTATCCAACGATATTCCACGCTACGGAGTGGACAAGAAAAAAAAATACATCCCCACTATTATTATCACTATTATTATTGGTTATTTTTTTTTCACGATTTTATTTTACCACCTTGTTGGCGTGATTAATATGTATAATTATGCCAAATTAAAGCTCTATAGTACTAAGAGTCTTTGAACTACGCTGCGGACGGACGGACGGACTGACATGTCGAAACTATAAGGGTTCCTAGATTGACTACTCGAAAAAGGCATAAAAAATATCTCAATGAAGCATCTGGAATAGCTTAATCTGTGTCTATAACGAGCTGCGAACCCAAACTAGCGCATTAGGCGGTCGCCAATAATTGATTCGTTTGGGAGATCAATTAAAACCATCAATCACTAGCAATGGGTACCCGAGATAGAAAGGTCAGGGCGGGATGGTGTTGTTTTTCCTTACTATTTTTATTTTTAGTTTGCGGTAATGGATATAAACAACCTTGTTTCTTCAGAATTATTTCCCGACAAGGAGTTTTACTAACTTTTAAATAGATTAACGAACCCATTGAAATGGCCATCCTACTTATAGAGCTGATAAACTGATTGGAAATTTAAAACGACAATATTCTGGATCGGGGTAGAAGGGGATACTTTATCCCTAAGTAGATATTTACCTCAAATTCTAGGCATGTATGTATGTTAGCAAATATCGTATTTTCCGTTTCAGCTTGTTTTATGGACAAATGAGGCAGCCGTAGATAAAATAATGGAGTATCATAATGATTTGAAGACAATGTGTGAGTTTTATTTAAGAAAAACTGAGCAAGAGCCTGTTGGACCATGCTCTGAGTGTAGGGCTCCAAGGCCTTTAAGAACTACAAACATATAAATCAACAAGTAATAACTAATTTCCTATTAATGTCAATTGGTGACGTCTTAGATGATTTTAGTAAGTAGTAGAAGATTTCAAGAACCAATGATGTCTACTTAGTCGTGATAGTTTTCCTTTAAAATTCGTTATATGCACTTTCATTAAAGTTTTTTTTCTGATTTTTAGTATTTGTAGTTTTGGCTATAGGGGGGTATAACAAAAATTTGCGCTTTTAAGCTTAATATTTCATAAACGGATTACTTAATCGAAAAACTGTTTTTACAAACCCGTAATATTTTTGAAAGACCTATCCAACAAGCTATCCTTTTTTATATTTTATTGTACCACTTTGTTGGCGTGACTAATATGCATATTTACACAACACACTATTCGCCAACAAACTGATTCTAGTTTGGCAATTTTTTGTATACCTACCCCCTAAGTTGTTTTTGAAATAAATAAATAAATTATACCAAATTACAGCTTTCTAGTACTAAGAGTCTCTACGCTAGGCTGCGGACGGATGATGGACGGACGGACATGGCGAAACTATAAGGGTTCCTAGTTTGACTACAGAACCATAAAAATGCAATATTTATAAGTCAACAGACGGGTGGTACTTTAGCTTTTAAATTACTTTTGCTCATGAAAATATTGGCATTGATCGTTTATCGCTATTCACTCGGTAACTGTAGAATTTTCATGATAATATGTATGTCCATCTCCGTATTTCGATCCCAATATTTAAGTCAGTCGGTGTTCGCGTTGAACCATACACGTAGAACAAACAAACAAACAATTTTGAATTAAAATATTAGTGAGGATATTCAAGCCACAAAGTAACAGCGAAAGGCCTTGATTTATACCCAATTACGTTTAATATATTGGGAGTCACGTCAATTATATCAACGAGTAAATAAAACGTCACGAAAGGGTCGGGATCGGATCCCGATTAGGTCCAAACGGGTCGTCCGGGTCCGAGGATCACGGCCTAGGCTTACTATAATCAGCTTACAGATGATTCAGCTTTCCCTGTTCTTATATTTTTATATTAATAGGTGCTTAGTTTCTTATTTATTTGCAGTTTTTCCTAAAGCCAAAGTGTAGTAATATTTTGCATTCAAATAACCTGTAAGTGTTCCTGCACTGAGAGGCAAGACAAGATGCGTAATGTAAACGGTTTTCGATGTTAAGACTTGGGGTCTTATTAATAATAAAATAAAATTCGTAGATGGTACAATTAAACTTCTATAATCCAGATTCCACAAAAGTGTAGGAAATAGCATTAAATAAATGTATTAAAGTTGTATGACGCGCACGCAAGCGCGCTAAGAGCCGATAGAAGAATGCGAGGCGACTAGGTGCGGCGGAGGGACAAAACTTCATCAAAACTGGTTTAGCTCCGTACCGTCCCCGCCTCACCACTTGTACTCGTAGCGGCAACATCCTGGGGGCCCTTGGAGACGTCAGTCTTCAATGGTTCTGCTGTCTCGTCCAGTAAAGGGCAGAGGTATTTCACACCTCGCTTGTATATGCCCGATGGCGTAGCAACTTCAGCTACTCGAGATATCCCATCTGCGCCAGGAAATAATTGGACGACTCGTCCAAGTCGCCAGTGCATGGGAGGAGTATTTTCCTCCTTTATCAGGACCAGGTCGCCCAGCTGTAGAGCTCTGCCGCCGGGAACTCGCCATTTGGTCCGCTGCTGCAGCTCGGCGACGTACTCCAGCTGCCAACGCTGCCAGAAGTGCTGCCTGAGTGCCTCAAGCCTCTGGAATCTATCTAAACGGTTCGGGTTTATATCCGCCAGAGTAGGCGACGGCAGCGAGGTAAGCGCGCGGCCAATGATGAAGTGACCTGGGGTTAAAGGTTGGAAGTCATTAGGAGAAGAGGACAACGGACATAAAGGGCGGCTGTTAAGGATCGCCTCTACTTGATTAAATAACGTTGCCAACTCCTCGAAGGTCAGGTGAGAATTGCCTAAAATTCGCTTCAAGTGAAATTTCGCAGACTTGACACCTGCCTCCCATAAACCCCCAAAGTGGGGAGCATAAGCCGGTTGGAATTTAAATTTAATTCCCTCATTCGATGCGAAATTACAAACTAACTCTGAGCTTGAGGTTATACAATCGCTAATTTCCTTGGCTGCACCTATGAAATTTCGGCCGTTATCGCAAAAAATCTCGCGCGGTCGTCCTCTCCGAGAGATAAAACGGCGCAACGACAAAATAAACGAATCCGTAGACAGCGAACTCACAGCCTCCAGGTGCAAACATTTATAACGAAAACAAACAAATATCGCCAGATAGCACTTAGAAATTTTGCAACCCCTTCCATGCCTATCCGTAATTAGGAAGGGTCCAGCAAAGTCGACACCAACACTAACAAAAGGAAAGTCAGGCGTAACGCGCTGAGAAGGAAGAACGCCCATTAGAGGAGCAGAGGTATTGCCAGCGGCGCGGCGGCAAGTGACGCACTGTTGCGACACTGTGCGCGCGAGCACGCGGCCCGCCACGGCCCACACGTACTCGCGGGTCGCGCCCAGCAGCAGTTGCGGCGGCGCGTGCAGGAGGCGCACGTGCTCCTGCTGGAACAACAACCTGGTGAGCCTGTGCTTAGCATGCAAAAGCATTGGGTGGCGCTTATCATACGAATAAAAAGACGAGTTCAAACGTCCACCTACCCTAAGAAGTTTGTCGTCGGCGTCATAAAAAGGGTTCAATGACAAAATTGGACTTTTGGGGTTAAGTGGTTGATTGACGCGAAGGGTCCTTAAATCGTGGGGAAAGCTATCTTCCTGCGACAAAATTATTAACCTCTTAAAAGAAAGTTCAAGTTCCTCAGGCTGTAACACACCTGTAGTCTTGTTAGAAGGATTGCGGCAATTATAAATAAATCGAAGTACATACGCTAATGAGCGCTGTAGTGTGCTTAGCTTCGAATATTTATTAAAATTAATAAAATCGTTATCCTTTGTCACAGTAGTGACATTTATTTTTACTTCGGGTAAATCATTAGCACAGTTCAACGAAAATTGAGGCCAGTTACATGGCGGCTCATATAAAAATGATGGCCCGTTCCACCACATATCTAAAGACGTTAATAGGCGGGCTTCGACGCCGCGCGACGCGTAGTCCGCCGGGTTAAGTGACGTCGGGACGTGACGCCACTCACTGCCTTCAGTGAGTTCTAAAATATTAGCAACTCGATTAGACACAAACGTTTTTAATTTAGAGTAACTCATTTTAAGCCACGCCAAGACAATAGAGGAGTCAGTCCAATAACATTTCCGCGCGAGCTGGCAACGCAGCGTCTTAGAAACAGCTGATGCGAGCTGTGCGCCTAGAACGCAAGCGCACAGTTCAAGGCGAGGTATGGTCGTGGCCTTGACCGGAGCAACTTTAGACTTGGCACACAGCAGTCTGATAACAACATCGCCCTTATCATTAATTGATTTTAAATAAATACACGCAGAATAGGCGATCGAGCTTGCATCACAAAAACAATGCATCTCGATGTCAGTGGGTGCGTCACACAAAACGTGACGAGGCATTTGCAATGAAGTTAAAGAGGCCAAACCATTGACAAAACCTTGCCATGAGTCATTAATTTCGCTCGGCACCGGCTCGTCCCAATCAATTTTCGCGAGCCATAGTTTTTGCATAAGAACTTTAGGTATAATTGTGAGTAGACACAGGACACCCAACGGATCAAATATTTTGCACGAGTCGGACAAAATCGAACGCTTCGTGGGACAGCCGTCCTTGGCCGAATACTGAGTGGGGAAATGAATAACATCTGCAGCAGAGTCCCAGCCCACTCCTAACGTGTGTGACGACGAACTAATAATCAAACTGCCTTGACTCGAGTCTGGGTTTTGAGAGTCGCACAAAATTGACGGTAAATTTGAGCGATATTTGCGCAGGGGGAAACAACCAGCCGCGAGCGCACACTCAACCGATTTTTTAATAACGCGAAGTTCATCCTCTGTATCGGACCCTGTTAACAAGTCATCTACCAAAAAATCATTTTGAATCACTGTTCTAATTTTTTCATCCGTGCATTCCTCGCCCAACTGCCATAAACAGCGAGTGCTTAAAAAACTGGCACTAGAAAAGCCATACGTGACCGTGTTAAGCCTTAAGGTTTTTAAAGGTTCGGTCTCGTTGCATCGCCAAAGAATTAATTGTAAATCGCGGTCACATTCTTGAACCAAGATCTGCCGATACATTTTTGCAACATCTCCGGTCAACACGTATTTATAAGTACGAAATCGTAACAAGATATTGAACAAAGAGTCTTGAATCGTAGGCCCGACCATCTGTAGGTCGTTTATTGAATAGCCGGATGAAGTAGAAGCACTACCATTAAATACTACTCTAATTTTAGTAGATTCACTAGTGGGCTTGAGCACGGCATGATGAGGCACAAAAAAGGAAGGGTCTGGAATAACAGTGTCAGATACAGAGAGATGGCCTAAGTCCGAATACTCATTTATAAATTGTTTATAAAGCCCTTTGAGCTCTGGGTTGCCTTTAAATCGCTTTTCTAAGGCAAAGAAACGTTTTTTAGCTAAACGATATGAATTACCTAAACAATCAGGTTCAGTAATTAACGGTAAGCGAACACAAAACCTGCCGTTTTCATTGCGGTAGGTGTGAGTAACAAAATGTTTTTCGCATTCCGCTTCTAAGTCTGTGTGCGGGTAAGTAGGCTGGGGCACCTGCTCCAGTTGCCAAAATTTGGCCAGCGCTTCGTCCAAACTATCGCTGTATGTGGACAGATGGTTGCATTGTAAAAACGAATTAAACGATTTATCGCTTGGCATCGAACAAGCATTTATGTTACCGGCAAGTACCCAACCTAACTTTGATTTGCGCATAATTGGCATATCTAGCCCTAAACTAATTTGCTCGGATCCAATTAAATTCCAAAAAATGTCAGCACCAATTAAAACGTCTACAGGCGCAGGCTGATTAAAAGAGGGATCTGCGAGTTTTATATTGCGCGGCAATTTTAAATGTGATACATCAATATACTTATGCGGCAAATTACTAGAAATAGTAGGCAGTACTAAACATGAAAGATTGAAATTAATGTTTTTATCATGTCTAGACCGAATCTGTACGGCACAGCGCTCAGGCGTGCCGGACAAGGGGATGTTACCTACTCCGACCACGTTAATAGTATTGTGCTGAGGTACCAGCTGCAATTTCTGTTTTAAATTGTCAGTAATAAGAGAGGTCATGCTACCAGAATCTAAAAGCGCGCGCACAGTTACATGCCTATCATTGACCGGGTTGTAAACGTCAATAAGCGCGGTGGATAGAAGCACGTGATTCGAGTGTGACACGGCCATAATGCTGGCTGCGACCCCGAGCTCCGCCCGCGGCGGCGGCAGTGCCTCGACTGGCGCGGCGACAGCCTGAGGAACCTCCCTGTGCAATAAAGTATTGTGGCGCTTCTTACAAGTATGACAAGGCGCTGCCCTGCATCGATGCGAAGTATGTCCCTTCCGCAAACAATTAAGACAAACGCGTAACCTCGCCGCTCCGGAAATTCGGTCTTCGACGGGCAAGGACAGGAACGACGAGCAATCGTAGATCCGATGGCTGCCGCTGCAGTACATGCAGGAGGCAGGGGGGGCTGGTGAAGCGCCAGGAGTGGCTGAAATCGCAAAAGTTTTCATGCTAGACTTCTCATGTTTATTGTGAAGAGGAAACATGGGTTCGCGCTTACTGGTACTGGGTTTCTCAGACCTATTACGTTGTACTGACTCTAAAATATCGGCGCGACCCTTTATAAAACGATTAAAATCGGCCAGTGTGGCCATTTCGTCATCAATCGAATTACCCTTAAATTCCTCCCATTTTAAAGAGGTATTGCTATCCAGTTTAGCCGAAACCATATGGATGATTAACGTGTCCCAGTTTTGAGTGGGTTGTCCCAGCGTATGTAATGCGCGCAAGTTTTTAGACACGTGATCCACTAGATAACGCAGAGACTTAGATGACTCGCGACCGATCGGCTGCAGGTTAAACAGGGAGTTTAGATGGTTGCTAACTAATTGCTTCTTGTTGTTGTATCTCTCGCAGAGGAGACGCCAAGCTTCGACATAGTTATTGTCTGTAACTTCTAAGTTACTAATTACCTGAGCCGCTTCGCCCTCTAAATAGGAATTCAAGTAGTGGAATTTATGAATCGGCTTAATCCTATCCGAACTGTGAATGAGAGAATCAAATGTGTCTCTGAACTCGAGCCACTTAAAGTACGAACCATCGAAACTAGCGATTTTTATTATAGGCAATCGGAAGTTAACTTCATTGTTGTGATTGCAATGACTTTGAACCTCGGACTTCACGCTTGCAAAGTCAGATCTTTCACCATTCTTATCAATAAGTTTTTGAGCAGTAGCAATAAGAGATACAAAATCCCGTTCCATCTCGTCTCTTATGTCAATCTCAGCATCCATAGACGATGGATCTGCAATTTCTATTTTAGTTTGGATTTCGTCAAACTGTGTAAACAAGGCACGAAAACGGTCTAATTTAATTGAAAGTTCGTCAACATCTCTATTAAAAATACTTTCTTGATTAGTTAATTCGTTAATCAAATTTCTAAATTTGGTAACGCGACCCTTTATTGAAGTTCTAGTGGCCTGATAAGAAGTCATTTTAGAGACAGATCTGACTGCAAAATAAAAGCAACGAATGATGGATCAAATTAAAATGACAGGAAATAAATACGTAAATTGGTTCGGCTTATGTTCCCAGTCACCGTGGTAGCCCGGTGCGGCGGTGTAGCGGTGCAGCGTAAGCGATAAAAGGCGCTCAGCAACAGCGAGCCGATAGCAACCGATAGCTGGGCGCTGTGCGGCGGAGTGCGTGCGCCGGCGCGGGAACCGGTTCTATGGCTGCTGCGGAGCAAAACACGTCTATTACTTACTAACGTAATGTAATGGAAAAAATACTTTGGATGCTAACAAATTAAGCTAGATTGCTAGAAACTATGCAAAAGAATTATTGTTTCAGCATAAAGTAAGGAAAGACGCTTTATAAATCGCAAAAGTTGCGAACTAAAACCTGAGAAAATAATTTAAAGCACAAATAGGTTTCAGTTGTTGCTAAATCTTATATTTGTAAGCTTTAAGGAGGAAATAAAATCGAAGGCCTTAAGATATTCTAAACACGTGGCAAAGCTTGGCCATTAAAGCAGCGACCAGAGTATTTAAACTGGCACTAAAATTAAATAAGACGGCTTAAAAAAGGTGTGCAACACGTGCAATTTATAGGGCCTCAAACTAACCCTAAAGCTTGAGCTTTGCGTGAGGTGAAGATGACAAAGCTAAAAAATCAAGTAGAGAGAGACTTCGAGTGGGAAAAGAAAGGAAAAAATGGAATGGTGCACTTCCCTTGCTAAACCTTGGCTGCGGCGCAATTAAGCTGCCGGCGGGCTTGAAGTAGGGGCGGCTGCAGCTTCCGAGGTGGCGGCGTAGAACTCCACGTCACATACGGTTGCACGAAACGGCACTGAAGCTTTCTTAGCTTTTACTTGGTCGAAAATATCTTTAAATCTTCTATATCCGACACGGAACGGCTGTTTGCGTGACCTTTGTCCTTTCTTCTAGAAGCTTCGACTCGCGCGGTGTGCAGAATCTATCGTTGCGTATCCATCACGTCGGGGTCACCATGTTAAGACTTGGGGTCTTATTAATAATAAAATAAAATTCGTAGATGGTACAATTAAACTTCTATAATCCAGATTCCACAAAAGTGTAGGAAATAGCATTAAATAAATGTATTAAAGTTGTATGACGCGCACGCAAGCGCGCTAAGAGCCGATAGAAGAATGCGAGGCGACTAGGTGCGGCGGAGGGACAAAACTTCATCAAAACTGGTTTAGCTCCGTACCGTCCCCGCCTCACCACTTGTACTCGTAGCGGCAACAACTAACTAACTAACTATTAAAATGTGTGATGCCGTGTGGTTGCCGGGTTAGAATAGTGCCACTCCATGTCTTCACGTGGATGTCGTTAGAGGCGACTAAGAAGGGCTTTTAGTACTGTTAGGCGATAGGCTTGCAACCTGTCACTAATACACAAGTACACATCTTAGCATGTTTTTGCAAAATATGGTTACACAATTATCAAGAAGTTTTTTAGGGTTCCGTACCTTATCTTTACAATATTAGTCACTATATCATAACCTTTTTTTAGGGTTCCGTAGCCAAATGGCAAAAAACGGAACCCTTATAGATTCGTCATGTCTGTCTGTCTGTCCGTCCGTATGTCACAGTCACTTTTTTCCGAAACTATAAGAACTACACTGTTGAAACTTGGTAAGTAGATGTATTCTGTGAACCGCATTAAAACTTTCACATAAAAATAGAAAAAAAAAACATAAATTTTGGGGGTTCCCCATACTTAGAACTGAAACTCAATATTTTATCTATGGATAGGTCTTTAAAAATTATATTGAGGTTACTTACATCATTTTTTTCTAAACTGAACAGTTTGCGCGAGAGATACTTCCAAAGTGTTGAAATGTGTGTCCCCCCCCTGTAACTTCTAAAATAAGAGAATGATAGAACTAAAAAAAATATATGATGTACATTACTATGCAAACTTCCACCGAAAATTGGTTTGAACGAGATCTAGTAAGTAGTTTTTTTTTTTAATACGTCATAAAAACATTGATCAAAGCTACAACGAACTTTTATATTATGTTACTTGCTGCTACGGAACCCTTCATGGGCGAGTCTGACTCGCACTTGGCCGCTTTTTTTAGTTTCACCTGTCCCGGTGTCTATTAGGCTGACCCCCATGGGAGCCCCCTTAAATATTAATTTAGTTATGATTAAATTATTATTTTTTGAAGTGAATGTACAAGTAAATAATATAATCTGTGAATATTTCAAGTGTCAACGGCAAAAAAAAACACGTTTGGTATGTGGGAGTCCCTCTTAAATATTTATTTAATTCTGTTCTTAGTATTTGCTGTTATAGCGGCAACAGAAATACATCATCTGTGAAAATTTAAACTGTCTAGCTATCGCGGTTCATGAGATACAGCCTGGTGACAGACGGACATACAGACGGGCGGACGGGCAGCGGAGTCTTAGTAATAGGGTTCCCGTTTTACTCTTTGGGTACGGAACCCTAAAAAGATGTCAGTAATATTTTCTTACAAAATTAAACTACTTGTGTTGTCCGTGACGACGCGCTCTAACATAGGACTAAAAGCGACTGTTTCCTTATTGCACAGAGTGTATAAAGGCACAACTCGAGGCGTTCCGTTGGTCTGGTAGCCGCGGGTGGTCTAATCCGCTCCTATGTATCTACATACCACCTTGCTATCGGCTACAATGCTCTATTTTCGTTTTTGTTGTACACTATTTATTCATTATAAATAGCAATAAGTGTTGTTACCACACACAGCACACGACGCGTAGTAACCCTGCCTACGATCCCGGGTTCGATTTCCAGTATGGGGAAATATTTGTTTGATTAGCTTGAGTATTTGTTTCTAAGTCTTTAATGTTGTGTATTTATTTATTTCGTTTATCGTTGTCTTGTACCCATAGTACAACACTAGAGCTTAGTTTGGGACTAGATCAATTTATGTGAGACTTTCCCCAGATATATATTTCTTTTATTTATTAAAGAGCAGTCGTAGCCAAGGATAAGGCATTTTATGTCCTAGATACTATAGAATTGACACCATCATGTTATACAGTTAAGCTCTCGTGCGTGCGACGTGCATACATGACTCGATGTATGAATGTGGAAGAAGCGAAAGAGATTTATCAAGATCGTAGCAGGTGGAAAGAAGTGGTCTCTGCCTACCCCTCTGGGATACAGGCGTGATTTAATATATGTATGTATGACCCAAAAACGATAAAAGATTGGTTTGAGCCTTTTACTAATAAATGTCAATTTTGTGTTACTTTTTTTTCAATTGAGAATATAATAATACAACAGTAGAAAGAAATACTCCGACTAATTTAAATTAACATTAGGTACCTATAAATAGCCCTAAACACCCTCCTGAATAAACAAAAACAACATTAAGTTTAATTTACTTTAAAACAAATTAAACAAAGCAGAACTTGACCGACTTATTACGAACTCCAACTAAATGGAATCAGTAAAGCGACAAAATTGCTTTAGCAAAAGCTTACAAATAGACTCGAGGCCTCAGCGGAATATAGGAAAAAGTACCATATTCCCTTGACGTGTTTTTTGTTTGGAAAATTACGTTAAGAACGACACTGAGGGAAATAACATTAAGTACATAGTTACGTAAATCAAATGATGAGTTAGTACCAATAATGCCAATACCTTAAACTAGTAAGCAATCAATCAATCAATCAAATGTGTCTGTGTGTGTGTGTGTGTGTGTGTGTGTGTGTGTGTTTGTACACAGACATGCTAATTTTCGTGTCACAACGGAAACTTTTCAAAGAAAATTTAATTGAGTGAGTTAGCGTGGCCAACTTTTTGCCCATAACATAAAACTTACTTATATAGAGAAGTATATACTTAAATACATAGAAATCATCCAAGACTCAGAAACAAATACTCGTACTCATCACACAAATATCTGCCCTTACCGGGATTTGAACCCAGGACTTTTTGAAACTAGGCTAGCGTGTCGTCAATTGATTACTACATTCGATTTAAAATGCATATCAATACAGTGAAGATAAAAAAAAAACAGCGGCAAACCTTTCAGGGATTTCTTTCATCTAACCCTTGAGAGATTGAGAAAAGTGAAAGGTTGCGCTTCGAGTAAGCAAGTGCACACATTTACTTAGGAAAAGAATATATCAATTTAACTAACCAACACAACTTCTTAAATATAACCACGTTCAAACGTCTACATAATAGATACAGGAATATCCGAGTATAATTACACACACACACACATACATATATATCTTCAGAATCATTTCATCCAGTGCTATTTTGTGGTACTCTAAACATCTACAAGTATTTATTTATTTATTATTTAATTATTAAACATTTCAGCTACCAACAAATTCCAAATTGCATTAACACAATTAATGTCAAAAGTTAATTAGATTCAATTAGCAAGGCTCTTACGTACAAAAGACCATCTTGACTATTCACCTGCAGTGGATCCATTAGCTCCTATTCACTGTGCATCGCAACAAAGGAATTTCCCTGAATACGTTAATTTCCATAGAATATTCATACTAACGAGGTCTCGAGAGATTTCCAATGTCCGCGTTCAAATGGCTTTTGGAGATAGAGAAGCTGAGAGAGCTTTAAAAGGAGGATCGGTTTTTGAATGATACTTGATAGGTCTTCGCTTTCAACGCCAGTTGAACAAAATGTTGGTGCAATTTTCGTGACGCCAAATAGCTTGAAGATTTTCATAAATAAATAAATACCGCGGGACAATGTCACACAAATTGACCTAGTCCCAAATTAAGCTCTAGGCTTGTGCTATGGGTATTAGACAACGATAAACTTACTTACATAGAGAAATAAATACTTAAATATATAGAAAACATCCAAGACTCAGGAACACAATATACTCGTGCTCATCACACAAATATCTGTCCTTACTTGGATTTGAACCCGGGACAGCCGGGTTCGGAGGCAAGGTCACTCCCAACTAGGCCAACGTGTCGTTAATAATAATTAATAATAATCAGGGGACCATCTCACAAAAATTGACCTAGTCTCAAACTAAGCTCTAGGCTTGTACTGTGGATACTAGACAACGATAAACTTATTTATATGAAGAAATACATATCAAACATCCAAGACTCGGGAACAAATATTCGCGCTCATCACACAAATATCTGTCCTTACCGGGATTTGGACCCAGGACCGCAAGCTTCAAAGGCAGAGTCACAACCACCTAGGATAACATCCATGAGGAAGTAAAAATCTCTTTTTTCGGCGATGGCGAAAGTCCACATATCTCCTCCTTAACGCAGAAGGTTAAGAACACGGAGCATCTGGGCCAGCTCGTTTTAGCTCTACGAAAGCCAGGTAAGACCATGTATGGTTCCGAAGCCGTTACTGTAAACACAAAAAACTATCTCAAAAAATAGGAAGTATAAACTAACTTAATATCTAAAGGTAGTTGGTGCCGTCTTCGATATTTTTTTGTAAATATAAACACTATAGTCGTATCTCAGAAACCAAGTATACTCAATTGTGATTGATTTTCGTTTAATTTAGTTTTAATTTAGTAACATGTGTTAAGTACTCGTAGTTTTAGCGAAAATTAATCTTTGTTGGCGGCAGTTTTGTAGAACCAAGAGTCTCTGAGATAAACCGTGGACGGACGGACAGACGGACATGACTACAGAACCCTAAAAAAGTATCAATCACATTTTATTTACGAGTTACATAGACGAAGCACAAACACCAGTTTTCATTTAAAATAACTGCTATTTGTAACATACACATCTTTTATTTCGTAGTGTAAGGGTGAATTGCAAAAAAATGTTACATAGTTAAGGACCTAATTGATGTCAAAGTTTAATTGAAACAAATTATTGTTCCTTTGTGTAACGAAAATTAGTCATACAATATTATGGTTGCTTTGCGACATACCCAGACATACCTTGTGTTAATAGTGTTAATTGTATTTTAATTAAATAAATAAATAAATAAGTCCCCGGACTAACACACAAATTGAAGGATACGATAACATCGTAAGTTTGGATTTCTTATTAAGAAACCGTTAAGCCAATTTTTTTAAATTATGCTCCTATAAATTTTCAATATGCGCATGTTGTCTTAGACAATTATTTCTCGTATCCATCAAGTTTTCCTTCGCCGTGACTAAGAAAATTAAATAACCTAGTGAACCCTCTCTTACCTCATCTCTTGTTCGTCACTAAATCCATTATAAAAGTAACTCCAGGATCGGAATAATCTTGTTTTTGTCGTGATTAAAAACGATTTATCTCCTAGCAGCTGTTCTTTGCGAAGGAGTTAAAAAACAAAAGAAAGGTTTTAATTAATTGAAACACAATACCTTTTTAACAGGTTTTGCTTTTGCTTACAACGTGGCACTTGAAAAATAGTTGACGTTGCATTGATTTTGTTCTGTGTATGTGGAAATTATAGTAAAATTTGTTTTGAATCTTGTTTGTATGACGTTACTCACACGAAAAAATAGAACCATCCCAAGTATGTACATTGTAAATGAAAAAGCAAGCTACATTGTATTCCTATTGCGGGTTGATTAAATTTATATAAAATCGAGTGTCCAAATTTGAAAACAACCAAGGACACTCACAAACATTCCTCAACTTTTAAAATTACCATAATAGTATTACTATTTCACTCTTACGTTTCGAAATTTTCAGTATTCGGTTTTCGATTCGCTGATAATATTGCATTGGATAATATTGGTGACGCAAATTCAGATGAATTAGTTCTGCATTTTCCGATAACCGTTAATTACGTGTATATATCCCTTCTGAAAATACCCTTCTAAACCCCGTATTAACACGAGCCTAAGCTTTTTTAATCTTAAATTGACATCCAGAGTAAACCCCCACATTTACTGACGAAAGAAATTAATGCAAGGTCAGGAACAGCACATTCGAGGAGGTGTATTTGTAAAGGGTTGGGAAGGGTTAGATCGTTTTAATTTAAAATGGTTAGTAATGTATGTTATGATCAGTGTTTGTGTTTGAATATTTTTAGTTGAATAAATTGTCCTAATTTATCTTTATACTGATAGGCCCTTTTGGATATTTTGTTTAATTAGTCCTCTTACACACTCAGCTATTCAAATGTGCAGTGTTTGGATATCGTGACCACTAAATAGTGGTGGTAGGACCCTGTGCAGGGTCCATCCGGATCGCTACCACCATCTTATCCATTAACCACCCGCCAAGCATCAGGATTCGCATTGTTGTGTTACGGTGTGGGGATAAGACAACTGGTGAAATTACTAGCATAGAGGCATTCCATCTTAGTCCTCGGGGTTGGCAACGCATTTGAGGTCTTAGGATTATAGTCTTGAGAATTCAAATGTCTATGGGTCTCAGATTCCACTTACCATCCTGATCCTGATCCTGTGGCCTGAGTGCTCGTTTGCATTATCCTTAACATTAAAAAAAAATGTAACTAATGTCTTTTACCTTGTGTGAAATTGTGGCTGACGTAGGCAATCTTTGCAAAGAATGTGTGATCACACTTGTGACGGGTAAGAACATCATCGTAGTAATTCTATACTAATTACACGAGCAATATTTGTATATACATTCGTAATCATGTTCTCGAAAACGGCTCGAACAATTTTGAAGACAATTACGGAATGGGGGTTTTTCCGGTCTGAAAATCGATCTGTCAAGTCATCATCTTAAGGAAAATTCAGGTCCCGCTGAAAAATCAGGTTCCAAGGCATTTAACATAACGAGGAAACTGAGATGGAACTGGGCTGGGATTCTACAAGGTAATAACGATATCATCTTTGACGTGTTTCCGTATTGTCAAAGTTTTGATAACTCTTATATAATTCACAATAATGGCAACTGTGACATAAACGATTCGACGACACGTTGGCCTAGTTGGGAGTGACCCTGCCTCCGAAGCCAGCGGTCCTGGGTTCAAATCCCGGTAAGGGCAGATATTTGCGTGATGAGCGCGAATATTTGTTCCTGAGTCTTGGATGTTTTCTATGTATTTAAGTATATATTTCTCTATATAAGTATGTTTATCGTTGTCTAGTACCCATAGTACAAGCCTAGAGCTTAGTTTGGGACTAGGTCAATTTGTGTGAGATTGTCCCGTGATATGTATGTATGTATGTATGTATTCTGAAACACGTCAAACGCGATATCATTATAACGCTGTTGAATAGAGGCCCTGAATTGACCTAGTCCCAAACTAAGCTCTAGGCTTGTACTATGGGTACTAGACAACGATAAACATACTTAGATATTGAACTACATACTTAAATACATAGAAAACATCCAAGACTCAGGAACAAATGCTCATGCTCATCACACAAATATTCGTCCTTACCGGGATTTGAGACCGGGACAGCTAGCTTCCACCAACAAGACCAACGTGTTGTCGAATCATAAATATAAATTTGATGTTGTATTTACTCGTATGTATGTTGAACTGAATAGATACCAATTGGATATTGTATTTATCTACATATTAATCATGTGTAGGTACCAAAACAATTTGCAATGTTGTTTAGTCGATGTTGGAGCGGCCAAGGTTCAAAAGTGATCATTTACTTCTGACGTGGAATAACGTGGTAACTTTGCTCCTCCGGCCGACCGTAATACGAACTGACCGAAAGATGAACCTGGAGGGAATTAACTTACTTAATAACTTGTGGATTATGAATTTAAGATGGATAAAGATTGATTAGCTTAGTTTACGTGTTTATTATATAGGGCTTCAAAATGCTCTGTAATTCAAAGAAACAAAAATCAAAGAATTTATTTGCTCAGAATACAGTTGTGCAGATGTTTCATTATTTTTTAATTATATCCAGTATATTCAGCCTGCATGCAGGCATGCAAAATAATATTAAATAAAAGACCAAAGACAATCACTAAAATATATAAAAAATATTATTACACCAGTCACGATTTAAATATTTTTGAACGGTATAAAATTAATTGTTTGGCTTTCTATGTTGACAGGCGATATGCGAATCTACAATACTCTCAATTTTACTTTTAACTTGTTATCCCAAGTCATTATTTCGCTGTCGTAGTCATTGTTTCTGGGGGATGGCGAATAGTAAGTAGTACTATTCGCCATCCCCCGGACGAAGTCGTGAACCGGAGCTTGTCTTTAATAAAATAAGAGATAGTTGCGGTGCTCAATTAAGAAGAAATCTAATTGCTTTACCAACAACAACGTAACATGGTTAACGTCTAGAATTCCCACAAATAATCACCACCACTGCAGTAACGGCAAAACAATAGGACTCCGCAGACCCGCCATTGTAATGCAATTTTAAAAAACATTCCAACAAATACCACTGCATTTTCTGTAAACTCCACTGGCTCCTCCAGGAGCCACGTTTAAGTATTAATGGGAATGTTTGGCAAGCTCCCAGTGCTGGGCGTTGCACGAATCACGCAGTAGTTCTGCGATTTACCACGACCCGGAAAAAAATGTAGAAATTTATGAAATTTAATACTGTGTTTTATCAATTTTAATTATCTTGCCCAAGGCCGAGATTCTACACGGTAAAAACGATATCGTATTTGACATGTTTCCGTATTTAATTGTCAACGTTTTCATAACTCTTATGTCATTTACAAAAATGGCGACCGAGTCATAAACGATTCTAATACACGTCAAACGCGATATCGTTACAACGCAGTAGAATAGAGGCCCTAGTCTTATTTACGAGTAGCTCGAACTTTTCATAACTTGTAATGTTTTTAGGGTTCTCTAGGGATAGGGAGACTTTTAGTACTAGAAAGCTGTAATTTGGCATGAATATGCATATTAGTCATGCCAACAAAGTGGTACAATAAAATGTAATTTTTTTTTGTGTATCTGCCCTACACGTAACGTGGGGATGTATTTTTTTCTCGTTTACCTTATAGTGTGGGGTGTCGTTGAATATGCCAAAATGCAGCTTTCTTGTACTAATAGTCTTTGCACTAGGCTGCAGACGGACAGACGGACGAACGGACGGACGCACGGACATGGCGAAACTATAAGGGTTCCTTGTTTGACTACGGAACCCTAAAAACAGGCATATTATGTAAATTTACTATTTATTTAGCACTAAAAATGAGCTGACGATAGAGTCTATACGGTGTACTGCCTTTTTGCCGAATTATGTTTCGTCAAATTTCATTTGGCAATCAACTTTTCGCCGAAGTTTTATTTGGCAAATCAATCTTTGGCATAATTTTACTTCGTAATTTTTTTATTTCGCTACATTTTTATATTGCAAAATTTTATTATGTCAAATTTTATGTGGTAAATAATTGTGTAGCAAATGATTTGCTTAGGCAAATAACATATTGTCAAATTTTATATGACAACTTTTTAATTCGCAGAATTATTATAAAGCGTATTATTATAACGCCTTTACACTTTTGGCAGACTCATCATTTGTCAAATCTTTCACTTGGCTTAACAACTCTTGGACGAATAACGTTTAGTTGATGCAACATTTCCCTTTTCATACATTTGCCAAGATATAAATAAGTAAGAAAAAAAATAACAAATACTTTGGTTGGAAATTATTATATGTGTGCATGAGCGAGCGAGCAAGACCTTCCTGGGCAAAACCGACTCGGCAAGGTTAGGTTAGAAGGCTATGGTGGGAGCGAAGCGCAGCGAGCTCCCGCCTTAGCCTTCGAGGTTATTTTTTTTTGACATCCCTTGAAAAATAAAATCATACTGCAAATTGAACCTTGCGTTCTAAAAAATTAGGTTAGATTTCATAATGCCATTCAATATGTTGCTAAATCAAAGTATGCCAATCAATACATTTGACGAAAACATAATTGACATTTAAAAAAAATCCCACGTAATAATTTGTCTAACAATAATTTATCAAATCATTAGTTGGGAATAGATATCAGTGCGAAACGTTGAGTTGGGAAATAAAAATTTGACCAAATAAAAATATGGGATACGTAGTTTGGCGAGTTAAGGGGGCACCGAGCCTTTTGCGCTCATTAACTTTAGGTATTTTATGCACTCTGTGTATGTGTGCGTATAGCACACCAGCAAGGAGCGAGCTGGAGCCATGCGCCGGCCGCGCGCCGCGCCTGACGAGCCGTGCGCCGATCCACTAGGCGCGGAGGTTGCTACCAATGTTTACAAAATAAAAAAAACATAATCGATTCCGAATACTTTTATTAAAATATTGACTATAAGAAGTTAAAAACTTTTTTCAGTCTACATTTTTTTTTAAATTTGTGGTTTACTGTCGGTAGGTAAGGTAGGATTGAATTACTTGTATGAGGTACAGTCACATCACGAGATTGTTGAGCCACTCTAGAACCCACTCACAGATAGATAGATAATTTTTAATTAATGTCGTTTGTACATCTAAGTTATTTATAATATTTATTGGGCAAATTGTTCGCCTAAAGAGAATAAATCATAAGTAAAAGCCGTACATCTTCCAATCGGCCATCTTCCCTCTCCGAAGGTTACCGGGAGAACCCTTTCATAGAAAGTTGACGGCAAATTTTGACGTAAATAATTTCTTTTGCGTGACTTGACGCTGTCATTAGGACAGAGTTCTATGGTGGCTCAACAACCCCGTGATTTAATGTGACTGTATATTGAAATGAAATAAAACCTAATTACCTTTATTGACAATATTCTAAGCACAAAATAAAGTGAACTCAATACCTAATGTAAAGTAATAAGAACGGCTGAGTAGGGCAAAAATCCCAGACATGGACCCTTTCTTCAAGATATTATTTTTAACTGACTTCAAAGAAAAGGAAGTTCTCAGTTTGACCTGTATGTATGTATGTATGTTTGTCCGCGATTATCTCACGTTTGGCTGAACCGTTTTTAATGCGGTTTTCAGAAAAGTATTTGTTTCACATAGGAGAAGGTTTTGGTATTTTAACCGTCTTTAAAAAAAAGGATCTTAGTTTGTACGAATGTTTATCCATGATTATTTCCGCAAAAACTTCAATGTCTGATTCTGATCACTATAAAGTATAAAATTAAATTGATGTTTTAAAAAACTAAAAACTTAAAGCTGCTGTATCAATCACATATTTAGAAGTTCCTACTTAATGTTTGTATGTATATAATGTAATGAATAATGTACGCAGGTATCTTTAGAAAAAAATATTAGGACATAAGAAACAACAATAATCAATATCGGATTTTACTTCACGGCATTATTTTGTCTGTGTGAGTAAGCAATGTCATTGTCTATTTCTCCATCCACTGAAAGACAAGAAATTTGGTCCATTGGCATCCTGTAATAAAACAGAACGTTTTGATTTAACTATAATTTATTTATTAACAGAATTAGTTTTTGGATGAAATTTTGTAATCCTCATTCTATAAAAATAATTCGTATTTGGGACTTACAATTCCACTGTGTGGTAAATTTTATAATCGATGTCAACCAATTCATTTACTCTGTAAATTGAAAAAAATATAAAGATAATGTGAAAATTCATACTAAATTTATTAAAATGTTTTCCTATACACCTCTTACTATTTTTACGCATACCTCACCGGTTCATTAGGTAACTCTTCGCTTTGTAGCGAAGTGCCAACAACTGGAACATTAACCCTATAAATAAAAAAATATGAATAATTTTGCAATTTTACTCATTAGTTGAAATATATTTGTTAGGTACTGAGTATACTTACGGAGTATTCTCTTTGTATTCAGATTTCTGGAGATGTCTTGCTCTAGAAATATTGAAACCATCCCAAGAAGTAACAATATTATATAATTAATTATAGTAAAAAAAACCTCGGGTCGTTCTAAGAAGCCTGTTTTGCCTGTAAATGTGTTTTTTTAGCTAAACTATTTTTATATCTTGGTAAATATTCACCATAGCAGTGTATTTTATATACCGACTAATTAAAAGAACTTCGCGTGTTGTTTAAAATTACTTGTGTAAATAAACCAATTTTGGCCCAAAACATCAAGACTACAACTAAACGATTACAAAGTCTTAGTAATACAAATCGATACATCTCGAAAATCAGTCTATGTTGCTACCGATTTATTTTCTCCTCCCTTAGCGTGGCATTTTGACAACTGTCAAATCAGGTTTCTTAGAACTACTCCACTATCAGTAGGTTTACGATTTTAACTAACTTCATTTCTTCACGCAAGCGTTTAGCATTGTGCTTTTGCCCACCCCTTCTCTTCCTTTTTTGGTTGTGTTTGTTCCCCATTTAAAATAAAGTGAATAATCACAAAAATCGCGATAAACGCAACCAACCAAAAAGCGACACAGCCTCCACCTCCGACGGCCGAAGCCTGACTAATGCGGACATGGGGGAAACGTGACGGCTCTGGCTAAAATGGACGAAACGCGTGCGAATTTAGGTATTTCCTTCATATTAGTAAAATAAAAACACATTTTCAAATCTAAAGTGTAGAATATATAGAAGACGTGTAGTTTTGTTGTAAATCCAAAACTGATGATCTTCCGTAAAGTAATTACGCCGTACTAAGTGTTTATTTTGTTATGTAGAGGTATCTTTGGATGTTTTTCCTATCGAGGGAAGTACAAGTAATCGTGTTTCTAAAGTATATGATATATAGAGTGATTCCTTAAATATCTTGCATATGAATTGCATAACTAAAGCTTCAGTAAAAACAATGCAGCAGGCGATCAAACGAACGCATTTTTTTCGTAATTACGTATCGTTGCCTCGGCGCACTCTTAAGAATTTGCTAAATAATTTTCGGCGAAATATTAGTAAACCAGTCTATACACGTAATTATAAAATGATATTGGCTGAAATGTCTGTCTGTGTGTCTTATGACGCGAATCTCAGTTGAGATCGGTTTATTAAAATGGCCCTTTATCTTAGTAAGCCGAGTTAAATACCTTTTTTTAGGGTTCCGTAGTCAAACTAGGAACCCTTATAGTTTCGCCATGTCCGTCCGTCCGTCCGCAGCCTAACGCAGAGACTCTTAGTACTAGAAAGCTGTTACCTATTTGGCATGAATATGCATATTAGTCACGCCAACAAAGTGGTACAATTTAGGGTACCTCCCCTACAGGTAACATGAGGAAGTATTTTTTTTTGGAGTCAACCCCATCGTGTGGGGTATCGTTAGATAGGCCTTTCAAAAATATTACTGGGTTGTAAAAACAGTTTTTCGATTAAGCAAACAGTTTATAAAATATTAAGCTATAAAGCGCTAATTTTTGTTACACTCAAGTGTCCCCCCCTACAGCCAAAACTACAAATGTTAAAAATCAGAAAAAAATGTTAAATGAAAGGACATAATTATAACGAATTTTAAAGGAAAACTTTCATGACTAAGTAGACATCATTGGTTCTTGAGATACAGGCGATTAAACTGTTTATACCTTCTTAAATCATCTTTTGGCACCAATTGACTTTAAATAGAAAATTTGTTATTACTTGTTGATTTTTATGTTTGTAGTGCATAACGGCTTTGGAACCCTATACTGAGCATGGTCCGACATGCACTTGCCCGGTTTTTTATTTGTTATTAAGTTGGTTCATAATAAAAAACTTATTTGTAACATTAATTGCATTTTACTAGTAGGTACTTCTTTCTTGGGTCCAAGCTTAAAAAACTAGTTAGCGTAATACAAGGCTAAACAACTGTTGTAATTTATTTTTTACCCTGCGACTGGCACTGGAGTTAATTACCTAGGTTCGAGTTGAAGTTAAAGTACGATCATTTGTTCACAGCTAACACTTTACTTAATGGAAAATATTGTAGCGAATAGTTTGAAAAGCAATCTATGCTAATAATAACACTAAAATAATGGATGTTTTCCTTGTATTTAAGTATGTTTTTCTCTATATAAGTAAGCTTCGTTTGGGATTAGTTTAATTTGTGTGACATTGTCCCCTAATATTTATTTGTTTATAATCATAACAAAGAGCCAGAGTGATCAAAAAACTTTCAGTCAAAATAACATACCTGAGTGAATGATTACATACATACCACCCACCAAGCAACAGTGTTCGCATTGTTGTGTTCTGGTGTGGGGATAAGACAAACCGGTGAAATTACTAGCATAGAGGCATTCCATCTTAGTCCTCAGGGTTGGCAACGCATTTGAGGTCTTAGGATTATAGTATTGAGAATTCAAATGTCTATCGGTCTCGGATTCCACTTACCATCAGGTGGCCTGAGTGCTCGGGTGCCTTCTCCTTAACACAAAAAAAAAGAACATAAATAACATCACGCCTTTATTCCCAGAGTGGGGTAGGCAACACAAATCCCAACAACTCTAAAAAGATTTGTTAATAATTCTGTAACCACATTTTGCATAATCAGGCCAAGAAGTTTACTAATGTATTAGTGACAGGTTGCAAGCCCATCGCCTAACAGTATTACAAGCCTTTATTCTCTTAATCGTCTTTTAAGACATCCACGGGAAGACATGGAGTGGCACAATTTTAACCCGACAACCACATGGGGTGAAGTGAATGATTTAAGTGTTTTTTAAGACGGATGATTTTATTTAAAAGAGTAGCATTAAATTTGCATAAATCGAATAATTTGCTAGCTTAAGCAATATTGTACCACAAATTACTCGTATAAATTCAACTCCCGAATCACGACTCGTTACTAAATTTTGCATGAAGACAGCTCATCTTTTCAAAGTAACATCGTTCCTGTTAAGAGGTACATTGTACTCTGTCATTTCGGTAAAGACAGTCATCTGCACGGATCCTGTAAAATATTCCTGCATCTCTTTCGCCGCAAAGACATTTACATACAAATTACACGCCGGGCCACCGCCAGCGGCACACACAAACTTTGTTGCTAGATGACTTTGTTAGGTGGATTACCAAACGTTGAAACTTTTAGGCAGTATCTTTTTTTTAGGTCGGTTAATAAAGCAGCTTTACCAATAGATAATAGGACATGAGTGAATTTAATAAATTGAGCCGAGTGATTATTATTGCTAAGTAGGATCAAAGACCAAATTAATACATACATACATACCTACATAAAGTCACGTCTTTATTCCCAGAGTGGGGTAGGCTGAGCTACAGAATCACTTTAATCGCTGTGACAATTTCATATGACAGTTTAAACATGACGTTAAATAGACAAGGTACTAAAGTGTATACATATTTATGACCTTGACTGTACAAGCCCTTATTCCCTTAGTCGCCTCTCATGACATCCACGGGAAGACATGGAGTGGCACTATTCTAACCCGGCAACCACACGGAAACAAAATTAATATTAATAAAGTTAACTTGAATTTTAAAAAATCTAATAAGAATCGGCCAACGTTAGGAGATTCTAGTGCTTGATATTGTTAATTTCGGAATATCAACTACATTTTATAAACAAACTAGCGACCCGCGTGCGATCTATTAAAAAAAACCGCATCAAAATCTGTTGCGTAGTTTTAAAGATTTAAGCATACATACATAGGGATATAGGGACAGAAAAAGCGACTTTGTTTTATACTATGTAGTGATTACTCACCGAGCCACCGCCAGAAGCCCACAAACTTTGTTGCGAGATGACTTTGTTGTTGGCTGAATTAATAAACGTTACTTTTACACTGTACCTCTTTTTAGGTCAAAAAAAAACTGTTTCGTCATTTTTTATTAATTAATTTATTGAGTATACGGGTAGTTGCAACATTGCAATATATCATGTCTCAGTTTGACTGCGGGTCTCAATCGCATATACTTTTACTTAATTTCAATGACTGAATTCATTATGAAAAATATAAGTTATATCCAACGCGATGTATGGCAGTTCACAAATCATAAAAAAATAGTCGAGCATTTATTATTACTAAGTACGAGGGGGACATCTGAAAGGAATTTTATAATGATAATGATTTTTTGTTTCCAAGAAAAAATATAAATAATTAATTTTAAGCATTAACAACACACACAACCACGAAATTCCTATTTCAGTTTCTTTTTTATTTTTAAATGAAAAGTTCGTGTTTTTGTGTAATTATTTTATATTTTAAAACCCTAGATCTAATGTTTATTATTTATTTATGTGTGTTTTTTATTTTTATTACTTGTGTTATTTCTCTATCCAAGGTAAGACCGCCTGTTGTATACCTATAATAATTTAAATGTACTGTGACATAACTATGCTGTTCTGTTTACGCTCAGAGAAAAGGACTATATAACTGCCACAGTTCTGTCCTTTACGCTTACCGTAAAATGAACTGCAAAGTTAGCTCATAATAACCCCCCTGTTCTGTTCTGTGTTTTTTTAGTGTTCAGTAAAGAGTATTTGTATTTTATTTATTATATTTCATTAAAATTGTTTAATTTTAATTTCAAGCCGCACTACTCTGGCAATTCTTACTGATCTTGAATACCACGATACAGGCGTTGCCTAGTGTGGTAATCTTACGAATATGAGATCAATAAAAGTTTTTTTTTGTTTGTTGTGCTTATTTATCATTGTTTTGTATGAATAATAAAAGCCTGGAGATATAGCTACAGTTACACATGCTCATTTATAGCACAAAGCATGCCAATATTGATAAATTGCTATTTAGTAGTATGTGTGTCGAAACATTGCTAATAAGGAGCATGCTCATTTCGAGTTTGCTCAAAAATAGACGGTCGTGAGATTTTTGGGTTTGCTGCCTGCAGCGCGTGTGGAGAGGGCGTACTTTTAGCGCTTGTGAACAGGTTTGCTTATTAATTATACAATAAAAGTAGCATGTTATTGCTAGCAAATATAAATAGTTCATAAGCATGGTCATATTAAGCATACCTACTAAAAGCACGCTTTTTAGCATGCTATTCATGATAATGTGTAACTGTAGCTTAAGTTTGGGAATGGGTCAATTAGTGTGAGATTGATTGCTCAACAATATTCTATATTGTACTAGCGACCCGCCCTCGCTTCGCTCTGGATTAAAGTATTATACATATAAACCTTCCTCTTCAATCACTCTATCTATTAAAAAAAACCGCATCGAAATCCGTTGCGTAGTTTTAAAGATTTAAGCATACATAGGGATATAGGGACAGAAAAAGCGACTTTGTTTTATACTATGTAGTGATGAGACCCCAAATTTTTCTATGCACTTCCACATTTTGTTAAGCTAGCCTAATTTTATTTCCGAACAAGGTAAAACAACGGTGTACTTGGGATGTCACTGCGGCCACTGCAAAAGTCATTTCCATACAAATTACACTGCTGGCCACTGCCAGCGGTACGCCGAACTTTGTTTCGTAATTTACGCGCCAGTTTTAAGTGGCTTTGTAAAGTTTCAGCGTTCTAGGGGCTTTTTACTCGGAAACAATCAAGAGCTTTTTGATATACATTGAAAATATTTACTTTTCACTATTAGATGCCTGATCTTTGAATGTTTAGTTAAGAAATATGTTAAGCAGCGTTTACAGTTACAACAACTAGTTAATGTTGGAAGTTATTACTTTGTCATTCAAGTACAAACATTTTATTTTGTGTGATAAATTAAAATATAAAATATTTTAATGTTTTTTTTTTATTTTCTTAAATTGAAATGTCTATGGGTCTCAGATTCCACTTACCATCAGGTGGCCTGAGTACTCGTGTGCCTTCTCCTTAAAATAAAAAAAAATAAAAAAAATAAAAAAAATAAAGGTGCTAGCTATATTAATAACATTAACGTTGTTCATAAAAAAAAAATCAATTGTTATAAGTAACAAAGCTTTTGGTTCTTAAACGTGTACAGATAATTTGTTTTTTATTGTAAAACGAAATAAATTGACTTGTAAAATATAAATTTCCATAAAATTAATTAGTAATTGATATTATACAGATGAAGATAATATATATTTGTTTCATGTTTTTTGCAGAAAAGTGACATAGTGGGTAAACAGGGGGGAACATGATTAAAGTAACAATTTTGTTTCGTAAATTCAACTATTATTAAGAGAAGAGCGATAAAAAACTTGAAATGCCAATAGTTCATAGAATCTAAAGATTTAATAGACAAAGTTATAAAACGGTGCTTATTCATTATTTGTATTATGAAACCCAATGACGACTTCTTTACCTTAACTTTTAAATGTAAGGAAAAGTGAAAAAAGGGAAAACCGTAGGGAATATATAAATGTGATTAGAGATCAAAAGCGATACGTTTCCGGCGTTTTAAGGTGATTGTTTTTAGCTATTCAAAGCAGGTTACGGTAAATATTAGAAAAATACGTTACTTCTTCTCTTGTTTTTATTAAAATCTTGAGTTGGCATTACCGTTTCCCTTATTTTTCTTAGTTTACAAGATTAAATAAATGTACAATTTTAAATCTTTTTTAGCAATCATTATTTTATCGGATTAATTGCTTTGAGTAACGTTTAGCTAGGTATAAATAAAATCTAAAAGATGGGATTGTAAACAAATGCTTGCCTACCAAGCGATTTAAATAGTATATTATTAGTTTTACATACATACATACATACATAAAGTCACGCCTTCATTCCCAGAATGGGGTAGGAAGAGCTACAGAATCACCAACAACTAAAAAACTTGTTGATAATTCTGTAACCACATTTTGCACTATCAGGCTAAGATGTTTACCAGTGTATTAGTGACAGGTTGCAAGCCCATCGCCTAACAGAACTACAAGCCCTTATTCCCTTAGTCGCCTCTTACTACATCCACGGGAAGACATGGAGTGGCACTATTCTAACCCGGTAACCACACGGGTTAATTATTATTAGTTTTATATTATTTTTAAATAATTGACGAGCACAGCCTTGTTGGTAGTGACGGTCCCGTGCACCCGGTAAAGGTAGAAAGTTATGAAATAAGCGCAAGTATTTTTTCCTGAGTTTTAAAACTCTTTGGTTTTGAAACGGTTTTCTGTGTCTATAAACATCTCTCTATAAATAAGTATATTTATCGTCGAATAGTACCCATAGTACACACCTACAGCTTATTCTGGAACTAGGTTAATTTGTGTAAGATTTTCCCCTTACTAGCGATATTCTGCAACTCCGTCTATTTCGAAGTCTTTTATCGCTATTCCCTCAGGAACCGTATTTTTTTTTTAAAAGTACTCAATGTCCTTTCCCGGGTCACAAACGAGTAGGGCTTATTCCACCTAATTTGCATAATGCCTAATTTACCAGTACTCCTAGATTTCAAAAGGATTTAGTGTCAAAATACCTAAATCCCAGAATGCCTAACTTTTTGTCTCACGACACCTTCATTTGAACACGGCTGAATTTTAAAATATCTTATTCTCATAATGGACCAACTTCACAACAGCTTTATCGCAGGATAACGTATGTTCAAAACAACATGGTACCAAAATACCTAAATTTTATATAGGCTAGTTAACCTTCATGTATAATTTGATTTACTACCTCCTTTAGTGCTCAGCACTTACATTGAAGTACCAATATTATAAAGATAATGCAAACTATTTAGGCATTTTGAAACTGTGTCATTTTGGCATTATGGAGTTTTCAGTTTACGCTTTTTTGAAATTTTGTCGTATCTGTGATTCGGCATTTTAAGGACTATTACATTTCAATATTTAGGCATTTCGGACATGAGACGTTTTAGGTCAAAGTCAATGCAGTGCAGTCAATTTAGGCTAAGTCGCTACCATGACGTTTCAAAAGAGTTTATTATTAATCCATTATACTCTGTCGACGAATATATGCAACTTAAATTGTAAAATTATTATTGATATTTGACCTTTATTAGTTTTGCGTATTGACATCGGAAACTGACCATTTATTACTTGTTTATCATTGTTGTTTTTGATTATTTGAGTGTTATTATATTATTGTATTATTTTAATATTATTTTATCATTTTGTATTAATGTTTTTATTGACGATATCAATGTAATTTCGTATTTTTTGACATGCAATGCAATCTATATTGTAACATTACATTGATAAATAAATAAACTAAACTAAACTAAACTAAACTAAACTATTTGTAAACCTTACTTGAATAAAGATTATTCTGATTCTGATTCTGAGTCATTATTACTTTAGTTCATTTTAGGAATGAGGCAAATTGATATTCGGGTATTATGAGCCCATAGCAATTTGCAATTTAGTTAAATTAGGTATTATAAAAATTAGGCGGAATAAGCCTTACTCTCACAAACTACCTTCATACCAAATTTTATCTAAATCAGATCAGCGGTTTATCCGTGAAACCTTAATAAACAGATAGACTAAGTATATATATTTCTTAATTCACCGTTAATTGGATCGCCAGTGTATTCTACAATCTCTTGATACCCTCACTCGAAAGTATTGAATAAAGATAGAGCAACATTGTTCACCTGACCTGTTTCTAGCGAATCTAAAATTTAAAACCGCTAAACCCTAAAACCGACGTCCAACACTTTAGGCCCCTATCCCAACCCCAACTTCAGCTTTCACGCGTCAATTTTCGTTGGTCTTTGTAAGCGACAAGTTTTACCAATACTGTATAAATCTTCAGCCGACAGCAGCAAGCTAGTTTTCTTGCTAAAGTTGCCAGTACGTTTGTATGTAGAGGTTCCGGTTTAAAAACGGAAAAACATAACATGTCGTCATATTTCAACTTTTATGATTTGATTCATGCGTTTTATTTCATGGATATATTTTAAAGTTTGCCTTGTTGTGTTGAATGTATTGGTAAAATTTAAAGTAAGTAAGAATTATTTGTGTTTGTGTTTAGTGGTGGTAGGACCCTGTGCAGGGTCCGTCTGGATCGCTACCACCATCTTATCCATTAACCACCCGCCGAGCAACAGTTCACATTGTTGTGTTCCGGTGTGGGGATAAGACAACCGGTGAAATTACTAGCATAGAGGCGTTCCATCTTAGTCCTCAGGGTTGGCAACGCATTTGAGGTCTTAGGATTATAGTCTTGAGAATTCAAATGTCTATGGGTCTCAGATTCCACTTACCATCAGGTGGCCTGAGTGTTCGTGTGCCTTCTCCTGAACATAAAAAAAAGAAAAAAAAAGAGTGATTAAGTAGTTACTTGTTATAGTTTTGGCAAGGAAACGATTTAGTTACTGCATGCGAGTAGGCGTATAATTATGGTAGTTAACACGTTCTCGTACAGCACTTGGTAAAATGGCTTAATCAATAAAAAACACCATTGGTAACTGAGTACAGGAAATATATAAAGTCTAAGTACTGAAGTGTAAACCTTAAGTTGCGAGATGCAGTTAGGTGTTCTGCCTTTTCTTCAATTAAATATTGTGTCAGAATTTCACTTCCAAAGTTCCCAACCAATTTTATACAGGTAATAAAAAACGTAATTCAAGATTATATTTTGTAAACTGGCCGCCAGAGGGCTCTTTTAAACGTCGTTAATATGAATTAAATCTGATAGCGCTTCAGTGGTGCTAGACAAGTTGCATTCGACACTCGCTAGCGATTATGTTTCGATTGAAAAATATATGGAATTGACGTAAGTGTCACGTTACTATCTCGGTGGCTTATGTCAATTCCATACATTTATCAATCGAAACATAATCGCTAACGATTGACGAATGCAACTTGTCTAGCACCACTGATAAGACACTTTGACAACTATCCGTTGGCAGTTTTTTTAAGATAACCTATCATTTGGTAGAGTTATTTTAAAGTAGATTATTATAATGAATTACTACTTTTGGGATTCCTATGATTTCTTTCACTTGGGCGAAAAACTATTTACCTTAATCGTTTCGTTAGTGCCTATGTGACAGAGTTTAGTTATGTGCAACAACGAGCGAAACGAGGAGCGGAGCGTCTTAGGTAAACCGTGACCAAACATCGCCATAATTTAATCCGAAATCTATACTACTCAAAATAAACCATACTACTCGAAAGGTGGAATAAAAAAAAAACTATATACAATAAAGACCAAACATTCAAATGGTAACCATGAGGTTGGAAAATAAAACGAAATCTTTCAATAACTTGACACATGATCATTAGTTGAAATGAAATTATGCGAAAAATGCTTGAGAACTGATAATCGGCAATACAAATTTCGGAAATAATTTAAGAACCCCAGACGTGTTTCAGCTCTCGTGATGATGATGACGAAAAAACTAACCTGGGATCACCGCTACCATCGTCGGTAAGATTTTTACCAACACTAATATCTAGACCCGATCTTTGTGGCATTGACGTCACAATAGGGTAATTTGGGGAGTAAATGGAACGGTGTCAATTAATACGGCAACCTACTCTATTGGTGTTCTATGGAATTAAAATTTAATTGTTAGGCATCCACAATATATATTACCTATAAGTCAATTGATTAAGTTATAAACGTTGTCCTTTCGTTAACTGACTCTCCGTAACAGACCAAGAGTTGATTTAAATGACTAGCTGTTAAGCTACGTTTTCTAGCAGAATAGACCCACTTCAAAAAGGAAAAGCTTCTTTCCACTTCGACAGATGTCATTGGTGCATATTTGAAAAGCTTGCGGTTATCAAAGCAGGATTTGTTACGGTTGCTTGGATTAATTTGTATTTCTGGACCTGCGTTAAGATTGTTAGTGTTACGCAAAGTGGCAAATTCGTCTTTTTTTCGAATACAAATCTTAACTTTCCATATATTATTCGTCCTCTTTTGTGCAGAATTAATGAATGACTTGCGGTTATAATTTTTTGTCGTGAACGCATAGTTAGTAAACAATATTCAAAAATTCAAACAAATTGTATTAATTAACACCGTTCCATTTACTCCCCAAACTACCCTATTGTGACGTCATTGCCACAAAAATCCGGAGTCTAATCATAACCAAACCAAGTCGTCAAAATAATAATAAAACTATGTGTTTTATTTCCCCAAAGTTCTCAACTAACTTGGCCCTTTCGGAATCCATTTTCCTTTACAAGTTGTTCTCAACTTGAGCAGAAGAATTTATCCCTACATTATGGCAACTTACTGAAGCTAAGTTCGCTGAGAAGCGATTGGATTACTTTGTAAGCTGATACTTTTAGGGGTATTACTCTCTTTAAATGAACATCGTCGGTAAAATTACTGCCAACTCTTACTTAATAGGTAAATAAATAAACTTAGACGTATAATTAAGACATGGTCTTTAACCGTACTAAGCAAGCATAGAAAGTAAACTTCATAGTCCTTGTGCAATGCGCCGCGCTATATATACCTATTTCCCCGCACAGTTGTTACCCTACGCCTTCTTTCTAAGGATGCCGTTAGGGTTGTCACCAATTTCATTATTTACATGTTTTATTACGTTGAAGATATCGCTTATATACTAATTTAACAAGATTAAATCAAGAAGGTATGTACCTAAAACGGGTCTCTATCGTTTGACCGAATTACATATGCAATAATTTCACTTGCACGAATTTCATATGACATAATTTTATATGCCATAACCATAATGTGCCATAATATTCATTTGCCATAAAGGCATTTTTTCTGAAACCGTGAACTATTTAGAATTGTAATAAAACAAACCTAACCTAACCTATTGGGCTCTATACGATGGCATGTTATAATTACCTGACAGGTTTACGAATTCAGAAAAAACGCCTTTATGGCAAATGAAATTATGGTATGTGATATTAGGGAAAATGAAGGTTATTGCCAGTGACCACTATGGCAAACGAAATTAGTGCAAATGAAATTATGAAAAATGAACGGATACCACCTAATCCACTTAATTATTTAGAATAGAATAGAACAGAAAGTCAACGCAAACAAAATAACAACAAAAAAAAAGGTTAAAAATTAATGTACGTTGAATAGGGCCCCTCTCATCATTGTGCCGCGGGGAAAATGCGGCGCTGATTTTCAGAGGGACCCTGACTTAAAACTAACTAAGCATTAACAAAAAACGGGTAACATTAAACAAATAACAGGTAATATAACAAACACTAGCGACAACAATACAGAAGATGAAAAATAATAATAATCAAAAACAACAACAATACTCACTTAAAAAGATTAACAAGGCTAACGAGAATATGTGTGGCAACACCAGAACAAGACAACCATTTCCGGTTGGATCGGTCGATCCGGTTACCACTTTCATATATTCAAAAAAAAAGTTTTTTTTTTTATAGTATTTATCAGTTAAAGTCACATATATGTTAAGGTACGTACTTTCATGTATATTAATGTCTTCTAGTGCATAGGGTCTAGGGTCGAGTTATAATTGCCAGTCGAAATGAACGACGAACGAGTGGTCAGCGGAATAACATTGGGCTGGGAATAGTTCACGATTTTGTAACTACTAACAGGAGATATGTTGCCGATGTTCGTAAAATGTTATACGGGTTAATATGGGTTATCAGGATACTAGAAGTTTAGACGCGGCTATTTTAGGCTTCGTAAAATGTAGGTACATGGCCGAGATTCTACACGGTAAAAACGATATCGCTTTTGAAGTTTTTCTTCAGTTTCAACGTTTTGATAAGTCTTATATCATTTACAATAATGGCGGCCGAGTCATAAACGATTCTAAAACAAGTCAAACGCGATATTGTTATAACACAGTAGAAGCATAGAATTCGATATTCGTTAGCGATTATGTTTCGATTGAAAAATATATGGAATTGACGTAAGTGTCACGTTACTATCTCGGTGGCTTACGTCAATTCCATACATTTATCAATCGAAACATAATCGCTGACGATTGACGAATGCAACTTGTCTAGCACCACAGGTCACTTTAGTGTTGCGGTCGTAGCACATTTTCGCTACGAAGCAAAAATTAAGGGCTACAGCGTAGCGCTCGTAGCATTGTTGGCACTGATTGTGTTAAACGGACGCACTCTGAGTTAAATGACTATTAAGTTCTTAATTAGTGTTGATTATTAATACACTAGTTTGAAAAACTATCGAGTAAAAAAAAATAAACAATAAAAACTAAAGGAAAAACTTACAAATACACTTGAAAATATACTAATCTAAGAATCCGCTACGAGTAGGCATCAATCCCAAAATGGTAGCAGCATTGCCACGTTGAATGACAATGCTTAATCTATTTGCCAAGTAAAGGCCAGCATTTTGGTCACCTTGCGTCGACTAGGCTCTTAGAAATGCCTTTAAAAAAATTAAAAACACGCCTGCCTTACCTCAAAATGAATTTAAAAACCGGGCAAGAGCATGTCGGATCATGCTCAGTGTAGGGTTTCGAAGCCGTTAAGTACTTACTACAAACATAAAAATTGAAATAAATCACTAATTTTCTTGGGGGAGGCCTATGCCCAGCAGTGGACGTCTTTCGGCTGATATGATGACTAATTTTCTATTTAAAGTCATTTGGTGCCGTCGTAGATGATTTTAGTAGGTATAAACAATTTAATCGCCTGTATCTCAAGAACCAATCATGTTTACTTAGTCTTGATAGTTTTCCTCTTAAATTCGGTTTATGTGGTTTTTTTGTTTAAAGCTTAATATTTCATAAACAGATCCCTTGATTGAAAAACTGTTTTCACAAACCCGTAATATTTTGGAAATACCTATCCAACGACACCCCACAACATGGGGTAGACGAGAAAATTAAATACATCCCCACATTACGTGTAGTAGGGGAGGTACGTTTTTTTTTATATATATATTTAATTTTATTACTTTGTTGGCGTGGCTAATATGTATATTCATGCACAATTACAGCTTTCTAGTACTAAAAGTCTCTGCCTAAAAGCCTAGTGGCTGCGGACGGACGGACGGACATGGCGATACTATGTATAAGGGTTCCTAGTTTGACTACGGAACCCTAAAAAGTAATATTGCCATGCTTGTTTTTGCTTTTTAAAGTCACTTTAAGGCATGACAAATGCACTGGCACTTGAAGCGCAGCCTTTCACTTTTTAAATCTTTCAAGGGTTAACTGTGAGAAACCCCTTAAAAAGAAAAGTTTGCCTTGTAAAATCTTTTATTTACTGTACTAATTTTGTTTTTCTTTTCGGACAATACTCGTACATACAATATGAGTTACAAGTAGTAATAGACGCGATAGCGGAAGATTAATATTTATAAAGCGATAGTTTAACACGAGTTTAAATTTAAGTGTCAAGTAGCCTTAAGTCTTCAGTGACCCTAGACAAGACGCATTCTGCGAATGCATCTCATTATCGAAAGTGTACAAGATGGACGTAAGCTGCCGGAAAGTGGCGTTAAGCGCTTAAGTCAATTTTCGAAAATCGCTTACGTAAGCGTTATGCATTTGGTTTGGTAAGACTTAAAAAAAGCGGCCAAGTGCGAGTCGGACTCGCCCATGAAGGGTTCCGTAGCAGCAAGTAACATAATATAAAAGTTCGTTGTAGCTTTGATCAATGTTTTTATGACGTATTAAAAAAAAACTACTTACTAGATCTCGTTCAAACCAATTTTCGGTGGAAGTTTGCATGGTAATGTACATCATATATTTTTTTAGTTCTATCATTCTCTTATTTTAGAAGCTACAGGGGGACACACATTTCAACACTTTGGAAGTGTCTCTCGCGCAAACTGTTCAGTTTAGAAAAAAAATATGTTAATATCACGGGACAAATATCACGGGACAATGTCACACAAATTGACCTAGTCCCAAACTAAGCCCTAGGCTTGTGCTATGGGTACTAGACAACGATAAACTTACTTATATAGAGAAATATATACTTAAATACATAGAAAACATCCAAGACTCAGGAACAAATACTCGTGCTCATCACACAAATATTTGCCCTTACCGGGATTTGAACCCAGGACCCCTAGCTTCGAAGGCAGGGTCACTCCCAACTAGGCTAGCGTGTCGTCGTTAGTAACCTCAATATCATTTTTGAAGACCTATCCATAGATATCCCACACGTATGGGTTTTGATGAAAACCCCAAAATTTATGTTTTTTTTTTCTATTTTTGTGTAAAAATCTTAATGCGGTTCACAGAATACATCTACTTACCAAGTTTCAACAGTGTAATTTCGGAAAAAAGTGACTGAGACATACGGACGGACAGACAGACAGACATGACGAATCTATAAGGGTTCCGTTTTTTGCCATTTGGCTACGGCACCCTAAAAAGAGTATTCGTAATCAGTTTACTCGAAAAATAATTCCACAATTATTTTATTAAACCCTTTTAATACAGATCTGTGTAAATTAGGCCAGCAATAAAACAATGGCAGCTTTTGAGCCAACCCTCTAAATAACAAAAGTACAAAAGCATCTTATAAATTAGCATTCAGGAGCGTCCATTTTTCTTGCAGTTTAGTTTAACTAACCGGCGATAGCCACGTAAACCTGCCCACGTTTCAATGTAACCCTTAATACCATTTGGGTAAGTGTGGAATCATTTGTCACTCGCAATGCAGTAGAGATTCCTAATCACTGACAGTTACCTTGCATTTAGAGAGAGAGACGTCAGCCTCAAATTTACTGTCTCTTACCATAGTAGCGCTAGTCACATGTGATGTTTACAACTATAAGAGTTCTAAAACAGCCTAGTTGGTAGTGTCCCTGCCTATGAAGCTAGCGGTTCCAGAATTGATTCTCGGTATGGACAAATATTTGTGTCATGAGCGCGAGTATTTGTTTCCGAGTCTTACATGTTTTCTATGGTATTTAAGTATTTATTTCTCTAGATTAGTATTTATATCGTTGTTTAGTATCCATAGTACACGCCTTAAGCTTCGTTTGGGACTAGGTCAGGTGGTGTGAGAACTGTTCCCGATATGTATTTATTTCAATCAGATTAATGGGGCCATGCACTCCCTTGTGAGCAGAAGCTCACAAAAAGGCGTTTCTCAAAAAGCTCGACTTTGGCAGGGTCAGAATCGGAGAAATTCTGGAAAATGGCCTAATCTTAAGTACCCGAAACCGCACGCATAACTCAGTGTATGGATGTGGAAGAAGACAGAGATTTGTCAGGATTGCAGCAGGTGGAAAGAAGTGGTCTCTGCCTACCCCTCTGGGAAACAAGCATGATTTAATGTATGTATGTGTGTATTTATTTATTTATATAACAAAAATGTAACGGAATATAATTGTTGAATAAAAACCATTACATGAATACTCTTATCTTAAAATTGGTCACTCTGTTAATTAATGAAGTAAATTTGTTCTGTTCTTTTGAGAATAACTTGAATAATTCTTATGTTTACAGAGCTGCAAGCACAAAGGCCCAGAAATTGTCATTATGGCCGTCCTCAGACTGTGTGCTTACGGAATATGAGATTAAGGGACATCCTGTTTGAGCAGACCACAGAACAGGGAAACACAGATGGCTTATACAAGATGACTAGCCATAAACCATTCACAAGAACAAGTCGAGAAATTTCAAGAACGGTATATTGTTACTCAAATCGATGGATATCATCAGTGAGACCTCTAAACTAGTGAATGAGAATAGAACCGTGTGTTAAGAAACGTGAGATAATCAGAAAGCAATAGCTTCTCGTAATACACTAGCTAAAATTCTGCCAGTGACCAAAAATGCTAAAACAAGAAAGCTAATAGTTGTTGGCATAAATAGATGACAAAATACGGAGGCACATATACAAACATACATCACGCCTTTATTCCCAGAATGGCGTAAGCAGAGCTACAGAAATGCCCATAACTCTAAAAATACTTGTAGATAATTCTGTAACCACATTTTGCAGAAGAAGGCTGAGATGCGGCCTGCTCAAACAGGATGTCCCTTTTAAGAGGCACAGATGTTTCTTTGAAACACGAATGGCAAAGCATTATCAGTAATATCACTAAGGAGTTGGCACGCTTACGGCAATCGCTAGGCGAACTAGTAGGAGTATGAAGAGGTTTCTAACTTTTGGACCTTACAGTTATAAAATAATGTAATGAAACATTTCATTCTACGACTGTGCATATGACATAGTTATCTTAGCAAAAAGACGTTTCAACCACACTACGCTCCCCAGTTAGAATCCCCATTGGATGTTTGGTTTAATTTTCTTTGAAAAGCTTAAGTAGTCGATGAATTAATTAAAAATGAATTCTGAATATGTAAAATAAATATCAAAGCAAGCACCACTAAACTTCTGGTAAATGCAGTACTCACTTTTAATAAACTCTTGGCAGCGACTCAACCAGTTTTCATTTCACAGATATTGTACGCTAGACTAACCAGTGTCCGACCTCTATGTTTGCAGACAGTTGGTGCACAGTGGACCGGAATCGGGTAGTTAAACCGTTTATTTGTTTAGAGTGAACAGTCTGTAGCTAACGACTTTGTGTCCCGTCAAAATGACTGCCCGAGGCACATGGGGAACACGGATATTGCTCTATAACCAACCAGACTTACCAGATCTCTCCGTTGCACTGAGCCTTTGTTTTGAGAAGGTCACAGGTAGTCTGGTTTTGCTTTGACAGTACACAAGTTTATTAATGCGTGCATTACAATTATAATTTCGTGCGAGATTTGGAATTGTTCAGGAAATTTCTAATCTTAGCATGTCAAAGGCTTGCTAATTGCCTTGTGTAAAGGACTTATTTTTATATGCATATAGAATGTCCGATAAATATCAATTATTTGTGTGTTAATTTTGTAATAATCAAAGATATGAGTTTTTATGTTGACGATCTCAATGTAATTTCTTATTTTTGACATGTATAGATTTACATTGAAATATTAAATTGATAAATAAATAAACTTAACTAATCTAAATACCTTTCAGATAATTTCATCTAAGATTCCTGTAGTCTTATGTCCAACAGAAACGCTATTTTAATGTAGAGCAACGTCATAGTTATATTCATAAACTTGATAATATTATTCATGAATGTGCAAGTGGTACGGGCCCGCGTACAATTGAAACGGTCGTCCAGCGCCGTCCGGCACGAAACCGTTATTACTGCCGGCACGATCTGCACAGCTAATTGTTCGCGCTTACGTCTGTTTGAATTATGATAGCGTCAAGTTAAACTTGGGAGGTTTGTCGATGCTAGGGCTGATTTCGGATTTTAGCACTAAACTTACTAGTCAATTGATTTATAGATATAACATACATACATACATAACATCACGCCTTCATTCCTAGAGTGGGGTAGGCAGAGCTACAGAAATACCAACAACTCTAAAAAGACTTGTTGATAATTCTGTAACCACATTTTGCACAATCAGGCCAAGAAGTTTACTAGTGTATTAGTGACAGGATGCAAGCCCATCATCGCCTAACAATACTACAAGCCCTTATTCCCTGAGTCACCTCTTACGTCATCCACGGGAAGACATGGAGTGGCACTATTCTAACCCGGCAACCACACGGGCTCTGATAGATGTAAATTGTTACGATTTATGGGGAACTTAACTAGTTTATTTTAAATTTAAGAAAGTTAAAGGAAGTTACTTAGGTTGAAATAAAAAGTTTCTGTCAATTTTTTGGGGCAAACTTTTGTTGCCGACATAACTTTTTTTGCAAAGTCATTTACTTCTTATCAAGACCAATCTAATAGTGGGTGTAGTTTAAGTAAAGTGGAGATCCTGTCATCACCTTCTGACTCCATTATCAGACCATCTCAAAGATGCCATATTATTTTCATCGAAGTTACGTATCTCGTCGAATCCGACTCGGCTGGGCAGCGTTCGGGAAGCTTCGCAGTGTCATCGTCCAAATTACCGCAGTGTTTGAAGTCAAAAATCTTTGACCAGTGTGTGTTGCTGGTGATGACTTACGGATTTGAGACGTGGGCGCTAACGATGGGCCTCATAAGAAAGCTCAGAGTCACTCAGAGGGCTATGGAGAGAGCTATGCTCGGGGTTTCTCTGCGGGATAGAATCAGAAATGATGATATCCGCAGTAGAACTAAGGTTACCGACATAGCCCGAAGAATAGCGAAACTTAAGTGGCAGTGGGCGGGGCACATTGCTCGCAGAACTGATGGCCGATGGGGCCAGAAAGTTCTCGAATGGCGTCCACGGACTGGGAGACGAGCTGTTGGTAGGCCTCCAACAAGATGGAGCGACGACCTCGTAAGGATCGCAGGATCGCGATGGATGCGGAAGGCACAAGACCGGTCTAAGTGGAGAGCCTTGGGGGAGGCCTATGTCCAGCAGTGGACGTCTTTTGGCTGATATGATGATGATGATGAAGTTACGTAGGTATACCAAATTTTAGCACATCGGTCCCCGGGAAGTGGTTCAAATCTTCTTTGCATTCATACATTGAAAGTTAATAAAAAGCTTGTAAAAATAAATTATTATTTATGTTACAAGACACATCAAAGACAAAAGACCCAGAAGAAAGGTACAGTCACCCAATAAAAATGTTGAGCATACTAAGAACCTTGTCATTGTAGGTATCATTGTCATTGTCAAGCTGGTCGTTTGATTTTCAGTTTGAAAATTATTATGCCAAGGCACTAAAGTGCTGAACATTACTAGGGTACTGTACACAATTTTGGGTATTAGCCGTAAATGTTGTAAACTTGTATGTTCTTTATAAAATAATAGCTTTTGTCGATTGGTCACCCTTTATGTAGTTGAGAGAGAATGCAAGCCCTAAAATGTTGTTTGTACGTTCTGACGGTAAAACTTTCACTCGCCGATTAATGGTGAGTCCATCGCATTGAAAAATACGTTTTGAACATAATATAGGAATATTATGGTGCGTGCTTAATTTTCTCTCTCTGCGTGTCTTTGACCGTCTCAAAATGTTACCATGTAGATGTAACAAATTTTCATACCAAAAATAAATAAACCAAATAACAAACACAAACGATTCAAGCCAATTACTCATGTTACAGAATTATCCGGCACTTGAATCGAATACATTCAAATAAAATCGAATAAAACGTAAACGATTCGAGTTGAAAAAAGTATTGTCGCCCGACATTTTATGAAGCCGCAATATTGTCTCTTTAGGAATTCATATCGCCTTTGAATATTTTTACTGAGCCGTGTAGTAATAACAAAAGATTTGGAAGCTTGAAGAATACAACGGTTTTCATTATAAATGAGTTTCAGACTTTTCAATTTACGAGTATTTAGTAGTTGTCCTTAAAATATTAAATCTGTACTCACGTATTGATTGATAGCTATGGAGTAATGATTCAATATTTTTACACGACTGCCCAAAAAAAGGAGTCTTATGTTTTCAGGATTCATGTATGTATATTTGTGAATTTCTTAATTCCACGATACATTTTTAATGCTTAACCCAAACCTAGCCGTATGGGGTATCATTGGAATCGTATAATGGCCGGGTGTTGTCTTAAAAAAACATGTGATGGCAATGGCACCAAAATAACAAACGCCAAAATTTAAAAATAAAATCGAATACATACATACATACATAACGTCACGCCTTTATTCCCAGAGTGGGGTAGGCAGAGCCACAGAATACCAACAACTCTAAACCTGTTGATAATTCTGTAACCACACTTTGCATTTAGGCCAAGATGTTGTATGAAAATCGAATCTGCATGGTTTTTCAACCATCGTCTAGAAATCAAAGAGTAGGCTCGAAACATATACAACACTGGGGTCCTATTTTGAATCGTTTACGAGTAACACACATTTAAACTTTATCTTGCATAGTTCCGCTATCCAATTAATAGATGGCGGTAGTAGTGATTGTATGTACCTAATTGTCACATTGATTGCAATGTTATGCTTCTTAATGCTTTTTTAATTCGCTTTAAGGCATAATAATTATAAAAGTACGTAGGATACCGAACAAATTAAAAAGTCCTCTAAGTAAATACTATTAAGTTGGAATTGTAACTTTGGTTCCTCTATGGATTACTAAATTATTGATATTCTCAATTTTAACAGGATTCATGCGCAATTCTATAATGTTCAAGCTTTGATTATACAAACTTTTTTTTGGTTTCAAAGACAAACTAATAACTAATAATAATTTCGCCATGTCTGTCCGTCTAAATGCCACTGTCTCTTATTTTAGAAACTATCAAAGTCTATCAGGTAAAGCTTTAATTTCTTATATACGATATTTATCACCAAATAAGTTTCAAGAGAAAATTTGGAAGAGAAAAGACGGAACCCAATACTAAAACCAGTCTGAAATGCTCTTGCCCAGTTTTTACCAATCACCTGCATTCATCCCAGCTTCCACCCGCATTACACGTCTTACTTCCCTTTACGCCACACTAAACTTTTTACAGCCACTGTCCGTATAGTTATTGGATGAGATTTTTACGAGTGAGCAAATCCTGCGCATTAACGATCATGTCGCCCAAGGGTGTCGTGTTTTATTTAGCCTTTCATGTGTTGAGTTTTGTTTTAAGGGCACTAAAACTGGCACAACTCTGCACTGACAAGATTCCCTTGTCTTGAAAGTAACTGTCAGCGCAGAAATCTTTTATTTCTTCATTCGTTTCGTTGTTTAGGGACTTTTTCATTTTCCTGGATGAAAATATTTTGCGTCAGCACTCGATTTAATAAAGGCGATTCAGCTTTTTTTTTGTTAAAGCCAATAGACGGATAAAAATTTTCGCATTATCTTTACTTAGGAAAAGGCATTGAAGTTAATGTTGCATGTAAACACCATAACATGATTTTTCTCGTGCTGTTGTTGATAAGTATTATCTGCTCCCTACAAAATGCTTTGCTTTTTTTTATAAAGCAACTAGTTGTTTCCCGCAACTCCGTCTGCGTAGAAGTCGTTTATTTCTGTTCCCTCAGGAACCATTCCATGTTTTGGGATAAAAGTAGCCTATGTCCAATACCAGACTATAATCTATCTCTGTGACTTTATCTTGATCCGTTTAGCCGTTCTGGCGTGATAAAGTAAGAAACATCCATCCATGCGTAAATACAAACTTTTGCATTTATATTAGTAGTTATTTGGTAAGACAAGATTCACAAATGATCCCCTTCCTCACCTACCAGTTTAGCATCAAAGCATTAATTTTTGCTTTCAAACTAGGAACCCTTATAGTTTCTCCATGTCCGTCCGCAGCCTCGCGCAGAGACTCTTAGTACTAGAAAGCTGTAATTTGGCATGAATATGCATATTAGTCACGTTAACAAAGTGGTCAAATAAAATGTAAAAAAATAAATAAATTAGGGTACCTCCCCTACACGTAACGTGGGGATGTTATTTTTTTCTCGTTTACCCTACAGTGTGTGGTGTCGTTGGATGGGTCTTTTAAAAATATAGATAGGGTTTTTTAAGAACTGTTTTTCGATTAAGTAATCCGTTTATGAAATATTAAGCTTTAAAGCGCAAATTTTGTTAGACTCAAGTGTCCCCGCCCCCCAACCAAAACTACAAATACTAACAAAGTGAAAGCTCATATAACGAATTTTAAAGGAACAATATTACAACTAAGAAGACATCATTGGTTCTTGAGATACAGGCGATTAAAGTGTTTGTACCTACTAAAAACATCTAAGACGGCACCAATCGACTTTAAATAGAAAATTTGTTATTACTTGTTGATTTTATGTTTGTGGTACTTAACGGCTTCCGAACCCTACACTGAGCATGGTCCGACATGCTCTTGCATGGTTTTTTAACTCTTCTTGATCTTGTCTTAACATTGACCTTTTCAATCAATTCTTTATCTTCACTTAAATCTCAAACAAAATCAACTGCACTTTAATCCTCGTAACTCTGAAAGTATCTTCGTCTCAGCCCATTTACAACAGATTTGCATAAATTACGAAAGCCTTCTTTCTGAGAACACGGCGAACATCTATCATCCGAATTAGACTCCTGAGTGGCAAAATGTTTTTACATTGAGAGTCCTTACCTTTTTTACTGAGGAAATTGTGTTGTATATTAAAACCTGAAATAAACGTCATTTAGAATGTTCAAGGTTATTTTGAAATTTACGTAGATGATTCTCAGTTAGACACGTGTAGGAATAGGTCGAATCAAGAATACAACTAAAAAGGAAATAATCCCATATTGTAGGTGTATTTGCGTCGTGCAAATTAAAATCTTGGAAATGTTTAAAGTTTAAAAAAATCATTGCATTGCGCACAAACTAAGATTTATGGAACAGAAACAAACAAGGTGCCTTGAAGTTGTAAGGCCTGAGTGGACGCTCGAAGCGGGGCGTTCGGCGGGGCGTGCAGCGTGGCGGGCGAGCGTGAGGTAGAGCGTCCAGCGGATGTCCTCAGTGCACGCTCAACGCTCGTATGAATCGGTCGGAACACCAAATAAAGCGGCTAGCCGTATATGTAGTATTAGTAATTAGTATAAGCATTACAATTTACATTAAAGAAATTAAAATAACTACTTAATAATTTACCTTCCATATCCAGTTTTGTTGCTAATTCTTTCCATATTTTATTTTTATTGAGTCTATTTTTATATAAAGAGTGAGAAGATAGCCAAAGTGCTGGTTTATTTTCTATTTCAATTATATTTTTTTCGCACGACATGGCCATAAAAGCGTGCTTTTATCGCCGCTGCAAATGACAAACAGGTTTGAATCTGCCCGCGTCGCCCCGCTTGACGCTCCATTTCACGCAAACTTGCCCGCTCTGCATTCGCTTTGTGCAGCGTCCACTCAGGACATCAGTATGAATTTCATTTGTTTAACATGCCCGCCGCACGCCCCGCTCCGCTGCTCGCCCGACTCGAGCGTCCACTCAGGCCTTACACTAAGTATTAAAACCTGCCGATATAGCTATAGAATCTATTATCTCTGTCTCTTTAACATTGTTAGGTTTAAAAAGCAAAACTTTGTTGATAAAACCTCCTTAAACTATGTACAATGCCACGTTTTGTTGTAATCCTTTTTAATGAACCAAACCCATAATCTGTGGTTAAATAAACCCTAGTTTATTAGCGTCAAGTCCCGCAGCTCGAACAGCGTGACATGTAAAGTGAAATCCGTTTCCACCCGAAGGTGTTATTGCGGTGCCCGTGTAGCTGACGGCGGTTGGATTGGATTGGCTTTCACCGTTCCGAATGCAGGAATATTTTAAAAATGCGGTTTAAGATTTGTTGAGGGACTGAGTAACGGGTATATTTCAGTGTGGCCATTTAAAAAAATTGAATTTTTATGTTTCTTTTGGTTACTTTACAGCTATCTAAAGTTACATATTGAAAATAGATAAGATTTCTTTGTCACACTTTTTTGCACTGCCTTTTTAGAAACTATTGAGCCTTATTTGAAGTATGCATAGTAAACAGTGAATGGTTTTTTTTTTGTAAAACAATAATTAGACTAAGCTGGGCGTTATTCAAAAATAGTGTACATCGTTAAGGACAAAATTAAGAAAATTTAACTTTTTCCATTTCGTCACGAAAATTTGCAATCCATTTAGATACATTAATTTTCGTGACGACATGGAAAAAAATAAGTTTTCTTAATTTTGTCATGAACGATGTACACATTTTTTGAAATACGCCTTACCACACTTATGTTTACCACAGACCGATTTATAGGTGCCTTTATTTACACTAACTAAAGAGTTTAAATTCTTAGATGTTTGTTTTCCATTATCAATAATGGTCTGAATTATATTGTGTCCTTGATTGAAACAGAAAATGCTTTTTATTCCTGCAAAATTAAATGTTCTCTTAGGAGACGTTAAATGAGTTCCACAGAAAGTATCGGCCAACAATCAAAAATAAATGTTTTTTGTATTTAATGAGCACTCAGTTTGCTGAGAAATTTCACACAAAAATTAAAAAACAAACCTGATATATTTCCCTAGTTTTGAGTTTATTTAAACTAGACGAAGCATTAAAATTGTTAGCACTTTAATTAACAAGAACTAAGAGATATCTAAGGAGTTGTTAGTACCGAGAGCAGTTTCTTCCGCTACGCTAAACAATGAATTTCCTGAAACACTCAAAAAATGTATAACTAGTTGTAGGAAGAATGCTTAATTCACGAATTTTTTGTAGCACCTGTTTTAATATTCCAATATATATTAAGATTCTGGTTGCTTTGGCTTTTGTTGCCAAATTATCAGACCATAAAGTTAACCACCTTTTTCCACGAACATTTTACATCCTTTAGACAAGACAAGGCATGATTTACAACGCTAGGTTTAACGGTATTTCGCAAACTGACAAAAGGTATAGAAATGACGTAAGCGACGATCTATCTCGTCGGCGGCTTAAAATGTCAATTCAAAACGTTAGGGTTATGAATCTTGCCTGAAAATATAAATAGTAAAAAAGTTAGAATCGGAAAATCGTGTGTGCAAAAAGTTTTTTTTTTTTTTTTTTTTTCCTGACGGGCACTACACAAGTAGCAGGATTACCTGATGTAACTTTGTATGGGTTATTTGCCTTTAAGCCAAATATTTTAGGCCGAACGGGTCGTTTCCCAACATTTTCATTTGCTAAACCGCAATTTTTCCAAAACTAAATATTTCAAGAATTTTATTAAACTGACCTAACCTAACCAAAAATATGGTCCTAAAATAAATCCTAAAGTTTGCAGTTATAAAAAAGCGATTTGGCAAATGAAATGTTTGGGTAACGTTACATTCGGCCAAATGCCAGGATCCCCTTCGTATGCTCTAATATAGGATTAAAAAAAAAAGAAAATGTGTATGAAATAAAACAATGGTTCATAAGATATTAGTGTATTCCCGTCGTTCACAAAGCTAGTCAAGAAAAAATACTTTATTGACCTCATGGAGGTTAGTTCGTTCGCTTTTTCTGAGCTTAACTCTAAGCCATCTTAAATCTTGGTTTAAAAATGAAAGCATAGACAATAAAGCCGTTGCAGCCAAGAGGACGTCAAATATGGCGTCGGCAAAATGGATATGAGTTACTGTCACACCGAAGTGTAACAATCAATGTCGGCGCGCTAACAATCATGGAAAGGCTAATAACGCTATCTTTAACAATTTTCCAAAACTGTCAAAATGTATGTAATTAACAATTGGCGGTCTACGTTAATTCTATACATTATAGATAACAATAACGTTCTCGCAATACAATCTCGTCTAGGGCTACTAAGAGTTTTGCATATTAATAAATAAATAAAAAAACGAGCTATATTAAACTACTAGTAAACCTCCTGGCTTGATTGTGGAAAATGAGATTGCGGAATTATAAACAAGTAGTTTTAGAGTTATTGGTATTTCTATAGCTCTGCCTACCCCGCTCTGGGAATGAAGGCGTGATGTTATACGTATGTTTATGTTCGAGCAATATTTAAATATTCAAAACCCAAAAAAAATTTTAAATATTATATATACTTTTATGAACATGATGTTTATAAAAAAGAGAACTGATCCCTAAGTTGTTTAAAGCTTGTTTTTAACGAGTCTATTAAAGTTTAAGTCTACTTCAACTACATTAATTATTACGAACTCTTATTTTTAAGAGATGATCACCTAAACTCGCTAAGTTTTAAAAAATACATCATTTTAGTACTAAATAAAATCCCTAAGCTTAATATGACCGCATCGAGCAAACCCTGGGATACCAACATGACATTTTCACGAAAAACTAAAAACTTCCTCTCCTGGAGTTTCGGGTGCCCTTGGGCGGTGGCAATCTCCATTGCTTTTTCTTAGCAAAAAAAGAGAATATTTCATTAGAAGTATGTCCGGTGTGAGTGTCTCCGTGGATTTGCGTCGAGAGCGTCGATAACAAGTGTGTGAACCCGCTTACTCTGTAGCTGTCACCTGTGCTGTGGTGCAAGTCATCAACTTAAGGGTCCATATTTTTTGACAATTTAAAGTCGCACGAGCACACAGGCCACCTTCTTCTTCTCTCGAGTCAAGGTTCCTCAGATGCATGATGCCCAGTAAGCAGCAGTCTTGATGGCCCTGGCCATCGAGTCTCCACCACTTGATAAGTGGGATCTGAGACCCATAGACGTTTGAATTCACAAGACCACAATCCAAATGCCTTGCCAACCTTGAAGACTAAGATGGAATGCCTCTATGCTTGTAATTTCACCGATTATCTTATCCACATATTGGACAATGCAAACACTATTGTTTGGCATTAGGTTAAAGGGTAAGAATGGTGGTAGCGATGTGGACGAACCCTGTACAGGGTCCTACCACCACTAAATATATTGCGGGAATCGCCTTATTAATATCACCGTTTAAAGTTAAGTCGACTCGTTGATTTAAATTTAATTTACAATGAATAATGATCAACATACCTATACAAATATAATCCAATTTATCGACAGTGACATCTCAAAACTAATAGGCTCATTAATGATTCAAATAATTAGCTGTTGATATAATAAAAAAGAAACGTATAAGTACAAAAACTAATAATGATATTGAGAATATTCGTAAACTTTAAACTAACGTGATAAATTATTTATTATAGTTTAGAAACGTATAAAACTCACGATCATAAGTAGGTAAAAGTAAGTAATTTTTTGCATTCATTCATGTTAAATAACTTAATATTTAAAGTCTAAGGGCCGCTGACAAGGATTGTGCATTGTTGTTTAATTTGATAGTGATTAACTTAACAATATCAAAATTACTATAGAAAAGTTTCTATCAAACATTTCATTTTAAAGACAAGCCAACTGTATTTGCTACCTCATTTACTTCTTATTAAGGCCAACCTTATGAGTCCAAATTTGGTGGCTCTACCGTGGTGGTGGTGGTTGGTGGTGGTAAAGCGGAGATCCTGTCGCCACCTTCGGACTCAATCATCAGACCAGCTAGATGGTGCCATATTATTGTATTATCATTGAGGTTAAGTGTGTATACCAAATTTCAGCTCAACCAGTCCCCGGGAAAAGCTTCAAATCTTCCTTACAAGATTTTACACAAACATAACATATTTACACATTGCAAGTTGATAAAAAGCTTATCGCTAACAAAGTCAAAGTCAAATTCAAAATATTTATTGCATGTCACATTACACAAAACATCCGACGGAACAAATAAAGAGGTTTACATGTGACAGACCGATATATGTGCTGCTTGACGCAAGCAGTTACAGGTGAAAAATTTAAGTGAAGGACCTGTTGTATGTGGTTGTGTACAAAATTAATAAGGAACTTATCAACATTCAAATATAGAATGTCAAACGGTCTATACAGATGTGTTACTACTACATACAGGTTTACATTTATCTGGCATAACTTTTTTTGGCATAATCATCATTTGGCATACAGTCTTTTTTTTCAGAAACCGTATACTTTTCAGGATTGTTATAAAATAAATCTAACCTAACCTAATGGGCTCTATGCAATGCTATTTTAAATAATCCTGAAAAGTATACGGTTTCTGAAGAAAAAAGACTGTATGCCAAATGATGATTATGCCAAGTGATGAATATGCCAAAAAAAGTTATGCCAGATGAAGGGTAACGCTACACACAACAGGTCCTTTACTTAAATTTTTCACCTATAAATCAACCAAATCGTTAGTCGCGTGTCCCTTGTCCCACGCTGCACTAGTGGCCAGCAAGTTGCTCATATAGGACCCCAACTCATATCAAGCAGGTAATACGAGTATATAGCTGGATGATACGTCGAGCACGCGGTGGAATATGTGACTCTTTTACAGATTCAAGCGAGTATTACTTGATATTAGGTCCGTTTTGTATGGAGTTAGGGAGGAGGGGTCATGATAGTGTGATCAGGAAAGGTTTCTTTGCTGATGAGCTTATTGTGTAATTGCTTCTTCAGTCCCTATTAAATTTGAACGTGTATCAAGGAAGGAATATAATAATTTTATAAGTACAGTTATTTGGTGATGTCTTAGATGATTTTAGTAGGTATTTAATTATGTCGGCAGTATATTAAGAACCACTCAAGTCTACTTAATGGTGATAGTTTTCTTTGTGAATTGTTTTTATGTACTTTCATTTAAGATATTATCCCGGTTTTTAAGTATTTGTAGTTTTGGCTTTGGTAACACGCATCTTTAGCAAAAATAGCACTTTTTTATGTTAAGGAGAAGGCACCCGAGCACTCAGGCCACCTGATGGTAAGTGGAATCTGAGACCCATAGACATTTGAATTCTCAAGACTATAATCCTAAGACCGCAAATGCGTTTCCAATCCTGAGGACTAAGATGGAATGCCTCTATGCTAGTAATTTCACCGCACTTTTCGAGTTAATCATATTTTAAACGGTCCCCAAATCTTGAAATTGATTATATCATACACAATCTACTCAGTAAACTAAAAAACTTTGCTTTACCTATACGGGAGGTGTCCTTAATATTTTTTTTCACTTATTTCTTCATTGATCCTATAATGTTTTCTTTGTAGTAGTGATGGCATTCTTTTATAACATGACTGAACGAAACAAGGAGTTGTAAGCCTAATGTGTATAATAATACCTAAATAAAGAAACATTAAAGAATAACATAAACCGAGTTATTTCTTTTGAAAAGTATATTCGACTACTAGCAGATTATTTCTTAATTATTTGACTGAATCAATTACTGTTAAATCTGAACCAAATTATCGATTTCTAACCTTTTATATTTGATTTTCAAAATTTAACCATTAGTTTGCTTGCAGGACTGATGGCCGATGGGGCCAGAAAGTTCTCGAATGGCGTCCACGGACCGGGAGACGAGCTGTTGGTAGGCCTCCAACAAGATGGAGCGACGACCTCGTAAGGATCGCGGGATTGCGATGGATGCGGAAGGCATAAGACCGGTCTAAGTGGAGAGCCTTGGGGGAGGCCTATGTCCAGCAGTGGACGTCTTTCGGCTGATATGATGATGATATGAACCATTAGTTCAGCTAAATACTGATCAAATAGTTGGTCTTAAGTACAGTGACGGTCTGAGAGTGAACTCTTATATCTTATCCTATCTTAAAGTAAGCCTTTATATCCCACGTTGGCCGGGATAGCTAGTTTTTTTTTGGCTTGTATAGATTGCTTATTTTGAGAAGTATGGGGGAGGAATGAGGGCTGTACTTTTCCTCTATAGTATTTTTGAAAATGGGAACACTATAGATAGAGGAAACAGCCGTCAAGGATAGAGCTTTATTAGATTTTGAATACACATGTGCTAAATAAGCAACTGCGAATAATAATCTTCTAAATATTTTTATTTGTTTGTTATTATTTTATGATATAGTACCTATATCTGAAGGATACAATATTAACTGCAATTGTTATCTATACACATAAAAAATATTCCCTTATTATTTTTGATCTTTCGATAGTCTTGGTGAGCGTATTCGTACAGGCAGTCAAATTGTGGTTTGCCACTCTAGTACCAACTGTCAAATTGAAAGACATCTCTCCTGGCCGACGAGTACATGCTTACATGATGGGTTATGTGTGTAAGGTCTATATTGCAACACGACTATGTAAGCAAAACGTCGTAGTTGCATAACGACCAACTAAGCAAAACGCCTTTGTTGTACAATGCCCTAGTGCAAAACGTCTTGGTTGTAAGTAATGCATAATTAGGCATTACGTTTAGGTTCTAGAATGACAAAGTAGCAACAGATCCAAATTGAACATGGCCTTAGTTATAATCACGACTCTGTAAGCCTGTAATTGTATTTTTATAATAAATTAATAAATAAATGACTCATTCTGAAAAATGTCTGGGTAGTATAAGGTCTTTGTTTAAAATCGCCTAGGTAGCAAAACGTCGTTATTGCATAACGACTAGGTCATATTAGATTAATTTTGTGTAGGGATGATTATTTATCGTCTAGGACTTCATATTAATTACTAATTTACTATTTACTAATTTTATTAATCCATATATTATATCCATACTAATATTAAAAATGTGAAAAACTATGTTCTGTCTGTTTGATAATAATCATCAAATTAATTTATTGACAATAAAATAATTATAAAAACAACGGTACATTTTTAACTTAAGACTAGCTTAAGCCTAGTCAAAAAGCCCCCCTCGAGTCACCCCTGGCGCAAAGGTACCCATCACACTGGCCGCGTTACCACGTTGAATGGCGCTGGACAACCTTTGCATCAGGTACGAACCCGCGCGGGCGTCACATCCCCTCTCCTTAATTCGACGTCCCATTTCCCTAATGAAGGCAAAAGCCTCCGATCCCCAGGACCCCGTAGTCTCAAAAGCAAGAGGTACAAAATAATACTTCCCGCACAGGGCTAAATAATTGTCGCGTTTCATTCGTTTCGTTTTCGTCTGTCTGTTACTCATTCACAGCTAAACCGCTGGACCGATTTGGATGAAATTTGGTATAGAGATTTGGCTTTTTATCCTGGGACACGCTATTAAAGAGTTCTACTCACCTTCTTTATCAACATTATAAAGAGTTCCAAAAACTACAATAAGTAATTTCCTTATCATTCAACCATCTAGTCGTTATGCCACTTAGACGTTGTTAATTTTTGTCGATATGCCTACCTAGTCATTTTATTATTAGTACGTTCTGCATACGTTGGCATTTTGCAAATGAGACCTTTTGTTATTTGGGAGTTATACAAACAAAACGTTATAGAACTAAGTCCAAGGGATTCTACTATTAAAACGACTTAGTCTTTTTCCAAGATCTTATGAAACTTATTTACTATCAAACTTATATTATGTATATGTCTCAATTGACTAAACCGTCTCCGGAGTCAAAGGCAAAGAAGGAAGTTCCGTCGTGGCCCTCATTCCCAACGTGCATTGTGTTTAGATAAGCATCATTATACATTTCTAGCACTGGAATAGTAAAGTAAATAAGAAAACAGAGGGGACAGTCACCTGAACACTCATTCTACTATCTGTAAGAAAATTGTATTTATTAAAAGTCAAGAAATGAAAAATAGTGTGACAGCGCTATACTCGTAGCAGTAATATTTATTCGTATCATTGATTGCCAGGAACATGTCAAGATTTGAAACTTAATTTATCTCAAAACAACACGGTAGCTCGAAAGGTTTCGTAACGTTCGCGTAACGTACTTTTCCTAAATCATATCATATTATCTTTTTAATCCTTATTCACTGGGAAATAAGATACAAATTTAAGATATAGTTAGGGGTGTAGATGAGGCGTTATAAGGCAGCCAGCCAGCCCAGGTTGTTTTTGCATCACTTTTTAACTGTTACAGAACTTTTTCAGTGATGCATAAGAATCTCCCGACTTTTCATTTTCAAAATGACCACTCTACTCTTACATTATCTAAAGCCACAGCCGTCGAAGAAATTTTCTCATTGTGCAACAAGGACAATAGACCACGGACAATCACGTTCCTTATTTGAAAAGCACAGATAACACAGAAAATGATTCAGCGCCCTTTGTCGCTGTAACTAAATGGAACGCACCGCTACATCGTGAATGAAACGCAACCTAATGGCATCTCTCTAGGATTCCTTATTGGCTGCCAGTTCAATTGGTTTTCGCTTGTTTCTGGTCTGATTGAATTTCGGTTGAGTATAATTTTATTTTCGTCGGCTTTGTGTAAAAATAGACAATCGAATGATGTGAAAAGATACCTTTATGTTGCTAATGTAATAAAGGAAAATAAAGTGGTTTTCTGACTGTTTGTTATACTTTTTGACTTTAAAAGGATTCTATCAAGATTTTAAATTTAGTGTCTCACTATTTTCCTTTTATTTTGTATCTCTTTCAAATACAGGGTTTTAGATAATTAGTGGATAATCTGGGACCTGCTAATAGGGAGCACTTAGGACGTTCTGAAAAAGCTAAATTAGTCTTATTAAAAAAGGCACTGATTTCGAGATATTATGACTTTTTTGTTTTTATAATGTATGAGACGACATTTGTAATCTAAATTTTTTCGACAAATTATAAAATTCAGCTTTATAAAATGTAATTTTTAAAATCTATTAACAACCTTACAAAAAAATTGAATAAACGAAAAATGGCGTAACATGCTAAAAAAGCTAATGAAGAAAATTATCACCATCATTCTAGGTTAATCTTAATCTAAGCATTCCTTTATCATAATTATTTATTTCTAAGAATTTCATCAAGGCAGCTGGCCCATTTCATTTCGTCTGGATCATATCTGTCAAATTCTTCACAAAAATCGAGAGCTTGATTAAAATCCCGGGATAACTAATGGGCCGGGATCAGTGGAATCACGGCCATTACTCGATATCCGGGATCCGGGATTATTCCAAAAGCAATTACAGTAACTATTCCTATCTAGTTTGCATTAATTGTCCCTAAAATATTAATAGGGGTAGAGATCGGGAGGGTTTTCAGTGTTTTTGGATAGGTTAATGCTTGAATTTATGATTGGGGTTCGATATTGGTTATTTGATAACATATTTTTACCTGCATATTTAATAGCAACCAAAGAACAAAACGTTTCTGTCTGACAAATATAATTTAAGGTAAAAACGCAAAAGATGAAATTAAATAAAGAAATAAATTAAGCACAATAAAAAAAATGGCATGATTAAAAAAGGCAAAATTAGCTTCTACACATTATAGGAAAAAACCGGGCAAGAGCATGTCGGACCATGCTCAGTAAACATAAAAATCAACCAGTAATAACAAATTTTGTATTTAAAGTCATTTGGTGCCGTCTTAGATGATTTTAGTAGAGATAAACACTTTAATCGCCTGTATCTCATTTTTAAAAGACCGATCCAACGACACTCCACACTATAGGGTAGACGAGAATAAATAATACATCCCCACGTTAAGTACACTAAAAACCTTTTTTTTATACATTTTATTGTACCACTTTGTTGGCGTGACTGATATGCATATTCATGCCAAATTACAGCTTTCTAGTACTAAGAGTCTCTGCGCTAGGCTGCGGACGGACGGACGGACATGGCGAAACTATAAGGGTTCCTAGTTTGACTACGGAACCCTAAAAACTGGCCAAATACCCTGGGCTCGTATGACAATAGAGGGCAAATCATGTTGGTCATTACCTCTCCTTAATTTAATTGACGCATCTGCTTCAAAACAAGGGGCAGAATTTTACCGACTTAAAAAATATCTCGCAAATATTTGATCTAATGAAAATAAACCTCAATTTTTTTTAATTTTTAACGTCCCCGTCGAACGTTGGGTTTTTTTTTATGTTAATGAGAAGGCACACGAGTACTCAGGCCACCTGATGGTAAGTGGAATCTGAGACCCATAGACATTTGAATTCTCAAGACTATGATCTTAAGAACTCAAATGCGTTGCCAACCCCGAGGACTAAGATGGAATGCCTCTATGCTAGTAATTTCACCGGTTGTCTTATCCCCACACCGGAACACAACAATGCGAACACTGTTGCTTGGCGGGTGGTTAATGGATAAGATGGTGGTAGCAATCCGGACGGATCCTGCACAGGGTCCTACCACCACTAAAACTACTGGGTTAGTAAATTATAATTTGGTGATTGTACTTTACAACGAAATATTTTAAACATAAATACAACACAAGACAGACTTGTAAACTATATACGTAAAGTAATAAAAATCTACAAGTCAAAATATACTCGTACTAAACTACAATTTTTTTTGCTTCATTCAAAACTCCCACAATTTTCAATTATACTCATATTATTATCTTTCAGTGTTAGCGAATGCCGGAAAAAACGGCAAAGTGTGGGTTTATAGAAAATTAGTTTCACAAAAACTCGGGCACGTAAAGAAGCGCATTACGAAGGCAGTTCGAAAGGAAAAGTGGCACTTTGTAAAATTGTAGGATTACCTCTGAACCGGGAAGAACGGTCTTTATGTGTTGCGCTCGAAATGTATTATTGTGTGACTGATGGCTTTGTGGAAACCCAACATTTTTAGGGTTCCGGACCCAAATTATGCCAAACGGGACCCTTTTACTGTATCATCTGAACCGTACCTAATAGAAATATAAAATAAAGTCTCCATACAATAAACGTTTTTATGGATCTATATCTGAATCCCTAAAGTTTTTTAACCTATTTTTATATTCCCTAACGTTGTATGTCATAATCACTTGTCCTAACGCTCACATGGCCTATCTTTAGGATTCCTAACATCGTATGGATGATTTTTTTTCCATAATGTTTTATTTCCTAACATCACTTGCCATATTGATTCTTCATCCTAACGTTATGTGCCATAATAGTCATGTGTCATCCGTGTCGTCTAAGTCTGGCACGACCGGATTCAAGTTATTAATGTAAAATTTCAAACAGAGGTAAATTCAAGTTGTTTTGTTCTTGCACTATAGGTATTCCCTGCCTTATTTTAAGCCCCAAAAACGGAGAATATTAGCATAGTTTTTTCAAGGGATGTCATAAAAAAATAACCTCGCTGCGCTTCGCTCCCGCCATAGCCTTCTAACCTAACCTTGCCGAGTCGGTTTTGCCCAGGAAGGTCTTGCTCGCTCGCTCATGCACACATATATATTATACATCGATTATACATACAATAGGGATTTTGAGGAATATGCCAAATAACATTAGGAATATTAATACTTATGGTAAAAAACACTCGGGCAAATGAGTTTTAGGGCAATCATTACATTATGAAAAATGATTGTTATGGCAATTGATCATTAGGGCTAATGCCCATTAGAGCAAAACAGTTCGGGCAAGTGATTTTAGGACAAACGATGTTAGGGATCGCGAGGGAGACCCCGTTTTTATATCATGCGTCAAAGGAGAATGGCCATATCAGTCTATCCGACCAATAACTACAAGCGATATGTCACCGGATAGGTTTAATTTAAGCTGTAGAACTTTTACTGTGGCGGTACTCCCACATCTTTGTGTTAGTTATGTTACATAAAGACTGTGGTGAGTTCAAACATAACCACATGTTTTTGACCTTCTGCTGGAGTTTCTTGGGCGCTTCTTCTCCGCATTGATGGTCTTGTCCGAAGCTCTAGTAGATTCACTTCATATTACCGACGTGTAAAAGAGCACTATGGTGGCCTATTTATTAAGTAAATATTTTGATTTTGATTTTGTAACATTTTAGTTATAATTTCTCATAGCCATTTAACATTTTTCCCAACAAAAAGGTTGTAGAATATATAAATACTTATACCCAAAAAGATATCGCTTACATCCAATGGTTGCTAGGCTTGGGCTATATATAGGTACCTACATTTCTGCCCTTCCTCCTTGGGTGTGATTGTAGTGCTTAAGAAACTCCAAATAATATAATGCTACCAAGTCGGGTGTTACAGCACTTGAGCAGTTTTTATACGTGAGGTTAGTATTCTATATTTATTGGTGGGCGATTTCTGTGATACTTTGTTTTTATCTTAAATTGTTTCCTATTAAGTACACTGATGATCTGATATGATCATTGCAGTGCCAGTGTACATGATGATGGTGAAGATTAAAAAAAAAGGATGAGATTATCGAACCAATTGTCTAAACTAAACTGGATATTACGTAAGAAATAACGGAATTGTAGAAACATTATGGGAATGAAAAATACTTTTTGCCAGATGCGACTAATCGAAACTGAAAATATTTCATTTAGAGACTCAATCTACGTTAAAGTGATTCACGAGCATAAAAACATTTTTCAAATGACGATCCAATATTTCGTTTTAACTAGTCGAAAGCATTCAAAGCACTAAAACAAAGCTTTCGGATAATAAAATTTTAGCAATATAATAGAATTTTAGGTTTGCGTATTTTTGCGTATGTTTTTGAACCTATAAAAAATTTCATTACCTTTTCATCGCAAGCAGTTCATGAGAAATTGTAAGCAATTGTCAAATAACTTGTTAACATTTTAATAATTACACACTAAGAAATAAAAATGAGAACATCTTAGAATAGATTATTATCACCTATTTTATTTTTGTTCTGAATAATGTAATTTAAATATTTATTTTTATGTTGTATCTGGTGACCATTGTACAAATTTGCATGCCGTTTGTAAACAGCTGAAAAGACAGGGGGACAGGGGAGGGGGACGACAGTTGAGTCTAACAAAAATTAGCGCTTTAAAGCTTAATATTTCATAAACCGATTACTTAATCGTAAAACTGTTTTCGCCAATCCGTGAGGAGGAGGAGGCTTGAATCTTGTTCCTGATTTATGACATTATTATTCTGATTTACTGTATGTCCTTTCTACTTTTAACACCTATACTATATTTAATTATTCATTTAGTACCTAATATATTTCATTAAAATTATACTAGTATACTATTATAATTATACTAGTACTTTGTTATTTACCCTATTTACCATATGTATATGTTTATTTGTATTTGATTGTTTGATATTTGTTTTTTTCTCCCTCAATCGCTTAAAGGTTAACTGGAAGATATTCATTATAGGGATAAGTTCGCCTTTGTACATACCTTTTATGTTTCTATTACGTTTTCTACTTTGTAATCTTTTAATTTGTTTGTGCAAAAAGAGTTTACATGGTACATAATTTAACGCTTTCACTGCCACCGACGTGTATATGCGTTCACTGTCATACAAGTTTGATCCTAGGCCACGCCCTCTGGCTGTGAATGCGTTAATTCCCGTTATAGAAACGTAGGTGTTAGTTTTTATACACAGAGGTCCAATCTTGTTCTCCAAATTTGGTTATCCATATATTTTCAAGTAACGTACTCGACCAAACCGGCACGCTCTCACTATCCATATTATTTGCACTTTTATTTCCCGCGGGAAACCGAAATTTAAAACATTTTCAGTTTACTTTTCCCGTTTCAGAAAGCATACAATTTTATTTGTTTTAGCTACGGCTGTGTGCGTAAAATAGCTTGTTAAACTTAAATTTGTAAGTCTGAGATATACCGTGGACTTATTCCGACTTGTGTTGTGAAATCGGAAATATGATGTTGGTTTGTTTCCATATACCCAGGCTGACAGATGGTTGGTTTTTGGGAAAGAGGTTTTATATAATTATTACTTTGATAGCATTTTAAAGGTGTTTTAGGCCTGTACATTTCTCTTTTCCTTTAACTCAATGTTTTTTTCTTTTTTCTCACTCGCTCCTATATGGGAGTCATACCGAACTTTACCCGAAACAGATTGATTTTAACACTTCTTGCATTTTACTTACTCGGTCGGTTTGGAATTAATAGTGAGTGGAAAAACTTTAAAAACTTATGTAACAAACTATTAAAAACGAAAATAATTCTGTTAATGTGACTCAAAAGTATTTAAAAAAAAATTGTATTGTGCTAGTTGTCCATGACTTTAAAGATGGATTAGGTACACCATGCAAAAAAACTGGGCCTCTATTCTTCTGCGTTATAACGATATCGTGTTTGACGTTTTTTGGCTTCGTTTATGTCACAGTCGCCATTATTGTAAATGACATAAGAGTTATCAAAACGTTGACAATACGGAAACAAGTTAAAGACGATATCGTTATTACCGTGTAGAATCCCAGCCCTGGTGTTTTATTGAAAAATAAGCCTTTGCGAGGGAAACTCTAAAAAACCTTTGTATTTCTTTTACAGTCGTTACCAAGAGGATTTTGCTGTGTAAACTTGAACAGCAATAAGAAGACAACGCGCCATTACAACCGCAAAATGAATATTATTAACATATTTCATTATATTTGTTATTAATTAAAAGTTTGTGCTGCCGCAGCGACCGGGTAATACAATTAGCGGATATTCCCCTTAATGAATGCTTTATCTGTGGTGGTTGTGGTTAGGGATGTGACAAGCTCTTTAGGTTAATCAAACTATTTGCGAAAACATGAAACAAAGGGAATTATTATTATATTGTAAAATGGCTTACTTTATCTTTCTTTGGCTTTTTGACGACACGTTATAGTTAGGAAGCTGGCGAGCATTTCGGTTTATAATTTGCACGAGTTTCACAATCACGCGGATTGCAGTTTAGATCAGTACGAATTCATTTGGTCCAGTCAATCAAGCTCCTATGTCGCTGCGTTTTCGTGTTACATCGGATTGAAGTTCTTTAAAAAAGGGGGTATTACATCATTTGCATATGTATGCCTCTGGGGATCATGGTCACAATAATCTTGGAAACGAAGAAACTCAAAGAAGCAGATCAATTTTCTTGATTTTTATATGAAATCCAAACATCAGGCAGAGGCAGACATGTGCGCAAAAAGGAAACCAAAGCAAAGGTTAAAAAACCGGGCAAGAGCATGTCGGACCATGCTCAGTGTAGGGTCCCGAAGCCGTTAACTACTACAAACATAAAAATCAACAAGTAATAACTAATTTAAATTGTATCGGTGCCGTCTTTGGTGATTTTAGTAGGTATAAACACTTTAATCGCTTGTATCTTAAGAACCTATGATGTCTACTTAGACGTGATAGTTTTCCTTTTTTTCTGATTTTTAGTATTTGTAGTTTTGGGTGTAGGGGGTTGACACTTGAATCTAACAAAAAATAGCGCTTTAAAGCTTAATATTTCATAAACGGATTACTTAATTGAAGAACTATTTTCACAAACCCTTAACATTTTTGAAAGACCTATCCAACACTGGACTGGACTGGATACTATAGGGTAGACGAGTTTTTTTTTTTACATTTTATTTTACCACTTTGTTGGCGTGACTACTATGCATATTCATGCCAAATTACAAAATACTAAGAGTCTCTGCGCTAGGCTGCAGACGGACGGACGGACGGACATGGCGAAACTATAAGGGTTTCTAGTTTGACTACGGGACCCTAAAAAATAACATACATACATAACATCACGCCTTCATTCCCAGAGTGGGGTAGGCAGAGCTTCAGAAATACCAACAACTCTAAAGACTTACTGATATTTCTGTAACCACATTTTGCACTAACAGGCTAAGAGGTTTACTAGTGAATTAGTGACAGGTTGCAAGCCCATCGCCTAACAGTACTACAAGCCCTTATTCCCTTAGTCGCCTCTTACGACATCCATGGGAAGATATGGAGTGGCACTATTAAAAAATAAGTTATGGCTTAATCATCAAGAAGAGTCTGAGTGTTGATGCTGACCTCTGTTGTAGGTTTTAATTGCTGTTTACGCATGTGCTAGTATAACTTACGAGTAGGTGGTCTAATTATCTATGTTTCACGTTGTCTAGTATCCATAGTACAAGCCTAGAGCTTAGTTTGGGACTACGTCAATTTCTGTAACAATGTTCCCTGAGTATTTATTTATCATTAGTATTAATCACTTATTACATTAGATCTAAAGATTAATAAGTCAAGAAGGATTAAAGCTAAAAAATATTAAAGTATTTTGCCGTCAGAGAAGAAATGTGTTCAAGAACATTACAGATAGTTAACTTTCCTCTAAAAGATCGGCCACACATTTTTGATTCCTTTCTGGCCAAGATTCTATTCTAAACTTTTGCTTTTGCCATGTTTTGTATTGTCAACCTTACGATATCTCTTATTTACTTGACAGTAATCGCGGTCGAGTTAAAAACGATATGGAAACACGTCGAAGACAATATATAGTTCTTACCATGTAGAACCTCAGCCATAACCGGTCTTTTTTTATGTTAATGAGAAGGCACACGAGCACTCAGGCCACTTGATGGTAAGTGACATTTGAATTCTCAAGACAATAATCCTAAGACCTCAAATGCGTTGCCAACCCTGAGGACTAAGATGGAATGCCTCTATGCTAGTAATTTCACCGGTTGTCTTAATCCCCACACCAGAACACAACAATGTGAACACTGTTGCTTGGCGCGTGGTTAATGGATAAGATGGTGGTAGCGATCGGGACGGACCCTGCATAGGGTCCTACCACCACTAAAGGGTCTAGTCTTATTTCGCTTGTTTTGTGTGTATTTTTCTGTACAGACAAGTTAGAAAAGTCCGGTCTCGCCCTTTTATCATCGTCTACAGTAAATACCTTAACATACAAAACTGCATTCAGCAGATAATTTTATTTGTTACTAGCGGCCCGCCAGCGCCTTCGCCCTGCTGAAAATTTCTGACTTTCCCGGAAATTATTCGATATTTTCTCGCCGTAAAAACCATCCTTGGACTTCAACGAACCTTTACAAAAAAGAATTGGTAAAATTTGTCCAGGCGTTGTTGAGTTATGCGCTTACCAACACATTTTGCGATTCATTTTCATATAATAGATTTATCTGAAGTAATTATCAAATTCCGACTAAAAATCCGCATCTTCACTAAAATATTCGCCACCATACTTACAACCGCCCCTCCCTACTTTCATTTGCCGGCAACCTGCTGATTCTTTGTTTAATACTTGTTTGAACTTTACTTTGTTGGAATTTCTGTTTAATTTTTCTTTTAGAGGCTCGTAACGAGCTATTTAATCCCTCTTTACGACCATTACTAGGGTAATAGCGGGAAATGGCATTAAAACAAGGACGGAAAGAAGTTCAGGCAATAATGTAGTTTTTCCTCGTTACAAAAAAAACTGCTTCCTTTTTGGAGTTTATTTTTACTTTAAACCTACGAGTGTTTTTGTGTTATTTATTATTTATTTATTTATTTATTCATAGGTACACAATCAACACTTACAGTAAATAACCAAACATGCTGATCACCTTAATTAACAATATAGATAAAGAGAGTAACTATAAACATAGACTATACTAGGCTGCAACAGAGCTTAACCTGGCCCTAGCTTCCAGATAGCTGGTGGCTGAAGCCACAAGCCTAGCTTCGGAGCTACAAAACAAAATTGTGTGATGGTTACAAGAGGTTTCAAATTAATAGCAAAGAAAATGCTTGTGAATCGAATGTATGTTTTAGTCAAGTTACGTTAGTTCTTAATTAAAAACGACCAATAATATTAATAATATAAAATTTAAAAATTAATAAACAATTTAATAAGCGTCATTATTTATTTATTTAATCTTTATTGCACAAAAACAAGTACAAATGGCGGACCTAATGCCTAATGGCATTCTCTACCAGTCGACCAAATAACCAACGAAAAATGTACATTATTCAGTGTTCAGTGTGTCTGTTTTTTATTATTCATTATTTACATTAGCCTTTCTTAATTTATAAATATCTACAAATATATAAACTCTGCAATGGCTTAATCTGATCCTAATGCATTTTGATCTTCAATATCTATTAAACGTTATTGCAACAGTTCCAACTGCATTTCAGTAGCGGCTCATCTTTCATTTAGTGGGCCAGGTTAGATTCGTGCAATAATTACTGAATCGAATAATGGATCACTTCGTACATAGTGCATGGGAGAACCGGAATTTATAATGATGGTAGGTGACTGGTGACCTCATGAAACTAACTGTCCTGGGATCGATCCTCGGAAAGGGAGTTTTTGTGTGATAAGTGTGAGAATTTGTTCCTAAGCTTTGGCTGTTTTCTGTGTTTAACTTTTTAACCACCAAAGTCGGCAAATCACGTCATCGGATTTTCATGCCTGGGACGCCGGGTGATCAGTACGCTCCATACATTTTGTAACAGCGCGGTTGGGACATATGACGTAGTTGGTGTCAGGGGCACAAAAAGAAGTAGACGACCGTGGCGGTCAAAAGGTTCAAGAATGTATTTTTCTCTTTATTTATCCTCGTGAGGCCCACGTCAAATTTTACTAGTTCAAAAAAGATCCTAGTGTAAGTCAACTGAAGCCTAAAGTCACCTTGACAAATGTCCTAAATGTAGGCCGTTGGGCCTTACGAGGTTAGCATGTATAAGCCGTTACCCCCGATTGATTAGACGTTCTTCCTGATTCATAAAACAGTTAAATTAATAATGGACCTTAATGTTTTTTCTCTCAGCGTAAATTAAATTAAATATTGATAAGAACCGTCATAAGTCAAATAGCTTTCAATGAAAAGAAACCATATCCAAATTGGTTCATCTGTTTTGGAACACCAACGTCACAGAGAGACGTTCGTCTGACACAACAGACGTTTTCCTGACACTTCTATACGTTTGTCTGGCACAAAAGACAATTGTCTGACACAACAGACGTTTGTCTGAAGCATACAGACGTTTGTCTGACACAACAGACGTTTGTCTGACTCAGACAGATGTTTGTCTGACACAACAGCCGTTTGTCTGACACATACAGAAGTTGATCTGACACAGACAGACGTTTGTCTGACACAGACAGACGTTTGTCTGACAAAGACAGAGGTTTGTCTGACACAACAGGCGTTTTTCTGACATAGACGTTTTCCTGACACAACAGACGTTTGTCTGACACAGACAGACGTTTGTCTGATACAGACAGACATAATATATCTAACTTATGAAACCTTTCGTTTTGCGATGGCGTTTAAATATAAGATATTCAATCAAACAAGCTTTGAAAATGAACCTACATGTAATAGTATTTAATGGGTCATACTAAATCATATTATCATACTAAAAATATTCATCATACTAAATCATACTAAAAAGGGAAACTAACTGCATATTATGTATCGACGCTTGAAAGGTGAAATGGGATAAGCGACCAAATGGTAACTTTTCAGGAGCGCCAAAAAACCGCACAAATTTTTGAAAAAAAATCATTATAATTTATTTAGTTAGCCGATTTTGAAAATTCAACTTTGAACATGATCATGGCGGTGTTTTTTATACATTGTGTTGAAAACATTACCCAAAAATGTATTATTTTAGGATTTAGTGTAGCTTACGCAAATTGATCTCAAAAACCGACAATAGTGCGAATAAAGACGTTTAAGTTATTTGATCTAAGCCAACTTTTGTTTTTCTGTAGATATAGGTAAAATGATATACTGGAAATAAAAATACGTTACACGATGAGGTAATAATATATATCCGACAAATAAAAAGATAGTTGTAAAAAAGCCAAACAGTCTAAGTTACATTTTCTAAAAAAACATTTTATCTAATCTTCAATATTCAAAAATTTGTAAAAAAAGACGTCGCTTAGTAACAAAAATAGATCGGTGTTTCTAAAAATCACCGATGGGATAAGCGACACAAAAATCGTCATACGGCCACGAGACCTAGCTCAAGCGACGCAGAAAAATCTGCTGATTTTAATGATGTATATAACTCAATATCACAAAAAAAATCGCTTATCCCATTTCACCTTTCAAGCGTCGGTATGTAAACTGTTTATTGCACATAAACAATTGCAAGAAATAATGTACATAGGCGAACTTATCTTATATGTGATCTCCTCCAGTTAACCCTTAAGTGGAATAACCAAGGACAATGCAAAGAGGATAAAAAAAATTGAAAAACAATAACATTTAAATTAGCTGCCATCTTTGGTATGACTGCAGTCTTCTATACTTACACACACAGTCATATCCGAACGCAACCCAAGTGACTCAGCAATACATTGGGGAAACACCACAGAGCGACAATCAACATTCTCGACGGGGCATGATATGCAGAAACAAAGAGTTACCATTGATAGAACTTGGTAAATCGAGGAGCTTGTGGCTGGCGGAACGAGCCTGTGTCTCGCTTGGCTGGGGTCTCTGCTACAGGAGATAAGTGTTTTTATAATTTAATATAAAAAAAAAATTGGGTAAGGACTTCAATTGGACATGCTAACTGTAGCAGTTAAATTTCTTATGAAACTTTCCCGTTGTGCGATGAAAATTAGTCATACAAATTTACCGTAGGGATTTTTTGCCATCGTTGTTTGTATGGTTAACTATGCTTAACTATGCTCCAACTTTTTAGTACTCACCCATTTAAAGTTTTGTTAAGATATATTGAACACGAATACTGCTACTGAACCAGCGGGTTTGTCGGTATTTGCCATCTGAGGCAGAGTTTGATGATAAAGATGTCTATTCTGTAAGTAGGCCGCATGAACACATCTACACAACTAAGTACCAATTTCACCATACGATTTAACCACTTAACAGGCGATTAGAGCGTTAACAGTTGTCAAAATGTATGAACTAACAGTCGATTAACATTGATTAAATTTAACATCGTATGGTGAAATTGGCATATAATCTGCCGTTATACCTAAGAAGGTAGCTAACTACATAATAATAGTACAAGTATTTTAAATTTAATATGCTTATCAATAGAGTATAGAATGCTTCGGCAACTACATTGATGTTAGCTACCTTCTCTATAGTCTGACTTTTAGGTATTTAAAAAAGTGTAAACAAACCAAACCACGTGGCTCTGCTCATCAACCAATCCAAGCTGTTTGGTCGAGCTTTGACGTATCAGTGTTCTGCTCCTATTGGCTGACAAACTGTCATCTGTCAATGTCACGTGGTTTTTTTGTTTACACTTTTTTAAATACCTAAAAGTACAGACTATAGTAAGAGTATTACGGCAGATCCACGCGTGCAGCGTTTCCCAAAAGGACAGCTATCACTGCGTGATAACCAACTCTGCACTAAACTTGTAATCGCTGGTCAGTCTTATAACCACATAAAAACACTTCGGCACTCCTTTACATGCTGGGTGTAAATTTTTCGAAAAATAAATATTCTTAAATAAACAGTTTTTAAAAAAGTTTATTTTTAACTTTGGAAAAATAAATCATGTAAGTACCTACTAAATATTATGGAAAAAATCATTAAATCCAGGTTTAATACCTTTGTCTTATTTGAAGAATATTTTACTAATTTTTTTCATGTTTTTCCATATTAGTCAGATTAACACGTAGAAAGCAATTATGGAAAAATTAGCAAATAGTTTTAACTTTTGACTAAATCGCGAAAGTTTACATTTTAAACGGCTACGAATCAACTCGTTAATGCATACATACGCATCAGGCACAGGCATTCATTGTACCGCCGGCGCCGCGTTCAGCTTACTTTGTTCAACTCACGTTGTTCAACTCACTTTGTTCAACACACTTTGTTCAGCTTACTTTGTTCAAACGTCGAACGCGCCGGACAGTTTGTTTAATTGTTCGCGAGACAAAGCGTTGGATCTTTGCTGCGACGGTTTATAATGGGCTTTGTTAAGTTTGCTAACGTAGTAAAGTTATTTAATATTATTATCGCAAATTTAATACCATCATGTTTAAAGTACACAAAAACACACGTGCTTTAGGATGTAGAGACGAGACAAAAAAATGTGATTTGGTATCATATCAGATTTGAACGGGGTACGAAAGTAATTCAAGGCTCAAAAATACCCAGTTCAACAGTTTTAGTGGTGGTAGGACCTTGGTAAGTTGCCTGATTTTCCTAACAGCGTAAGTTGCCGAACTTAATTTACCTGCTAGTAATGCTAAATGAGGACTTCATTGCAAATTTTTGTCTACAGTTATCCCTTACAAAAGTGTCTTACCTACCATTACTAAACACTCATCATTCAGAATTATTATAACACATTTGGCTTTTTTTGCATTGAGTAGTAAATTGTTACAAGTAAACTAACTAAGTACTTTACCTAGGGTGGCATATTTTGTCCTACTGTAATCGACAGATTTTCGGTCTACCTTAAAAATTAATGATGTATCATCAGCAAAAAGCAAAATATCACAAAGTTTATCTACTGTTGGTGGTAAATCATTAATATAAAACCAAAAATAATAAAGCACCTAATATAGAGCCCTGAGGAACACCTAATTTAACTACTGCCCCAAAGACTGTGTGTGGTTTTCAACAACTGTTTGTGTTCTATCACTAAGACTTACCCCCTTACTTATAAACCTGGAATAAGCTTGGAATAGTTTATGCCATGCGTTGTCACTTTCTGTCAGTTGCAAATGTCACAATTACAGATAAGGACAAAACATGGCATAAACTATTCCAAGCTTATTCCACGTTTATAAGTAAGGGGGTTAGAGAATTATTTGACAGACCATAATGTTTATTTTTATTACAAGAGTCGCATGATCTACGCAATCGAAAGCTTTGGAAAGATCACAAAAAAATGTATTGCATGACAAGATTTCGCCCAAATAGAATATATATATATATATATATATTTAATGAGTACAGATGCTGCATCAATTGTGGATGTCCTCTGGTGAAGCCAAACTGATTACTGTTAAACAGTTTATTTCTATTGAAGTGACCTAACATATCTTTTAACATTAAATTCTCAAAAACTTTGCTTAAAACAGGTAAAATAGAAATGGGACGAAAATTCTTTAAATCACTCGTCTCACCCGATTTAAAAAGAGCTATGACTTCACTATATTTCATAAGATTTGGAAAGACCCCCTCTAAAATGCAATTATTGTAGATAAAAATATGTATGTATGTAAATAATAAAACATGTTTTAAAGATTTAAATGACCACAGAAATAAAATCAGTACATTTTATAAATGTTGAACTCTGGTTGCTGATTCAGCCTTCAATCTAAAGTGCCATCTCAGTTTAGGGCGCGGTAACGGTGGTCGTTAAATCCAGACTCGACTTTGGAGCTGGAATTTATATTTAAAGTTTGATATTAAGCATCATTTTACATACATTTTAACTAAGTAAATAGCGGATAGAGTAGGGAGCAAGGGCTGTGACACATTAGACTTGCTCTATTAAGTATAGTTAATCACTTTGGACTGCCATTTTTCTTATAATTCCAGTCGCATTTTTCAGATCTGGATTTAATTTATAATGTTTGCTATTTATTTCCATTAAGGTAGGTAGATTTAGCTTATTTTATTCATGCAGCAAGCCCAAAGGCCCAAAGCACCCGCAAATAGGAGCTCCGTTGACGCTGTCAAATTGATGCGATCAAAATGTAAAAGGGAAAGATTCCAGTAAAAAGAAACCGGGCAAGAGCATGTCGGACCAAGCGCAGTGTAGGATTCCAAAGCCGTTAAGTACTACAAACATAAAAATCAACAAGTAATAACAAAATTTTCTATTTAAAATCAATTGGTGCCGTCTTAGATGATTTAAACACCTTAATCGCCTGTATGTCCAAAACCAATGAAGTCTATTTGGTCGTGATAGTTTACCTTTAAAATTCGTTATATTATGCTGTCTTTTTTTTTCACATTTTTTGTATTTGTAGTTTTGGCTGTACGGGGGGGGGGGGGGGATGGGACACTTGAGTCTAACAAAAATTAGCGCTTTAAAGCTTAATATTACATTTCTTGATCGAAAAACTGTTTTTCTAAACCCGTAATATTTTTGAAATATCTATCTAACGACATCCCACACTATACCATAGACGAGAAAAAAATATATCCCCACGTTACGTGTAGGGGAAGGACCCTAAAAAAAAATTTTTTTTCTTTTTATAGTACCACTTTGTGAAATTAATAAATAAATAAATATCAGGAGACAATCTCACACAAATTGACCTCACCTGAGTCCCACACTAAGCTCTAGACTTGTACTATGGGTACTAGACAACGATAAACATATTTATATAGAGAAATACATATTTAGATACATAGAAAACATCCAAGACTCAGGAGCAAATACTCGTGCTCATCACACAAATATCTGCCCTTACCAGGATTTGAACCCAGGACCGCCAGGATCGAAGGCAGGGTCACTACCAACTAGGCCAGCGTGTCGTAGTGTTGGCGTGACTAATATTCATATTCAAGCCAAATTACAGCTTTGTAGTGCTAAGAGTCTCTGCGCTAGGCTGCGGACAGACGGGCGGACGGACGGGCATGTCGAAACTATAAGGGTTCCTAGTTTGACTACGAAACCTTAGGGTCAAGCATTTTTTTAACGTCGTTTTTAGAAACGACGTTAAAAAAATGCTTTTAACAATCAACTATTTTGGGAAATATACATCCGCTTTAATTACGCTGCTTCGTTAAAAGAACCTGCGGCAAAATTAAAAACAGACCATGTTCAAGTAATAATCGAAATTTCGTAATCATTAAACGTTTAACCATAGACAATAACAAAACAAAACAAAGCAAGAACCTTTTCTCAAACATGCTCGGTAAGAACCGTTTTCCGATTGAAAAACAAGGACGGAAAGTGGCTCATTTTACTCCTAGGAGAAAAAAAACTACACGAAAATACTTTTCGTCCATGTTCATAATTTATTTAAAAATGATCTCTATTGCGTGTAAAATCAAAATAACCGTGAAAAAAATCCCATACACCTTATTTAAAAAAAGGTGGCGGCGCTGAGGCGGCGCGCGGTGCGGCGGGCGGCGAGTCATTGTGAATTCTCAATACTGTCTTGTAGTTTTCAAAAGGAGATTCTCTCTCAATTCGTCGATACTTTTTTACAAATAACTTCTTATTATGCCATTGTAAAATTTCCTCGCATTTATTATAAAAAACATCATATATTATAAGCCTGTTAACCACCTCGTCAGGCAATCCCTTATTTTCCGCGCGTAGACAATAATGTACTATTGGACCTTTTCGCGAGATGAATTGGGTTCATCACTGATCGTAAACTATTCATAGAAACAGCATAAAATAAATAAAAAACTCCGTGCAATTCCTCCACATTTAAAACCGTGCAACTTTTCCGTCTCGATTTGTACAGCATTATACAGCAGTGTAAAAAAAGGTCATAACTTAATACAATTTATTTCCAAGATATTCTCGTTGAAAATGGCATGAAATAGTGTCCATTTTATTCCGCCGACGTCTGTGGTTATCATTTTTCTATGGAGACTTTTAATTCACTTTGCATTCAGAGAAATATTACGGTGTTCAACTTTAGTGTTTTTTAAGCGGTCTTAGCAAGACGGAGGAGTTTTAACTTCATCGTATTTTGTTTTAAAATGTCCACGAGTAGTTGGGAATGGCGGCGGACTTTACGTTTGAGAATCCTTTATGAAGTTAATTTGATTTATAGTGATGTTAATTTTATTTACTGAGATGAGTCTTTCGTCGTATTTAAAAACCTTTGTAAACGTTATGATTTAAAAGCGTGTATGCGTCATGAGATATGTACCAGCATCAATGCGCTTTATTTAGACGATTAAACTCAATAAATAGGTATGACTAAAAATGGTTTGCCGCTCGTTGACTCAGTCGTTTAGTTTGTCCTATTCGAAAGCCATTTTACGTCTTCAGATACCAGCAGTACCAGCATACAACTAAAGCGTTATTATATGGTTTTGACCAAGCTTTTATATAATTTCCTGGTTTGCCAATCCCTAGTCTAGCAGTTGTATCATCTTGGCCATTTGTTAATTACAACATCATATATATAGTTTTCATATTCTAGCCATATCGTCCTTATTGAGTTTAATCTAACAATAACCTCATGAAAAAATCCGACTTCTTTCATGGTCTATGTAGACTAAACTTTTGAAAAGTAACTTGTTGTCTTTATCTCCACGGTGACGGAGTTCCGGTATTCGATCAGGTAGCGTTACCGCCGGCACCCTCTGGGTCTATAAGTTAAAACTTCGTTAGAGTTGTCTGACCGTATAAAGGTAAGTAGGTATCTCGGAGACTCATGCCATTACTCAGGATACTGTAGTTGGTATTAAATACATCGCTTTCTTGAAATATTATGTGTTTAACACTTTTGGTAGTAAAAAGATTTACAGAACGATAACTAAATAAATAATAAAATAAGACACCAAGACACGGGAACCGTGTCTGATGCTCATCGAAGTTTTCTAGAGAATGAATTTATCGATCGCATCAAATACATCATGAACAATTTTGAATTTGGTTAGAATTTAAACGAAATGTAAAAGTGGACAGGAACGCAAAAAAGAAGTAGTGACAACCTTGTTACAATACCCGGGCTGGCTTGGAAAGAAAAATCCTGAGCTTGGAGTGAAGGATTTTTCTTTTACATACTCAGGTTCGTATATAGGTTAGGTTGTGTCGTCGACTCGAAACTCTCGTAGGTGTTTCTTTTCGATTAGGGATGAACACTGTTCGGAAAAATTGGTTTTATAGGCTCAACTCACTTCTTACATAAAGTAAGTAATTGAATTTATTTTATTTATTGAAGGTACCAGATAATACAAATGACTTATTATTTTATTCTTACCCAATTAAACGAAACCATACTTACTCCAGTAAATACACAAATTGAACTACGGCATGCATCAAAACTTGCTGACATAATAACAACACATTGAAATATAAATACTTTGCTTTGTGTTTATCTCGTTGCCACTTTTAGCTTTTCATATTTTTCTCAATCACCCAAAGGTTAGCTGGAAAAGATCCCTTAAAAGGATAAGTTCGCCTTTGTACATTCATATCCTGTAAATATTTGAGTTACTTTATTATGTATCATAAAGAGTTTACTTACATACATAAATATAAGATGTTAATAAAGAAAAACATCATAAGATATCATACACTATGACTAAAGTGCGAAAATAGTGAGATTAAAGTTACAATGTTTATCAAAAAACGATATGAATTCTTAAATAATACTTTATTCAAAAAATGCATGTTTCACATATAATCACACTCTTTTAGAAAACCACTTTTATCCTCGACTTAAATATCTGCCGTTGCCTTTGACTCGAGTAGATATTCGTGTTGCCAATCCAAAGGGTAGTATGTTCCTTCTGGACTAGGTCGATGAAACTTTTGTATGATGTACAATATAAATTGGTTCATACATACATACATACATAACATCACGCCTTCATTCCCAGAGTGGGGTAGGCAGAGCTTCAGAAATACCAACAACTCTAAAGACTTACTGATATTTCTGTAACCACATTTTGCACTAACAGGCTAAGGGCCGTGTTCACCAACAATTAATCGGACGGTTAAGTCTTAATCAGCTGTTAATCAATACATCTGACACCCGTTAAACTGCTAATCGTCCGTTTAATTGTTGGTGAACACGGCACTAAGAGGTTTACTAGTGTATTAGTGACAGGTTGCAAGCCCATCGCCTAACAGTACTACAAGCCCTTATTCCCTTAGTCGCCTCTTACGACATCCACGGGAAGACATGGAGTGGCACTATTCTAACCCGGCAACCACACGGAGTAAATTGGTTCATATTTGAAAAAAAAATGGTGTGTGTACCATGAGCCGAACTTGTTATACAGGGTGTTTTTTTTATTATTGTTTTTTTTTTACACGAATTTGAAGGGTTAGTAGAGTCATATTTTTTAACATAATATAGCTTTTAGTGTCATTATTATTTGTACAAAATTTGAAATTCGTCACTTTCATAGTTTAGGAAAAAATAAATAAAACAGTTTTGGAGTTAATCGGGTGTTTTTCACCCCCAGGGGGTAACAGAGGGATGAAACTTTGTGCAGGATATAACCTCCTCAAAAGGCATCGTTTGATTATAGTTTTGACCCAAAAACGCTGGGGGCAATTTTTCTTAGGCTATCTGCTATACCCTTTGTACATAAATTAAGGCTTCAAAATTTACCTGTGTTTTAAACAGAGTAAACATGTATTATTTTTAAAACATAATAGTTTTTTTAACCGTTTAGTCAGTTACCGTTAGCATGATGCAGCTGCCCTCTAGTATAAATAATAGGCTGACAATGTTAAGTTCTGATTTTGCGTTGCATTTAACGCCTTGAGGTTACCCACCTGTGAAATTCTAGTATTAAAGGCATTGGGGGTTAGCGACTGTCTGGCAATTCTCATGTCTCTCCTTTATGTTTTATTTACACAAAAACAGATCGCTTTTAGTACGCAATTGAAAAGTATTTCGATTTGCAGCGGAATAATGTATTTCTGGCGTATTTTTGCACTTCGGCAATGTTCAGTTTTGAAGAGTACTATTCAGTTGTCTCAGTTGAATAACATTTTGGTGCAAAATAGAGACTTAAACATTGTATGCAAATGCACTTATCTGTATTATTCTCTTTGTGGTTGTTTTATTATCTCGCGTTAAAGCGAAAACAAGGCGAAAGCGCTTGTTATCTATCGTTTCATCGCTTACCTTTGTGTACCTAAAACGAAATTCTTCTGTCGATTGTTTGGAACTAAGGTTAAAAAACTGTTATCTTATGACCTAATTGACGTATAGAGCAAGATTACAACCAACTGGATCTCTAATTACGGCATAAGAGGCAGACCAAAAAGGAGATGGTGTCACGCCTTTATTCCCAGAGTGGGGTAGGCAGAGCAACAGAATACCAACAACTCTTAACTTGTTGATAATTCTGTAACCACATTTTGCATAGTCAGGCTAAGATGTTTACCAGTGTATTAGTGACAGGTTGCAAGCCCATCGCCTAACAGTACTACAAGCCTTTAGTCGCTTAGTCGAGATGGTGGAATGATTTGAATATATTCAATCCAGAGTGCCAAGGATTAGCCAGAACAAGATATGACCTTAAAAATTGCCTTGCGATTGTTTCGAATCAAGGTTAAACAATGTAAAATGGAAGCTAAGTAAAAAATAAAAGTAAAACTGTTCTCCTAGTTGACCGATGGAACAAGATCACAACCGACTGTATCTCAAATAACGGCGTAACGGGCAATGAGACCGAAAAGGAGATGGCGGGACGATTTGAATAATATTCACCCCAGAGTGCCAAGGATTACCCAGAACAAGATATGACTGGAGAAATGATGGGGAGGTCTTTGTCAAACAGTGGGACGCTAGATACTGTTACATAACAATACCTTGTTGTAATTGTAGATGACATAGATTACGCTTGCGATTAAAAAAAAAAGTTGGGTCGAGTTCACGCAGTAAATCAAGGTCATTTATTTTTCAAAGAGATACTCAGAAAATGAAGAGCAATATAAACATCTTAAAAAAAACAGGTAAGACATGGTGATAAACGTCTTTTTCGCGAACGGAGTTGTGATTAAAGGGTACCTACATAATTCCTATGAGTCATAATGCTGAATTTATCAAAATCCCGATTTTTTATAATGCCAAGGATAATTTTAAAATGTTAGATTTGTTTTTATTAGGTCTCAAGTCTAGGACTATACCACAGCTAAATTAAAGGTAAAGTGGTTGTTATCATTAGCATAGCTACACTTCACTGTACAACTATTACATATTATACAAAAAACTCTGATATAATGATAACTTCTACTTTCAGAGCTGCTTTTTAATTTAAAACAGGCACTCCAACAGCATACGTATCAAACATTACAATCAGATGTATCTAAAAGCCTATATGACAGGCATGCACAACATTCAATTATGGATTTCCAAAAATTTCCAGATATGACCCAGACAAAAAGGATGTAATTTTTTAAACGCCCTAACCGATTCTTATGAAACATAGTTAAACACCATCCTAAATACAATACCTAGCTTTCTTTAAGAGAAAACGCGTCTAAATAAGTCCATCCGTTTGAGAGTTACCGATACTACGGACAGACACACAGATACACAAATGTGTGTTTAATATGAGCACCCCTCTTTTTGAGCTGGAGGGTTAAAAATCGCTTTAACTAGGTCGGAATGAGCGCATTTGGCAGCGCCAGCGCGGCCCGCGGCCCCTTCCCAAATTGCCGCTATTACGGTAATGCACTCGATACGGCGCAAACAACTTCCAACTTAAAGAAATGCTAATTACCACGAGAACAAGCCACGAAATGGCGAATTTTGGAGCGTGGAAACTTAAGGAATTTGCAACTGCACTGGTCGTTTGTTGCGTTTTTCGTGTCGTGGCGAAATGGCGTTGTTTTGATATGCCAATTGCACTTACTTTTCAAGGCATTTTGCATAAAATATGTGCAACATTTTAGGAAAAAACATGAGCCAGGTGGTTTTTTTATATATTTTATTTAGCATGAATAATGAAAACGAGTAAGAATACGTTTTATCTGATTGTAAGTGGTCTTCGAGGCTCATAAATATTAAAAAAAAATACCCAAGTGGGAGTCGGACGCACGCACGAAGGGTTCCGTACCATTTTTTACGACATTAGATACTAATACTAACTTTTTTCAACCCTTGAAATGATAATTAAATATTCTGTGAATATTTTAAGTGTTTACCTGTTGCCGTTATTAATATCGAGCAAAAACCGCCAAAAAATCACGTTTGTTGAATGGGAGCCCCCTAAAATATTTATTTTATTTTAATTCAATAATTATTTTTTTAATCAATAAACAATTAAATATTCTGTGAATATTTTAAGCGTCTACCTGTTGCCGTTATTAATATCGAGTAAAAAACGGCAAAGATATCACTTTTATTTAATGGGACCACCACTTAAATGTTTATTTTATGCTGGTTTTAGTATTTGTTGTTACAGCGACAACAGATATACACCATTTTGTGAAAGTTAAAACTATCTAGCTATCACGGCTCATGAGATACAGCCTGGTGACAGACAGACAGACAGACGGACAGCGGAGTGTTCGTAATATGGTCCAGTTTTTGGGTACGGAATACTAAAAATTAACATTTATAATTTACCATAGCTAAATTGACGGCATCGAATCATTAAACATAAATATAGGAGTGTGAGAGATCATTTATTTATACGGCTTAGACTTAAACGCCAACGCTATGCCAAAATGACGTGTTAGAAAAGACAAAAAAGCTTTATAGTTGACTATTCAGTAAGTAGGCCGCACCAACGCTTCCCAAGAGGAGTTGACACTGCTGAAAAGAAGTGCTACAATAAAGTTCAACAGTAAGTCATAGTAAATAGGTAAATTTATACATGTAGTTATAGTACATTTGACAACACGTTGGCCTAGTCGCGAGGGATCCTGCCTCCGAAGCCAGCGGTCCTGGGTACAAATCTCGATATGAGCATATATTTGTGTGATGAGCGCGAATATTTGTTTCTATTTGTTCCCGAGTTGTTTTCTATGTATTTAAGTATGTATTTCTCTATATAAGTATGTTTATCTTTGTCTAGTACCCATAGTACAAGCCTAGAGCTTAGGGACTAGATCAATTTGTGTGAGGTTGTCCCTAAAATTGTATTTATATGACGGGTGAAGATCAGGGGCTCAGCTCCCTCTGACATGATGTGGGCGCTACGTGGGTAGTGTTGGATGAAATCAGACAAGGTTTTGCAGAGAACTCTTATAATCACGTACTACAATCAAGTGGGTAATAACACTAATAACTAAATGCACAATAGGAACGCGGGACGGTTTCTACAGCTGGATGTGATCTATCCGACGGCTCGGCGGGTAAGTGGTGCTCCGCCGCCCCAGCTCGGTCTTAAGTAGACTCCGTCAAGCGCCCAGGATAGGGCGCTGGCGTCCCAACCGGAAGGGATATTCTTACCTGTAACCACCAATTTGTTACCACTGGTAACAGCTGGGATTTTTTTCCCATCTGTTACCACTAAAGTGCTCGGTGGTAACAAGTGGGAACATTTTTCCCATTTGTTACCACTAAAATATTTGGTGATAACTACTTTTTTTACTTTAGTGGTAACAGTTACCAGTGGTAACAAATTGGTGGTAACAGGTGGGAATAACCCAGCCGGAACAACGAAATAGCGCGCATTGTGATTATTACGACATACATATTTTACATTTCTCAATCTCTATTGTAAGTGGACAGTAAAAAGCTATTTTTAGTAAAGGCATCGTTAAGTACCTATGTTATCGTCATAAATCAAATCTTTTTCGGCCAAAAACTGTCCTGAAATCTTTTTGTTTGTTATAATTCCAATACCGGTGAATTATCGGTCAGAGTCGCGGCCGCAGTATTAACACCATAAATTCTCTTTATGCCCTCGGAAGGGAAACGAGCCCTTATAATAGCAGTTCAAGACCTTTTTGCTTTGCACTCTTTTGGAAGTAATATTTTCATATTTAGTTGTGTCGTTGGGAGAAATGAGCTCGCGCTAATATTACGAGTTTATACGCAAGTAAATTAGAATTTAGGTGGCGTTATTAAAAACTTGGTGGCAAGATGGGGAAACGTGGAAAGTAATTCATACGCGGTGGAGCTGAACCTTGGATTAGGTTTTATAATGTTTGCAGTGAAACATGAGGTGGAACACAAAACTAATGAATAAAAGCTTGTAGATATTACTAAAAAACTGCCTGGCGTTTCGTTTGCACAATACGGGGATGGGGCAGTAATTTACTGGTTATGAGGTAATTCTTACCAAGATCTTTATTGTCTTCAAAAAGATTTCTTTAATCGCATGGCAAGGTGTCAAAGTGCTTCCAATACGGCCCATCTGTAAGATGAGATAAAATAACCAATGAAGAAGCGGCCTAACATGTTAGCACACAGTACAAGCAATAGGCAAACGAAAACCTAACGATCTTATGTTACTGGAATTCTAGTCAGCATACCCCCAAAACCTTAGATTTGACAGAGCACGTGTTTTACTAATTTAATTATGAACTGATTTCACTACAGGGTACCCTTTTTTTTTCTGGCAATTGGTAGACACACTAGTACTCAGGCCACCTGAATGGTGAGTGGAATCTGAGACTCATACACATTTGTATTCTTAAGACTGCAATCATAAGACCTCACATGCGTTGCCAACCCTGAGGACTAAGATGGAATGCCTCTATACTAGTAATTTCACTAGTTGTCTTACCCCACATAGGAACACAACTATGGGAACACTGCTGCTTGGCGGTAGGTTAATAGATAAGATGGCGGTAGCGATCCAGACGGACCATACCAGCACTGAAACACACTACAAATTCCTACTAGTAAGTATTATCTAGTCGCACAAACAGCTCACATTGAATGTTGTATTTACATATTCTCTTATAAATTCAAGCTCCCAAACGTAGCCTCGCAATTAATAACGAGTATCAAGATAAGTCTAGGCTGCTGCGAGGGAGCTCCCTGGTTCATTAGGTATGCATAAACTGGCTTCGCTGAGAGCACGATGCAGGTTGAGTTGTAACAAAATACTAGAAGACGGTCGACGTGGTTTTACCTGGTAATAATGCTGTTGTTACGCGAGAAGCATGGCTTAGTTTACCGTAGGGTGTAGCGAGATTGACACAAGCTAGCTTCATCATAAAAATCTTTACGTGGCCATCTTTCTTCTTTAATAATTAGAGATAAACCTCTTAGCCAGTTAGTGCAAAATGTGGTTACAGAAATATCAGTAAGTCTTTAGAGATGTTGGTATTTCTGTAGCTCTGCCTACCCCACTCTGGGAATGAAGGCGTGATGTTATGTATGTATGTATGTAATTAGAGATGAACACATTGAAGAGGTTCGATATTATCTAAATAATGGGAATAAAGGCTTGTAGTATTGTAATGTTAGGCGATGGGCTTGCAACCTAAACATCTTAGCCTGATTGTGCAAAATGTAGTTACAGAATTATCGACAAGTTTTTTAGATATGTTGGTAATTCTGTAGCTCTGTCTACCCCTTGCTTTTGGTTTGAAACCCTTATGGTTTCTCCATGTCTGTCAGTAGGTCACTGGTATTTTACTGAAAAACTACAAGATGTTAATTGATCTAATTTGGACTTTAGGTATCGTGTATAAGCCGATTCTCAGTTTGGTAGTTTCAGATTTCTACTGGGGGGTAATCCATAAATGCATAAAAACTGAAAAAACAAACCGCTGTGGCACGTATTTAGACAGTTCTTTTAGAAACACTATAGAATTATTTATTATTAAGAATATTTTTTGAATGTCCAAAAATATAAAAAATACTAGATACAAAGGTAAGTAGCGTAGTAGCGGCTTAGGGATCCTACAACTTCTACAATCTAGTCACTACATAATTATCACTACATAGTATAAAACAAAGTCACTTCCCGCTGTCTGTCCCTATGTATACTTAGATCTTTAAAAGTACCCAACGGATTTTGATGCGATTTTATTCAATAGATTAAAATGATTCAAGAGGAGGGTTTATATGTATATCACTTTAACCCGGAGCAAAGCGAGGGCGGGTCGCAAGTCTTGTAATAAAAACGAGAAATTTCATGAACAAATACCTCACGTAACCAATGGACAAAATGTACATATCGTATATAGTTATGTAGCTTTCTTGTATTAGAGATGAAGACCATTATTCTAAACATATACCTGGAACAAGCGGACCAGCGACGGCTCCGTGAAATACACAAGTATGCAAAACTGCCCTGCTAAGAACAACTGCAGTATCTCAAACAAAAGCCCTGTACCAAGTGCAATCTTATTACTAACGGGATAAACTTGAATCTGATTTGTCTATTTACTCAAATTCTCAAATTTTTCGACGACACGGTGGCCTAGTTGGGAGTGACCCTGCCTCCGAAGCTAGCGGTCCTGGGTTCAAATCCCGGTAAGGGCAGATATTTGTGTGATGAGCGCGAATATTTGTTCCTGTTTTCTATGTATTTAAGTATTTATTTCTCTATATAAGTATGTTTATCATTGTCTAGTACCCATAGTACAAGCCTAGAGCTTAGTTTGGGACTAGGTCAATTTGTGTGAGATTGTCCCCTGATATTTATTTATTTATTATTTATTGTAATCCATAGTTTATTTTTCAGATGTTAGACTTACTTAAGTTAATACAGTAATCATTAATTATAACTTAATTATGGACCCTGTTGGGCATAGCATTATTAGGAGAGGGGGCTTGTGATCTTAAAATATGTTTATTAATTATATTGCACATGAATTATAATTTGAATTACCGTAAGTATTACTGTGTATTATGTCGTATTATTTATTTATCACAAAATAAAATAATAATTTCCTGTATTCTTTACATAATAATATTAATTTTAATTATTTATCAATGTCTATTTATTGTTTGTGTGTGCAAGTTATGATTTTATTTATTGTTGGCTTTCCAAGTACATATTTATCGTATTATAACTTTTGCTTATAACAAGTTCATTTAGGAGTTTTATAAATTTGATTCCGTGTGGTTGCCCGGTTAGAATAGTGCCACTCCATGTCTTCCCGTGGATGTCGTAAGAGGCAACTAAGGGAATAAAGGCTTATAGTACTGTTAGCCGATGGGCTTGCAACCTGTCACTAATACACTGCTAAACATCTTGGCCTGATGAAGCAAAATGTGGTTACAGAACTATCAAGAAGTCTTTTTAGAGTTGTTGATATTTCTGTAGCTCTGCCTACCCCACTCTGTGAGTTAGGGCGTGAGGTTATGTACGTATGTATGTATACATATTCTTTCTTTTTTTTTAGTTTTTATTTTATTTGATATTTTTTTATATATAAAGACATTATAGGTACCGTCAAAGTACATCTTGAGTTTGAACTTAGGTAACATTAACCTATCTCCGTGTCTTCGGAAATGAGTTGTGGGCAAGTCTTGAATTATTGAATTTGAGATACTGCTAGTGGCTTATGAGCAGAAATGAGCGCATTCGTGGCGCCTTCGAACCATCGTCGAGACTAACTGATTGTCTATTTGTTTTTCGCTGGCGGTTGAATTCGCGCCATAGAAAGCCATATATCGCTTTTATCATGGTACCCGGAATATAAATGGTTGTTTCTACGAATCTCGGTTGAAAATTAGCATGAGAAATGTAAGAAACGTAAATGCAAGTTTTAGTGATGATTGTAGCTCGTGCAGGGTCCGTTCGTATCGCTACCACTATCTTACCTTTTAATTTAACATAATGCCAAGCAGTAGTTTTGGCATTTTTGTGTTCCTGTGTGGGGAAAGACAACCAATGAAATTAGTAGTATAGAGGCATTTCATTTTACTCGTAGTCCATAATTTTTTCAAACACAAAAAACAACAAGTAATAACTAATATTTTATTTAATGTAATTTGGTGCCGTCTTAGGTAGTTTTAGTAGGTATTTACTTCAATCGTCAAGAACCAATGATGTCTTCTTAGTCGTGATAGTTTTTCTTTTAAAGTCGTTATATGCGCTTTCATTGAATGAACGGATTCCTTAATCGCGAAATTGTTCTTACAAACCTGCAATATTTTTGAAAGACCTTTTGATAGGCAAGAAAAATAAAATATATCCCCACGTTACGTGTAAGGCACAGTATAAAACTTTTTTCAAGTTTTTATTTTACAACTTTATTACCTTGACTAATAAGTATATTTATGCCAAATTACAGCTTTCTAGTACTACGAGTCTCTGAGCAAGGCTGCGGACGTTCGGACGGATGGACATGGCGTGGCTATAAGGGTTCCTAGTTTCACTACGGAACCCTGAAAAACTGAACTCAATAGCCTGGCCCGACTCGCACTTGACTGCTTTTTCAGTAACATGGGCCTTAATGCTCAGTAGGCCTTTTTAAACCCAGATTCTTTCAACCTAATTTCCGATTCGTTACCAAATGCGGGAAACAGAGCGCCAAGTGGCCGCCATCACTCTATTAAGCCGGTCATTAATTTCCCTCCAGACTAAACCGTGCAATTACGACTCCGAGTTCGCGTGACAATTCCGGCCGTGCATTATCCGAGCTTTACCTTTGAGTGAGGCTAGGAAGCAAGCGGTGGGAATATCGTGGATACAATCTTACTCTTAAAATAACCCGATAAATTGAAAATCTCTTCGAAAATGCGAAAGTTTAGATAGGTGGGTCTGTTACGCATCACGCCAGAACAGCTGAACGGATAATAATACGAACGAGTAAATAGTAGACCTCGTTATCGGAGAACCAATTTGGTAGCTGCACGTAGCATCTTCGGTACTCTCTTCCCTGTAAAATTAAGACGCGCGAAATCACTTCAAATTTTTTAAAATCTCTTGAAAGCGTACCTGTTATCTCTCCCTTTGCGAGCTTCCTTTCTTTTCGCAGTATACGTATAAGTCGTTTGGATGTTTGCCTACCAATTTATTTCTGTTTATTTGTAACTTCTCTTATTTGTAAGGTTGTCTGAAAGAGATCGCTACTTAGCGATAAGACCGCCTATTGACTCGCTTAATAACTTTTTGTTTGTATTTTACCTTTCCCCCGGTGGTTGCCGGGTTAGAATAGTGCCACTTCATGTCTTCCCGAGGATGTCGTATGAGGCGACTACGGGAATAAGGGCTTGTAGTATTGTTAGGCGATGGGCTTGCAACCTGTCACGAATACACTAGTAAATTTCATGGCCTGTTTGTGCAAAATGTGGTTACAGCATTATCAACAAGTCTTTTTAGAGTTGTTGGTAATTTTGTAGCTCTGCCTACCCCACTCTGGGAATGAAGGCGTGATGTTATGTTTGTTTTTGTTTGTTTTACTTTTCAGGCTGTATTAGCATGTGGTGTTCAATAAAGAATATTTGTATTGTATTGTATTGTACAATGCCACATGGCCCAGTTTTTTATACTTAGCTTTTTTGTTTTATCATAGTTTTACTTCTAGTTTCACTTTTAATTTGTAAGTTTTTTAGAATTTATCATTTTCTCATTCCCTTAAATATTATATAAACGATTCTTTGTTAACTTAGGAAGATGAGGCGAAAACCAAATCGACGGTTAACCACCTAACTCCTTACTGAAATTTTTGGTCAACAACTTTTATTCGCAATTCGTGACAAATACCACCTAACGCATACAATAGAAATATCTCTTATAATAATAATAAAGTATTTTTGATGTGTTTTTTATCCTGGTAATACCGGATCGAACCTAAAGTTAAGCTAAAGTTAATTTTTGTGTCTCCTGTAAAGTTTGAACATATTGAGATAGGAGGGATTAGCGGTTAACCATCGAAATGGGATTAGTTTCACGCGCCTCTGTCAAGTCGGGGATACCACACTAAAGTTAACTTTTTTTACGCACCATATTATGCGTGTTTACTTTCCTGCCACTTCCCGCCAATTTCCGGGCCCGCCATGACAGCGCGCGACTTCTTTTTTATTCCCAAGAAACTTTTCAATTTACTAAGAATATTCAGGACAGTTTTTTTTTCTGTTTAAGCCCCGCGTGCACAAAGAATCGTATAAAAGATTTTATTATTCAAACTAGATTACTTTTTCACAGCCTTTGAAACGGTGGATGTATTTTGTTATAAGATTTGTCTTTTCTTTTATGGCGATACTTGAGTTGTTTTTAGCAGGCGGCCATTTTGTTTTGCCGTTAAAATGTCTAATTTTAGTCCCTCGGTAGTAAAGTGTAATGAAAGTTGATTAATTAAAACGGGCAGTGGGCTGTTGTAATATATTAAATTTAGAAAAGGTAGGCGTTTGCTTTGTTTGCTTGTCGTTATGTAATACGAACCAAAGAATAACTGCCAAGTTTCTTCTTAACAGTGGTGTGCTATATATTAACCACTCTTAGTCTCTAATAAAGCATTGACTTTAAAAATACTACAGGAATTCAACCCTAAAACTTACCAACGCTCACACGGAGAGAGCAAAATTGTAAAGTTAGTATCGTTTATTTATTCAATTATAATAATAGATCTGTCATGTTAAAGAAGGCAAAAATCAATACTGAGTCTATTCTAAAAACGAAAATCTAATTTTATCATATTTGCAGCATTTCTTTTTAATCTAAATCTGCTCCATTAAGTAACAAAATAAACTTTAGCCGGCGCTTGTTTCAGCTTATTTGAGAGTGAGGTACATTTCCCTTAGCGTTAAAATAATATTATGACAAAAACAACGAGGTCTTAAAATGAAATGTGTTTGAGTGTAATAACGGAGGTAGAATCAATAAAAATAATAATAGTCTATAAAAATTTAATGCGGCGCGTTTTAGCATAACACCATTCACTTCGCTTTCAAATTGGTAACTGACTTGTAATCTTTTTGTTAATACCGTCAGTTCAATTTGCAAACGATTTCGAACAGAACTGTAATGAAATCTGAGCATGCAATTTTGTATTTTCTACGACGCCTATTTAAAAAGTTAAATAAGATTGTGTTAATAGTACAAAGTGTTAAATGATTAACATCAAAAATAAACTGTTAAAGTGTAGTGTCAAACTATTTGTTAGTTAGACTTATGAAAAATATTGTTTGATTACTACCCGACTGACGAAGAAGGAGTCCAAATTTATATATTAACAGGTTTTGGCCGCAACTTCGTGTACGTAGAATTAGTTATTCGGCCATCCCATAGTGCGGGGAGGTATAGTGTTTGCGTTTTAAGTCACGGGACTTTGAACGTGTGGATTTCGATTATAGTTTTTCCTTTGGATTTTTTTTAGTTTTCCGGGATGAAATGTAGCTTTTATGTTAATCCAGGATATCATTTCAATCCTTCCAACATGAAGGAGAAACAAACTAACACACACACGAACTTTCGCAATTATCATATTAGTAAAATTAAAATTAATTAATTTATTCTATTTGTTGTTGCGTAAGATAATAATTATACCTATTATATTTTTATCACGAATTAAATAGTTTAAATATTTTATTTAATAGAGCATTAAACGATTTAGTATTGAGTATTACTAATGTTATGGAATGTAATCTTAACTGTAACAAAATAAGTGTAACTAATAAATAATTAGTATTATTAATGTCCACACATCAAATATATCCAGGGATCAAAATTATCCCTTCGTTAATTTGATCGAAACGCATCATTTTATCGAATTTCTCTGCATCGATTGCATCATTTGGTAGAATGTCATTTCATATTATTTTTATATCTTTAATACTCGCATTAATAACGTAGCTTAGATTGGGTTAAACTTGTGACCCAAATACCATTACCAAAGAAAACAAACTCATGCGGCGAGAAATTCCATTCGACGAAATGAAAATTATGCGTAAAAACATGTTTGATGAAAGGTGTATCGATAAAAATAATAGGTTTCCTTTAATATTAAAATAAACCGCAACATTCGCAACGCAATACATTGCAACATTTTTTTTTATATTAAAGAGATGGCACGAGGCGAGCACTCAGGCCACCTGATGGAAAGTGGAATCTGTGACCCATAGACGTTTGAATTTTCGATGCAATAATCCTAAGACCTCAAATGCGTTGCCAACCCTAAGAAGAAAATATCCGAAAATAGTGTAACTCATCTTTTTGTATGTTTAGTTATATTAGTTAGTTAGTTTAGTGGTGGTAGGACCCTGTGTAGAGTCCGTCCGGATCGCTACCACCATCTTATCCATTAACCGCCCAGCAATAGTGTTCGCATTGTTGTGTTCCGGTGTGGGGATAAACAACCAGTGAAATTACTAGCATAGAGGCATGCCATCTTAGTCTTCAGGGTTGGCAACGCATTTGAGGTCGTAGGATTATAGTCTTGAGAATTCAAATTTCCTTCCTTCTCATTAACATGAAAAAAAAAAATATTGTAAAATAAGTGATATGAATAAAGATTTATAATAATAATTATTTTCTTTTTTATCCTTCTTTCTCTCAGTTTTCACTGGTCTATTGTTATGCGCTGGCCTTATTAATATTCATAATTTTAATTTACAACTTGTGCTCTAGCATTCATACATATTTTAATTAATCTTCTCAGTATTATGTGTTTGTTTTGTAATTGTTTTGCAGTTACGGATATCCGTGAGCAAAACAGCTTGACAGGTAAAATGCACTTGGCTTAGACACTGATACCGATACCAGAACCGATACCGCTGTAAGCACAGGGCGAGCCTAGCGCCCCGCAATTGTGCCGATCGGTTTATTAGTATTTCAGGGACGAGCCTGTTGTTATTATTCGCTTCAGTTTCCCATCAGTATCCTTGGAGTACTGTATTCTGTTTCGTTTGAAATGTCAATAAAGTAGTGTATAACCATAGTCATAATATTTCTTGTATAAAAAATTACGTAGGTACATACATAGACACGGTTTCATTCCCAGAGTGGGGTAGGCAGAGCTACAGAATTACCAACAAAATCTAAAAAAAACTTCTTGATAATTCTGTAACCACATTTTGCACAGTCAGGCTAATTATATGTTTACAGTGTATTAGTGACAGGTTGCAAGCCCATCGCCTAACAGCACTACAAGCCCTAATCCCCTTATTCGCCTCTTACGACATCCACGGGAAGACATGGAGTGGCACTACCACACGGCAAATTTGACAACAATCATTTAACGCGATTTTAATAAATATCAAGTAAAAACAACGGTTTTTCAAATATTACATCTTAAAAATAACGTCCTAAACGCCAATGACTGTACGTTATTATGTTACAATAAAAAGCATTAAATAGTTTTGTTACTGTCCCAGTTTTATTTTTCCGATTGCATTAGCACCGGTACACACTCAAAAGGACGCAAAAAACACATAATATAAAATTTTAGAATGCCTTTTGTCTATTATTTAAGAATCAAAAGTAAGGATTAAAATGTTTGAAAATAAATGTCAAAATGATGAAATATTCTTCCAATTTATTCAGCATTATGCTGAGCCAGTGTCCCATTCACTCACGCTAACACATCACTATTCTTTTTATTGATGCGTTCTCTTTTTACTTTTTTCTGTGTTGGTTAATGTGTGTAGTGAATAAATGTATTTTTCTTTTCTTTCTTAATTTTCTTAAGCTTTGAAAATAAGAAGTATACGAACAGAAATGCATGTTTAGAACAAAAGTAGACGTTTTAATATGCAAGCTCGCCTACCTTTTCAAGTTTTCCTGTAACCAGCGTCTTTGCTGAGTTTTGGATTACTTCGGCTAACTTCGGGAAACTTCGACTATAGCTGTTCACTTGTTTGACTTTGGCATTGCGAGATACAAAAGATTCCACTTTAGCTCAAACTTTAGTGATACTACAGACTTTGGAATTAAATACATCTTTCTATCTACCTATACATAAGGTAACAACACCAGTACTCGACTTAGGAGTAATGTTCGACACTGATTCTTATGCAAAGAAGATAAGAGTTATTAAGATTGTTTGAACGCTAAGAGGTCCGTCTTTTAACCACGGATTTGGCACACAGGAAAGTCCATGACTATAATTAAAACAGGATACTTGCTATACCGGAAATATATAATAAAACCCATGGAAAAGCAACCGAGTTTTATGCGGACAAAGTGCACGCACCCACCAGTATTTTATTCCATCCTTTTTTTTAATGGGTGTTGTTTGCAAATAAATTTAATTACAGCTGTAAATGTTACAAATAATTTTAAAGGCTAAAAGCCTAGGCTTTTTGTGTTGCATGCAAATGGCTTGATTAACAATTTGGTAGAACTTCCCTTTAGGGGCTTTCTGTGACGTTTGAAAGCAACATCTGCGGTTGATAGCGAGACTCGATTTGTATTTCTAATGTATGTTACAGAATTATTCAAGACTAGCGACCCGCTCTCGCTTCGCTTCGGGTTAAAGTATTAGTATATAAACCTTCCTCTTGAATCACTGGAAAAGAAGCCTATGTTTATTAGGGATAATGTCGGCTTCTAATGGTAAAAGATTTTTTCAAATCGGTCCCATAGTTTCGGAGCCTATTCGAAACAAGGAAACAAACAAATCTTTCCTCTTCATAGTATTAGTATAGATTAGACAGGGTCCAGCTGAATATCGGCGCTGCGGCTCCGAGCCCCAGCATCACGCTGAGCTGGCACACCGTTTCGGCTGTTACCTATGTTTTAATTGGATTCCCTTCATCTGGCATAATCATCACTTGGTATAATCATCATTTGGCATACAGACTTTTTTTTCAGAAACCGTATACTTTTCAGGATTGTTTAAAATAGCATTGCATAGAGCCCATTAGGTTAGATTAGGTTTATTTTATAACAATCCTGAAAAGTATACGGTTTCTGAAAAAAAAGACTATGCCAAATGATGATTATGCCAAAAAAAGTTATGCCAGATGAATGTAAACCGTTTTAATTACCTACGTATAATGTTACTATTGTTTTATTTCCTCAATTGTGTGTGTTTCTTAACTAGCCGAATAAAGGATTATAGTCTATTAGTAGTATAGTCTATTTTATTATACCTTTAATGTATAAAGTAAGCTCAAAATAAATCGTTAGGCACGAGAAGCAATAATTTTTAGTAATCACACTTGCAAATTTAGCAAAAAATACAAATACCAGATAGGAAAAAAATAAGCTAAATCGGTATTAAATATACCAGTAAATATTATCCAACATTGGCCACAAAAATATCAGACACGTTTAAATCAATAGAGGCATGAGAGATTGTCCAACATTTTGAAGCGATAAGTTGAATAATATTGTGGCTGGCGAACCTATGCTAATGTAATGGAATAAATAAAACTGGCCAATACCAAAATTGTTTTCATTATTTTTATGTAGATAATACGGTTTTTGATGAAAAAAAAAGGAAAAAATGGTAATAACGACATACAGTGGAAGTCAGTACGTAAATTTCAAGAGAATACCCAATAAAAAAAACGTGACAGACGAACAGTCATCAAGGTTCCGTTTTTCCTCTTAAAAAATAGAAACCGGAATTATCTTAATTTTTACAAAACACATCTTTGTTAAACCAACCAACCACACCAACACATTACGTGTATGAGCAACCAGACTCTGTGGACTCTCTGATGCAAATGAAGATTGAAAGGCTTGGGGAGTAACTTCACCCACTGCGTAACTATCATACCGAAGTACAGTCAACCAATTTGATTCCTAGGCCACTATGAATAATGTCAACCTGACGTTGTAAACGAAATTAAAAGAAGTCATAGAAGGCATAGTCCATAGTGGCCTAAGGAATAAAATTGGTTGACTGTACAGTTGTACGAAAACTGCTTCATTGGTGTCAGTTAGATGGTAGCAGCCATTTGGATGGACGCTTAAGGAGGTGTTGCCATACTTACCGCGTTACCGTAAAATTTATAACGTTCTAACAAGATAAGCAAAATTACATACATACATAGCATCACGCCTTCATTCCCAGAATGGGGTAGGCAGAGCTACAAAAATACCACCAACTCTAAAAAGACTTGTTGATAATTCTGTAACCACATTTTGCACAATCGGGCCAAGAATTTTACTAGTGTATTAGTGACAGGTTGCAAGCCATCGCCTAACAGTACTACAAGCCCTTATTCCCTTAGTCGCCTCTTACGACATCCACGGGAAGACATGGAGTGGCACTATTCTAACCCGGCATCCACACGGGTAACAAAATTACTCTTATTTAAATAAGAGAAATGGGACCATACGTATTAACACGAGACATTTTCAATTGTACACCAGGTTGCACAGAGCTCAGGGTATGATGAAATAGTTTATGAGATGCTCAGGATTCGTTGCAAATATTGTCAAAAACCACATGACAAGGTTGACCACCCTTAGCTACACTTGCAAAAACTAAGGGGCGGAAACAACTTAATGCAGCACAATGACGATGTTTTGAACCACGTATTTTAGAAAATGTCGCAAACAGCAAAATCAGCAGCTTTCGTTAGATTTATGCAGAATCAGTGGGAATTAGCGTTCTTTGGCTGAAGGCCGCCATTAAAACTGATCGCCTTTGTTCCCGGCGGATTAATGAATCACAACAGGATGCCGCCGAGAGGGCGCGAGAGAGTTCACATCTCAGGAGGATTATTATTTGTGTTACGTCAGCTGATGAATACAGACGAACATACGTACATACCATCACGCCTTCATTCTTAGAGTGGGGTAGGCAGAGCCACAGAAATACCACCAACTACAAAAAGACTTGTTCGTAATTCCGTAACCACATTCTGCATACTCAAGCTAAGATGTTTACCAATATATTAGTGTCGCTGATGAATGTGAACTGATAAACATGCAAGATAATATTAAGATGTATACCTATACAATGCAAATTATATCCTACTACGCCTGTTAATATTATAAATGTTTGGATGTTAGATTTCCAAGAAAGCAATATAAAAATATCTATTATTTTAACGCGGACAATGTATATAACTTGAAATATTAATTTGCAATATTAGTGCCTTGTGGTTACCTGGTAAAAATAGTGCCACTCCATGTTTTCCCGTGGATGTCATAAGAGGCGACTAAGGGAATAAGAGCTTGTAGTACTGCCAGGCGATGGGCTTGCAACCTGTCATTAATATACTGGTAAACATCTTAGTCTGGTTGTGCAAAATGTGGTTACAGAATTATCAAGAAGTCTTTAGAGTTGTTGGTATTTCTGTAGCTCTGCCTATCCCACTCTGGGAACGTAGGCGTGTTGTTATGTGTATGTGTGTATACTGCGCCGAAAGAGAAAAATGCTTTCGTACTTTATTGCCCCAAATTACAATCGAAATATGAATCGGAATGCAAAAGCAATGCATTCGTTGCAGCACATATTTTAATTAACGATATACATCAATGAATACTTTAATGGATGGAAGCTTTGAAGTGAAAACAGTTTTACAAAATAAGCTTAGAGAAATAGATAACGTCCAAAATTCACTAGCGATCGAACCTGGGACCCTATAGGCTTCGTAAGCAGGGTCACCAACTAGGCCATGCTTGTACTATTATCTATTCTGTGGCTATACGCTTTGTCAAATATGAAAATTTTGGTTAAAGCAAATTTTCTTGTTCGAGACGATAATTTAACTTGGTTAGTTCCTTTTCTGCGGTATTGTTAGGCTGGTACTTCATACAACTTGTCTTTAATTTTTAGAAAGTTAGAAGACGACTTAATGTTATTTTTACCCCGTTTTGCTTCTTTGTTACTTTTACTTTTGATGAAATATAAAAGTTGCCAGGTCCACAAATATCGTTACAAGATTAAAACCACGTCATGGGGATCCACGTCATTATGTTCTTGCCCTGTTACAATGTATTGTTTACAACATGGCTGCCATTAATGTCAAGACTATTACTAGAAAACCTAGTCAGTAGTAGATTTTGTTTTTGTACTTATGTCTACTCGTTCCCATTTATGGTTTTTCCTCAATCACCCAAAGATTAGCCGGAAAAGTTCCCTTAAAAAGATAAGTTCGCCTTTGTACATTCCGTTTCGATAAATAATGTGTTTAAATTTCCGTCTTTTGTACAGTCAAGGTTATAAATATGTATACACTTTAGTACCTTGTCTATTTAACGTCATGTTTAAACTGCCATATGAAATTGACACAGCGATTAAAGTGAAAAGGTACTAAAGTGTATACATATTTATGACCTTGACTGTACAATAATGTGTTTATAACTAGATACATACATTATACAACATAGAATAAAGGTTTTGGTGCATTCTTCTTAAAAATCTAATTCCTCACTAAGTCGTATGTTCATCATCTGGCTCCGGCTCTTTTCAGGTTAAAATATTGTTAACAATACGATAAAATGTCAAAAGCAATATGGTTTTACCAAATGGAATAAGAGGTCGAGACTTGTTTTTTTATGTTAAGGGGGCACCGAGCTTTTTGCGCTCATTAACTTTAGGTATTTTATGCACTCTGTGTATGTGTGCGTATAGCACACCAGCAAGGAGCGAGCTGGAGCCATGCGCCGGCCGCGCGCCGCGCCTGACGAGCCGTGCGCCGGTCCACTAGGCGCGGAGGTTGCTACCAATGTTTACAAAATAAAAAAAACATAATCGATTCCGAATACTTTTATTCAAATATTGACTATAAGAAGTTAAAAACTTTTTTCAGTCTACATTTTTTTTAAAATTTGTTGTTTACTGTCGGTAGGTAAGGTAGGATTGAATTACTTGTATTGTTGAGGTACAGTCACATCACGAGATTGTTGAGCCACTCTAGAACCCACTCACAGATAGATAGATAATTTTTAATTAATGTCGTTTGTACATCTATGGTGTATTTAGCTAGTGTTAAGTTATTTATAATATTTATTGGGCAAATTGTTCGGCTAAAGAGAATAAATCATAAGTAAAAGCCGTACATCTTCCAATCGGCCATCTTCCCTCTCCGAAGGTTACCGGGAGAACCCTTTCATAGAAAGTTGACGGTAAATTTTGACGTAAATAATTTCTTTTGCGTGACTTGACGCTGTCATTAGGACAGTTCTATGGTGGCTCAACAACCCCGTGATTTAATGTGACTGTATATTGAAATGAAATAAAACCTAATTACCTTTATTGACAATATTCTAAGCACAAAATAAAGTGAACTCAATACCTAATGTAAAGTAATAAGAACGGCTGAGTAGGGCAAAAATCCCAGTCATGGACCCTTTCTTCAAGATATTATTTTTAACTGACTTCAAAGAAAAGGAAGTTCTCAGTTTGACCTGTATGTATGTATGTATGTTTGTCCGCGATTATCTCACGTTTGGCTGAACCGTTTTTAATGCGGTTTTCAGAAAAGTATTTGTTTCACATAGGAGAAGGTTTTGGTATTTTAACCGTCTTTAAAAAAAAGGATCTTAGTTTGTACGAATGTTTATCCATGATTATTTCCGCAAAAACTTCAATGTCTGATTCTGATCACTATAAAGTATAAAATTAAATTGATGTTTTAAAAAACTAAAAACTTAAAGCTGCTGTATCAATCACATATTTAGAAGTTCCTACTTAATGTTTGTATGTATATAATGTAATGAATAATGTACGCAGGTATCTTTAGAAAAAAATATTAGGACATAAGAAACAACAATAATCAATATCGGATTTTACTTCACGGCATTATTTTGTCTGTGTGAGTAAGCAATGTCATTGTCTATTTCTCCATCCACTGAAAGACAAGAAATTTGGTCCATTGGCATCCTGTAATAAAACAGAACGTTTTGATTTAACTATAATTTATTTATTAACAGAATTAGTTTTTGGATGAAATTTTGTAATCCTCATTCTATAAAAATAATTCGTATTTGGGACTTACAATTCCATTGTGTGGTAAATTTTATAATCGATGTCAACCAATTCATTTACTCTGTAAATTGAAAAAATATAAAGATAATGTGAAAATTCATACTAAATTTATTAAAATGTTTTCCTATACACCTCTTACTATTTTTACGCATACCTCACCGGTTCATTAGGTACCTAACTCTTCGCTTTGTAGCGAAATGCCAACAACTGGAACATTAACCCTATAAATAAAAAAATATGAATAATTTTGCAATTTTACTCATTTGTTGAAATATAGTTGTTAGGTACTGAGTATACTTACGGAGTATTCTCTTTGTATTCAGATTTCTGGAGATGTCTTGCTCTAGAAATATTGAAACCATCCCAAGAAGTAACAATATTATATTATTAATTATAGTAAAAAAAACCTCGGGTCGTTCTAAGAAGCTTGTTTTGCCTGTAAATGTGTTTTTTTAGCTAAACTATTTTTATATCTTGGTAAATATTCACCATAGAAGTGTATTTTTTATATACCTACCTACTAATTGAAAGAACTTCGCGTGTTGTTTAAAATTACTTGTGTAAATAAACCAATTTTGGCCCAAAACATCAAGACTACAACTAAACGATTACAAAGTCTTAGTAATACAAATCGATACATCTCGAAAATCAGTCTATGTTGCTACCGATTTATTTTCTCCTCCCTTAGCGTGGCATTTTGACAACTGTCAAATCAGGTTTCTTAGAACTACTCCACTATCAGTAGGTTTACGATTTTAACTAACTTCATTTCTTCACGCAAGCGTTTAGCATTGTGCTTTTGCCAACCCCTTCTCTTCCTTTCTTGGTTGTGTTTGTTCCCCATTTAAAATAAAGTGAATAATCACAAAAATCGCGATAAACGCAACCAACCACCAAGCGACACAGCCTCCACGTCCGACGGCCGAAGCCTGACTAATGCGGACATGGGGGAAACGTGACGGCTCTGGCTAAAATGGACGAAACGCGTGCGAATTTAGGTATTTCCTTCATATTAGTAAAATAAAAACACATTTTCAAATCTAAAGTGTAGAATATATAGAAGACGTGTAGTTTTGTTGTAAATCCAAAACTGATGATCTTCCGTGAAGTAATTACGCCGTACTAAGTGTTTATTTTGTTATGTAGAGGTATCTTTGGATGTTTTTTCTATCGAGGGAAGTACAAGTAATCGTGTTTCTAAAGTATATGATAAATAGAGTGATTCCTTAAATATCTTACATATGAATTGCATAACTAAAGCTTCAGTAAAAACAATGCAGCAGGCGATCAAACGAACGCATTTTTTTCGTAATTACGTATCGTTGCCTCGGCGCACTCTTAAGGAGGATGCATACGAGCACCCAGACCACCTGATGGTAAGTGGAATCTGAATCAGAATTCTCAGGACTATAATCCTAAGACCTCAAATACGTTGCCAACCCTGAGGACTACGATGAAATGCCGCGATGCTAGTAATTAACAATTTACATTTAATTTCAACGCACAGAGTGTAATCGTCGGTGAAACTGCAACACCGCGTAACTAACAAATTGAATAAGTTGCAAAATACTCCTTTACGAGTAAGTCAGTAAGGCACATTTTGCAACTTATGGAATTTGTTAGTGGATAAGATTATATTTATTTATGTCATTTTGAAAATTTACATGTCATTTTTAAATTAAAATACTATGAATTCACAAAAAGATTGTCAGAATGTATAAAGAATATTAATAAAATAAAAAAACAATCAAATCAAAATACAGTGCAAAAATAGAATAAAAAAAGGAACAATTAAAATAATATGAAAATGGTACAATGTCAAAGGAGTAAAATATATTTAAATGTCAAATAATATATAAAAGCTAGGGCATCCTAGATATAAATTGATAAATATCAAAAAGATAATTATAATATTCAATATAATTTACTGCAGTGACAAGGTATAGCAGTTTCATCGAGACGTAATGAATCCAGTGATCTCTCTCAGGTTTATCCCCGCGAGCCCCGGGGTGACTGGGTATCTTTCCCGGCGTCGATTCTGTCCCGGGATCGTTTTATTTTAATTTAACAGGTGCGAGCTACGGAAGGTGACTCGGCGGAAACTATTCTTAGTCTCTAAATGCATTTAACCTTCATTTTAAAAAACGTAAACGTAAAATTGAGCAGAATAACATGTTCAAAATGATCTAGACACGACGTATTCTCTTGACAATAGATTCGAGTGAAGATCATTTTGAGCTCTTTGGTTGCGTAGCTACTTCTGCTGCTGACTCTACATAAACTCTAAAGAGTTTTACTTTATGCAATTACACAACACAAAGTAAGAAACGAAACAGAAACACAAAAGGTATGTACAAAAAAAATCTGTTCCAGTTAACTTTGAGCGAATACGAGACAAATAAATAAAGCAGTAGATAGCTATATGTATATAAATGTAAGAACTATGATTACATGAAAGGGTTTTTTATGGCAAGGAGAAAACAAATCGGCACACATTGAATTCGTAAGACTACAGTGTCAAAATATCATTTCTAAGACTGTTGACTGACTGACCATTCAATCAATAAATTAATCATTTATTTGTGGAAAGGAGCGTGCTCACTTAAAGCATTGGGACAATCTCACACAAATTGACCTAGTCCCAAACTAGGCATGTACTGAACAGACTTATATAGAGAAATACATAGAAAACATCACTCAGAAACAAATATTCGCGCACATCACACAAACATCTGCCCTTACCGGGATTTGAACCAAGGAGCGCTGGGTTCGGAGGCAGCGTCATTACCAACTAGACCAACGTGTCGTCGTATATTATACGCGAATGCTTTCAGTGAGGACGCTCTTTACAACATAAAATGCATGCAAATACAGATTTAGGATTAAAATTAAACTTAAGAGGCCGTATACGAAATTTTGCCAGTTTTGCTTATTTTCGTGATTTTACCGTTTAAATACTGCTTTTCTATAAGTTTTAATGCACATCATGATATATCATTTCAGTTATGATCGAATAAATGAGTTACGAATGAATGAGCTACTTTTTTATCTTTGTCGAGAATTTAAATTCGGGATTTAGGTTATTTTAAAACATTATATTGCTATTTAAATTTGAATTTTTGGATGTATTTTTAAGAAAATGGATTGATTTTGAACTGAAGTTTATTACTGTTCTTTTAATTTTATGAAAGAGTGTTTTAAACCATTTTTTGTCCATTTTCTATAAAATTTTACCAAGTTCATAATTTTTTTACACAAAAAAAATATATAAAGGTGGTAAAAAGTAATTCATACATTTTTTAGACAACTTTTACAGCAATCAATTGCAATTTTTTCATACCTTTAAGACGTCAAAACGATTCGTGAATATGCGATATTCTAAACCTCTTAAAGCAAAACTTAATTGTTTCTTGTAGTTGTTGTTTTGAGTTATATACGAATTAGTTTACACCGCCTGCCATGAATTTGTATCCTCAGTTATTTATTTTACAAGGTTGTCTGGAAGAGATCGCTATTTAGCGGTAAGACCGCCTGTTGTATACCTATGGAATGTACCGAACACGGAACGTTCTGTTTATCTTTTTATTTTTTTGGTGTTCAATAAAGATTATTAAATTTGTATTGTATTGTTAGAATCGTTAGCTTGGTCTAGATAAGCAAACTATCAAAAAGTATGTAAATAAAAGTATAGCCAGCATTAAAAGCAAGTTAATTTTGAATTTTGTTATAGGTAAGGCAAAGATGGAGCGTAATTAAATATCAAGATGAGATATTTATTAACATATCAACAAGCCACAAATGCGTTGCCAACCTCGAAGACCAAGATATTAACTGTAACATCCAGATAGAGGCACGTTAAAGGGTTAAATCTGTTCCAAACATCTTCACAAACCTTAACATAATTATACTTAGATTAGGATTAATGACTTCACAAAGAATGGAATGTTACTATTTTATTTCAACTCAAAATTTTACTTTACATTAAATAATAAAAATGCTGCAACATTGTTTCTGCAAGCGACTTTTACCTTTTTAATTTTATTTAAACGTGAATGTTGCATAAAAAGGGTATTTTAAGCTACAGAGTGTAATTTCAGGCAGTTTTCAGAAGGAAAACAAAATAAAACGGGCAGGCGATTTACACCGGCTGACCAGCAGGACACCGTAACTTGCCCCGACTTGTTTATTGCTAAGTGCATCCCTCATTTACTAGTGTAAGGAAAAGAGAGGGACTGTGCAACCTCTGAGGAAATGCAGGCTGTGATACGCGTTTTAGTCAGGCTACGATACGGCCGCTGACGCTCAATTTTAACTTTACGGTGCAAGGGAAAGGCTTTAGGAAGAAAAGTATTATTTAATTGCCAGAAATTGAGAAAAACAGAGGTCGTATTAGATTATTATCCTGAATGATTCGCGGTATATTTAATGGAGCTCGTTAGCCTGTGGAATAAGTTTCAGAAATCTGGAAAATCATATCAGGTTATAGAAGTCCAATGCTGGACTGGTTTTTTGTTACATGAAAAAACAAAAAAAAATAATAATTGAAAAGCCATTATAAAATTCTACCAGTGATCTTACATACAAAGAAAGTTTTGAAAACAAACATTCATTTGAAAAATCATTCTAATTTGGAACTTTTACCCTGGGTTCCTATATTCAAAGTCTCGTTAAAATTTGACTCATTTTGTATGCAGGCAATGTCAAATTTTAACGAGACGTTACATTATAACGAGACGTTTTGAATATAGAATATAGAACTTTAACCCTGGGCTCCTATATTCAAAACGCCTCGTTAAAATGTGACGTCTCGTTAACAATTGACGCATTTTGTATGCAGCCAATGTCAAATTTTAACGAGACGTTTCTGAATATAGAAACCCAGGGTAAGTTTCGTTAGTTATTTTCTTGGACCACAGGACTGGTTTCTAACAGGGCAGGGCAGCTACACCGTGAGCGACCCCACTCCGCTTTATGGCGTCTTTACTCTGATATATTTTTTTAGTTTCCCCACTTGGTACCGTCGACTTATTCGAAACGATCCGGGCCCTTGATAAATACAATCTGAGCGTGAGATTGCTGGTTTTTACGCACTCGGAATATAAAACTTTTGTAAACTCATTTTCCTTGTTTTAATTTCAGTTGTTCTAAGAACTTTTTTATGTAAGTTCATTGTTATACCATAATAAATGGTAACTTCCATATTATCGCGATTCATTCGTTCATTTTTATTATAGCGGTTTGAAAGGACGCAGTTAACTAATTATTATTTTTTGGAATTAGATTTATTAATAAAGTATAATTACTGTTCCGTGTGGTTGCCGGGTTGGAATAGTGCCACTCCAAGTCTTCCCGTGGATGTCGTAAGAGGCGACTAAGGGAATAACGGCTTGTAGTACTGTTAGGCGATGGGCTTGCAACCTGTCACTAATACACTGGTAAACATCTTGACCTAATTGTGCAAAATGTGGTTACAGAATTATAAAGAAGTCTTTTTAGAGTTTTTAGTATTTATGTAGCTCTGCCTACCCCACTCTAGGAATGAAGGCGTGATGTTTTGTATGTTTGTATAATTTATATATTGGCTAAATATAGTCATTAACCAATATCAGCGAACGAAAACTGTGTACCCTATGATTTTCGGTCGCTGCTTGTGTATGAATGGTGCGTACGCAGTGGGCTTTCAACTCAGTTATTGATTATATTTTATTAATAAATACGAAGACGTGAAAATAATTAAAATTTAATGTATTTTGAAACACATTACCCCCAGTAGGATATGGTCTTTGGCCGCTATTCCACTGAGTAAAAACTTACTGTCTATCACATGTTTTCGTATTGTTTTTAACTCCACCGCCATTACTGTCAAGTAAATAAGAGCTATGGTAACATTGATATTAAAATTATATGTCAAAAGCAATATGGTTCATGTACCTATAATATAATGTGCTAACTTCAGACAAGCGCCACATTTATATTTATATTTAAGGTTAGCTGGAAGAGATCCTTTAAAGGGATAAGTTCGCCTTTGTACATTCATATCCTATAAATGTTGTATTTGAGTTATTTTTCGTTATGTACAATAGAGTTTACAATATATACATACATATTTAACTTTAGCAGAAAGCTACAAAATGCTTTCTAGTTTAATAATCCGTATTAAATTAATTCAAAGTTTCAACTGATAGCATGAAATTTAATAACACGCGTTGTTATTAAACAATGTAACAGAAACTGAATTAATTCGGTATTCGTGGAATTAACCTGCCTTTTGGGAGCAGTAAGTTCGTCTCTTCATCTCGCTTCGGATAGGTGAGGCTGCGAATAATTATTACGACCTAGCTTTCCGTAATATCGCTCACGAGGAATCATTTTCTGGATTTCTCCGGAATTTTGATAAATTTCCGAGATATTAAATGTTAATAAAGGATTGGAATGACAAACGAAAAAATCGAACGTTAGGCTCTACGAGTACATGTGAATACAGTCCAGATCGTTAAAATCGGTATTAGTATGCCTATTTGGCGTTCATACTTAACACTTTTACAAAAAAAGGTTTATGCTCATTTTATGTTTAAAAACCGAGCACGTAAACAAGGACGGACATGGCGAAATTATAAGCGTTTGTTCACTACAGAACTCTAAAAACAGACAAGAATGAAATTAATATGATAACAAAAGTCTAATAAAAAGTAAGCTTTAAAAGCAGACTGAAATTGTTGATATTGTCGTCAATGTATATTATGTTAAATTAGGTACCCAATAGGACCAAATAGTTGGACCATAGTTAAGCATAGTTAACCATAAAAATAAAAAAAGTGTAAAATGACGTAAATTTTCAAAATGAAATAAGTGAGCTATATCAGCTTATACGATGGAACAAAGAACTATACATACTTACTCGTGAATACGGGTCATATTATATCGTATTGTTTTTTTTTTGCGTTAAATAAATATTTTCTGTTTTCTTCTATTTTAATAAATTTAACCCTCCTCCGGCAGTCGGGTAGAAGGTTAGATTAGATTAGATTAACTTATTTCATTTTGAAAATTTACGTCATTTTTTTTAAATTAAAATACCATGAATTCACATAAAGATCGTCAGAGTGTATAAAGAATAACAATAAAAAAATAATAGTTAAATCAAAATACAGTACAAAATTAAAATAAAACAAGGAACGATCAAAATAATATGAAAACGGTACAATGTCAAAGGAGTAAAATGTGTTCAATTCTCAAAGGAGTAAAATGTATTTAAATGTCAAATAATATATAAAAGCTAGGGCATCCTAGATATAAATTGAGAAAAATCAAAAAGATAATTATAATATACATTATAAACTAATAATGTAATTTAAAACCTAAAACGTTTTTTTGTTGTATTCTTTTTTAGAATACAACGGTTTTAATAGTATTATGCAGGTGCATAGTGATTAAACCAATTACGAAAACCGCAATACAAGAAACCCTGGTATATATTCGTTTATGCATCGTCATAATTAATAATTATACATACAACTACATAACATCACGCCGTCATTCCCAAAGTGGGTTAGGCAGAGCTACAGAAATACCAAAAACTACTTACTTGTTTATAATTCCGTAACCACATTTTGCATAATCAAGCCAAGAAGCTTTCTAGTGTATTAGTGACAGGTTGCAAGCCCATAGCCTAATAGTACCAAGCCCTTATTCCGTAATTCGCCTCTTACGACATCCACGGGAAGACATAAGAATGGCACTATTCTACCCCGGTAACTATATAAGAATAAATACCTGCCGAGTGTCTTGCGGTGCATCTTCTCAGTAGTGGTCTCTTCTTGCGAAGCGATGGTAAATTTTTGACGTGTAAAGGTTTTCGTGCACCCTAATTACTGAACAAATATCTCTTAGGTCGCCTTTTCAACAGAGATGTGCTATTCAGCTAAACTGCGAGGTTGTGAAAGCTACCAGTATCCACCAGTGCTATGCTTTGTGGACCAATGAATATGATTGGTGGACACCAACGCATCCATACCAACGTAGCATAGCACGCTGGTGTGAGATACCCTTTTTTATAATTAATTAAATATTAAATTAACTTGACAATTTAGATTTAATCCAACACTATCGAGCGATATTCCCTTACAATTTTATGAGAGTAAAATCAAGTACGCAATCAAATCTAAGAACAACCATTCAGATTCCGAGACACTCCGCGTCACAAAAACTTTGGGATATTACCAGGATGTAAAAACAAAGTTTCCTGCGTCCCGAAATTCCTGGATAGATTTATGGTTCGCACGAGACGAACCTACCGCCCATGATTCATGCTTGCACACGATAATGCTTCACGGCCTCTTTTTACACAGAAACATGAGTGATAAACGTTCAGTGAGGAAGGATTCGCTAAATCTATACACCTGACAAAAAAACCTTATTTGATATAAATAATGTAAAAGTGTGTTAGTTGGTTTACTCGATCACCACAATTGTTTACTTAATGTAACGGTAAGAAATTTGATACAGATATGATATGATATATATATCCCGGAGACAGAAATAATTAAAACTCTGGAAAATACGACGTTTACTTAGGGAAATATAAATAACTCCGAAAAAAGAAAATGACAAAAATTACTACAGTATTTCTTTTGGGATAGCCTTAAAATTTATTTCAGTGAATATGGCAACTAAAATCTCGAGAAAGAAGAAGGTGGATTAACAATCTAAATCCATCCACTGATCTACCGACCTGATCTGATGCATACGAGCATGGCAGGACTAGAGTAGACTTATGAAGGGATCTGTACAGCAGTAAATGTCTTCTGGTGAATAATGATGATTATGATTTGTGTCATTGAAAAGAAAAACTGGCAATATAAGCCCTATCTTGCAATAGGTAACTAATCATACAGGCAAAATGTGAGCCAATATTATTCTACAAAAAAAGCTCAACAAGTAGATGCTTAACAAGAAATTTGTGAAGTTGTCTATTAAATATAAAACATAATAGAGCTGCAGAAGCTACATAATTCACTGCTCCCTCCAAAATAATCGGAACCAAATTATCTACTTAATAGTTACAAACTGAATCGAACAATCTCCCGGGCTTGTTCTCAACAGTGCAATGTGTTCCAATTTCCTATTGCTCAATTTAAACTTTGCAATTGCCAACACACTTACCGGTTAACACTTAAAGTTGAAAATTGTTTAAACTTGGTGTAAATGGTTTAAGAAGGTACGTAGACTGTTAACACTGTTAAAATAATTTGTTAAGTTTGTATGTTGATGGGTATAGAGTTGATTTTGGTTTGTGTTAGGTGTATTGGGGCAAGAGAAAACTCGTAACTGAATGATGTTATTCAAGAAGAGATAATGATTATTAAAACATAGGCGAGCTGCTGTATCAAGTCAAGCGGAGTAATGAATATTAATGATAAGGGTTGCCACTGAAGGGGAAAAATGGAGGTCAGACACAAATTGGGGGTTAAAATGGCTTGTTAGAAGATTGATAGTGTAACTAAACTTGTTTGGAAGAATTAAGTGTTAATTTTGTATGATATTGCACACACGAACATTATTTTAATCAAATTAACGAAAACAATGACAGAATTCGGTTTTAATTATGTGTAGAACTCTTTATTTAATAGTTTACTCTTACGATTTACAAAGAGGACCTACGATTTTGCGTTTTTCACTTTTTAATTTTGTAATCGACATCGATATTTAATTTTATTAAACACATGAAATATGTTTTTATGTAACGTGTATTAAATTAAGTCCAAAAATAAATGGAATAGAATAATAAAATAAGAAAGAATCACAGCATCCTATGTAACTTGTAATTTGTTCTCAATTCAGGAGCGTGTAACGCAAATGTTCACCTGCTGGTGCTTAGTGACTGGATTCTGAATACAGAGTGGTGAATTTCAAGTGAATGCTGCTTGCTTCCACCTGGACTGTTGCCAAACTGTCGAAATTTCTTACCGTTGAAGGACTTTCTAGCCATTAGACTTGACAAGCTTTAGATTCAAAGTGTGTACTGATTGCAGAATCGGCTCTTACTTTTATTAAGAAAGAAAATTTACCTAACCACTTACCCGTACCCGTACCCGTACGCGTACCCGTTAATTGAAAGGGCTGAAATTTAGAAGACATATGACTATGTTATTCATTTGACATTGGCGAAATCATAGCGGAATATCGCGGTGGACCGCCATTAATAAAAGCGGCCAAGTGCGAGTCGGACTCGCCCATGAAGGGTTCCGTAGCAGCAAGTAACATAATATAAAAGTTCGTTGTAGCTTTGATCAATGTCTTTATGACGTATTAAAAAAAAACTACTTACTAGATCTCGTTCACACCAATTTTCGGTGGAAGTTTGCATGGTAATGTACATCATATATTATTTTTAGTTCTATCATTCTCTTATTTTAGAAGTTACAGGGGGAGGGACGGACACATTTCAACACTTTGGAAGTGTCTCTCGCGCAAACTGTTCAGTTTAGAAAAAAAATATGTTAGTAACCTCAATATCATTTTTGAAGACCTATCCATAGACACCCCACACGTATGGGTTTGATGAAAAATAATTTTTGAGTTCCAGTTCTAAGTATGGGGAACCCCCAAAATTTATGGCTTTTTTTTCTATTTTTGTGTGAAAATCTTAATGCGGTTCACAGAATACATCTACTTACCAAGTTTCAACAGTGTAGTTCTTATAGTTTCGGAAAAAAGTGACTGTGACATACGGACAGAGCGACAGACAGACATGACGAATCTATAAGGGTTCCGTTTTTGCCATTTGGCTACGGAACCCTAATAAAAAGAAGAAGAACATAACTATGTTGACGATGACAATGCCGTTGAGTAAGAGCTGATCTGATGATGGAGTCGCAAGGTATTTACTGGGTCTCAGCCGCGTAGACCCATCGAGTATGGATCCGTTACTTTGGTCTTGATAAGCAAATTTTGACGACACGCTAGCCTAGTTGGTAGTGACCCTGCCTTCGAAGCTAGGGGTCCTCGGTTCAAATCCCGGTAAGGGCAGATATTTGTGTGATGAGCACGAGTATTTGTTCCTGAGTCATGGATGTTAAGTATATATTTATACAGGGATTGTAAAACCGGTTTTATTTAATACCTGTATTTACATTGTCAAATAATTACCGCTAAAAATAATACCTATATTCGAATTAGAGGTATTGTTGTCATTCCGCTTTTGTTTTTATCGCTATGTATTCACTATTAACAGTGTTAAATACCTGTATTCAATACCGCTATTCATTGTACCTGATAAAAGAGATGTCAATTAGACTTTAATGAACTGTAATTTCAGACAGTCTAAGGCGAGTCTAAGTTTTTTGTAAGAGCACCGAAAACATTTACATATACTTATAAACGAGAATATTGACACTGACAGGTATTTACTGGTTATGGTTTTTAGGGGTAAAGTGTCAAAAAGGGGTATTGTTGTCAATTGTCTAAACCGATAATAAACTTGAATACCGGTATTCATTATACCGCTAATCAGAGCTTTAGCGGTATAAATAGTGAAAGTCAATTATAACCGGTAATACCTCATTTAAAACCGGTAGTCAGAATACCGGTAACGATCCCTGTATTTATATTTCTCTATATAAGTAAGTTTATCGTTGTCTAGTACCCATAGTACAAGCGTAGAGCTTAGTTTGGGGCTAGGTCAATTTGTGTGACAAAGTCCAGTAAAAAAAAAAGTCTGCAAACAAAAAACAGTTAGCAATAGAAGCTAGTGTCTTTTTTCACAGAATCTTATCTCCTATTAAATCGCCATTTTTATCTAAAAACCATGTACAGATTTGCAGATAGTGTAAACACAACTACGTCTTCAAGTTGGATTCAAAGTTTGCGCAACACGGACATTTAACTCGACTCTGTGGCCGACGTCCAAGTTTCTGCTTCGCAACACATCGCATTATGTGAATCATAGGTTAGGAACACGCAAACATGAACCGGGAGGAACTGAGGCAAAATTTAAGACCTGCAGTATGAAATTAGAGCTTTAGTAATAATGTAGGCAAAATTTGTTAGAGAATTATAGTGTACTCGTACTAGAAGACGCCAGGGACTTCGTACGCATTAAATTAATTTCTCGCTACTCCCCCTATTTAACCCCTTAGGGATGAATTTCGAAAAATCATTTCTTAGTGCACCCCTAGACATCATAAGGAACCTACGTGCCCAATTTGGTATATCTAAACCCTGTGGTTTGGGCTGTGTGTTGATATGTCATTTAGTCGATCGGTTTCTTCTTTAATATATTTAGATTTGAATGCAATCATAGTCAAAGACTAGAAATTTTGTTATTAGTTAAAGCAGCGAAGGCAGACTTAATTTTGCAATGGCTAATGCAGTTGGTAATTTATATCAAAATTAATAATCAATATAAAAAATAATGTTAGAAAACAAACAAGTTTAAGAAACTGGGGAGTTACCGTGACATGGCTAAGCAATTCAGTTTATGGTGAGACAATGAGACAGCCCTTACACTCATCTTAAACTGAATTGCTTAGGCTATAGTAACCCGTACTGTTAGGCGCCTGCAACCTGTCACCAATACACTAGTAAACTTCTTAGCCTGATTGTGAAAAATGTGGTTACAGAATTATCAAGAAGTATTTTTAGAGTTATTGGTATTTCTGTAGCTCTGCCTACTCCACTCTGGGAATAAAGGCGTGATGTTATTTGTGTATGTAGTAACCCGTAATCTTACTCGTACTACTGGTGGTGCAATCTGCCTAATAAGCCAAAGGTGGATATCCAATAGGATGACTCGTATAGGTGCTCTACTTGGTAAAACCATATTGATTCTGACTTGCTATGGTATTGTTAACGTTAAAGTAGCTCAATTTTCTTGAAAAAAAAACGGCAGCCGAGTTAAAAACATTACCATTACATGTCAAAAGCAATAGGGTCTCACCGAGTAGAAAATAGGCTCCAGATAATATCAGGGGACAATCACACACCAATTAACCTAGTCCCAAACTAAGCTCTAGGCGATACGAATATTTGTATACAGAAATAAATACTTAAATACATAGAAAACATCCAAGACTCTGGAACAAATACCTGCGATCACACAAATATTTATCCCTACTGGAAATAAAACCCGGGACGGCTAGCTTCGTAAGCAGGGTCACTTGCAATTAAGACAACGCGTCGTTTAAAGATCATCAGATCTGTTTGTGACTCAATAATGATAGTGAGTCAAACGCACCCAAGATTTTACAACAATTTTTTGCAGAAAAAATCTGGTAAAATTTTGTATTCATGACAGTGTTACAAAGTCGAGGCCCAGTTTCGGTCCAGCAGTTGGTAAAACTGTAGTGGCAGGGAGCCAGGGCGGTGTAGGGGCGGCGGTAAATCGCGCGCAGGTGGCCGAGGATTGGACCTGCTCGATCAGACGGTGACTAGGGTGGTGCAAGGAACTGACTCTTAGTCATGGCAGTTTAAAGAGAAACATCACTCAGAACACAAAATAAAGGGGCCTTAAAACAAAAAATGCGATGTTCCGTTGTGACGTCAAACATTCCTTACTTTGAACAGGTTTAGCATTTGTTGTCAAGCTAGATTAACGTTGTTCACACAAAATGAAAACTAAATTATTTAATGAAAACAATCTACTTTTTTAATTTCAGTTTTCGTATAACATCTTTTTGCTGACTATACCTACTTATAACACTAATTATAAACTCACAATCAAAGGACCAGTCAAATGAGTCCAAACTCGACGGGTCTACTATGTGCCTTTGAGGAGTTCCTTTGGCCACCTTCCGTTTTAATCGTCATACCAGCTCGATGGTACCGATAGATGGATGTTACAGGTGGATTTATTGTATTGTCATCAATCAGACTTCCAAGAAATATAACTTCCTTTTTTTAATGCAAAATTGTCCTTATTTGACGCTGCATCTACATGATTTGCACAGAGATAGCTGGAAGGCCAGAGAGAACCACAAACTCTTTTGAGTCCCATGTAATAGCGATAAACGATATCTACGCAAACGGCGTCAAAAGCTAGTAAGTGACTCGTTAATTAACATAATGATGCAGTACACAACAATGAGGCAGTTGATTATTATAATTTTATGTTGGGAGCCTAACGACCACACGCTGATTCAGTTAATGACGATTAAGTTGCTCCTTAGTGACCATTTTTAATACACTAGTTTAAAAAAGGGACGTTATTGTCTTTTAAAATGTTTCTGAGTAACGGCGGTAGATTGAGAACGCTGGTCGCTCATGAAATGGCCCCCCGGCTTAATAGTTCCCGCGATTTAACTAAGAAATAGTGTTCGTTACACAAGCCTCGTTATAGATGAGCTGATACCCCACCGGTGCCAAGAGCCCAAATAAGGGTCAATATTGAATGGATAACGGAAGCCAGGCACAGAAAGGGAGTTACTGATACGTTAATCTATGTTTAATCTTCTCAAGGCTATTAAGTCTAGGATAGATCTAAAATTCAATTATTATATGCAAATCCGTTACAAACTGGATGACGAGTAATTATAATAATCTCCTGTGTGGATCCGTCCGGATAGCTACCACATCCATCTTATCCTTTAATCGTTTTGAACTGTACCTCAAAAGCATAAATTTTTTCCGATTCGCATTTCCCTTCAATCATCCACAGACGTATTTTTTTTCTCTAATAACTTCAGTCGCATTTCACCTCGATGGCTTGTTCCTCTTAAAGCCCAAGGAAAAATTCAGCATGTAGTCACTACGGCCCGTAGTCCTACCAGTAGTATTATTGTTTTATACTCATTCAGACCCAAGTACTTAAAAAACTTTTTTTAAGTTATTGTGCTTGTGTAATCATAGCGTACCACGGTCTTACCAGTAGGATTTCTAGTAAGTCCTACTGGTAGGACCGTGGTACACTATGACTATACGACTGTCGAAGGAGCTGGGTCTGAATGACAAAGTTAGTAAGTACTATGGGTAGGACCTTGGGCCCTTAGGAGGATGTATCATTTGGTCTCAATCGTCTATTTTATTATTATCAAAATAATTATTTTTAGTCACAGTGTACTTAGTTCGCATAAGCAAAACTCGATGGCGGTGAAATGCGACTCCGGTGGTAAAACACTACTAAGAAAATCAAATGCTACAAATTAAATATATTAATGTGAACAGCCATTTCACGTACAAAATGTATTGACTTCGCTACAAGAAATTTAACCTTTTAAAGTAGAGTTCTAACAAAAGCCAAGTAATACAATCTGAATAGACATTCCATGTGAGTCCCAAAAATTGGCAACGCATTTGTAGTTTTATGACTGCAATCTTAGATTGTAATCCTAAGATAGCAAATTTCAATGATCGTCAAATCCCACTTAACATCTGTCAGCCTTGTACCTTCTTCGTGCTTTAAAAATCTCAAAACTTTCCGAAGAAAGATCCTGCAGGTTGGTTACCAGCGGTGTAACAACACGTAATGTTTTCTTTCTAGATCTTTTTAGCCAGAGTCGGCGTCGATCGGAGTCAGGATTCATTAGCCGTAATAGCACTGCGCGCTAACACCTCGCTACCTCGCGTCTAAGATGCTCCAACTTTATAAGAATACAAAGTAATACTAGGTGTTACTTAAATATTTTCTCGAAATGAGTGTAATGTAAACACGACGCTCCCTATTTTGCACCTTAGCTGGAAAAATGCAATGATTGGATACACCCTGAATAATAACAAAAAAAATATTTTAACAGTTGTATTTGTTCATAGTGTAATTCATAGACGACCGCAGATAACAATGCTAATGATTAGTAATAGGTATATTAAATATTTTAATCAAATTTTATAATAAAAAGGTAGTCGAAATCGCTGCCTACGACTCCTCATTTCGGTTTTCTAATAAAAAAATAATTAAATGAAGTTCGTTATTAAAAAAAGAACAAAATAAAACTGAAAAATGCAGACAAAGCTAAATTGAATGGTCGTGGCAAAAGGTCTTGGCGGATTATGTATAAATAAATATATAAATATCACAGAAAAATGTCCCATAAATTGACCTAGTCCCAAACTAACTATTTTGTGCTTGTAATTGTATGTGAGTAAACTCTTTATTGCACATAAACAATAACAAGACATATTTGCATCAATATAGATATATACATAGGCGAACTTATCCCATATGGATCTCTTCCAGTTCCCTGAAGTAGGTTAAGCGAGGACAATGCAAAACAAATGTAAAAAAATATATTTATCCCGTTTTTAGGGTTCCGTAGCCAAATGGCAAAAAACGGAACCCTTATAGATTCGTCATGTCTGTCCGTCTATCCGTCCGTATGTCACAGCCACTTTATTCCGTAACTATAAGAGCTATACTGTGGAAACTTGGTTAGTAGATGTATTCGGTGAACCGCATTAAGATTTTCATACAAAAATAGAAAAAAAACAATAAATTTTTGGGGTTCCCCATACTTAGAACTGAAACTCAAAAATTTTTTTTTCATCAAACTCATACGTGTGGGGTATCTATGGATAGGTATTCAAAAATGATATTGAGGTTTCTATTATAATTTTTAGGGTTCCGTAGCCAAATGGCAAAAAACGGAACCCTTATAGATTCGTCATGTCTGTCCGTCTGTCCGTCCGTATGTCACAGCCACTTTATTCCGTAACTATAAGAGCTATACTGTGGAAACTTGGTAAGTAAATGTATTCGGTGAACCGCATTAAGATTTTCATACAAAAATAGAAAAAAAACAATAAATTTTTGGGGTTCCCCATACTTAGAACTGAAACTCAAAAATTTTTTTTTCATCAAACTCATACGTGTGGGGTATCTATGGATAGGTATTCAAAAATGATATTGAGGTTTCTATTATAATTTTTTTCTAAACTGAATAGTTTGCGCGAGAGACGCTTCCAAAGTGGAAAAATGTGTGTCCCCCCCCCCGTAACTTCTAAAATAAGGGAATGATAAATGTAAAAATAATATATGATGTACATTACCATGCAAACTTCCACCGAAAATTGGTTTGAACGAGATCTAGTAAGTAGTTTTTTTTTAATACGTCATAAAAACATTGATCAAAGCTACAACGAACTTTTATATTATGTTACTTGCTGCTACGGAACCCTTCATGGGCGAGTCCGACTCGCACTTGGCCGCTTTTTAATTAGTGCCACATCGATGAATTTAAATGACGTCCTTTTCCAAAAGTCAAATCTTATAATAAAAAGCTATTTAGGAAGCCCTTGCCTACTTGGTAGCTTGACTCAGCCTATGAAGGGGTCTCCGGTAAGATTCCCGGTATTTAGAAATATTTGTGAGATCTGTAGGGCTAGACAAGTTGCATTCGACAATCGTTAGGGATTATGTTTTGATAGACGAATGTATGCAATGGACGCAAGCCACCGAGATAGTCACGTGGTACTAACGTCAATTTCAAATTCGTCAACGATTGTCGAATGCAACTTGTCTAACCCCACAGCACGAATACGTGACTTTTCGATGTTTTTATGTAAATAAGTAAGTATATCTAAATATAAGTATGTTTATCGCGAGTAAAACGTACTTCTCATATTCAAATATTTCACTTAATGTCGTGCTGCTTAAAATAGAATACTTTTCATGTGGTAAGTACGAGAAGGACGCTAAAAAGCACTCAAAAGATTAAAACCATAATCGTTTAACATAAACATAAAACATAGAGTTTTCAGAGATAAAAACGTCAAGCAAAATTAATATATAATACAAAATGGATGCACGACTCTTCTGTTGACTTTTGTCCGGGACTGTCCACGGAGAGTTACAAAAATATAATTTTCATGAAACTTTGTAATGAAATTAATGTGACAATTTGGAAAGTCAAGTTCTTTGACTTTATAAATTAGCTTAGTTCTTAAGAACTACGCTCAAATAACGTCATTATATCAAACTTTAACCAACAAAAAATAAGTGACTATTTAAATGATAGCATTAATTTTTCAGAAATATTTTCCACTCTTGATCATCTAACAACCGACTTAAAAGTACCTAGTATGTTTAAAATTTCAGTATGTAGATACCTCTTTTTCTTCTTTGTAAGAGTAAATCATAAAGTGTCCCTACAGAAAATTCGCCAAACAACTAAAAAAAAAAAAAATTAAATAAATAAATCACAGGACAATGTCACACAAATTGACCTAGTCCCAAACTGAGCTCTAGGCTTGTACTATGGGTACTAGACAACGATAAACTTACTTATATAGAGAAATATATACTTAAATACATAGAAAACATCCAAGACTCAGGTACAAATACTCGTGCTCATCACACAAATATCTGCCCTTACCGGGATTTGAACCTAGGACCCCTAGTTTCGAAGGCAGGGTCACTCCCAACTAGGCTAGCGTGTCGTCAATTAACGAACGGAACGGAACGGATTTTCGTAACGAAACGTAACTATACAAAAAATTCAACTTAACTATTAAAAATGCCTATCCCAAAACAAATGAGTGATTTTGATATTACCGCAAAGTTTGAGAACCGTATGCAAGCGTTATGAGCGCAAAGAGCTTTCAATTTCCGTAAAGCTAGAGCGTGTTCTAATAGGGTTATCACACTACGTCGCGTCAATGTGCTTCTGAGCTTCCTACAACTTATGAAGTTTGGGAAGATGCGGAGCTTTATAGGTATAATTTACCGTCCAGTTAGAGAGTCTATAGTCAAATGGCAAGAACCCTTAAATAACAAACGCACTGAAACTAAACGCACGTTGCAGCTCATTTCTCTGCTAAAAAGTATTCCATAAGTGTGTCCATAGCGTGGCGGCAGCATTATTACTTAATAAATTTGGGGTTTTATAATATTGTAATGAGTAACGACGGTATGTCTGCCCAGTGACCTATAATTATATCGAATTTTACTTCACGATTGTATCTTTTTGTCCCCAACCCATTCGGATTTCCCCGTGTGGTTGCCGGGTTAGAATAGTGCCACTCCATGTCTTGGATGTCGTAAGATGCGACTAACGGAATAAAGGCTTGTAGTAATATTAGGCAATTGGCTTGCAACCTGTCACTAACTAATACACTAGTAAACATCTTAGCCTATTTATGCAAGATGTGAATATAGAATTATAAACAAGTCTTTTTAGATTTCTTGGTATTTCTGTAGCTCTGCCTATCCCACTCTGGGGATGTATGTATGTCATTTCATCGAATTTCATTTCATCAAACGCTATATTCTGCTGAAACCATGTTTTCTGGATATCGTAATATTAATTACGACACAGGTAAGGTTAGGTTAGACTGGGAATTCCCAAAAAGAAATGAAATATCTTTTGAAGCAATAAAAATTCTACAAAATTATGCGTTTTGTTTTGAAATACCTAGATAAAGATTATAAAAACCTACACTTTAATACGTCAAACATAATTTTTATTTCAGGGCCTCTATTCTACATTGTATTAGCCCATCTTACTTTAATACTGTTAGCATACTGATGATAGAGTTAGTTACTTGTCAATAAAATTCTTGCATCAACAATGTGATTGCGATACCGAAATATAATGAGTAAAACCAAACTAAAATTAAATCATATAAGCAAAGAATATTAACATAATAAGTAGCATTCTCACTCGTAGTCTATGAAAATGAAGCGCTGAAATATTAATTGATTTCACGGCTTCTGCCACAGCCATTTTGAAATTGAAATTAAATGAACGTTTGTGAAATGTTAGGTACCATTTAATTTCCTGTGTTGATTGAAACATAAAGCTATTAATTTAGAAGAAGACTAGCGAACCGCCAGCGGCTTCGCTTGCAGCAATTTTATTCTTCTATTTCACTTAGGGGTATGAAAAATAGATAGTAGCCGATACTCAGACTTACTGAATATGCATATAAAATTTCATAAAAATCGGTCAAGCCGTTTCAGAGGAGTATGGTAACTAACACTGTGACACGAGAATTTTATATATTAGACTAGCGACCCGCCAGCGGCTTCGCCCGCTGCAATTTTTTTTTCTTTCACTTAGGGGTATGAAAAATAGATGTTGGCCGATTCTCAGACTTACCCGATATACACACAAAATTTTATTAAAATCGGTCCAGCCGTTTCGGAGGAGTTCAATAACGTACACCGTGACACGAGAATTTTATATATTAGATTAATTACTAATTAATTCAATGTTGAACTATATAATCTGTATACTAAAGGCGCATATATAGTAAAGTGCAGCGTAGATCATTTTAAAGGTAAATCCAAGGGACATAAAGAAATCAAAATCAAATACACACATAACATCACACTGTCAGACCTTTTTAGCAGAGCTACAAAAATAGGTACCAACAACACTAAAAATACTTGTTGATAATTCTGTAACCACATTTTGCACAATCAGTCTAAGATGTTTACCAGTGAATTAGTGACAGGTTGCAAGCCCATCGCCTAACAGTACTACAAGCCTTTAAATATTCCCTTTGTCGCCTCTTACGACATCCACGGGAAGACGTGGAGTGGCACTACTCTAACCCGGCAACCACACAGGCAAAGCAAAATTATCCTTTAAATTTTATTATTAAGCAATGTAATTACTTTATTTATTAGATAAAGTTATTACAAAATGGTGACGAGGATGGGATGACAGCTGTCTCCGATCCTCGAGTGTTGCCCAGCTCTCCGTCTAAGGTGATGCCTATCACAGGCAACAAGAGCTTGTAGTACTGTCAGGTGATGGGTTTCAACCTGTCAAAAATACAGTACAGAACAGTAAAACTTCTTGGTCTGATAAACAAGTAATTTTAGAGTTGTTGGTATTTCTGTAGCAAGGTACTCTGGGAATGAAGGCGTGGTGTCATGAATTTATCTACGTTAATAATCCTATGAATTGTTGGTACGAAATACTTATTAAATAAAACTTGAAATATTGTAACGAAGTATATTTTCTACCTAGGGATTTCCGTGGCTTCCCGCAGTCAACAACTTTTCAATTTACGCGGAGATTATTGAGGGGGATTTTTCACAGATTACTTCGAAGCAACGAAAAATTGAAACAAATCGTTAGGGCCTTAGGGCCGCATGAACAAACAACTCCTGTCTCAAGATTTATTTATATAATATTAATACTCTTTATTAAGTATTGTACAAACATCGTCAAGTACATAGGTAAAAATAATTTAAGTAAATTTAGAGTGTTCCTTATATGTGATTACACGACGCAGTGATTAATAAAATACATGTCTGAGACGTCAATTTGCAATGTTTTTGTTCATTCTTATATTTTTTTTTTATATTTTTTAATAAGTTTTTAATCATAGTTAACTTTTTCGTAATGGGTCTCTATTTCACTGTATATTTAACTATGTAACTTTTACTATGTCAACGTCACAAAGGGGCTTATTAAATAATAATAAAAAGTAAAGTAAGTCAATGTGTAAAAATATATATAAGCATTATTATTTATTAGTGTTAATAATTATTAGCTTTATATTCCGTCGAATGACTGAGTAAACGCAGCATAAATCATGGTTTAATACGGTTTGAATCTTCGCTAAATGGAGGCCTTGGGAAAACACAGTGAATTAATATCGCTACGTAATATTTATGATGCTTTATCGGTTATTTATTGGGATGATTGCCAAATACATTAAACATTTATAAGTGACTAGCGACCCGCTCTCGCTTCTTTTCGGTAAATGTAAGTTTTCTGTTACATCCGTACCTACATATAACATAATTTATAATTACACTAGTATTTGCCCGCGACACCGTCAGCGTGGAATTCGTTTATCGCTTTTCCCTCGGAAAGTAGCTTTTGCTTTATTCCAGGACCTAATCTATATTTGTGCCAAGTTTCATCCCGATTCGTTCAGTGGTTGTAGCGTGATTGAGTAACAAACATCCAAATATCCAAACTTTCCCATTTATAATATTAGTAAAAAAAGTCTGATAGATATAGCTTTTAAAATCATACATCTATCATCAAAATATCTTCACAGTTTCATATTTGTTATGATAATTAATTCGTTAATAATGAACAAAATTACTTGCATAACTAACAGTAGTATTAAAGGCGAAGAAAGATTAAATATCTCGTAAACGAAGCCATAAAATATTTTTAATAAACACGAAGGCATAAACTACACCCAAATACTTAATACACCCAAGTTTCAGAACTTCCCACGTTAATAATAAAATAACCACATGAAGTTGCTCCCAACTTGGAACAAGAGAGTCCAGAGGGACACATTAAGCGTCCGTCCGTCTGTCGCACGCTAACCCGTAAACTAGCGACCTTCACCCGACGTCACAAGTACACTATTTTACGTGAGTCTCTGCGGGGATGTTTAAATGTAACATTGTATTTTGCTGCTTTTAGAACAGGAAAAAGGGTGTTTATTTGCATTTATTTTGTATATGGCTCGGTAAAGTACTTAAGGGAATGAGGAAACTATGCGAAATGTATATTTGCGAATGTTTCGGCCACTAACGTTCGTTATTTATAGTCATTGCGTCACTGATAGATCACGACATATGAAAAGTCGCGAGATCTACCAGTGACGCGGTTGGTTTAAAAACCAATCGAATAGAAGCGATAGTTAGCGTATGCATCTTGGCTACCGCCTAGAGGATCTATTCTATTAGGTTGAACCTAATTGCTTTTGACATGGTTATTGTATTGTATGCATGTCAATTACTAAGGAGATAATAGTAGTTGTGATTTTAGTGGTGGTAGGACCCTGTGCAGGGTCCGTCCGGATCGCTACCACCATCTTATCCATTAACCACCCGCCAAGCAACAGTGTTCGCATTGTTGTGTTCCGGTGTGGGGATAAGACAACCGGTGAAATTACTAGCATAGAGGCATTCCATCTTTGTCCTCAGGGTTGGCAACGCATTTGAGATCTTAGGATTATAGTCTTGAGAATTCAAATGTCTATGGGTCTCAGATTCCACTTACCGTCAGGTGGCCTGAGTGCTCGGGTGCCTTCTCCTTAACATAAAAAAAATAATATATATAGTAGAAGCGCATATAGCTAACCCCATGTGCTTCTGTTTGGTGCACCAGAGGAAATAATCGTTAATTAAACAATTGTCCTTGCGTACGATATTCATGGACTTGTCTTTGAACATTTCGTCGTCCCCGGAGAATAAAATCGTAATAGGAAAAAGTTAATTTTACAGGAAAATATAAAAACCAATTTTGTTCCATATCTTGGGTGCTATAAAGAGTTAACCAACATGTCGTATATAAAAAGCATTGTGATTTTTGAATGTTTTATGTATGTATTTTAATGTATTTAATATGAGTTTCGTTTGATTGTAATAAGCCAAAATGTATATTACGGTAAGTTTACCTTAAATAGCTTTCTGTTCTAACTGATTACCACTTTTTTCGTGTAAATGTCGAACAATTGAGGCTATCGTAAGACTACTTAGTGATTATGTTCATCGATTTTTAACAGATTGTCATGTAATGTAATACATTAATACCATTTTATTCTAGTTTTTTGTTTGCTTTCTATTACCGTTACAGACGGAGAACAATTTTATTTCGGATTATAAATCTCATGATTGACAACGGTTAGGAATGATTACAGAGAATAATGGAAAAATACAATTACTGTAATATTTCATATTTATTACTAATTTATTTTAAATATACTTGTAAGGTTACCGTGCGTGAATAAAACGATCAATTTATATAATATATTTATTATGGCATTTAAATCACAGCACAGAATCATCAAAATAACAGTTTAAAACAGCCTGAGATCTGAGTTTAATCTAGTTTCAAATCAAAAATACTTAAAACATCTAATCTAAATTATTGTTACGTACGTGGGGGTAGGTAACTGATAGAAATGCACGAACACACCGATAATTAAGAGCAGACTTTAATTAACACTCTCACTTAATCGTTACAAACAATTATCGCACAATAAACTTAGATGATCGCTCGGTTCAGTCGTAGGTACGCACTGTTCGCTCTCCAAGTAAGGAATGTCTCGCCGCTCGCGCGCGCCTCACGTTTTATACTCCCAATCGCCGATTGTTCCAGAATGCCTTCTCGAATGATCGATGGGCCTTGACCCGCCGGGAACGTTCGATAATGGAAGGTTCTACTCATTGCGGCCTTGTATTACAATAGCGACGGCCTTGGCCTTGAACTCGATTGTACCCGTTAACAATAGACATGTCCTTGAGCCGGCGCGTCGATTCTAATTTACCTATCTACCTAACCATACCAACTCGTAACACTACCCCCTCCCAAGACATGCTCGTCCCGAGCATTATTAGACCCGTAGTATCTGGCCAGTCGGTCAACGTGGACAACCTTACAGGAAGGATCTCAAAACGTCACTTATTCTTTTCTTAGGGACAACAACCTGTAAGTGAGCATCCTTCCCATTTGCGGACTCCCATTTTCTGCATAATACGCAATTATGCATAGCCAAACTTTCCCATTGGGCCCAGTAGCTTTTTGTTTGTGTACTCAACGGAGCCACTTCACACCAATTTGGTTTTGGTACGCTTGCTTTAATCCAATCATAAATGGGTTTGATGTCCTTATCTTCTAGCTGCGCTTGTTGCATGACTTCATTACTCCACTCGTCGCTAACAGTGTCAGTTCTCAACATCTTCACACAATCTTTGCCCTCCTGCCTCAAACAATGTTTACAGTCATCCGGACAAGGTCTTCGGGAAAGGGCGTCAGCGTTGCCGTGTGATTTTCCACTGCGATGTTCTATGATGAAGTCATATTCCTGTAGTTGTTCGATCCAGCGCGCTGCTTGACCCTCAGGATTTTTAAACTCCAACAACCATTTTAAAGCAGCGTGATCCGTCCTGATACGGAATTTGCGCCCAAGCAGATATTTACTAAAATGCTGCAACGTCTTGACAACTGCCAGCAATTCCCTCCGAGTGACGCAGTAATTTCTCTCTGGTTTCGATAGTGATTTACTAAAGTAGGCAATTACAACTTCCTGGTCCTCTTTCTTTTGTGACAAGACTCCTCCGATACCAATATTACTCGCGTCCGTGTCAACAATAAAATCAGTATCAGGGACTGGATATCCCAATATAGGAGTTTCACAAAGCCTTTGTTTGAGATTGGCAAAAGCTGTTTCACACTGGTCATTCCAGTCGAATCGACGTTTTTCTTCTGTCAGCTGGTGCAAGGGCTTCGCTATATCTGAGAAGTTTTTCACGAAACGTCGATAGTACGAGCAAAGTCCCAAAAAGGCACGAACTGCGGTCTTGTCCCTCGGTGTCGGCCAATCCTTAACGGCGCTTATCTTCTCAGGATCTGTCTGGATACCATCAGTTGACACTATATGCCCCAAATAATTCACCTTACGCTTAAAAAGTGAGCATTTTTTTGGAATAAGTTTCAGGTTTGCATCTTGCAGCTTAGTCAAAACTTGCTCCAATTTTCCAAGGTGATCATCGAAGTCTCCACCAACAATTATGATGTCACCCAGATAAACCAGGCAAGTATCTCCTAGTAGACCAGCAAGTATTTGTTCCATCAATCTCTCAAAAGTTGCTGGTGCATTACACAGTCCAAATGGCATAACATTGAACTGCCAAAGTCCCTTTCCAGTCGAGAAGGCTGCTTTCTCTTTATCTTGGTCCTTGATTTCCACTTGCCAGTACCCACTTTTCAAATCCAACGTGGAAAACCATTTTATCCCGTTCAAAGTGTCCAGCGTGACGTCGATTCGAGGTAGTGGATAAGAATCCTTCTTTGTCACATCGTTAAGACGGCGGTAGTCAACAAAAAATCTCATCGTCCCGTCCTTCTTCTTAACCAGAACTACCGGTGAACACCAAGGACTTGTTGATGGCTCTATAACTCTGTTCTTCCTCATATCTTCAATCATGTCTTCCACTTCCTGTTCGCGAGCTACTGGGACTCGCCGAGGACGTTGTCGGACAGGCATGATTCCACCAGTGTTGATCTCATGTTCTACAACTCCAGTTCTCCCAATATCACCGTCGTGCGCAGAGAAAACATTGCTATAACGCAGCAATAAATTGCGTGCCTTCAGTATTTCTTCTTTGTTGAAATCATTTTGGCAACCATCTAATAATCCGGTAATGTCTACTCCTGTACTTGCAGATTTTCCGCTTCCATTCGATACCCGGCAACTTCTTATCCAAGAAATTTCTTCGCAAGACCCGACAAGGGTTCCTTTACTAAGGGCGAATTTAGTATCGCTTAAGTTTAGGACCCTTACACACGCTGCAGATGATGTTGTCACAACCGTGCGAGCTGTTATCCACGGTTGACTACCCTCAATTTTGTCAACTAATACGCAGCGATGAGATCCCCGTCCCGTATAGTGCGGTAATTTCACAGGAACAAGGGCTTGCGATCTTGGTTGGAGAATGGTCCTTCTAGCACAGTAGACTTGTCCACTCACTCCACCTTCCATGGGGACTTCATCAACCCCGAATTTCAGGACTCCACCTTTCAAGTCGATTTTGCAGCCATGTTTTCTCATAAAATCTAGTCCAATAATGCAATCGTCGATGATGTTAGCGACGATGACTTTGTGCCAGTAGTACTTTTCACCAATTTGCACCGCCACTTCTTGCTCCCCCAGGACGGAAATGAACTGGCCGGTAGCCGTTTGCAGCTGAAGATGCTTAGGTCGGACTAGATGATCCCTGGTTAAGTGCTTCAGTAGCCGAGAACTGATCACAGTCCGAGAAGCTCCGGTATCGATAGTAAGGTGACATGGTATTCCACCAATTTCTCCTTTGACGACCAGACTATTCCCATCATTCACCTGTGAGATCATAACTGGGACATTTTGACCACCAGCCAGCACTCGTCCCTTAGTCCTGGCTCCTACTCGTTTCCCTGGTGCTGTTCTGACGCGTCAGAGCTTGCTGGCCTCTCCGTTGGGCCTGGATCTCGGTGCGGTCTATTTCTCTTCGGGCAACTGGATTGCAAGTGGCCGCGTTCTCCACACCAGTAGCACCTTGGTCCAAATTCACGGCGAGGAGCAGTCGAATCTCTGGTCGAAACTTCTCGCACCCTAAAAGGCCTCGAGTCCTGGCGTACAGCTTCCACTTCCAAGGCGTGGGCAACTGCATCTTTCAGGCTCCCGTGATGTCCTAGTCGCACAGCAGCTCTGACATCCAAATCACGGATCCCGTCGATGAAGGCCTGTACTAGCATGCTGTCCACAAATGAAGCCGACGCGCTTTGGTACGCTTTTCTGACCAATTTTTCTATTTCTAGGGCCCACTGTTGTAATGACTCATTACGTCCCTGGGATCGATCCTAAACGTTAATAAATCTCAGAAGCATCCGCACACCTCCACCTCGCGACGCCGAATGAAAGTAAAATAGCATTATTACTCGAATTGAGAAGCATAACGTTGAAAAGAGAAAGCAGTAGGGAGTAACGACTACTCAAAAAATGATACTTAAAACGGTAAAGTATCGATGTTGTTATTAAACATTAAGGTTTTAGTATCGTTTCATATCATTGCCTGACGTAATTTATTGTGTAATAGTAATTGATTACAACAAAATAATAGTTATTTTCCATTGCGATATTTAACTTTTCAAAAACATTTCATAAAGTACGAATGCGATCGGCTACGTTTTGTATTTTTACTATAAATATATGTTAAATGATGGTTACAGAAATAACACAAATACTTTTAAATAGTTAAGATTTTTACTGATGTCATTGTAATTAAATTTCAGACGAATAAAATCGTAAAGGTTGTTACGAAAGGTCGCGAGCCTTTTTGTATCCGTGACAGTATCGCAAACGGTCTTTACCAAAATGAAGATTATGTTTTGCTTAACCAAAGTATTGTTACAGTATTATTTCCGGAAAGAAAATGGAAAATATTACCAACGAATAAAAATTAAAAATCGCATAACTTCGTAAAAATAATAAGGAAAAATATGTAAAAAAAAGCGGCCAAGTGCGAGTCGGACTCGCCCATGAAGGGTTCCGTAGCAGCAAGTAACATAATATAAAAGTTCGTTGTAGCTTTGATCAATGTTTTTATGACGTATTAAAAAAAAACTACTTACTAGATCTCGTTCAAACCAATTTTCGGTGGAAGTTTGCATGGTAATGTACATCATATATTATTTTTACATTTATCATTCCCTTATTTTAGAAGTTACGGGGGGGGGGACACACATTTTTCCACTTTGGAAGCGTCTCTCGCGCAAACTATTCAGTTTAGAAAAAAATTATAATAGAAACCTCAATATCATTTTTGAATACCTATCCATAGATACCCCACACGTATGAGTTTGATGAAAAAAAAATTTTTGAGTTTCAGTTCTAAGTATGGGGAACCCCAAAAATTTATTGTTTTTTTTCTATTTTTGTATGAAAATCTTAATGCGGTTCACCGAATACATCTACTTACCAAGTTTCCACAGTATAGCTCTTATAGTTACGGAATAAAGTGGCTGTGACATACGGACGGACAGACGGACAGACATGACGAATCTATAAGGGTTCCGTTTTTTGCCATTTGGCTACGGAACCCTAAAAATCACTATATGCATTACATTACGGAGAAGCGGAATATGCAATAACAATAAAACTATGGCTATATCGCATTGCGATTTTATTCTCCGGGGACGACGATTTGCAAAATATATCTTGTTTAAAAATGGAGTGAAAGCCATTAATTAAGAAAAAAAATATCATAACAGACACACTTAACTTATACCACCCTTATGTTTGCGACGGGGGTCAAGGGTAACCATTGTATCATTTGATCGAATTTCATTTCGTCGAACGCTATTTTCCGCTGAAACCTTAATGTTTTCAACTTTTATCTTCTTCTGTATTTTTAACATTACGTAGGTTTACGTTAGACTTGCGACTACTAAAATGAATTAACTCATGCGGTGAGAAATGCATTGGACAATAGAAAGAACATACATACATAAAATCACGCCTTCATTCCCTGAGTGGGGTAGGTAGAGCTACAGAAATACAAACATCTCATCCCCTTGTGGTTGCCGGGTTAGAATAGTGCCACTCCATGTCTTCCCGTGGATGTCGTAAGAGGCGACTAAGGGAATAAGGGCTTGTAGTACTGTTAGGAGATGGGCTTGCAACCTGTCGCTAATACACTAGTTAACTTCTTGGCCTGATTGTGCAAAATGTGGTTACAATAGAAAGAAAGAAATAAATAAATCGTTTATTCGTGACAAACACAACTGCTACTACTTAAATTTTGTCACGAATTATCACAATTTAGCATGATGGTGGCAGAGCCAGCGCTGTTCTAACAAAAAAACATAAACAACAGTTAAAACATGCCACGTAACTATAGTAAAAGGTCGTTTTCAAAAAAATAGTACATAGTTAAAGGCTTAATGATAACGAAATTCACGATCGTGTCCTTTGTGTAACGAACGTTAGTCATACAAAATATGGGTGACTCTCGTTACACAGAGGAATCAATTAAGTTTTGTTTTAATTATAGCCCTTAACTATGTAAAAAAAAACGGTTCTAATACGACCCGTTAAAAACACTATAACCTGAACTACGTAATCGAAACGAGACGACGAATAATTCCTGTATACCTTCCCTGTAATCTGAATGAGACAAACTATGATAAAGTATGCACAATCAGGACGAGTTCAAAAGGCTGGACTGACTGCTGACAACGTTAATTTGTTTGAAAGTTTGCAACCTGAGCGCGATTCCACTATACAGTTGAAACGTAATAAAATAAAAACGAATGTCGTTGAAATATTCAATGACGCTGGGATTCTGTGAGACCAGGGAGAGTATCACAACGGCGTTTAAAAAAAACAAAGTTATAAAACAACATTGAAAGCTAAATTTAATTGCACTTATTATTTACTATCTGTTGCCTACCACTGACTTACTGATCACTTCACTACCCAACCGAATTAAGCCCCTATTATACTAGGTTAAAGCGATATTGCGTTTGACCTGTTTTAGTATTGTTTTTAACTCGGCCACCATTACTTTAAGTTAATTATTAAGAGTGGTCAAAACTTTGTCAATACGGAAACATTTCAAGGCTATATTTGCCAGCACCATACCAGAACCATATTTGCGAGCAGACAATTTCCCAGGCTGTCTAGCCATCTATATAATACATTAAATAAGCATTTAAATATTTACAGAAGTGATTACCATCACTGTAAAACAATTATTCCAAAGTGGCTTCAAGGAAAAACATATAATGAAACTGAGCGACTATTAGTCTATAACTAAAAATTGGCTCACAATCACTCCCACATACACACACATGCACACACTTTCACACACACACTCACACGCACGCATGCACACACACACACGCACGCACACACACACACACACACACACACACACACACACACACACACATACACCCAAGTTAATAACATGGTAAATTTATTAAGCTAAGTATAATTTATGTCGATTGTAGGAAGAGCGAGGTGTCCCAACACAGGCTTTGTAAGCCTAAAGGGAGGCCTCATCAACTGTAAATCTACAAGCAAGTTAAATAGTAATAAATACATTTTTCATTTTTTCATTTTCATTTCATATTGTTTTTACCGTGTAGAATCCCAGCACTGCTCAATTTTTTGAAGGAAAAAAAAGAAACAAACATTTACAAGGTGACATCAAAGACGTGATCAAAAGTGATATGACTTAATTAAGAATTAAAGTGGGATCCTAACAATATAGGTATGTAGGTGTTTAGATGACTACATACTATATACTACACTACATTACATACTACACTATATTGAGACTTAATCACGCAATTATCAAAATTAAATAATTTATTGTCAACAGTGTGGTCTTCCTACTTGACAGAAAGAGATCCAAAGATAAACATGAAACAACAAAACAAATAATTAACAATGACTGACTTGAATTGTCACTGTGACTGAAGTGTCATTAAAATAAAATAGTCTGAATAGGATCCATAGTGGGTATGATTCTAAAAATAGGGTATCCATGATTTACTAGATCGGTGATTTAACTATGGGGAAAATTAACAAAAAAGCTTTTGTTTCTTGCAACTAATATTACTTGAAAATGGCCATCAATTACAAAGTCTGAAAAACTGGTTTTTGATCACGTCTTCGATGTCACCCTGTATAATAAGACGACGCTGAATTTTAGCATGTCACATCATTTCACCAAAAACCTCATCAAAAAGAGAATCCACACGTGACGTTGACGGTGCAGCAATGAACTCCTGCCCTCGCTGCTGCTCGCAACACAAAATTAGCCCAAGCAATTAGGCCGAAGTTCGCGTGGCACAGCTATGCTCGTTACGCGTTTTGTGCGCAACTTCACTCGCGTCGGTGTACTGGTAAATACGTTTTAACTTCTACTGACACGGACTTTCCATAAAACAAGTAATTTTCCAAAATTTACCAACTCCAAAATTAAAAACAGAGACAAACTAGCCGTTATTTTAAATTTCCGCTCGTGTAAGATGTGCGCGCAACTATTTTATTTTTGGGAAATGAAGGTAAGAATCGGGGTCGAAATCGTTATTACGTCTGTGGGAGATGAATGTTATTTAAAAAAGATGTAATTATCACTTAGAGCTAGAGCCGTAACTTCACCAACATTAATACCAATTTTATCCTATGACCTTTTTAGGGTTCCGTAGTCAAACTACTCCTTTACCCTTGGCTTATAGTTTCGCCATGTCCGTCCGTCCGCAGCCTTGTTCAGATTCTTAGTACTAGTAAGCTGTAATTTGGCATGAATATTCATATTAGTCACGCCAACAAAGTGGTACAATAAAATGTTTAAATACTTTTTACACGTAACTAGGGGATGTATTTTTTTTCACGTCTACCCCATAGTGTGGAGTGTTGTTAGATAGGTCTTTCAAAATATTGAGGGTTTGTGAAAACAATTGTTCGATCAAGGGATGCGTTTATGAAATGTTAAGCTTTAAAGCGCTATTTTTTTTTAGAGTCAATTGTCCCCCCCGCACATCTAAAACTACAAATACTAAAAATCTGAAGAAAAATCTTAAATGAAAACATATACAGGGCGTCCCACGGCTATGCCACATGGAAAGAAAGTACCTTGAATATTGTAGATGGAACATTTTACTAAAAGAAGACATTATTTTAATTTAAAAAACAATTAAAACTGCATTGATAGATATTTAAATAATTACATGGTTGAACCGGAAATCGAACCCGTTACACGAGAAAAATAATTACCCTGTAGCTTTATCATACCGATCGAAAGGCTTCATCATAATGATTATTTATTGCTAAATAACATAGTGTCAGAAATAAAAGAAAGACCATGAATTTTAACATTTTTAATACAAAATTAATCAATTTATCAAATGCTCAAAATGAGTCCCTTCCTGCTGAATACAAAGTCGCACTCTTTTGATTATTTCGCTCCCTGTCGATTTTTTGATCTTGTTGTGGTGGATATTTAGAATAATACGTCGAAGTTCTGTTTGTAGCTCGTGGACACTTTCATACTTAAGGTTGGTTCTTGGTTCTTGTAAACTAAATTTTTGAAATAACCCTTTAAAAAAGTCTAAATCTATCTATCGCTTCGCGCCGGAAAGTCCCGATTAAGGAAAATATTTAATTAATTTGTTTTCCCCTTAGCGCGTGGCGTCATCTAGTCAATTGGTGCGAAAACTTTGCGCGGCAGCATGTGGAAAGCCGCTTGCGCCGACAGGTGTCGCTAAATGCTGTATGTGTCCTTCGGTATATCACAAGGGCTGTGTAAATATCCCCCATACCGGCCGCGTCCCCTCCACTTGGGCATGCCCTGCTTGCAGGGCTAAGCCTATGCGGGATAATGCGGACAACACCCCCGTTAAAACCGCTGAGGCAGGGGGGGCGAGTGCCGGTGCATCGTCGCTGTCGCCTGGGGAACATGCGGGTGTTGCGGAGCAGCTTCGATTATTCCGGACGGAGTTTAGTGCGACAAGAGATGAGTTGGTGGGGCTTAGGCATGAAATGGCCGAGATCTACAAATGTGTTCGAGGTTTCGAGGCTCGCTTTCTGGCAGTGGAGGAGAGGGTGCAGCGGTTAGAGGAGCAGATGGTGCAGCGATCTTCGGCTGGTACAGCTGACAGCGAGTTGGCAGCGACGGTTGCCGCACTAAAAATTGAGCTTTCCGACCGCGACCAGGACCTGCTCCTCAATGATGTAGAGGTTACTGGAATCCCCGAGCAACCAAATGAGAGCCCCGTACACCTCACTTGCTTGGTCGCGCAGAAGCTCGGTGTCGCCATTGAGGAGCGTGACATTGTCTACGCTGAGAGAGTGGGGCCGAAAAGATTAACGCCAGCCGTACAGGGAGCAGGCGCTGTGGCGCCACCTGCTGTCGGACGCCCGCGCCCGCTGATCATACGGCTTGCGCGCCGCGGGACGCGCAGCGAGCTGCTGCGTGCTGCGCGCGTGCGCCGCGGGGCCGACACCTCCGACTTTGGTGTGCACGGGGAAGCCACTCGTTTTTATGTGAACGAGCGGCTGACTAGGCTGAACCGGTCTTTGCTCTTCAGTGCCCGCCAAGAGTGTAAAAAGCTGGAATGGCGCTACTCGTGGACCAGGGACGGGCGAGTCTATGTGCGCCGTCAGAGTGGTGAGCCACCACATCGAATCCGATCTGAGGAGGACATTAAACAGGTTTTTGGAAAGTTTCAGATTTGATAGATAGTGTTAAAATTAAAATTGTAACCGTTTCGTATCTGTTTATTTTATATAGTTTAAAGTATTACACTGGGCCCATGTTAGGTAGGCAGATTAATAACTATAAATTGCTAACTATTTCTACTAGATTTTTCTTATCGAGTTTTGTACAAGGAATGCAGCAGACGATTAATATAGTATTTTATTCCCTGTCTTATCGTTATCGAAATTTTTATATGTTTGAATTGTTGGTGTTCCAAATTATACACATTTATAATGATAAATAAACGGCTAAAAATTGGTTTGCTAAATGCGGGTTCTCTCGGCACAAATCACGATAACTTCATTGCAGCGTGTACACGACAGGACTTTGATATTCTGGCAATTAATGAGACGTGGCTGAGAGCGGGGGAGCAGGGACGAGCTCCCTTACTACCAGGTTTCAGACTTCGCCACAAACCTCGCCCGCCAGGCCCCTTCTCCAGGGGGGGAGGAGTAGGCTTCTATATAAAGCAAGGGGTCAGTGCTCGTACCTTGTCCCACCCGGTAGATCCCAAGCATAACTCGGTTGAACAAATGTGGGTGACGTGGAACCTTCATGGGGAGAGACTGGTGATTGGGACTGCGTATCGGCCCCCTCGTATGGACGTGGACCTGTTCTTTGATGCCATCTCTGATACAATTAGTTCGCTGCACAACTATGACCATATAATTTTTCTGGGCGATTTTAACATAAATACTTTAGCCAGTTCTGATTTTAAACTAACTAAATTTAATAATTTCCTTTCTAGTTTTAGCCTCACTCAGTTAGTTACAGAGCCGACGCACTTCACAGACACCAGTAAGACCCTCATTGACGTTGTTTGCACTGACTTGAAAGCTAAAAGTATCGACATTGCACACGTGGGGTCCCTTCATGGACACTGTCTTGTGGGTTGCGAGTTTCTCATTAAGCGTGAAAAACCGAAGCCATTTACCATCACCCATAGACCAATGCATAACATTAATTTCTTATTTTTTGATCGAGACTTGCAAAGTATTGAATGGGAACTAATACCTTTGGACAATGTAAATGACACAGTCAATGAGTTAAATCGGCTAATAATTTCTTTATTTGACCTGCATGCACCTACAAAAACAACCGTCGTCAAGGTCCCTAAACCCCCGTGGATAACTGATACTATAAGGCTTATGATGCAATTGCGTGATAGGGCGGCAACAGAATATCACAAGACAGAATCTAGTATTAAGAAACAATACTATAAGGATTTGAAATCTACTGTTTCTAAGGCACTGTACCACGAGAAAACTGCCTACTTCAAGCACAATATAAACAGTATAAAAAGTCCTAAACAATTATGGAAGAATCTCAAGTCTACCTTGCTGCCTAAACATGAAGCCGAGTTACCAACTTCTTTTAATGACCCTCACATAATTAACAAGCATTTTTTGAGCCTGCCGAGCACATCGCAAATCTCTATTTCACAGCTGACCTTCTTTGAATTTCATAAATATAGTGATTCAGTCTTTAAGTTAGAGCCAGTAAATTCAGATGTAGTTGCTAAATTATTCAGAGGTCTTAAATCAAATGCAGAGGGCTGTGATGGCATTAGTTTGAATATGTTGATAATGACCTTGCCATATTCTCTTGACATAATCACTAACTTAGTAAATACCTCAATAATAACATCTACCTTTCCCGACATCTGGAAGGTGGCCATTGTGCGGCCCCTACCGAAAATATCAAATCCATCTCAGCTTAAAGACCTAAGACCCATTAGCATTCTTCCATGCATGTCTAAAATAATGGAAAAAGTTGTCTGTTTCCAAGTGACTGAGTTTTTGGAGAAAAATAATATATTACCAGATGTTCAGTCGGGTTTCAGGAAGGGTCGGAGCACTGTGACAGCCTTGCTTGATGTCACGGACCACATACTGTGTGCCCAGGATCAAGGAATGTGTACTTTGTTAGTGCTGCTTGATTTTTCTCGGGCATTTGACTGTATCGATATTAATTTACTTCTGTCCAAATTGAGTTACTACGGCTTTGATAAAAATGCACTAAAATGGTTCAACAGTTACCTTAGTCGTAGATGTCAGTATGTGAGGTTGTGTCAGAGTGATGGGTCATCTCAAGACTCGGGTAAAATGGAGCTCACACGGGGGGTACCCCAGGGCTCCATCCTTGGCCCGATCTTGTTCATATTGTATGCTGCTGACATAGGGACACAAATTTTTGATTGTAAGTATCATTTTTATGCAGATGACGTTCAAGTCTATATCTCGTGTAAACAATCTGAAATTGATAATGCAATACAAAAACTTAATATGGATCTTTCGAGAATAGCGGCCTGGGCCTCATGTAATGGTTTAATATTAAATCCATCCAAAACTAAGTACCTAGTTTTTGGTAGCAAGCAGCAACTGTCTAGGCTTGCTCCTTCAAGGGAGGTTAAGTTGATGGATGAACCTATTGAGAGAGTCTGTGAAGCGCGTAACTTAGGCCTGGTAGTAAATGGCGAACTACGTTATGAGAAACACATTTTAAATTCGGTGAGAGGATGTTTCTACAAGTTGAAAGTTTTGTACAAGATTAAGCCCTTTTTAAGTGAAGCCCTGCGAATCCAGTTAGTGGAATCTCTTGTATTATCTAAATTAAATTATATGGACATAGTTTATGGTCCACGTCTACTCTCAAAAACAAAAAGGCTTGTTCAGCGAGTTCAAAATGCCTGTGCCCGTTTCTGTTTTGCCATTCCGTTTCGGGCTCATGTCACACCTTATTTAAATAATTGTAACATTCTTAAAATGCTTCACAGACGCAAGCTTCACTTGGCATGTCTCCTCTTCGGGGTATTTAAGCACCAGGCCCCAGCATATCTCTTTGATAAACTGTCTTTTCGTAAGCAGCGGTGTACTCGGCAGTGCGGATCGCAATTGTTGTCCCATCGACATGCGTCAGCTGCTTTTCGTGGGAGTTTTAGATATGTAGCAACAAAGTGTTGGAATAATCTGCCCCCACCGCTTCGGAACCTGAAATGTATACATAGCTTTAAGGCTCAGCTAAGGAAACACTTGCACAAACACCAAAAAAGACAAGAAAAATTCAGACATGATACTAGTTGTTACTAGTTTGGTTCAAAACACATACCTGATTTTTATGTCCCAGAAGCACTCAGGAGCATGATGTTGCTATAGCTGTATTTTATTGTGCAATTTCGGTTTTAAATATCACCTCATTTAGTTTTGTAGTAATTTTTGTAGATTTAATTTGGTTTTTCATGGTCCTAGACCTATTTTTGTTCATATTTGCTGCGAATTATGTAATTGACCGTTGATGTTACGTAATATTTGTTATTTTGTCTGTCATAGATAAGGCCTACTCTAGTTTATCTCACAGATTATAGGTTAGTTTCTTTTAATAAGCCATAGACTGCATAAAGCTGCGCAAAGCGGTGTTTGCACGATGGCTTTATGTAACTGTGTGGCATGTTTTTCACCTGTTTATTTATTTATTTGTCTTGTCTTCTTTTTATCTTGTTATTTTTTATTTTACTTCTATAATTTATAGAACAAAGTGTGTGCGGTCGTGGCGTCATTGCGCCGTGACTTCACCAAATGGCCGCAACGGACGATCAGCGCTGGCTCTGCCAGCATCACGCTGAGTTGCGACCATTTCGTGACAAATTATAATTTTGTGTTCTAATTGTTTTGTACTAATTAATGTTTACACGTCACGAATAAATCATTTCTTTTCTTTTTTCTTTTCTTTTTTTTTCTATCTATCTCTCTATCTATCAGCTTTTCATTTTTCTAAACAAAATTTCACGTCAAATGTTAAAATTCATGGTCTTCCATTTATTTCTGACACTATGTTATTCAACAAAAAATAATCCTTATCCTTTCGATTGGTATGATAAAGATACAGGGTAATTATTTACCTCGTGTAACGGGTTCGATTCCCGGTTCAACCATGTAATTATTTAAATATCTATGAATGCAGTTTAAATTGTTTTTTTTTATTATTAAAATAATGTCTTCTTTCAGTAAAATGTTCTATCTACAATATTCAAGGTACTTTCCTTCCATGTGGCGTAGCCGTGGGACGCCCTGTATAACGAATTTAAAAAGAAAACTATCACGACCAAGTAGGCATCATTGGTTCTTGAAATACAGGCGATTAAAGTATTTATACCTACTAAAATCAAATAAGATACATTCGCAAAATAAATAAAAAAAGAAAAAAAAAGATGGCACCAAATGACTAAATAGAAAATTAGTTTTTACTTGTTGTTTTTTACGTTTTTAGTACTTAACGGCTTTGAAACCCTACACTGAGCATGCTCCGACATGCTCTTGCTCGAATTTACCTTTTACTAAAAAACACAACAATGTCAAAGCAATTATTTTATTGTTCCTCAGCCGGTGGTTGCCTTAATCGAGGTGGATAAAGCATCCGTCATTCTCGCACTGTACTTGTCAGAAAGTGACGAATGTTTTATCCACGTTTAGTGGCGTGATAAACACGGCCGTAATAAGCACCGTGAAATCTTTAGACAATTCGTTAATTTACGTGTTTTATTAACTTTTACCGTTAGTTACTTGTCAAATAAGACCCCCTTTTTTCTTCGCAAATATCTCCAAAATTATCTAATTCAAACATCTAACTAAACAACACTATGCTCCTAACCTTAAGAGTTCTCAAATGATAATTATATCGCATGACCGGTAAAACAATTTTCTGTAGTTTATTTTCGCTCCAAAAGTATTTAGTCCCAAATTTCAGATTAATAATGTTGATTATTTATTAAAACAACTGAATGCTGCGCGTGCTCTAAATTTTAGTACGATAACTTTAACCGTTTTAGAGAAAAAGAGATTTAATTATCTTACTTACACGTCCAAACATCTAGACCGTTCTACTTTTTTCATATCGCCAAGAAGTTATCAATACGATAAAAATAGGAAAAGAGATGAAATAGAATATTAAATGTCTTGGATATGTTTTTTGTCATTTGTGTTTCTTAAAAACGCGAAAACGTAAAATATTTTTTGCTAAAGGTGGCTAAAGGAATATTATATCCCCTATATAAAATATGTACCTAATAAAATTGAGCAATCCAGTCTTTGTAGTTGATATAGTTGACAGTTATTCTCCAAGCGCTCTTGTGAATATTTTTTTACCTTTATTTTAGTAATTGACAAATTATTTGTACTAAGACCGTATTATGTATGAGCTGCCTGCTAATTTTCAGGCAGTGAAAGGGACAGAACTATAGGTGTTATAATTGGTGTCCCTTCATTTTTCAAAATTTCATTTGCCATATTGGTCGCTGCCTATAACCTTCATTTTTCCTAATATCACATACCATTATTTCATTTGCCACAAAGGCATTTTTTCTGAATTTTTAATTCTGTCAGGTAATTTTTACATGCCATCGTATAGAGCCCAATAGTAAGTTAGGTTTGTTTTATTACAATCTTGTATAGGCCAAGGCAAATGAATATTAAGTCACATTACCGTAATGGCATATTAAATTATGTCATATGAAATTCGGGCAAGTGAAATTATTGCATATGTATTTCGGTCAAACGATATAGACCCGTTTTAATTATAATTGTCTCTGCTCCTTGCACTGATTGTCAGGTTGTGATAGCTTAAAATGATACGTCTGTATAGTACCTAACTATTTGTAATACTTATTATCTTTTTTGATCCCGTGTGGTTAGAATGGTGCCACTCCATGTCTTCCCGTGGATGTCGTACGAGGCGACTAAGGGAATAGAGGGCTTGTAGTACTTTTAGGCGACAGGCTTGCAACTTGTCACTAATACACTAGTAAACTTCTTGGCTTGATTGTGCAAAACGTGGTAACAGAATTATAAGCAAGTCATTTTAGAGTTGTTTGGTATTTCTGTAGCTCTGCCTATCCCACTTTGCGAATAAAGGCGTAATGTTATGTGTGTGTATTATCTTTTTTTTATAGGTCATCATTATTCAACTAAAGAGCTAGGCTCTGTCGGTGGAGTAATTGCCACTTTCCTCGGGTTCTGCTAGCTTTTTCACCTTAAGCACACGACATCAGCCTTAGGTATTTTATAGCTGAGGTATTTAAGCCTAGGTCTTCCTATTTCCCAATTTCCCTCGACTTCACCCTCCAAAATATTCATAAAGAAACTGTCGGGCCGTATCAGCCGTCTCTTTATCTTTCAATTATTACTCGAATATTTATCTCGTATTTGGCGACTCGCTAGCCTGGTTGGGAGTGACCCTGCCTTCGAAGCTAGGGGTCCTGGGTTCAAATCCCGGTAAGGGCAGATATTTGTGTGATGAGCACGAGTATTTGTTCCTGAGTCTTGGATGTTTTCTATGTATTTAAGTATATATTTAATTTATTTAAGTATTTATTAGTAAGTTTATCGTTGTCAAGTACCCATAGTACAAGCCTAGAGCTTAGTTTGGGACTAGGTCAATTTGTGTGACATTGTCCTGTGATTATTTATTTATTTATATAAATAAATTATATGTATGTATGTATGTATGTAAACACTTTATTGTACAAAAGAAAAACCAAAACAATACAATGAATAAAAATAAAAAGATGTACAAAGGCGAACTTATCCCTTTAAGGGATCTCTTCCAGCTAACCCTTGAGATATTGAGAGAAGTGAAAGGTTGTGCATTGAGTAAACAGGTGTACAAATGTATTTAGAGCACCAAAAAACAAAAACTAACCAAAAATACTATAAAAACAAAAAAAAGAACCATAGAATAAAAACAAAACTAATACATTCAAATACTTACATAAATAGATAGAAAGATATGTAATTATACATAAATAAACATACTTAAAACTTACATAAACTAAATATATGTATATATCAACATTTGGATAATTGATACAATATATATGACGATTTATATGACGAGAAGTGAACGAATCCCATCAATGTTATTTTATTAGTTCAAGTACCAAATGGAAGTGTCACGCATTTATTAAAAAATAAGGAATGCTAATGACTCAAATACATATTACTATTACAAATTAACTAACATACTTAGTACACTATACAATAGTATACTTTGTATATTAAATCAGTAAAATCCCCGTGGTTGCCATGCAAAAACAAAGCAAGCGATGCTGCGAGAAAAATATAATGATTACTAGGTGATGAGTTAATGGAAGCGTCACTGTATTGAAAGAGATTGCGTGAGTAAGCTCCCCTTTCCGGGGTCGTTAGCATTCCCCTCAGGCTTGAAATAGAATTGTGCAGAAAATTATAAAACCGATAGATACTTAAGTGAAGAGGTAAGGTTAAAATATTTTTTATAATCAGGGATCGGAATTTTCGTAGCACTTTTGAGCTGTCTTAGGGACTTCTCGTATATCGACTTCCGATATACATATGTGTATCAATAAATACAGAATACATTTTTTTAAATATGATTACAAGTAGAAGTAAACAACATAAAGTCTTATCGCGAATGAGCGATCTCTTCGAAAAAAGATAAAATTATGACAATCTATTTATTTTATAGAGAAAGTAATGATGACACACTTGTAAGCACTAAAACTGACTTTGAACATGAAATTGATAAATGTTAAAACACTGAACTGAACTGATTAAATGTAGAATTGTTAACTAGTAACTTTTCATTGCAAATCTCTATTTAACATTTTCAGCCACTCAAATTTTATATAAAATAGATCGCTCTTTGGCGATAAGACCGCCTGATGTTTACCATTACTTATAATCTTCATTGATATGTTGTGTTGTGTTCTATAATGTATCGACAAAATTAAAAATCTTTTGTTGGATAACCCATTATATTCGGTAAATAAGTATATGGAACTTGACTTGTAAATTAGTTTGACTTTTAATTATTATTATTTTATTTTATTTTATTTTATTCTATGTTATTCAATTTTGTAATGTACTTTGTTTTTTGTGTTGACTTTTACTATTTTTACTATTATAATTTAATTCTATTTCTGACGATCTCAATGTAACTGCATATAATTTGACATGTAATGTAATTTATACTGTGTTATATTGAGAAATAAAATCTGAATCTGAATCTGAATCTGAATTATGTATATCGGAAGTCGATAAACGAGAAGTCCCTATGACACATAAAACTGCTAAAAAAAATCCGGGTTCTGTTTTTAATAAAGCAAAAAGAATAGGATCAGGTTGTAGTGACATTTTTTTTTATATAAGAGTAGGAGGCAAAAAAACATGCGGGTTACCTGGTGGGAAGTAAGCCCATAAACACCTGTAACTTAAGAAGCGTGGTAGGGTGATCGCCCCAGTGTTGGACACTTTAAGCTGACAGGCACCAATAATAGACATTTTACTCTTAATTCAAAGATCATAAGGTTATAAATTGATTGTTACAAAACAATTGAATAACCTTTATGTAAAATAAGAGTCAATCTTGTCCATTACTGGTCCGATCACCTAGGTGCATAAATTCATTGCTGGCCGTTTAGAAAACGTAAGCTCTTTTCTTGAAGGCAACTGGGGGTTAACTGGTTGGAGCTCGTTGCTGTATCCAATTTTAAAGCTTTCAACTTAGTCCGCCGTCTTTACATCTCCAAAAAGCCATGTACTTACCCACACAAGAATGATGTGTACAAGGTAATGACGTCACTCCGCAAAACATCACACGAAAAACTGAGTAGATGGCGCTGGGGCACTTCCGCCGATAAAAGAGCGCGTTTCCGGCATAGCACACAGGCATTTTGGTATTGATGTTTGATGCCTATTTTATTAAATATAGCCATTTGGTGCTTCACTTGAGGTTTTCAGTATTTTACGCATGTAGCACTTAGTCCGGCTGGTTCTTTTATTAAGTTCCTGTCTTTAATTATTATTAAATGGTTTCTATACATATTGTGCGCTGCCTATGTGTTACTTTTCATTATGCAACAGAATAACTAATTTTATTCTACCAGTTTAACGAGCGGGTCTTTATTTAATATTAAACTATTTTATTATAAGGGCGTTTTCCAAAAAAAAATGTACATCGTTACTAACAAAGTTAAGAAAATTTAACTTTTTTTCATTTCGTCACGAATAGCCATACATTTAGATACGTTAATTGTCGTGACAAAATGGAAAAAGTTAAATTTTCTTAATTTTGTCTTTAACGATGTACACTTTTTTTGGAAAACGCCCATGAACAAGTTTTTACTCAGGACCTTTTAATTTTTTGAGATCAAAAAGTTATAAGTCTATGTGCGACTTCTCTGCAAAAACTCCTATCTACCTGTTGATCCATTATTGCCTGCTATCGCTTTTGAATAAAGAAGAAGCATAGAAATTATTGTCGCTATTCCTTCGGGAACTATCAATTTTTTCGGGATAAATCGTAGCCTTTGTGCTATTCTAAACTACAATCTATTTCTGTGCTAAATTCCATCCAGATCCGTTCAGCCGTACTGTCGTGATGACTTGTAGTAAAAACAGGGAAGTTTTCGTCTTTTAATCGTTGTCTAGTTTCTATAATACAGTCAGCATCTAACATATAGTAACAGTCAAAGTGATCAAATAATTCGTAACACCATATATTTGTACATTGGCTGATACAAACTTGTGATGCTAACTGTACAAGCCAAGAGCTTAATCTGGAACTAGGGCCCGTATCATGGTCGCCTTTATCGTGGTAGATAAAGCATGCGTCACTCTCGCACTGTGCTTGTCAGAAAGTGACGGATGTTTTATCCACGTTTTGTCTCGCGATAAACATGGCCATAATAAGCCCCTAGGACACGATTTGCGTGAGATTCTCCCCTCTTTATTTACTTATATCCACGACTTAAACTTATGACGACACGTTGGCCTAGTTGGTAGTAACCCTGTCTACGAAGCTAGTGGTCCTGGGTTCAAATACCGGTAAGAGCAGATATTTGTGTGATGAGCACGATTGTTCCTAAGTCTTGGATGTTTCCTATGTATTAACATACATACATACTATCACGCTTTCATTCCCAGAGTGGGGTAGGCAGAGCTACCAGAAATACCAACAACTACAAAAAGAATTGTTCGTAATTCTGTAACCACATTTTGCACAAACAGGCTAAAATGTTTACCAGTGTTTTACTGATAGGTTGCAAGCCCATCGCCTAACAGTACAAGAAGCCTTAATTCTCTTAGTCGCCTCTTACGACATCCACGGGAAGACATGGAGTGGCACCATTCTAACCCGGCAACTACACCACCAAATCCTATGTATATATTTCTCTATATAAGTATGTTTATCGTCGTCTAGTACCCATAGTACTCGTACAAGCCAAAGAGCTTAACCTGAGTCTAGGACACGATTTGCGCGAGCTTTTCCCCTCATGTTTATTTACTTATATCCAAGCCGTTTCACACCGTTCATTGTACTGCCTACCATCAGTACACTATACATCCGGCGAGCGTGCGTCATTAGCGCCGGCGATATTGCCTCTTCCGGGTATAAATCTCGCCCTGTCCGGGATAGCTTATGCCCGGCATGCCGGCTCGGGCGCGCGTAATGAGGGCGCGTCAAGCCCGCGGAATGGTCATTTGGGAAATTGTTTTCGTCACGTTACATGATGTAAAAGGTAATCGGCCAAAGTTCGCGGGCAAACAAATTGTAATGCTTTTGAGCCGACTCTGAAAAAGAATGGGTTTATTTTATTCGGTTTTTTATTATGGTTTTCTGCCTTTTGGCCGAAATGTTTTTGCCCGAATCTAATCCTTTCCCAACGTTTTCATTTGCCAATTGCTTTTTTCCGAAACTGTAAATGTTTTAGGATTTTTATGTAACTAACCTAACATAACCTAGTCATACACACTTAAAAACAAAAGTTGTCCCTGTGGTCAATAGTTAAAAGCTTGTGTGCATATAAGTTATGTTTTATATGATAAGTCTAAAGCAGTCCTGACGGCGTTTTTGCGGGAATGGGCTTAGCCAGAAAATTAGGCCGTAAAACGTTAACTTTCAGTGTGTCCACAGGAAAGACAGTGACCTGAATATTTATGATCCGTATAGGGTTCTACACCTGTCCTGAAACATTTACAGTTACAGAAAAAAAACGGTTTAGTAAAGGTTATTTTTGACATCTTGATACGTATAGTTGTAACTTTCTTTCACTCCCTTTAAGTAACATAATTAATTTAAGCATGAACTGATATGGTAATATTTAATAAATAATTCCATATGATATTCAGGCAAAAACGCTGCTGAACAAGCTGACAACGACCGAGGTTTTTTTCAAAAGTAATCGGGTGCTTACCTTTGTTCCTTTTTTTTGGGACTCATTAGTAACATTAAAAACAGTTCCACAATTCAGTTTTTACATAAGTCACAGCCTCGTTTTGTAAACGACGAAACACCTCTATATTATGGACTTGACAGAAGAACGAATGTGTGTTTTTGTTTAGTTCACAAGAGAAAATAATCTTTTACCGAACAGCTGTCCTCTCGTGTTATATCTATGGACTTATTACTCTAACAAGTCCATTCGTCCATGGGAGTGTCTATAATTAACTAGACTAATTTAGATTGTGTTTTCTAATTTTAAATATCTGTAAACCAAAAATAACCAGTATAAATTGACATGCACTTAGTATGCATTCGCATTCTTAGTGGGTATCACTTTTTACTGGACAATTTAGGTTTACAGATATTTAAAATTAGAACTCGCATTCCGAATTGGCCCCAACCTTAACAGGAGTAAAACCCATAAGAATTTGAGTAAGATTTATAAATACCTATATGGCTAGGAGATGGCACACTAGCACTTAAGCCACCTAAATGGTAAGCGGAATCTGAGACTCATAGACATTTGAATTCTCAAGATTATAATCTCGAGACTGCAATCCTAAGACCTCTATGCTAGTAACTTCACCAATTGTATAATCCCCACACCGGAGCATAACAATGCGAGCACTGCTGCTTGGCGGTAGGTTAATGGATAAGGTGGTGGTAGCTATCCGGACGAACCCTGCACAAGATCCTACCACCACCAAAAATAAAATGAATAGGGCAGATTCTCAGAATAGTTCATGTGTCCGTGTGGTAGTTACAAACTGTTAAACGTAGTTTAATAATTAAACATTTGCCAGGTTACATTTCACTGCAACGTAACAAACAAAAAACACCAAGTAAAAACTTTAAATGCTCATCCTTAGCAATAAAGAGACAACTTATAAAACAATTTACTTCGGAGTTTCTTGCACGTTGAATGTACATAAATACTGACCGTTATTCATAAATATTTCATAGTTTTTGTAATAACGAGCTCTGAGAAATTCTTGGAGTTTTAATTTACATTTCCTTGGTTTTGCCGCTGAATTTATAGTAACTGTTTGAATGAAGTTTTATGAAATGAAAGTTTAATGTCCATTTTTACATTTCAGTGAAAAAGTGTTAAAGGTTACGTTTACATAAGCTACATTATTACTTACAAAAATAGTCAAAATATTAATTTTACCAAAAGTGTTTTAAAACTCTCCGTGCCCCTCGTTACATGACAATAAATATTAGGGTAGTATCTCATACAAATTGAGCTAGTCCTAAACTAAACTCCCAAGCTAGGTTTGTAATATGGGCACTAGACAACGATAATACTTAGTACTTTAATTTACCAAGGGGAGTACTCTGTACCTTCGAGTGATATAATATTGCTTTATACTGCACTAAAAAAATTATAAAATACAAAAGTAAAAAATGAATTCTCTTGAGGAAGAACGAGCGCGCCATCAACCAGTAACAAAAGTTTTATTTTTATTGTGAATTGTAACGCGCCGTACAGTTTGCAAATAGACGTTAAAGTAGGTGAATACGCCCTGATTTGCAGGATCCAACTTGCGTGCGCGTTAATGTGGGTTGACTGACAACGTCATATAGAATTTAAAAAAAAACTGGATTATAATGGATTTTCATACAATATTACTGCCCAGATCTTTGAGAAGGATTAATAAACGGTTTTCACGCCTTTTATTAGGGTAGTAATTGTACATTTACTAACAAAGTATAGCATAAACTCACTTACATACCTGAGGGTCTAGCTCAATTTACATAACATGTTACATGACCGTGAACTTGGAGCATCCAAACATATACAAGTAAGGATAATTAAAATCATCCATTTGCTTGTGTATTCTATTAATCCACCCGTTCAATTTACAAAGGGCAATCGCCTGGGATTTATCCCATACAGATAAAAGGAAAGGCTGATTATAATGTGGATATTAATATGCTGCGACACGCGGGCTCGGTCGCCCGACCATTAAGCAAGTATTTAGAATGGAGTGTGTCGACGATTCTGACAGCTGGCAGGTTACAGGCCAAACACTGGGTATGATCCTGTCTATCAGCAATGTAAATATATAAATAAATTCATAAATATCACAGGACAATGTCACACAAATTGACCTAGTCCCAAACTAAGCTCTAGGCTTGTACTAGGCAACGATAAACTTACTTATACTTCGTGTTACAAAATAACCCGTAAAAAAGAAATTACGAAAGTAGTGTCAACCCTAGTATACTGTATACCTGAGATACTGAACTTGCGTTATCTAATAAGGGTTGACACTACTTTTGTAATTTCTTTTTTACGGATTATTTTGTAACACGTTATATAACGAGATTTGTAGTTAAATACATAGAAAACATCCAAGACTCAGGAATAAATACTCGTGCTCATCACACGAATACCTGCCCTTACAGGGATTTGAACCCAGGACCTCTAGGTTCGAAAGCAGGGTCACTACCAAATTGGCTAGCGTATATTGATAGACAGCTAGTTTTTGTTCCCAGTTTCTTTGGTGGAGAAATCCACTATCGTTTTATTGGCAGCGTTATATCTCCTGGAATAAAAGTATCTTATACCGTATCCCGAAGCTCAAGCACTTCTAAATATTTTTCGAATCGGCGCCCCAGAATTCGCATAAATATTTGCATGAAATCAATTCATAATCATAATTTATAAAGTATTATTAAGTTCGCCATTGTAATATTTATTTCTAAAATTTTAATATTTTTGTAATGTAATTGTTTCAGTACAGTGAAGTTTTTTACATAGATACATGTCATATACAATCATAATATTTTGGGACCCGAACAAAACAGTTTTCGCTACATACTATTATGCCATTTTTTATTATATTTACTGAAATTATTATAGTATATTATATATTCTTTTATTTTGTAACAATTCACCTTTACCTTTGAAATTATTAATTTGTAGCGTATTTTTTTTTTTATTTAGCCAACTTAGTGACTTAAACGGAATTACAGTAATGTCTTTTGGTAAATTTAAATCATTATATTTGTAGATAGACATTAGTTGTAACACATCTCTGATTTCCAATCAACTCAAACCTAACATCGAACTAGCACCAAAAGTGTTGAATATTTAAGCATATTCGTAAGTTGAAGTACTACATTAAAAATAAAGTCCAGTCCAGCTCTCCGCAAAAACCTCTAATAAAAATTAAATTAGAAATTTAAAAAACCCTTCACCATACTTTAATGCTAGTGGCATTATTTTTTACTTTTTAGAGGGATTTTTAGAGACTATTTAGAGTAGGGGGTTTTTTATTTTACTTTTTTATTTTTTATTTCACGCTTTTTAAACTTCTCCATCCGAGTGTCTGTTCGTGGCAACGTAGCTCCCAAACGAACGAAGGGGTTCGGACGCAAGTTTTTTAAAAACAAAGATACATTAATCAGGATGGTCCTTAGTACAACTTTATGAAAATTGGTTAGGCTGTTTAAGAGAAATCAGCTCTGAAAGTAGGTGTCGCCGTTATTTCGGGGGCTAAAAGCCCCCTAAAAGCTCAATATCTCAAAAACATCTCAACCGATTTTTATAAAACATATCTAAGAACCATTGCTAAAAACCATGCTTTCAGTTTAAAAACATCAGTTCATCAATTTAAGAGCTACGGTGTCACAGACCACACACACACACACTTACACGTCAAAATTATAACACTCCTCTTTTTGCGTCGGGGGTTAAAAATTTACACCTGAGAGCCTAATCCTCCAGTCGATAAACTACGAAGTAGCGGTCGTATTTTTGTAAACTGATACCTCCGAGTGATCGGAAGAGTTATAAAGGTTCCTGCTGAACATACGGCAGCCCCGCACAAATTTATGAAGGGATGATACCTGCCAATACTGCTGACCGAAGCCAAACGACAGTATGAGCTTATGGGCTTCATACTCTTATACTATCTTTTTCTCTTGAGCAGTAAATAAACCAATACAAGCCTAAAGAACCGTAACATATAACGCCAGAGTCCGTTTTCCCGTAACAAGGAGGGATTGGGAGATTTTAGCCGTGTAGTTGGATTCCAATTCGTGACAAAGGCTGACATTATTTTCTGCTCGATCCGACATTAGGATGCGAGGTAAATTGACATATTGTTGAACAGCCAGGTTGTGGATTGACGGGGGTGTTTTATATTTAGATCTGTATTCTACTGCGTTATAACGACATCGCGTTTGACGTGTTTCAGGATAATAATAATAATAATAATAATAATATCACGGGACAATGTCACACAAATTGACCTAGTCCCAAATTAAGCCCTAAATAGGCTTGTGCTATGGGTACTAGACAACGATAAACTTACTTATATAGAGAAATATATACTTAAATACATAGAAAACATCCAAGACTCAGGAACAAATACTCGTGCTCATCACACAAATATCTGCCCTTACCGGGATTTGAACCCAGGACCCCTAGCTTCGAAGGCAGGGTCACTCCCAACTAGGCTAGCGTGTCGTCTAGGATCGCTTATGACTCGGCCGCTATTATTATCAATGGCATAAGAGTTATCAAAACGTTGACTATACGGAAACACTTTGTTTTTACCATGTAAAATCTCGGCCCTGGGCTCTATGGGTAAAATTATTTTGTGTTTTGACTTGTTATCGTGTTGTTTTTAGTAAGCCTCGATTGCTGTCAAGTAAATAAGAGCTATAATAACGTTGGCACTACGATAACTTCTCTTCTATTTGTACAGGGCCGAAATTCTACACGGTAAAAACGATATAGCGTTTGACGTGTTTCCATAGTGTCAACGTCTTTATAATTGTCATTTAATTGAAAGTAATGTCGGCCGAGTTAAAATAATACTGAAACACGTGAAATGAAATGTAATTTGAATCCAGTAGAATAGAGGCCACGGTCTTCTTAGACGTGAAAGGATCAGGAGTTCAGGCACATGTCGACGTTCGGCATTCAGTACCACGAATGTCAAATTGGGTCATTTTAAAGGAGAGATAAAAAACTATTTTATTGTAATGTATGCTTAACTATTATGTTAGAATATTGATATTAAAAATAAATAAAATAAATATCAGGGGACAATCTCACACAAATTGACCTAGTCCCAAACTAAGCTCTAGGCTTGTACTATGGGTACTAGACAACGTTAAACATACATTATATAGAGAAGTAAATACTTCAATAAATAGAAAACATCCAAGTCTCAGGAACAAATATTCGCGCTCATCACACAAATATCTGCCCTTACCGGGATTTCAACCCAGGACCGCTGGCTTTGGTGGCAAGGTCACTCCCCACTAGGCCAACGTGTCGTCTAAATATTACACTTTGATATTATTACTTCTTGTTACCAATGCCATAAAATAAATAAAAATAAATTGTGACCCCGCCTACAAGACTAGCGGTACCGGTTTTGATTCACGAGCACTCAAGCCACCTGATGGTAAGTGGAATCTGAGACTCATAGACATTGGAATTCTCAAGACTATAATCCTAAGACCTCAAATGCGTTACCAACCCTGAGGATTAAGATGGAATGCCTCTATGCTAGTAATTTCACCGGTTGTCTTATCCCCACACCGGAACACAACAATGCGAACACTGTTGCTTGGCGGGTGGTTAATGCATAAGATGGTGGTAGCGATCCGAACGGACCCTACACAGGGTCCTACCACCACTGAGTTCTTTTAGTACGAGTAACATCATTATTTCGAATCCAAACTTATAGCAATAAATCGTTGTAAACAAACAGTTTATTAGCTAATATGCGATCTGAAACGTAATTACATGTTGAAATGCAATTAATAATGTTCTAGGCTTCATTCCACCAACAAAAACTAAACCGTACGCGCTGAATAAACAAATCCTCAATAAACCGCGATTGGATCCTAAACCGCGGCCAACTTAGCGCTTAATTGCGATTTCAGCAGAAAAGCTCATTAATACATTAGGTACATTAGTGTGAATTGGAATTCGGATTACGAGTCTAGAAATGCATCAAAATGTTTATGGCATTTATCAACCCGTGGAAATATTTTTATTTACATTTTGCTTTACGGGTTTGAGTGTATTAAGATACGTTGATTTACGTAATCTATATGACGTTATGTTTATCGTTCGACAGGTTAGTAAAAATATCGACCATAACATGAAACCGTGTAATTTAAGTTGCGTTAGCGTATTTAAAGCTGTATCAGATTTTGCTTTTGTTGATTCAGGTTCACACTCGACACTTTTTCAATAAATAAAGCGTATTAAAACTATGACAAATCTACATAATTTTTAGTAGATTGTTCAACAAGGGACTAAAGTAAGCCATTATGACACGAGATATTTATTACAAACTGTCATTTTAATCACATACGTAACACCACGCCTCCATTCCCAGAGTGGGGAAGGCAGAGCTACAGCAATACCAACAATTCTAAAAAGATTTGTTTATAATTCTGTAACCACATTTTGCACATTCAAGATGTTTACCAGTGTTTTAGTGACAGGTTGCAAGCCCATCGCCTTGCATTTTTACTCTTAATCCGTTACTGTAATGCAGAACGAGACAGAAACAAGGTTGTTTTTGGGGTTAGAAAATTAAAAATTATCCATCAAACATTCAAAGATTCAAAGAATTTATTTGCTCAGAATACAGTTGTGCAGATGTTACATTAATTTTTAAATATGTCCAGTGTATTCAGCCTGCATGCAGGCGTGCAAAACATTTATCAGAGCGATACAATTAGAATAATATTACATTAAAGACTAAAGACAAATATAAAAAATGGAATAACAAACACAATATTAAGTTCGCCTTTGTACATCTTTTTATTTTTATTTTTTGTATTGTTTTGGTTTTTTTTTTTGTACAATAAAGTGTTTACATACATACATACATACAATATTCAATATCTGGGAAAAATTAAATTAAAATTAAAATATGTCAGTCACGATTTAAATATTTTTGAATGGAATAAAAACAACGGTCTAAGAGCCAGGTAGTCAATTTATACTTAAGACTGTTTCCCTCGAGTAACTTTATGTCCTCAGGTAGGTTATTATATATGTCTATGCACATGTTACAAACATTTTTACCATAGATCATTTTATGAGCCCGTGGTTTATAAAGTAAATTCATAATTTTAAGTCTGGTTTCTCTGCGTATTACTTCACCTCGTTTTTTAAATAAAGATCTATGGGCACTTACAAATAGACATATTTCCCGTATATATAAGCAAGGTAATGGAAGAATGTGCAATTTTTTAAATAAAGGGATGCAAGAGTCGTCATACCAAGCATTACTAATAACCCTAATTCATTTTTTTTGGACTTTAAAAACTCTATCTACATCGACGGTATCATCTATAGACAACATTTCCAAAAACGAAGACCTCGGCGGTGGAGGTTGTATGCCTGGCCCCAGCCTGCCCTGCCCATCACCGGCTCCACGGCACTCACCGACGACATCATCAACGTACATACATAAATACATTTATACATAAATGGCAACATACATGGCTATTAAGAGTCATTTTAGAGCGAGAGAAGTGAAAAATAAATTTAATGACACCCTGCATTTGTTTTGAAATAATGCACACTCATTTTGTTTTTAGATTAAATTATCGTTTTCTCTTACCTGGGCATGTCGGACCACGCTCAGTGTAGGGTTCCGAAGCCGTTAAGCACTACAAACACAAAAAACTAATTTTCTCTTTAAAGCTATTTGGTGCAATGTTAGATATTTTTTAGTAGGTATAAAAAATTCTAGCCTTTATCTTAAGACTACTTAGTCGTGATAGTTTTCCTTTTAAACCCGTTGAAATAATTATGCGCTTTCATTTAAGATATTTTTCAAATTATTAGTATTTGTGGTTTTGGCTGTTGGAGGGGCGTGACAATTGACTCTAACAAAAATTAGAACTTGTGTAGAGTACTGAAGCCGTTAAGGAATACAAACACAAAAAAGAAACTAGTAGGAACTATTTTTTTATTTAAGCTTAACTGTGGGCGGACGGAGGGACAGAGGGACGGACATGGTAAAACTATAAGGGTTCCGAGTTTGACTACGAACCCAAAAACCCTCAGAGCATAGAATACTAGAGTGAGGACAAGCCGCTGTTGTTAGCTCAATGTGCATACTCTACCGCTAGTTCACCCTCCGTTTAACGAGTGTGCACGCGTGCTGGGCCTCTATTCAGGTGCGTTAAAACGATATCGTGTTTGACACGTTTAAGAATCGTTTATGTCACAGTCGCCATTATTATAAATGACATAAGAGTTATCAAAACGTTGACAATACGAAAACAGGTCAAAAACGATATCGTTATAACCTTGTAGAATTCCAGCCCTGATCACAAGAATATTACGATTCTTCCCAAAAGAACGGCGCGTATGATGCGCGTGTATTGTGCAATAGGAGCGTCGGTATACAATTGTATGTATGTATATAAACTCTTTATTGCAAAAAAATATAAATATTACAATTATAACACTAAATTAATATACAAAGGCGAACTTATCCCTAAATGGGATCTCTTCCAGCTAACCCTGAAGCAAATGAGTAAGGACAATGCATGGGGTTGGACACATACAAGTTTGCACAAAAAGTAAAAAGAAATGATAATACTTATAAATAAATAAATAAATTTTAAACAATTTAGCAAGTACACAAACTAATATAAACGTACATGTATAATACACACACATATATAGATACATATACACATATACCTACATAAATATATAAATAACAATTTTAGTCATTATAGGAACCTGATTTCACGACTCATTCAGCCACAAAGTTTTGCCACAATTGTGTGTGCTTTAGATGTGTGCGTGCTTTGTCTTGTCAATTACTTGTGCTTTGCGGTTATTGAACTTGCGACAAGCATGCACAATACAAATTAGCCAGCATGCCCGATCTCCTTATATACATCTGTGCTTAAAACCAATGGTCCTTCTAATTTTAACCTTTTCAGATTGTCAGACTATTCCCCTAGTTTACATTAAGCAGCACTAAATGATCCACGAGCCTGAGGATCAATCTTAATTAAGTGCTCTGCTCAAACTTGGCGGTAATGGCGATTGATCCGTCCCGGCGGCCGTCCCGAAGTTCCATGAAAGAATTATGATCAAAAAGGTAACAGGTTGAGATTTGACCTTCGTGCAAGAACCAATGATTTCACAGAGAATTATTATATTACGCTCCTAGTACATTGCGTTCGAAAATTGAGAAACTACAACATAAAAATAAATAAAATTAAATATTAGGGGACAATCTCACACAAATTAACCTAGTCCCAAACTAAGCTCTAGGCTTGTACTAATAAGTACTGGATAACTATAAACATACTTACGAGTATAAGAAGAAATACATAAATAAATACATAGAAAACAACCGTCGTCGTCGTCGTCGTCGTCGTCGTGTTCCCGTGTGGTTACCGGGTTAGAATAGTGCCACTCCATGTCTTCCCGTGGATGCCCTAAGAGGCGACTAAGGGAATAGGGGCTTGCAACCTGTCACTAATACACTGGTAAACATCTTAGCCTGAGTGTGCAAAATGTGGTCACAGAATTAAGTATCAACAGTTTTTTTCTGATTTTCTGTAGCTCTATCTACCCTACTCTGGGAATAAAAGGCGTGACTTTATATGTGTGTGCTTAGAAAACATCCAAGGAACAAATATTCGCGCTCATCACACAAATATCTGCCCTTACCGGTATTTGAACCAGGACTGATGGCTTCGGAGACAGGGGCACTCCCAACTAGGCCACCGTGTCGTCACATGTTCAATTGTTACAGTAATGTATGATGGACTATAACGGAAAACACGTGTATAAGAGAGATAGCTATCGTAGACTCCTTTTTCGTAAACTGAGCGAAAGTGGTGAATTGGGTATTTAATGAATCTTCAATTTGGGTGCGGCAGTAATGTATCTACTTCTTGTTTATAATGTAATGTCATTGGCAAGGACCTATTAATATGGAATTAAAAGGAAGTTAATTTTATTAAAGTTCAAAAACTTACTCAATACCTTCATGTACAGTCGAAGTCATAAATATGTTTACACTTTAGTAACTTGTCAATTTCATTCACTAAGACAATTTCATACATAATAATATGGAATGGTCTCAGTGAATGAAAGTGACAAGGTACTAAAGTGCAAACGTATTTATGACTTCGATTGTACAATGTTTAACCAAGTAAATCGACATGAAATATAATGTTTTCAAGCATTGAGATTGAGATGTACTGGATGTTTTACAGAATTGTCGGTGTAATGTAAATGTTCAACCTTGCCAAATTATGAACGGCTTTGTTGACAGAAAGAGACAAAGAATACTTTAACAAACATAGTTAACTACTAGTTTTCGCTAGCCTAGTTGGGAGTGACCCTGCCTTCGAAGCTAGGGGTCCTGGGTTCAAATCCCGGTAAGGGCAGATATTTGTGTGATTTGTTCCTGAGTCTTGGATGTTTTCTATGTATTTAAGTATATATTTCTCTATATAAGTAAGTTTATCGTTGTCTAGTACCCATAATACAAGCCTAGAGCTTAGTTTGGGACTTGGTCAATTTGTGTGACATTGTCCTGTGATTGTTTATTTGTTTTATTTTATTTTAACTTAGCGATTACAATTAGGGGCTAAACATTTTCTTTAATTTCTGACATACTTTAGTGTGTTCTTCGTCAGCTCTTAATGTTCCTTCTTACAATACCATCTTTCATTTTTTGTATTGAGATAATAAACGATTTTGAGTTTTAAAATTACGTTATTTTATAACATCCGAACCAAAAAAAAAGTTATATATGGGTTATGTGTTTTGTTTGCGTATATAATTATCTAGTTACGTAATCAAATTATTAACCTAACTTAACTTACCTTGAACTAAAACATCCCTAGAACAAAAACAACCCTAGAAAAATAACACACTTAGAACCAAAAATACCAAAACAGAACTACCTACATTTTCACTATAGTGTAATATTGAATATTAATTGTGATTGTCATCGTTGTAGGTACGTTCTTAATTACTCCCACGTATGTAAATGCCGACGTTACTCGTAGTTAGCTTAAAGCGCTCATTGGTATGGTTCCATGAAATTAATTAGTTTTAGGTTTCTATTTCACTTTGAATTAACCAGTTCGTTATAATAATTTATAACGTTATGACAGTTCTTATGTGTTTAATAGTAAAAGCCGCATCATTACAAACAGTACGGCTTCAAAAATAAGGAAACAACAAACAGATGGTAATTTTTTTGAATTCAAAAATAAACACACGGTTCCTCGCCTTCACTTACACGATAATTATTTAAATTGACAAAGGCCTTTAAAAATCTCTTCAACAAGCGAGAACAAGAGCGAATGAAAAATGGATGTCCCACTTTGCATTCCAGAGCGTGTTTAAATTAAAGTGAACGAATGAAACAGCTCGTTGGGAACGAACGGCGCGGGTGAATGGAAAAAGTGGCCGCGTTCGAAAAGGGAAATAATGCAGTTAGCTTTCAAAGTGAATGGATTTTGAGAATAGAATTAGTTGATATAAGGTTGATTTTGTTAAAAAGTTGAAATGAAAGTACGGGTTGTATAAATATTTAATCCATCCTTAGTTCAGTATAATATTATAAATTTTAAAGATACTCTGTCTGTCTGTTCATTTTTCACAGCTAAGCCGCTGAACCGATTTCGATAAGCTACGGAAATAGTTTGAATTCACAAGTTAATAGCGATAGACAATTTCTACGCGGATGAATGTAATTTTATAATCCAAACGACACGTAATCCAATTGACGACACGTTGGCTTAGTTGGGAGTGACCCTGCCTCTGAAGCCAGCGGTCCTGGGTTCAAATCCCGGTAAGGGCAGATATTTGTGTGATGAGCGCGAATATTTGTTCCTGAGTCATGGATGTTTTCTATGTATTTAAGTATGTATTTCTCTATACAAGTATGTTTATCGTTGTATAGTACTCATAGTACAAGCCTAGAGCTTAGTTTGGGACTAGGTCAATTTGTGTGAGATTGTCCCCTGATATTTTATTTATTTATTTTAAATATATAATCCAAAAGGGCGGATATCCGCCATTTTTGGAAAATGATAATAATTTAAGGGTAACTTTCATAAAAAAAAACAAAGTTTCAAACTTTGGGTGCTGCCGCGCGCAGTGCCATGTCCATAAAACAATCAATATTTTGTCGTTTTTTAGGTTTTCATTAAATACATTACATACATAACGTCACGCCTTCATTCCCAGAGTGGGGTAGGCAGAGCTACAGAAATATCAACAACTCTAAAAGAACTTGTTGGTAATCCTGTAACCTTATTTTGCACAACCAGACTAAGATGTTTACCAGTGTATTAATTAGTGACAGGTTGCAAGCCCATCGCCTAACAGTTCTACAAGCCCTAAATCCCTTAGTCACCTCTTACGACATTCACGGGAAGACATGGAGTGGCACTATTCTAACCCGGCAACCACACGGGCTAATATGCAAATGATTCAATATAATTTGCTGTTTCAAGCGATAAAACACAAAATACAAACTCACAGAAGATTACCATTTCCAAATGAAAAACGTAACTTTTACACCTCTACTTATTTTAAAACACTTCTTAAACTTTAAACCCTATTTCAAAACCTCACGTAAAAAGGAAATACATTTTTCGAAATCCAAGTTCGTTCATCGAATTCTTTAGCCGATAGCGGATTGAACCCGGGACCGCACGTCGTGCGCGTTACTCGCTGCACTCGATATGTGCGCGACGTGACCGCAATGTAGTAGCGATACTATCAATATTTGACGTTTTTGCGCTAAGTGAGAATTAAGTCCTTTATGCGCTGAATTTGAATGAAAACTGTACAAGAAAATATCGTCTGTTCACATGACTCCTTGTTCGTGCATAATGTCATTAATGTACTGCACGTTCCGCTGCAGTTCCTAATAGCGTTCTGCTGTATTAAAGATTCAAGTTTTGAGTTCCTGGTACAAAAAAAATGCCCAGGTATCAAAATATTAATATTACTTTGAGAAAATATGTTTATTTTGAATATATCTTTAATCATAATTTCACTTTCACAGGTAAGCAACTTGAGGAAAGCCCCCTTTGCTTATACTCATATACAAAACTAAAATGGAATCTATGTCTTCAAATATAGAATGTCTTTTAGTGGCACGAAAAAAAAAAATCCTATGTTAATATATCGATAATTGTACTACTTTATGACAGTTATGACATACATATTAATTTTACAAATAAGCTACTCGCATATCTATTATAAAGTATAAGGTCTGTATTGGTCGATTAAGAAAGATATCGGTTTTCATCATTTATGGATAAAGAAGTCGTTGACATTGACATGACAGTTGACTGCTCAGGGAAATTAATTCATGGAAATAATTGTACGTTTAATTAATGCCACGTATAAAATAAATTATTTAAATTTTAAAATCGAATGTCCGCTTAACTTAATAACATAACATGACTTTTACAAATGATTTTTTTACTTTAATCCTTTTATGGTTTCATTAAACACAGTATAGCTGTAATTAACCAACAGATAGACAACTGAACGAGGTAAAATTACAAGACTTTTGATAGCTGCGCAACCATAAAAGTGTCTGTCCCAATGTTGCATGTACCAGCACTTCCTTCAAGTTTTTTTTTTTTTTTTTTTTTTTTTTTTTTTTTTTTTTTTATGACAAGGAGAAGGCAAACGAGCACTCAGGCCACCTGATGGTAAGTGGAATCTGAGACCCATAGACATTTGATTTCTCAAGACTATAATCCTAAGACCTCAAATGCGTTGCCAACCCTGAGGACTAAGATGGAATGCCTCTATGCTGGTAATTTCACCGGTTGACTTATCCCCACACCGGAACACAACAATGCGAGCACTATTGCTTGGTGGTAAATGGATAAGATGATGGTAGCGATCCGGACGGACCCTGCACAGGGTCCTACCACCACGAAAATGGCTAGTGCTCAAGAGAAAAGACACAAAGGGATATATTTGTAGATGCTAAAAGATAAACATATAAAAGCGAACAAAGCATTTAATCCTGGACAGACGTAAAGCCATGTTCTTCAGCTGCGAGCGAATAAAACCTAAGAGCAAAGTTATTACCTCTTTAAGTGACGGCGCGCTGTTTTGCCTCACCGTCCGAGCTACTTAAATGCTGAACATTTATCGGATGTTTTTGCTGGGATCTAAAGTAAGATTTCACTAACGACGTCTGCGAGATCTCTAACGCCTTGCAAAAGACATGCAGGTTTCAGGTTCTGATTTTCGACTTTAACAAGTTGGAGAGGTCTTTAAAGAATGAGATGTACTTCGATAGACAATATATAATAGTGCTGTGCAACGTTGCATTGCAATATTAATTATATAAAACACAGAGAAAAACCTCACAAATTTAACTAACCCTAAACTTGTACCATGGTTTTGACACAACAAAAATATAAATACATAGAAAACATTCAAAACTTGAGAAAAAAATCACACTTATTACACAAAAAAACGTTTTCCTTAGCGAGAATCGAATCAAAACCCGCAAGCTTTGCAGGCAGGATCACTACTAACTAGGCATACAACGTCCTCAAATAATATGGCCTTGGCATTTAACGCATTGTCTAACATGTTGTGTCCTTGCACTAAGGTGTCATCATTTATGTTATCCGAAAGGCGAAGTTTACAGCAGAAATAATACATAGGGTTAGGATTTTTGGTGGCATACCGTGGTTCTAGAATCCATGGAGTCGCTATTTCCTAATTATTATACCTATACACACTAGTACCTTGACCTTTAGTAGTCGTATAAAAAAACAGCTGAAGGAATTTAATGAATTTTGATATAGACGATATCCCCCAATGTGAAAGGGCAACAAACAAAAAATATATATGATGGTATGATGAAACCGAACCAAATCTTTTCTCTTCTTCAGTACTTTATTTATTTATTTTGAAATAATAATATGATAATACCAAAATCAAAGTGGTGGGTTTAACCCTTTTCTTGGCTATATAAAAAAGTCGTAAATTCGAACCTCTTCAGAATTTTAAACAGCATAAAAATGTGTTAACAAAAAATATTAAAAAGTGAATATTATGGTATGTATCATATATGACACATCGCCAAGAAATGGGATACAATAATTAGGAAGAAGATAGATAGATAAAAAACTTTATACATAAATCACGCCATGATAAAGTGAAACACGTACAAAATTATTATAAACTAAAAACGGGGAAAAAAAAACATAGAAAGCTTAAAACTATTATTATAACTACAACTAAAATTAAGATGTGTGATTCAAAAGTCACGGCAAATAGCGACTCCATAATTCTAGAACCATGCTATGCCACCAATAGTCCTAACCCTTATAATATAGGTAGCAACCCTTAGTTTTCACAATCGGTAGATTTCCTGAAAGGCAAATTAAAAAAGTTCTAGCTTGACTCTATTTCCTAAATATTTTATCAACTATTCAAATGTTGATATATACATATATGTAGTTTATGCAAATTTAAGTATGTTTATTGATGTATAATTACATAATCTTTCTATCTATTTATGTAAGTATTTGAATGTTGTTATTTTTTTCTATGGTTCTTTTTTGATCTTTTTGGTTAGTTTTTGTTTTTTGGGTGCTCTAAATAAATTTGTACACCTGTTTACTCGATGCACAACCTTTCACTTTTCTCAATCTCTCAAGGGTTAGCTGGAAGAGATCCCTTAAAGAGATAAGTTCGCCTTTGTACATCTTTTTATTTTTATTCATTGTATTGTTTTGGTTTTTCTTTTGTACAATAAAGTGTTTACATACATACATACATACATAATATATTATGCCTCCGCAGTGCACAGCGGCACAGAATAGAGAATAATTCGTCTTCAAACAAAGGTACATCACGCGGCTTGCATGTGTGCGTGCATCGAACGCCGCAAAATACCAGGGTAGCAGGCTTGCATATGCCACTATATTGACGATTCGAGGATAACCAACGATTCCAAACTGACCAAAAATGTTGATATTGCCAATTTGGTGAATGCAAAGTTTGCAAGTGACGGCACTTTTAATCTTGCTGTCAAAGGGAAACGGGAATCAGAAATAATACACGTCGAATTTTAAAAAATCCACGAAGCAAGCAGAGGACACTTGGTCTTGGTTATTATGAAAATATTCTATCTTATCTGTTTTTTATTTTTTATTTTTTCCTTTTTCTTTTAATGAAATTGTAGTTCTGTGTCTTAAATTGTCAATGCTGTATACTAGCTAAGTAAGCACCTTCTATGTAAAATTATGTTTATATAAGGTTTTTATTATATTGTCTCATTATAAGGTCTGATTATAAGTATTTGTTTAATAGTAAGTAATTAATTACAATTTCATTTATTTATTAGTTTGTGCAACGTTCCGTCCGTCTGTCGCATTCGGTGCTGGCTGAAAATCAGCGCTGCAGGCGCCTAGCACCTCAGCATCATGCTGAGCCAGTATCCGATTCACTGCTACGAAGACACACCTAACTACCACTTTGTCTTTTACTTTACTGTTTTAACTTTTTGTGTGTCTTGTTGTGTTTAGTGAATAAATGTATTTTTCTTTCTTTCTTTTCTTAAAATATCTTCAAGTTTTAAACCAATTTCATATTTGATAGCCAATCGTTTTATCATTGAACGCTATTTTCTGCTAAAACCGTGATGTTTTCAGAATATCTTAATTATCATTGATTAGAGTTGTGAATACAACAAAAAAATAACTCGTGCGGCGAAAAATGCCTTTCGTTGAAATAAAAATTCTTCGTGAAGATAGTTTGTTGATAGGTATTTCGATAAAATGATAGGCACAATTAATATTGAAATAAGTTGACCACTGGACTTGACAGGATGCACTACATAATTCCAAAGAGGGAAAATTCCGAATTGATTAAAATTCCGGATTACATAATTGGGTAAGGACCAAAAAATTGGCCATGGTAACTCACTTAATTAAATTTTCTATTAAACTTTTCCATTGTGACACGAAAATTAGCCATATTTGTAGGGATAGTTTTCGTGTCACGACGGAACTTTTTGCACTTTTGTATGGTTAACTACGCTTAACTATGCTTAACCGGTGAAATTACTAGCATAGAGGCATTCCATCTTAGTCCTCAGGGTTGGCAACGCATTTGAGGTCTTAGGATTATAGTCTTGAGAATTCAAATGTCTATGGGTCTCAGGTTCCACTTGCCATCAGGTGGCCTGAGTGCTCGTGTGCCTTCACCTTAACATAAAAAAAAAAAAAAAAAAAAAAAAAACTATGGTCCAACTATTTGGTCCTTACACAATTCCGAATGCCTTTTTTTATAGGAGACTTTATTTTTTGATATCGCTTATAAATCAAACATAACCTAACCTACGTATAGCAACTAAATTAAACATAATATTTGAAATAGCTCCAACGTATCATAGCTTTTAGTAAAATGAATATTCGGACAAAAATAGTTCGGAATTTTAAGGTGTTCCCGACTTGACAATACCTCTCATCTGGCATTGCTGACGTCATCTATGGGCTAAGGTAATCGCCTCCCATTATTAATGCGTCTGCTCGTTTGCCATGAATGGCATCCATTTTAATTACAGCTTAGGCCATAGCTATTGAGCACTCCACGATTCCTGCGTAACTTATAAATAACTAGCGACCCGCCCTCGCTTCGCTCCGGATTAAAGTATTATACATATAAACCTTTCTCTTCAATCACTCTATCTATTAAAAAAAAACACATCAAAATCCGTTGCGTAGTTTTAAAGATTTAAGCATACATAGGGATATAGGGACAGAAAAAGCGACTTTGTTTTATACTATGTATTAATTGTATTATTATGTATTATTTTTTAATATAAAAATACACAAAAACGTAAAATTTAAAAAGTTTTTGAACATTTGAAAATCAATAGAACATATCATTTCAAATTGCGTGTGAAAATTTAAGGTAGGAAACGTCGGGTTTTCAATTAAATGATTAATTGTATTTTTTTCCTCGGAAATTCCTTTAATCTCAATTTCTATAATAAAAGATATAAATGTACACTTCAAAGTTTGACTTTTATATGAAAATCGCGTGGATGTTCAACGCCTTTGGCCAAGGCTGTATACAGCACAAAGGTATTTTTTCAAAAAATCCCGCAATAAAATGGTTTCCAATGTTTACCGCACGTGCAATTTCGAACGCAGCAAATAGGTATCCCAGCAGTGACAGTGCTTGATGTTCTAGATTCAAAATTGATGGCTCTCGCGCACCAGTGCTCAGCGCGCTGCACTGCGCAACTAAATTGCAGTTCTTTCCAGTTAGTTTCATGGGTTTTTTTACGTTTCGTTTTAGTGTTCGTGGAGAGGTCATCACACAGATTGAGTCCATTCAAAGGCATTATTTTTTAGGCGAACGGAAAGCAAATGTGCCGACAGCCACCTTATGGTTAGTGGGATCTTAGACAGTGGAATTCTTAAGACTACAATACTAAAATTGCAATTGCGTTGCAGGGACTAAAATAAAATGCTTCTATTCTATTCATTGTACAGTCTTGTCTAATCTTCACCTTATTTGGCATTGTAATAAGGTCCAACAAGGGATACATCTGTTTGTTGCTCACTGTACCGATTGACTTATTCCTAAGCTGAAACACAACACTTCAACTACTGAGCTTATAGGCATGATGCGTTCACTAACTTGCGTTTCTATTCGTTTGGTTTTTAAACCAATCGTGATCTACTATGTGACGCGATTGATTTCAAAACAAAACGAATCGAAACGATGGGTTACAAGATATGATAATGGTGGCGATTTAGCGATAGTGAACCTTGTACTGTACCATTGAACTGAATGAATTGAATTGAATTGATGCACACATGGACGGCTGGATTAGTAACAACTAAAAAACTAATTTCACAAAAATACTTCACGATGTTAATTTTATCTTTTTACTAAAAAAAAACAGGGGGCAATCTCACACAAATTGACTTATACCAAATTAAGCTCGAGGCTTGTACTATAGGTACTAGACAACGATAGACATATATATAGAGAAATACATACTAAAATACATAGAAAACATCCAAGACTCACGAACAAATTTTCGCGCTCATCACACAAATATCTGCCGTTACCGAGATTTGAACCCAGGGCCGTTGGCTTCGAAGGCAAGGTCACTCCCAACTAGGCTAACGTGTCGTCATTTTAGTTTGCATATTTACTCAAGAATATAACTATAGCTAAATAGTTCAATAGCGTATCTTCACAACTCCTTGATCGAAGGGCTTATTCTACTTTGCCTCCACACGTATTATTAGCAATGAATATTGTTTTTTACTTGGCGGCCACTTATATCAAACATAGCCAAAAATAGTGCCAAAAACTAAACAAAAATTCATTTTTCATTGAAGATCACAGAGTAAGTAATTATTATTTTAATGCGAAAACCAAACCGTAAATCTTCCGGACAGCTATCCAAACCCTGTAAGCAAGCAATAAAAATGGATTAAGTTGACAGCGTCGCCGAAGCAACGCTTATCTCGTTTTAATTCTCTGAGAAGCCTGCAGTAAGCTGAGATTGCATTCTTGTTTCCTTTTTGAAGCCCTCCATTTGCATTAGTGCGATGGTTTTGTAGTGTTCTTAAACAATGGTTTTTGTTGCAAGAATGAAGGCAATTGGATGAGATTAAAACTCAGTGGGAGCCTCGATTTATGTCTGTGCATTTAAAATTAATATTAACTCGAGCGGCACTGCACGAATGTTTTGTTTACTGAAATTAAATAATTGAAATTGGCCGGTCATGAGTCGTATACACTCTGCGTTAAAGAAATCGGACCCTTTGAAATTTTTAAAAGAGGCCTCAATCTCATACCTTACCTTGGATGAGATATGGTTTAAATCTGCTTCATGCCAAAATTTTAAAAGGTACGATTTTGTTGATGCCGAGTATAGTTAGTGTATTGTCAATTTGAGAATAATTTAAATTGATGTTATATAAATTCATACCCAGAATAAAAACTGGGCCTCTATTCAGGTGCGTTATAACGATATCGTTTTTGACCTGTTTCCGTATTGTCAAAGTTTTGATAACTCTTACGTCATTTACAATAATGGCGACTGTGACATAAACGATTCTTGAACGTGTCAAACACGATATCGTTTTAACGCACCTGAATAGAGGCCCTGGCCTGCGTTTGTAACGATGCAAAAGTAAACGGTTGTGTTGTTCTAGTGGCGCCACACACAACAATAGGTATCAATCAAATTTTGTTTATAATTAATTGTCACTGATGATTGTGTCGTTACTCCTGTTTTTGTTTTTATTATAGATATTAAGGTGAGTTTTTAAGTCAAAGCCCCTCCGAACACCAGCGTCGCGGCTGGCTGATAAAATCTTAATAAACTGGTCTAAACTTAGTGTATTACGTATTAAATGCTTTGATTACATTTTCTCCTAAGTCGTATGAAATTGAAGAAATCGAATGAAACTTAATTTAGATTTTCATGCGTGTTCTCTATAGAAACACCTAACTAAAGTAAAATGTGATTGACTTGACACATGGCGGCCTAATTACAATATATTATGAAAATGAAGAAATGAAAATGAAATGAAATTAAAATTATTTAATCAATCTCACACACAGCACCATCACCATCTTAAACTTATAATCATTATTATTTAACACTTAACTTTTGTATGAATTCTATTTTGCATACCTACTGTAACTGTAGCATTTAATTTGCGTAAGTACTTCTTAAAACTACTGATTCATCGAATATCTATACTCTTTTTGAACAAACCGAAAGTCTCCTCTGAATATAACAATTAATAATGAAGGTTTCTTTCGGCAGGGCGACCTGTACCCAATTATTCGGCTCTTCTAATACGTGGTATTTTCGTTTGTTAGCATGCTAATGTATGCTAAACCGCGCGAGTAACGAAACCCTTCAATGGTATTAAGAGGTGTATTTAACGCTGTTATTTCAGCAGTTACTTAGTATTTTATTTGTGAAAAACAGTTCTATTACAAGGATTGGACTTTTAGTTCGGCTGCCATTTTTAAATACGCTGAAATCCGACGACATCAAATAATTTGAGCTGTGTAATAAATTATGCTTGTATTATAAAATATGCGAAAGTTTGTAAGTGTGTGTGAGCTAGTATGTTCTTTTTTAGTCGTATTCCTGATTCAACATAGTCTTGTTTGGACACATTCTTGTTTAAAATAATTACATATTATTATAATAGAGTCAGTCTGTTACTAATATACATTTGTAACAGTTAAGTCGTTATAATAGTAGTAGTAGGTATCGGGGAAAATCTGCAACCGTCGATTAATGTATTAAAAACAAAACTATGTTTCCCAAAATGTAAATACCATCCAAATTTTGGATTGAACATTGCTGAACGTTATATTTTTATGACTAATAAGTCTTATATTTTAATTATGCAAGCAACTTCATACGCATTGTATTATATAACTTGGTAGTTCAAGTGCGCTAAACAAGTATATGTCGGAAACAAAAACGCCGAAACAAGAATGTGTCCTAACAAAGTCGAATCACGAATATGATAAAAAATTAAACAATCATTATTAACTATAGGAACTCTAGAACATTGTCAAAATCAATAAGTATAGTGGAACTTATAAGTAGCCGTACAATTTAGTACCTTGTCGCAATGATGTATTAAATCGCGACTGGTTTGAATACAGTACATCAAAAGCTGCGACAAGGTACAGTCACCATCAGATAGATCTAACCGGACAGCGAGCCCAAAAAAATGTGTTGCAATGGATTCCCAAAAAAGACTAACACGTGAAACCGTCAGAAAAATGACACGTAACACTTCGTTTAAATTATTTGCTTGGATAAAAAATCAAGAAGATGTAACTGCATAGTCGACCAAAACGATTTAAAAGGACAAAAATTCAGCTGTATCTAAGGTGACAAAAATTCAAAATGATCTTTCAAACTACCTCTTTTTGCTAGAATACTTTATATAGGTTTAAAAAATCAGGACCAAAATGACTAATGTCAAAATTGACAACGTAAACAATAGCAATAACTTAAATGTGCAGTCATTTATGTGTTCGATTACTCAATACACCCGTAGCAGGGCTTTGCGCTACAATGTGAAGAAAGGCTGCCACGGACTAGAATCTTATAGTCTGATCCGAGTCTATAAAGACCTTCACCAAGCTGGTTAATGGATGAAAAATATCACTACATAGTATAAAACAAAGTCGCTTCCCGCTGTCTGTCTGTCCCTATGTAGATATACTTGGATCCTATAGTATTAGTCCCATTGGGTAAATTTTAATAGAATATCTAAATGAATATAAAAAGTAATTGAAATTTTACTTACATGTCTATATGCAAATTAAAGTCGAGTAAATAACTCTTCCCGTTTATAATTAATTAGCACCTTGGGGTTCAGAAACTAAGTAGCTTTTTAGGGTTCCGTAGTCAAACTAGGAACCCTTATAGTTTCGCCATGTCCGTCAGTCCATCCGCATCCTAGCGCAGAGACTCTTAGTACTAGAAAGCTGTAATTTGGCATGCATATTAGTCACGCCAATAATGTGGTACACTAAAATGTAAAAAGTTTTTTGGGTACCTCCCCTACACGTAATGTGGGGACGTATTTTTTTTCTCGTTCAGAACCCTACACCGAGCATGGTGCCACATGCTCTTACCCGGTTTTTTTGCAATCCAACGGGCAATGCAGCCGTTGTAATGGGAACGTTTGAGCCAGCCACGATGCAGGGTTGGGGTTAATTAAAATACTGATAAGTCTGTGTATCCGATTTTTTAGTGTTAAGAGAATAATAATTTGACTAAGCGCGTTGCCAATGTCTTTTTTATTATAAATAGTTAATATATAGTATAGTTATGTGTGATGAGCGCGAATATTTGCTCCTGAGTCTTGGATGTTTTCCATGTATTTACGTATGTATTTCAATATATAAGTATGTTTATCGTTGTCTAGTACCCATAGTACAAGCTTAGAGCTCAGTCTGGGACTAGGTCATTTTGTGTGAGAATGTCCCCTGATATTTAACTTGTTAATGACACGTATTTTTTTGGGGATTGAACCGAAAATATCTAGCTTCGTAAAATTCAAATAGCAATTTTAAATAACGTGCGGTATACTAGATTTATTCAGTAAAATCCTCTTTTAAAATAAACCTGATACTTAAGCAATAACATGACACAAGCGCTCTATCTAACAGGATAGTTTTCATATTGAAACTTTATTGAATTTTGACTTAGTTTCCGCTTTGGGAGCTGTAGGCTTCCCTTCCAGTGCCAACGACACCCCTGGCATAGTCAAGTTGCATACAATCTGACGTTGGGGCAGTGAACGTAGTATCGGGTATAAATATATAAAATAACGGACGCGTCCCGTGGCGATAACCCTCGGTGTCTATACTTGTTGATCACAATATAACCCGTCTTTTATGAACTCCTAATATAATTTAACGGAAAATAAAAGATAAGTGATGAAGCATAAAACAGGTTATAAAAAATGTTCCGTTGCATTTTGTTATTTTAAAGTAATGACTCAGTATTAACACTAGTTTGCTGATCAAACGAGTATCGCGCAGCTTGAATGTGTGCGTGCCTCGACCGTACGCACCGCGAGACACCACTAGCATACTCAATATGACGTACTAATCCGGTTTAATGGCGGCCGCGTGTGGTCACCACGTCTGGTTTCGTGCGTATTGACGCAACCCTAGCACTCGAGCAGCAATAGATAACAGAAACTCCTTAAGGAGCGGAATCAAATTACTCTCTTATTAGGGGTCCTGGCTGGGTTCAAATCCCGATAAGGGCAGATATTTGTATGTTGAGCACGATATTTGTTCCTGAGTCTTGGAAGTTTTCTATATATTTAAGTATAAATTTCTATAAGTAAGTAAGTTTGTCGTTGTCTAGTACCCATAGTACACGCCCTAGAGCTTAGTTTGGGACTAGACTAATTTGTGTGACATTGTCCTGTGATTTATTTATTTATTTTATTTATTTAAGCATAATATTATGGTAATGGACAAAATTTCGATGAATACAGAAATATCAACAACTCTAAAAAGACGTGTTAGTAATTATGTAACCACATTTTGCACAAGTAGGCTGAGATGTTTACTAGTGTGTATTAGTGACAGAACTACAAGCCTTTATTCCGTTAGTCGCCTCTTACGACATCCACGGGAAGACATAGAGTGGCACTATTCTAACCCGACAACCACACGGGAACCACGATGGAACGACGGTATGGATGGACGGAGAAAATAACAATGCATAAGTTGTTCAAAAAAAGGAAAAATATATAGGCCGATTTAATGATCTAGTTTTCAAAGTTATTATATTAAACAGATACTTACTTCATAATGCACCAAAATATATCTTCGTGTGCTTAGACTTTCTTCTTTTTATCGGTAGAGTAGTTACTCTAGCAGTAAAAGTAAACTACCCCTTTAAAACAGGTTAAGACGCGATCAAGAATAAACTCTAAAAACCTTTTTACCGCGCTGAAATTGTCCACTAGCACTGAAGAGTGAAAACATTCTTGCACTAAAATACTTCTCGGCCAACTAAATAAGGCGTCCGCACTGAAATGTAAAAACCAACAATTTAAATTGTTCCAAGTGCCGAGTAAAACCGCATCTCGAATATCATTTTTGTGAGAAATATGTCTGAGACGGCACCTGGCCAGAGATAAGTTACATACAGAAAGTTCACTTACAATTTGACTTTTTTACGATTTGTTTGCATGAAGCGTTTCGCTTTTGATAACTGCGTACCTTGTTTAAATTCTATCCATGTACCGGGTAAGATTTTTGTTTTTTTTTTAAGTATTTTCTTAGTTACTTTAGACATGTTTTATACTGCTATGGTTTTTTTTTGATTCGCTTTTTGAACAATTACTTATTTCGTGAAATACAAAAAAAAAAAAAAAAAACTTATCACATGAATTCACTTCTCTCTTATATTATATCCTGAGAGCAATTATCTGGTTATCTGTAATACGTTAAATAGGCCAGTTACTAAACCAGCAACAACCTCCTCAAACTTGTCGCGACTTAACTTGCATAACACTCACTGATCAAACTTTGTAAAGTGGTCGTAAAAACACAAAGTATTTTGCGCAAGATTTAATGTACTACAAAAAAAACTAATTTCCTTTATACGTGTATCCAAAATTCCACGTTGTTGGTTACGTCCCAAAATTATTTACCTCACTAATTCCTGTTACGCGTTGAATTTTGGGTGTGTATTGTGTACTAGTACCATTATTATGCACTCATTAAAGTATAAGAACATACTTATGAAACGAATAAATAAAATAAACTAGATTAGTTATGTTTAAAATAGTTTTTGTTTCGTATATTCAACTTTTAGTCCGTCATTTTCTGCTTGTGGCTGTTCCCTACGTAGTGTCACTTTAGTGGGAACACACCCTTAAGAGGCCGTATACGAAATTATGCCGGTTTTGCTTGTTTTCATGATTTTACAGTTAAAATACTGCTTTTCTATAAGTTCTATTGCACATCACGAAATATCATTTCAGTTAAGATCGAAAAAAATGAGTTCCGAATGAATGAGCTACTTTTTTTGTCGAGTGTTAAAATGCGAGATTTAGGTTGTTTTAAATCATTATTATATTGCTATTTTATTTGTATTTTTTGGATGTTTGTTTAAAAAAGTTAGTGGATTGATTTTGAACTGAAGTATATTACTATTGTTTTAATTTTGTGAACGAGAGTTTTAATCAAAAATATTTTTTTGCTCATTTTCTATAAAACTTAACCAATTATTATTATTTTACCCAAAAATATTGTACAATGGTGGTAAAAAGTGATTCATTCGTTTTTTAGACGACATTTATAAATTTTAATGTTTTCATACTTTTTAGACGTCAAAATGGTTTGTGAATATGCGATATTCTAAACCTCTTACAGTCGCCGGTTTCAGGTCGACTAATCAAAATAATAATAACAAAAACATAAAAGTAGCAAACATTCTTTGAAAATTAAAATTATATTTCGTGTTACGTATTAATATTTGTAGAAGTCAAGGATTTCAACAGTAAAATCACGTAAATCAAATCGGCAAAATTTCGTATACTTGTACGGCCTCTTAAATGCAGCGTCATGTTTAGTAAATGCGATAGATAGTCACCTCTGGCGCGTATACTCTGTGACAGTGTGCTCTACTTTGAGTGATGGTAGATTATGTTGGCTCGGCTGTATCAAGAGAGGACGCTTTCTCACTTAAGCCGTTTATAACGTCGGTCAAAATGTAGTCTTCATTGCAATCCGACGCCGTACTGGAATTTACACACATACATAGTCCGTGTGGTTGCCGGGTTAGAATAGTGCCACTAGATGTCTTCCCGTGGATGTCGTAAGAGGCGAATACGGGAATAAGGGCTTTGTAGAACTGTTAGGCAATGGGCTTGCAACCTGTCATCAATACAATGGCAAAAAACTTGGCCTGATTAAAAGCGTGATGTTATATACAAGGTACACATAGAGTAGGCAGAGCTACAGAAATACCAACGATTCTAAAAATACTTCTTGATAATACTGTAACCACATTTTTCACAAAAAAAGCTAAGATGTTTACCAGTGTATTAGTGATAGGTTGCAAGCCCATTTACGAAATCTACGGGAAGATATGGACTGGCACTATTCTTAATAAATTAAAACGTTTTACATGCAGTTTTAAATATTTAGTACGGGTGGCCTAGTAATTAGCTGCAAATTTTAGTGCTTTGTCAATTTAACGTCATGTTTTAATTGGAGCAATTGTCAAACACTTTAAAACTACAGCGTGCTCTTTTTAATTTAGTTTAGTTTAGTTTATTTATTCATCAATGTAATATTACAATATAAATTGCATTAAACGTCAAAAAATATGAAATTACATTGAGATTGTCGACATAAATACTAATAATCAAAGAATACAAAAATAACATGCAAATAATCAAAACAAATCTATTAAATATCTAGTAAATGGTCACTTATCCGATGTCAATCAATAGGTATACATAGATTAATTAATGTTAATACAATAATAATTTTACAATTTGAGTGCCATATATTTATCCACGGAGTACAATGGATTATCCAATAAAAGGTTTCTCAGCTGATGTTTAAATGCTTCGTCGGATTGTACATTATGGCCTGGAGAAGATAAACGAGCTCACAGGCCACTTGATGGTAAGAGGGATCTGTGACATTTGCATTCTCAAAACTCCAATCTAGAGATTGCAATCCTTCTTAGGATTGACAACGCATTTGAGGTCTTCCTCAAATGCGTTACCAAACCAGAGGATGAAGATGGAATGCCTCTATTCTAGTAATTTCATCGATTGTCTTATCACCACACTAGAACACAACAATCTTAACACTAATGCTCGGTGGTAGGTTCGAGGATAAGATGGTGGTAGCGATACGGACGGACCTTGCACAAGGTCCCAGCCACCACTAAAAGTGCTAAGCTATTTAAAAGGCTGACAGTTACTATCAGCCTCGGTAGAAGTTCCATCTTAATGAAACTCGTCTTAGATTCTTAGCATCATCAACTAAAAGCATTAAAATAAGCCAAGGAAGCTCGGTAAACTTTCATTGTTACTGCAAGCTCGCCGTCAAAAGCTCCGAGACAAAAGCTGTACCAATTACTTAGTGACGCCGCGCCGCGCCGCCTGCATTATACAACGGTTGTAAAATAGATAGGAGTACCTTGAGAGACCTCTCTTAATAAAAACAAGTTAAAAATGAACTACAATATAACTTGGAATCTCTGAAGTGATAACTCTTAAAACACCCAACAGAGTTGTTTCAAAAACTAATAGCAAATTACTAGCAGAGTCATTCCATCTCAGGGTTGACAATGCATTTACAGTGGATTGCAGTCTTAAGATTGTGTAAATGCAAATGTTTGAGTCTCAGATCCCACCCACCATTATTTTCTGTCATAATAATAAATAAATACCTACCAATTTTATTTTCTTATCATGTACCGTTAACCGGGGTGAATAGAAATCGCGGGGTGATCGAAATACAATCTAAAATAAGTAATAATTCGTTACTAATAAGAACCAATATTGAATTGACAAGTCTATTGGAAAATTACGTTCAAATCTCAGTCTTATAACTAGCATATGCTTTAGTTTAGGCTGTATTTTTATGCACCCGCGAATCTCTATTCACCTCGGTTTACCGGTATGTATGTTATGTGTATGGTGGGCTCTTCCGGATACATTTCGTTCTTTTAGGATTTGTTGTGCAACAGCTGAGTGTGAGGGTTCTTACACATGCAGCTGTTCGAAAGTGCAGGTAGCCTCGCGAGGTTCTTCTTTCAACATAAGTGCATCGGTTAAAGCACTTAGTTTGGAAAAACTGTTCCATGGTGACCGCGAGGGTTCGAACTAAGTTCCTTGCGATCACGATTCTTAACTCAAGCCACTAGACCACATTTTCTACCCACCTAAAAAACACGATCAAATTAATTTACTAAAAGATGCAATAGAATTTATTGATAACGAAGAAGCCCACTGTATCAGAAGATTGTATTTCTGAGTACTTCTCAGAATCTAGTTTCAAATCCTAGAAGTATCGCTTATTTAGTATCGTATTGTTTTTTGAATAAGACATTATGACAACAATTAATTTATGTTCCGCAGCCATTATAAAATACTTGTATAAAAGGTAACTACGAGTATAGTTCATATTAGCTATAAGGGACGACGGGAGGGGGGACGACGACGTACTCGCACTTACTATAATAGCACAACAAGACACAAACGTGGGTGGAAGCGGACTGATTGGGTAGATGGATGGATAGATCGACAATTAATGTTTTGATTTTATTTGATCGTGCATTTTATGATGTCAATTTTCCTAAGTTATTTTTCTAAGCCCAGGGATTGTTAATAAAAGTTAAAAGGAACAATAAAATTTTTAGAAGAAAAATGACTTGATTTAACGCTTTTTGCCCCACTTTCCAGCACTGATTTGCTAAGACAAAAGTATAAATAATAAATAAATATCGCGGGACAATCTCACACAAATTGGCCTAGTCACAAACTAAGCTCTAGGCTTGTACTATGGGTACTAGACAACGATAAACATACTTAAATAGATAAATAAATACTTATAAATAGAAAAAAATCCAAGACTCGGGAACAAATGTTCGCGCTCATCATACAAATAACTGCCCTTACCTGGATTTGAACCCAGGACCGCTGGCTTCGGAGGCAGGGTCACTCCCAACTAGGCCAACGTGTCGTCTAAAAAACGTATCGCGATTTGGACGAGAAAACAAGCACCTTTTTTTTTAAATTAATTAAAAGGAGTTTACATAGAGAAAAACAATACTATTGAGATGTAATTGTTATTTCAGCCGTTTTTCGCCATCATTCTGTAATAGATATTTTTTTAATCTTGGCCTGTTCGTATTCTTCAATGGCGCCACATAAACCATCCTCCATAATTCCCACTCAGAGATTTGTTTCCTCCGATATATATTCACTCCCTTATTTATTTCATTTCAGTTTTTCCTTGAATGTTAATAAAGCAGAAAAATTATGATTTTGTGCTTAACACAATTTATTGCGGAGGGTTGGCAGACACGTTTTAAGAAAAAGGGATTCTTTCCACCATGGCACCATTAACACCAGGAGTTTAAATAAGTTCACAGGTTTCGAGATAATTCCATTCCAATTACGCACTTAAGCCATTTGGTATATTATTATTTTATAGTCAGTCATCTGAATAACTTCACTTTACTGCGTTGTTGAAAACGTTTTGCCAGGAGTTTTAAAAAGATGAGCTTTTCTTTTAGATACCTATTTACTGTCACCACCACCACCATGACCATGATTAACTTATAACTTTTAATCAACTTTAATGCCTTGAGAAATGAGACAATTTTCACCTTAGATAGACTAACTATGCTACGATATCCTCTTTAATTACCACCTTTAAGCGCATTTTTAATTTAGATGGTTCCTAAAATGAGCAATACATTTTCGTTTGATAATTTTGACTCAATCGTCAAATAAAAGTTGTAAATATAATATTCAAGTGAACGTTAACTGGACCGTTGAGTTCCATCTATTCGGATGATAAATCGACCGAACTGGCGAGGCGCTAGCAATACCCTCTCCAATATCCTTCTGAAATGCACTCTGCTGGTATATTCATAAGCAATTCTGCTTTTCAAAGAGCAATACTAGTGTTTAAGGTTTTATTTTTGTTTATTATGTACAGCAATATTCAGAGGAATAGTCTGGTAAATCATTGATACGCAGGTAAATTGAAGTTAAATAACTTGCGTGGGGGAATTGCTTGATCGACATACAAACATACACAGACTAAATACTTCGTATAACCATATTGCTTTTGACATATTATCGTATTGCCAACGTTATGATAGCTCTTAATTCTTTGACAGTAATGGCGGCCGACGATAACACGTCAAAAGCAGTATCACTTTAGAGAATTGAGCCATGAAAAACAGATGCTTATAACTTTTTTATCATCGACAAGATAAAGATACGAGTTGAACCATGTCAGGCAATAAGAATTCAAGTGATAATTTAAAACTAAATGCGAACACCACCAATATAAATAAACGTAACACGTAGAAAAATAATTTTAAAAGTCCCAAAAGCAATAAAGACGAAAGCCAGAAGGCAGTTCCTAATAATAATTTCATTAAGAGTGCACACGAAATAAATATGAGAGGCCAAATATGAAAGGGGAATTTTTGAAAAATCTGCTCTCACTGGGACGGCAAATTGGGTTTGCGGTGCAAGAGTGGGCTGCGCGATAGTGCAAGCTAGGCGAGTGCATTTTATGCATTTTATGGAGATGGGGCATGGAAAGTGGAATATATTGATGTAGGTAAAAGATCGTCAGGCGTACCTATACTTGGTTTCTATGGTGATCCCAGTGACAGCACATAAACACGTATTTCACTTGTTTCATTTGTTTTTTACAACCAACCTTGTACACAAAAGGGTATACAGAAAAAAACCCCTCTGGTCACCTTAATATTTTTTTGATATATCGCGATTTGAAATTTAGGTAAAGTTCCCATCAGACATTACAGTTAACAAAGTGCTCACAAATATCTGAACATGACTCTATTTTCAAAGTGCATGTTTAAATATTTTTGACCACCATGATAATGTACAGATATAATTGATGGCGACACCATGATATTTTTGTACGTTATTTTCGCCAAGCGGTTTTAAAAGTAAAAAAAAAAACATAGTTATGTTTGTTACTATGTTCACTGGTGAACATCAAATATATTTTAAGATCAAAATCTCATTTGACTAAGCAGATATTTACTTTTCGTCTATTCTTCAATTGTAAAAGTGTAGTGTTGTAGTTCTGCCCCGTATTTCACCATCGTGATAGGTGACAAATCGGTATACATTGAAAAGTTAACACGCTGATACGGCATTGGGTTTAATATAAGTTGCGCGATGTACACTTAAATGTCACCTATCACTCGTAATTGTCTTGGTGGTGAAAACGGGTATTCCTCGACGCAACTGTGAAATTAACACATAGATTGTTTGATGGCTGTCAGTTTTAAGCACATGCTAATAGTAAGTATTTGTAGTTCTCGTTTAAACAGAAAAAAATATATTGGAGCTCTTAATTATTTGATGTTGTAGCCTATAAGTTGAAATTAAAAAATATATTAGGATCATCGTAGATTGACCGACTTGTTAACTTATAAGTCGTTAGAAGCCAGTTAAGGTCCATAATATTTGAGTTTAAAACTTATTATTTATTGATATTTTTAATAGTCGTATTACAACTCTGACCCTGCCTATGCTAGCGGTCCCGTGATAAGCGCTAGTATTTGTTTGTGAGTCTTGGGTGTTTTCTATGTATTTAAGTATTTATTTCTCCCTATAAGTAAGTTTATGGTCGGTGTTATAGGGAGCTGATAATTTAGTGCTTTGTCACTTTAACCTTTTAACCGCCAAAGCCGGCAAATCACGATTTTCTTGCCGGGGACGACGGGCGCTCGGTACGCTTTTGTATCGTCGCAGTTGCAGTATATGACGTCGTTGCACGAAATGTTGCAGCCGGCCGTGGCGGTCAAAAGGTTAACATCACGAACTACTGCACTAATCTATCAAAGACTTTAAACTGACAAGGTTCAAACGTGTGCAGCTTAGTTTGGGACTAGGTGAATTTGTGTGAGATTGCCCCCCGATACATTTTATAGGGTACCGTATCCAAAGGATGAAAACGGGGTCCTATTACTAAGACTCCACTGTCTGTTTACAACAAATACTAACTACCGAATAAAATAAATATTTAAGTGGGGCTCTCATACAAAAAACGTTTCTGCAAGATTTACTGACAGACACCGGGACAGGACAGGTGAAACTAAAAAAAAGGTTATAATATAGTGTCTAATGTTGGATAGATACTGCTACGGAACCCTTCTTCGTGCGCAAGTCCGACTCGCAGTCGGCCGGTTTTTTTACTCTGTTTTACCAGGCGAATTAAAAAATCATTTTTTATGTTTGCAAGTGGTAATATCCCGCTAATAACCACGCTTCTAATTATTTTACGGAATATCTTTCAGTGTGTGCGCGGCGGCGGGCAGGTGATCGAGTTAAGCCGTCCAATTATTTTAAAATCGGCCAAAGCGCCACGGCCTCTGCTACGTTAATGGAATACCCTATCCTGATACCATGCGAGCGGTTACACCATGCGACACGACCACGTCGTGACGTCGTAACTCAAGAATCTAAAATACAAAATTCAAAATATTTTATTGCATGTCCACATTAACACAATTTTACAGGTGGAACATATCGTGATCACTTTGAAAAAACCTCGTATCTCATTTTTCATGATGTACAATTTGAGAACTTATTTCTAAGAGAAATAAGTTTAAAATCGTCATGAAATATGAGATATGAGGTTTTTTCAAAGTAGTGATCATATGGTGGTGGGCTTTTTTCCGCACTTAATCCGTATATGTCGGGCCATTGTGTGCAGGGGTACCAGCTAGTAGTCTGGCCAGCCTCACTCCAACCAGAAGAGCAGGATCCTCTTGGTATCTTCACAGGCTTCCCGGAGTGACCTCGGAGTTTTGAGGATTTTGACCCGTTGAGTAGCTACACATGCGCATTCCAGGATTACGTAGGGACCTGTTTCGTGAGCTGCATAGGGGGCTGTCGGTCATACCTAGAACATATAAATGTTGGTCAAGCGAGCAATGTCCAGTAATGTTTCCTACAATTGCTCGTAGCACTACTCTATCTTAGTGATAGTAGGCGCTTGGTCAGGCGCTCGTCCGGCTGTGGCACCGTTTCCCTGGGTTGTCTGCACGTACTGGTGTTGCCCATTGATTAGCATGTTGGTGGAACATTATAGGAGGTTTGTTTGCGTGTGACGCCAGCACGGGCACAGCAACAACAAACAGAGATCAGTTAATCAACTATATGCGTAGTTACTAATTATTTCCTATAACTTATTTTACTGATTGCCGTCGTGTTGAGTTATTATAATGTGTATGCAACATCAAAGAATTCTTTCAAATTTAATAAAAAATGTTTTAAGGTTATACCTATTAAATATTTGCTAGAAAAGTTTATATTTTGATATCGCTTATAAATCAAACCTAAGCTTACCTTTACAATAGCTCTAGCATAACTAAGGTTTAGGAAAAATAAAACTTCAGAAAAATAATATTCGGAATTTCAAGATGGTCTGATCAAGATTTCCAAAAACACTTATAAATCCTCAATTTCACATGATTGAGTCACAAACATAGTGATTTACTTCGGGAAACAGGTAGCTTATAATTATGTGTTCATTTCTCATCCCATCCACCCAGTTTAGCGTGGCGGGGAAACAAACATACACACAATTTTCCCTTTTTTATGTTAATGAGAAGGCACTCGAGCACTCAGGCCACCTGATGTTAAGTGGAATCTGAGAGCCATAGACATTTGAATCTCAAGACTATAATCCTAAGACCTCAAATGCGACAAACCCTGACGACTAAGGTGAAATGCCTCTATGCTAGTAATTTCACCGGTTGTCTTATCCCCACACCGGAAACCAACAATGCGAACATTGTTGCTTGGCGGGTGGTTAATGGATAAGATGGTGGTAGGGATCCGGACAGGCCCTGCCCTGGGTTGGGTTTTATAATATAAGAAAGAAAAAAAGAAATATAGTTACTTGAACATAATGGACACACATGCCAATGCCAAATTGTATCAAATAGGTGGCCACTCAGCAATATGGCATGGCAAGCCACGGCGCTGGTTATTAGTGGTCCATAATTATTAGTGTTACTAATTTTATAAACTCACTTGTTCTTATTATTATTAGCCAAATATTCTCTGCAAAATCGCACCATGTAAAGGTCACCTTCATTGCGCGTGGGCAACGTGAAGAGGTGCCATTTTCGCGAAAATATGAAATTGGTATCGCGGTCAGCTGAAAGCATTAACTTCGTCCGTTCCTGCACCAAATGTAGGTACCTAACCAGTTTCTACCATTTTATAGCCATTGATAGCGGGGTAACTTTTTATCTTACTTCACCATGTTTGTTTGCAGACAATTTTGAACTAGAGCCATGGGGGAGGGGGTACGGTTTAGCTCGGGCGGTATAGCGGTATTACAAATACAAATACAAATACAAAATACAAAATAGTTTATTGAACAAAATCAAATAAAACATAAAATCGAGGCTGTCCGTCAGTGACCAAACTAGGCTGAGCCTGTATCTTGGCCAACTGCGAGTGCGGTTAACAGATAGTACTTGGGTTACAATGAAATTTCGAGCAATAATAATAGTAAAATTAGTTACATTACATCAATCATTATGTGTTAGTGTGCGTGTGTGTGTGTGTGTGTGTCCAAACTACACGGATCCGTGTAATACCCGCGCTAAAATCCGTGTTTAAGTCTGGACATGGATACCCTTGCAGGTGGGCCTAATTACACACGGGTAAGACCCGTCCGCGACGGATAGAAGCAGCCAAGAGCGGTTTGAGGGCCACTATGGCGAATCTATCTATCTATATCTCCAACACAAAAAATCTCGTGTCACAGTGTTTGTAACAAAACTCCTCCGAAACGGCTTGACCGATTCTTATGAAATTTTGTGTGTTTATTCAGTAAGTCTGAGAATAGGACGTTTTCAATTGGGATTTTTGTGTTTATGTTTATACCTATACAGGGTGACTTCAAAATGTTAATACAAAATCAATGTTTTACACACATTTCCCCTAAACTTAGCCCCTCAATTAAGTCTCATACTTTTAAAATAATCGGAAATATTTTTTTTAAAATTTTAAACTATCCCATTTTTGTTGGCTTAATATGGTTATCCTACCATAATAATTAACAAAGAAGTTTAAAGAATTTCAAATTAACACTCCTCTTTGGTTATCCGTCACCTGTCGCAATTTATGAAGAAAACGTGTTTTGATTAGTTGATAACATTGAGTGACAGGTATGACAGTTAGGTATTTAATGTAGTGTAACCACACTTTGGGACTTTAGTTATTTGTTTTGTTCGAAAATTAGCATTAATTAAATACAGTTAACTTTAACAAAGGGGTTAATATATTAGACTGTGTGGCATTAACTAAGCCGCAATCAAGTGTTTTGTATTACCAATTTGAAGTCACCCTGTATAATTATGGCAGAACAACGTTTTCTGGGTCAGATAACTAGTAATTATACTCATATAAAAAATAATCCATCTTTCCCTTGGTCACGGCATCACGCGTGAGTGGCTAGAACAATTTCGTTTATTGCCTTTTTACTGTGTTCTTACGACGGTAAAAAAAACCATCGGGAATTTGCAACGGGGCGAAGCCACTAGCGCAGTGTTTTTCAACCTGTGGGTCGCGACCCCCTGGGGGGTCGCGAAGCTTCTGTAGGGGGGTCGCCAGAGGTCGAGAGAACTAGGTACTTTAGTAAAATAAAGACAATAAAGATTATTAATATTTATTTATTTATTAAGTAAGAGAAACAAAAAATAAAATCCGAAGACCCATGTTAATTAATGCGAAGGTTGTGCTTGTTTTTTATTAATTAATGTATCCCATCGTGGATCTGTATTTGCGACACATAGAATTAAATCGTTTTCCAAATTTAAGCGATTTCTTTGCTTACTCTTTATCTGGGCCATCGATGAAAATGTCAACTCGCATAAGTACGAGGTGGCAAATGGAATCAAACACTTCAAAGCCTCAGTTGTCAATTCCGGGTATTCTGTTTTTCTCCTTAACCAAAAGGTATCCAAATTAGAAGAAAGCTAGTGACTAGCGCATGGCGAGTCGCTAGGCAACAATACTTTAGTAACTATTATACTTGTTCTATTCTATTCATAGCTCTTATCAAACTCAACCAGGTTAAGCGCTACACGTCGCTACACGTCCGGGTAAAACCCGTGGATAATTACAAACCATTAATCCGCGTCCGGGCATAAACACGAGAACTCGGGTATGTTTAAAACGGCCCATAAAAATGGATTCCCGTCTACACTGCGAGCCTTATTTTGCATCGTTTCAATTCAAATGAGTGTAAATAGGATCTACAGTGAAATGCTAATAAATGTAATTTTCCTAGTTTTATAAAAACTGCGACGATATTGACAATGTTTCTGAGGCAAAGTAATACTTGTGTTAGCTAAGCTATCAGAAAACGAGAATTTTACAATAACTTTATGAATACAGCAGTGCAGCAGCTGACCTGGGGGGTTACTATGACATAACTATGCAGTTCTGTTTACGCTCAGAGAAAAGGACAGAGCTATATAACTGCCATAGCTCTGTAGTACCAACCGACAACGCACAGTCAAAACCGCTGGATATAGGGACTTGAAATTTGAAGGGAATATTCCGTGGATATCCTAGAGATGCACTAAGAAGGGGTTTTTGGAAATTCATACCCTAAGGGGTTAAAATGGAGGGGTAGCGGGAAATTGTCTAATAATAAATAATACGGGTTTAACTTTTTCCTATTAAGTTCAAAATGCATAATGGGTCTTAATACATAATTATCATCTATACCAATGTACAAAGCTGAAGAGTTTGTTTGTTTGTTTGCTTGAACGCGCTTATCTAAGGAATTACTGAACCGATTTAGATTAAATTTGGTATGGAGATAACTAAGGTTTCGGGGAAGGACATAGAATTTTCATCCCGGAAAAATTTAACAGTCCCCGAGGGAATAGCGATAAACGAGGTATTTGACATAATATATTGCGTGTAAATTTCATACGGGTAGGTATACATTTTAACAACAGTTAATATATACGTACCCTAATTAATGTAAAAACTTGTATAACAGCAACATTTAGTTGTATTTTTATTTTTTCTTACTAATTAATTCAGCTAGCAATGTATCACACATTGCGCCAATTAAATTAAAGCATCTACTTAATGGTCATCTCATGACTTATGCATTATTATGGTTCGCCATTTATTAACTTCGCCAATAAAAGTCAAAAATAAAGATCATTAATGTAAGCGGTTCACTCGCCTGAGATAGTTATTATTATTATTTTCTACATTTCATCTTTGCACTTGGATACAGGCAATACATTGACGACCGATGGACGCTCGCACACTTCGTACATTGCTCCTAAGACAAACATTAAACAATTACCTGGGGGGTTATCATGACATAACAATGCAGTTCTGTTTACGCTCAGGGAAAAGGACAGAGCTCTGACAGTTATATAGCTCTGTCCTTTTCTCTGAGCGTAAACAGAACTGCAAAGCTAGCTCATGATAACCCCCCAGATCTTCAATAATAAAAGTTACCAAAAAATATATTTCTCACATGATTTGTATGATCGTTAACTACGTCTGGATAAAAATATGCCCGTACGAAGTTCGCACGCTGTAGACGACACTATCAAATTGTGAATTAATAGTGTCGTTTACACACACATGTGGAGTAGCGGAAAACTACGCATACAAAGTCGCGGGTGTCTTCTAGTAACCTATAAAGCTTTTATTTCTGAAACCGTAAACTTTTCAGGATTGTTATAAAACAAACCTAACCTAACCTAATGGGTTCTATATAATGACTTTTTAAAAAATCTTGAAACGTTTCAGAAATAAAACCATTCTAGATTATGATGCGATTTCGTCTCATAAATGTATTTTTTTTATGTCAAGGAGAATGCACACGAGCATTCAGGCCACCTGATAAGTGGAATCTGATACCCATAGATAATAAAAAATAAAAAAATAAATATCAGGGGACAATGTACCACAAATTGACCTAGTCCCAAACTAAGCACTAGGCTTGTACTAAGGGTACTAGACAACGATAAACATACTTATATAGAGAAATAAAACCTTAAATACATAGAAAACATCCAAGACTCAGAACAAATATTCGCGCTCATCACACAAATATCTGCCCTTACCGGGATTTGAACCCAGGACCGCTGGCTTCAGAGGCAGGATCACTCCCAACTAGGCCAACGTGTCGTCAATAGAATGTTTGAATTCTCAAGACTATCTTAAGGACTGCAATCCTAAGACCACAAATGCGCTGCCAACCCTGAGGATGAAATTTTATGTACACGGTCCAAACGCTTTATTTGGGACAATGTCAGTAGTATAAGATTATCTCCTGATATTTATTTATCATGCTCACACATTAGTTGTATATTAGCACATAAGTTGACATGTCTACAAGCAAATAACCATCATTCCACGATAAGGTAATGTCTTTTTTTGTTCAGAAGAAATTCCAGGAACCTGCTCGTAATTACAATTTCTTTTCCGAGACGCTTAGGGTCACGTAATAACGTTCATTTATTATTTTGTGTTCTCATACGAAGTCTTATTTCGGTGGGTTTACAGCGATACACTGGAAATTTGCTTACTTGTACAGTCGAAGACACTTCTAACTGTACACCCGTAGACTTTAATACGTTGGAATAAGGTTTACAGTTGTACAGTTAGCAGTGTCTTCGACTGTACCTCTAGTATAAACCTTTTTACAGCACACATAAACACTTACGCATACAGCGTGTTAATTTTCTTAAGGGCATATATTTTATCAATAGTTCACATACACACATATTTTTTCTTACTAATTAACTCAGCAAGCAATGTTTCACACATTGCGCCAATTGAATAAAAGCATCTACGTGATGTCATGAATTACCGTTGGCCATTTTGTTTATTTCGCCAATTAAAGTCTAAAACCGAGATCATTAATTAATTCTGTTTTAAATAAAATTAGTTATTAATCGTTGGTTTTATTCCGTGTGGTTTCCGGGTTAGAATAGTGCCACTCCATGTCTTCCCGTGGATGTCGTAAGAGGCGACTAAGCGAATAAGGGCTTGTAGTACTGTTAGGCGATGGGCTTGCAACCTGTCACTAATACACTAAAAAATGTCTTAGCCTGTTTGTGCAAAATGTGGTTACAGAAATACCAACAAGTCTTTTTAGAGTTGCTGGTAATTCTGTAGCTCTGCCTACCCCACTCTGGGAAAGAAGGCGTGATCGTATGTATGTATGTATGTAGTTATTAATCGTGGCGATTCACTGGCCAGAGATTGGGACTTATTTTCCATATGTCTTTGCACTTGGAAACAGGCTTTACATTGACGACTGATGGACGCTCTCACATTTCATAAATTCGTTTCGTAATAGGAAGTTGCACGCGTTACATTGCTCCTAAGACAAACTTTAAAAAAATAATTACGTTTCAATAACAAGAATTACTAACAAAACATATTTCTGACATCATTTGTATGATAGTTAACTACGTCTGGATAAAATATATGCCCGTATTTTTATCTGCTGTGTCTTTGGTATCTTTATTTTTTTTTATCTTAGTATTTAGTATGTATGTAACTATGTAAACTCTTTAAAGCACATAAACAATAACAAGATATATTTCCATCAATATTATATTATTTGACGTCACGCTAGCCTAGTTGGTAGTGACCCTGCTTTCGAAGCTAGGGGTCCTGGGTTCAAATCCCGGTATGGGCAGATATTTGTGTGATGAGCACGAGTATTTATTCCTGAGTCTTGAATGTATTTAAGTATATATTTCTCTATATAAGTATGTTTATCGTTGTCTAGTACCCATATTTAGTACAGGCCTAGAGCCTAGCCATAGCACAGCCTAGTTTTGTATCCACCTCAAATCAGACTTAAGGAGACTTTTGGATAATAAAGTAAATCAATTCATATTCCTGTTATTTACCTTATATCGAGTAAGTGACGCTAACGTAGTTTTCAAGAGAATGAGTATAGCGATAGGGACTACACCGTCTACACCCCCTGTAACATTTAGTAAGTAGGGGAGACCGAGGTGAGTTGTAACAGAGGCGAGTTCTGACAAAGCCGATTTTTCTACACGTATAACAATTAGCAAGCTGACAACTTTACGCAAACTGTGGAGTGTCGAAAGAGCAACGAATTTGCGAAGTTTTCAGTGTATCGACACTGTCATAGGTTCAGATAAATTGGCTTTGTCACAACTCACCTCTATTACAACTCTCCTCGGTCTCCCCTACGCGTAAATAACCATTGACAATGACAATGTTAACATCATTGTCATTGTCAATGGTTATCTACGCGTTATGTTTGGTTCCTGTGGTTGCCACCTGAGCGCTGCGTGTTCTTATGGACCACTGAAACACTCGTTTCGTTTATATTGTTGCATTTTTTTTTCAACTGTGTTTTATTTGTTTCATTTGTTTCATAAAATATTCGTAATGTCTGTGTCACCTTCCGTGTTTTCACCGAGTGGTCCCGACGGAAGATCAGCGTTGGCCTCACAGCCAGCACATGCTGAGTTGGGACCGTTTCGCAACAAATATCACTTTTCTGTTCTCTTTTCCTTTTTTTTAATATTAGGTAATTGATGTGTTCTTGTTGCATATAAATGTTTTTCTTTCTTTCTTTCTTTCTCTATGTTCGCATTCTCATCGAGTAGCAAAGGTGAAGAATCTATACGTGAGTCTGTTTTTCTAAAGTAGGTAGTACATGTTACAATATTATACGGTTTCGAATAGTAAAGGCGATTCGAAAACGTGACGTTATTGTTGAAATGCTCGCACTGAAGCTACCTACCTCGCTTTCAAAAGAAAATTTAGTTCCATTTGTTGTAACGGCTTTGGAACCCTACACTGAGCATGGTCCGACATGCTCTTGCCAGGTTTTCAAAGGTTATCAAGTTTTATTGGTGTAATATTTATAAACTATCATGTCTTTATAAAGTCCGAATTTTACAATAATGTTCAGTAAAATGATTCTGAACAAATTTATTTCTGAAATTGGCTTTATTTGTTTTATTTTGTGGTCATCATTACAACTATTAGGTACAAAAGCTGTACCATATAGTTGTAACGATGATGTCTGTTCCAGAAGTCAATTTAAAAACGAAAACCGGGCAAGAGCATGTCGGACCATGCTCAGTGTAGTGCTCTGAAGCCGTTAAGTACTACAAACGAACCCATAATATTTTTGAAAGACCTATCCAGTGAAATCCCACACAATAGGAAAGACGAGAAAAAAAAATACATCCCCACATTACATGTAGAAGAAATACAAAAAAAAATATTTTTACTTTTTATTGTACCTCTTTGTTGGCGTGACTAATATGCATATTCATGCCAAATTTCAGCTTTCTAGTACTAATAGTCTTTGCACTAGGCTGCGGACGGACGGACGGGCGGATGGACATGGCGAAACTATAAGGGTTCCTAGTTTGACTACGGAACCCTAAAAATGGATCATAAATATTTGACTCGCAAATTTAAATAAATCACAAAAAAATAAACAAACTTTATTTAAAGTAAAAGTCCGTAAAACATTTTTACTTTAATAAAGTCAGTATGATAACACATTAAATTAGAATTATAGGTTGAAGATGAGATCATGCTTATAAGTAAAATACAATTTTCAAAATAAATATTACCTTTTAATCTCATCAACATATACGTACAAAATAAATAATACTTTGCCGTCTCAATAGACAATACTGGTCACATTATTAACCCCCCTTTTCTCAACCCTATGGCAACCAGATTAAGGTTAAATATTAATTGTAGTACTGTGCAAAAACTTAGTTCGTTTACAAAAAGCAGTTTTGTAATTTTCTTAAACGTATCTCACAAAAATATTAATTTGGAAAAGTGCTCTTGAACACTAAAAATAAAGTTTGAATTCCTTTACAAGTAGTAGCGACATACGTGTTTATGAAGTAAGCGGGGGCTATGTGATGTAAATAGGCATCATAAAGGCGTGCGCACACCGTCGTATAAAATCTGAGGTCTACGGAATCTCAATGAAGTTGTTTTGCTTCATGGGGAGTACACGGGCGGTGTGATTGCTCATTTAAATAGAAGAAATCTGGTTCTTTAATGTTGTGGTTTAAGATTACCTTCGTGTTACATCTTTTATGTTACGGGTATGTAACACGAGGACATATTATTGCCGTTTTGATACATAATTCTGAGTTCGTAATGGCGTTCAATAATTCAAAGATAATTTATTTGTAACGCAATTGAATGAATGTAAATACATAAAACTATACTACTAACTACTAAGACAAGAAATATATTTCTGTTGGAACCTGACATATTTTATTATATTAACTAGCGACCCGCCAGCGGCTTCGCCCGCTGCATTTTTTTTTCTTTCATGTCACTTAGGTGTATGAAAAATAGATGTTGTACGATTCTCAGACCTACCCGATATGCACACCAAATTTCATAAGAAACGGTCGAGCCGTTTCAGTGGAGTTCAATAACGTACACCGTGACACGAGAATTTTATATATTAGATATTCAAGAGATCAATATTGGCCTCAAGTGTCTTCAAACAGCCCAATCTAGGCAGCCTTTACCTTGTAGAGAGGGTTTTGTAGAAAGTAATTAAAAACATATATTTAGAATACTCGTAGTTTCAAACCATAGAGTACCCAAATTTAAAAAATAACAATGGACAGACGCAATATATAATTATATAAGTAGTATACACGTAATTATATTATATGTTAGTACCGCGTTCCGTGAGTCACCGTGTCGGTACTGGCTGAAAATCAGCGCTGTTAAGTTGTCTAATACCCCAGCATATTATTGCTGAGCCAGTGTCCGTTTCACTGCTGTGAGGACAGACTTCTGATTGCCTTAATTTTCTTTTCTTTAATCTTTTAAGTCTTTTTATACGTATGTGTGCCTTATGGTTGGTGAATAAATGTATTTCTTTTTCTTCAAACTAAAAGTAGCATTAAATTAATGTTTTTTTTTCGGCTATTAAAACTTAGCAAGTTTTTGATTGTACCATGACTCCAATAAGGGCTCACTCCGTACTTGCAGGACTTGTTCTGTAAGGATTGTTTTCAGCAGGATCTTAGTGTTTCTATGATCAGCTGGAAACATCAAGCAAGCGTAACTATTTTAATTCTTGCTCGCCTCATTAAATAAATTTGAGAATTTATTTATTTAAGGTTTGTGTCCATAAACGATAATTACTTAATTATATCGAAGTAACCAAAGAATAGGGACATAATAACAAGAAGTCAACTTTTCAGGAGACGCTTTGTTGTGTCTAGAAAAACAGGTTAGACCTTAGAGGTCTGAAATTTTAAACTTATGTTTTTAATCACTTAAGAATACCTATTCGTTATTATTTTCAATATTTTTCTTTAGTAGTTTTATTTTTTTTAAGTATTTTGGTCCCTTCCGGTAATTTTCCGTGAAAATTTTAAGATATTTATATTTCTCATCGAGCAATAAAAACGTAAGTAATGAAGAGGCCTTATTCGTGGTAAACATTTGGGGCCACAACCGTAATAAAGGCCTTTTTAATAAGGTATTCTTTACTTGAATATTGTTGATGCTATTCTATTCTACCTCATACCTCTATGTAGGTATGAGGTATAATTTGAATCACACTTCATATTGATTTAAAAGTTAAATGAACTATTATTCCACCGACCGAAGAAGGGCGTTATGATATCAAGTGGCGTTATGATATAGCCGGATAAAAAAGGCGCCAATGCAATTGTGGCTTTATTAAAAAACTTGAATATCTTTGTAAGTTTTATGATTACAAAAGTATTTTAAAAAGCCATTTGGTGTAGAAATAATAGTACGTAGTTATGATTTTGAAAGAAGAGAAAAACGGTTTTAATGATGGTTGCGCCCATTTTCATAGGACACGACGATATAAGTTTTAATTATACTTGAAACCAGTGCTTATTGTTTTGTTTCTCAAATTTCCTTTCCAATAAAAAACCAATTGTGACTTATTTGACGCTATCAAAATTCAAAGAAGCTGTTCTCGCAATACTCTTGAAAGAAAAAATGAAACAATTAATTATGTAACTTTCCTTCATATTAGATTTCTTGAGAAGTAAAATGGAGGATTAAAATCGACGGCGACCTGGAAACATTGCCCCACCTTAATTTTATTAGACTCTTATTAATTTTCATTAAATCAGCAGCAATATTAAATAGATACAATGACATTTTAATTAAACGACGTAACTTTATTTATTTAAATACCTAAATAGAATTACTTTGATTATTGTTTTAAAATACAGTCAACACCAAATTTATCTTCGTGTCTTGAAATAAAAAGTAAATTATAAAAAAGAACTGAGAACCGTGGCTTGGTTGATAGTAATTTTATTTATTTACGTCGATAATTGGATATATTTTTTATTGATGGTACCTTCTGAATATTATTATTGGTTAGTAAAATGTACTATAGTGATTATACTTTTTTAACAAAATTTAATATCCTGGTCTTTGTAACCTGGTTTTTTTAACTCTCAAAGCTAAACTGGAAGTGATCCCTTAGGCTGCGTTTCCGCCAATAATGTGCGAGGTAGCTTAGCGGTGCGAGGATGTGTAACGGTGTGAATGTTTCCACCAGAGATGTGCAAGGTAGCTCAGCGGTGCGAGGATGTGTAACGGTGTGAATGTTTCCACCAAAGATGTGCGAGGTAGCTGAGCGGTGCGAGGATGTGTAACGGTGTGAATGTTTCCACCAGAGATGTGCGAGGTAGCTGAGCGGTGCTAGGGTGTGTAACGGTGTGAATGTTTCCACCAAAGATGTGCGAAGTAGCTGAGCGGTGCGAGGATGTGTAACGGTGTGAATGTTTCCACCAAAGATGTGCGAGGTAGCTGAGCGGTGCGAGGATGTGTAATGGTGTGAATGTTTCCACCAAAGATGTGCGAGGTAGCTGAGCGGTGCGAGGATGTGTGACGGTGTGAATGTTTCCACCAAAGATGTGCGAGGTAGCTGAGCGTTGCGAGGATGCATAGTTCGCTATGTGGCTCTTTTAAAATAAGCAGGCGGGATGCGGCGAGGCAGAAGGGGAACGAGCGAGCCGCACAACACATCCCTCGCAACACATTCCTTGCACATATCTTTTCCTTGTATTTTATGTACAGAAACGTCGCTCCGCTAAGCTGCTTCCACCAGAGAGCGGAGCTGAGCGAGCATATGTAAATGAAGTGTTTCTATTGGTTCATAACAAACATATCCCTCGCAACGCATCCTCGCACATCTCTAGTAGAAACGCAGCCTTAGGATGGGATAAGTTCGCCTTCGTACGTGTTAAAAAAATATCCTATGAAAACTTACTTATTTTTTTTCAAATGAAATAAAAAACGTTCAATTCTTAACTACTGCCCACTGAACCTTAACACAATAACCTCTATCAGCAAAAACTAACGGCACGTAACTTCAATTGAATCTATTTCGTCAACTTTTCAAAGGTAAAGTTCCCAAGATACCTGCTCATTCACAACTCTATGATCACCCCTGGGTCCCCTGTGGGGGACGTAAACGAGCTGATTGGATCAGGGCTGTCACCTGCCAACTTGGGAAGTGGAACTAAGTTGACAAGTATTAAGATAAGTGGTAATGCTACGGAGGGCTTTAACTTGGTAAGAATTTTTGTGAGTTTCTTCTTTTTTATCGATGTTGAAAGTGTCCAGGAATGACTGTTAAGAGATTCGGATATCCATTTGCCTTAAAAAATCTTGTGACTGTGAACTGACTGTTAAAAGGAAAGTTTAAAAAAATTTAAACATATATTTGACCTTTAATTTATGCATTAAAGTACTGAATCAATTTTTAAATAAGTTTCAGTATAGAAATTGATATTGATTGACTGGTATAGTTCACCATTTGTACCTAGTTTGTGTATTGTACATTAAAATAACTAAACATTTCGAAACTTTTTTTTACTATAATTTATAACAATTCAAGTACAAAATAATAGCGACTCCATGATTTTTAGAACCACATTGCTTATTTATAAATTGAATTATTGGCTAAATAAATATATTTCTTTCTTTATTTCCTCTTTCTAATAGGTGCGACAGCTCTTATTTTTTTTTATTACTTCTTGTCAAATGATAAAAGGTCAGTCAAACTAAAGTCAACTTTTGGTTAAAATATCTTGGGACGTCGACCTCAATTTTTATTTCTTGTTTTTTAGTAGGTCCACTATAGTAAATTTGTATCTCAAAAGCAATAAATTCACGCAAAAGCTAAGTTAACCAATCAAACTACCATTAAACTCTAACCAAACTACCGAAGTGCAGTTTAAATTTCCCGCTGCAAACGTTAAATTTTCTTCGGCTAGATTGACTGAGCTCACCGTTCGTGACGTGTCTAGACGTGTCAGACGTGACTAGACGTGTGAGACGTGTCTGCACCGGCAAGGCTCGTGCCAATATATGCTCACGCGAGCCAATCCCAAGACTGACACGTTTCGTGTTGGTTTCGTACCGGGGTTAGTGTGGCAACACTTTATTCTTGCAAGTGTTTTACATCCTGTTTTTAAGTAGTTTTTACTTTATGATTTTTTCAAAATTAAATTTGATTTTCATAATTTGAAAGTTTAAGGAATAATATCAATGTAACTAAAGGTTATTATGTATGTGGTGTTTGGATGTTACTGCAATATTATTTTGTAAACTTTAGCTTTACTAACGAAATAATATTTCGAGTAAATGGTGCCGTAAAATGGGGTGAATAGGGATACAACCTAAAATGAAGCATGATATCTAATTATAAGACTGAAATAATTTCCAATAGAACGTTAAATTGTTTTCATTAATTACTTGTACTTATTTTTGTAACTAATTACGCCTTATTTTAGGTTATGTCCCTATTCACCCCGTTTTAGGGTATGTATTCAGTCTTTGACTTACAGAGTAAAAACAGACGAAACGTGTAAAAAAATAGTGTTTTCAAAGAACTTTGTTCACAATAAATATTATATTAAGGGTGCTAGTAAATAAATACTGCGTTAATGATATAGTAGGCTAAAGTTAGTGAGCAAATATTTAAAAGCTAATGCTTTCCGAGTGTATTTACTTACACTTAAGGACTAGACGCTGAGTATTCTAAAATGAAAATTCGCTGTTCCAGAAACGTACATTTGCTGAGTTAATTATTTGCCCCGCAAAATTATTTCCGAGAAACTTAGCAGCTTTTCAGTATCACCAACAAAATTAATTTATATTATTATAAATTAATTTTCCTCCCAAATTGGCTCAAGGCTTGATTTGATACGGAGGGTATAAAATGTTCCGTTGGTTTGGAATTTTCCGGTAAATCCCTAAACGGTTTTGTGTCCATTGGAGGCTCAGCATTTAACAAGGTTTTTGCAAAATACAAATTTTATTTTAATTTGGTTTAAGGCAGCAATATAACCAAGTTAAACCGTGTTTTAGCTAATAAATGATAACTCGTATCACTTTCATTTAATTTTTGCTCCTTTTTTTGTGGTCGATGTTTTTTGATGGCATTACTCCGCCTTGACTTATAATATTAAGAAAGAAAGAAAAAACGTTTATTTATCTTCATCTAACACAAGTAAAGAATAAAAGATTAAACGAAAAAATATATATTAATAAAACAGGAACAGAACCAGTGCTAGATAAAGCAAAATGGTTCCTTCTCAGCACGTTACTGGTTTTTAGGCTAGAGCCGGTCTTGGGCAGGAACCATTTGATGACACCACGGCAGTACAACCGGCAATACAAAAAACTATATTTAAAAACTAAAACTCAAATATTATAATAAAGTACAATATTAAAAAAAAAGTTCATTCAATACAATTTTCTACAAGTCTACCTAGTGAAATTAACCGCATGGAATAGTGTTTGAGAAATTGGCCCGTGGCACGCTCGCGCATGGGTAGTTTTTTAAGGATGCGATTTGGTTTGTCTTATTGTTGTAACCTGGGCCTCTATTCAACTGCGTTATAACGATATCGTTTTTGACCTGTTTCCGTATTGTCAACGTTTTAATAACACTTATGTCACGTGACATAAACGATTCTTAAACGTGTCAAACACGATAACGTTTTAACGCACCTGAACGCCCTGAGCACGAACTTTTATCTTCTATGGATTAAGTAACGTTAAAATTAAATGTACTGAGAGCAGAGACGGCGCAATGGCTTTATATTAAATTCAATAGATACGATATAATTTTTATTAATCCTACTTGAGGTAACTAAATGTAAATTTATTTTGACTTGTAGTTTGACATGAAGAAGTACCTGAGTACTCCAGAGCCGGCAACTCCGTGAATGACCTACATGATAGTTAGGTTAGGACCCTAACAGACTCATCACTAGTCATCACGTGGGGTCGACGCACGGCACTGATTCACGAGTATTGCGGACGATAAATCAGCCGTCATGCCGCCGACACGTCTGCTGCTAGCATAATCGACTACACTGGCCGCGAGTGATGAATTTATTGCAGCATGTGGTCATGGTACTAGCCTTTATATCCAGGGTATTAAAGTTCTAATTCCGTTTAGCGGAGCTGAGTGGAGAAAACAACAAATTAGAAAGAAGAATGTGCGATAATAAGGGTTTTGCGTGGTGGAACTGATACCAAATGTTTTATAATTTTCTTTTTATGGCAAGGTGTGCCACAAGCACACGTGCTACCATGGCTGAGATTGCTTTTGACGTCTTTCCGTATTGTCGACGTCGATAACTCATTTACTTGACAGTAACTGCGGTCGAGTTAAAAACAATACTGTACCCTTACCGTGAGTTGCAATTACTATACTCGCTAGCGTTCGCTCACATTCATAGGTCGTAAACTTGCATGCTAAGATTTAGTACTCATACATACATAACATCACGCCCTCATTCCCAGAGTGGGGTAGGCAGAGCTACAGAAACACCAACAACTCTAAAAAGATATGTTAATAATTCTGTAAACACATTTTGCACAAGTAGGCTGAGATGTTTACTAGTGTATTAATGACAGGATGCAAGCCCATCGCCTAACAATACTACAAGCCTTTATTCCCTTAGTCGCCTCTTACGACATCCACGGGAAGACATGGAGTGGCACTATTCTAACCCGGAAACCACACGAGCACTCATTTAATGAAAAAGGTCTACAGTTTTTGGTGCTCACTATATTTAGTGCTTACTAAAATCAATTGATATATTGGCTGAATCTGTACGAGTTTGATCATAGTTGAGATTCTTCACGTTAAAATCATATTGTTTCGAAGTGTTTAAGTATTGTCAATATTTTGATAGTTCCTATGTACTTTACAGTAACGGTGGCCGAGTTAAAAATAATAACAAAACACGTCAAAGACAATATGGTTTCACCTAAAAGAATAGAGAGCCCGTTAGTTGCTTACAATCCACTTGTAATAAAACAACATATTTCAAGACTACACAATCATGTAATAATTATTTTCACTTTTCACGCTCTAAAATGACTTATAATAGCCATGTATAGGCGACTAAAGTGACATTTTACTCCCTAGAGACTCAAGTAATTTTTCTTCTTAATTTAATTTTTTTTTATGTTAAGTATAAGGCACGAGTACTCAGGCCACCTGATGGTAAGTGGAATCTGAGACCCATACACATTGCTTGGCGGGTGGTTAATGGATAAGATGGTGGTAGCGATCTGAACGGACCCTGCACAGGGTCCTACCACCACTAAAAAAAAAACGAAAAAAAATCATTCATTCAATTAATTATATAAAAGCTTTGAAAAAACCACAAAAAGCCACATGTTGCTATTTGATGATGTTGCCCTTGTCGTCGGAGTGCGCGGTGGAGCCGGTGGAGGACAAGCTGGGGCTGGGTATACAACCTGAACCACCGAAGTCTTCGTTTCGGTTGTCTATGGACAATTTGTCGTGTTCTAACCCCAAAAACAACCTTGTTTTTCTTCAATCGAAGTGAAAAGTAGAGTATAACACGACAGTACTGCCCCCGATAGTAAAAAGGGCGCATCTAACATGAAGTCGAAATCGAGAAATTAAATGTTTTAGTTAAAAATTAAAAAAATGTACGCTGTCTCTAAACAAATAGACATAGACACTTTTCGTAAACGAAGTAATATAGATATATACCATATTGTGAATGTGGCATTAAAATATATTATAATTTATACTTAATTATTTATTTATTTAAGATTTTCCTTTTCATCTTAGCAAAAAAATGCCTGAAAAATACTCGATACTCTGTTTAAAAGACGCATGTACCCATTTACGCCTTTTCAACTTAGTACAATCACAAACTTCTTTTTAATATACGTGCTTGACAGATATTTCCTGCTTTTCTCCTAAGGTGAAAGGGCGCATTTGGTCACAAGCGTCCTTTCAATATAGTAATTAATATTTTAAATAACTACTTTTACTCAAATAAAAAAGTAAAATCTTCTCCTTTTTTACTACTTTGACATGCAGTTCAACTAATACCTATAAAATAAACGATTGGAATTAATAATTTGCACATTAGCAATATTCTAACGTACAATCAGAAAAAAAAACCGTTTAAAAAAATAAACGTTTATTAATAATTCGACTGACATAATTTAAATGCACGCTTACCTGCCGAAATAAAGTAAAAGTACAAAGAAACCTTTAAATAGAGTCTTTTTATAGTAATTCACATATTAATAGAGTCATGTAAGTTAGTCATTTCCCTACATACGTGTAACACCTTTAAGTCTTATCTTTTAATCCTAATTATTTAAAACTTTAAATGAATAATTATTTATAATATTTTAATCTAAATAAAATGAGATCCCCTTTAATACCGATTCTGATAAAATAAAATATTTATAATAATCTCGAAAATCGAATTTGATCTAAAAAGACACTAACTTTCATTATGTAATCTTAAATTCTAACAGATTCAGTCTTATAAGTTACCGTCATGTTAACTTAACTGCATGAGATCATTTTTAATATTTCTAATCAAAAGATTCCTTTTGTACGTATAATTAACGTAGGAACATAAACTTTCACATTAAACATAAAAAATAAATCTAAAAAACAACCATAAAATGAAATAATATTTGCTTAGTTGCAAAAATACACTATTTGTCGGAAACTTAACATATGTTTCTTAAAACAATCACAACCGTTTATATAATACTATGATATGATAAACAGACCCTAGTCTTCGTATTCATTAATTACGGCGTTTTTATTGACAGGTAAGTTATGCCAGAAATCCCTTCTCGTTTCTGGCATAAGCGGTACCAACTTGTCTATAATAACCGACTTGCGTTCTTGTGTGTGATTTTGGAGCCATGATCAGGAAAGGCTAGAAGTGAATAAGATGGTCATACCGAAACACTTTTCCAATGGGACCAACCAACAAATCGCAAAAAAAAAACACCTGTTCCATACATTAACGGTGAATTAATTTAAGTTAAGAGTTAATGTATAGAACAGCTGGTTTTTTTTTGCGATTTCGTGGTTGGTCCGATCGGAAAAGTTGTTCGGTATGACTATCTTATTCACGTCTGGCCATTCCTGATCATGGCTCCAAAATCACCCAGTATTCTGTTTTTGGTATGGGTTTAGGTATACCAAATTTTACATTTTTCAGTCGTAGGAAATCGAGCTCGGTTTCTTGATTTTCATTCAATCAAATCATTCTTGTACGATAATGTTTTGCGGCCCCTTTGAAATGTGACTTCACACATATTATTTAGCTATGCTCGAGGGAAGGAATTTTGCAGTTTATATGGGTTGTGAATCTTATATATCGACTACGGAAGTATCAATTAATGTAAAGGACAAATGACGACGTTTCAGGAGAGCTAAAATATACATTTTTTTAAAGAAATTTGCCCACAACTTTTTTCTTAAATTGGTCCTATTTGAAACCTACCTAGAGCAAAGAAGATTAGAATTTTGTCATAAATTTCATTTTATGAACAGCGTGTTAAAATACGAGTAGGTACCTAGTACCTAGACGATGCAGAGCGCGCGAACTTGTCTGGTTATTGGACGCATTATAAGTACCTACAAACGCTTCGGCTTGTGTTCACCGCGTAGGAATCTACAAAGACGAGACTCGGAGATATGGCTCGTTAAAGTTCGCGATAATGCGAGTAATTTAAAACATTATACCACGATCTTGTAATAGTTGTAATTATACAAATCAAATATTATGCAAAATTGACTATTTTAGGAATCTTTAAACGAATTAAATGTTCTCTAAACACGTATTCCCAAAATATGTCCAGTTCTTAATCAGTAAACAAATAAGTAAGTATTACGAGTGAACTTACCTTTACCTACTCCTTTCCGAGCCACTCGCGCGCAGCTCCCCCACTGACTAAGTCTCGGGCGCAACTGATCGAAAATCAATAGAGTCGCCGCCCCCTCACCCCGCTTCGCAATACAGTACTTAAAATAAAGGGCGCTTGTGAGTAGCTACGTCTTTTTAACGTAGCATTATCGCAAAAATCAAATATGCCAACATCAAAATTAGACGCAAATACCACGAGCATTCTAGTGAATTAGCAAAATACACTATTGAAAAGGCGCAAGTGGTTATTTGCGTCTTTTCTACTTAGTTTTACGTGTAGATGCGTCCGCGTCAACATAACGTTATCAAGCTCTGGCTAAGTTGAAAAGGCGCAAGTACTTAGATGCGTCTTTTTGTTGGAGTATACGGTGATGGATTATATCTTGCGTCTTTTCTTTTACTGAACTGTTGAAAGTTTGACAAAACAAAAGGGCGCATTATACGTAGTTACGTCTTTTTTATGAAGATCACCCACATGTTTCTGAAATGCGTCTTTTTAATTAAGTTTTTGTAACAAAGTGAGTGAAGTTACGCCCTTTTTTGCTTATGGTAACTTCTAATCTAGCCTACCTAGGAAAAAACTAAAAATATCAGTAAGTAGGTCTTGTTCTGCTGATCACTGCAGTATAATTAACTCATTTTTGTCAAAAATGTTAGATGCGCCCTTTTTACTATCGGGGGCAGAGTAAAAAGTCATAATGATACTCAAACATCATTCACCCTCGCTTTGCTCGGGTGGACAAATATCTCGAGTCCTTTGTTGAATAATCTACTATAAAAACATCCGTTAATTAAAAAATAATTGACTTACAGCTGTAGCACAACCGCTAAATCAGCTCGCCGGTCGCCACATGTCTGCCGCGACCATAATAGACTGTGCTGGCGAGTGGTGATGAATTTATTACGCGATGCATTCATAATGCAGGCAAAGAGTTATCATTTCATTTTGTGGAGAGGCGACACACTTAAAATGAAGGTAACTATGATAGGCGTTATTGGCTACTGAGCAAAAACATCGATTTTGACATGTTATCGTACAGAGCTGTTACTTATTTGAAAATAGTGGCAGCCGAGGGAAAAACGATATTATAAATAAAATATTTTAATGTATACAATTGTAATTGTATAATTGTATTGGGTAATACCAGGTGTTGTCTGTAATAGGAGCAATAAATTGAGGGATCGTTTCTACTGTATAAACGTAGCAACATTTTTTCTACAACTTTTACAAAATATGTAATTTATTATTTGGAATTTTTTCGAAGAAACTAAATAGCATTTTCAATGTACTCCATTCAATAGTCTAGTTGACATCTACTGTCAGCCCACAAACTTCGTAGTTTTGGCAATACATTGCTAGCTTGGAAAATCTAAATCCATTCATATTTAGTAAACAACAAGTTATTTTCAAAAGTTGTAGAATAAATGTTGTTACGTTTGTTGTGTGGAAACGATCCCTAAATTTATTGCTCCTATTACAGACAACACCCGGTATACGTTGTTTAATATAATATATGTACGTTGACGATACGCTAGCATCGTTGGTAGTGACCCTGCCTTCGAAGCTATCCTGGGTTCAAATCCCGGTAAGGGCAGATATTTGTGTGATGAGCACAAGTATTTGTTCCTGAGTCTTGGATATTTTCTATGTATTTAAGTATATATTTCTCTACATAAGTATGTTTATCGTTGTCTAGTACCCATAGTACAAGCCTAGAGCTTAGTTTGGGACTTGGTCAATTTGTGTGAGATTGTCCCGTGATATTATTATTATTATTATGAAGCCAATAACTTTTAATTCGCATTATATTTCAAAATTAAGTAAAATTAATAGTGATCTAAGTAATTAAGTTGATTTTTTACTTAAAATCTGGGCCTCTATATTCTACGGGGGTAAAACCATATACGTTTGACGTGTTTCCGTATTGTCAACGTTTTGATAGCTCTTATTTTCTTGACAGCAATGGTGACGGAGTTAAAAACAATACTGAAAAACGTCAAACGCAATATCGTTTTAACCCAGTCACCTCAGTCGCTTTATCTGTATATTTATTTGTTTTATTTGCTTTACATTCATCTGGCATAACTTTTTTTGGCATAATCATCACTTGGCATAATCATCATTTGGCATACAGTCTTTTCTTTCAGAAACCGTATACTTTTCAGGATTGTTATAAAATAAACCTTACCTAACCTAATGGGCTCTATGCAATGCTATTTTAAATAATCCTAAAAAGTATACGGTTTCTGAAAAAAAAGACTGTATGCCAAATTATGATTATGCCAAGTGATGATTATGCCAAATGAAGGGTTACGATTTTATTTATAGGTATTATTATATTTATATAAGTATTCATATTATTAGATGTTTGTATCTACGTACGTATATTTATAGTTTATGTACCAGGTATCCTATATATATATATATTGTATTGTAACTGTTTTAAACACTATTTTTCTTAGCACCGACCTTTGCTTTTTTTTCTGTTTCGCCTACTGGTTGACTGGTAGAGAATGCCATTGGGCATTAAGTCCGCCATTTTTACTTTATTGTTTTGTGAAAATAAGTTTAAATAAATAAAAGAGGCAAATATAAACTTTTTCCGTAGCTCTAACAATACAGAATTCTAAATAAGCAAATCTTGTTACTCTGCTACGTGCGGCGTAGAGGTGCTACGCCGTAGCTCCGGTTCTACGGAACCGCAGTTTTGTGGCGAAGAGCTAAAAGGAGTTAAATGCGGTGAGACTGAATTTCTACATTATGCGCTTGAGAGTTTTTTTTTGTCTCATGCTCGTTTTTGCTATATTATAATTTATTTCAAAACTACAAAAAGTTGCATTGCGGCAAAATATTGAGAATAAGTTATTGAATTCTTATTTTAGTGATAATGAATTAATTTTGTAAAGTAAAGTGATACTTTAAAATACGAATTGCAAAGAAAACGGGTAGTTTAAATCTTACTTTGATAAAATATGCATCATGCCAATGCCTAACAGTCTTAAAATCGGAGTCCTGAGAATGCAAAATGCCTATAGATTTCTCATGTGATTTTTATGATCGCTAACAACGTCTGGATAAAATTTATGCCCGTGTGAAAGTTAATATTATTTAGCTCAATTTGTAGCATAAAAATCTCCTTTCCTGACAATATATAGACGACTCGACAAAATCAAAAGTATTCCCTACATTTTATCGCAAGCAGAAACATTGTAATAAGGACACAAGATGCAAAAAAATATATTAATTTTAATCAATTAAGATAACAAAAGTTATTCACTCTTTAAAAACCAAAAACTATCCAAAAAAGAATCAGAATCAGAATCAGAATAATCTTTATTCAAGTAGGTTTACAAATAATAAACTCTTTTGAAACGTCATAGTAGCGACTTAGCCTAAATTGACTGCAGGTTCAAATCGCGACCGATCAGAGAAGAACCTGTAAGAAACTCTGTCGGATGTCTTTTTTTTTCGACGTTCGCAATCTTTTGTCGTAAGGACTAAACATTTTATTACAAGCAATTCAGTCCCAAGCATTGTTATCATTAATATAGTCTTTAATACTATAATATGCTTTAGAAATTAGTTTACGCTTAACGTAACTCTTAAATTTATTTACTGATAGTTCAGTAACATTACTTGGGAGCTTATTATAGAACCTAATGCAATTACCCATAAAAGAGTTTTTTATTTTATAGAGCCGCGTGAAGGGCACTGCGAGCTTATATTTATTTCTGGTATTAACATTATGTATGTCACAGTTCTTTCTAAATTTAGCGATGTTTTTATGAACATAAATAATGTTTAACATAATTAATTTCTTTAAACTTATTTCTAAGCGAGTCTCTCTGGCCCATCGTGTAGACAGCACGAATAGCCCTCTTCTGCAGAACAAAGATGCTATTTACATCAGCAGCACTACCCCACAGTAAAATACCATATGACATAATACTATGGAAGTAACTAAAATAAACTAATCGAGCGGTATCTAAGTCTATTAATTGCCGAATCTTATTAACTGCAAAAACTGCTGAACTGAGTCTACCCGCCAATCCAGCAAGATGAGGACCCCATTGGAGCTTGGAGTCTAACGTTATACCAAGAAAGTCAAGTAAAAGTCAGTCTAGATTACAAAATCTTCTGAAATACTTAAAAAAACTTGCTAGACAAATAAAACAAAGAAACACTAACTAGATTCTGCGACTCGCGCTCGGCAACTCCCGAACTGGCGCCGGCGCTTGGAGCTACTAATTTATTAACCGCAATCGTTGCTTGCTGACAGGAACAAGGTTCAATTTAGAAATCACTGGAGATTTCAACTTAAAATTATATATTTTTGTGTGCAAATATTCCCTGAACCTCATGAGACCCGGTGTGCTAAAGGTACATAATCAAGGCAATTTAGTTTAAACCTTATGTCAGTATTTTTTTTTTGTTTCGATATAGAATATGATATTTGTTAAATTTCTGTTTGATTCGAATTCCTACGTATAGAAATCTCGTTGTTTTTAGTGTGATGGGTCTCTCGATGTTTGAGTTAGGTTTTCAATATCCCCCCTCCCCCTACTTAAATCAACTTTGCACCGTTGCATCAACGTAACGTAAAATAAGGTAGTGCGGCCGGACTTTGTTCATTGAAAAGACAAGAGTAGAATATTGTGTGAGGTATTAATCTAGCATGTTAAATATTTATTATGGTGTTTTTTTTTTTGTGATTTTTCGTTTGTGGACATGTACTTTTTTTTGGCGTTATTTTATGACGACTTAGAATAATTCAAACTGGAAAACAAAAAAAGGGTTAAAAAATTGGTTTTGAAGGAAATACGAACTGTAAATTCTGTTATTACTAGCAATCTCGCAGTATTCAAACTTCGAATTGAAATGAAATTTCCGTACCAATAATTAATTCCCAAATTAATTTATGACGTCATCGTTTCGTGAACGAATTGTTTTTCAATAAATTGGTTTGTCTCGGATTTGAATAAAAGTCGAAATAACTGCTGCGGCGCTGATAATAACGAATTTATTACGAGAAGCTACAATAATTTTATAAAGGGTTAATTTCCGGTGTTGATCCAAACCAAACGTGACCTTATCATAATCAAAGTACTCTAACAAAAAAGGTAGGTACACTAATCTAACAAAAAAATTCGCTTTAAAGCTTAATGTTTAATAAACTAATCACCTAATCGAGAAATTGTGTTCACAAACCCGTAATATTTCTGAAAGACCTAGCTTTCTAGTACTAAGAATCCCTGAGCTAGGCTGCGGACGGACGGACAGACGGACACGGCGAGATTATAAGGGTTCCTAGTTTGACTACGGAACCCTAAAAACGAAGAAAAAAATATTTAAAGAAAATGTATTAATAAATAGAAACATTCTTTATTAATCGGGAATTATTCTTTTAACTTCTTAAATTTGTGTTATTATCGGTTGAATACAAATAAACAAAGAAACACACTTTAACCTCTTTATAATATTAATTAAGATAACGTCAATGATATTTTGTTTCGTTTATTATCTAGATGTAATCCTGCTTCAGGACCGCAATGTCGTAAAAATGACAAAGCCAACAAGGTGCAGTTTCATAATTAACTTTCTCCCAGCTTAAAAGCTAACCTTCTGTAAGTTTATTTGGCTTGTACAGCCGCTGAAAATATTTTCACCCCTTTCTGACAACTGGCTTTGTATTTATTCTAACCACAAAACCTTCATATATCTTAGCTCAAATCCATTGCAGCTTCTCTTAGCTTATCTTTCTAAAGTTTCTTATAAACAAGGCAATGTACTTCAAAATTTAATTTAAGTTGATTTGAAGTTTTGAGCAGAGTTCCGTGGTAAAGGGTTTCATATTCTTTGGTAGATGAGGCTTGGGCCGCGGTGATAACGCTAGGTACTTACCCCTTTACTGCCGAGGTATTTTGAAAATGTACAGAAATACCAGCGAGTGCCGAAAATATGTTTCAGGTTCCAGTTATGGCCGCGTTCACGGCGAGTGACGTAAGAGGGATTTTGGGAGACAATTCAATGCACATTTTATTGAATACGTCTCTAGGATATTGCATCTTTTGCATGTTATGTGGAAACTGAGAAATATTTTGACGTATTACATTCGGAAATATTTTATTAAAAAAATATATAAGCTTCTCAACGAGTTTATTGTTTGGAATACAAACTAAGCCGCTTACATAATATTGCAATTTTGTAATCATAGTCTAAGCCATTACCGAAATATAAACCAACTCCTGGGATCTTAAACTACTTTGTTTTTACACCGGTTGCTATTTTTGTCAACGTTATGACAGCTTTAATTAACTTGTCAGTAATGGCGCCCGACTTAAAAATAATACACAAGCAATAGGCGACAACATAACATGCTGTGTACTGTAATGTATATTTCATGCAATAACCTACATACATACATAACATCACGCCTTTATTCCCAGAGTACAGCGAGAAACACAGCAGAGCTACAGAAATACCAACATCTCTAAAAAGACTTGTTGATAATTCTGTAACCACATTTTGCACAAGTAGGCTAAGTTATTCACCAGTGTATTAGTGACAGGTTGCAAGCCCATCGCCTAACAGTACTACAAGCCTTTATTCCCTTAGTCGCCTCTTACGACATCCACGGGAAGACATGGAGTGCCACTACTCTAACCCGGCAACCACACGGGGTAAACAATAACCTGGTAAAGTTTAATACAAACCAGCTGTTCAATGTCTGCCTTGTATTTATTTATTATATTATAAATGCACCTCAAGAGAGTTTTTATATTTAAACACTTCGCGGTGCTAATAACAGAGCTAGTGACTCAAAAAATATCTTTGTAAAAATCGGTATTATTGTGAATGCTTCTTAAAAAACAATCATCTTGCAGAAAAGTACGAAGAAACAGTGGTTCAAGCTGACAGTGCAAATAAAGATTAGTTTTAGTCCATAATTCTTGATGACAAGGCAAATATCGATTAACATTCATGCATTCCCAAACCAAATGATATTACATGTAATAAACAGGAAGTAGATGTGTTACCCCGTGTAGTTGCCGGGTTAGAACAGTGTCACTCCATGTCTTCCCGTGGATGTCGTAAGAGGCGATTACGGGAATAAGGGCTTGTGGTACTGTTAGGCGATGGGCTTGCGACCCGTCACTAATATAATAACTAGTAAACCTCTTAGCCTGTTAGTGCAAAATGTGGTTACAGAAATATCAGTAAGTTTTTAAAGTTGTTGGTATTTCTGTAGCTCTGCCTACTCCACTCTGGGAATGAAGGCGTGATGTTATGTATGTATGTATGTAGATATGTTACTGCTGCGCCCCAGTTGAAAATTCATAAAATACCCAACTCACTTTGTGTCTTGACGATAGCTTTCTTACTCTCGTGTTTTCTGTATGAGATCTCTGGGCCTCTATTCTACTACGTTATAACGATATCGCGTTTGAAATGTCGTGTGTGAATCTTTCATGACTTGACCGCCATTATTATAAATTACATAAGAGTTATCAAAACGTTGACAATACGGAAACTTTTCGAAGGCGATATTGTTTATACCGTGTAAAATTTTGGCCTTGTTTATCATTAATACGTGAAACAATTGAACATGTAGTTTGTCTATTTTCAAACGCGATTAAATACTTACATACATAACATCACGTCTACATTTCCAGAGTGGTGTAGGCAGAGCTACAGGAATACCAACAACTAAAAAACCTTGTTGAAATTCTGTAACCACATTTTGCACAATCAGGCCAAGAAGTTTACTAGTGTATTAGTGACAGGTTCAAGCCGATCGCCTAACTACTACAAGAGACAAGACATGGAGTGGCACTATTCTAACCCTGCAACCACACGGGGCAATTAACTAGGAACATAATATCATTTCCCAAACTGAAAGAAATATCTACAGTCCACATTTCAGCGAGATCTACATTTAGCCCACTAAGCTCATTTATTTTTGCAGTTTTTATTTTTATATTTAAGTTAATAATGCTTTAGCACTGTTTATTCTCTTGGAAATACCAATTCTTCGTAGCTAAAGTGTTAGAGAATATTTTCCTAGCTTCCAGTAGTTTCACCTCTAAAATAATCCGAGCGTCACCTGGCTGCAATTCCGCCCGCTAGGGTTACTGCAGTGTTTCTAGCGCAGGGGTTCCGCAGTTGTTTGCTAAATTACTGAGGATATTCGTCAGTTAGTGTCAGGGTTGTCACTTGTTTGGAATGTATGTTTTTGATTAGGTTAATTTTGAAAACGTAGGTGTACGTATATTGTACATTGTTGTTAAATATTATGGTGTAATGTTGTTTTTATGGAATGGAGGATGCGAACGATCTCGCAGACCATCTGATGGAATGTGGACTTTGAATCACATATAAATTTGGAATTTCTATGTGATTCACTAACGAACTAATAAAATATAATTTGTGAAATGATTCGGTATAAAGCATGTTTTACAAAGTCGTGGTAATTTTCTGTTATATTCCATATATCAACTGTATATAATAATATAATATAAACTTTTTTTAAAACAATTTTAAATGTAATTTTTATGTTAACATTAATAAATAATTGTTTGTTTGTCCTTCAAAAAAGGCCTCTTCCATCTTTTTTCTCTAATGTCAATTTCGTGCCAATAATCTGGTCCATGTTTTGTCCAGTAGTTTCACAAAGTGACCTTCCCATTTTCTGCAGAGGCGACCATGTTTGCGTTACTTAGTTTTTAGGTAGCATAAAGTTATGGTTAAGGGAAAAAAGACTGAACAAGAAAGCAAGACAATCAAAGTAAAGAGACTAAAATGACGATGGACAGGTCATTCGCTAAGGAGAAAAAGACGGTGGAGATATCAATAAAGATATTGTTACGAGTAGGTATGGTTAGGTAGGTAGGTAGGTAGATTAGAATCGACGCGCCGGCTCAAGGACAATGCCGATTGTTATCGAGTTCAATCGAGTTCAAGGCCAAGACCGTCGCTATTGTAATACAAGGCCGCAATGAGTAGAACCTTCCAGTATCGAACGTCCCCGGCGGGTCAAAGTCCATCGGTCAGTCGAGAAGGCATTCTTGAACATTCGGCGATTGGGAGTATAAAAGGCGAGGCGCGCGTGCGGCAAGTCATTCCTCACTTGGAGAGCGAACAGTGCGAACGAGTGACCCGATCTAAGTTTATTGTGCGATAATTGTTTGTAACGATTAAGTCAGTGTGATAATAAAGTCTAGCTCTTAATTATCGGTGTGTTCGTGCATATCTATAACAATATTGTATTATCAAATAGTGATGGAAAAGGAGAACCTTCAATAGATGCATACATACATAATAGATGTAGGTTAGTTCTAAGTCAAACTACCAATAGCTTTTCTTCAACACTCATATAATTTAATATAATAAGAATTGGCGGAGATCAGAATCACTGCAACACAAAATAAGATGCAGGTTGCGAAAAACGAACGCCACATGGACGGCAACTACCTTTAATATTGGAAATAGCAAATTTTACGCAACGGAAACTTATAATTTATGAAAATAATAAATACTGCATTTATAGGTTTATGAAAATCATCCGCCATAGCCAGGAAACAGGTCAAATATGACAAAACAATAAAGTTCATTAATTTTCATGAAATTTATTTAGTACTAGCGACCCGCCCTCGCTTCGCTCCGGATTAAAGTATTATACATATAAACCTTTCTGTTCAATCACTCTATCTATTAAAAAAACCGCATCAAAATCCGTTGCGTAGTTTTAAAGATTTAAGCATACATAGGGATATAGGGACAGAACAAGCGACTTTGTTTTATACTATGTAGTGATAAAAGTATATATGATGTATGTTTAAATGACTATCAATGACCCTTTGAAGCTGTATCATAAACCGCAACTTTATACTGTTTGTTGGCCGACATAATTTCAAACATCCATAAAGGCAACATTTATTGTACTGTTGAAATGAGTACGTGTTAAAACTGTCCGTAACTTTAACTTCTACGATTCAATTGCCAACCCTACATCCAAGACAAGTTGTTACCTACAAAATTAGGGATTTAGGCGAAGTGAAACATTGCCTGTGAAAGGAATGCTTCACAAAGGACCTTCTTGAATCCTTTGAGACGGGCAGTTCGACCCCGACCCTCGAATACATCAGGCGATTCCTGGGAAGTAGACGTTTGGGTAAAATATTTCTTAGCACTACGACTATTCGATCTAAGGAGCTTCGATTGATTAAAATGATACCAATGGAAAACGACAAGGTTAACCTAGTTGGTAATGACCTGGTTTCGAAGCTGGCGGATCTATATGTTTGGAATTGACGTAAGCGACCGAAATACTATCTCTGTCGCTTACGTTCATTCCATATATTTTTCAATCGAAACATAATCGCAAACGATTGTCGAATGCAACTTGTCTAGCTTCACAGGTAAGGCCAATATTTGTATGTTGATCACTAAGTATTTTACGTACGTTTATCTATATAAAAAAACCGCCAAAAAAAATAATATAGACACCTTATTTCCAACATCAAGACCAACCTAACAAGCCGAAGCTTGGTGAGTCTACGTATATAGTATACTAGCTTCCGCCCGCGACTTTGTACGCGTATAAATCAGTTCTCGAGGGAATAGTGATATGAAAGGTAGCCTATGTGTTAACCCAAGGTGTAAGCTGATGCATTCCAAATTTCACCAAAAACCATTCAGTAGTTTTTACGTGAAAGAGTAACAAACATCCATCCATAGTTACAAAGTTTCGCGTTTATAATATTAGTAGTATATTATTTTTTATTGTCATATCGAGGTTACGAAGGTATAGGTCCTAACTTCAGGTCAATCTTTCCCCGGGAAGTGGTTCGAATGTTCAGGATTTGACCCACATACATACGAAAGCTTGTAAGAAGAACGATTGTATTTTTCAAATTCATATTCATTTTTATTCATTATTTTACACGGGTATAAAGTACAAACAGTTCTTAAACCAATAAAAAGTATTTTCACTTGTACACAGGGTGTAGATTGCTTAATTTAACTTTAGCTTACTTTTACGGCCTTTATGATATATTTCATTTTAAAGCTCTTTACGTGGAACTCTCATTTTAAGTTATTATAGAGATCGCGTCCAACGCACTGAGCGAAACTGACAAAGATTTTCACTAACTACTAAAGAGTTGAAATTTCATGTGAAATTCATACATACAAACGTAACATCACAGCCTTCATTCCCAGAGTGGGGTAGGCAGAGCTACAAATATACCAACAAAAAGAGTTCTTGTTAATTCTATAGCTACATTTTGCACAATCAGGTCAAGAAGTTTACTAGTGTATTAGTGATAGGTTGAAGCCCATTGCCTAACAGTACTACAAGAGACAGAAGACATGGAGTGGCTATATTCTAACCCGGCAACCACACGAGGCAATTAATTAGAAACATAATATATCTATACGTCGTATAATACCATTTTCCAAACTAAAAGACACGCTAGCCTAGTTGGTAGTGACTCTGCCTTTGAAGCTAGGGGTCCTGGGTTCAAATCCTGGTAAGGGAAAATATTTGTATGATGAGCACGAGTATTTGTTCCTGAGTCTTGGATGTTTTCTATGTATTTAAGTATATATTTCTCTATGTAAGTAAGTCTATCGTTGTCTAGTACCCATAGTACAAGCCTAGAGCTTAGTTTGGGACTAGTTCAATTTGTTTGACATTGTCCTGTGATTTATTTATTTATTTAAAAGAAATAAGTATAGTCCACTTTTCAGCGGGGTCTACATTTAGCCCACATCAGCTCATTATATTTAATATATTATTTTTATTGTGTGGTTGCCGGGTTAGAATAGTGCCTCTCCATGTCTTCCCGTGGATGTCGTGAGAGGCGACTAAGGGAATAAAGGCTTGTAGTGCTGTTAGGCGATGGGCTTGCAACCTGTCACTAATACACTGGTAAACATCTTAGCCTGACTATGCAAAACGTGGTTACAGAATTATCAACAAGTCTTTTTAGAGTTGTTGGTATTTCTGTAGCTCTGCCTACCCCACTCTGGGAATGAAAGCGTGATGTTATGTACGTATGTATGTATGTATACATATATACTTTTGCAGTTAGCTAAAGTTTTAGAGAATATTTCCTAGCTTCCAGTAGTTTCACCTCTAAAATAATCCGCGCGTCACCTGGCTGCAATTCCACCCACTTCAAAGGATGCAAGCCCGTCGCCTAACAGTACTACAAGCCTTTATTCCCTTAGTCGTATCATGTGAAATGACAGCCCGTTTAACTGTTTGATAAAATTCAACATAAAAACATTATAAATTTCATTTCAAAATTCCAAATAGCTATCTAGCTTTTATTCTTGAGACGGGTTCGCAAAGGAAACGTGACATTGTTCTAAACTCAGTTAGTTCGACTTACTTAGCCATTTTCATCCGCTAACCCACAGCTGTCTTTGACGTTTCAAGATTCTGTATTATGCGAACATTCAATAGCTTATCAGAGACACTTTTCTTATCGGTAAGGCATTTTATTTAATCATGTCACTAGATTTTTTGCGTTTTTCGGGTTTCATACCCAAAGGGTAAAAACGCGACCCCATTACTAAGACTCCTCTGTTCGTATGTCTGCCTATCACTAGGCTGTTGCAACAAAAAATACAATAAACAGAATTAAATAAATATTTAAGAGAGTCTCCCATACAACAAACGTGATTTCTGCCGTTTAATAAAATATAAAGGTTATAACATAGTGTGTAATGATGTATACTGGTAGATAATAGTACATAATCCTTCGACCTTACCGACTTCGGCCAAGTGCGAGTCCGACTCGCACTTGGCCGGTTTTAATTTGTTTTTGCTTTCTGTTCTTTATCTTGCTTTTGTTATTTTTTTCATATGGTTAATGTAAATTTCTTATTGACTTGACAGTAAATAAAATTAAAAAAACAATATGGATTCAATGCGTAGAAAAGAGCCCTGGTTTAATGAATGTGAAAGTTTGTATGTCGTGGTTTACTCACGCAAACGGCTGAATGGATATAAATAACATTTATTTGATACAACGTTCTTATGTATAAATTATACAATATTATACAAACATACTATCAGGCCTTCATTCCCAGAGTGGGGTAGGCAGAGCTACTTACAGAAAATAGAAATACCAACAACTACAAAGAGTTGTTGGTAATTCTGTAACCACATTTTGCACAAACAGGCTAAGATTAGATGTTTACCAGTGTATATACCGGGTGTTGCCTGTAATAGGAGCAATAAATTGAGGGATCGTTTCCACACCACAAACGTAACAACATTTATTCTACAACTTTTGAAAATAACTTATTGTTAATTAAATATTAATGAATTTAGATTCTCTAAGCAAGCAATGTATTACGAAAACTACGAAGTTTGTAGAATGACAGTTGATGACTATTGGATGGAGTACATTAAAAATGCTATTTAGTTTGTTCAAAAAAATCCCGAATAATAAATAACATATTTTTTTAAAGTTGTAGAACAAAATAATGTTGTTACGTTTATAAAGTAGAAACGATTCCTCAATTTATTGCTCCTATTACAGGCAACACCCGGTGTAATATGTATAAGCTGTCAAAAATGGTCGTTTTATGCAGTGTAAGAGATAAATATAGTTGTATGATTCCTATTAGTTTTACTCCTTGCACTGACTGGAACTTGGGAGGTTTTAAAAGCATATAAATTGTAATACGGTCTGGGGACAGTTAAGTTTAAATCCATACCAATATTGTTAGTATAAAAGCTTCTCTTTGAGCCTCTATTCTGCTAAATGAAACCATATTACCTTTGCCATGCCATCGAATTGCCAACGTGATGATATATCTTATTTACTTGGCAGTAATGGCAGCCAAGTAAGAAACAGTAAGGAAGGACATAGAATAATTTTAATACTGAAAAATTGGACGGTCCTGAATTGCGATAAACTTCTTCTTGAGCTTTATTATATTTAACCACCAAGAACCAGAATTTCTTATACATAACAAACTTTACTGATGGTGGTTTTTGGTGAAAATATTGTGGTTGCCGACTTCAGTTGGACTAACCTATTAGGTAGGTGGCTACAATTTTAAAAGAAGTTATTTTTGCGTTTTTGAAGGCGGTTTTTGTTTTTTAAAACATTTATTTTATTTTATACTTTTTAGTGATCAAAATACGCTGTTCCGTAGTCCCACTTACAAGTTGATTATGAAACCTTAAGTTTCAAGCGCGCCGCAAGCAACGCCGCCGGAAAGTCATAGTCATATTTCAACAAGTAAATATTCTTCGATGTAGTCGCTCAACTATCTTAATCGAGATATCTGATCGCCACCCTTAAAATAGGTACCTTTGAGGAGTTCCGATGACCATCTGTCATCTTCATCATCAGTTCCACTTCCCCAAATGATACTTTCTGAATGAAAATGCTACATTTGTTACTAAAAATACGTTTGCCTACAATATTTGAGAATTTCCCTCAATTCCTCACTGATCCACTCATCAAATTCAGATTTGGTGACAATGAGACTACCTCGGAAGTATATTCTATCAAACCAAAAAAAAAACAAAATCGGTCTACAATTGACGGAGTAATCGGTGTACAATGAAGTCGATTAAAAAGAGATCGGTACAGTTGCAAAACCATAATATTTTTCATCTCACTACAATAACAGGAGCCAGATGTATGAGTAGTTTTAACTAGAAAGCAACTAACGACTTTCCAGGCAGCGTTCTGGAGATGACGTTTATTGTACAATCTGTCCAGGACACTAACGTGTCGGCTTTATGCGCTAGGGCGCCTGCACAGTTGTTTATTGCGCCGTCGGCGTTGGCGTCGGCGTATGTCAGCGTCACTCGCAGACCTCTGGGAGGGCCGGGTACATTATATCCGTCAACACGTTACGAATGATCACGTTGAAAATTTACTCTATCATCCGCATTTACAACTTTTCTTGAGGTGGAATCAAGTGATTTGCTTTTCTTTCCAGGAGTAAAACGTTCTGTATTTTACGTAAAACGTTTTTTAACAGACTTTAACGTATTCACTTGTTAGATTTTGAGAGTTATTATGAGGATGACATAGCTATGCAGTTTAATTAATGGCGAGCGTAAATGAACTGCCATAGCTCTGTCCTTTGCGATCGCCGTAAAATGTACTGCATAGCTATGTCATATAATAATCCCCTTGATCTTGATTGAAGTACTCAGTTGTAATAGGAAACACACAACAAAACCGGTCAAGTGACAGCTGGACTTGCCCACGATCACGCCGAAAAAAAGACGTTACATGTATTAAGATTGTATAATTTATTTATTTTCTTAATAGTGGTTGTAATACATAATTTGTGAAAATTTCCAATGTCTAGCTATAACTTAGTTTATGGAATACAGTCCGCTGACAGACAGAGTGACAGATGGACGGAAAGTAGGGGCATAGGTTCCTGTTGGCACCCTGGATACGGAATCCTAAAAACCAACCAGTATTACAAGAACAAAAAGCAGTACCAATTTTATTAAACAACTAATAAATAAAATATGAGGCATAAACAAGTGCCATTATTTTTATTAATATTAAACATTCCTAAAAAAAGAAGAGAGAATACTTTAATTTAGTCTTAACATACGATGTGCGGTTATTTGGCTCGTCAAACAAATTTAATTTTGTTTATGTAACAAAAACAATTCGAAAAGGCTCAAATCAAACATGTTGTAAGTTAAACTCGCTGTGTTTACGTTTGTTTGACGCATTCGCAAAACAATGTTTGGTATTTAAATATTTGTTTATATTATATGAAACATTATACACCGTGTTTTTTTTGATTTACGATAACTTCGGCATATTGTTAGGTACACGTATAGAAACTACGTGGTACACTAGATTTTAAAATATTGCAAAAAAAAAAAAAATGTTTAGAACAAAGTAATTAAATGTTGTGTCTTCAATCATTCTAAAAGGGTCTTTAGAGTTAACTCATAGTTAGTGTCAAATACGTCAAGTCAGCGTGACATACACACACACAAGTAAATATAAAACACTTGACAGGTGCACGACCTAACAATTGAAAACTCTTTACTCATAATAGGTAATTAAAAGAAAATTGTTAGGTATCAATTAAGAGCCTTTTACATTAGTTTAACGTGACTGACTGATTAATTTTAATAATTGAATATCTTTATAACCGTACGAGTTATCATATGTCTGTCTTCGGGAAATTAGCTTAATTTGACTTGAAGAACGTAATAATAATAATAATAATAATATCACGGGACAATGTCACACAAATTGACCTAGTCCCAAATTAAGCCCTAAATAGGCTTGTGCTATGGGTACTAGACAACGATAAACTTACTTATATAGAGAAATATATACTTAAATACATAGAAAACATCCAAGACTCAGGAACAAATACTCGTGCTCATCACACAAATATTTGTCCTTACCGGGATTTGAACCCGGGACCCCTAGCTTCGAAGGCAGGGTCACTCCCAACTAGGCTAGCGTGTCGTGTTTAACGTGCCCTTAAAGTTATCGTAAATCAAAAAAAACACGGTGTAGAACCAAACCGAATTGTATTTCGTTGAAACAAACGTTTTGGAAATAAAATACAATATGATAGTATGACACAAAGTCAATTATTTGTAAAACAAAGTCTTCAGTACCCTTACCATGAGTTGTCATTACCGTACTCGCTAGCGAGTCGAATGCTCTGTCCCTCACAGTATTGTAGTACATTGAAAGGGACATAGCATTAGAATCTCTAGAGAGTATCGTAACTGTAACTCATGGTAAGGGTACAGGGCTGGAATTCTACAAGGTAATAACTATATCGTTTTTGATGTGTTTCCGTAATTGTCAACGTTTTGATAACTCTTATGTCATTTACAATAAATGGCGACTGTGACATAAACGATTCTTAAACGTGTCAAACAAGATATCGTTTTAACTCACCTGTGGTGCTAGACAAGTTGCATTCGACAATCGTTAGCGATTATGTTTCGATTGAAAAATATATGGAATAGACTTAAGTGTCACGTTACTATCTCGGTGGCTTACGTCAATTCCATACATTTCTCAATTGAAACATAATCGCTAACGATTGACGAATGCAACTTATCTAGCACCACTGAATAGAGGCCCTGGCAACGTTTTAGTTTTCTATTGGCTCTAAATAAATGAAGTTGACATACCTAAGCGATCGAGCGATCTGTCATCAGCATACGTGAGCTCACTCGGGGCATTTCCTAGGGATTAGATATCGATAAAGATGTCAATATACATGTTTATTTATAAAAAAAACTCTGCTAATCATAAGAAAAAAAGTCCATGTTCAAAAGTCCAGTGTCATAGTTTGACGACACGTTGGCCTAGTTGGGAGTGACCCTGCCTCCGAAGCCAGCGGTCCTGGGTTCAAATCCCGGTAAGGACAGATATTTGTGTGATGAGCGCGAATATTTGTTCCTGAGTCTTGGATGTTTTCTATATATTTAAGTATGTATTTCTGTATATAAGTATGTTTATCGTTGTCTGGACCCATAGTACAAGCCTTGAGCTTAGTTTGGGACTAGGTCAATTTGTGTGACATTGTCCCCTGATATTATCATAGTCTCATAAAAGGAGAATAAATAACAATACCGTTCATGAATCAGAAAACGGGTTTCAGTCATTCATTAACCATTAACCACCCGCCAAGCAGCGGTGTTCGCATTGTTGTGTTCCGGCGTGGGGATAAGACAACCGGTGAAATTACTAGCATGGAGGCATTCCATCTTGGTCCTCAGGGTTGGCAACGCATTTGAGGTCTTAGGATTGTAGTCTTGAGAATTCAAATGTCTATGGGTCTCAGATTCCACTTACCATCAGGTGGGCTGAGTGCTCGCGCGCCTTCACCTTAAAATAAAAAAAAAAAAAAAAAAAAAAAACAGAATGCCCCTTTCACAATAGTGGACGTTGAGATAATGTTTAGTAATTTAAAGTGGTAATTTTTACTAAGGACTGATATGGAAAAAAACATTGATTGATTGCTATGAAACATATTTCATACATACCTACATACATCACGCCTTCATTCCCAGACCGGGGTAGGCAGAGGTACAGAAATACCGACAACTCTAAAAAGACTTGTTGGCTATTCCGTAACCACATCCACAGCACAATCAGGCTACAATGTTTTCCAGTGTAATATTAGTGGCAGGTTGCAAGCCCATTGCCTAACAGTACTACGAGTACAAGACCTTATTCCCTTAGTCGCCTCTTACGAAATCCACGGGAAAACATGGAGTGGCACTATTCTAACTCGGCAACCACACAGGAACATATATTTCGAAAATATAATCATTCGTTTACTGTTTTTATTGTTAAATGTGAAGAGAATAAATAATATTTATTAATGATAAATAACATCCTGATTTTGACTGAAATATTTGACGATACGCTAGCCTAGTTGGTAGTGACCCTGCCTTCGAAGCTAGGGGCCCTGGGTTCCAGTAAGGGCAAATATTTGTGTGAAGAGTATTTGTTCCTGAGTCTTGGATGTTTTCTATGTATTTAAGTATATGTTTCTCTATATAAGTAAGAAGTTTATCGTGATCTACTACCCATAGTACTAGCCTAGAGCTTAGTTTGGGACTAGGTCAATTTGCGTGACATTGACCTGTAATTTATTATTATATCGTTATTATTTTTGCCACAAAAATATATGCTATGTCCCTTTAGTATTTGTTTCCTAATTTAGCACACCTATGGTCATCAGCTTACGTCAACCTTATTCTACATTTTGCCTGTAGTCCAAAATTACAGTTTCGGAAAAAAAAAACAGTTTGGTTAAGTGATGTTTGGGAAATTAATCAGTTTGGCATGACGAAACGAAAGGCTCCCAACCCTAAGGCCTATTACTGTATTGCAATTGTCACCAAACTTACCAAGGATTCCTTAACGCCATCTGATTACACGAAAAGTGTTTAAACATTGACGATGAGATAAACCGGCTTACGAGGTTAGCGTTACCGGGTTCGATTCCTGGTAAAAGCCAACATTTGAGTAATGATCGCGAGTTCGTTCATGAGTTCAAGTACCATAGAATATAATAGAATATTATTTGAAATTTATTTGTATAAAACACATGGTTACAAACTCAGGCATTACCCTGTGGACACCAAACTAGGCTGAGCCTGATGAATCTTCAGATCCACGAAGGTCCCAGAGAAATCATAAAAGGCCGAGACAAAAATAACATTGAAAGTCATGAAATTTGGAGAACTAACAGTATTAATTATTGTTTGTGTGTATGTGTGTGAGAGAGCTTTTTAAGAACCAATATATAAGAAAATAACTGCTTGGTTAGAGTATAAAAATTACGACCAGGTGGAAGACTTACTAAGATACATAGTCTAGCCTCACCAAAATACACACGCACACACACACACACATACACACACACACACACACACACACACACATACACACACACTCACACACACACACACACACACCATACTCACGCGCGGGCACGCACGCACCCTGATATATACGAGTATTATGTATATTTATAAAGTGAATAGTTTTAAAGTAATAAACAATAATGTGATAATGGAAGAGCGGTGCCTCCTAGCACAGGTTATTTTTTAAATAACCTAAAAGGAGACACCAGCCACTGTATGAATTGTACTTTTTTGAGTGAAATAAAACAATTTTGATTTTTATTTTTTTGAATTTTTTGAATATATTCTGACTCCGTACATGAAAAATTCGCAAACCACTTTGCTTAGCTAAGAACTACATACATACATAAAGTCACGCCTTTATTCCCAGAGTGGGGTAGGCAGAGCTATTAGAATTACCAACAACTCTAAAAAAATTGTTGATAATTCTGTAATCACATTTTGCACAATCAGGCTAAGATGTTTACTAGTGTATTAGTGACAGGTTGCAAACCCATCGCCTAACAAGCCCTTATTCCCTGAGTCGCCTCTTACGACATCCACGGGAAGACATGAAGTGGCACTATTCTAACCCGGCAACCACACGGAAATCCATTTGGGAGCTACGATGAGATACACAAGTTTAATTAAAACACTCTTTTTTATCACGGGATGGAAATAAAGAAAAGCTTGTTGATTTCGAAACTATGCTTCGGTAACGAAATCACACTTTTTGCATTGGACAGACAATCGGAACTCGTCTCTTTGAGCCGCTCGTGTTTTGTTCCACAAAGCTTGTAAAATATGGGAACGTAACGAAAAGTTTGGTTTCGAACACAGATGGGGACCGCAGAGGCAGTGCCCGCTTCACAGCGTTGGGCCCGAAGCTAATGCAAACAGCTTAGTTTGCTTTAGGAATTAAAATTTAAGGTATATAATAAAAGCATCGAACACGACACATTTAGTTGGCCAAATATATGGTCTCCAGGTTGGATTTTGTTTGAAAATCATAAAACAATAAGGTCGATGAGATTCGTTTTTCAATTCAAAGGGTCGCGTGAAACGTCATTTTATACTTCATAGGAAATGGTCTCAAAATTGAGAACCTCTGATTGATCGACAGTATTCAACTTAATTTTGGCATTGTTAAAATTAACCTCGTTGGTGAGACTTCTGAAAAAGACAAGAAAATAATAATAGGGTGCAATACCACCAATGTTCTGTGAAATTTCTTATGTTTAAGTTAATTAAGTTGGTGGAGGTGCGCTTTTGATTCCAATAAAATATTTTTCACACCACCTGCTCGACGATGCCAAATTACATATCATGCAAACCTTACGCAAACCAACTCATTAAAGCCCTTGGCTTTAGCCGGGGTGTAATGTTGTACTGAATCTCATTATAACTCGCTGGGTTGTAATATTTTCACTTTTCATAGTTCTTATTACAATGGCCTTAAAGTCTAATTTCGTAATAAAAGATCAACTAATACTCGAAGGCCGGGCGCGGCGCCGCCGCCACCGCCGCGTCGAACCTAATTTGAAAATCGAACATTTTCTAAAATCGAGCTGGCCACGGCAAGCTGAATGGAACACATTTGAAATTAAACAAAAGCCGCGAGTATTGTAAGACGCTGCAATAAAATACATTGGTGATAACTGCAAAGTTTTAAATAAATATTGTCTTTCCACAACTGGACTAATGTCTCAAATATCAATTTTCACTTTTAATTTTAATTTACTATAATAGAACGCTGTTTTTAGTAGACTCGCTTTTTTATTGTCTCGCAAAAGGTGAGAAAAGTAGAGTACACTCCTCGGGGATAAAGCTGTTTTCGTCTTGGGCGCGCTTGAACCCCTCACTGCGCTCAGGACTATTCTTAATTCCCTCGCTTCGCTCGGGAATTAACTCGTAACACCCTCGCTGCGCTCGGGAGTTAAATCTGGAGTCCTTCGTTACGTTCAGGATTCAATATCGCGCCCGTGACATAAAACTGTGCTTTATCCCCTCGGTGTATAATCTACTATTTCTTTCTTTCTTTCTAATAAACAGAAAGAAACCAACACGATGTACCAGTTCTGCGTAACGCTGCGGCATGGCACCACAGCGATGATAAAAAGTTAAGTTTGAAAAAGGATCATTTTTAATGACACTAAGCAAGTAAAACATTCCCAATTGAAACTTGTGCATTTTCAGAACATTCTGTTTGAAATACGAGTAGCAGATCCTTAAAATTCATCAAAACAGCACAGTTTGCAACAAGGCATTCTACAACAGGACTGTGTACGCTTTGGAACCGTGCAGATTGTCCAATCGTACGCTAGTAAAGCATACTTTGAATACGGAAAACATTCGTTAGTGCTATTGTGTTCATAACGCTCATACGCAGTTTGGTTTTTCCTTGACAATGCCTTTTCTGTTTTAAGTGCTTCTTTTTTAATTGTGCAGTATCTGACTAAATTATTTTTTTGTGCCTGTGAAGGGACACTCTCACACAAGTTGCTATTACCCTATTACGGCTAAGCCGAGACTAAGGATAGGATTATGACTTTGCCATTCTATGTATGTGAGTATTTAAATACATTGTTTTCTATCTGATTTTGACAACTGAGGTGTTAATATATTTATATAGGTAATTATGCTTCGGGTGAAATAGGGTACTTTTTTTGAACTTTAACCCGCTTGACAGAGGTTTTTTTTTATATATTGGCGATTTGTAATAAGAAAGAAATTATATACGCGAGTTTTTTCCGGTGTGATATGGACATAATTAAGGCAATTTAGTTTAAATTTTATCAAGTAAGTAGATATAACATTTATTTTTAATTATTTGAAAATTGAAAATGGCATTTAAGAGGAAAAGGATTTTTTATTTCTTTGCTGCAGTCACATTTCCACTTACAGAATTACAGTGTCTATGAGGATTAAGTTTACTTTCTTTTATTCACGAGTATAATTATCAATATTATTTCTTGCCATAAATTCTACATTTGTTCGATCTAAACAGATCGTGTTTGCCCCTCAAACTATGAATCGAACACGTGGAAAGTTCCTTATTTCCCTGTAAAGCCCATCGGCGCCCAATCTCGGGTCTGACCCTCCTGTTACCAACTTTTTTCATTCCGACCGAACCGTAGTTTTAAATTCAATTATTTGTTGGCTGAGAAGTGATAAAGCTGGGATATTGTTCGAAGTCGGTTTGCAATTTCAATAATACTGCTAGATTTTGGTCTGCGAATATACAAGAGGCACGAATAAAAATTGACTCCCATCATTTTATCCAAACGTGTGACTACCAAAAAAAAATTACTCATGCGCGAGAAATGCATATCGATGAAATGAAAATTCTTTGTGGTGATAAGTTCGTTGAAAGGTGTTTCGATGAAATAATACTCGTAGGTATACAATTTATCATTACATTTTAGGGTTCTGTAGTCAAACTAGGGACTTTTACTATTTCGCCATGTCTGTCTGTCTGCTTAATGATGAGTGCAAGTATTTGTTTCTGATTTTTGGAAATTTCCTATGCGAATAAGTGAGTATTTATTTCTCAATATAACAAGTACTTAACTTAAAGTCTAGTGTCGACGAAAGTCGTTAGATTATATATGTATTTATTAATGCACTTCAAAATGTACATTTTCCTTCCTTCAAACTGCACTGAGGCAGTTTATCAATAATACATATTTTAATGAACTTCAGTAAACACGTGGTCCGTTAAATGGAAACCTATTTTCCTAAAATGTTTTCCGTTGGTTGCCCTCAGCAAAGTTAAATAATTTGGTGCGCTAAAGTCAATTATTTTGTTTGCAAAATTCAATTATTTTCATACACAGATTAATTTAGTAGGTAATCGATGATGAAGTGTTATCATCGGTGATAACTCGGTCTAATTCAATTTGCTTTTAGGTAATCAATTATTATGTTATGTTAATGTGGGTTAAAAGTTTTGTATAAAAAATATACCGTAATAGTAAGTTAAACCTTAATCATGATTCTGACTTATTAAATATGTTTTATCTATTTCTTTGCTCCAAAAACGCCGTGTTCAGTGAACATTTTTGTAGCTACCTAATATCTGTTGTTCTAGAAGGAAAAAAAACGTAGTCTAATTATTGTGAACAAAGAAGACAACATTTTAATTAAAGATGAGGTATCGATATAAAAAATAACCAATAATTAACATTATCGTTTGCATAACGTGATTTTGATGTACATAAACATAATCGGCCTTAATACAAGACATATTTATGAAATTAAAATATTAATCATGGCATACCATGCAAAATGTCGGCAATGCAGGTAAATAATTCAGCTATCAATAAATACCGAACCGTTTTTGTGTTATTATTCAGATTTATCATACTAAAGTAATAATTAATTAATTATTACAAAATATGCATTAATAATTCGGCACTCAATATCCATCAGTCAGATTTATACCAAAATTCGAAATTAAAAATCACCATTCACTAAATGTTGAATGCTCACTCCACATTAAATTTTCAACTATATTTTTAGTACTACAAGGATGATGTTGTAATTATGGAATGAAAAAGCGCGAATACACGATCGATCAAAGCGTGTTTACCCAAGCCCGTATTTGTCGAGCGTTAACAGTGCATTGTGTAATCAGGGCTTTATTTACAGAATACGCCAGTGTGTTCACGGATTAATTGGTGATCGATTGAGAGGGTTTTTATTTGAGGCTATTGGATTTCAACTTTGAAGCTTCAAAGTTTAAAGAGCGTTTTAACGCCCCATTAAGTATTCAAATTTGCGGGGGCGATTGATTTGGTCGAGAAAGTAAAAAACGGAACACCGTTGCTTGCATTTAGGGATTTCTGGTTTGTAAATGTTTTATCTGGGAGCCGTTGCATCTTTTTGACTTAAAACTTTTTTATATTTTAGTTTTGCTACCAAACTTCTTTCATTTTGAGATAAGGGGCCCTAGCCAAGATGCAAACGCTCCTAACGTTTTTCTTTTCTATCGCTCAAAATGTATGGATTGACAGTCGACCACGTGGTTTATCGAAACGCACGAGAATGTCATCCCATACATTTTGAGCGATAAAAAAGAAAAACGTTAGGAGCGTTTGCATCTTGGCTAGGGCCCAAGTAGTGATTTAGGTAAGTAAAAAAGACGATAAAAAAGTATCTTTCTTAAGCGTGTCATTCAGTAGCTCTATCCCACTCGGTAAAACCATATAGCTTTTGACATGTTATCCTCTTGCTAACCCTACAGTAATATTAAAATTCTTTATCCAGATAAGTGTCATCCATAAGTTGGTATAAACATTTGAAATCAACTTAATAACTTTGGTTATACACCATTTCAACATCAAAATAATGGAATGATGGAATGATAAATCAAATGAACGAATAAGTTGTCAATAAGCCTGATATCGTGTTAACAGATCGATATCACCGCTGGGCAGTGCTCATCGAAGTCACCATCGCACATGACAAGAACCTGTCCGCTATGAGGAATGTTGACTATACAATCAATGTATGAGGCAGCACGTAAAATTTTACACTATAATTCAAAATATATGTAATATGAATGTAACTAATCTCAACTATTATTAATTCTACTATTATCTTTATTCTGTGTTGCGGGTTAGTGGCACTTATACAATTAATTGTAAAGTATTCCTATGTAATACAGCCTATTAACTGGAAAATGGAGCACTTAAACCACTTCAACTAAGTTACCGACAGGCTCAGGTGGCGTCATCCCTCCGAAACGAGCCTACCACGAATAACAACGACAACTAATCTCCATCAACTCTCAGTATTTCTCTTTCTTCTACGTTGGTAAGAGAGAAATACACTGAAGTATTTTTAGTATTTATGTGCGGTATTTTTGCTAGGACCTTAGTTTAGCCATAAAACGACGTCTCAAGATAAATTAGGCCAGAGCCTCTCCTTTTGCCCTGAGGCTGGTTAATGGAGTCTCTTAGCTTTATATTGGGATCTAGAACAGAGATAGTTTCAGAGAACTTACGAGTAGTTATATCTGATAACTTTGACTGTTGATTATTTTGGTAAAATGAACGCTAAAACCTTACAAGAAGCGGTAACGTAATATTCAAGGATTTAGTCTAAAACTACAAAAAAAGATAGAGCTATCGATAACGTGTTACAGGCAATACAGTATTATCCACTAGAAAAGGGGACGAGAAATGTGGTGAAATAACGTTTCGAGGACGTTTATTTCAAGTGCAATAAAAAATCTATTAAATTACCAATATCAAGGCTAAATAGTCCAAAGTATACTAAAGTTTATGCAATTTGGAGGGTACAGTTACCAGCAATATTTACAATATTACCAGCATTCGGGTCTTGAATATTTGACGTCTCAATAGGATTTTAATAAGCTTTAAAATAATTTTGTATAATACTACATTTCGGACTCATATTCTATTCAGTACTATGGTTGATCACAGATTAGATACAAAAAAGCAAAAGCAGTATTAAGATCGTGATGTCACTCTATTAGGGGTCAAATAATGTCAATTATTAAATAACAATTTAATACTAATTTTCTATAATAATCTGATAACAGGGAATGGTTCTACAACCCTTATTCTCGAAATGGTTTTGAAACACCAAACATTACAAAATTATGGGTTAACCCAATTGTTATACAGGGTGTCCCTAAAACCAACGCCAAAACTCAGATGGCTGATAGAAGAGCTTAAAGGCTATAAGATTAAGCAAATTTGACCCTATGAAAATTTCATAGTTTTCGAGATATTGGCACTTTTATAAAACTCGTGATTTTTGATACCTTGAACCAGTTTTTCGGGGACTATGACTGCAATTTTAAATATTTTGGAAATCTGTTTACTGCAGAGTGTTGCCAATAAAATGTGCTATCGAATGTGTTTCAAGTTTTGTAATTTGTAATCATAATGATGAGGCAGTTATAAAAAAAATAAGTGCAATTTTTAGATTTGCGATTTTTTTACTGAAATTTGATATAATTTTAGTTAAAAAAAATGTACTAAACTAACCTGGCAAATAACTTTAAAAAGTTAAAAAAATATTGTACTTTATAAAATGGGAAAACATTTACTTATTTACGCAGTAGTTTACAAGATAATGATATTGGTTTGGAACCACAGTTCGAATTTTGAAAAAAAAACGATTATTTGAAGAATGATTTGAAATTGGAACACAATTCGAAATTCGAACTCAAGCTGATCTTCTAGTTATAGATTATTTTAGTAATTTCAGTACACTTCGTTAATTCGTTTGATGTGCATCGTTTGGTTTGGTTTCTTGGGATTTTGCTTTGCTATCTTGGACTCTTGTTTTGCCTAGTGATTTGGATTTTGTCTAACTAATGGACTTTGCTTCGTGTATCCTGGACCCATTTTTCGGGGACTATCTGGGACTATCCCCGAAAAACTGGTTCAAGGTATCAAAAATCACGAGTTTTATAAAAGTGCCAATATCTCGAAGCTATGAAAATTTCATAAGGGTCAAATTTGCTTAACCTTATAGCCTATAAGCTCTTCTATCAGCCCTCTCAGTTTTGGCGTTGGTTTTAGGAACACCCTGTAGAAGTGTCAGAGCAACACCTATAAATCGACGCATCGAGTTAGTCCCACATCCGCAAAATGCTAAAAAGTCCACGCGCGTTACTGTGTTCGTTAGGTTTTAGACAGTAATATGTTATTTATGCGTATATTTACGTCGTATTCCCACTGCCCCAGTTGGAAACTGTCTCTCCAGCTCGTATTTCTTCCCCGCCGCTTTGTCTCTGTCCGGGGAGCCGTTACGGCCTGATAATTGGAAATTAGTGCCTTATTTATTACTGTAATTATTACGTTGATCTATTGTTTAGTGAACTACTTAAATAGGTAGACCTTTAGCGATGTTTAATGTGAGTGATGAATTATTAAACATCTTTAAATACTATTCTCTATTATTTTTTTGTGAAATAAGTTGTGCGCGACGAGATTGGTTTGTGATATCAAGCATTCCATCCTGAAGAAATTTTATATTGTTTTATCTTACTCTGATTTGATATCAAAATAAATATAAAGTTATTGTAGCTATTATAGTTCTCAGTTCCGTCACGATTGAAATAAAAAGTAGGTTTTAATCTTGTATTAGCATCCACGCTTTATCAAGATTATTTATTTTACTAAACTGAGTGCAAATATAAACGGAATTACAATTACAAAATCACAAAATTAAGTGTGTGGAGCTGAAGCAGCAATAAAACCCCTTAATAAAGCTTTGTGCTATAAGCGCTTCAAAGAGTATCCTAATAATTGAATAATTAAAGACGTGCATGCATGACTCGATGTATCTGGGAAACAGGCGTGATTTAATGTATGTATGTATAAATGGGTTCACTGCCTTTATGCAACCTAAAGTTTCCCAAACTGATTTATTCCCAAACAGTATCATTTCGCATACTGCTTTTTACCAAAACGGTAAATATTACAGTATTTTACTACCTATAGGTTTCTACACGATGATCTTGAAATAAATCCTGAAATATTTACAGTTTACGAAAAAAAGCAGTATGCCTAATGATACGGTTGGGAAATGAACCAGTTTATGCAAAAAGAAAGTGCACCTAATAAATGTAATGTTTGGTTTACATTACACGGCTTAACTACTATCATCGGACCAAAAGTATGCAGTTGGGAGTAAGTGAAATAAAGAAAACGTTGAGAAATCACTTCTGTTAAAAATTAGAGATAGCAATATCAACTTGGACCTTCCTAGTGTTTTAAAAAATAACATTTAGGTGAATCTGTCGCTGAAAATTGATTTAGAGGGCTGACTGACTACCTGAGATGAGAAAAAATACCTCCGAATGTCCGACAAACGGATTTTAATAAAGAATATTATTAACTGGTTACTGGGATAAACAACATGTTTTTTTGTGTTCGTTTGATCTTAATTGTTATTACTTTATCATGAGCAATAAAAATGTCTCTTAACATTAAATACTAAATTGAAACTAAGACGGGATATAAATGAGAACATATTTTTTTGACACTGTACGCATAATGAATAAATCCCATCACAAAAAAAAAAACATCAAATTATTAACCACAATTGTTTTAAACTACTAAACGAAAACCCATTATCTTCTTTTCTAGTCTTGACCTACGATTACAACCAAAAAATATTAATACCCTCGATTAAAATCTCCGGTACCCACAACGGCTCCCTGGGCGACGCCGGCCGCTAGTCGCCATATTTCCTGCTGACGTTTATTGCTGCTATGCGTCATGCTTCAAGATCGGGCACTTTATTGGGCCACCGATAGTTCGCACATTTTTATTTATCAACGTGAAATATGTTTATCAGTGTTTTTTTATGAAATGGAAAAAAATGTGTACGTTTTTCAGATTTTCGATGAAACATGGCCTTGTTCAGAATGAAAAATGTTTTGATTGAATAACTAGATTATTTTTCAATAGTTATAGTACTCTTAGGCTTGCAATCTGTTACTAATACACTGGTAAACATCTTGGCCTGATTGTGCAATATGTCGTTACAGAATTATACAGAAGTCTTTTTAGAGTTGTTAGTATTTCTGTAGCTTTGCCTACCCCTCTCTGGGGATAAAGGCATGATGTTATATAATAAGCATAACATGCATGTATGTTTTCAATAGTTTTAAAAGATAAAATAAATTTAGTAAGAAGGTTGCACCGCCACTTTTACATTTCACAAATCTACCAAGGAAGAGACCTCTGCTGAGAAGAAATGGCGCAAGAAACTCCACAGTCAATCATAGCTAGTAAGATAATATATCTAACAGAACCCTGTAGAATTAGGACGCGTATTATAATGATTATGCCTCCAGAAGGGTCACTAACAATTTATGCTGATCTATCATGACGTTAAACCTCACAACTGAATCTTTATCTAAAACCACTTTCAGAAACCATCAAAATATCCTTTAAGTTTTGTGGATTCGAACATTTTGTTACTTTTTAGGGTTCCGTAGTCAAACTAGGAACCCTTATGGTTTCGCCATGTCCGTTCGTCCGTCCTCAGCCTAGCGCAGAGACTCTTAGTACTATAAAGCTGTAATTTGGCATGAATATGCATATTAGTCACGCCAACAAAGTGGTACAATAAATGTAAAAAATATAATATATTAGGGTACCCCCTACACGTAACGTGGAGATGTATTTTTTCTCGTCATCCCTATTCTATGGTGTGTCGTTAAGAGGTATTTCAAAAATATTACGGGTTAAACCATTTTTTGATTAAGTAATCCGTTCATGAAATATTAAGCTTTAAAGCGCTATTTTTTGTTAGACTCAAGTGTCCTCCCCCCCCCTCCCCTACAGCCTACTTAACGGCTTCGGAACCCTACACTGAGCATGGTCCGACATCCTCTTGCCCGGTTTCAATATTCTCGTAAATTAAAATAACTTGAAAAAGCCGGTTTAACTAGAATATAACATAATATGTAATAAATATGTAAGAGGTAAGAAAACATGCCGTAATAGAAACAAAACCAAACTGTGGCTGTTACAATTTTATTGAGCCCAAAGGAAATCAGGTGTGAGCTCATACGACCGTGATGAATGGAAGCCTTCGTGTTGCAAGCCCAGGAACTATGGAACTCGGTCAAAACCCGGAAACAAAAGACGGGACAGCAGCGAAACGAGCCTGCTCGTTCAGATTGCACACCGCACGGTTTGCAAATATTTTGAGCGACGGACAGAAAGAAGCAAGACATGAGAGCAAGCGATATACCGCTACTGCAGTATTTTTTACCTTTCCTATTTTAAAAGATAATGTACTTTTCTGCAAACGTAAAATGTTAAACTTGAAACTCTTTTTTTACTAGACAAGAATCAAGTTTGACGTTAATAAACGTAATTTTTTACATAAATATCTCGTAATTTTTAGCATAATATAACTCGCAATACTCGTTTGTCGCAGAAAACAGATTTTATGAGCGGGCTGACTAAGGGATTTTAATAAAGAATGTAACTAATTGATTCTTAGAAGAGAATAAACAATACAAATGGTTTTTCGTTGTTATGATCTATTGTTATTTTTTATCATAAGCAATAAAAATGACTCAAAATATTACTTACTAAATTTAAACTAAGACGAGATAAATCTAAAATGAGCGTTTTATTACAGTGGCTCACAAAAAAAATATTATACCTTGCAAATACTAACGTGTTATTTATCATCATCTCCCCTTATGTAACCCAATTATTGGGGTCTTTTTCTTCCAATCATCCCTACCAGCCGTTGTCTCAGTATTCACCTTGTTTCTCAAATAGGTTTTCACACAGTCCATCATAATAGGTAATACGTAATTCTCGGTAAAGAAAATAACATTAAGAGTATGGTTTCCGCCTTTATTATCCACTTTGGCCACATCCCACCCTGTCCTAGCTCTGAAGCCTCTCGGTCTTTTTCAACAGTCCTTTGACGCTTTTTGCGTACTTACCCCGTTACAACCGCCCCACAAAACGTCGTATATTACTTTGCTACTATATTGTCTGGAAACTAAAAGTGCTTAGATAGTTTCGCTACAACTGTAAAACGTCCTATGTGCCTTCAACACTATGCCATGAGTACACATTTTGGATTTACCTAGGTCTCCCAACCTTAAGTAAAAACGTTGTAAGCGCCGTTACAACTAAGGTACTTGGGACGTAAATGAACTGTGTGGCTGCACTGGTTACACAGACTGCTGTATGCTAAGTCTTTATACGCTAAGTGAGATGGATGACGTTCAGCTATGTTTAGACGGGCATGCGGTTGGGCTAATTTTAGTTAGTTACTGCTAGTTAGGGTAGTTTAGCTAATTTCTGTTTAAGTTGCTGGTTGAGCACTTAATTTACTGCGTAATAGTTGTCGGCTTCTGAGTGCTTGTCAGTGTTACTTAGTGGTTCAAGTTAGTTGTGTATGGAATAGGTACGGTACAAAATTTAGCTTTATGCGTTTGTAAAAATATATATTGATCACAGGATGATCTTAAAAATTGACCTTGTCCCAAACTAAATGTTGGTTCTAGAGAACGAGATACATAGGTCAATCTTTACAACTTCTCTAATTCTAAATTTAATTAATTAAATTTAAACTATCTAGAACTTATATAATATAAAAAAAAACAAAAAACCGCCTTCGAAAACGCAAAAAATGACTTCTTTTAAAATTGTAGGCACCTACCTAATAGGTTAGTGCCACTGAAGTCGGCGACCACCATATTTTCACCAAAAAAGCCGACAGGCGGTATTGATCATAATACGCTGCTCCGTACTCCCACTTACTAGTTTAAGTTTCAAGCGGGCCGCAAGCAACGCCGCCGGAAAGTCATAGTGATATTTCAATAGCTAAATGTTTTTCGTTGTAGTCGCTCAACTATCTTAATCGAGATATCTCATCGCCACTCTTGAAACTCCTCAACGGTGTTCCGATGGCCATCTGTGGTCTTCATCATCAGTTCCACTTCTCCAAATGATACTTTTTGAATGCAAATGCTAGATTTGTTACTAAAAATACTAAAATCGCTAGGTTATACACAGATTTAGGTTATTGTCTCTCCTGTGGACACACCGAAAATTAACGTTTTTAAAAATCGCCGTCAGGACTGTTTTAGACTTATCATATAAAAACATTACTTAAATGCACACAAGCTTTTAACTATTGACCACAGGAGAGACAACTTTTGTTTTTAAGAGTGTGTATGACCCCTATATCATTGCCTACAATATTTGAGGAGTTCCCTCAATTCCTCACTGATCCTCTCATCCGATTCAGATTTGGTGACAATGGGACCACCTCGGAAGTATACTCTATAAAACCAAAGAAAAATTTTCAAAATCGGTTTACAATTGAAGGATTAATCGGTGAAAATACATAAAAAAATCATACAATGGAACAGAATAATATAACCTCCTCCTGTTTTTGTAGTCGGTTAAAAGGGAAGTTATCTTATACTAAGTTAATTAATAAATGAATTACTTTCGTTTATTAAACCAATTTTCACGCAAAGATTCAAGTAAACCCTGAATAAAATTAATTTATTTACAAAAGACGGTACAATATTGTTATATTTTCGCAGTCCCTAGACATACGAGTTAAGGCCAACAAAAAGATCCGTCATGTTTCAGCCCCTTTTATTCCCTTAAGGAGGCTGTTATCAGTGACCTAGCTATCTTTAATCCTAACGAACTTAATAATAACACAGACTTACGACTTTAATGCTCTAGGAAGTCGTAAGGACGGCCCCTTTCGTGGCAGAATCAGGGACAGTGTAAAATGGATGATGAAAAATCGAGAGATGGAAGAGGAGGATTCACTTTAGCAATTAAACTTAGTTTGTCTTTCAAAATACCTCAGTATAAAGTAATGTTATTTGCACGTCGCATGTAAAATCACTATTAAAAGAAGACAAAAGATGTTTATTCAGTAAGTAGGCCGCTAGAGCACTTTTACAAGAGGAGACCATTGCTGAGAAGAAACGCCGCAAGACATTATTAAAGACCTACACATAACTTTTAGTATAATTTAACCTTTAATGCTTAAAGGTGTTTTTTATTGCCTGATGCCAAAAGAGGGATGTTATACACTCAAAAGCAATGAAAACTCACTTCATGGAAATTCTGCATTAAGTGACCTATTTTTATTGCTGCAAAAGGGTTGGGCTGTTAAAGAGAAATTAGCTTGGAAAGTAGAGTTCGCAATTATAATATATTTTTGTTTTTATTGTGTATTTTATTGGTCGTAACAAATCTCATTCAAGTTATACAAAGCATTATACTTAACTCACGTAAAATAGACTTATTTAATTACAACTCACAAGGTGATTTGTGAAGCCCTTTACTTTGTTTGCAATATACTTAATAAGCTTCTCCCGATCGTAAATTTAAGGAACAACTTTACATCCTTAACGCCTAACCAAATAGTGCCTTCGCAGCTTTCTACCAGTTGGGTTGTGAACTACCTCCTTAAATTGCCCCTTTTGGTTTGCTTAGCGAAGAGGTTTTAGGGACAGTAAGGTTACAAGTTTTGGGCCTGTTTTTGTTGGGAACACGTCTCAGGCTGGCTCAAGACAAATGTTTATAGTTTTCCGAGGAGCGTGGTGGAAGTCAAAGATTTTTTGTTGTTTCAGGGTAACAATATAATTCCTGATTGTATAACTCGTTTTTTTTCTGGCACCTTATGGTGATTGGGGTCTGTAACCCAAATAATATTGAATTTATGAAAGCTACAATCTAAAGACTGCGATCCTGAGACCGCAAATGCGTTGTCAACTCTAAGGACTAAGACGGAATAGAAATAACAATAGAAACAAGGCCTAAATTGTTAAATAGCTCACAGGGGTGTCTATTATTTCGTCGAAACACCTTTCATCGAATGTATCGTTTCATCGAATTTCATTTCATCGAACGCTATTTTCTAAACCATAATGTTTTCAGGGTATCTTAAACATCTAACCTTGTAACGAGGTTGTTACAAACCTCCTTTTTTTACGTTCCTGGCCACTTTTTCTTTACCATCTAAATCTTTCCAAATTCAAAATTATTGATTATTTTTGTAATTTTCGATCCATTAGTCAGTTCACAAATAATTTCGATAGGCACCAGACACGAGATCTCGTGACGGTGCCCTCCTGCTTATTTTTCTGTATTTTTAAAATTTTTAATCATATTAAACATCTTCATTTCTTAAAAAGTGTCTAATTTAATATCTTCACTATCGAGACGGGACAGGATACTTCTACTATACCGCTAGAAATGGCTCTCCGGTAACAATCGATCAATCGAACCAGCGTATACCATATCTACCAACTACCACCTCCAACCAACCATCAACAACAACAATACCAGCAGCAGCAACAGCAACAACAGAAACAGTAATACCAGCAGCAACAGCAACAACAATACCAGCAGCAGCAACAACAGAAACACCGTTACCAGCAGCAACAACTACCAGCGACAGCAGCGAAAAGCAGCACCAACGGCAGTAACTCTAGCAACGACCTCAGCGAACAGCAAAAACAGCTTACAACATCAAGATCAGACTATTAGTTACTAATTCAGTGATAATTTTGTGTTGTTGTAATAATTATTTATTATTTATTATTTATTTATTTATTTATTTATATATTTCAAAAAAATACAATTGTTAGCTTACAGTATAAGGCACTAAATCGCTTACAATGTTAAATTAAATAAATTATATCTAATCCTAACTAATCAAACTACAAAGGCAGTTAATTTTATACAGTAATGAGTGCCAGCTGTCGGCAAAAACGTCGGCATCCCCTGGCCCCTGTACTAGCGCGTTGAGGAGCGCGGGGGCGCGCGCTCCGGGCGCGTTGCCGGCGCGTCGCGTGCGCGCCTCCCGCGCCGCGAACAGTGGCCGGCGCCGCCGCCCAGCCCGCCCGTACTGTGCAGGAACGAATAGTCGCATACCTCCCAACGCCGTTGGGTTGTCTATTTGGCCCCTCAATAGGAGACAATAATGCACTGCGAGGTGAAGCTTCCGTCTAAATTGAAGGCTGTCGAGCCCTACCATTCCGCCCACAAAAAGTGACGGGTAAAGAAAGGGATAATACCCATATTGCCTATTATAGAGGTGTCGGGCGAACTTGCGCTGGACTCTTTCGAGCAAAAGTTTGTAGTTTGCTTCAGCAGGGTCCCATATTATTGAATTAAACTCTAATTTGCTACGTATGAACGCATTATACAGAATGATTGGCACCGTCGTAGTTGAGAATTGAGGCGCAGTACGCATTATAAAACCTAGCGTCTTGTTCGCGCTCTTAGCAATGGTACTAACATGACTATGAAAATCCAGTTCGGTATCCAACTCAAGACCTAGGTCACGGACAGTAAAAACACGGACTAGAGCTTCATCCCCTAAGCGGTAAGTATTTAATATCGGAGTTTTACTTCTAGTAAATGAAATTATTTTGCACTTATTTCCGTTAAAGAACAATCTATTCCTCGAACTCCAGTCTATCACCGCATCTATGTCGTGCTGTAACTTATTACAGTCTGAAATCGAATCAACGGCATAAAACAATTTCAAATCATCCGCGAATAACAGGCATTCCACATTTTTGACGTGCAACGGTAGGTCATTTATCATCATGATGAACAGTATCGGCCCCAGCGTACTGCCTTGACTCACCCCAGATCTGGTAAAGTATTCCTCCGATCGGTAACCGGAAAGCTGTACAAATTGTCTACGATCTTTTAAATAACTTCCAAATAGCTTAAGCAGTGCTGGCGAGAATCCAAACCCGGAGAGCTTAAATAACAGGATGTCATTATCAACCAGGTCAAAAGCTTTTTGGAAGTCAAAGCAAGCAGCATCCACCTGCCTGGATTTGTCAATATGACGAAGTGTATAGTCTACGAAGTTACCTAAATTAGTAGTGGTGGATCTACCTAGGCGGAAACCATGTTGAGCATCCGTCAACCGACTCCTGACTAGCGGTGAAATGTACTTGCTGATAACACCCTCAAAGATCTTACCGAACATCGACAAGATGGCAATCGGTCGGAAATCAGATATTTCCAAAGAAGACGTTTCTTTTGGTACCGGCGTCACTCTTGAGACTTTCCAGGTATCTGGATATATACCTTCCCGAATTGCCATGTTGAAAATGAAAAGAAGAGGTCCCTCCAACACTGATATACAATCCTTGACCAAAAACGCAGGAATGCCATCAGGACCTGGCGCAGAAGAAGCCTTTAACCTTTTAACGACCCTACGTAATTGATCAGATGAGATGTCCCCCAGACTTATACAAGTTGAGTCTTTCCCGCCAACTCCACTTCTGACGGCAGCGTGAACGTCAAGCATAGGAGAGTTTGTATGGAAAACCGAACCAAAGTACTTAGCGAATGCCTGTACCGCAATTGGCTCAGTTAAGCTATCACCGCCATCCGTATAACACTTCGGCTGCCGATTACCGCGCCTGTCTTTGATGTGCTTCCAGAAAACAGCAGGATCTAATGTTATGGACTGTTCTATTTTCTTTAGGTGCCGCTTATAAGCTAAATCTGTTAATTCTTTGACCAGGGTCCGATAATACCGAAATAACTCCCTATTAAACAGCAGTCCCTTGGTTTTAAATTGTATGAGGTTAAAGTATTTTAATTTAATGTACTTAATTATTTCAGCCGTATACCAAACTGGATAGTTATAGCGAGTTGAACCACTTGCCGAGGTTTTTTTAATAGGCACATTTTGATTCAGAACTTTTCGTAAAATATCATAAATCATATTGACTGCGTTATTAACACCCACTTGGTTATACAGAGGCGACCAATCAATGCTGGCCATGTCAGTGTAGAGTGAAAGAAAATCTGCTTTTTTGAAATTCCAACTAAGATCTGGCGGAACGGACTCATGAGTCGCAGCACCTGAGTCATCCCTCGCATACTCATTGCAGGAAAATAATAAACTTACTCTAAGCGGCGGATGGAAGGCAACCGCAGGAACCAACAAATCGCTACAACTTTGCACAATAGATTTGTCAGCAGTTAAATTGGTTAAGACAAGATCCAGGATGCCTCCGTGCGTATTTACTACATTATTACGCTGAGTAAGCTTACAGAAACGAGTAAAACAATCAAATTGGTTTTTCACATTTGAATTAAAAGAGTTTAAATTAAAGTCTCCTATGATAACGGTTGCCTGAAAACCGAACTTACACACTGCTCGTTCAATTACGTCTAAAACGCTTAGGTACTGCGTTACATTATAATTTGGAGGCAAATACACAACACATACAATTATTTTAATACCTTTTTTTGACAATTTCACAAATAAAATCTCCTTGTCGTCAGTTAATCCATCAATGTTGTCCATTCGTCGCACACTATAACAATCTTTTATCGCAAGCAAGACGCCTCCCCATCCCACATCACCGACCCGGTCCTTCCGTAGCACGACGTAATCCGGAGGAAATAACTCGCCACTACTAACAGAACTGTTGAGGAATGTTTCGGTTAAGGCAATGACATCAGGGCGGTAGATCTCCAAGTTCTTTCGAAATATCTCCGTCTTAGACCGCAGCCCCCTGACATTCTGGTAGTATAGATTAATGGATCGCATACGACTACTTTTCCGTTTGGGAACGAAAAGTTTGACGCCAAGGCTTGATGTAAATATCTTTCGCCCAGTTGGCGGGGTCCATTACTTGCTCAGCCAAGTTTGAAGGAACGCCCAGCTTGAAAGACGCGTAGTCACCTCTGGCTCTCAACGCTTCGGAAGTACAAACATTATACCCTACCTTAGCATTCAACAAGAACGAAATTCCTCATAATTCATTAATTCATTAATTCCCTACTTTTCATAGTGTGTATGTTGTGTGGGTAAAGGTAAGTGTGTGTTGCTTGTGTTCTTTTTTTTTTTTTCGTTTTCAGGACTATAATATTTATACATACAACACACTTAATTCAATTACAACTCTATACAAAACTCAAACAGTACACTATTCAAAAAGAAATCACCCCATATTCAGACAAATATACAATCCCGGTTCCATTGGAACTAGCATAACTGGAAACATTCACTCGTGATAATCTCTTATCGAGACACTTGTGCTTTGTGACTGGTAACACTTACGGCAGTACCGTAGGAGCATATCCTCGGTGTATCCAACATACCAACTTTTGTCTTGAAGGTGACTTACTAGGGCATTTAATGCCGCCTATCTAGAGGTCACTGGATTTTCAAGATTGGCTTCTCACTGACATACATTACTCAAACTATAAATAAATAATATAAACACTTTATTAATATATTTATTTTGAAATAAGATAAACTTTAAAAATATGAACCCCCTACTACTAAACAAAGCTTATTTATGAACTGAAATTACGCGGCACTCGAGTCACGACTTCGTCTCTTCAATCCTTGAATCCAGCCCCACAGAATCAATTTCTCAAAACCCTTATTCTTCAGAGCAAGATATCGATGAGATTGAACGCAGTCTTTCTTTAATTTTAGTAATTCTCATCGTGAAAAATAGCAACATACTTGATCCATTTGCAACATCGCATAGATCGAGTCGATATTACAACAGAATACACTAAAAATACATTAGATGCATTTTAAAAACATATCTGAAATTATTATTCAATGTCGAAAAGATTTTGACAATAAAACGTCAAATCTATCATCTTCTTACCAGTCAGCAGTCTCTGTCCAACCATTAACAGATTTAGACCTCCTTTTTCAAAAATTGACCAATTTGGTAGAAACAAGATTAAAAGACATCAAACGATTTATTTATACAAGCCAAACTTGTCCAAGAGATTTTATACAAATTTACATTACACATTTATTATTATTTTATTTTATACTTTTCTCTTTCTCTCTAATTAGGTAAATTTATAATTTAAAGTCTTAATGTAAGTATCATTATCTCTTCACGCTCATTCACTAAAGCATTATTTTCATTTCTTGAATTTGTTCTATTATTAGAGCAAAATCACGTTAACTTTTTATTCTAGAGCGGCTGACTACTCTCTAAATAAGCCTCAGGTCATGAACTATTAATAATAATGATATTTTTCTGAGAGCCTTACCACTCTTAGTTCTTCTTCATAGTTCTTAACTATGTACTTTGCTTCGTATCTACTCCCTCATCTAATTACACGTTAACTTTTTATTCTAGAGCGGCTGACTACTCTCTAAATAAGCCTCAGGTCATGCATTCTTTTCCAACCCAGAAGTGGTTAATTACTCATATTGTACGTACGTCAACATGTACGTCAGGTTTCTCTGAGTGAGAAAACTTTTTTTATTATATAATACTTGTATATAGGTACTTTATCATCTTAGACTACATCAGCGGTTGGTGACTAATCTTAAAAAAGCCTACACTATTACGGGACCTTCTATGGAGTATATCTCTGCAAAAATAAGAGAATACTCTACTTGAATGATGTTATGAGCTGCGATATATGCGACCATAACTATGAATGAAGGATGAATGAAAGGAATAGAATGAAAGTAATAGATTGCTTCCCACTGTACATACCCACTATATATTTCATTCTCACCTCACTCACCGCATCTTTCATCTCAACCACCACCATTTAATTTAAGATAATTTTTCATTTTTTTTTATAAGTTAAGAATGTAAAAGAAAAATCCTTCACTCCAAGCTCAGGATTTTTCTTTCCAAGCCAGCCCGGGTATTGTAACGAGGTTGTTACAAACCTCCTTTTTTTACGTTCCTGGCCACTTTTTCTTTACCATCTAAATCTTTCCAAATTCAAAATTATTGATTATTTTTGTAATTTTCGATCCATTAGTCAGTTCACAAATAATTTCGATAGGCACCAGACACGAGATCTCGTGACGGTGCCCTCCTGCTTATTTTTCTGTATTTTTAAATTTTTTAATCATATTAAACATCTTCATTTCTTAAAAAGTGTCTAATTTAATATCTTCACTATCGAGACGGGACAGGATACTTCTACTATACCGCTAGAACCTAACCTAACCTACGTAGTTAATGTTTAAGTTACCCTGAAAACGATATGGTTTCAGCAGAAAATAGTGTTCTATGAAATTAAATTCAATGAAATGATACATTCGATGAAGTGATAAGTTACCACCTCACAGACTAATAGATAACAATATATATTATGTGCGGGGTCCAATCTCAAAGCTAACTACCACCATCAATCCGACATGTTATGCCGCCGTGTTCGCAATACTGAAAACTCCGCTGTCAAGGTACGATTAATGCTAGCATAGAGGGATTTCATCTCACTCCTACGCATACTGCGATCTTGGGATTGTCGTCTTAGGATTTAAAATATCTATGGGAAAATAGATCCAATTACCATGAGTGCCCTTAGTGCTCGTATGCCTCATGCTTCTCAATACAAAATAATACATTTCCAAACTTTTTTCACATTATGACTTATTCAAATAATGTCACTCCGCTTTCAAACACGTCCAAATCATCCCGTGATTTTTTTAGACTGCCTATGCTCCGGTGGCCATCCTATCGGGTCCATTTGGTGGCGAATCTGGCCACCGTTCCATATGCAAGTTCAGCCCAGTCGAGACGACACGTTGGCCTAGTTAGGACTGACCCTGCCTCCAAAGCCGGCGGTCCCGGGTTGAAATCCCGGTAAGGGCAGATATTTGTGTGATGAGCGGGAGTATTTTTTCCTGAGTCTTGGATGTTTTCTATGTATTTAAGTATTTATTTCTCTATCTATGGTTCAGTCATTTGGAAAGGATGGATGAAAAACCATCGACGAAAGAAATATATAGTGCGAAAGTGAGTGGAAGGGTCGGAAGGGGGCGCCCTAGGTGTACTTTTTTTAATCAAATCGGGGAAATACTGGAAAAGGGCCGAATCTTAAGTACCCGAAACCGTCGTGCATGCATGACTCGATGTATGAATGTCGAAGAAGCGAAAGAGTTTTGTCAGGATCGTAGCAGGTGGAAAGAAGTGGTCTCTGCCTACCCCTTTAGGAAATAGACGTGATTTATGTATGTATGTATTTCTCTATCTAATTATGCTTATCGTCATCTAGTACCCATAGTACAAGCCTAGAATGAATGAATGAATGAATGAATGATATTTATTTTCCAAAGTAAGTCACAGTATACATTGCGTGTTATGTCAAAGTATAAGAAATTACATTGAAATCGTCAAAAAATAAAAAATAAAATAAAACATAATCAATCAATAGGAACACAAAGCACAAGCAATAAAAATAAGTGAATCATTAAAATAATATGTCAAAACATCAGAATTAAAAGGCAACATTACATACGGAATCACATAAAACACAACTAGAGTTTAGTTTGGGACTAGGTCAATTTGTGTGACATGGTCCCATGATAATTTAGTCTGCACACTACTCGGGTTAAAAATAATAGAACAAAAATGTCGTCAGCTTGGTGTTTGCTTCCTCCTGCAGTCTCCGTGTAAGTTGGAGTCAACGAGCCGGTATGTTTATCCGGGAGCTATCTGCCGGAACCTGCGAGGTGCAGAGACAAGTTTGTTTAGTTCGTTCAGGGAATTTATACCTTTGCAAGCTTCTTATCAATTTGAAAAGGGAACGTGGATGAAACGGGAGATAGGCAAACAACTTGCTGTTTTGAACTCGGTTGAGGAATACCTGTGTCTGTGTACCAAATTTTACCTTAAAGTATAAATTTTAAGTTTGTGTGTGTGTGTTTGTTTGTATTTTTGTTAGGGTTCCGTAGTCAAACTAGGAACTCTTATAGTTTCGCCACGTCCGTCCGTCCGCAGCCTAGCGCAGAGACTCTTAGTACTAGAAAGCTGAAATTTGGCATGAATATACATATTAATCACGGCAACAAAAAGATATAACAAAAGTAAAAAAAAAAAATTTATTGTATTTCCTCTACGCGTAACGTGGGGATGTATTTTTTTCTCGATACCCACTGTCGTCGTTGGATAGGTCTTTCAAAAATATTGTGAGTTTGTAAAAACAATTTTCCGATCAAGGGATACGTTCATGAAATATTAAGCTTTAAAGCGTTAATTTTGTTAGTTTATTTGTTAATTTTGTTGAAAACTACAAATGCTAAAAATCTGAAAAATACTTAAATGAAAGCACATAACGAATAAGCTTTAAAGCGTTAATTTTGTTAGTTTATTTGTTAATTTTGTTGAAAACTACAAATGCTAAAAATCTGAAAAATACTTAAATGAAAGCACATAACGAATTTATAAGGAAAACTATCACAACTAAGTAAACATCATTGGTTCTTGCGATCCAGGCGATTTAATTGTTTATACCTACTTTAGTAATATATATATATATATATATATATATATATATATATATAGCCCTAAATGACTTAAAATAGGAAATTAATTATTGCTTGATCTTTATATGTTTGTAGTAAGTACTTAACGGCTTCGGAACCATACACTGAGCATGGTCCGATATGCTCTTACCCGGTTTTTGTTCCTAGACGTTGAAACTGCAAGCAGCGATTTGGATGAAGGTTGGATAGGAAATGGTTTATACCTTGATTTAAACCATACCTTCAACCCTGAAAAAAAAAACCCTCTTGTAAAATATCTAATAAAATCGAAGGTATGTATGTATCTATGTAAACACTTTATTGTACAAAGGAAAAACCATAACAATACAATGAATAATAATAAAAAGATGTAAAAAGGCGAACTTATCTATTTAAGGGATCTCTCCCAGCTAACCCTTGAGAGATTGAGAAAAGTTAAAGGTTGTGCATCGAGTAAACAGGTGTACAAATTTATTTAGAGCACCCAAAAAACAAAAAATAACCAAAATATCATTAAAAAAACCACAGAAAAAGACAAAACTAGGCATTCAAATATTTACATAAATAGATAGAAAGATATGTAATTATACATCAATAAACATACATAAACTTACATATACTACATATATGTACATATCAACATTTGATAGTTGATACAATATTTTGGAAATAGAGTCAAGCCAGAACTTTTTTAATTTGCCTTTCAGGGAATCTACCGAAGGTATAGCAAAATACTAATTTAATGCAAACAAAGCTTTCATAATATACGTTTGTTTAGATGAAATACCAGAGGTAATAGCTTTGCTGTTTTCTATAGACTTGAATTGACATTATAACCTTACCTCAATCCTATAAGTTTGTAAATTTCGACAAACGCCAACTTAGCGTTATGCATCTTGATTAGGCCCATTTACAAGTTTTAGTGTTTTAGACTAAATGAAATTGGTTTCTTAAGTCTTTAATTGTATTTTTTATTGCAAATACAATAAAAGAAATAAACTGGAGAAGGAAGACAGGCACGCGGGCTACAAAGTACGAGTAAACCCTTTATAATGTAGAGGCGATTTAGCGACCACGGGCCCTAGCCAAGATGCAAACGCTCCTAACGTTTTTCTTTTCTATCGCTCAAAATGTATGGGATGACATTCTCGTGCGTTTCGATAAACCACGTGGTCGACTGTCATCTGAAAAATTTTAGGAGCGTTTGCATCTCGGCTAGGGCTCCAGGTAATCTTTTATCAGTTGTGACTTTACCAGCGCGCTCGTTGGCATTATCCGGAGTTAGATACGACTTTATATTTATTGAGAATTTCAACATTATATGTACATAAAAAAATAACTTTCTTTAAATGATTCCCTAGGAAGTGTCAAAAATGGGACTGTATTCAACTTTCACGTAGCATAACTGTATAACTGGGGCCTTATAAAGGGTTAAGCTCCAGGTGCGTTTTCCACCCTGAAGACTGTTAAGCCATTAGGTACACTGAAATACAACAATTCAAACACTGCGATGGGAGATTAATTAATAAACTGGTGGTATGGATGGACACTGCACAATTAAAATTTGAGTAAATTCTATGTATGTCTATAAAATACAAGATATGACACGAGTTATAAAAGTGGTCAGTGGCAATCTGGTCGGTTAAGTACCTGTACAAATAATTAAAATTAAATAATATTATTATTGTCATTCCTTTAATTGCGCGTAGCAATATAAGGTGGATGGTATAAATGAAAAAGTCAATGTCTTGTAATAATAGACGAATCAGTTGAGGTATTCTGCCATCAAAAAAAAACATTATTATTATCTTGAAGAGGTTAAACTTCATGCGCAAATTGATTTTTGTTTTGGTCGTTGGTATTGCTTACTATCGTTTTTCCTTTAAACATAAAGGTCCTCATAATTTCATTTTGGGACCCAATGCACTGGACTAACGTTTATTTCCTTTCTTTACAAAAACGAAATAAGCTTAATAATTTTGTGATGAAAATGAAAAAAACTACTTGCTAATTCATAAAGTCTGCTTTATAATCTGTTCATCAGAAATTAGGTCACGGCAACGACGGCTAAGTATCAAACTACAAGTCTCAACAAAAAACAAAATAGCTTTTTAAACTCAACAAGCTGGAAAGTAGGTAACGTAAGCTTGACATGCTTCTAACTGGGAATAGTAAAAAGCCTAAGTACACACGTATCTTTTAATTCACAGTAATGAGAGCGTTACATCTGCCGCAGATAATTATTAACAGTGCTTGTCTTTTCCATTACGAGAAAAAAAATACAACCCCACGTTATGTATAGGTGCGCTAAAAAAAATTACCAATTGGTGGCGTGAATAATATGTACAGTCGAGTTCAAAAGTATGTATACACTTTAGTCCCTTGTCTATTTAACGTCATGTTTAAACTGCCATATGAAATTATCCAAGGAATTAAAGTGACAAGGTACTAAAGTGTATACATACTTTTGAACTCGACTGTACTCGTATATTCATACAAAATAACAGCTTTTTAGTACTAAGAGTCTCTGAGCTAGGCTGCTGACGGACGGACGGACATGACGAAACTGTAAGGGTTCCTAGTTCCTCATTTGACTACAAAGCCCTAAAATGGGTAGTTGTTTAGGCAGTTAGCCTAGTTGGTAGTGACCCTGCCTACTCAGCATTTCGGGTTCGATTCCCAGTCAGGGCAAATATTTGTGTTTTTAGCGCGAGTATTTATTCATGAGTCTTAGCTGTTTTCTATGTATATAAATATATATTTAATGTTTATACTTGTACCCATAGTACAAGCCCGGAGCTTAGTTTGGTACTAAGTAGGTAAATTTGTGTGAGAGTGACCCCCGATTTTTCATTTATGTTGACAGCTAGGGACCAATACTCGGATTTTTTAATTAAATTAAATTAACATTATAGTTATTATCAAATTAACATTATAATTATTATTAAATTAACATTATTAGCCCGTGTGGATGGCGGGTTAGAATAGTGCCACTCCATGTCTTCATGTGCATGTCGTAAGAGGCGACTAAGGGAATAAGGGCTTGTAAAATTTAAGTTTGCATTGACTAAATGCCAATGAAAATTAATTTAATGTACCTAATGTCTTATTGTAAATAATATAAATAGCTAAATACGTACGTTTGAATAAAAATCTATTTAATAAATAATAAGGACTTGGACTAAGGGAATAAGGGCTTGTAGTACTGTTAGGCGATGGGCTTGCAACCTGTCACTAATACACTAGTAAACTTCTTGGCCTGATTGTGCAAAATGTGGTTAAAGAATTATCAACAAGTCTTTTTAGAGTTGTTGGTATTTTTGTAGCTCTGCCTACCCCACTCTGGGAATGAAGGCGTGATGGTATGTATGTATGTATGTAATTATTATCAATTCTATTATTGTTACTTCTTTGCCGTTATCGCTAATATTATCAACCTTCTTTGTATCGAACTCAAAAAAGATTCGTTTAAATTAATGGAACTATGACTGAATGTAGTGAAATAACCAACAATGTGAATAGAAACCTCGTTCTAGTTCTGAGGTATTCGCAATCAGTTTCATATCCAATTAAAACTTGAGTGTATTGTGGAACGTGAACGACCCGAACGACTCGCTGACTGGTCGAGTGGGGCAGCAAAGAGTAGTTACCGATCTTAGTTTCTGTGTAGTCGAAAGTCAATATTTTGTCGATTTATTTTCCTAACTTGTTTGTTGTAAAAAATCTAAGCGACTATATTGGTATCGTCGCCCTTTGACATGTTTACCAGTTTTTTGAGGTTTTTTTTATTTTGTTACCAACAATGTGCCGCGAATTCACTTGTTTCTTGGAATCTGTGTATTAATTCAGAAGTTTTCTTAATGGTTATAAGTACCGATTTTAACATTAAGATTCAGATAAATATATCACGCGATACAAAAATGTATGTATGTATGTATGTAAACACTTTATTGTACAAAATAAAACAGAAACAATACAATGAAGATACCAGAAAATAATGTACAAAGGCGAACTTATCCCTTTAAGGGATCTCTTCCCTAACCCTTGAGAGGTTGAGAAAAGTGAAAGGTTGTGCATCGAGTAGACAAATTTCTTTAGGATCGGATCATACAAATAAGTCCTAACTATAAATATAAAATTCATCATCATCATCATCATATCAGCCGAAAGACGTCCACTGCTGGACATAGGCCTCCCCCAAGGCTCTCCACTTAGACCGGTCCTGTGCCTTCCGCATACAAATATAAAATTAACTACATTCAAATACTTACATAAATATGCTAGACACAGAAATATATATTTATAAATCAATATACATACTTAAACTTACATAAACTACATTTATGCAAAGGACAGTTGATACAATATTTAATTTAGGAGCTAGGGTCAAGCCAAAACTTCATCAATTAAAATAATGTAATCATTAAAATAATTCACATTAATTTATACTCGATACATAATTATATATTTTAATGAACTCCACTCGGAAATTGCTTAACAACAAATTTCATTTCTAATTTTTTAACCTTTCCAATTATATGCAAAATTTTAACTACTTCTTTATTTTTCTCTTAAAAATAACATTCATTTTAAGACTAGCGCATCGCTAAAAAAACAGAGCGCACTGTGAAATATTATCTGTGGTATACGCTGGCTATTCAGGTCAGCCCACATCAGTTCAGTGTAATGTAAACATCAACTGGAGAGGCTTTGAAAAACTTTCCTCGTCCACAACCAACCAACGCAACTGACACTGATAACTCAAAGCAAAATAAGCCGTAGCTGTTTAACCTTAAGCTAGATTTTGATTTGTTTGTTCATGGTGTGTAGTTGGTTCTAGTGTGAGCTATTAAGTGTGAGTTAGTGCTTATTGCACCTTTGAGGGTAAAGTTGGAGCGGAGGAAGCTGACAAATAGTGCGCTTGTGGTAGCCGAAGTTATTGCATAGGTTTGTATGTTTGTTTGACACGGATAAGGACGATGTTACAGTTATGAAGGATAATATCTAACTCCTAAGTCAACATAAGGTTTTAAAACAATAATAGTCCTGCTGCTCTCTACTGGTTGGTTAAAACAATATCGCGTTTGACGTGTTTTAGTATTGTTTTGAACTCTGCCGCCATTACTGTCAAGGATTTTTTTTTTTGATGTTAAGGAGAAGGCACACGAGAACTCAGGCCACCTGATGGTAAGTGAAATCTGAGACCCATAGACATTTGATTTCTCAAAACGTTGGCAATACGGAAACACATCAAAGCCAATATCGTTTTTAGGTCCGCAGCCTAGCTCAGAGACGTTTAGTACTAGAAAGCTGTAATTTAGCATGAATATACATACATACATTAATAACGGCGATTAAATGGTAAATAAAATCTTAAAAAATAATTGTAGTGTACTTGCTCTACACCTCTACTGGTTTACCCAATAGTGTGGGGTGTCGTTGGATAGGTCTTTCAAAAATATTGTAGGTTTGTGAAAACAAATTTTCGATCAAGGGATCCGTTTATGAAATATTAAGCTTTAAAGCGCTAATTTTTGTTATAAGTGTTCGGGGGGGGACACAGCCAAAACTACAAATTAATACTTAAAATCAGAAAAAAAACTTAAATGAAAGTACATATTGTAACGAATTTATTAGGAAAACTATCACGACTAAGGAGACATTATTTGTTCTTGAGATACAGGTGATTAAATTGTTTATACCTACTAAAATCATCTTTTGGCACCAATTGACTTTAAATAGAAAATTAGTTATTACTTGTTGATTTTTATGTTTGTAGTAAGTACTTAACGGCTTCGGAACCCTACACTGAGCATGGTCCGACATGCTCTTGCTCGGTTTTTTATGTTTTAGGTTTGCTCGCGTAAGGGTATGAACTGGTTCGCAATACCTTAACTTTAGCACTGAATCGTCCAACAACAACAGTGTCACTTTTCTGAGCCGAAGTTAAACTATGTTAGTGAACTTGCCCGAGTGATTATCCGCCATTTTGCAATATAAGTTTATCGTCGTCGTTTCCGCCTCCGGGCTAACGAGACAATCGCGCTTTACTAGCACTTAGCGAACTAAAACTTAGCTTTGAGAGCTTTTGGTATATATCTTGAGTTAAAAACAATTGAATTAAGCCTTTCAGTTTTGTTATTCGAGTTTAATTTAGCTGTGGTTGAATGTGTGCTGTTTTCGTTTAAGTAAGTTTGATTTAAATTGGAATAACTTGAAGAGAATTTGTCAGGTTCCCCTGTTAGTTGTGTTGTGGGTTTTGGCGGTGGTAGGAAGGGTCCTACCACCACTAAAACCCACAACACACACAGGGGTGCAGGGCCGTCGGGATCGCTACCACCATTTTATCCATTAACCACCCGCCAAACAACAGTGTTCGCATTGTTGTGTTTCGAGGTGGGGATAAGACAACCGGTGAAATTACTAGTAAAGAGGCATTCCATCTTAGTCCTCAGGGTTGGCAACGCATTTGAGGTCTTAGGGTTATAGTCTTGAGAATTCAAATGTCTATGGGTCTCAGATTCCACTTACCATCAGGTGGCCTGAGTGCTCGTGTGCTTGCTCCTTAACATAAAAAAATAAGTTTATCCATTTATGTGGATGATTATTTAAAACTTGTCATTCAAAGTTCGACTTATATTCGACGACCCGATAAATCAAGTTGGGAGTGACCCTGCCTACACAGCTAGCGGTCCCAGTTTTGATTCCCAGAAAGAGGAAATACTTGTGTAATGAACCATAATATTTGTTAGTCTTGTATTTTTTACGTAAGGGTATGTCAGTAATTATTATTTCTGTAAACAAGTATACTACCTGTTTCCCGTAACTCCGCTCACGTAGAATAAAACATAGCCTATGTTACTCAGTGATAATATAGCATTCTACTGGTGAAATAATTTTCAAAATAGGTAACAGTCGTTTTTGAGTTTATTTATTACGAACATACAAATCTTTCCTCTTTTTAATATTATTACTTAGTGTAGATGTAGATTACTAGCGTTTAGTTTGAGACCTTTTATTTTGTTTTTTGGTAGATTGTCCCTAGTTTTTTTTATGTGCTACTAAGAGCTATTTAGTTTCTTTGTTTCATGGTATTGTTACGAGTAGGTATGTTTAGGTACGTAGGTAGATTATAATTGAAGCGCCAAGTCAAGGACATTTCTATTGTTAACGGGTTCAATCGAGTTCAAGGTCAAGGCCGTCGTTACTGTAAAACAAGGCCGTAACGAGTCATTATCGAACGTCCCCGGCAGGTCAAGGTCCATCGGTCATTCGAGAAGGCATTCTGGAACATTCGGCGATTGGGAGTATAAAAGGTGAGGAGCGCGTGCGGCGATTCCATCTTTACTTGGAGAGCAAAAAGTGCGAACGAGTGACCCTAGCGATCATCCAAGTTTATTATGCGATAATTGTTTGTAACGATTTATTAACTCACTTAGAGTGGCTCTTAATGATCGGTGTGCTCGAGCATTTCTATCAGTTGCCTACCCCCACTTACGTAACAGTATTTTAACCCGCACTGTACATAAGCACCTAGTCCACCGTAAATGAAACAGTCCCCAGCTCACCGGTCTGTATTGTACTTGTAAAGACGTCATCAGACAGGACACCGCGTCTGCTGCGGCTGTCAGAGCTGCGGGTGACAGGCCAGCGGGCGGAAGATACCTGGGACAGGCTTTGTAGCCTTTGCTATCGATTTATTTCAGGACAAAGTAAAGGGAAATTCTATCGTGTTAATGTTATTGTTAGGTAGCATTGTATGAAATTTTATTGTCAATTCAAAAAAATCAACAAGTAATAGCTAATTTTCTATTTAAAGTCAATTGGTGCCGTCTTAGATTATTTTAGTAGGTATAAACACTTTTATCGCCTGTATCACAAGAACCAATGATGTGTACTTAGTCGTGATAGTTTTCCTTTAAAAATCGTTCTACGCTCTTTCATTCTAGATTTTTTTCAGATTTAGGCACTTAAGTCTATCAAAAATTAGCGCTTTAAAGCTTAATATTTCATAAACAGATCATTTAATCAAAAAAATTATTTCACAAACCCGTAATATTTTTAAAAGACCTATCCAATGACATCCCACACTATGTGGCAGACGAGAAAAAAAATATATCCTCACGTTACGTGTAGGAGAGGTAACCTAAAAAAAATTTTTCAAGAGTTTATTTTACCAGTTTGTTGCGTGAGTAATTATGACATCTTTATTCATGCCAAATTACAGCTTTCTATTACTAAGAGTCGCTGAGCTAGGCTGCGGACGGATGGGACAGACGGACATGGCGAAACTATAAGGGTTCCTTGTTTGACCATGGAACCCTAATAAAAAGCATTACCCACAGTCAAGAAGATTATTTAACATTGTCAAATGATAATTTAGTGTTTCTTTACCTACTGTTTTTACTTTCCGTACTGTTATTGCAATGTTGCCACAAGGTGTTCAATAAATATTACTCGTGTTTGATTTATATTGTATTGCAATATTACCAAATGATCGATATAAATAATGACAATGTCCAATAATTACCCATTGTACATGTAGCTGGCACGTATTATTCAATATTAATTTTAAAATGAGATTTATCGTTTAACACCAACACAGTTAAACTTAATTCAATCGTTATATGATCAGAGCTGGCATTCTACACGGTCAAAACGATATCGTCTTTGACTTGTTTCCGTATTGTCAACGTTTTGATAACTCTTATGTCATTTACAATAATAGCGACGGTGACATAACGATTCTTAAACACGTCAAAGCGATATCGTTATAACGCAGTAGAAAAGAGGCCCAGAAGCTGTAAACTCAAAATGAATTATCGGTAGGCTAAGCCTTGCCTACTTCACTACTGGCAGTTTGTAGGTTAGGTACAATGTTATATAATATAGGACGCCCGCGATTTCGTACGCGTAGAATTAGTTTCCTGCAACTATAACCCCTTCATTCATTGGGGATGAATTTCATTAAGTTATAGATTTAACAATTGAATTGTAAATTAAATGCACCTACTATACATATATTACTTAATAATAATAATAAGTAATATATGTATAATGTCTAGTATAATCTAATATAATGTTCAATATTTAAATGTAGGTTAAGGTAAAGAGACACCTGTAGTCGACCAAGGACCAATGTTCGACATTGATTCTTACTCAAAGAAGATAAGAGTTATTCATTTGTTTTGCAACAATCAATTTATAACCCTATGATCTTAGAATTAAAAGCTTCTATCGATTATTGGTGCATGTCAGCTAAAAGTGTCGAACATTGGTGTTGTTACCTTACATGGCTGCCGTTAGGTGAGCTTAAATCCAGCCAAGCTGTGTTCACGCCTTTTAAATTTCTCATTTAATGAAATAAACGATTTTATTTCAAAAAATCCTTTAGTGTACCCCTAGGATATCCAAGGGATATTTCCTCTAAATTCCAAGTTCCTAAGTCCAGCGGTTTTGGCTGTATGTTGTCAGTCAGTCAGTCAGCAACTTCAGCCACGGTACTGTTTTATATATTTAAAATATTATGTGTTTTCATTTTATTTTACTTAATTCTTAATTTTTTGAATTATCGTAATCTATGGAAACATGGACAAATAACTGTACTATTTACAACAAAATTTGCTATAGTTACTGGTGTTAATACATTACATTTGAAACGTTTTACTTAATTTTTCTTCTCATAAATCATGTTAAGTCATTTCTAAACGTTTTTATTTGTATAAGCTATAATGCAGCTATTGTATATGTATCTAGTGTAGCATATACTATCGATGATCAATAATTTCAGAAGCAAGTTGCATCAATAATGCATCCTAACTCTAACGACGAAATTCCCTCCCTCCGGGAAACATTGTTATTGAGTCCACCGCACCCCGGAGGGCGGTCCTACCGACTGCGCCAGTCACATAATTAAAATGCATTGACCCATTTGAATTCTGGAAAACTTACTGACAGGTTGAAATTCAATTACTTTTTTAATTATTTATTCTCTTGTAAACATTATATTTTATACCCTCTAAGGATATAAAATCAAATAATAACATTTGATTAGTACTTTGAAGTTAAAGTTAAAGGGGTAATTTTTAATGTTAGGGTTTGTTTAACATTACGTTTACAAATTAGAAACGTATGTAACTAGTGGCCATATTAACGAAAACAAAATAAAATATCTACAATTCCTAACACCTTTCCTTAATTAGCTTTATTGGTCCTTTAATGCGACTAAGCACTGTCACTTTTTAACTTGGGGAATCAGAAAGTAAGTAAATTACATATTAAATTATTACACTGTATGAATGTAAACACTTTATTATACTAAACACAGAAATTCAGTAGAACAATATTCACATAATAGGAACGTACAACCGCGGACTTATCCCTTTTAGGGGTCTCTTCCAGCTTTGGGTGTATGAGGGAAATAAGAAAGCAAAAACTGGCACCGAGTAGACATGAGTACAAAACAAAGTGATAAAAGGTTAGTATTACAAGTTTATTTCAACAATAATTATTTATTTGAACATACAAATCAAAGCCAATTCCCCATTTATTATTCCCGTGGTGAACGACCAGGCGATAAATAAGACAATTTAACTCCGAAGTGGCACTCTGCTAAGCAAAGTAAGCAGTTTATGTTAATTTATCGGCCCCGGTCGAATTGAAAAAGTTTCCGGGAGTTTAATGAGCACTAGAGATTAATGTGGCGGGATACTGCACCCTTTGGACTAATTGATATGGCCAGTTATAGGGTTAATTAGAGAAACGTTTCTTGAGTTAATACTAGGGAGGGAGGAACAGGTACTTTCAAACTTGGGTTTCCATTTGTTTGTGTTAAAAGTTATAACTGGGCAAGTTTGTGTTTTATAATTATGGTATCTTTTGCAAGTTCTTATAATTGCGCTACATGAAATTATAAATTTAATTTATTCTTTCTCTAAAACAAAACTTTTTTAGTTTGTTCGAGTAAATGGTCTTCTGGAATATGTTTTGTTTTATTGGTTTTATATATATATTATGTGTTTCTTTATTTATCTGTATCATGTGGTGACGTTAGTTTATTAGCTCTTTAATACTACTCTAGTCTACAAATGACTGATTTACTTTAAAATTAATTTATTATTTAGTAATTAAATTTTCTTGTTCTTGCCAAATATTTGCACACCAGCTATGATGTCATATTATGCAGTTTTTGTTAAATTTTGTATGATCCCAGTAACCATATTATTTTTTTGATTTTATTATTGATTTTGATTTGATTTGGTTTAATCAAATTTAATCAATTCGGATATAATTTACTTTGTGCGGTAATAGATCTATAACGTTGAGTCCTGCAGGCGTTATGTATTTGTTAATCAATTTGCATTGCTGATTTGCCTCAGGGTACTACAATGTCGTGGTTAGTTGAAATAATCGAATATCAATTTGCCATATGGTCCCATGGATCTACTAACTGTTGCCCGCGAATTCATCCGCATAGAAGTCGTTTATCGCCGGATTCACAGTACCCTATATCCATGCGTCTGCGACGACACGTTGGCCTAGTAGGGAATGACCCTGCCGAAGCCACTGGTCCTGGGTTCAAATCCCGGTCAGGGCAGATATTGGTGTGATGAGCGCAAATATCTGTTTCTGAGACTTGGATGTTTTCTATTTATTTCTCTATCTAAGTATGTTTATCGTTGTCTAGTACCCATAGTACAAGCCTAGAGCTTAGTTTGGGACTAGGTCGATTTGTGTGAAATTGTCCAATGATATTTATTTATTTCACTAACATCTATTCCGCAGTTAAGCTTTGAAAGCGTAACTAACAAAATATATAATAAACATCGCTTCACTCTCAAATGCCGCAGAGCCAGATAGTGCAGCTCTCTGTGTGCTCTCCAGTGGCTTGCATAGCCAATTTTTTCTGCAAACGTACGCCCACACTGAGCGCGCGTTACGACATAATTGCTGTAATTATACGGTATGTCTGCTGGGGTAACCTATCGCAAACGGATTTTTTTTTGACCGAAAACTTTTCGTTTTTTATCATTTGTCCAATGACAGGATTCGTTTTTTTTTCACTATTTGACATTAAGTAACTATATTTTTTGTACACATTTGTCTGCTGGGGTAATCTATTGCGAAAGCATTTTTTTTGACCGAATATGTTTGGTATTTTATCGTTTGTCCAATGACAGAATTCGTTATTTTTTTATTTTACTATTTGTCATTAATTAAACGTATTTTTAGTCCAAACAACTTATCTTCTTGTATTCACTTGCCCTATGTATTGTTTCGTGTTTTGTAACTCAAAGCCTATTTTTCATTTAACCAATACTATAATTACCCTAGGGATCGTTACGTACTTTGTTTCTTAACCCATTTTTCGCTTCATCAATGCTACATAAGGATTTCGCTACGCTACGTCAATTAATTTCAACCCAGTAAAGTTTGCTTGTAATTTGTTTTAACTGCGCGGAAAATTCAACGAGCAATAGAAGAAGGGCAGAACCGACTCGAATAGGTTAAGTTAGGTTAGCTAAGCTCCCACCTTGGCCTGGTTGGGTAAAAAAAAAAGTAAACTATTAATAAACCAAGCCATAACATTGAGCAAATGATACTAAGGTAAAACCAGAAATAAAGTGAATTTAAAACATGAATTCACATAGGACTGGTACAAAAGTATACAACCTCTTACAACAATTATAAAGATTAAAAAGATACCTATACATTTTATATCACTAGTAAAGACAAGCTTTGTCAAACATTTCAGTCAGCTAATAAAATTTAACTTTTCCGAGAACTCATTTAAATGATTACATTGTTCAATGTGATTGTTTATTAAATTATAGATTTTAATTGTATTATATTCTAGATTATTCCTATAATGTGTATTGGTAATTGTATGTCATAATTATTTCTAAAGGCGTGCCTTCTCGTTTCTAGTTCACTTTTTAACTTAAACCTGTTCTTATTACTAAAAACAAACAAACATACTAAGTAGATATACAGAGATGTCACTGTTAATGTTTTATGATTTATAAATAATCGGCGGCTGTGGGCCAGAGGTTTTGATTTGCTAATGTATCTTAAATATGTCTTTTTTGCATTAATAATATTTTGTTCATGTATACATTACTTCCCCAGACCTCCAGCCCATATCTTTTTTTATATAATAAGGAGAAGGCACACGAGTACTCAGACCACCTGATGGTAAGTGGAATCTGAGACCCATAGACATTTGAATTCTCAAGACTATAATCCTAAGACCTCAAATGCGTTACCAACCCTGAGGACTAACATGTAATGCCTCTATGCTAGTAATTTCACCGGTTGTCTTATTCCCACACCGGAGCACAACAATGCGAACACTGTTGTGTGAATTTTCTATTTCAAATCAATTGGTGCCGTCTTAGATGATTTTAGTAGGTATAAAAACTTTAACCACTTGTATCTCAAGAACCATGATGTCTACTTAACTTGGTTGTGATAGTTTTCCTTCTACATTTGTTATATGCGCTTTTATTTAAGTTTTTTATTTGATTTTTAGTACTTGTAGCAGCAGGCAGGTGAGTCGAGTTCAGTATCGTATAAAGCTACCTAATTGAGAAGGCACGTGGTAAAATATGTTTTATACGCTCCAACGGGACATCTTAAACTTGCCAGATAAAACTTCACCTTTAAGATCAACGCAGCGCTCTACCCTGCTGGAACAAATCGCGGTATCTTAGACAAAACCCCTGTAGCGAACGCAACTTTGTTGTTAACGGGAGAGGATTGAATACGCTCTGGCTTTTGAATTTGAGATACCGTCTATTGTTTTATGAGGGCTGAGCCGCTGTGTTGAGAGAATCACCCGCAGGTACTGTACAGCTGTTTAGTTTGCGTGCTGGACATGTGAGGCCGTAATGGATATGTGTGCGGTTGACACACAATTACTCGAGTCTGCGCACAATGCTCACGTAATGAATTCGTTTAACAAGCTGCATCACTTTTAGCCCGGGGCATGCCCGGGGCTTACATTATAAAAGGTTCGATATTCAATATTGTATATTATTAAACTGACTGTTATGGGTATGACTGGTATTTGCCCGTAAGTGGTGTATGGTTGTGTAAAAAAAAGTTTGTTATATGGGAGCTCCTTACATATTTATTTTATTCGGTTTTTAGTAATGGCAGAAATACGTCATCTGTAACAATTTCAACTGTCTAGCTATCACGGTTCATGACATACAGCCTGGTGACAGACAGACTGACAGTGGAGTCTTAGTAATTACCTTTGTGTACAGAACCCTAAAAAAAGGTCTGTAAAAGTTTAATTTGTGCAGCTGAGGTTTATGCACTATTGAATGATTTAACGTTAGTTACTCTAATATCCCCAATAGCTACGCAGTTTATTTCCTTAGCACACGGTGAAAGTTGTTTTTTTGTTGCACTTTCTATAACGTAAACGTAATTAATAAAGTAAAAAACAAAAACAGATATAAAATTATTGTCCTCTATAACTTCAGAGTCTTCAAATAATAATATAACATGACAGGATTAATAGTAGTTTATTCACCAAGGGGAGTAAGGCACGGGTTACTAATCGAGTGTGCAACTGCGGCCCGACGCATAATCTGTACTTACCCTCGAGTGATATATACTGCTTTATACTACACTTAAAATTAAATAAAATACAAAAGTAACAAATTAATTCTTGCGAGGAAGAACGAGCGCGCCATCAAACAGGGGCTCTACGTTGAAATCCGTAATTCAAACGTTTTTTTTTTATTAAAAAGACGTTTAAGAAGGTGAATACGCCCCGATTTGCAGGGTCCAACTTGAGTGCTTGTCAAAGTGGGTTTATTGACAACGTCATCTAGAAATAAAAAAAAAAACAAAACGGGGAGGATTTTCAAACGAAGTTACTGCCCTGATAGCAGGGCAGTTATGAAATTCCATTAAATATTACTACCCTGATTATTAAGTTTAAGGAACGGCTTTCACGCCTTTTATTAGGGTAGTAATTATACACTTACTGACAAAGCGTAGTATAAAATACAATTTACATTTCAAATTTATATTGGTAAGGACCTTGAGCAGACGGCTAAATACTAAAAATATTTTTAAAGTTCAGCGTGATGACATTACCATTTGACATTTGATTTAATCATTTGCCGCAATATATTAAGGCATAATATGGAATGCAACTTAAAAGGAAAATTAAGGAATGGTTGGTTACTTAGCAATATTATAGTTTTCTATGATTTAAATGACTCTCTCTCTCTCTCTCTCTTGTCTTCTCTGTAACTTTGTAATATTATTTTAAAATTATTATGTTTCACGTCCGAAATGGATAAACTTTTGGGACTATTGTAATGCATGACATCTTAATATAATAATAATATAAAACACACAGTTTTGTTAATAAACGATGACTCTATCTTATCTTACAAACCCGGAGATAGTGTCAGACCACGCTTAGTTTAGGGTTCTAACGCCGTTATTACAAACACAAAATACTACGAGTATCTCGAAAAACAACAAGTATGAACTAATTTACAAATCCAAGTTAAGTACAGGTTCTCACATCTAGTAATTAAGTATTTCAAAAGAGAATTAAGCCCAACTTACAACAATTACATAGTGGCAAAAAAACATTTTTTTGTAAAAAAAATTAACATCTGGTCGAATTCCAAAAAAAGTTGACTACACGCTAGGAGTGACCCTGCCTTCGAAGCTAGGGGTCCAGGGTTCAAATCCCGGTAAGGGCAGATATTTGTGTGATGAGCACGAGTATTTGTTTCTGAGTCTTGGATGTTTTCTATGTATTTAAGTATATATTTCTAAGTAAGATTATCGTTGTCTAGTACCCATAGTACAAGCCTAGAGCTTAGTTTGGAACTAGGTCAATTTGTGTGACATTGTCCTGTGATTATTTATTTATTTATTCATTTCGTCACGAAAAGTAATGTACTCGTAATGTACGACTAATTTTCGTGACGAAATGTAAAAGTTTCTTAATTTTTGTCCACTCTTTTGGAAAACCCCCATCTACTTAACAAATATGTCACCAGATATTACTGTAAGTATGCTAACCATCACCTGAACCCACATGCATTAAATCTATTTAACAATAATATAAAAATACATCTTTGTTCAACACTTGACATTTGTTGTATCAATTAAAACACCAGATGCTTTTCTTTTCAATCGCTTAAAATGTATGGAATGGCAGTTGATCACGTGGCTTATCGTAACACCCGAGAATGTCATACTTTACGTCTTGAGTGATAGAAAAGAAAAAAGTTAGTAGCATTTCCATATTGGCTAAGGTCCCCGTTGCTTGTATTTTTATAAATCGTTGTCAATGCGTGCCCTAGCTGTGCAGTGTACGCGTGCCGATCGACCAGCGGTCGGCTTTTTTATCGCGTCTCGCCCATGCACTTTATAGGGTAATACGAGTGGCCGCATTGCACCGGAAATGCATGTAGGTTACGTGTAATTCGAGTCCACAGCCGACTAAGCCCGCCGGCTTATTTTCCGCCTGTGTGCGATTGAAGGCGTAATGCATCCAATAGATGTGCATTCAAGCACAAAACGGGAAATGCGAAGGAAATAGAAAAGTGCTGTACGTGTCTTTTGTTAAACTAGTGAGAGAGGAATTACCGAGCGACAAACCAAGTCATGGATATAATTTGCCGGCCGTTTAATGTGTTTTTGGATATACTTACTAAATAAAGTGTGCTAAATTAAATGTCTTTGATGACGCCATTCGACTTTAAAAACCAAATTTCTAAGAAAAAACTGAGCTAGTCCCAGTTTACCCAAACTAAAATCTAGGCGTGTCTTGTATTGGTATTGGTACCCGTAACAAATTTAATAATTTTATTTGGTCATTGATCGTAGTGCGAGGTGTATATATATATATATATATATATATACATATATATTGTGTACAAATTTTCAGATTTGTAAATTGGATCGTTTCAGAGAAAAAGTGAGTGTGTGAGGGGTCAGACGTACAGAGGGTCAGACGAGAGATGGGCAGACATATACTCAGACTTAATGTAATCTTATTTTTATTGGTACTGACAACGAGAAACATGCTTTATGAAGAGAAGTACGCATAAAAATCAAACTAGACTCAGGAACAAATGCTCGCGCTCATTACCGAACATTTGTTCACACGGTACCAGCTGCTAGGGTTTTCCCAGACTTGCTCATACGTCAGTTTTACGTGCAATTTTCTTGCAACGTGCTACTGTTCTGAATCCTAATATCCATTACCTATTCTCAAATCCAGCCACGGAAAAGTAATTGACTTCTGTTTGATTTATCTTGAAGTTCCCCAGCTTAGGCAGGTTAGCGCTTCAGCGTCTTTCCACGCCCGTCACCATCCGCTTATCGCTGGCTTCAGGCCAAATCGCCTCGCACATCTACTTCCCCCCTATCGCTTAGTGCATCTCTTTCATCCTAGACTAGGAAGAAAGTGACATACTAAGCGATGTATTCAAGTCGTAAGCATGTTTTGCCAACCCCTTGGTCCGCTTTAAGCGCTTATCAGTGCTGAATTTATGGCCGCTGTCAACCTTAAACTGCGCTTGAAGCATGCTAAGTGCCAAGCCCAAGCTTTGCCAAGTAACGGCTTTGCATATGGTATTTCTATACCAGCATTAAATCATTCAAGTTTTAGTTTGAAAAGTTTTTTATAGCAGAAGGTAAACAAATACTCAGGTCAATTGATATTTGAAATCTGCAGACAGCACGCCCAAGACTGCACCCGACTGTCATTGTGTTACAAAATAATGCTAACAAGTTTACTGGTTGTATTATATATCACACCAGAACACAACGACGGCGTTTGGGTGTATCAACTAGATTAACATGACGTCCGTGACGGCACGGACGTCATGTTAATCTAGTTGATACACCCAAATCCCGATAAGGGTTGATATTTGTGTGATGAGCCGATTTTTGTTCCTGAGTCTTGGGTGTTTTCTATGTATTTAAGTTTATATTTCTCTTATAATATGTTCAGTTTTGTCTAGTATTTACCCATAATATAAACCTAGAGCTTAGTTTGACACTAAGTTAATTTTTGCAACGGTGTCATTGATTAACTATTCTATCCATCGTAAACGCAATTCAATCCAATTTAACACGAAGTTATTTACAAATGTAATAGGTAGTGTTATAAGACCTTTAAGGTATAATTTTGTTTAACCTACCTGCAGAGACAAGATGCAATCTGTGAACGTCATCGTTATCGAAAATGTATTAGATTGACGTAAGTTTCTGGACGGTACCTTCGAGCGCTAATGTCGATGCCATACATTAGACAGGTTTCAAAAATCGTTTTCGTTAGCATTATGCATCTTGTCTAGGAATTTTGTGGCCCAAGGCAGGATGAATTCGGCGAACGTTATCGTTATCGAAAATGTATCATATTGACGTAAACGTCGAGCGCTAATATCAACTTCAAGTCTAGCCATAATTTTATCGAATTTCACTTTATAAACTATAACATTTCATCGAATTTCATTTCACTGACCGCTTTTTTCTGCTAAAACTATGACGTTTTTAGGATATCTTAACTATAATTTACCTAGGTTAGGTTACGTAAGACTTGTTACTACTAAAAAAATTAACTCATGCTCTGAGAAATGCCTTTCAATGAGAGTTGTATCAACAAGAGAGCTTTTTACACGTCGATAATATGAAGTGAATCTACTAGCGCTTCGGACAAGATCATCATTGCGGAGACGAAGTGCCGCTAGATAAATTAATAGGGACCCTAATTCTAGACATTTTGTCAGGTTTCGATCGTTTTACGTTTGCGGTTTGCATCTTGTCTAGGGGGTCTGGGGCCCTAGCCAAGATGCAAACGCTCCTAACGTTTTTCTTTTCTATCGCTCAAAATGTATGCGATGACAGTCTACCACGTGGTTTATCGAAACGCTCGAGAATGTCATCCCATACATTTTGAGCGATAGAAAAGAAAAACGTTAGGAGCGTTTGCATCTTGGCTAGGGCCCCTAGACTGGTAACAACCAATGTCCCTTTCCCATGCAAACTCAAGCATATAACCTCATTAATTCCGCTTCTGAACTACTTCATCAACCAAAAAATACCTCTCGGCCATAGAGATCATTATCAAAGACAGCTAGGGTCGCGCACCGTGTAATTGTCGTTCGGGGCTCATTTACCCGCGCAATCGCCGTCCCCGGCGTTCATTTCCGAGGCGCGACAACCCTGCGGAATTATGAAATATAATGGAAAATCAGGGAAACCCGTGACTAAAATGTGGAATCAGTCTATAGGGACAGAGAAAGGTCTTTGCTTTCTATGCTCCACGCATAGAATTTTTATGAACTATGTTGTTAAGGGATAAAGTCCTTAGAAAAATCCAAGTTTACTGTATTTTATTGCGGTGATTTAATCCGCAATGGTTGTTTTGTAGATTCACACAGTAATAATGACGTGTAAAAGCGTTGAAATAGAAATTTGCTAATAAACGTTTGAATTTCAATATGATCGAGTAGTTTGGTGGCTACGATAACATTTTAAACAATGTATTTAATTCTTCAATTAAACTGTTTCCAAATAAGCATACAAAGCATTTTCACTGTGACGATTAATTACTCGCTAAACAAGGGCTTTTTGTTGAATAACTCACTTTGTTAACTACGCAACAGGCCCAGTTTATTCGTTTCAAACGTGACAAATAAGCAACGTACAAACAACAGCAGCCTCTGTCGAAAACACGTTTTTCTCTGCAAAATCTAGATGGATTGAAAAAGTCAACTGTTTAAAAATGTTGGAATTCAAAAAGTTTGAAAAGTAATGCAAGAAAAGCGAAATAAAACCGGTCCGACGACGACGCTGTCTTAAGATAAAATGTTACAGACCTGTGGTGCTAGACAAGCTGCATTCGACAATCGTTAGCGATTATGTTTCGATTGAAAAATATATGGAATTGACGTAAGTGTCACGTTACCATCTCGGTGGCTTACGTCAATTCCATACATTTTTCAATCGAAACATAATCGCTAACGATTGTCGAATGCAACTTATCTAGCACCACTGGATAAGTAATGAAATCGATCAAAGTTTTATTCATATTAATTTGTTTGCTAATGATTTTTATGTCATAACATTATTTTACTTTTGCAACCGCATATTATCAATTCTATGTGATTGGGCAGATATATTATTAAGACAGTATTTTAGTCAGAGGTGGTCTTTTTATTTGTCACGGTTGGGACTTTTTCTTCAATTATTTCATACAAAATCACAATTGGGCATAAAAGTAAACAAAATAAAATGCAGGGATTCGACACAATATAATATCAAATTGTCATCGAGTTGATTTAAAAAAACCGGGCAAGAGCATGTCGGACCATGCTCAGTGTAAGGTTCCGAATCCGTTAAGTACTACAAACATAAAAATCAATAAGTAATAACAAATTTTCAATTTAAAGTCAATTGGTGCCGTCTTAAATGATTTTAGTAGGTATAAACACTTTAATCGCCTGTATCTCAAGAACCAATGAGGTCTACTTAGTCGTGATAGTTTTCCTTTCGTTTTTAAGATTTTTAGTATTTGTAGTTTTAGTTGTAGGGGGGGGGGGACACTTGAGTCAAACAAAAATTAGCACTTTAAAGCTTAATATTTCCTGAACGGATCTCTTGATCTAAAAAAAGTTTTACAAACCCATAATATTTTTGAAATACCTATTCAACGACATCCCACACTATGGGGTTAACGAGGAAAAAAAAGACATCCCTGTTACAAGTAGCGGAGTTACCATATTATTATTATTTTTTTACATTTTATTATACCACTTTGTTGGCGTGACTAATATGTACATTCGAGCCAAATTACACTTTTCTAGTACTAAGAGTCTCTGCGCTAGGCTGCGGACGGACGGACATGGCGATACTATAAGTGTTCGTAGTTTGACTACGGAACCCTAAAAAACGTATAAATAATAGTAATTTATTCTTAAACTTAATGTGATAGTAACAATTAAATATAAAAATTTTTTAAGAAGCCATACATGATCTTTAAAAGTAGGTACGTGGCTATGGAGTAACAATAGTACTTATATCTGTTCGTTTAATTTGGTTTAATTGGCCCATTTCGATTAATACCGACTTTAAATAATTATTATCAGCAAATTTAGATTTTAATAAACAAATTAATAAAATTATTTAAGTCAGACAGAGTCACGTGTAAAGTTTAGTCAGCAAATAAATCAAAAAGGGTGTGTAAAGAATTGCCTACGAAGCCCCTTTGTTCTAGCGCCCGTTATCTTTGTTTTATTGTTTAGCAACAGGTTCCTTTGAAACCCGCATTACTCATTCATTGTTATAGAAAAAGGAATATTTCAGTCGACGTTAGCTCTGCCTGCTAACTTTGAGATATAATTTATGAGTCATTGGAGCGTAATTCGACAATGTTTATTAGTGGTATTGTGCTACTGTCATAATAAGAATTAAAATAAGAAAATCATTTTTTTTTGTATAAAGTACATAATAGTTCCAACGGTGACCCGCTCTGGGTATACAATATAAACTTAAACATAAAATTAACTCGTGTACTACGTTTGCTTGCCTTTATAGTTACAAAAATAATTACATACAATACATACATGGTGGAAGGACCTTGTGCAGGGTCCGTCCGGATCGCTACCACCATCTTATCCATTAACCTACCTTTAAACAGTAGTGTTCGCATTGTTGTGTTCCGGTTTAGGGATAAGACAGCCGGTGAAATAACTAGCATAGAGGCATTGCATCTTAGTCCTCAGGGTTGGCAACGCATTTGCAGTCTTAGGATTGCAGTCTTGTGAATGCGAATGTCTATGGGTCACAGTTACCACTTACCATCAGGTGGCTTGTGTGCTCGTTTGCCTTCTCAATGCCAAAAAAAAAACATACATTACATACATTAAGTCACGCCTGTATCCTAAATGGGTAGGCAGAGACCACTTCTTTCCACCTGCTACGATCCTAACAAATCTCTCTCACTTCTTCCACATTCATACATCGAGTCATGCATGCTCGTCGGTTTCGGGTTTTTAAAATTCGGCCCATTTGCAGAATTTCTCCGATTTGATTCGAAAAGTACGCTTAGGTAAGTTTATCGTTGTCTAGTAAAGTTTTAAAATAATCAACCTGTGAAGTTTTGCTGCTAGGAAAAAGGCCTGGGCCTCTATTCAGGTGCGTTAAAACGATATCGTGTTTGACACGTTTAAGAATAGTTTATGTCACAGTCGCCTGCAATCACATGTATGAATTAATTGAATTTACTAGATCATACATAAATACAAACATAACACCACGCCTAAATTCCCAGAGAGGGGTAGACAGAGCTGCAGAAATACCAACAACTCTAAAAATACTTATTTATAATTTACGAGTATGTAACCACATTTTGCACAATCGGCAAGAAGTTTACTAGTGTATTAGTGACATGTTGGAAGCCCAGCCTAACAGTACTACAAGCCCCTATTCCCTTAGTTAGTCGCTTCTTACGACATCTATGGGAAGACATTTACGAGATCAGATGTTGAAATTTATTGAGTAAAATGTATATAGTTTTTTTTTAAATGATTCAAATTTTCTAATCGATTGCACGTTGATTAAGATGCAGTAGAATTCAATTAACTTTAATACTCATTTATTACCAAGTCAATGAAAAACATTCTTTTAAAACTGGAGAAACCTACTCCAGAATAAAAACCTAACTTATTCATTTACAACCTAGTTGGCAAATCTATTAAAATACAATCGGTCGAGCAGACTTGGCTTGCTGCGCTCGGCGTTTCTAATTTGCTATTCAATTAAGCTGGATAGATTAATTATACGAGTAAAAATAGGTGAAAACATGGAATAAGAATTAACGAAATGAAATGTAACACATTTTATATTACCTGCTAGGAGCACGTAGGTTCATTAATTGTTCAAGTTTAGTAGTTGTTCATGTTCAATTGTCACTAACTTATAAAAATGTTTCGTTACTAATTGACTTACAGGCTGGAACATAACACGCTGGGTTTCAACCCACTTGAGCTGAGGTGAAACTGCGCACTTTTGACTTCAGTAGTTGATATGCTGCATGGCCAGGCAGACTGCTTTGAATTAGTATCGAGGGTTGTTCGTTTAGTTCCCCCTTGTCCTTGGCGTTGCGGCCGCGACGACACCCCTTGCTCGCAGTGCCAGCGGCGCGCACCGTGTCCCGTAGACCACTTTTAGTTCGCGCCTTGCTCTGGGTGAATCTCTTCTTGGATGGGTCCCCAGAATGCCACGTGTTTGCTAGCAGATGCATGGCTTTGCGTGATGAATGCTTGAGATATTATTCCTTTACCTTTAAGTCTGTGGTTCACAAAGCTGTAGCGTCCTGTAATGCTGTGTACCTATTATTTTGAATAAATAAATACTAACAGTCCGCATGTTAAGCCCGAGCATCCAGTGGCATACAAATTACTATTATTGTGTTTTTAGCCTCGTAGGGCCCGCTGCCGCTCGAACATAGGTATTTATCACATGAGATATTTAAGTGACGATCACGTGTATTTATTCCTGAGCCTTGGATGTTTTCTATGTATTTAAGTTTATATTTCTCTATACAATGTGTTACAAAATAATCAGTAAAAAATAAATTACAAAAGTAGTGTCAACCCTTATTAAATAACGTCAGTTCAGTATCTTAGCTATACAGTATACTAGGGTTGACACTACTTTCGTAGTTTCTTTTAAACGGATTATTTTGTAACACGTTGTATAAGTAAGTTTATCGTGTTCTAGTACCCATAGACAAGCCTAGAGCTTAGTTTGGGACTAGCTCAATTAATGTGACATTATCCTGTGATATTTATTTATTTATTTTAAGATCAAAGATCAAAATAAGTTTGAAACAAGGCCTTTTAAAAGGTCTTTGGGCATTACGAGTATAGTAGTCTTGAAATCGAAGAATGGTCTTTTGTTATATAAATGAACACTCATTGTCGAATTATTTAATTAATTATTATCGATTGACGAAAGAGAAAGAAAAAAGAAAGGGAGTATATTGCGAAAGTGAGTGATAGGGTAGGAAGGGGCCGTACGTAAACGTACTTTTTCGAATCAAATCGGAGAAATTCTGCAAAGGGGCCGAATCCTAAGTACCCGAAACTCGATGTATGAATGTAGAAGAAGCGAAAGAGATTTGTCCGGATCGTAGCAGGTGTAAAGAAGTGGTCTCAGCGCGATTTGATGTATGTATGTATGTGTACACATTGTGTAGCTTATAACATTGCAACAAAGTTTAATCTTTAACATTCGCGAAGTCAAGTTACTTTTTTTCTACAACTGAACTGAAGTTTCTTAGGAGAACACACTTAAGTGCTTAATGTTTTTGTAGACAGTATGTGTACTTATATTTATATAATAGGCAATGTAATAGCAAGTGATGGGGAGCGGGATTTGATTTCACGTACAGAGTCGTAGGTATCTTAGATTTTAGTTTATTGTTTTTGGTCATAGTCAATAGATTTTTAAATAAAGTGTAAATGATGCCAATGTTTGTTCTAAATTTCAACAGTTACAATCAAAATGACAAATTTAAACTATCTAGCTATTGCGGCGACTAAACTGTTTCCGTTCCTGTGACAGCAAGAAGTAAGTCATTATCGTCAGGCGAAACTTCCTTAACTATGTTACAAGTTAGCTTGTTCATGTACTTAAGTCCAGTTTCATTAACTTACCATAAGTAGAGTTTAAGTATCAACAAATTTAAGATTATGACTTTTTTTTTATGTTAAGCGGAAGGCACACGAGCTCAGGCCACCTGATGGTAAGTGGAATCTGAGACCCATAGACATTTAATTTCTCAAGACTATAATTCTAAGACCTCAAATGCGTTGCCAACCCTGAGGACTATGATGGAATGCCTCTATGCTAGTAGTTTCACCGTGCTTGACGGGTGATTAATGGATAAGATGGTGGTAGCGATCCAGACGGACCCTGCACGGGGTCCTACCACCACTTAACATTGACATGGATCCTACAGAGAGATAGAGTATGGCAACAGTGACTTAGGTGACTATAACTGTAACTGTAGCCCTGTTAAACGAAATAATTGCATCTTTAGCGGAACATCTACAACATCGTTGCTAATAACGAGAGATATTGAGAAGAAAATGTAAAGAGAAAACGAAGCACGAAACAACGTTCAAAAACAATATTTTTCAGGCAACGTCAAATATTTATTGCCTGTGTTTTGTAAACCTCTTCACTACGCAAACTCAATCCCGCAATTATTTGAATATGACAGTTTAGCCCCAACATCGACAATTTGATCGATCACTAAAACAAAAAGCCAATTAACCGTTTAAAAAAAGCAAACTCAATCGGAATAAACCGACAAAACGCCCGACACGCGAAACGAATGCGCGGACAAATAACTTTAATTAAGAACGGCGAAAAAGCTAAAACAACCTAACGCAATTAACGTGAATTGTTGTTTTAAAAACATATTTTTTACTTCCCTTTTTCGCTTGACGTAAATAATTGGGTTGAGAGAGTGACAAGTACAGTTCCCAATTTGTTTTGGGTACGGACAATGGATTGTGGACCTTTTTCAGGAGGTGTTACCTGCCTTTATACATTTACCTACAACATCTCAAATATCAGTCGTCGTTTCTTTTCCTTCTTAAGTCATCAGGAGATTAGAGTAGAAGGGATAGATTGAGAAAAAGAGTTGGTTCGGATTTTGGGGAAAATGGTCGGAAGCGACTCGACAAAACGCATTGTTAGGTGAATAGAAATAGCGCCATTATTCACTTCGGGCGTTTGTTTAACAGAAAAATGCGGGCTAAAACCCTTCAAATGAAGTTGTCCGTGCCACATTTAGAGGGAAAAATATTTTTTTATTTTAATGGGGTGTAGAGGTATCTACAGTTTCATCATATTTACTACAGTAAGTCTAAGGTCTGTATGTTTGTTTGCCCTCTTCAAAAAGTGAGAATATTTCATTAAGACATAAGACGTAAAAAAAAATATGTGGTTAGAGAATTATCAATAAGTCTTTTTAGATTTGTTTATTTTTCTGTAGCTCTGCCTACTCCACTCCGTAATATCTGAAAATTCATAATGATCAACGAGTTCCAACCACAAATAAGGCTTTATTTTCTACAAACACCTGTCACACAATGTGCGGGATGGAAAACGTCCAAAAAATTGAAAAACATCAATAAAGTACTGAGAACATTCTCAAAAGCATTGTCAATGTTTTCTTTCCATACAAAAAATCACAATATTCTTGTAATTCATAAACACTTTCCCAAAGTACAATTTGAGTAGTTCCCCGTCGGTTGAATGCTACCAACATGTTTATCACAACTCCACCCAAACCACTGCCACTGGTCATCTAATCCGATATGATCTGCTTGATTGGAGGCTCGCGTGTCGCCTAATGACCAGTAATTGTCGTATGATACATTACACTGCCGATGCGCTAATTGCAGTAATTGATTGCGTGTAGGCATGTATTGGTTTAGGCAGCTGTTCTTGAACTGTGCTCCATAGAAGCCTGGGACTTAGTCAGGCGTCTACAAGGGCTTTGCCAAAAAGTCAACCTAACGAACATTGTTATTTTTATTTTGTATTGAATTAAACACCTGCAGATTAACGCTCTTATTCATAAACGTATTTTAGTTCTAATCTCATTTAAATTTCCTTTCATTCCTGTTAAAGTATATTTCGCCAATGTCAAGATACTTAAAGACTCTCTCCCATTAAACTATTAGAGGACAAAATTGTTAGGTAAAAGAGAAGGTAGTTTCTATTGTGGACTGAAGAAAAGCACATTGGGTTGGCTCCACGTTCTTTTGTCATGTCTCCCCATTTAAGCTACAAAATTCTTTGTCTTTCTGTGAAATTCAAATGTCATAATGACAGATAATGCCAAAGCATATTTTAGGCACACAGGCTATTTCGTGTTTATGAATAAGAAGATATAAAGGTAGTAATACTATTAAGGGTTTCAAAAAAATATTGATAAAAAGTTTCAAAAATCGCTGGGTTAGGGAAGTTTTACTATATTAAGGGTAAGTCTTCGTAGAAGTTCCTTTTTGATAATTTAATCAGAGTAAAATTCGGAGAAGAGAGTTGTGTGATTTTTGGTCGCATGTCGGACCATGTTTAGTTTAGGATTACACAATTTACCTACATTAATTTGGACAGTGGCTTTATTTATCTAGTATAATAACATTCCATTTAAAAAAATTGATCACAAGTGAAAAAGTCAAATTTTGAAACGCAGACGTACAATTTATGCTATAATATTTAATTAAACATAAGCGTCCCTAATTTCATTAAAACTCCCAAAAGTTCCCTCCAAGTCAAACGCAGAAAGGGCAAAACTTTTGCAACAATAATTAATCCAACCAGGAAGTCCTTTGTAATAACTTTCTGCACGAAAAACTTAATACTTCTAAGCTTCGGAACTACTAGTTCTAATAAAAAGAGCTGATCGATCTCGTCGCAATTTCTTTGCCTCATTTATTTCTAATCAGATCGATCTAATATAAGACAAATAAGAAAACAACCCGGGCTGTGTAAGAACGTGATTCTAAGTCATAATTACGTGAATTGGAAACACCGTCGCATTCTGAACCATCATCTATATAGTACAGAGTTATTTGTCATCTGGCAAGGCTCGGTGGTTACGTCGCCGGGTGAAGGATGGCGAGGACGTGTTAATAGTGGCATTAGGCCGAAATCTCGTCTTGTTCTTTTGCTCGTCGCACATGGCCGGGTAGCCTCCGGAGCCGCAGTGCACTTACAAACAGTGATACTTGGAAATAAGTCAGTTTTAGTTTGCCAAAGGCATGGTTCTGGAATTATGAATCAAGATTTTATGCTGAATGCATAAGATAATTATAACCAACGAATAGATAAGGTTACGGAGGAAATAAATGTATTTAAAGAAGCTCGGATTGCTTGAGATACTTAGTGGTAGAAGAGGGTAAGTAATCTCAAACTGGCTAGTGTTTATTTAATTATCATTATAGTTATTGTTTCTACAAAACTAAAAGTAAACTTGCATGTTACGTAAAGATAAACCGGAAATAAAGCATATGCTAGCAGGTATTTCTAAAACAATCTTAACATTAACATTTTGCCTAGTGCAGATGACTGGGTAAACATATTGTTAAAATATCGCACAGTGCAGCTTTTTTCTTTTTCATAACATTTCAATAAATATATTTCATATGTCACATTTTAGTTAATAAAGCCTCTTTTTCATAATATACACATTATAAGTTTTATTTGGTGTTCCCTCCCGAAGGGCAACGCTTGATAAGATGACTTGACCTGACCTTTTTGACCTTATCTTTTGTTTATGGTCAAAAATAAAATGAATATTTTCTTTTTATTATCTTACTGTTAGCTAAATTTACCGTGACTGGACGTGCTAGTACCCTCTTGGAGTCAGCTCGACGCGGCGGCTCTTTCGATTAAAATAGCTTTTTCAGACGATTGCGTTATTGAAATATCTTTCCTTTACTCTGTTCCTTTAATTCAAGCGCGGCGTAACTGTCACTGAAACTCTAATACGTTTTGAACCGAGACTGGACTGAAATAAAGCTAATAATTGTGCGTGCATTGTATTGTCCTAAATGTTATTTTTATTAGAAGATTTAGTAAACTAACATTGAACTACTTTTGCTTCCGTTACTCGTTTATTATTATGGTCAACTTTGATCAAACCAAAAAAGGTCTATGTATATAATTTCACAGTCGTATATTCTCCCGGGTGATTAAGTTCCCCAAAGAAAGACGTTCTATTAGTGATTTTTACGTTAAGGAAAATACATACACGGGTATAATCTTTTGTGGGACAGTTACAGTTTCCCATAGCAACTGAAACTTGTAATGGAGGAAAAGCCAGATCTTTTCCGCTTTGAAGTTGTGTTTGTGTATCAATTTCACCAATCCATTGTAACGAAAATGTTGTACCAAGGTTTGTTGTCAGATCTTATTAAGAAAATATTTTTACAAATTTGTTAAAATGGGGTGAATAGAGATTCGCGGGGTGAAAAGAAATACAATTTAAAATGAAGCATATTCTATTAATTAACTACCGACCTTACACAAGTGTTTTATTTTAGTAAGAACTGTCAAGGGGGATTGTGAAGTTGAGACTAATATTTAAACGTCTGTATTATTTGTTATGAACTTCTTCCGGTTTGTGACAGTAAAAAAACTGGGCAAGAGCATGTCGGACCATGCTCAGTGTAGAATTCCGAAGCCGTTAAGTATTACAAACATAAAAATCAACAAGTAATAACTAATTTTCCATTTAAAGTCAATTGGTGCCGTCGTAGATGATTTAAGTAGGTATAAACACTTTAATCGCCTTTATCTCAAGAACCAATGATGTCTACTTAGTCGTGATATTTTTCCTTTTTAGTTCGTTATATGTGCTTTCATTTAAGTTTTTTTGTAGAGTTTTAGTATTTGTAGTTTTGGATGTCTGGGGACACTTGGGTCTAACAAAAATTAGCGCTTTAAAGCTTAATATTTCATAAACAGATTACTTAATCCAAAAACTGTTCTTACAAACCCATAATATTTTCCAGAGACCTATCCAACGACACCCCGCACTACAAGGTATACGAGAAAAAAAATACATCCCCACGTTAAGTACACATACATACATACATAACATCACGCCTTAATTCCCAGAGTGGGGTAGGCAGAGCTACAGAAATACCAACAACTCTAAACTTGTTGATAATTCTGTAACCACATTTTGCAGAAGTAGGCTAAGATGTTTACCAGTGTACCTTTAGTGACAGGTTGCAAGCCCATCGCCTAACAGCACTACAAGCCCTTATTCCCTTAGTCGCTTCTTACGACATCCACGGGAAGACATGGAGTGGCACTATTCTAACCCGGCAACCACACGGGCTTACGGGCCCACGTTAAGTATAGGGGAGAAACCGTAAAAAAAAACATTTTATTGTACTTTTTTTTTATCGTGACTAATATGCATATTCATGCCAAATAACAGCGTCCAAGTACTAAGAATTCCTAGTTTGACAACAGAAACGGAAATTTTTAACAGATTTGTCAATATAATACTTGTGTTGTTCTTATTAGTAAAAATTAATGACTTATTTTAGATTGTATTTCTAATCATCCAACGAATCTTTATACACCACATCTTACAGGTTAACGTTTTAGTAACCGGTTTCCATGAATTTTTATGTCTTTAAACTGATTAATTATCTCGTGAATTGATACATTTATCTTAACTCTAACTACGAGTCTAAAGTGATTTCAGAATAAATAAATAAATATCACGGGACAATGTCACACAAATTGATCTAGTCCCAAAGTAAGCTCTAGGTTTGTACTATGGGTACTAGACAACGATACAGTTACTTATATAGAAAAATATAATTATACTAAAATACATAGAAAACATACAAGAATTTGAAATAAATACTCTTGCACATCAAACAAATATCTACCCTTATCGGGATTTGAACCTAGAACCCACTGACTGAATGACTCATATTGTATGTCTGCAAAGGCCACTGTTACACTGAATAGATTCTTATTTTTATCACTACATGAATATAGCACTGCCCTGCTAACACAAAAAGCAGTATTTCAAATTCAATGGCCAAAGCAGATTCAATCCTATCTTGTTGGTAATAAGGTTGTGTTTTCTAAAGGAGTTTTGTCTGAGAGTAGCCTTTTGTGTTAGCAGGGCAGAGCGTGCGGCCTTTAAGTCACTGAATATCTTAAAAACCCATAAGTGTTTCTATGCCTGTATTTTTTCAAAACGAATTATGCTATAATAAAACACCATGATAATTTTACTATAGATTGTTAGCACATCAGGCGTAAACTTGCTTTAGTGTGAAAACTAGTACAACGCAGTGCTCGCTTCGCGTGTCGTCACAGTGGGGCGTTCACTTCGCAACGAATGCTAAGTTGCTATGCTCTGTTTTAAGTTGTGAACGCAATATCGCCGTATTCCAGTTCATAACTTTAAACTTTTTTAATAACTGTGTGGCTGCAAGTGCCTGCAGTTTCAATCGGCTGCTCTCGAATACAATGTGTTGCCGGCATTTCGGAATTATTTTTAAAATTCTCTGATATGTTTAACTATATCCGATACAGAAATAGCAACAACTCTTAAAATACTTGTTTACAATTCTGTAGACAGTTGTTACATCTAACTCGTAAATTAGTGAGGTAATAGTCATATCATATCTATCTTTTACACCTTATTTTTATCTTTATTCTCAATTACCTCTCGTTCGTCACCTTTGAAGACTCATTTATTTATTATTTTGTCAACATAACACCTCTTTTGTTGAATAAAACATGTTGAATGCCTACGTTCATTTTTTATCAAATAATCCGTAAATAATAATAGAAAACCAAATGCGGGTAGCTTTAAAACGAGAACACAACGGACCCCGAATCCGTCACCCTGGTTTTACCGACTTCAAAAAAAAAGAGGAGGTTCTCAATTCGTCGGGATATTTTTTTCATATATGTTCCCTGATTACACAAAGACGGTTGGACCGATGATTTTTTTTTGTTCGGTTGGGTACACTTTCTCAACAAGAAATCGAGGGAATTCCTCAAATATTATAGGAATAAACATACGTGGACGACATAACTGTATTTTTATGAATGAATACTAAAAGGTATGAAAAATTCCGGATCAATATCAAATACCCGGTACTCAAGAAAAAACCCCTCTGTAGTATACTAGCGACCCGCCCTCGCTTCGCTCCGGATTAAAGTATTATACATAAACCTTCTTCTTCAATGACTCTATCCATTAAAAAAAACTTCATCAAAATCCGTTGCGTATTTTTAAAGATTTAAGCATACATAGGGATATAGGGACAGAAAAAGCGACTTTGTTTTATACTATGTAGTGATTATGTCCTCTTGCGACGAGTACGTATTTTGGCTCACCTAATTCCGATCACTGCTTATTAAACACTACAAATAAATTTAAGGGTGTACCTATTACGGCTCATAAGATACACCTTGCTGACAGACGGACGGGCAGATAGAGGAGGCTTGATAATAGGGTCCCGTTGGCTACGGAACCATTAAAATCAAAGGAAACTTATTAAGTGGTCAGTTTTTGCAGCTAGACCTTTTAAATAAACAGTGTGTTCAGAACAACCGTATAAATAAACAGTGGTTTATTGAGAGTATCGATAAGGTTTAAACTATTAAGGATTTCACAATATATATAAGTGTCTTAATTTTTTCGCGACTCAAACTGTCAAGTAGGTAGAAGCATTTCTTTTCTGTTGCTAGAATTGGTAATGCTTTCGCATCCTAGAAATCATCGATTTTCTAAGCTTTTTACCAAGCTTTTAGCACATGACTAAAAAATTTAAAGTTTAAGAATCTTTAATGTTTTAATATAGGTAACGTTACGGCACCAGTGTTCAACACTCTTATCTGATAAGCACCAATTATCGACAGAAGCTTATAATTCAAAGATCATAAGGGTTATAAATTGATTGTTGCAAAACAAATGAATTACTCTTATCTTCTTTGATTACGAGTCAGTGTCTGCTGCCATTACGATATTTATAACACCAACTAAATTTCCAAACTCATTAAAACAAAATCACATCGGCCATTAAAGTTAGTCGCAACACTTGGAAAAAGGCACCACTATAAAATACAGGGGACAGTTCAGAATTTAATTGAGGAAAGGACCCTTAACAAAGGCAATAAGTACATTCCGGGTTGCCCTAATTTAAATGCCGTCAAGATTGGCTATTTTTATTAAGGAATTTCAAATTACTGACGTTTAAAATAAATGTTTTTTTCCCTACTACACTAGTCCAAGCTAGTGGTCCTGAGATAAAATCCCGACAAAACGAGATATTTGTGTGAAGAGCGCTACTATTTGTTTTTAAATCTTGGATATTTTCTACGTATTAAGGTGTGTATTTCTCAATATAATATACGGAGGAATGCATACCTTCTATCAGACAATATATCTCTATAATTATATAAGTACAAAAATAAATACCTTAATACATAGAAAATATCCAAGATTCAAAAACGAATTCTAGCGCTCATCACACAAATATCTGCTTTTGCCAGGATTTCAACTCAGGACTACTAGCTTTGTAAGTTTATGGTTGTCTAGTACCCATAGTACAAGCCTAGAACTTAGTTTGGGACTAGGTCAATTTGTGTGAGTTTGTCCCCTGCGGTGAGTTAGTAAACTTGCAAATCCAAAAACAAATGATATGCTGCCTAGCAAATTAACAATAGCTCGGTGGGAAAGATGTTTAAGTTGAAGTTTGACATAATTTTATAAGATTACATTTACTCAGAAGATATAAGTAGGCAACCGCGTGTGGTTGCCGGGTAAGAATAGTGTCACTCCATGTCTTCCCGTGGATGTCGTAAGACGCGACTAAGGGAATAAAGGGCTTGTAGTACTGTTAGGCGATGGGCTTGCAACCTGTCACTAATACACTAGTAAACTTTTTGGCCATGATGGTGCAAAAGGTGGTTACAGAATTAGCAACAAGTCTTTTTAGAGTGGTTGGTATTTCTGTAGCTCTGCCTACCCCGCTCTAGGAGTGAAGGCGTGATGTTATGTATGTATGTACTCACTGCCGAAGTTAGGTTTTTTAGGTAGGTAGTCACATGTCTTAACGAATCTAACACATGTAATTAATGCATATATTTTAGTGACTGTCCTACAAAGCTAGCGATTATGAGTTCGTTTTTTCTTATAATAATATGCAAATATTTGTGTGAGCGCGATTTATTCCTGAGTCTTGAATGTTTCCTGTGTATTTAAGTTATTTTCTCAATATAAATATGTCTATCGATGTTAAGTAGCCATAGCACAAGCTTAGTTTGGCACTATTTAGTTAAATTCATGTGAGTTTGTCAAGGTATAATAATAACTATTATTTATTATTGGTTAAGAACAAGACTTCCATAGATAATAGTTTTCGAAAAAAATCAATGAACTCCTAAAATAAGAGCTAGAATATTTTTCAGGCTTTTAGTAGTAAAGGTGAATAACATTCAAATATCAAGAACAAACGGGGACAAAACTGATAAAAATCTGGGTTGTGTACCTATTATCATTTAAACTATGCAATTTTGCTTCAATATATAAAATGACTCCGTCACCGTTTACAAATCAACGCACAATATCTGAAAGTCTAAATTTGTTTACTGTATCTAGAAGTAACAAGACATCACTATAACCAATAAAATCTTTACAAACACACTAAGCTAACACACAGAACTGAAACAAAAATAATACGGAGGATATGCGACCCGGCGAATCCAACAATCTCGCAACAAAAAGCCTAGTCCTTCAGCCTAAATATTACGATATATCTTCAACTCTATGTCCATTGTGTAAGGTTTATGTGGAGAAGATTCTAGTAGGTCATTAGTTGAAGGAAAGCGATATTTCTCCGTCATATCCCGCCCTGATATACGGCGTAATGAGGACAGATATTCAACTATGTACAGAAAATGTGACTTATGGAGCAGAGACATATTGTCTTCATGCTAATGTCAACCCAACTAAATGTCAAGCGTTCTGTTTCTATTATTGTGGTGATAACGGAAAGTTTTTGTTGTTTCAATTTGTGTGACGTTGTCCCGTGATATTTATTTATTTTCGACGCAGTTTTGGTTGAAATTTGGAATAGATTTTAAGATTATCATAGAGATTATATCATAGTGACAGCAAAAAAAAAATATGCAAAATTTGACAGCGTTTTAACTTATAATCACAGTCATTATTATGTATGAATGAAATTTGTTTCAGATTAATTTATAATTCAGAGAATAGAAGAAAGATTTATTATTATTGGTTGGTTAGTCATGTGTGAAAGTAAAAAAATAAAATAATTATTTTAAAAACTAAAACATGTTTGCAACTTTCTTCTAAAATGATAGGTCAGTCCAACTGTGTGGGGTGCCACTAAATATAGTGGGGTGCCACTTCTGTTGGACTGCGCCTCTATTCTACAGCGTTGTAACGATATCGTGTTTGAAGTGTTTTAGAATCGTTTTTGTCACAGTCGCCATTATTGTCAATGACATAAGAGTTATCAAAATGTTGACAATATGAAATCACGTCAAAGACGATATCGTTATTACCCTGTAAAATTCCAGCCCTGACCTTTTACCTATCATTTTATTGAGAAGTTTAGTTTTAGTGATTATAATAATACTGTGACATCGTTCACGTATATTTATTCCTTATAATATTTGAGGAGTTCCCTCGATGTCTTCAAGATCCCATCATCAGGTTTTGACGAGCTGGAAATGGAACCAACTAGAAAGTATACCCAATCAAACTTTTTTTTTTCAAATCGGTGCAACCGTCTTGGTGTACCTAATCGAAAAACATACATAAAAAACCTCCTTTTTTGAAGTCAGTTGAAAATTCATTTTCTTAGCAGAGGGGTAGTGCAGACTTATCAAAATAATCACATTAGTTAAACTTAAACTTTTCCCCCATAAAATAGTCCACATCAATGTGAGACAAGCGCCTGCCAGTGTGAAATTTGTGTTACTGACTTGGCTGCCCTCAAAGTCTGTAATCCTGCGGCTTTGCCTGTCAGATGTGTATGTTAGGCTTGTCCCAGATTACACGCATGACGGTTGGATAAAATTATTGACGGACACATTGAAGCATAAACCAGTGGATTAATAGTTATCCCGTGAATCAAATGTGACGGTTACAGGACAAGGTTACAAGGCCTCGGGAGCCATACATTTGTACGTTAAACTGGCTTTTGACAGACAAAAAGTGGGTGACCGAAAAAAAGGCCAGTTTAATGTACGTACAAATGTATGGTTTGCAGTTATATACCAAAAGATAATTTTGATCAATTGACTAGATAATTTTTGTCGTCAATGCCTAGTTATTTAAATTTAATAGGTGAAAAACCGTATTTATTTTTTATTGTATAATATTGTATACTTCACATAGCCTACTAAGACACTCTACAACAGTTATTTTTATCTACAAAATCCTATCTTATGTCTTATTTCGTTAAAATTATATTGTATGACTCAATATAAATAATAAAGTGACAATGACAGTAACACTCGTCTATTAATTTTCTAAAGAGGTTCTTATCATAACGACATGTTGGCCTAGTTGGGAGTGACTCTGCCTACGAAGCCAGCGGTCCTGGGTTCAAATCCCGGTAAGGGCAGATATTTGTGTGATGAGCGCGAATATTTGTTCCTGAGTCTTGGATGTTTTCTATATATATTTAAGTATGTATTTCTCTATTTAAGTATGTTTATCGTTGTCTAGTACCCATAGTACAAGCCTAGAGCTTAGTTTGGGACTAGGTCAATTTGTGTGAGATTGTCCCCTGATATTTATTTATTTATTATTTATAACATTTACCACAGAGGATTTCTATAATAAATTTCTGCAGGCAAATGTACATGTTATGACGAGTTTGGAAGATGACGAATCTGGAATATGACGAGTTAGGAAAATGACCAGTTAGGAAATTGTCGAGTTTGGAAGATGACCAATTCGGAATATGACGAATCAGGAACAAATCGTTCCTTCAAGTTCCTAAGGCAAGAATATTATAGCCTTTTAAAATGGAGGTCGTGCCCCAAACCTGTTGACTTAGGACGCTTTATTTTCCTTTGCAAATATCCTATTCGAGATCTGTTGCTTTGTTTACTCGGCTACAGTCCCAAGAAACTGTCACAATATTTGCGTACCTTTGAAATAACAATCTTTGCACAGTTTCGGTGAAGTTCGCGTTATTTGTTGATGATTCTTACTCGTTTTTTTCTGAGATTGGGAGACATTTGCAAAGAAATATAGTCCGTAAAAAAGAGTAATATTCATAGCTCGGACTAATCATAGCAAAACAATTACAACTCGGAAATAGAAAAGGATGAATATTTACGACACGATTGCCTAGTTGGGAGTGAGCCTGCCTCCGAAGACTGCGGTCCTGGGTTCAAGGGCAGATATTTGTGTGATGAGCGTGAATATTTGTTCCTGAGTCTTGAATGTTTTGTATGTATTTCTCTATATCAGTATGTTTATCGTTGTGTACTACTCATTGTACAAGCCTAGAGCTTAGTTCGGGACTAGGTCAATTTGTGTGAAATTGAGTTTTTTAAGGTATTTATATCAATATTTTTCTTAATTCTGACGGTTCAGTTGGACTTAAGCAACCATCAACATCTCATATATCATCATATTCTCCATTAACTGAAGAAGCAGAATGTTTTTTTTTTCAAATTGTCAAGCAATTATATTAAGCTCAAAATAGTTCTTAATCCACTTCTTGACCGTTTTTAATTTCACGATACTTAAAATATTTAGAAATAACGACATACGGTGATCGCACCAGTGATGGACACTTTAAGCTGACAGGCACCAATAATGGACACTTTAGGTAAGTTAGGTAAGGTTGTAAATTGATTGTTGCAAAACAAATGAATAACCTTTATTGTCTGTAAAATAAGAGTCAAGTGTCCATCATTGGACCTTGTCCATTACTGGTTCGACCTATTATATTTTTACAAATTTTAGCTGTCATAAATTGCTGCAGAAACGTCACGTGACAAACCTAGAGCGAAAATTCAATTAAACTAAGTCAAATGCTGCAAATGGAAGGTTTCTTTTTTACGTTTAAACACAAGCCTTTTATAATACACATCATTTAATCTATTTAAGTGCAAATGAATAAAATTGTAAAAATATATTTTTGTTTAAAATAAATCAATCCTACAAATTAAATCATCAAATTGTTTTCTTATCCCATATTTCCGTCTGACAACGAAGCATGCAACTGAAAACCGCTGCATTTAAAATAAAAGCATGCATTCAACGCAAATGGCAGCGAGCTCGGGATAAGTTCGACGGTGGCGCGGTATCGTGTGTCGAGCATCGACAATCGGCACAAAGTCTTTCGCCACAGAAGACACATGTAGGCCTATATTCTTAATTTTATTATTCAATAATAACTTAATATAGAATAGTGCCACTCCATGTCTTCCCGTGGATGTCGTAAGAGGCGACTAAGGGAATAAGGGCTTGTAGTGCTGTTAGGCGATGGGCTTGCAACCTGTCACTAATATACTAGTAAACATCTTAGCCTACTTCTGCAAAACGTGGTTACAGAACTATCAACAAGTCTTTTTAGATTTGTTGGTATTTCTGTAGCTCTGCCCACCCCACTCTGGGAATTAAGGCGTGATGTTAGTATGTATGTATGTAATAATAACTTGGTATGTGTGACTGTAAATATAATGATGATGATGATGCCATCACGCCGTTCTTCCATCATGAAGTTTCATGAACTCTCAAAAGCGTCATAACCAGATAGTTTAGCACTCTGGTGTGCCTTCCAGTGGCTTGCGTAATTAACTTTTTGCTGCAAATGCACTAAGCCCAAACTGAGCGCATATTAGGACACCGTTACTGTTATTATAGGATATGGCCGCTGGTGTTTGGGACTTTAAATATAAGTTAATTTATAAATAAATACATTTTGCGTATATTAACGATTGACTAACACAACGCGCTTTTGTTGATGACACTGCAAATGGACTATACGATAGTAATCCCGTAAAACTCATTCTATACATAATAAGCAATTTTAAGGAGTGTTTTTATCAAAAAAAAAACATTTTTTTATTTACCCATATAATTATATTTTAAACTTTTTACGTAAACACCATTCTAATTCCGTTTCACATTGTCTTTACTGTTTCATTGTTCTTTGCGGTTGCGGCATGTTTACACCAACCGACGTTTGATCTCTTTTGAACTAACCTGTTTACTCAAAAAGTTTTATTTTGATCTCTTTGTAACCTATATGAGATCCAAACAAAAATCTTTGTCTGCTAACGCGTTTTATTAAAGAATCAAGACCAATTTCGCAATGTATTTTTTGTTCCTATTGAGATGTTTATGGAAACAACTGTTTCTTAACTATTTTCGTAAATTATTTCATAAGTTAGTTATTACTAAAATGTACAATTAAATCAGTAGCAAGTAAAAACTCGCGTTTAATTTGGTCCATCCGTTTGGGTGTTACAATGGCACAGACAGACAAACAGTTGCACATTGACAATTGACAATGTGTAGGGAGGGAACACCACTGTTTATCGATGTTATCGACAAATAGATAGTTTTTTAATTTGATTTTTTGTTAAATATAACCTCAAACTTTTCGATGACGTACTCTTTTCAGCGTCAATGATGAAAAAAGGGTAGAGATATTGGAAAGTTTAATCCGTTTAAATAGCTTCATTAAAATTAGTTTATACTATATTTCACGAATACCTAAATATTTTGTAATTTGCGAAATAATTACTGATCCCTCTGAGACCACTTAACTATTTTATAATAATATTCCAATCGAAAACATAATATTTACAATTATATAGTAAATAATTATACAGGAAAGATTCAACCTTTTGCTTCAATCCTCAGAGTAATCGCCAGGGACAACCCACAGCTCTCCTTCACGACCAGGACGAACACTATCTCTAATGAAGACCCGGTTAAACCAAAATACGCAATTTGACTAATAGAATCTGAGCCCACGCTAAATAATTACTCCAAATCTAGAGTACCTACCTAGAACTAACTGGAAACCTCTCGGAATAATTAATAAATTTGTTTAGGCGAAGTTCTCATACCGAAGAGTCTCGACCAACAGTTATGGATTATAACGCTTTAAGCGTTGTAGTGTGCCTCCACCTCGGTCTTAAAGTCTGCGAGCCGCATCATTGTCCCCGTTGTGAGAAGGCAGTTGATGACCTAGGACGCCACGATCTGTGTTGCCAGTCCAGTGCTGTTCGAGTTTACTGACATGCATCCATCAACGATCTGATCTGTCGGGTTCTAAGCACAGTTGCTTTCCCGGCTTTGCTGGAGCCCACTGACCTGTGCACCTCAGACGGAAAGAGACCTGATGGATGCACTTTAATTCCGTGGCATCTTGGTCGCGCTTTGGCATGGGACGTCATTTACGTTGATACGCTAGCGCCGTCTTACGTCCAAGGTTCTACTCGCAAGCCGGGGACCGCCGCAGACCACGCCCAAACCATCAAGTGCTGCAAATTCGCTTTTTTAAAGCCAAATTACATATTTGTTGCACTTACACTGGAAACTTTTGGGACGTGGTCGTCTGACACGAAAAAAAACATAAAAGAAGTGTCATAAGTTAATCGGCGTATCTGGCAACCACCGGCAAGGGTCTTTTTTAGGGTTCCGTGGTCAAACTAAGAAACCTTATAGTTTCGCCATGTCTGTCCGTCCGTCCGTCCGTCCGCAGCTTAGCGCAGAGACTCTTAGTACTGGAAATAATATACATATTAGTTACGGCAACAAAGAAGTACCAATAAAATGAACAAAAAAAATTTTTTTTCGGTACTTCCGTAACGTGGGGATGTTTCTTTTTTCGTCTACTAGGGTAGACACACGTTACTATAGGTAGTATAAGGTATTGATAATTAAAATAGGTCTTTCAAAAATATTACGGGTTTGTGAAAACAGTTTTTCGATTAAGTAATCCGTTTATGAAATATTAAGCTTTAAAGCGCTAATTTTTGTTAGACTCAAGTGTCCCACCACCCCCTACAGCAAAAACTACAAGTACTAAAAATCTGATAAAAATCTTATATGAAAGGGCATATAACAAATTTTAAAGGAAAGCTATCACGACTACGTAGACATCATTGGTTCTTGAGATACAGGCGATTAAAGTTCATACCTACTAAAGTCATCTAAGACGGAACCAATTGACTTTAAATAGAAAATTAGTTATTACTTGTTGATTTTATGTTTGTAGTAAGTAATTATCGGGTTCGAAACCCTACACTGAGCATGGTCCAACATGCTCTTGCCCGGTTTTTTGCTCAGCGACTGAGCATTGCAGTGCAACGGGGTAATGCGAGCATCCTCAGCAAGATGCTGCAAGTGGGTGCAATGGAGAGTTTTATTTTATAAGTTAGCTTTAATTAAAATGTAATTTATTGTTTCAGAATCTGAATCAGAACTATTATTGCGATCAGGTTCATTACAAATAAAGGTGGTTAGTAGTGGTTAGTAGTAGGAACTTGATACCCTGTCAGGGCACTGCAATATCTTATTAACTAATAATAAAATCATAATAACAAATATCAAATCACTAAACAGTATCAAATTAAATAATAATAATAATAAAAAAGTTTATACGATAAAATTCTGTTTCTATTAAAGACACTGTTTTAATAATTATAGAGTACCATTGTTGTAACAATTACAAAAGTCTAAAGCTCGGCCCTTGGTAAAAGGTGGTAGAGGATAATAATACAAGATCGTATTTATACGGATTTAAATTCGTATTCAAAGACCTTCGGAGTTCACCTCATTCTACCGTGGACTTTGATACCCTTTTTAATCCTTTGATCAGCGAAACCGCATGCCTCCTTTGAACATTGTGTATGGGATTTCATAAATGTCATAGAAACCTGTAATCCTCTTATTCATAAATGCATTGGGACAAGATACTAAAAATATGCTTCAGGCGCACATGTCACTGTTAAGACCTACAGTGTATATCGAGTGGAAAAATCATTGTTTGTCCCAATGTGTTGTTTGGTCAAAAACAGAAGAAACACTTACTTAACATCGCGCCTTTATTCCCAGAGTGGGGTAGGCTGAGCTATAGAAATACAAACAAGTCTAAAAACGACAGAAAAACTTAGGATATTAATACTTAATATTTAGAACTGGAGTTTCCTTACGGTATACACAGTCTACAGGAAGTAGATTAAAATATGGTATGCTATATGAAACTAAATTACACAATTATAATTATAAAATCTAACCTAACCTATTTACCTTAACCAATCTTCACAATACAGTTATGTTTATTAAACTCTGTTAAGTCGAGAAGATTTTAGACCAAACAATAACAATAACATTATTGATCTAAAGGAACTCGTTTTTTATTATTTTATTGTGGTTTTTCTATTTTGTACCCCTGTGTTGGTGTTAGTCGAATAAACGTTTTTCTATTACATTATATTCTAACTAAAATATGATTATTGTGAAGGTATGAAAAAGGAGTTAACAGCAACCTGAACTGTGGCCAATTTATCCCTCAACCACCATTGGCAAAAAGAGTGGTCTATTAAAAGTTAGTGGTTGCATTAAATATAAATGGAAATCCTACACTTGGTACCAATTTCATTAAAATAATTATTTCAACCTTACATTAATGTTTTACCACTTGCTTGCATTCGCATTATTCAGACTACGTATAGTTTAATCAGTGATAAGTAGATATATAATAACAGTGTAAAAGGTAAAATATTAATTGATGTACCAGTAATAGACAGTAGGGTAAATCCGGAATAGTTGCCACACTTTTTGAAATGACTCTGTATCTCTCAGTAAAAAAATAAATACTTTATTTGTAAAATTAGTCGGTACTTTGGTTTTTGATCTACAAATTTATCGAAAGTAAAAACCTTTATTTTAATATTTCCAGAGTATTAGTGATTTTTGCGAATCTCTATATTTCGGAACATCTATCTCACTTAGAGATTATTTGCCTAAACCATCTCAATTACGCTTGGGATAAATGCCCCACCGTGAAACAGAGCATCTATCCCGCAAAAACTTTGATCGCATTTTTCCTTCTGGTGCAATTACACCGGGACATGCCTCAACTTGGGCTTGTTGTTTGATCAGGGGGGTTATCATGACATAACAATGCAGTTCTGTTTACGCTCAAAGAAAAGGACAGAGCTATGACAGTTATATAGCTCTGTCCTTTTCTCTGAGCGTAAACAGAACTGCATTGCTATGTCATGATAACCCCCCAGTAGTTGAACTAATTGTTAAAAATCGTAACTAATGGTTAAATCTCAAAGAAATGTGTCCAATTTTTGATTATTTTTTCTAATTTTAACATTGAGTTACTTAAGGGCGAGTTGTTTGATCAGTAGTTAACTGAATTATTGGTTAAAATTCGAAAAAAGAATTGAAAATTTGACACATTTCCTTGAGATTTAACCATTAGTTACGTTTTTTAACAATTAGTTAGTTTAACTACTGATAAAACAACAGGGCCTTTTAGTGATAGTTGAAGGGATGGATCGATAGATTCATAAAAGAGTAGCATGAGATTCATCCACGAAACTAGAGTAATTACAATCGCCCGCCCCGCCCGGGGCAACTATCCCGGACTTACGACACGACATCGCATTCTTAGGTTAAGTTTAGTAGGCATCAGCTCCAACGTTCAGTTTCTATTGTTTTGTTCATGTGTCCATAAGTAATTTATATTTACCAAACTTGGCAAAACGAATTCAATCTCCTCATTTAAGTTGAGTTTTGGCTTAATTTCCTGTTCACCCTGGCAAATTCATATTCGCATTTATAGCTGCAAAATTCAAGCAAACGTATAAACCGTTTTAGCACCTATAGCCAATATTCGTGCATAGTTATATAGGTAAATTAGATCGTGTAATCGTCGGAAATAGCCGAGCGCACGGATATTGGCACGAAGTGGGGCACCGGGCCGCGCCGAGACCTATTTCACCTTGCTTTTATCCGAGTTGAATAGGTATAAATAAATCGTGGTTTCGTGTATTTAGTTTCAGGATCTTTATTAAATGTTTTTGTCATTTTTGTTAGAAGTTTAGTTACTTATTTAGTTTGTTTAGGTCAAATCTTACAAGTCAATTTTCATCCAGTTACCGGTTACCGTTAATGAAATGGGCTGAAGATTGGACCACGCATGTAAAACCGATCACAAGACAAAATTATGGTGTCAAAGATCTGATTTCAATATGGTGTCGGAAAGTGGCAACAAGATGTCCACTATTCTTAACGTAAACCCGCGTGTTGGGATTCTTGACAAGCAAAAAAAAGTACAGTCGGCAGCAAAAACATATTCCAAAAAAAATATATTTTAATAAATATTTTGCAAATATAATTATTTTGGTTTCATTATCCTAAACTTCTAGTGTTTTTAATCATATTGCAGCTATTATATTATTGGGCAACACACGGAACACTGTAACTCAGTAGGGCTTCAGTTACAACTAAGCTTTGTAATTCAGAAGACTAAATATTACTAAGGGGGTTCTAAATGAGCAAACATTTCCCCGTCGGTAATTGCAATGTGTGGTCGACAGTTATAAGTGTCTTGCTCTATCATACAAAGTAATAGGAAGAACACAATAGTTCCCAGACACACACTTCCTTCAAGTGTAAGTAATGCTATAAGAAATAAATTATTTTTTGCCATACAAATGGTTTCTTTCTGCTCTTGCAAACTCTTTCTTGATTATTTTGCCTTGAGGCATTTGCTCTTGTTATATATACGTCCTTTTTACTACCAACAGTTTGAATATCATTATGGTAAGAACGATGAAAAATTCAGTGTAAAACGTCGCCAGCTTCATCGTCTTAAAGACATAAAATATGTTTAAAAACTGAACAATGTATTAAAGCCCGTTTTTCCGCATGAACGCTTTAAGCTTTCTTTTTCTAAACACAATAAGGTGTTACTCTCATAGTCTCATAACTTATTCTCAAAGGAAAATGGAGCCTGAACCGTTTCATGATGCATCATAGAACACTGTTATTTTTTCCTTTGTTGATGCCAGTGTAAAAAGTGCAAGCTTTAGAGCAAATTTTTCACCCTAGCAAGCCGGCAAGTAGTTTTGAAAACGAAATTATTTTTTTAAATATTATTGCATACAGTTAAAAGGTTAATAAAGCGATTTTTAGTTATGTAGCTCTTTATAAAATGCGAAGCCGTGATGTCATCTTTTATTAATTATACACAAATGGTGATTTGTATGCCTCATGGCATTCTTTACTAGTTTTTAATCTTATAGAAACTAACAAAGAGGTGCACAAAAAGAAAGACAGTAAACAAGAATTGAACGGTAATACCTTATGCAAAAAGTACAAATAAAACAATCAATTTACAAAATACAATAATTTTATAAACCTGTAAAAATAACACCAGGGACTAAAACATATTCCATGATGGGTTCATTCCTTCTATTAATATATTCTACGCAACATCTTGTTTCAGCAAATGCTTACAAAGCATGCGTTTGAAAGAAAGCTTGCTAGGGGCTCGTCTAATATTAAGTAAGCGCATTCCAGAGACGGGTTGACCTTTTCATAGTTTATGTAAAAATTTTTTTTTTTTTTTATGTTAAGTAGAAGGCACCTGAGCACTCAGGCCACCTGATGGTAAGTGGAATCTGAGACCCATAGACATTTGAATTCTCAAGACTATAATCCTAAGATCTCAAATGCGTTGCCAACCCTGAGGACTAAGATGGAATGCCTCTATGCTAGTAATTTCACCGGTTGTCTTATCCCCACACCGGAACACAACAATGCGAACACTGTTGCTTGGCGGGTGGTTAATGGATAAGATGGTGGTAGCGATCGGGACGGACCCTGCACAGGGTCCTACCACCACTAAATAGGCCTAAAGAGTGCTATTTTACACGTCGGTAATTTGAAATGAATGGACTAGCGCTTCGGACCAGCCCGTCATTGCGAAAAAGAAGCGCTGGAGGAACTTCAACAGAGAGTATTTTTTTCAATCAATAATCACAATAATACATAAAGTAATTTAATTAACCCTCTGCGACTGACGTGACGTCTATCAGACACCGCCAAAAAAAAATCGCTTATAGCGTGAAATAGGTCTGTATCGCTCAGCAACCTCTCCTAAAGACTCGGGGCCATTATAAACTAACCTATGTTAAAAACTCCAGATTTTTTTACCTTGTTCAAGTTAATGTCATTTTTTTATTTAGAAGCCCATATACATGCTTATTATAAACTCCACATGAAAATTAAATAATCATGCTATACACTAAATAAACAATACTTATCAATGCCCATTAGTATTTTTTCTATGTTTTATCAAAAATGACGTCTGACAGACTCCACCTCAGTAGAATGTTTCTAAAAAAGTCACCACAGTTGCAGAAGGTTAAGAAATAAACAATAATCATTTAAACTAGCACAAATGAAAATTAATACAGTTAAAAACAAAGTGGTCTGTGAACGAGGTCTTTAATTTATGGACGCAGATATAGTTATTTTCTAAAGATTGATGGCGCATCTCTTCATCCCACTCGAGAGCTGCGACACTAAGCAACTTGTAAGTCATTAAGAAACTTGTGTTTCTCGGTGCCCATTCAAATTTCCGTCCGGCTTGGATAAAAGCCCCTGGAAAGTCGTCTTATGCAAATGGACTCTAATGCAACGGATAAAGATAGAGACAGAAGCGTTATGCACTTTTGCACCTCGAACCTTTTTATTTCGTGTTATTTGTTATCAAAAAAGCAAAGACACATTCCAAAAATTATGCCTGTGTTGAGCTCCTTATTCATAAAGCAACTGAAATATTACAAACTTTTTGTTATTGTCACAAATATTACTTCGCAAAAAACATACGTGTTGTTTGTTGTGAAGTGGTGGTTATCGATAACAGATTTTTTGATATTATAATAATGTCGAGCATTAATCAAATGTCATATTGTTCCTGCTGGAAAAATATCTTGGTATATAGACGTATATGACACGATGGGTGTATGTATATATATCTTTGCCTTCCCGACAAAATGAGCCAGAATGAGTTATATCATTCAAGTCAAGAGCATTAATATATAATTATACAGCCATTGCGTCAAATATAATATGTATACATGGACCTTATTGCCAGTGGCACTAAGGTGTCTAGATATGTTTGACGTCTTGGGCACGATAATATAGCGCCCTTTTATGACCTTGACTGTACCTACAGTATTAAGATCGAAAAAGCGCGCCTAATGCCCAAAAGTGGACTAACATAAAGCCGATTAATAGTGACTCAAACTCATCCTTTAGTGGTGGACCCTGTGCACTATCTTATCTATTCACCACCCGCCAAGCAACAGTGTTCACATTGTTATGTTTTGGTGTGGGGATAAGACAATTGGTGAAATTACTAGCATAAAGGCATTTGATTCCATCTTAGTCCGCAGGGTCGCATTTGAGGTCTTGGGAATGTCTATGGGTCTCATATTAGATCACTTACCATCAGGTGGCCTGAGTGCTCGTGTGCCTTCTCCTTAACATAAAAAAACTGTTGTAAAATCCGGATAGATTCCGCCACAACCTCAACCTTGCGGCGCCTCGCGCCAGCGACTAACCGCGCCCAACACCCGGAACTTTACTCCCTACGCGAGATATTTGCAAGCTCCTGTTTGCGAGCCAGTTTCAAATCTTGCATGTCATCCGGAACTCCTGCGCGGCACATGGCAAACAAGGAGCAGAAACTTCTTCAGCGCGAGTTGAAAGTATAGTTTTGTTTGTATGTAAGAGCGTTTTAATGAGTTTGCAAGTAAGTTGCAATATTAAATAAGTTTAATGTTTTGTAAATGTTATTAACATCTAACGCAATCTGAGGGGTGTTACGAGAGTCAAACTGAAAGTTCTTAGAAAATCAAAAACTGAGTAAACTAGCAAGTTATTACTTTTATTATATCTTTTCAGAATAGTATCAATTCATGTCAATACATCGCTGCATCCCATGGAACCACTGAGAAAAGCAATTTACCCAATCGTCCTTAGGGGTCTCTTCGACGGCCTTTTGAAACGCAGCCACAGCTTCCTAAAAGGGAATGAATAAAAATTGAAAGTAGCAAGGTCAGGGCTATACTGCGGGTGTCCCCGTAATTCCACGTCTGACGTCGCCAAATAGTCGATCGTTCGCCTGGCGGTGTGCGACGAGGTGTTGTCGTGGTGAAGGAGGATTCTACTGCGAGGTCGTTTCTCCCGATTTTTTTCTAAGACAAGTGGCAGACAGTTGTTAGTGTACCACTCTGCAGTAACTGTTTTTCGATCCTCTAAAACAATTGTCGCGTAACGACCTGTCCTTCCGAAGAACGAGGCCACCATCTTTTTTCCCACGCTTCGACCTCTCTTCACTTTAGTTGGCAACTCCTCGGAAGGAAACACCCACTGAGCAGATTGTCTTTTGGTTTCGGGATCATAACAGTAAATCCAGCTTTCGTCACCCGTAAGTATGTCGAACACAGCATTTGAGTCACCTGCGTTAAATCTTTCAATCATTTCACAGCACCAGTCAACACGATGGAGTTTTTAGGCCTCGGTCAAATTATGAGGTATCCACCGGGCACAAAGCTTCCTGACCGCTAAATGTTCATGTTGAATTTTGTGCACTTGACTCATACCGATGCCTAAGCTTGTCCGAATCTGCTGATAGGTCACTCTTTTATCAGTCTCTATCATACGCCGCACAACACTGATGTTATCTTCAGTCGTCGCCGTAGAAGGCCGTCCCTTACGCAGATCATCGGTGAGATTAGTGCGACTACGTTTAAACTCATTAAACCCGTTGTAAACAGTGGCACGAGATGGGGCTTCATCGGGAAAGACCAATCGTAGTCTATTATAACTTTCTTGTTGATTAAATGATATCGAAAGTCATAAAAAAACATTGCACAAAAAAAATCTCGCGTTAAATTCATGCTTACGTGACACAAAATGGTTCTTTTTTGTGATTGTTTATTGATCTCAGTTTGTGTTGTGCCAAAATGTTTGACTTATTTAAATCCAAGTCATTGTGTAAAAGCAAAGAATTTATATTTTGAAAGGGACATAAGAGAGTTAAAACAAAACATATTTTTTTTACAATATTTTTTTTTTTACTAAATTTGGTGTTTGAATAATTATACCGGGTTAGAATAGTGCCACTCCATGTCTTCCTCTGGAAGTCGTGAGAGGCGACTAAGGGAATAAAAGCTTGTAGTACTGTTAGGCGATGGGCTTGCAACCTGTCACTAATACACTGGTAAACATCTTGAACTGACTGTACAAAATGTGGTTACAGAATTATCACCAAGTTTAAAGTTGATGGTATTTCTGTAGCTCTGCCTACCTGCTCTTTTTAACTACAGTATGTAATAATACTTTAAAGTTAAACGTCCGTTTGTTGGCGTATCTCCTCTTATCTTTAAGACACTTACTATATACCTCGTGTCTAGATAATTTTTAGCACATTATTCAGCTTAGCTACTTTAGGTGCTGAATGTACTTTGTGCATCACAAAATAAGGTTAAAGAAGTTGTGGCTGAATCAGCAGTATGTGCCTGAGTGTTGATTCAATGCTCTAACAGTAAGTTTTATTTGCTGTTTACTTATGTGGTAGTATGCATTATATAAAAGCAGTTTTTTATCTGTTGCTCTGGGCCTCTATTCTACTGCGTTATAACGATATCGCGTTTGAATAGTTTTAGAATCGTTTATGTCACAATCGCCATTATTATAAATGACATAAGAGTTATCAAATCGTTGACAATACGGAAACACGTCAAAGACGATATCGTTATTACCGTGTAGAATCCTAGTCCTGATGTACTACTTGTTATTTTGTTCATCTTCTTGCATTCTTCTTGCTTATTCTACTCTAAGGTTAACTGAAAGAGATCCCATGTGGGATAAGTTCGCCTATGTACATTATTATATCGATGCAATAAAGAGTTTTCATACATACATACCTACATGTATGTAACCTTATCTCTCACTTGCAATTCAAAACCAATTAGCACAGAACTTGTCCGTATTACCTTATCTAATTAGTCGGCTTCCGACTTAATTAACGAAATCCATTCGCTACTAGCCCTATCGTCCTGAATGCGACTCGCTGCAACTTTGGAACTCTGGCAGAACTTATGCAGAACTTGACTCAAACTTTTCTATTAGCAACTCTGGTCTTCGAGAACTACGTTTTTTACTAGTTACTAGTTACTATAACGTGAATGCAGCCAGTTCCTGGTTCCCGGGGAGTAATTACAACTTCTGGAAAGCTGGCTTGAAATCAGGTTGATGTTTTGTATAGCTAAGTTTTGAGATTGTTTTTAGGGTTCCGTAGTCAAACTAGGAACCCTTATAGTTTCGCCATGTCCGTCCGTCCGTCCGTCCGCAGCCTAGCTCAGACACTCTTAGTACTAGAAAGCTGTAATTTGGCTTGAATATACATATTAGTCACGCCAACAAAATGGTAAAAAAAACATTGACAAAAAAAAAGTTTTTAGTGACTCTCCCCTACATATAACATGGGGACGTAATTGTTTTTCTCGTCTATCCCATAGTGTAGAGAGTCGTTGGATAGGTTTTTTGAAAAATATTGCGGGTTTGTAAAACCATTCGATTTCAGCGCTGAGGAGGGCCTCAAAGCAGGGGCCCAGCTACAAGCTGAGCTGGTGAGCCTTTTCGGCTTTAGTACCTAATATTAGTTTCTGTGTTGTTGTTTTATAATTGTGTACCTAGTGCATAGTACAGTTCTTTGTAATTATTTTTTTAAATGTAATTGTATTTTAGCCGTTTAAATGTTTCTTTCTTTCTATTTAAGGATCCGTCTATGAAATATTAATCTTTAAAGTGCTAATTGTTGTAAGAGTCAAGTGTCCCTTTAGCGCGTATTAGATTCTATTATGATAGGATCTACTAAACGTATTACTTCCTTGATAGATGAAATGAAAAATAATGTTATCTAAATTTATAGGTTAACTGTATTAATTATATTTTTATGTACCCCGTAAGGTGTGTTATTTGTACATAATAGATATAGGAAATTAAATTTGAGATACAAATATGTCACAATTTATTGTCGAAGTGATTATTTACTATTTCTATGATCAACACAACATACTGATCATTCGATTAAAGGCTACTAGAAAAAAGGTATAGTAAACATAGCGAAATAGTTATATTAACAAAAAATATTCATGAACACATATTTACATTCAGTAATAATAAATAAGGACACAGTTATAATCAAAAGAAATAATCACTATAATAAATGGTTTTTAACTTAGGTCCTTGCAGCTTATAGTATATCAGCCAATGAAAAACAACCTGATACGTGAGAGTTCGACAAAATAGTGTTCATTAGTTGTTAAACAAAGCCACATTGCTTGTTTTGTTTACATTTATTTAAGTACCTTAACATACGGAATATAGTTAATTCAACTCCTTTAGCAAAAATGTCTATGGTAAATTCTGAACATTAATGTGTTATCTTTAAATTATTCCGTGACCTTATCTACGCAAATTTCGCTATCTTCACGATAAATTTCATTAACTCTCTCCCTACACCTGCGCAGAAAGTGATTTAAAAATAATCTTATGCCATCGTCTTATCGACAATGTCAATATTACGAAAAGGTTGGATTGCCTTTGGAGCTGCGAAGGGACTTCGGATCAATCTATACTCCATACCATTTGACTTGTCTTAATTAGTAAACACTTTTATAACCTCAAAATGACATAAAATCAGGAAAACAGTGTGCAAAATTTGGTCTCTAGTTGGTTAATTCACCAGAAAACGGCCATTTAAGCCAAAAACGATGCATTTTGAGGTTATAAAAGTGTTTACTAAATAAGACGAGGCAGTTGGTATGGACCATACGAGTTTTATAAGGCTTTATCACGGGGATTGCTCTAAGGAATTGTTCATCTTAGTGCCTACAGCACCATTATCGCTATCGGACCACTCGCCACCAGAGTAAAGTTCATCCATACTACTTGAAACCATTAAAATCAACATTAGAACATTATGCCTACGCATTCTAAACCTCTAAGAAGTTCTTCATATCTTACACGACGTTTTCTCTGGATAGACATAGTTGGTCAAAGAAATAGTTGGTAATAATAAGCCAGCAATGTGTTTTTCTTTAAACGGTTTAATTTAGCTGACCGCGTATATTTGTTTGTAAGTTTGTTAGCTTCAAATCTTGCAATCGATTAAACATACACGTATTGAGACCCCGTGACCATGCAGAATTACGATAACTTCGATCTTTAAATCTTGATGCTGTAGATGGTACTGCTTAGCTTAATGACATTGATAGTAGATGATTCATAAAAGGTTTTAAAACCAGTTTTTCACTTTTAATTGAGGATGATGATACTCTGTATTTAAAATGATCAACTTTGTATTTTTAAGGCAGCTAGTCATACTTTTCCCGTAGAGACGCGCCACTATGCGAGTGTCGCTTCTATTGTTGGCTACTTGTCACAATCTTTGAGTACTGTCAAATCGTATTGGCTCCCGCGATAACGACGTATGCATGTCTGTGGCTTACGGATATGGCAACGAAATCTACAGGAGTTCTATTTGGCTCCTAAAAACCAAACCTGGTTTAATGAAGATCGTGAACTGCTTTATTGACAAGAAGTCACCCTCTGCGATAGATCGACCCATTTATCCGGACATTGTTTATCCGTGGTTGAGGCAATCGGGTGACGGATGATGTGACACCACTATCAATTTAGGGCCCATTAAATCACCTGCTTAACTAGGTGGCTGCAGGATGTGCACATTTAAACATGTTACAAATGTTTGTTTCATAATGAAGCCACAGACACACATATGTTAATGATAGTCGTTTTGTTTTTTTCTGTGTTTTTTTAATGGTCTTTTTGGTCAGTTTTTGTTTTATGGGTGGTCTAAATAAATTTGTACACCTGTTTACTCGATGCACAACCTTTCACTTTTTTCAATCTCTCAAGGGTTAGCTGAAAGAGATCCCTTAAAGGGATAAGCTCGCCTTTTTACATCTTATTGTTATTATTCATTGTATTATTTTGGTTTTTCTTTTGTACAATAAAGTGTTTACATACATACGTTCCGCAAAGCATGTGGAGCCAAGGCTAGATGAAAAACTATTACGCTCACGACGTGCCTTGTTCACGACCCAGTCACTCAACCAAAGTCTAGAATAAGAGGGTCAAACATGATGAACGTATCTCCGGAATCTTACTGCAAAACACCACAGTAGTGCTAATGGATAATCCGTACCTTTCACTCATCAATCATACCAAAGTCGAGAGAAAGAGACCCACGGAGCAAGCGTATCGTTCGAACTATAATTTTGAAGTAGCGGCCCAGTGCCTTGCGTTATGTCAGAGTAAGCAAAACCGACAGTATGTCTAGCTTACTCTCAGAAGTCAGAACCCCATTAAAACCACATCCCCAATTAACCACCATCCCCAAGAACTATAAATACTTCTGTGAAGTATACCTTTAAGCAGAGTAGCTTGGTGATTTATACACTCTTCATACAAAAAAATAGGTATAAATTTAAACCTGGATCAGAATTTTTACTATCCAATATATGAGTTCCTATTTTCTAATGTATGCTTTTCGGTGGAAAGATCGTAATTAAAATTGGGAACATCTGCATTCCAACATGATAATTTACTATGTAGGTAAAGTAACTAATCTCAAATCTGCATTAGGTCAAAGAATGGATATGAAATGAGAATTACATAATGATGAGTATTGTACGAGTACGTAAGCAACTCTCCTCAAAGGAATTCTCCTTAGATATCCCAAAACTTCTTGAATCTCAACGGAATCGTACACTTTGGACGCTTGCCAACTTCCAGTCACTATTCGCAAATGATCAGTCGCCCATCGGAGAATAGTATTCAGTGCCACCAAATAGCGAATGTAAGCAAACTTTAACAAGCCAAGTATGCCACTGGCACTGACCCGTTACCCGTTCTGCTCGTTGTAAAAAGGCGAGCTGATGCCCCAGTAACTAACTCAAATCAACACGTGAGTTACCCGAGACTGCCTCCACTAAACCAACTTTTTACCTCTTATTTACCGAGCATAATGAGTTCCGCAAAAAATGGCTTCAAACTTTTATTCCCCATGTAAAAGCATAGCAAAATGCTCAATCTCTTCAAATTTTAATTAACATCCAGCTATAATAAAACCGTTAATATTTTATGGAGTTATTAAATTGGACTCGAATTGAAAGTGGAACGGTGAGCACATCGATATTGCGTGGAGTATTGTCCTGTCAATAAAATTTACGAGTGGATAGTAAAAATATGGAGATGGTGTAAATCTGCAAATCGGCTGGAGCGGGTTATAACCTGTAAAACGCTTTATGCGGACATAAAGCGCTGGGAAACGCCGGCGGCGGTGCCGGCTCACGCGAGCGGTTTATGTTGGGTTACGATTACTGTGTATTACCGTGCGTGGGGCTACGAAGTCAGCAAAAGTAAGAAAAGGTGTTAAAAACTTAGGGGCGAAATTAACAGCTACATTATTTTATTCATTCGTAGATTTTACTCGTAACATACATACATAACATCACGCCTTCATTCCCAGAGTGGGTTAGGCAGAGCTACAAAAATACCAACAACTCTTATAAGGCTTGTTGATATGTGTTGTATGATGATTATCAGTGTATTAGTGACAGGTTGCAAGCCCATAGTAGTACTACAAGCCTTTATTCCCTTAGTCGCCTCTTACGACATCCGCGGGAAGACATGGAGTGACACTATTCCCGGCAACCACACAGAAAATAGTAAAATGTTTGCTCGTAAATATAGTTAAAATGCGTTTGCACTACTATGTGGATAGCAGCTGGCTGCAGTGTCTCTTAGGACTAAAAAAATATTGACTAACTTTTATTCGACTTATATTATCCTTATAATTTATTTGTGTTGCTCAAAATAATGTCACATGTGTATAAATAATATGTACAAAACTGCAACTGACATCTAATCTTACACAAGCATCGTGAACTGTGTGCGTCAAATGTTTTCCTAGGTGGTTGTGTTGGCAATATACTTAAAATATTTGCAGTTCCTGTTTGTAGTGTACAAACAGGAACCTGCAACCCACAATATAACATAAGTCACTTGATTGCATAATGAAATTTAAAATATATTTTCAATAAGTCGTCCAAAAGTCCTCAGTTTAATTCTTGCTCATTCTTGTGACTAAAGATTCACCTTGCATTTAACTTTTTCTTGATTGATACGTGTCAGGGAGAAAAATATAATTTAAATATTTAATATTAGCGTACTCCCTTAAAGTTATTTTTAGGTTCCTACTAAATTTGTCAACTTTATACCTTTCTCATACATATAACCAAGGTTTTGGTTTAAAATAGTTCACTTTTACGTGTCTTTTACTATCGCACAAGAATGGCACTCAACAATAAATCTTCCGTGTGGTGAAGGTGAAGCTTTTACGTGTCTTTTACTATCGCACAAGAATGGCACTCAACAATAAATCTTCCGTGTGGTGAAGGTGAAGCTTTTACGTGTCTTTTACTATCGCACAAGAATGGCACTCAACAATAAATCTTCCGTGTGGTGAAGGTGAAGCTTTTACGTGTCTTTTACTATCGCACAAGAATGGCACTCAACAACAAATCTTCCGTGTGGTGAAGGTGAAGCTTTTACGTGTCTTTTACTATCGCACAAGAATGGCACTCAACAATAAATCTTCCGTGTGGTGAAGGTGAAGCTTTTACGTGTCTTTTACTATCGCACAAGAATGGCACTCAACAATAAATCTTCCGTGTGGTGAAGGTGAAGCTTTTACGTGTCGTTTACTATCGCACAAGAATGGCACTCAACAATAAATCTTCCGTGTGGTGAAGGTGAAGCTTTTACGTGTCTTTTACTATCGCACAAGAATGGCACTCAACAATAAATCTTCCGTGTGGTGAAGGTGAAGCTTTTACGTGTCGTTTACTATCGCACAAGAATGGCACTCAACAATAAATCTTCCGTGTGGTGAAGGTGAAGCTTTTACGTGTCTTTTACTATCGCACAAGAATGGCACTCAACAATAAATCTTCCGTGTGGTGAAGGTGAAGCTTTTACGTGTCTTTTACTATCGCACAAGAATGGCACTCAACAATAAATCTTCCGTGTGGTGAAGGTGAAGCTTTTACGTGTCTTTTACTATCGCACAAGAATGGCACTCAACAATAAATCTTCCGTGTGGTGAAGGTGAAGCTTTTACGTGTCTTTTACTATCGCACAAGAATGGCACTCAACAATAAATCTTCCGTGTGGTGAAGGTGAAGCTTTTACGTGTCTTTTACTATCGCACAAGAATGGCACTCAACAATAAATCTTCCGTGTGGTGAAGGTGAAGCTTTTACGTGTCTTTTACTATCGCACAAGAATGGCACTCAACAATAAATCTTCCGTGTGGTGAAGGTGAAGCTTTTACGTGTCTTTTACTATCGCACAAGAATGGCACTCAACAATAAATCTTCCGTGTGGTGAAGGTGAAGCTTTTACGTGTCTTTTACTATCGCACAAGAATGGCACTCAACAATAAATCTTCCGTGTGGTGAAGGTGAAGCTTTTACGTGTCTTTTACTATCGCACAAGAATGGCACTCAACAATAAATCTTCCGTGTGGTGAAGGTGAAGCTTTTACGTGTCTTTTACTATCGCACAAGAATGGCACTCAACAATAAATCTTCCGTGTGGTGAAGGTGAAGCTTTTACGTGTCTTTTACTATCGCACAAGAATGGCACTCAACAATAAATCTTCCGTGTGGTGAAGGTGAAGCTTTTACGTGTCTTTTACTATCGCACAAGAATGGCACTCAACAATAAATCTTCCGTGTGGTGAAGGTGAAGCTTTTACGTGTCTTTTACTATCGCACAAGAATGGCACTCAACAATAAATCTTCCGTGTGGTGAAGGTGAAGCTTTTACGTGTCTTTTACTATCGCACAAGAATGGCACTCAACAATAAATCTTCCGTGTGGTGAAGGTGAAGCTTTTACGTGTCTTTTACTATCGCACAAGAATGGCACTCAACAATAAATCTTCCGTGTGGTGAAGGTGAAGCTTTTACGTGTCTTTTACTATCGCACAAGAATGGCACTCAACAATAAATCTTCCGTGTGGTGAAGGTGAAGCTTTTACGTGTCTTTTACTATCGCACAAGAATGGCACTCAACAATAAATCTTCCGTGTGGTGAAGGTGAAGCTTTTACGTGTCTTTTACTATCGCACAAGAATGGCACTCAACAATAAATCTTCCGTGTGGTGAAGGTGAAGCTTTTACGTGTCTTTTACTATCGCACAAGAATGGCACTCAACAATAAATCTTCCGTGTGGTGAAGGTGAAGCTTTTACGTGTCTTTTACTATCGCACAAGAATGGCACTCAACAATAAATCTTCCGTGTGGTGAAGGTGAAGCTTTTACGTGTCTTTTACTATCGCACAAGAATGGCACTCAACAATAAATCTTCCGTGTGGTGAAGGTGAAGCTTTTACGTGTCTTTTACTATCGCACAAGAATGGCACTCAACAATAAATCTTCCGTGTGGTGAAGGTGAAGCTTTTACGTGTCTTTTACTATCGCACAAGAATGGCACTCAACAATAAATCTTCCGTGTGGTGAAGGTGAAGCTTTTACGTGTCTTTTACTATCGCACAAGAATGGCACTCAACAATAAATCTTCCGTGTGGTGAAGGTGAAGCTTTTACGTGTCTTTTACTATCGCACAAGAATGGCACTCAACAATAAATCTTCCGTGTGGTGAAGGTGAAGCTTTTACGTGTCTTTTACTATCGCACAAGAATGGCACTCAACAATAAATCTTCCGTGTGGTGAAGGTGAAGCTTTTACGTGTCTTTTACTATCGCACAAGAATGGCACTCAACAATAAATCTTCCGTGTGGTGAAGGTGAAGCTTTTTCCCAGAAGGAAGGCCTTCTAAATTTTAAATTATGTGAATTGATACTTTTTAATGTCTTTTTGGTCCACAGGTACAGTCACGGACGTTAATTGTCATGCCACTTGCCACTGTTCGTATTTTAGCCGTGTAATACAAATCGGGTTGTCGGGTGTACTCGTATATCGAGATAGGGAAACACGTCACACGTCTTCGTATAATAGAAGAATAAAATGACATGCAACATTAACGATTGGCTAACCTGAGACCCAAGTCTACCAATCAGACCACAGAGTGAATTCATCCAAAGTCAAATTGCATGTCTAGTTGCTATGGTTACATTTAAACAACAGCCACTATTGGTGATATAGAATAAAAATTTGGCATCCATGACAATGTGATAACTGTTGCAAATATCTGAATATAAATAACACGTCAAAACCCACCATCTTGAAAAGAGTTGATTAGTCAGCGTGTAAGTCGAAAGACTAATCGTGGCAATAAATAGTCAAACTTTTAAAAATATTTATTCTAGTGTTACTAGATATTTAATTTAAAAATTATTAAATATTCTAGTTCTTTTAGTCTCTTTCTGCATAACTATGGCTGATTGAAGCATTACAGTCACGGACTTTAATTGTTATGCCACTGTAGAACCCTGTCATAATGACAGCGTCAAACCACATGAAAGAAATTACGCCAAAATTAATGATTAACGTTATGCGACAGGGTTCCATATTTGCATAATAATTAAAGTCCTTGACTGCCTCACAAGTAGCGTAAAATTTAATAAAATAAAAACGTAAAATACATTACATAATGTTTTAATCGGTCAATAAATTATAAAATACAGGTTTAAGTAGTGTATATTCCGCAGATAGTTGAGAAGAAGCAGCATGAAAGAAATCCAGCAATGCGTTTGCACGATTTTGTCAGATTTTTTGCGTCGGGCTGTTAACGACCACCTTTTTATATGTTAAACCGCAACAAGAAAAAGCAAACATTTAGATCTAAAAAACATTTGGGGAGTAATGGTGCAAAGACAGGAATGTCGTTTCCACATGAATTCGAATTCCTCATGGATTCCATCATCACAACAGGATTTTGAAAAAAACTAAACCAATTTGAAAGTCAACAAAAAATCTCCTCTAAAAAAACAAATCTTTCCCCTGAGTGAAAAACTTACAGCGGAATTGAGAACCTTCTCCTATTTTTTAAGGCGATATGCTCGAAACCGACATTACACTCGCCTAATATCTTGTATATGCACCTTCGTTATCTATGACAGCTTGAAGCCGTGACCACATAGATTGACATAAGCATAAATCACTGTTCCTGTTCACGGTCGATGGCAAAATTACTAATTCTATGCGGACGAAGTCGCGGGCAGAAACTCGTCATAATAAATATAGAAACCAACCCACCGATATTAACAACTTGTCTTGCTATTGCTCGCAAACTTAGCCCTTCTTGGTGCAAAGTCACAATCATGTGACGAGTTTCCGTAGAAATTGCTGGTGGCATCTTATTTTCTTTAAATTTGCTTATTTATAATAATGACGTCTTAACTTGATCTGTATGTCATTATGACAACGATCCTGCAATATTTCTAAAATGCCAGTTGTCAATATTTTAATCACGTTTAACTATTATGTAGTTCCCGCGGTGTCATGTATTCGTGATTAATCGTGTAATCTCGCAAATGCTCGTGGATGCCATACTGCAAATTTAAATAACTTCACAATGGCATAACAATTAAAATCCGTGACTGTACCTACGTACACAACTTCATAACTATTGTATGTCATTACGAATTGCTTACTTCGACTAAGGTCTTCCAGGTAAAAGATCCCGCATGATGTCCTTAACAAAGGATAGTTTTTATTTCGCAAGTAAAAATGTGGCGCCAAAAGTTAATTATTAATGTAAAGACGCGCGTTTTAATTGATTTTCAATTATAATTCTTCGGGTGGCTGTAAGTTAAGTGAACCGTAATAATTGAATTGAGTTTGTTATTCTATGAGCGGGTATCACACCCAATGGAGTTTAGTGTCATGACGGCGCAGAGTGTCATTGGTTGACCGCTTTCCGCCACGTCCCTGCCAAACCCATCGGTTATTAATCAGGTAATTACCATTTTTTTAAATAAGTAAATAGTATAGTGCTTAATAACATAAAGATTTTACTATCATTTTAACAACCGCAAGCTTGAACTGTTTTCGAATATTCATAAGTTAGAAAAACTATTTTTCTCTGCATCAAGTAACGTATGTGATATCTATAGAATCTTTACATTAAATGTTAGACTACTTTCGTTTTATAACAACCCAGGGAGCTTAGTCAAATTGCATAACGCTTAGTTAGCGCTTTTCGAAAATTGACCAAACGTATAGGATTGAGGTAAGCTGTCCACTCCACAGATCGCTCGACTGCTTATTTAACCTCCATACATTTCGAGGCGATAGAAAACAGAAACGTTAAAAGCGTTTACAGCTTGGCTACGCTCTCTGGAAAGTTAAACGACTTCAGTTAACTAACCAACTTGTGAAGATTCACACAAATCACACAGTGGGAACAAAAATTCGACCTTCTGATAGGTAGCAGTGTTATTTAGCGAATATGTGAAATTCGGCTAATGTACCGTGGTTGCAAGATGACGATCCTGCTTCGAGGCACCGACCGGCTGCCTGGAACATATATTGGTCGTCTTGCAATGTTTCCATCTTCTCCAAAACCCCTATCTTCGTGGATCCACCTTCATATTTCGCAAGCCATTTCAGAAGCCTAACACTCATATTTAGGACGTAAACTCGCGAGCGTTAAACCTGTATGGGGCATCAGACTCAAAACTCGTGTTCTAAGCCGTTTCTCGCTGGATTTCAGAATTTTAATGTACAATGCAGTAAAGAGACTTATGACGGCAGCAGGTGTCTGAGAGGACACATTACCTTATATTCTGTTCTTAGCTGTGTTGTTTTACTTGAATGCAAATAAGATTTTGAGATAATGTCCTTATCTTCACTTGATACCCCATTGCCCAACAAGGATAGCTAATGTTTTTTCTGGATTCCCTAATGTTTTACCAAATTGTCATTTGAAAACCTTATTTTAGAAAAAAAGAACTTCCCGCCGTATTATGTAAAAACTCGGGCAAGAGCATGTCGGACCATGCTCAGTGTAGGATTCCGAAGCCGTTAAGTACTACAACCATAAAAATCATTAAGTAATAACTAATTTTCTATTTAAAATCAATTGGTGCCGTCTTTGAAGATTTTAGTAGGTATAAACACTTTATTTATTTATTAGCACACATGGTACATGACATGATAGGTATATGGGTCAGGGTATTGCAAACAATTTAGGATAATTTCAAAATGTATTACACTAGATTAGAAAGCTGTAATTTGGCATATTAGTCACGCCAGCAAAGTGATACAATAAAATGTAAAAAAAATATATATTTTTTTTAGCTTACTTCCCCTAAACGTAACGTGGGAATGTATTTTTTGTCGTCTACCCTACAGTGGAGGGTGCAAAGCCTGACGAGGCTTATAATTTCTGCATAGGTATTATAAGTATTATAGTAAATGTCATAATACTACGATTATCACTTTAACATTAGGTATAAACTGTAGTACCAATTTGTCAAACGAATAAAAGCGACGTATCATAATGATCACGTACGAATAGGTACGTACGAAGTATTTTCTAGCGACTAAGGTTCAATGTGAAAGTTCGAACTAATAAAGATTCAGCGGTATTGTAATAATAAAATAGCTTAAAACTTATACAATGCGATGACTATAAAATATAAGCGGCTTAGCGTTATTTTACGATGGCATCGTGAACAAAAATAAACACATAGGCACGTACAGTGCCACAGCTCATACAAATACCTTTAGGTTTGTTCTTGTCTCCTAGTCTCTCTTTTAGTGTTTTGAATTCGAAGGGTCCAAATGACACCAATACAAAAAACTTGTTTTTTGCAGATAATTTAAATTTGGTTAAATTAATGCGTCAACCTAATCTTTACTATTTTTCTTTAAACATATATAAATAGATTATTAACAAGGTATATCTGTGATCGTAACATCAATTTTGAATCACTACAAAATATGAAAAACTAGTACAAAGTTAGAATGGAAAGACCCCCTATCAGGGGCCCTAGTCAAAATTCGTTCGATAACTAGCGTTTCGATTCGTTTTGTTTTTAAACTAATCGCGTCACTGGTAGATCACGTAATACGAAAAGTCACGTGATCTACCAGTGATTGGTTTGACCAAACGAATCGAAACGCTACTTAGCGAATGCATCTTGGCTATAGGCTTTGTCGCGTTAATGAGGCTATTACATCCTAACATCCCCAAAACTTAAAATAAGTATTATTATACGCTAGGTTGAGCAAAGAGAGACATGGAGGTCAACTATTATAAACCTCTGGATACATAATAAATGTAACCCGTACGACAGGTTCCACGTATCGTGTGTTCGGATCATTTGGCGCGAATATTCATGAATAATAATGTGGAGGAATAAAACATGCACACCTGAATGTATGTAGATGATATTACGAAGGTGACTGTCACATATTCCGTGAACCGATTCCATAATTCCGCTGAATAACGCAATATGTAGGATGTATAAATGTTATTATGTATTGCTAAGAGAAATAAGGCGTGTGGGTGAAAAACATAAGTAAACGACCTGTTTTATGTAGCTGTAACACATCTGTAGGGCTAGACAAGTTGCATTCGGCAATCTATAGCGGTTATATTTTGATTGAAGTACGTATGAAGTTGACGTAACCCACCGAGATAGTATCTCGCTTTCGATTGTCCACTGTACAGACCGTTTGACATTGTATATTTGAAATTTGACGTAAGTTCTCTATTACTTTTGTACACAACTACGTTCAACAGGGCTGGGATTCTACGCGGTAGTAACGATATCGTCTTTGACGTGTTTCCGTATTGTCAACACCATGACGACTGTGACATGAACGATTCTAAAATACGCCAAACGCCATATCGTTATAACGCTGTTGAATAGAGGCCCTTTATTTAAGTTTTTCACCAAAATTTTCAGCTATTTAAGCGTCGATTTTCAAACCGGAAGGCTGCGTTGCACCATCCAGACAATGACCGGTGACAGTTGACATTTCAGTGTACACGGCGCAGTTTATATGAAACCCAGTGATGTATCAGCGTGTTAACTTTGCAATGTATACCGAATTGTCACCTGTCACTGCTCATTGTCAAGATAGTAAAATAGGGGCTCATGGTCCCAAGAGAACACCAGCGCTGGCTTTAATGCCAGCATTGCGCTGAGTTGGGACCATCCGTCACTACGCGCCTTTTGTGTGTATTATTTTGTTCTTTGTCGTTGGTTACACAACACACTAATAAACGTTTTTTCTGCTTTCTTACTAACTTATATACTTAGAATTTTTAATTTAAACGTTGTTTTATTGAATAAAAATGCATTTTTATCACTTGCACAAAAAAACTGTTTATTGTACATATTTTCTATTGTATACTTTCTTGAGTTACATACATATATTATTATGATAAATAAAAAGGTAACTAATGACTCAGTTTTTATTTGCAGTATTTGTAATCGAGGTTTAATTTTGGAAAAACGACCACCCCACACTTAAAACCTATGACATAAAGTACGATTCGATTCCCAGTCATAGATTATCCATCGACTACCACTGCAGGAAAAGTAGAATATGCACGCAACACAACGCGGTTAGCGAAAAAATTGAGTAACCACGAACTACAATCGCTCATCCGGAGCGAATTCGTTTACCGCTCGTTCCATTCGCTCCGGTCCTTTCATTCTTTTACAAGTGACTCGTTACCATCTCGCTACGACAGAAGATTTTATTTCGCTGACTAGACATTCAATATTATGAAAGTCAGGATTATTTCAGTTTTTATTTTGTATAAACTTAAGTTTAAAACTGTTTTGACACACTGACAGACCAAGCTCAGCTTATAACTTCTAAAAAATAAGATAAAAGTTGTTTATTATGGAGACCACTGCTGAGAAGAAGCGCCGCAAAAAACTCAACAGTTAGTTTTTTTTTTAAATATTGTTTATGACAATGATAGAACCTTAACCTAGCATAAAACAATAAATTAAAAATTAAAAAAGAATATGATGCGTAGTTAAGCAGGAAAATGTGTCGAAACTGCTATAAAACACAAGAGCAAATAAATAAAATAATAATATTTATATCTCCCCATGACGGTGCAACACTGTTATGAATTAAAAAATATTATAAAGTTTCAATACATTATCCCGCGGAAACCGTGTCCCCTATTATTAGGTAGGTACTAAGCTTTAACGTAAGCATAAAACATCAAATTACGAATTTAAATTCACTACGGGGAACAACTTACACAAATCATTTTACCCAATCTGAACGAATAGTTTAGTATGTCGTGGGTGCTACGCAGAAATAAATATTTGAATGCTCAGAATACATCCAAAACTAAGGAAGAAATTACAGTAATATTCGCCCATGCTGAGGATTTAACTCGCGACCGCTCGCGCTAGCTTTGTATAACAAACTGCGATGCATGCTAATCCTGGGCTTCGACTTAGAACAATATTTTGAATGGCCTGCTAGAGCAGGCAGGATGACGGTCACAATGTTCCTGTGACGCACGCTGTCATTACCTTGGATATTTAAAAAAATTGCAGAGCAAACTAAGTTGATGTTCGTTTTCTGTATTTGAGCCTGAAAGGTAATTTTGTTGTTGATTATAACTGTGGCCGTTTTTAGGGTTCCGCACCTCGAAAGGAAAAAGCAGAACCCTTATAGGATCACTTTGTTGCCCGTCCGTCCCTCCGTCCGTCCGTCCGTTCGTCCGTCGTCCGTCCGTCCGTCCGTCTGTCAAGACCTTTTTTCTCAGGAACGCGATGAAGTATCAAGCTGAAGCTTATATCAAATACTCAGGTCTACTATCCCTTGGAGCTGTGAAAAAATTAAAATTCTAAGCCAACGCAATCAAAAGATACAGCCGTTTGTGCCGCAAATTTTCGCACGGGAATCAAAACCTAAGGGGTACTTCCAGTCGATCTAGAATCTTGAAATTTGGTACGAAGCAACGTCTTATAGAACAGATAAAGGAAAAATTGCGAAAGCTGAAAATTTTTAGCTACGTCAGAAAAAAAAAACAAATTAACGATTGCAAACTTTTATGCAGTTGGTAAACTATTCGTGACCTATGTCGATGTATGGAGACAACAGTTTTTCAAAGGCAAAGTAAAGTTCGTCCTTAAATACAATTTTACATTCTTATAAGTTTGTACGGAACCCTCGGTGCGCAAGTTCAACTCGCACTTGACCGGCTTTTTTATGCTTTCGCTGCTAAACCACTGAGCCTATTTTGATGAAATTTTGGTATAGTAGCTATCTGCTTGAGTCTCAAGAAATACATAAAAGGGTACTTTTTATCACGGAAAATTAGAAATTTTCAAGAGTATTGCTATAAATGACTTCTTTGCCGACAAAATCGCGGGCAAAAGCTGGTTTTTAATTTTTTCAATACATTAGCACTACCACGGAATAACAATAGTTTGTTATCCTATGGGCGCTACCGTGCAACGTCAATTTGACTGGCGGGCGGCCGCCGTGGACTGAAAACACTGTAACAGGCTAAGCACATTGCTTTAGTTATATTTTTTTAGGGATTCGTTAACAAAAGACTCCAGTTTGAAAGTTTTTCCAGAAAATATACCCTTGTTGGAAGTAATGAGGGGAGCATGCTGGAAAACAAATTTAACACGAAATTGGTAGTGGTGGTGGTGGTGGTGGTGGTCCGTTCGGATAGCTGCCACCATCTTATTTTTAACCTCTCGCCAAGCAGTTGTGTTTGCATTGTTGTTTTCCGATGTGGGGATAAGACAACCGGTCGAATTACTAGCATAGAGGCATTCCATCTTAGTCCTCAGGGTTGGCAAAGCATTTTAGGTCATGATCAGCAGTCTTGAGATTATACTCTTAAGAATTCAAATGTTTATGGGTCTCAGGTTCTACTTACCATCAGGTGGCTTGAGTGCTCATGTGCCACTTTTTAGCCATCGTTCGATAAATCATATTAGTAATTGTAGTGTTGCGTGTCTATTAACGATATATTAGTGTAGAATTGATTCGTGGAAACATGAAACCCTGTGTAAACGACCATCAATAGGCTCGCGTGCGCTGAACAATGTACGATTGTAATAATTCGCTCGAGAACGTTCCAGAATCAATGCCGCCGTGTTGTGAAAGTGGCTACTTTACTTACCTTCTGATTTTTTGCTTTAGGCTCTGAAACAGAAAAAATAACAACGTTTTTGACTATATACATAGAGCCACACAACACAACTGAGGCTAGATTATTATTTGTGAATATCTGGGATAAAAACTAATAAGTTTACGCAGTGAAAGGGATAGAGATTTATTATTTACATTTGTACAAAAGATACTTATTCCTAAGTACAACCGAGTTAGGGTATTGTACTGATTTGGTATAACATAAATAAAATTAAACCATTGTAATTGTAACACAAATATAATACCTGTAATATTCATAACAGTTAAACATTCTCAGTCTATACTTTTAACAATCTATTAACTTTATTTTATGATGCCATTATCTTAACACTTAAGGGCATTTCTTAGAAAGTTTGTACCTAGTTAAGGACTAAAATTAAGAAACGTTAACTTTTCCGCTGAGTTACGAAAATTAGTTGTACATTAATGTACTACTTTCAACGCCAATTAGCAGTATCTCAAATTCAATAAATTAAGCAGATTAAATACTCACCCGCTAGTACTATGCTTGCATTCGCTACAGGAGTTTTGTCGGAGATACCACCATTTGTCTTATAACATTTGTATTACTAATTTTTGTAACTCAGCGGAAAAGTTAACGTTTCTTAATTTTAGTCCTTAACTAGGTACAAAGTTTCTGAGAAACGCCCTTAAAACTATAATAAAAATAAAGTTTGTTTTGTAGGTATTAGCTATATCTGAACATGCTCATATATATATTGTTAAAGAGCTTGGCTGTGATATATTAATATTCGTGTAATACTTAAGTTATTTTAAATTGTTCGTCATGAATTTCTTCTATAAAATGACTATAGCTTCATCCTTGTCACTGAATAGACAATATTGATAGTAACTTTGACGGATAAAAAAACTGTTCTGCTCAGACGATTTAAATTAGGCAAGATGCACTCTGCGATAACTAGCGATTGTTTACTTCTCTCCCAATGTATGGATAAAACTCAGGCAAGTGCACGAGAGTTAAGTCCAATTATCCATTCGTTAATAGAATGCTTCGAGTCTAGGGCTAAAGAATTCCAGCAATATTTTTCAGTTTTAGAGTCCAAAATACTGAAACACAAACCTCTATAAAACGATTTAGTTTTTCGTGTGTCCATTAGTTTGTCAAGACGCCTTTTCTCTATAATTGCTTTACATTATAGTGTTGAAATTTGGAACAAAAAGTACAGATATGATAGTTACGGTTCTTATGTTTGCCTCAAAATTAACCCATTGTAAACACAACGTCATTAAAATATCTTCACGTTATAACAAGTTCCACCACGGATAATTTTGTGTATTTACATCAAAAGACACATGTATCATAGAATTGCTAACAAGTGCGACTTTATTCGTAACGATTTAAAGTTGTTTCTGCTTCGTCCAAAAAAGTTACATGCGGTTTTTAATCAGGGGCAGTAGTGACACCTGGGCAGCGCCCTGGGATTCCCTATCTATATCAATTTAACCTCGTTTTAATTATCCTCACAAGACCTAGGGGGGTTGTGGGTTGCGCCTCGCTAATGCAGGGGTTAACTCATGGGGCTACTTAGTTTTGTTTGTTGGTTTATACACGGGAGAAGTCAAACAATCACACCTTTGCATTTATAATAAAAATCCCGGTAAGGGCAGATATTTTTGTGATTAGCATGGGAATGTTTGTTCCTGAGTTTTGAATGTTTTACAGACTGTATATTAATTTCTCTATAAGTATATCGTTGTCTAGTACCCATAGAACAAAGCCTAGAGCTTAGTTTGGGACTAGGTCAATTTGTGTGACATTGTACCCTGATATTTTTATTTTATTTATTTATTTACTAAGAAGTAAGGTTGCTGTTTATGTTTTCAACCAGTGGTAAAAAATCGCTTAAAAATGTTTTATTTTACACGTGACGAACTGTACATGTAAAATTAATCTTTTTTTGATAAATCAAGCGCTGGAAAGTTGAAAAAAGTCGCATGCAAAGGATCTTTTTCTCGCATTCCGTTGTTAACAGGCATTTATTGCTGTTACAATTTCCGTAAGTGCAACTTTAATAGTTATCGGTATTCATTTTTGTATGAAATACGAGTGACAAATTATACGGTTAGGGTCGGGTGCGAGTGTGACATCGATAGCCAGCCGAACGTTACTACGAGGAGGCTTTAGTCTATTAGTCAAGAGATGTATGTGTATGTGAGAATGATGAAGGAAAACCAATCTTCACGGTTCAAAATGTATAATCACTACATAGTATAAAACAAAGTCGCTTTTTCTATCCCTATATCCCTATGTATGCTTAAATCTTTAAAACTACGCAACGGATTTTGATGCGGTTTTTGTTAATAGATAGAATGATTGAAGATGAAGGTTTATATGTATAAAACTTTAATCCGGAGCGAAGCGAGGGCGGGTCGCTAGTTGATGTATAAAATAAAAGTTGTTATTACATAATGTCTTGACCCTTGATCTCTATCCAAGATATAGCAATGCTAGGTATCTCTTTCAAACTGGTTAATCGCGTTTTCCGACTGTCTCTGTCGTTATGTTTATGTCACTTAATCGTAAATGCATGATGTGTGACGCTTTGCAATTCGTTTAGAGATCAAAATTCATACAAAGTGCAATAGCAATATTCCGCTTTCCTTTACCCTACCCTTGGGACAACTTATAAGTAGCTACACACTTAGTTGCTTTGTCATTTTAACGTCATGTTTGAACTGCTGCTAATCTGTCAAAGGCGTAAAAAGGGACAAGGTACAGAAGTGTGCTCCTACATAAAGCCAACTTTATTATACTTTTTTAACGTTTGTGTTTACATTACGAAACGACCTTTCTCCGCCGATTCGTGACATCATCTCAACAAACGCTAACAAAAAAAATGTTCAAGGAAAAATAAAATAAAGAAAAAAATATATACAGGGCAATTTTTGTAAAAGGTGCACAAATTTTAATATTTGCTTCGCTATTGTTAATCTATAACACATGTGTTATTTTTACTCTAGCTTAAATATTAGAGATATTGCCGATTCAATAATTCCACTAACTTAACGATATTCATGGACCCTCTAATGCAGGGGTGTGAGGAGAGGGGAGTGTTGTTAAGTAAGTTAATAAATGAAATTTCAAATTTAAAATATCAGCAGTAGAGGGGCTTGTTGTCTGATAAGCTATACATGAAATTTCAAATTTCGAATATCAATACAGTGTATCGCATACCTATAACTTGACAACCCATATCATCATTTCTAGTGTGACTTTGTGTCCACACGAGAAGGTAAAAGAGAAATAATTTGCAACAAAAAAAACAAAATGAACTCTTTTTATCATACGTTAAAATTTGTGCACTGATAAAAAAAATACCCTGTAGAGTTAGCTTTGTCGCAACAAATAGACAAATTTCACAGATCACTCATAACAATCTGATTGTCTTTGTTGTTATATTCAATTATAATATAATTTTCTTATTTGTATGTTGGCTGAATATTAAGTTAACGGAGTAAAAGTTATTAAGTTTAAAATTTATATTATAAATAGTAATAACACAATATGCAACATGGATGGTGCAGCATTTATTCTGTGTGTGTCTTTAGATATAAATAGACATATAAGTTGTTTGCACTTTGTTTTGTAATTCTGTGGCCCTGGTGAAAAAGGATATAAATGTCCCGAGGTTTAAGTGAAAAACGGTATAAGTCTAGTATACTCTGTCCTTTGTTCTTGCCCTTTCTTATTACGAGCTAAGTCGACTTGTATCCCTTTTCACTAGGGCCACAGAATTATGCATACATACATACATAACTTCACGCCTTCATTCCCAGAGTGGGGTAGGCAGAGCCACAGAAATACCAACTAATCTAAAAAAACTTGTCTATAATTCTGTAACTACATTTTGCACAAGTAGGCTGAGATGTTTACTAGTGTATTAGTGACAGGGTGCAAGCCCATCGCCTAACTATACTACAAGCCCTTATTCCCTTAGTCACTCTTACGACATTCCCGGGAAGATATGGAGTGGCACTATTCTAACCCGGCAAACACACGGGCTCGCACGGGCACGGGGGAATTATTATAGGCAATAAAAAAATGTTTACTGTCTTTCTTGGGACGCCAGGTCTCACTTTATTGTAAGGTTGAACATTTCAAATGAATAATTGCCACTGTTTGCATGTTTGTGTACGTAAAAACTTTATTGTACATACTAAAATTACAGAAATTAAAGTTACTACTTAACTTTAGGCGAACTTATCTTAAGCAAAGGCAAAGGGATAAGTTTTTGCCTTGGCTTCTCTTAGGTACTTCGTTGTAAATAGGTTATTTTGTTCCTTTTCTAAAGTGTACGATTTTTTTCTCTTATTTTATAGCCGTCTAAACAATTCTGTTTCTACTTCATAAATAATGAAATTTAAGTTTTTTTTACAAAAAATCACCTATCCCTTTTCACGAGAATAATTATTTTATCTTTATATTTACTTTTCCTTCGGGATAGGAAAACATCACTTTAATCCCTCAACCCTTTCCCTTTCATTTCGTTTCAAAAGAGTATCTTTTTAAAGCAAACAATCCCAAACAAAAATTCCCTACAAATCAACATAAACGCTTCTTTTGAATTCGCTACAAAAGCTCGAGATAACTCGACATAATCCCGGATACCTGGACCCGGGCATTAATACAGCGGCACAAAGAACGCGCGTTTATTTCACGCGTGAAAATTAGCCGCCTGCTTGAAAAACGGCCGTCGCATAGAGCAGGGGACGGCAGTAGCGCAACTTCCTCCCACCCTACACAATATACAGTAAAAACGTCTTAAGGCGACAGTAGGGCGATCGGTTTTCCATACTAACTTTGGGCAAGTTTTTCTATTTTTTTAGTGATTCAAATTCGATGTTACAATCACGGATATATTAAATATCACTTTAATTAGTGCGTCTACCTGAATTTTAGTTTTAATATGTTATTTGAATTTGTATTTTTAAGATATATACCATAAATTTAAGTTGACACACTAATTGAACCAAAGATATCTGCTACTATTTTTTTTTGTAATTATATTAGTGGTAGGTAGGTAGATTAGAACTGACGCGGTGGCTCAAGGACATGCCTATTTTTAACGAGTTCAATCGAGTTCAAGGCCAAGGCCATTATCGAATGTCCCCGGCGGGTCAAAGTCCATCGGTCAGTCGAGAAGGCATTCTTGAACATTCGGCGATTGGGAGTATAAAAGGCGAGGCGCGCGTGCGGCGATTCATTCCTTACTTGGAGAACGAACAGTGCGAACGAGCGAAACGAGCGATCATCTAAGTTTATTGTGCGATAATTGTTTGTAACGATTAAGTGAGTGTGTTACTAAAATCTAGCTCTTAATTATCGGTGTGTGTCGTGCATTTCTATCAGTTACGTACCACCATGTACGTAACATTATTAAAAAAAACCTGCACAAAGTTGCTATTCAAAAACGTTGCCCTACCCGTCAACTTAAGTTGTTTTGTTTGATTTCCAAATGTAATGTACTCGTACTTGTAGTTTTCTACGTCAAAGTTGTTGTTACTTTCCCTTCTGTTCTTGAGCCGCGTGGTGTGTCGTAAATAACCCGACAGCCCACCGCGACGCGCCGCACGCGCATATACAAAAGCACATCCTTGAGGCCGATTTCTGTCCTTCGTCGACCGAGGGCTTGTTATGTTTCGGAAAAAGGTTCTGCAATTGCTAAATAACCTGCAAAAGGTGCAATATATACATCTAGGGTTAGGATTTTGGTGGCACATCGTCGTTATAGAATGGGGTCACTATTTTCTAATTATCATATTGACTTCAAAATCTAGGCCGTATGCCTAGATTTTGAAGTCCAGTGCTATCATATTTTAACATTTACTACCTACCTAATACAATTTTGGTTCAGTTTTATCATAACTACCCATGATTTTGTTAGTTATTCTTCCACATCGAGAGTTAATTATACCCTAAAAAAAAAAAGTAAAGTTCATTTAAATTGGTTTAGCGGTTTAATAAATGTTAAAATATCACAACGCTGAAGGTCTTAGTCAAAGAAAATAGCGACTTCATGGACTTTACGTATTTTTCAAAGTCAAAGAGAAGGAAAACATAGATGGCACATGACTTGCTAGTCTCTATGAAGAGGATGTAATACCTCTATGCTAGTCATTTCAACGGCAGTCTTAGACACAAAAAATCTAACACTTCTGCTTTGTGGCAGACAAAGTAGCTTCCTACTAAAATTTAAGAACAATAACACACAGTTAAAAATAACATTAACAAAGGAAAAGAGACAACAAAAAGTGATAATTGTTGTAAAACGGTCCCAATATAAATAGCATGTGCTAGCCAACACTCGTTTTTATTTAAACAAACCCATAAGTTTATCGCATTTTAATTCATCGACTATAATATATCATCGGTTTTAATTTTGTCGAACGCTATTTCTGCTGAAGCCATGATATTTTCAGATATCTAAACATTGATTACGTGTTCGGTTAGATGTGTGAAAACCTCTCAATGTACGAAGTGCCTTTCAATGAAAGGAACAATACGACGTAGTGATACTTTAGTTGAAAGATATTTCGGTTATATAATAGGAACCCACAATATACCTAGTGGTTTAATAAGTACAGGGCAGCACTCAGGTGGCAATTTGCATACTCGTATATGTAAACGTAAGCTTTATAGAAACTGGGATAAAACCCAGCTGGAGGCTACAAACACTAATTCTCTCAGTCTTGACGCTGTACTGTATTATTCAAATCCTCGTTGAACATTTTAATCCTAAGCAAATGTTATTCCGCCGTACAAACACTATTCGGTACATATTTCATTCGTATCTGCGCCGACAAACAGAACGTTCATCGTTAAAATTATATACTCTTTGTACAGCGGGGATTCTCGGTGCAGACTATTACAGCAAAAGCATTTGTTGGAGATCGCTTAAACATTATTATTGTATTTTCAAGATATTACAATACTCCCAGCTTCTTAATAGCGCAGCGGTCGGTTGACTAACGCTATCACATTTACACTTACACTTACACTTGTAACTGACAGTATATGCAACTCGCTAAAATATAACAGAGAGCTAGGCGCAGTCTGATCCAGCTTGCAGCGTGTGCTAAGACATGAGCCTGTTGTCGCAGAACAATGTATACCTATAAACCTATACTGTGTGGTAATGCCGTGTATTTTTCCTTTTATGTGACAGTAATCATTTTTTTATTTTTTATTTATATTTGTCACTCAATTGATATAAGACACGTTCTGTAGACGTCTAAAGTGTCATTCTATGGAACTTGCTAACTATGTAAACAAGCCGCCATACTAAAATTGACATTCTATGTCAATTTCAATATATTGTTTGTTTACATAGTTAGCAAGTTCCATAGAATTACAGTATAAGATTGGAATGATGATTTTGTCGTCTATGTAAATGACTAGCTGTTACTCGCATCTCCGTGCGCGTAGAAATCGTTTATCCCGCGGGAACGGTCTTATTTTCCGAAACAAAAAGCATTCTGTGACCTGCGAGGGACTCTAAGCTATCATCATTTTGGTTCTGGCAGAATACCAGCGCTGCAGTCTCTGCAGCATTATGCTGAGTCAGCACCTTTTCATCTCACGACACATGGCTCCTATATGGTGACTGACTCTGCTTAGTTTGTTTTTTTTTTTTTTTAGCATGTTTTTGCCTATCCTAATGTTATTTTGGTTTGGTATTTTATTGTGTTTGTTTACTTTACTTTTTTTTTTATTATTTTAGGAGCCTTGTTTGTTAGATGAATAAAGTTTTTCAATAAATTTTATCGAACTCTGTTTAGCGGTTCCCGTCTGGCCTTTTACTATTATTACTCGTATCTCCCTTATACATAAACGCACTATAAACTTATTTTAAATAAATAATGTTTTGTGTCTTTTAGTGTGATGCCAAATTTCACAATGACAGTGATAAGGACAAAATATATTTAAATTTTTAAAGCATGTTTCAGTTGCTGTTCGACTATGAATAAGAGGGCATAATATTATTTTATATTACTTTAACTGTACCACTATGGTTTTGTATTCTTTTACATAATTTCATATCCATGGAGAATCAACTAATAAAAATCAAAACACTTAAAAACCATAATTCTCTAGCGAAACACCTAAATACGTGATTATAATCCTAAAAAAAGTTTCATTTCAATAAACTAATGGATCAAATGCCTCCAATGGCTTTTTCCATAGAACCTTTATGGGATATTTTTCCTCCTCACGTTCGGATTAAAAACATGCCCCGAATAAGAATTGCATGAAAATTATAATTCCGCAGACGAGGCTGTTTTGCTCTGCGCTGGAGAGCGACGGGGAAACCTAATTCTATTGCATCTTAAAACGTTGTTTCTTCTCCAACCAGCATTTTTGTGAGTGCTATGTTCCCTGAAAGAAATGCTTTAAAGAGAGAAAATGGAATTTGGACAAAACTTGCTCAATTCATGAGCATCTTGCATTTGTTTTAAAGTAAATAATTTTTCTTGTCGTTAGATGGTTTTCAACGCTCTATTTAAATAGGTTCACTTAACAGTGAGATTGTTAAAATGAAAATCTAACTATTTACGAGTGTTTAAGAGCTGTATATTTTTGGGAAAATAATTTCAATATTGAACATGGGAGTAGTAATTATAAAATATTGTTTTATTATGACAGGGAGTTAGCATACAAGCACATAGGCCTGATAGGCCACCCTGATATTACTCTAATACCAACCCTACGCCGATATGTCTTCTTCATACATTTCAATTACTGTGCCTTCAGTTTTCTAATAACTTCCCTCATTTCCATCTCATTATATTTTTGACACTTTTCCTAAATAACAAAGCAGCGATTTGCCCCAATTTCCGCGGTGAATGTTAAGTAACGAACTTCGCAACCCCGAGACGGAGTTGCGAAGTTTGAACTTGGCTTGGCGATTAATTACTCGAAAACGGTTTTTTTATTTAGTAACGTTAGGTTTAAAACCTTTGAAGACTTCGGTTGAAAGATTATTATGAAAAATAGGTGTAAAAAAATACCCAGTAACCCTTAAAAGTAAGCCAAATACATTATGTTCCAAATTAGTCAAGCAGGTAAAAAACTAAAACGAAATTTAGCCAGCATAGTGACTAAGGTTTTGATTAGGATAAGGATAGTTTTTTATTACAATCCTGATTGTAATTGATAATGAAGTCATAATGACACATTAATTATTAATTATTACAGATATCCAAGTTGTAGAGTGAAATGTTTAACCAACCAAGTTTCAAGTAGCGAAAAGGTTACAGGTATATAACTCTATAGCTCTGTCTCTTTCCCTGCCTGGAAATTGAAAAGCTTTAACAGCTCTTACTATACCTTCAAGTGAACTTGAATCTCTTTCCAATGTAATTGGCTTGTCTACAGACAAGGCGCCATCTTCAAAGCGGGAGTCGCGGCCTTCGCAGTCTCATAGCTCCGGTGATTACTTTTATGATTAAGGACAGGTTTGTTTAAAGAAATCTTGCTTCCAAAACCGATTTAGGATGTCAATCTTGATTTATGTGTGCAGGAGGGAAACATGAAAGCAGGTATATATAGTAAAAGATATGGCTGTAAGAAATCATTCAAGTTTACAAAACCTTTGCAATATAGGCGTTGGCGTTGCAGGTTTTTAAGAAATATATAACAAGATAGGAAAAACTACAGAAACTGTCATCCACTTGACTTTGTAGTACATCAGCTACACAGTTAAGTGACCATTTGTGAGTCTTGTCACCTTACAAGAATCAGAATCGGAATCAGAATCTGAAAAGGATTTATTGCCACACATAACAGAGTAGTTGTACAGATTATTGTTTAAAGTAAGATAAAATATAAAGTATTAACTACAACAAGTCTCATAGATGCTACGGCAAAAGGTTCAGAACTCAGCGTATGCTGTGAGACGGGGTCTACACAGCGCTGTTTTTCAGCCTGCACCTCCCTCTCAATGTGTGAATGCTTAAGCCTTAAGGGTTCACTGCATTGCATCACGATATTATAATTTAAAAAAAAAAAAAAAAAAAACAATGCTTTGGATTCTATCGGCATTTGCAAGAAATAGGGTAAATTGTTAGTAACTGGCCACTTTACTACCTTGGTTGCTCAGAATGTGTATCGTGATTACCTGTAAAATGATATCGCTCATATTATGATTTTAGGGGAAGAAGTGAATGTTGAATACTTATAACAAGTGTTTACTAGACGATAATATTATTTATTTCCTGAAATATGTAATTATTTTATTGGACATTACTTTTAACCTAGTAACTAGCCACTATTTACAATACTAGCCACTTTTTTTCAATTACTGGCCACTATGTTTTAATCCTAAGTACCTAGGTACAATAGATACCTATTACGTGAAAACTAGAGGGGAGAGTGGGGTCTTGGCAATATAGGTACTACGGGCGGTCACAATCGGTAAAAAATTGAAAAAAATAGTCGCATATTAATATCCGACAAAAAAAAATGAACAAAGGTAATAACAGCTTCTTAACTTAAAAAAAAAAACAATAAACTCTTTAGGAATTGATCCTTTATTCCTAATTATCCGAAGAGAAACTTGTCTGGTGAAGATGATAACAAATATGACATACATATGGTCCAATCACAGGTATCCTGTTTTCATAAAACAGGGGAACACATTCTTCATGGAAGTATTTACTGCATCGAAAACAAAGAAGCTCATTGATATGTCCGACAATATTAAGTTCACAAATTTCACATTTGTCTTTTTCGTGTACAACTTCCGAGGATACGAATGGTTCTCCAACATTTAATATCGAGTTATCGGTGTTGACTTTTTTAATGCTTGTATTTTTATCTGAACCTCTTTTTTTCGTATTTATTTTCACTGGCTTAGGTTTAGTTTCGATTACTTTACTAAGGACATCTATATTTACTTTTGGTTCTAGTTTTAGATCTTTTTTAATATTTAATCTAGTTTTCTTAGATTTGGATTCGATTATAGTACTTAGGATATCTACATTTACTTCTGGTTCTTGTCTTGGGTTTTTATTTAGATTTACTTTTCGTTTTTTAGATATCGTTTCATTTTCTTTTATTGTCTTTTTTACTTCTCGTGCCCTTTTTCTATTTTCTTTTTCCTTTTCTTTTTCTTCTAGTTTTTGCTTTTTCTTGGACATTAAATTGATAAACGCATTGGAAGTTATAGCATATGGTTGTCGTTCAATTTGTCTTTTCCCTGTCCGTTCTATTTTTCCTGGCCATTTTCTTAATGCCAAATAATCAACTAATAAATCATTAGATACTATGTGCACATTCCGTTCCACTGCCAAGAGATATGCTAAAGAACTTTCCATGTGATGTGACCCAGATTGACTTGTCTTTTTGTTCAGTACAGTATCCGTATTAAAACCTTCCAAAGTTTCTTCAGGCAGACATTTTGATTCACCATTGTTCACATGCAATTTACTGCATATAAATCCTGTTGTTTCATCAAGTATAATATTGGACTTTTCGTTATTTACATCTACAAGATGTCCTGTAGTTTCATCAAGTACAATATTAGACTCTTCATTATTCACATCCCATAAAATTCCTGTAGTTTCATCAAGTATCAGTTCGGTAATTTTCTTTCCATTCTCTTTTTTGCATGTTTTTTTTCCTTCCGCTAAATTTTGCCCAGATTCAAGCTCTTCAGCTGTATAGTTACTGTCATCCAAGTTTGGCTTGTTCATATCATAATTTTCAGATGAATGTGTAGTGCTCTGAAATATTTCCCATAGTTTATGAACTAGAAATAAATCTTTATTACAATCTCCTTTGTATGAATAACATTTGTTTATTATTTCTTCCCCGACTACATCACAAAAATTTCTGTAACTCATTTTATACTCAGCATTTTTCAGGGTTGTTGATGTGTTTTCAAGTTCTTCCTTATGATTGGCCAAACACTTTGAATAATCAACATTATTTTTATCAAACGGATATAATCCACAGACACGAAATCCATTTATCATGGACGCCGGATGTAAAGTGTTGCCTAATATTGTTTTTAGCAATGGGGCAAAAGTCAGTTTGTTTAGGCTTTTTTGATAATTATTTTTGGCATACCATTCCCGTAGAGCCTTCTGCCACGCGTTTTTAATGGGCCAAAATGCTGCTACATCGGCAGGCTGCAAAATTCTAGTTGCATTAGGGTAAAGGGCAATTAAATGTATTTGCAACTCTTTACATAGTTTAGCCACTTCAAGAGTAAGATGAGACTTGTGCCCATCAACAAAAAGTATAACCGGAAATGCTACTTTTTCTTGCACGAGTTGTGGGTAAAAGACATTTGCTATGTATTCATAAAATGTGCAAGCTGTCATCCAACCATTGTCACTTTTTCCAATGCCCCAACCTGTTGGAACACTTTCAACTATTTTTCCAGGAATTTTTTTATAGGGATAAATTATTAACGGATTTCCTGTCAAACCATTCGCTGAAAACGAAAACATAACAGTTATCATTTCCTTTGCGGGTGCTTTCTCAATCTGGTAAACATTTTTACTACCTCTCTGTGCTAACACTTTTCCAGTTTTCGGGCACACATTGAACCCTGTCTCATCAGCGTTGAAAATGCGGCTTGGATTTTTAATCACATGAGTTAAATTTTCTTCTAATAAAATATGTATTCTTTTACGCTCCCAAACCATTTTTTTATATCTTGTTCTGACACGCAAGCACTGGCATTTGTTACACCTTCTGATTTTCTTTCTACCACATCAGGACGTCGTTTTAAAAAAGAACGAAACCACGTATTTCCTGGACGATTATTTACAAATGGATTCTTTCTGGGATTCGCCTTAAGGAACTCGGCAACGCATGACAAAACATTGTCTTGATTCAAAGGAAAACCAAGTTTAGCATATTTTATAATAAAATCTGCTAATGCCCTTTCTTCGGTGTCAGTTAGAATAGTGTTAGGGCCTGACTTAAATTTAGTGTGCGGGTTTTTAATTTTAAATTGTATACTAGCTCTTGGAACGTCGAACAATGTACTCGCAGATCTTATTGAACCTTCATTATTAACAACATAATTTATAGCTTTGTCAATAGCGTCTTTTGAATATTTTCGTTTTTTAGACATTGTAGACGAACTGCAATACAAAACAAAACATCAAATGTTATATACAGTTTCTAGCAAATTACTAAACATTGACATGAATTTTAAAACAGTGCATAATTAAGGGAGAGAAGGTAACAGTGGATAACGTGGAACAGTGATTTTTTTGCGGTTGATTTTTCTAATCTTTAAAATGTCGTTTTTAAATCAGATAAATTGCTTAGTTATAGAAAAAAATACATTTTTGAACTAACAAGAATGAAACGGAAAAGACCCACGATTGTAAGTTCGAGTCTCACCTGAGGCAGTGTTTTTTTTGCACTTTTTCTTTATTTCTAAGCATTGTGGTATCGTTAGCACACATTCTGCTTAAAAAACTAAATAAAATGTAGAAATAGTTGACTTGAAAAAAAAGTGATCCTCTATTGCCCATTCTCCCCTACTTCCTTGATGACTCGCTGAGATATTTTTTCTAATACTTACTTAATTATTTTAAATCTAGTAATTTTAGTATCTGGCATAGGTGGCTAGTATTTAAAATGGTGTCGAATTTAATTTTAGAAACTAGCCATCCAAATAAGTTAAAGAATTTGAAGTTAGTAAGTAAATTAATAGTGAAGTAATTATTCTCTTACCTTTTGTGATCACATTCACTACACTGACATAACGTCATTAGTCAAATTTATATCAGAAATTCGTAATTTGAAATGCATGTCCGCTAATAGAAAAAATAAGCAACTAGCCAGTTCGACTGCTCGTCAAAGTCAAACTCATTTTATTATGAACTCTTACGGTAATCGATGGATATAAAACTTGAATAATACTTGAGATAACTGCTGTTATCAGATGGTTTACTTGAACTGTGTGGATATATTATAGAATTTTTAATTTAATCATTTTAGTATAATGTGGCCAGTTATTGGGGGGTGGCTAGTAACTAGAAATTTACCCTAATTCCATACACACGGCCGTATAATTTATGGCAGCTTTATTTATAACGCATAATTTACGAAGGGATAAAGTCCTTATCCATCTTCCTGCCTGGCTTGTACATTGCAAAATCCCTTATATTCATAAGGGACTTAACAGAAACCAATTTTGCAGACAAACAATTTAATTATGTTATTCTTATCATAAGAAAGTACTTTGCAATAGCACGATAAACACATTTTGGGCTTGTGCTTCTCTATAGACGGTGGTAGGTGCAGGGTCCGTCCGGATCGCTACAGTGTTCGCAATGTCGTGTTCCGGTGTGGGGATAAGACAACCGGTGAATATACTAGCATAGAGGCATTCCATCGTAGTCTTCAGGGTTGGCAACGCATTTGAGGTCTTAGGATTATTAGTCTTGAGAATTCAAATGTCTATGGGTCTCAGATTCCACTTACCATCAGGTGGCCTGAGTGCTCGTGTGCCTTCTCCTTAACATAAAAATAAATAAAAATATCGTCCTCATAGCAGGTCACCTGACGAAAAATACAACATCCGAACCAAATTCGTAACGCAAACGATTTTATCGACATACTCGTAAGCGCTTGACGTGATTATCCGGCAGCTTACGTCAGAAAACGTTTACGGTAACGATAACGTTCTTACAAAGCATCACATAGTCTAGGGCCACAGAAGAGTAATTAATTGCAGATGCATTGCAGGCTTTTGAGAAAAGACTTTGCTCGTCTCTTTAACGGCCCTTAGTCCAAAATGCGCGTAATATGCGAAAAAAAGTTTTACACTCTAAATACACACTTTGCAACTTTTTTTAATGTTATTTAGCTACTGTTCTTGAAATCTCATCATTTTATCCAATTTCACTTTATCGATTGTATAATTTTCATTTCATCCAACGCTATTTTCTGCTGAAACCTAATTGAACATTAATCACTAAACTTGGTTAGGTTAGATTAGACTTGTGACCTGCCTTTGGATGAAATAAGAATTCTGCATAATAATAATGTTCGTTGAAATGTGTTTCTATAAAATAACAGGCACCCAGGTTCTATATTATCTAGGTCACGCTTTAAAGACATTCAATGCTTGGCTTTATTCAAAATATAAGACGATCTTTGCTCCAAGATCGTCGCTTATTGCTTGTCAGCCAACCATTACTAGAGCTCAAATTGTAATCCGTCACGTTCCCCATTACTATCGCGCGGTTTCATTACAGGACAATTAATTGCGACTGACTCCAGCAAACCGACTGGGTCTTGTGGGGAAAATTACGGTTTAAATTATTATTGGTTACGCTGAGGGCAGATTTAGAAAGATTGTTATGTACTTAAAGACCGTATGCTCACTCTATATTACTGGCGTGTATAAAAGTCTACGTGGATTTTGCTGTGTATTGTTTACAATTTGAAATTGAAGTGTTTTAAAGGTATTAGGTACGGTATGGTTTTTTATGCTATTAATGAGATTTAAATTAACAGGTCGCCTCTTACGACAGCCACGGGATGACATGGAGTGGCACTATTCTAACCCGGCAACCACACGGGCTAAGGGAATGAGGGCTTCTAGTACTGTTAGGCGATGGGCTTGCAACCTGTCAATAATTATACACTAGTAAACACTACCACACCACTACCCACATCACTACTTCTTGCCCTGTTTGTGCAAAATTTGGTTACAAAATTACCAACAACTCTTTTTGTAGTTGTTGGTATTTCTGTAGCTCTGCCTACCCCACTCTGGGAATGAAGGCGTGATAGTATGTTTGTATGTACGTAAATTAACAGGTTCCCTGTCCCATGAGGCACATGTGCAGGCACTTGTGGGGGAAATGACGGTTTAAATTATTATTGGTTACACTGAGGGCAGATTTAGAAAGACTGTTATGTTCTTAAAGACCGTAGGCTCACTCTATATTACTGGCGTATAAAAAAGTCTACGTGGATTTTGCTGTGTATTATTTACAATTTTAAATTGAAGTCTTTTAAAGGTATTAGGTACTGTACGGTTTTTTATGCTATTAATGAGATTTAAATTAACAGGTTCCCTGTCCCATGGGGCACATGTGCCTCATGCGTAGCTTTACTCATACGTCCATGAGGCACATGTGTTTTAGGGCCAGAGATAAAGATAATGCAGGTTTCTTTATCATTAAATGTATACCTGTCTATCAATCACTATGACACAAAGTATCTATCATAAAATACTTGAAGGCAAGGAAGTGTCTTGAACGAAACAATACTAATTGACTGCTCGATCCCACAGTCAAACTGTGCAAACAGTTTTGTGGGCCATATGTTCCTATATATGTTGTAATTTCATCTTTTTAATAAATAAATAAATAATAATTTCGTTTTATTATTACTACGAGGGCGTGTCGAAACAACGCTGCACAGGGAACCTGTTAACCAGCGCATAAAATCAAATATAGAGTTGATTTTATTCAGATAAAGTTTTCCTCATTGATTTTTTTTTAATGTTTTATACTACGGAGCGTACGGTTTTTTTTTTTTTTTTTTTTTTTTTTTTATGTTAAGGAGATGGCACACGAGCACTTAGGCCACCTGATGGTAAGTGGAATCTGAGACCCATAGACATTTGAATTCTCAAGACTATAATCCTAAGACCTCAAATGCGTTGCCAACCCTGAGGACTAAGATGGAATGCCTCTATGCTAGTAATTTCACCGGTTGTCTTATCCCCACACCGGAACACAACAATGCGAACACGGTATAATGAGGAGCTTTGCATTTGTGTGCTCAGAGAAGAACTGTGTGAATTTCTTTTTTTACCGACTTGGAAGGAGAAGGTATTGTGTTCGGCTGTAAGTATGTTTTTTATTATCATATTATATTCTCCGTCAAATTCTAATCAGATAACGGGATCCGTGAGGAATTGAAGAATTACCTCAAGTGTTATATGCATTACACATACCTATTTTGGTATTTTCTTTATCAAGTCCAGCATTTGTATTTAGAAAGTATCATTTGGTTAATTGGAACTGATGAAGACCACAGGTGGCCACTGGAACTATTCGACATTATCTATTTCAAGGGTGGCGAGAAGATAATTATCTCGATTAAGATAGTGAAACGATAATTACAATGCAAAGGACCATTGGCAGAAATGTCCCCCCCCACCAACAGAAATGAAACATGTCTCATTTAATAGATCTCAGCAACATTGTGTATTTTTACTATGGAGACGATCACCAGATGTATGGGGTTTTCTTGGAAAACCATAATCGTCTCGTATGGAATTTGTTTGAAAATGAACACATATATGGATGATTTGCCTTATTTGGCCCTTGTTTTTATTAAAAAAATCCCATTGATTTTGCTACTAAAATAAGTATTTTGTCTTTTTTTGGGTCCTTATAAACATATAGACATGCATCCCGTTACTGTTGGTGGGGGGGGGACAGTGCCCATACAAATTTACCCATTGTCCTTTAAATAAAATAAATTAATTAATATCCGAGGACAATGTCACACAAATTGAACTAGTCCTAAACTAAGCTCTAGGCTTGTACTATGACAACGATAAACATACTTATATGAAGATATACATACTTAAATACATAGAAAACTTCCAAGACTCAGGAACAAATACTCGCGCTCATCACACAAATATCTGCTCTTACCGGGATTTGTACCCGGGACTGTTAGCTTCATAGGCAGGGTCACTACCAACTAGGCAGGCTAACGTGTCGTGTCATCGTGAAAATGGCGTGCGAGCTTGAAATATCGTTATGAAAAAACACAAGTAGATTCACTCCATTTCACCGACGTGTAAAAGAGTCCTCGTGTGGCCAATATACTAAACAAACACTTGGAATTTTGTTATTGTCCTAAAATTTCTTATTTCTTTAAAAGTAGAACTGCATAACAGAATGTTATGATCACTAAAAAGTATTTCCTTTGTAAAATTATTTTATTAATTACCTATAAGTAAGTAATTTTCTGGGTTGTACGTTATTTTACAGACAGAAGTTGTTTAGAATTTCATTTCATATAATTTTTTTCTCGTATTATCATTTCATAGAATAATCCATATGTAAAATAATTACTTTGAAGACATTTAAATCATCGTTTTTTTTATTTCAAATAAAAATCAATGTTTTTTTTCATATCATAGAATAGCAAATTAAATATTCTTTGTTCTCATATTATTTATTTAAAATATAACTTAATAACAATAAAATCAACTTATAGAATTGGGTGCAGTTTGTGAAGGTGTGTGAAATGAAACGTTTGAAAATAAGCATACCCTCCCATAAAAATTAAAACACCGCATTCACAGAAACAATGCGGGTAAATTGTAGCCAAAGAGGAAAACTGTCTTGTTATTCTCATTAATGGTGACTACATATAAACGTATTGTACACGTACGCTTTTTGAATCAAAATGAGTGTTATTCAAGGGATATAAAAAAAATAACCTCGAAGGCTAAGGCGGGAGCTTGCTTCGCTTCGCTCCCGCCATAGCCTTCTAACCTAACCTATTCAAGTCGGTTCTGCCCAGAGAGGTCTTGGTCGCTCGCTTCACTCGCTCGCTCACTCATATTTATATCATAATATTGTATTTATCATATAACCCTTATACTACAAGATAATATGGGTTGTACGTTATTTTACAGACAGAAGTTTTATAGAATGTACCACTTTGCAGAATTTTCATTTCTTAGAAAGCTAATTTCTAAAGTAATCTTACTGTTTTCAGATTAGTTTTTGATGGTCTTAGGTCTAACCTAACCTAACCTTCGTAACTCATGCTTAAGATAATCTGAAAACATTAAGGTTTCAGCAGAAAGTAGCTTTCTAAAAAATGAAAATTCTGCGAAGTGATGCATTCTATGAAATGAGTTTCTGTAAAACAAGGGGACACCGATAACATGTATTATGTTGTATTGATTTTGTTATTATTGATGTATCCTTATTCTCCAAACAGTAATTTCGTAGAAATTTGTTTCACAAAAAATATTCACAGAATATTGAGTTTCCCACGATTTTGAATACTGTTGTCGTTAAAATGAAATGCTATGAAAAAATACACTGACCAAACAATATTCGTTAAAAAAAAATTATATTGTTTGATAAGTTTGTGTAATGAAAAAATAAAATTACAAAATTAATTGAATTGATTTTCTGTGGAATTTGTTTCTTTCAAGTAAATAGTTTTAAAATAAATTATTCGAAGCAAAAATACAAGGACCAAATAGTATATGAAACATTTTCTGTGAATCAAAATTCTGTAATTTTTCTGTCTGTAAAACAAGGGGACACCAATTTTCGGACTTGTGAAAATATATGTATCAATTTCGGTAACTCATCACTTCATCGAATTTCACTTCATCGAATATCATTTCATAGAACGCTATTTTCTGCTGAAGTCATAATCTTTTCAGGGTATCTTAAACATTTATTACGTAGTTTAGGTTAGGTTACATGTTTTAGAGACCCTTCTCTAAAACATGCAGCGGAAAATAGCGTTCGATGAAATGAAATTCCATGAAATAATACATTCGATGAAAGGTGTTTCGATAAAAAGATAGAGACCCATACATTTCCTATTTCTACTCACATACATACATACATACATAAATCACGCCTGTTTCCCAGAGGGGTAGGCAGAGACCACTTCTTTCCACCTGCTACGATCCTGACAAATCTCTTTCGCTTCTTCCACATTCATACATCTAGTCATGCATGCACGTCGGTTTCGGGTACTTAAGATTTGGCCCTTTTCCATTATCAAAAAAGTACGCCTAGGGCGGCCCCTTCCGACCCAATACTACTCAATACTATTATAAAGATGTTATTTACCAAAGTGAAACCGTTTACAAATTTTGGGAGTATTAGATTACTTTGAACATGCAACTTTGCCTGACAAGCCCGCTTTTAGCAAACTCAAAAACTTGATGGAACCTAGGGATCTGTATTTGTGCTAGCAGAGTAAGGAGCTCCGAGTTACCGAGTTGTAAGTTTGTAACTTGTAGCTAGTTACGAACACTAATGCAGGTGGAAATGTTCCGATTTGATAGCTGAAATCGAACCCTAAAGCCAACTTGGCACTTTGGCTTATATAAGTTCTAGAACATAAACGTAAACCAGAGAAGACAGGGAAACATAACTCTCAGCATCATCATATGCCTACTCACACACATAACATCACGTTTTCACTCCCAGAGTGGGGTAGGCAGAGCTACAGACATACCAGCAACTCTGAAAAGACTTCTCGATAATTCTGTAACGACATCTTGCAGAATCAGGCCAAGACGTTTGCCAATGTATTAATGTATTATGTAGCGGTGCTGGGTTCAAATCCCGGTAAGGGCAGATATTTGTGTGATGAGCGCGAATATTTGTTCCTGAGTCCTGGATGTTTTCTATATATAGGTATATTTAAATATGTATTTCTCTATTTAAGTATGTTTAACGTTGTCTAGTACCCATATTACAAGCCTAGAGCTTAATTTGGGACTAGGTCAATTTGTGTGAGATTGTCCCTTGATATTTATTATTTATTTTATTTTTATTTTTAATGTATTAGTGACAGGTTGCAAGCCCATCGCCTAACAGTACTACAAGCTCTTATTCCCTTAGTCGCCTCTTACGACATCCACGGGAAGACATGGAGTGGCCCTATTCTAACCCGGCAACTACACGGACTCCTACAGATGCCTATTCATACATGAACCTACCTGCTTACACTGTGAATAGTTTGAGTTTGTTTGTTGAGGTGGTAATGGAGTTTGAAAGAAACCGATCGATGAAAGTAGCACTTAAGCGAATGTATACATGTAAGTTTTTTTTTAAAAGGCCTTTGTAGCATTGGACTACGTGTGGCTGATATTATTAAAGATGGTTTAATCGTTTATAAGAAAATTAAGATTGCAAACATAAAGACACCTAGTTCTTTTAGTAGGAGTCATGTGTGTGAATTTAAACGGTTAAAATAAGGTAAGATCTTACACCGATTCTCAGATACCATCCATCCTAGAGCGCAATTCAAACATCATTTACAAAAATATTTTTATAGAGTAGTGCAAGAATTTCTACAATTGATAATTCTGCCCTGATTACACAAATGGCAATATCTCAGACACAACTCATGTACCAAATGTAACCTTATCACCGACAAGATAGGATTGAATCTGCTTTGGTCATTGAATTTGAGATACTGCTAATTGGTTACGGAGGGCAGAATTATGTTGTGCATATTTGAGGACCAGTCTGCTCGCTTACCTTAACAATTTAGTACGTGGGATCTCCCCCCCCTCCCTCCGCGGCTAATCTTATCACAGGCAGTAACGGACCAGCTGTGAGACCACCTCGGCCGCAAAAGGCATCACAAATTACTGCCATTGTAGGGGAGAGCCGGATATAACAGCCTTTTTGATACAATTTACTTAGTTGAAGTAGTTAAAGTCCTATTAGGCATTTAAGTTACCTATTAATATTATGATTGATTATATTATTTATAACGTAGCTTAGGTAATTTGAAAATTACTTAATGATAAAACAAATTTTGTAGTTAAATAATTTCCCAAGTGTTTAGTTGGTTCTGTTTTACTCAACGCAATGCGGAATTAGCATCCACAGCTGAATATTTAATTAAGGATCTTTGCGTCAACTTATCGCTGTAACTGAACAAACCTAGAACGGGAACTAATAACGAACAAACTCTTGATAAAATTTGATGCCCGCGCAACTTCCAACGGCAAAAAAAAGTGTGTTTGAACATGCTCGCTTTGCGAATAGTTGTTGACTGCTTACTTTATGAAACTATTATCTTAGACAACTATAACCTAAGAAAATAAACTCTCAAGTTGTTGAATAAGGTTTAAATTTCACAACGTATTAAGTGAAATAACGGGCTTTGTAAAGCATGTGCAATATGAAAGGTGAAGCCTAAGTAGTACACAATATTAGAGAAAATATGATTTTATTATGTGTTTGATGAAATTTATAAACTGTAATAAAGGTAAAATTTACAGCAAAGAAAAACTAGCTGTTTATGATTGGAATAAACTATTGAAATTTATGTTTTTATTTTATGCACACCTTTAAAAAAAACTATAAAAACATGTACAAGTGGAACGACATTAAAAATATATTTTTTTACGTATCACGGTATTGTCGACGATTTTAAATACATACTTTAGTAAGCGCGTGCGTGTGTGAATGCATGTCTTAAAATGTATATTTGTAATGTTATTGCTATCACATCCATTTATTTTATTTGGAACTTTCAATAGTTTCTCGGTCTGGTGGTAGTCGTGACGCTAGAGCCACTCAGTGACACAACGCTTGCTAGGATGGCGTTGACACTTCGGCGAGTAACTTCGCAAACTATCTCTTAACAAAAGCTGCTATAAACGATTTGTGCCTGTGAACAAACTTTGAGTGGCGGGATCCCTTTGTGACGCATAAACTTACTGTATCAATTTTGAAAGTCAGTAATTTATTTCCATAGTACTTATGCTCATAAGTAGCGATAGTCATAAAATTGGAAAGCAAAACGGTTAATAATTCTAACATACATACGTACATAACAACACGCCTTCATTCGCAGAGTGGGGTAGGCAGAGCTACAGAAATACCAACAACTCTAAAAAACTTGCTGATAATTGTGTAACCACATTTTGCACAATCAGGCCAAGAAGTTTTCTAGTGTATTAGTGATAGGTTGCAAGCCCATCGCCTAACAGTACTACAAACCCTTATCCCCTTAGTCGCCACTCACGACATCCACGGGAAGACATGGAGTGGCACTATTCTAACCCGACAACCACACGGGCTAATAATTCTAAAGCTGAATAAATTTGATATCTAAAACGTTCAAAGGCATATTGATAATTATTCCGAAATATTTTAGGGAATAATATTCTCAAATCATCATTGTTTTTATTCATAGCCTTGAATTGCCTAAAGTTCCAGTAAAGTGATCGAGCGTAGCCACCGTATAGGGCTGTAATTCTACACGGTATAAACGATATCGCCTTTGATGTGTTTCTGTATTATCAACGTTTTGATAACTCTTAAGTCATTTACAATAATGGCAACTATGACAAAAACGATTCCAAAACACGTCAAACGCGATATCGGTAAAACGCAATAGAATAGTCCTCTATTCAACTGCGTTATAACGATATCGTGTTTGACGTAAACGATTCTAAAACAGGTCAAACGCGATATCGTTATTACGCAATAGAATAGGCCTCTATTCAACTGCGTTATAACGATATCGTGTTTGACGTGTTTTGGAATCGTTTATGTCACAGTCGCCATTATTGTAAATGACTTAAGAGTTATGAAAACGTTGACAATACGGAAACAGGTCAAATACGATATCGTTATTATCGTGTAGAATCCCAGCCTAGAGGCCCAGTTGGCCTAAACAAGATGCATTGGGAGAACGTTATCGTTATTGAAAATGATTGGCGTAACCTGACAGTATGTATGTATGTATGTAAACTCTTTATTGCACAAAAATATAAATATTACAATTATAATACTAAATTACACACGACAGTCGTGTCGAGCGCTTATGTAAATTCCATACATTTTGGCAGTTCTCGTAAATCGTTTACGTTTGCGTTATGCAGCTTGTCTAGGGCCTCAGGGCCGAGATTCTACACGGTATAAACGATATCGCCTTTAAAGTGTTTCCGTACTGTAAAACGTTGGCGGCCGAGTGATAAACGATTCTTATACACGTCAAACGAAATATCGTTATAACGCAGTAGAATAGAAGCCCTGGTATGGTCAATGCAAAACTGACTCTATCAGGTTAGGTTCAGAAGGAACTAACAAGGTTCAGAAGGAATAAGGCGGGAGCTTCACTATACGCTCCGCTAGTCTTCGATGTTAGGTTTTTTTTTTATATACTTACCCACATAAATATTACTGCTATAACATACAAATACGTATACAGGGAGCCTGTCCTTCGCACCTTCGGTAGAACAAGGGCACAATTCTCCCTTTAGTCACATTGTACATTGTACCCTTTGTTCTAGTGAACAAGGACATAATCGCCCCTTTAGTCACATTGTACATTATGCCCTTGTTCTACCAAAGGTGCGCTCTGCATTCCTTTTTTTAGATATGTAATGTGTACTTTACTAAAACATAAACAGATTAAACAGACAGATCCTTTATTATAAACGTACAACTATAGCCCATACAATTGCTATGATCAGTTAGTATCGTCTAGTGTATCCTTCAAATCGTACTGAAATAAGATTTCAGCAAAATACAATTGCCTTGCAGTAAGCACGTAAGGTTCCACATTGAGTTCTTTTGTGCTCACTCACTAGACCGAGTTGCATTAACCCTGGGGGGAGATTCACTCACCACACCGCTGCGTCGATCACAAAGGTGAAGTTTTATCCGGCAAGTCTCGTCGGAGAGTACAAAACATATTTTACCACGTGCCTTTTCAATTAGGCAGCTTTATACGACACTGAACTCGACTCACCTGCCTGCTGCCTATTTGAGAAGGCACGCGCTAAAATGTGTTTTGTACGCTCCGACGGGACTTCTTAAACTTGCCGGATAAAACTTCACCTTTGAGATCGACGCAGCGGTGTGTTGAGAGAATCACCCCCCCAGAATCGATTCGCATAGGGCATACATAGATCCTACAGTAGCTCTGGATATGCGATAATCTCTCTGAATATACTTATATTCTGCTGTCAAATGACTAAAAATGCTCAATTATTATGACGTAGAAACTTCGTCGTATTTTTTTCCTATAGTCATTTTTTTTAGTTTACATACATACATACATAAAATCACGCCTTCATTCCCAGAGTGGGGTAGGCCGAGCTACAGAAATACCAACAACTCTAAAGACTTACTGATATTTCTGTAACCACATTTTGCCCTAACAAGCTAAGATGTTTACTAGTGTATTAGTGATAGGTTGCAAGCCCATCGCCTAACAGAACTACAAGCCCTTATTCCCTTAGTCGCCTCTTACGACATCCACGGGAAGACATGGAGTGGCACTATTCTAACCCGGCAACCACACTAGGATAATTTTAGTTTAGATAATGTTATTGACCTAACATTTGTAATAATATTATTTCTGCTAGTTTTAATAATTATTTGATTACTTGCAATGTAACCTACATTAAAGTTTGGTGGTTCTTTATGATTGAAATAATTACTTTCTGCTGAAGTTTTTCTTCTCTGCTATGATGGGCTTGTCTGAAGCGCTAGCAGATTCACTACATATTTCTGACGTAGAAGAACGCTCATATAGCCAATTTACTAAATAAATATTTTAAATTTGAATTTAAACTTAAAACCGTATCAGAAAACCCTACATTACATCCCATAATGAATGGAATAGAATCCTTTGAACGTAAGACCTTAATCAAGCCGCCTTTAAAAGGCAACAAAGTGATAGCAATTACGTCAGTTAAGGTCGTACTCAACGTTTTAACGTTATTACGTCTAGGCTGGGGTTAAACCCAACGGGTAAAAAGAAAATATATTTCAAAGACAATTTTTAGCTTAATAAAAGAAAAATAAAGGTTGATACACAAGTAAACCTAAGCGATGTTGTTCAAGTGGATTTGCTTTTTTATGATAAAGGAGATGGCACATGAGCACTTAGGCCACCTAATGGTGAGTAGAACCTGAGACCCATAGACATTTTAATTCTAAAGACTATAATCCTAAGACTGCAATCCTACGACCTCAAATGCTTTGCCAACCCTGAGGACTAATATGGAATGACTCTATGCTAGTAGTATTTTAATGGATAAGATGGTGGTAGCGATCAAGACGGACCCAGCACAGGGTCCTATCACCACTTAACTGCTTTTTCAATAATTTTTAAAAAGATTTGGATCTAGTCCTAAAACTCCTCTCATTTTTAAGTATCTCTTAATCCCTTTTAAGGAACTAGAAGATTAAAACTCCAGCAAAGTTAGACCCCGAGCGCCATTTATCCTTGGCTATTTATAGCAGCGTTTGTTTTACATGAAATCCGTAAAGTAAGAAAGATAACGTTTTTAGGGTTCCGTACCCAAAGGGTAAAAACGGGACCCTATATTACTAAGTCTCCGCTGTCTGTCTGTGACCAAGCTATATCTCATGAACCGTGATAGCTAGACAGTTTGCCGCAATACAAACAAATACTAAAAACTGAATAAAATAAATATTTTTTTTGGGCTCCGATACAACTAACGTTGCTTCATTGCCGTTTTTTTATAGTTATTATGTATAGTATCTAATTTTATATAGATAATGGTACAGAACCCTTCGTGCGCGAGCCCGTCTCACACTTGGTCGGTTTTTACAATTAAACATCACGAAAACATGGACAACCACATAGATATAAGGCATATAACTATACCGCCGACGGGATGGTGACCCTTGCTTTCAGGCGCAACCAATTTCCATAAAGAATAGCTAAGAAGCCATCCCAATTTAATTATCTGTCTTAAAAATACATTTGAAAACGGTCCATCTGTTTCAAAGCTACGACGCCATAAACATACATACTCTACGTCAAGCGAATAACATCCTTCTTGTTTACGTTGGAAGTTACGGAAAATGCATGGGATTCAAAGCAAGTTCTAGTTGACTTGGTGCTGTTTCGTTGGCAATGAATAAACTGTACCCCAAGTCCCATCCCTGAAGCATCTCTAGTCTCGTGGTAATTGAATCTGCAAAGTTTTACGATTTTTTTCAGTAGAAGTATTTATAAATGTGATTTCATAAAACCCGTCGTGTTTAGACTTTAGTTAAAGTATATTAAACCATCACAATTCAAGTCGGTCCTAAAATGGGATTTTTTTGAAATAAATTTAAGCACTTATTTATAATTGAAAATGACACTGAGTCTCTTAGCTCTTTTCAATTTACTCTTAAGTGTGAGTGCATAAGTACTGTCTCGTTAGGTATGCTATATCTTTAGCACTATAGTACACAATTCTACATACATAATTACATACATAATTCACAGTTCGTAGTTACATAATTCTAGTGATTCATAACATTAACTTTATTAAATCAGGGTCTGTCTCAAACACATGCAATGTGACAACATGCAACATTTCACAAAGTTTTGCTTTAGCATAGGCAACTGTATAATTTTAAAATACAACCATTAAATTCGCAAATTCTGTATAAGTAAGCCTCAATGATTCCTCACAAATCTTTCCGGTTCAAATATTCACCGCAAACGAAGCCCTATCAATTAGTTAAAAGGAAAAGTTCCGCCGTCTTAACAATCCCAAGGTAAAATGCTAAGCAAACGGCCAACTGAGTTTGCAATTCGAAACAAAATCAAAGGAAAACTATGCAAAGTGAAAAAGTTTCCTAAACCTTTGGAGTTCTCAAATAAATCGAGCCGTTTTTAGTTGAATACGTAAACAAATCTAAATGTTTTTCGTCCGATACATAAATCCTTTTCAAAAATGCCCTGCCGTCAGCCGCGTTTTCTCTTTACTAAGGATTGTCATTATAAAACTGAAATTTTGTTGGTACCTTAGAAAACTAATAGTTTAAAATATAACTAAGTATGTTAAATAAACGTAATAAATGCTAAACACTTCTACGATACCTTTACCATCGAATATTTAGTCATAGGAATTACCGATTTTTTTGTCATATGCAAAGTTTAAAAAAAAAACCAACAATCTGAAGTTATACAACCGTTTAAAAGAAAAAAAGTTATCACACTAACCCTGCTACATAATTATTAATTATTTTAAATGTGAAAGTTTGGATGGATGGCTGTTTGTTTCTCAATCACGTTAGAACGGCTGAACGGATCTAGATAAAATTTGGCACAGAGATAGATTATAGTCTGGAATAGGACAAGGGTTTCTTTGAATCTCAAAAATTGGACAATACCTGACGGAATAGTGAAAAACCATTTCAACGTGGATAAAGTCGCGGAAAACAACTCTATTGACAGGGCAAGCTCTTCAGGTTCTTGTAAAGTCGGTTGGATAAGAGCATGTAAGAGAGGATGAGAGAGAAGTAACAAACCTGTGAGTTTATTTTAAAGTAAGTAGAAAAAAATTGCATGCGTAGGATCCTTACAACGAACGCCAGATTTTCAGAATTTGATTTTCTAAAATCAACCCTCTGAATTTCCTTTTAAAAGCTCATACTTGTATCATTTGTTCCCGACAAAAGCTCTCGCATCCCTACTCTTTATGTTTACTTGCGCTTTCAATTATGTAGCTCCGGAGCTTCCCATCCCATCACATAAGCTTTCAGGATTACTCGCGGATCACAATACATTTTTAACGAGATATTTTCTTGTTTCAGATAAAGCTATCATGCTGACGCGTCGGAACCACCTGGGGGGAGCATACAATGATTTAGCAGGAGCAAACAATTACTGGAAATTTGAAAGTGATATTATTTTACATATATATTTATCGTCTTACTATCAAGGACCGCAAAACCACTTCATTCGTTTAGCGCTTACGATTCAAAAGCCTATCACTTGACTGGGCTACCCGTACAACGGATAGCTCTATCGAAGGTGTTGCCGTATCGATATAGCCACCTTTTCGAATAAGGTTACCGCTTCAATTGCGCTTGTTATCCGATAGGGCGTGGGCAACTTAAATAAACAACGTATCAATAAGATTAGGTTAATCTTATTGATTGCTGTCTCTTAGCCCCGCTTGCACGTAAATGTCGCCGCATGCGCCTACCGACCGCTAATCATTCTATGTTTAGGTTGTGCAATAATATGTCATAGGAATTGGGCGCAGTGATTAAAATAGCTTGACACCTATAAAACATTTTTAAAAGCGGCAAGCGTATAAAGGGTTTTTGATACCGGTAAGACTGCCAGCAGAGAGACAAATTAACCGTATCAATGGATTGGCCTTTTACTGCGGTTAGCCAACGATACGCTTGCCGCACTGATGGGAGCCGCAAAATTTTTCAAAGACCTATCCAACAACACCCTACACTATGGGGTAGACGAGAAAAAGAATTCATCCCCAGGATACGTGTAGAGCAGTAACACAAAAAAAAAACGTAAAAAGTCATAACTGGCAGTGGCTTTTGACAGTACTAATCGATTGAACATCGATCAACCATGGGTCTAATGTTCACTGAAACTTGCTGATTGGAATGGTTATCTTCTTCTAGCAATCGGTGTCAGTGGTAGGTGCCCTTCTTTCAATGTCAAGCTTAAACTAAAAACTGTATTTATACTTACCATAACTAAATCAGCTAAAGTCAATGTAAAAAACTCCTCAAAAATACTTTATAATTTGAATAGGTAAGATCATGATAACTGTTTGATGTAAGTAGCAACTGAAACCCAACACTAACATGCGATTGCGCGGTTTTTTAGTTACCCGCAATTACGAGTTGGTAAAAGTAACATCTTTTAAATTATTCTGCGGGTATGCGATTCCTTCAAACAACTCGCTTTTTAACTCGATGGAAGAATTATTAACTGTCTATTTTAAGTTGCCCCATCAGAGCGCTAAACAACATAAGGCCCACTTGCGTCATGTTGGATTATCAGTTATCATCATTAATTCAGAGTTAGATTTCAACTCCTGTCAGATTCATACCAGAACTGTCAGATCAACTTCTAGGTAAAAATTTTTGTACAACCCCGCCTTATAGGGCTAGTATTCCCAATTAGATAGCGTAAACTTCGCTCGGAAGACTTCACTCGCTCACGTTTACGTCAGTTCTTTTTAAATAAATATTCGTTCATATTTCCGGAACATCCTGCTACTCGGTGTAATCGAAGCGACAGATCATTAACTTCAAACTGCTCTCAGCCTGACGAGATGCTTACATATAGCTATTATATCTTCAATTTAATATTAATAAAACAATGCTGTTTTATATAACAGTGTTAATTTTGTAGAAGTTGTTTTTATTAAAATATTTATATTGTTCCGTGTGGTTGCCGGGTTAGAATAGTGCCACTCCATGTCTTCCCGTGCATTTCGTAACAGGCAACTAAGGTAATCAGGGCTTGAAGTACTGTTAGGCGATGGGCTTGCAACCTGTCACTGATACACAGGTCAACATCTTAGCCTGATTGTGCAAAATGTGGTTACAGAATTACCAACAAGTCTTTTTTAGGCTTGTTTGTATTTCTGTAGCCCTACCTACCCCACTCTGGGAATAAAAGCGTGATGTTATGTATGTATGTATGTACCCACACTGTTTTTACCACGTTCTCATATCTGTTTGTTGAAAAAATATTTGAAACTAACTTTCCAATGAGTTTGTCGGGGCGTCCAACTGACAAACTGACGAACTATGACTGGCTGACATTATTATTTGGAACAGTACTAACAAAAATTTAGACTGAGGGTAAAAAAACTGAAGGCGACGGACAGTTGACGACGAACGCTGATGCAGCAAGGTCAAAACAGACAGCACAGTTAGACCGAAAAGAGCTATTTAATGATTTGCCATAAAACAAAATAGCCGTTTAAAAAAAGTTTTACATTACATTGTTTTAGCTATATTTTTTTGTTTTTGTTTTATGTTAAGGCGAAGGCACACGAGCACTCTGGCCACCTGATGGTAAGTGGAATCTGAGACCCATAGACATTTGAATTGTCAAAACTATAATCCTAAGACCTCAAATGCGTTGCCAACCCTGAGGACTAAGATGGAATGTCTCTATGCTAGTTATTTCACCAGTTGTCTTATCCCCACACCAGAACACAACAATACGAACACTGTTGCTTGGCGGGTGGTTAATGGATAAGATGGTGGTAGCGATCCGGCTACCGGAACCACCACTAATAATCTAATTGAAGTCGCCCGCGACTTCGTAAGCATAGAATTCGTTTTCCGCTACTCCCCTGTGTATAGACGACACTTTTAAATCACAATTTGATAATGTCGTCTGTATTATGTCAAATACCTCGTTTATCGCTATTCTTTCGGGAACGGGATGGTTGTTATGACCTAGGTATGCAGTTCATTTAACGTTGAGCGTGAAGGACAGAGCTATGGAAGTTATAGCTATGTCCTTTTCTCTGAGCGCAAACAGAATTGCATAGTTATGTCATAATGACCCCCTGTTTAATTTTCCGTAAGTAAAAGTATCCTATGCCCTTTTCCAGCCTTAGTTATCTCTATACCAAATTTAATTTCATTTCATTTCCATAAAATCGGTTCAGTAGTTATTGAGTTCGTTCAAGCAAACAAACAAACAAACTCTTTAGCTTTATACATTAGTATAGATAAAATATACTCTACCTCATGACCTAACTGTCTTCTCTGTCCTATGGTTGATCGTAAGAAAATGGCATGCCTAATTTAACTTTGCATTTTCAGTCAGTTACTGAGAGAATTGGTTAACATGACATGCCTAAGCAATTCAGTTTAGGATGAGTGTAAGGGAGAGAGCGGTGTAACTGCTATAGCTCCGTCCCTTACATTCATCCTAAACTAAATTGCTAAGGCACTTCATGGTGATCCCCCTGATATAAGTGATTGAATTATCTGGTATAAATACACACATCTCTCACGGTTTCGAAATTTCATAAAATTAACGGCTAATCGGACTCGCATACATAAGGTTCTGTACCATTTTTGTAAGGAGGTGCCTGTATTTTTTTTATCTTATTACATATTTTTATTTGTTTTTATATTAGCTGTTATAATACATGCTCTTAAAGTGTGTAGATTATGGTCCATGACACAGACGGACGGACAGACAGTGGAGGCTTGGTAAAAATATCCTTCTAATGTTTTATAAAGTGTGGTAATGCAAAATATCAAAATTATGCAACTATATTTACACACACACACATACTATCACACCTTCATTCCCAGAGTTGGGTAGACAGAGCTACAAGATACCAACAACTACATAAAGAGTTGTTGGTAATTCTGTAACAACATTTTGCATAAACAGGCTAAGATGTTTACCAGTGTATTAGTGACAGGTTGCAAGCCCATCGCCTAACAGTCCTAGAAACCCTCATTCCCTTAGTCGCCTCTTACGTCATCCACGGGAAGACATGGAATGGCACTATTCTAACCTGGCAACCACACGGGCAATATATGACCTGGTTTTTTCGAAGACCATACAACGACGGTAAGGGATCAAAAAGCACTGAACGACAAGCAGAGGATGGTACCTACAATAAACATCATCTATCAAAATGTCAGGGGTCTCAACACGAGACTGGACCACTTCAAACATAACTTGTTATCCCTGGATTGCGACGTCGTTGCAGTCACCGAGTCTTTTCTTACGAGTACCGTTAATGACGCTGAGATTGTGTGTGGCGGGTGGAGTGTGCTGCGCCGAGATCGAGCGACCGGCGCGCGAGGCGGTGGCGTGCTGCTCGCCGCGCGCCCCGGGGTTGCGCTGCAACGTTGCCCTGAGTTGGAGACGGCAAGTGGAGAAGATTTGTGGGCTTCGTTTATCATAGACCAAGTTGTCGGCTATATATGTGTGGTATATGTGCCTCCAAATGTTACAGACGAAACTTATATGAAATGGTTCCTGAAAGTGGAGTCAGTCGTGGATTCTCTGAAGAGTGTAGTGATTGTGGTCGGTGATTTAAATTTGAACCCGGATTACACGTCACGTACTATACTAAGTTATTATTGTTATTTTTTAACTGTATGTGATTTGAGTGAGAAGAATGAGGTGACGAATGTACATGGAGGCAAGTTAGATGTTGTGCTGGTGTCGGAGTGCATTACTGACACTGTTGTATCGGAAAGCACGGATGGAGGTCTGGTTCCGAGAGCTGACGCTTACCACCCGCCTCTAGATATTTCGGTTCCTGCGCGATGTTTAACGCGTCGTCCTCCAGTTGAACAATTAGATCCCAGTAATGTAGACTTCCAACAGGACTGGAACTTCAGTAAAGGTGATTACGAACTAATGTACGAGTTAATTTCGAATATAAGCTGGCAGGAAGTCATTTGTGCTGTGGATGTTGACAACGCTGTAAACCATTTTTATAGAATACTGTATGGGGTTTTTGATCAGTGCGTCCCGAAGCGAATCCGGTCACAAAAACCTACCAGGCGCTACCCTGTATGGTTCACTGCAGAACTGATAAATGACTTGAGACAAAAAAGTAAACTGCATCGGGAATGGAAAGTAACCAAAAATAGAGATGTCTACGATAAATTCTCGAAACTCAGGTCTGCAGTGAAGCAACATATGGCATCTGCGTATGAGAGCTATCTTGACCGGATTCAGAGTAGGGTTAAAAACAACCCTCGGCACTTTTGGCAGCATCTGGCCAGTTTAAGGACTAAAGGTGGGTTTGTCTCTAGCGTAACATTTGAGGGCAAACAGTATAATGGATATGACGTAGCAGAAGCGTTTGCCAGTTATTTTTCAAGCGTATTCTTGCCTAATGTCCCGAAACTTGACCCGAACGTGCTTGGATCCGGAGAATGCAGTCCAAATGCCAATCATATACGTGTTGAAGAAATTACGATTGAAGATGTGGAAATCGGAATAAAGAACCTTAAATCCAATTGTTCTATAGGGCCCGATAACTTGCCATCGTACGTAGTAAAGGGTTGTGCGGATTATTTGAGGCTACCGATACAGTATATCTGTAACCTGGTACTAACCTCTGGATCATACCCTAAGCGGTGGAAAGTCTCGAGAGTGAAACCGATCCCAAAAGGTAGTGACACTGCCATGGTTGAGAATTACAGACCTATAGCTGTTTTACCCACGCTTGCCAAATTGTTTGAGTCCATTATCCATCGGTCCTTATCCGCGCAAGTTGGACCTTATTTATGTGATGCGCAGCATGGATTCAGACCAAACCGCTCGGTGAACACAAATCTTTTATCTCTGGTTGACAGCATTTCTGATCATCTTGATAAAGGTATTCAGATGGATGTCCTTTACTTCGATTTTGCGAAGGCTTTTGATCGCGTAGATAACGACATTTTGTTGGGCAAATTGAGTCGAATCGGCTTCTCTTCAAAGTTGCTGACACTCTTTGCTAGTTATCTACGTGATCGAATACAATACGTTCAACATGGCTGCTTCGTTTCGGCCTTATATCACACTCGGTCTGGTGTCAGCCAAGGATCAATATTAGGTCCATTTCTATTTGGAGTAATGATCAATGACCTTACGACTGTTCTTAAATCGTCGCAGTGTTTGCTATATGCCGATGACTTAAAGTTATTCTACGGTATAGAGCGAAAGAGTGATTGTGCCACATTGCAAGAAGATATCAACTCGGTCTACCGTTGGAGTATGGACAATAAACTTTTTTTTAACGCTGCCAAATGCTGCGTCTGTACCTTCTGTCGGTCACGTAATCCTATATATACGCAATACACGCTTGGTTCGGAGCTTATTGATCGCACCTTTAAAGTTAAAGATCTCGGCGTGGTCTTCGATACGCGGCTTACTTTTCATGAGCACTTGTTTTCACTGGCTGAAGGCTGCTATCGAAGACTAGGCTTTGTAATTCGCAACCTTCGCCACTTTTATGACCCTGGAGCCATCAGGATCGTCTACAATGCTTTAGTTAGGAGCAAGCTGGAGGCTTCATCGATCGTATGGCATCCTTACGAAGTTACATACGCTTTATTATTAGAGAAGGTCCAGAAAGCATTTTTACGTTTCCTATATAAAAAAACATTTGGGTGCTATCCCTTCCTGTACCCCACAAAATATCTTTTAGGGAGCCTCGGGTACAACTCGTTAGAGGTCAGGCGTAACCATTGCTTGATGATCACTGCCTCTCGGATCTTGCGCGGGGAGGCCGACTGTCCAGAATTGGTGAGGTGTCTCGTGCGACTGTACGTCCCAGACATCCCCAGGATAAACCTCAGAGCACGGACACGCGATTTATTGGCGGTACCGTCGGCACGAACTGTGTCGCGCAGGAACTCGCCACTGCTTCGTGCTCTCTCACTACTCAATGCACTCCTGGCATCAGCACCGGAGTGTGATCTGTTTGCATGGAGTTGGAAGGCTGTATGTTGCGAGTGTCTGAGGTTCTGCGAGAAGATGGATGCTAAGCAATCGACGGTACCAGTATAAACTTAATTATTAATTTACGTTTCATGATGCATTGGTTCAACTGTAATGTCATGTAACATGTTTATAGAATAAATAAATAAATAAATAAAATAAATCAACTTAATTTATCCCTGGATATTTTTGACGAGTACATTTTCGTCATTTCTATTTATAACGTCAACCATTATTACCCAGAGCGTTACCATCTGGACGTCGTCGAGGTCAAAGCTGCATCCTCCGAGAGCACCCCCAAAAAACTTGATGTCAAACTACCCTTAGCCTTGGCCTAATGAAGGCCGTCTGACGTCACAGGTTTCATTGCCTGTTTTTGATTCTCTCCCACTTCCACAATTTATGACCCTTATTTTCTCCCAAATACAAACGCCCCTTTGTGCAATTTGAGGCATAATATCCGAGTCAGCGAAGTGGATTGAATACTTTATTTCTTTCCAAGAGAATTTATTCGTTTATTTTTGAGATTCCGTAAAAATATGCTAAGTGTATGAGATTTGGGCTTTTTTGAATTATCATTGGGAATTCTTTTATTGGTGTTATCTATTTGGAGGCGAAAGACGTTTAAATTCATTACCTTATCGCAAACATCTGTTTAAAGGCTCAATTCAGTGGCCAAAATAATTTTTGAAGGTTTTTGTAGAGCTAGAGATATTCCGCTTTATGCTTTTTGAAGACATAAATTCACACAATAAAGGGTTTACGAGCAGCATTAAACTGTTTTTATTTGAAAAGGTTTTTCACCTTTTAATACATTTTGGCTCGTTTTATAAACAAACGGAGAAAATAAAGTTACAGGAAATAATTCGGATTGATAATGATCGCGATTTGTGTGTATACAGATGTATAAAGATAAGGAATTTGACGAGTGTTATAAAAACATGTTTGTTTTTATAAACTTAAGCGATGTATTATTAATAAATGTATTTTCCTTTTGTCGGTGAGTTTGCTGTAACTAGGTATCTTCTGTCATATCAAGTCAAGAGTAAATTGTAGTAGGTCCGTTATTGAAGCAACGGCACAGAAAGTAATGTCTTAATTTTTTTTTTTGTAGTAAACCGTGACGTTTTTGTGTCGATAAATGTATTTTCTTTCTTTCTAGTAAAGTTTAGGAAAAAGTCAATGATTTTATGGATCCATTTCCGCCGTAGAGAGGTTTATTTTAATGGAGTACATATTACTACGAGTAATGGCCACTTCAACTGTTGCCTTAATAGTAAAGAAAGAAAGAAAGAAACATTTTACGGCTAAAATTCAAATATAATTCAATAAAACAACAAAGAACTATACTATTAAACGATTCCGTCTGGATCGCTACCACCATCTTATCCATTAACCACCCACCAAGCAACAGTGTTCGCATTGTTGTGTTCCGGTGTGGGGATAAGACAACCGGTGAAATTACTAGCATAGAGGCATTCCATCTGAGTCCTCAGGGTTGGCAACACATTTGAGGTCTTAGGATTATAGTCTTGAGAATTGAAATGCCTATGGGTCTCTGATTTCACTTACCATCAGATGGCCTGAGTGCTCGTGTGCCTTCTCATTAACATAAAAAAAAAACATAATTATAAAACAACAACAAATGAACAAATATTTAGGTACTAAAGCCAAAAAGGCTAACCAGTTCAGCTTGTAGCTGGGCAGAGCCTCATTGCTGGTTTCATTTTATAAATTATAAGTAATCCTTACTAATATTTAAAAATAAGTGTGTTAGTTGGTTTGTCCTTCTTTCATGCAGCAACGAAATGTCAACGACACAATAGTACCCAGAAGTGGCCGGAGGGTCAGAATGACATAAGCTACTTTTTATCCAGGAAAAATATCGACGCAGCAATTTCAATAAACGATATCTACGCAAACAAAGTCAAAATATAACTTACATACATACATACATAACATCACGCCTTCATTCCCAGAGTGGGGTAGGCAGAGCTACAGAAATATCAAGAACTCTAAAAATACTTGTTTATAATTCTGTAACCACATTTTGCACGATCAGGCCAAGAAGTTTACTAGTATATTAGTAACAAGTTGCAAGCCCATCGTCTAACAGTACTACAAGCCTTTATTCTCTTGGTCGCCTCTTACGACATCCACGGAAAGACATGGAGTGGCACTATTCTAACCCGGCAACCACAAGGGCACAAGTTAATGTTACTAAAAAGCTTTTTATCTCTACTTAAAGTTATGTGTAACTTTGGATAATATTTTGATCGACTGGTAGAAATGCCATTGGGAATTCATCCAGCAATTTGTTCTCGGTTCGGTGTACCGCAGAGCCGAGTATAAACTATTTATGAATTCCTGTTCCGTAACATTATAAAGTTACGAAGAAGAGACAACCCTAATTCCAGCCGAGTTCGCTTCGCCACCGACGGCGCCTCTCACGTAGGGTTGCCAAAATTATTAATTTATTTTACTTGTAAAAAGTTCTCCGTGACCTGCGCTGTGGGAGTTCAAGTATTTTGTACATAGATCTCCGACATGCAAGAAATTAATTTGAGATATTATCCGCATTGCGAATAGTCCCCGTATTCTGCCGTAATACCAAAGAAGGCGGCTAACTGCATGGAAATATTATAAACATTTTAAACGAAATATGGTCTGATTACCAATAGACTACTGCATTGCACTAAGCCGCCTTCTTTAGTATAAATAAATAAATAAATATCAGGGGACAATCGCACACAAATTGACCTAGTCCCAAACTAAGCTCTAGGCTTGTACTATGGGTACTAGACAACGATAAACATAGTTATATAGAGAAATACATAGAGAACATCCAAGACTCAGGAACAAATACTCGCGCTAATCACACAAATATCTGCCCTTACCGGGATTTGAACCCAGGACCGCTGGCTTCGGAGGCAGGGTCACTCCCAACTAGGCCACCGTGCCGTCAGTATTAAGTAGTATTTATGCTTACCTTTTTTTACAATGGATACATTTAGATAAAGCAGCCGTCACTCTCACACATACATACTATTTAGTAAGGGACAGATATTTTATCCACGTTGACTCACGTTATGCAATAGCGTAATGAATGATTTTGTCCTCATCCCAAAAATATTATTTAATGCTCTTTATCCAGAACAATTTTGGTTTTGATTAATATTTATTATATATATTTGTACATATTTTACGTGATAATAAAGTACATACATGTTTTGCAAATAAAAATGTTATCTTTATTTTGTCATAAAGTTTATTCATTAACCGAGCATTTCTAAAAAAGTTTGTACATTTCATTCACGACTTCAATTTGCAAAAAAAATTGCAGGTTGGTAGAGTGAATGAAGCTGAGCTTAAATAACATAGTCTCCCAAAATGTCCTCATACATTTGTATGAAACTTTCCTTTTTTGTTACTAACTTTCTTTGGTTCATGGTAACAAAAAAGGAAAGTTTCATACAAATGTTAATGAGGACATTTTGGGAGACTATGTTATTTAGGCTCAGCTTCATTCACTCTACCAAACTGCAATTTTTTTTGCAAATTGAAGTCGTGAATGAAATGTACAATTTTTTTTAGAAATGCTCAACCAGACCAATGCAACCCAAAAGTTATGACGAAAAAATAGTCAACCTAAAGTTTGTATATTCCTTCATACTTTTGATAGGTAGGTATTTCATTTACCAATTACCAAAACGGAAATATTGAAAAAAAAAACTTAAATTTATCATATTCTGGACTTACATTCTTTGCAATATATTTTGAACATATTTAATTTAATATAAAATACTTTTCATCCATTAACCAGTTCGGTGAACGTTGCATACTCGGATTCTATACTAGTTGGTCCGCAATATTTCAATCAAACATCACTTTCAACATTATTGCCTATCCTGTCCTATAATTCTTGTGAGTTTCGAGCCAATTTCAATTAGCAAACATTATAGTGTGTGGGTTCGATTCCCGTCCAATCTCGCTGTTTGCCCCAAGGACCGGTGTTTGCCATCCATAATGCATTCGAAGCTCGATTCTGATTAGTTAATGGACGAAATATATTAGTTTGCACCATATGCCGATGAACTAATATTTAGATCTGACTTTACGGAGTTCAATGTTATTATGACTGGAAACCAACTCAAAGCTTATACTGCTAGGCATGTACGAGTATAGTAAGGTTTTTTTTTAATTGAGATCTAAGCGGGTATGTATCATTATAAATAAAATTCAGAATACATAATGGTTCATAATGCACAATGGTCATAATACATGGTTATTTTTCGGAAACCGTATTTTTTAGGATTGTTATTACAAACCTTATCTATCCTTCCCTGCTCGTTGCCTCATCACTGAGGGTCGTGACAGCAATCAGTAGTTGCTCGGTTCACCAAGGCTCTCCAAACAGCTCTATCTTCGGCCCCTTGCGTAGACCTCTGCAAATTGGTTTGGCAGACCTCTTTCACTGCGTCGGTCCATCGAGTAATCTATCCTAATGGGTTCTAAACAACGGCATTTTAAAAAATCCTGAAAGTTTTACTGTTTCAGAAATAAAACTACTATAGTTATTATGAACCGTTATGTAATTTGAACTTTATACATTACGCTACGATCCCGATCTTAACTTACACGTTAGTGCTTTATATCTAATGAAACAGAAAATCACTTAAAAAGTTTCTGTCGAACGAAATATTACAAGTTTTTGCCGTCTGAACCTTCCTTTTTTACACTCATCAAGTGCTTATCGAGATCCAGACTAACAAGTCTAAACTCTTGGAGGAGGAGATCCTATCGCCACCTTCTTACTGGATCATCAGCGCTTAGACACCATATTATTATTATTACATTTTCATCACCCGCCGGGGAGCCACTTCTAACGGTAGACGGTAGGCATCACAAAGACCTACACAGATAAGTAGTTTTAAAGATGAGAATAATTGAATCACTTCTTTAAATTAATATGCTTTGATACTTTTTAAATAAAATACAGGATAACCGAGCAAAAGTATAAATACCAAGCCATACCAAGACACAAGATAACGTGTCGGGTTTTGGTTGAAAGCTACATAAAGAATAAGTAGCACGATCGATATCCAAATTGATCATAAACCATTTGATTTTTGAATGATTTAGATCAAATAAAAAACGTAAGTGGCCAGGAACGACATCAAAGGAGGTTGCAACAACCTCGTTATAAGGTTAACATATATTCCAGATCAACCATTCCAAAAGTATCAGATATTGGATGTAAATTAAGTTTTGAGATTCCAGTAAATTGAAAATCTAGTATTTTTGGCAACGACCCTTCCATATTTTAGCCTGTTTTGATATGAAGAACTTGCTTCAAACCGATTTGACCCCCAAAATGAAATGCACATGTCTATTGAGTCCACTAACCATCAGCCCATAAAAACCACAAACTGACAATCACACTAATATAATGAAGTGACTAAAAAGTAATACTGTACGGAGTGAATTTATGCAAATATCGCACTTGAACGCTTATAATTTGACTACGTATAAATATTCAATACTCAATACTCAATACTCAATATATTTCTTGCATTCCACATTTTACAGACATTGTTGTAATCATAGGTAAGTACATGTTCATGATATGTGGACCCTGTTGGGCACAGCAACAGTGGCAGAGAACACAGAGGAGAGGGCTTAGTTAATGTTATAATATGTTATTATTAATTTTAATTGCACTTTAATCACTTAATAATTTTATATTTATTCTGCTATGCTTATTATATTTATTAATTATAGCTATGAATATTATTAAGCTAGGGATATTACTAAACTGTCTTATGATAATATAATTTCTACGTAATTTATTGCACGTTAAAAGTATATTTACGTTATTGGTTATCATTATTTTTATGACATATTCAATTTGATAATGTCAATTATAATAATTATCTTCTAAATAATTATGTATTAACTGTGTAGTAACATTTGGTGACAAGGAAATGTTTTTTTTTTTTTTTTTTTTTTCACATTTTATTTCACTTAGTAGTTTTTTAAAGATTCTTATGGACATTGTATAAGTTCCGTCTGAACCAAGTTTGCGGTTGATGGTGGGAGTATGAGTCGGTCTCTGTGTCTTAGATAATGACACAAGATAATGCCGTAGCTTAACCACGCATATGCGTAGGCGTAGTAGGTTCCAAGGGCCGTTTTCAAGTCTTAGATTTTTTTACTTCCCACTATGCGTATGCACACTGCGATATTTTACTTTTTACCTTTTTAAGTGTGGTTTCCAGTTTATATGTCTATCAATGGCGAGTCCGAGCAAGTTGAAATCCTGTACTACTTCTAGAGGTTTATTTTGGTAACTGAAATTAGTTTCTAGCTGTTTTTTTTGACGGGGGTGGAACGTCATTAGTATAGTTTTTGAAAAACATATGGTTTAGGCCTGAAATATGCGTTTTCCTAAAATGTACAATTGTCAAAACGTCTGCGCTCTCACAACGTTAGCTCTTCTATTTTGTCAGTTTTCTCAAAATGACTGGTATTTAAAATGTGTGCAGTCTCAGGAAGCCGTATATCCATAATGTTTACATTCCTATAATATTAGCATTACCATAAGTTTTACTTTTCCGTTATGTTCACTTTTGTATATAGGCTATCGTCTTATTATGTTTGATTTCCTATAATGTCTGTTTTATTTCATATCAATGTTCTAAATTGTAATGGTTAATTTCTTGGTGTACTTCTTTTGATAAATATCAATAATTACTGCGCATTCATATTATTATAATAATTATTTTTATAAATGGCCGGCTCAGGCCTGAAATATGCGTTTTCCTAATATGTACAATTGTCAAAACATCTGCGTTCTTACAATGTTAGCACTTCTATTTTGTCAGCTTTCTCAAAATGACTGGTAGTTAAAATGTATACAGTCGGGAAAGCCGTCAATTCATAATGTTTACATTCCTATAATATTAGCATTACCATAAGTTTTGCTTTTCCGTTATGTTCACTTTTGTTTATAGGTCTTATTATGTTTGATTTCCTATAATGTCTGCATTATTTCAAATCAATGTTCTAAATTGAAAGGGTTAATTTCTTGGCAAACTTACTCTTTGATAAACATCTATAATGACTGTGCAGTATTATTCATTATTATTATGATAATTATTATTTAAAATGGCCCCTTTCCTGTTGTTGAAAAACCAAAAAGGAAAAGATTGTAAATGTGGCGTTAATGATTGCAGAGATTTTGTGAAAAAGAGTTTTCTGGAATGCAAAAATTGTAAGAAGGCAGATATTTTAAGGTTGCAGACATTTTGAGAATAAACACTTTCTGAAAAGCGAACATTATATGAAAACTGTTATTCTTGGAGACAGACATTATAGGAAGCTGACATTTTGAGAAGCTGACATTATGCAAAAGATGTGCTGACATTATGGAAAACAGTCTTTTTGGGAAAAAAACATTTTAGGGAAACGCATATTTCAGGCCTGAGCCAAATGGCCCCTTTCCAGTTGTTGAAAAACCAAAAAGGAAAAGATTGTAAATGTGGCGTTCATGATTGCAGACATTTTGGGAATTAGACTTTTCTGAAATGCAAAAATTGTAAGAAGGCAGATACCTTGAGGTTGCAGACATTTTGAGAATAAACACTTTCTGAAAAGCGAAGATTATTATGAAAACTGACATTCTTGGAGAGAGACATTATAAGATTAGAAGCTGACATTTTGAGGAGCTGACGTTATGCAAAAGACGTGCTGACATTATGGAAAACAGACATTTTGGGAAAAATACGTTTTAGAAAAACGCATATTTCAGGCATGAGCCAATTTTTTTTCTAAATTATGTTGTTGTAACCAGTCAGTAGTTTTGTTCAGTATGAACTTGAGTTTATCATTTACATTGAAGTTATTTTAGCATGCTGTGAGGAGAGAAATATCGTCTGCGAAAAGGATCCACGGTTCATCTAATGCTTTCGGAAGGTCGTTGATATATAAAATAAATAGCAGACAGCCAATCGCACTCCCTTGGGGAATGGAGGCATTTAAAATATTTCTGTCGGAGTGGACGTTTATATTTTTTCCGGTATCAGATCAAAAATATTCTACTGTGAACTTTACTCGGTCTTTTAGGTAAGACGCAATCCATTAATGAGCTACGCCGCGTGTACCTACCCCATATAATTTATCTAGCAGTATTTTAAAATTTACTTTATCATATACCTTGGTCATAAAAAATAGAATGCCGATTGCGTAAGACTTGTTGTTGATAATGTTTAAAATCTTCTGAACGTATTTATAGACCGCAAGGGTGGTAGACCGCTTTTTGCGAAAGCCGTTTTGGCCTTCATCGAATTTTTTTAACTTTTCACAAAATTATATTACATCATATTAATGTTACTTAATTCTTCACATCGAACCTGAGACTTAAGGAAGCGAACGAGCAAAGGTTGACAATCTAGCCTCGTATACGGCCCCCTATTTCTCGCGAGCGGAACTAAATGGGCAGCACTCGCGACGCCTGTCTAGATTTCTGAAAGCAGGCTAAAATTATGCACTGTACAGTAGATAAACAGCAGTTTTTGAAGAGATTAACTTACAGGATTAATTTGATCGTTCATTGCGCGTGAGTTTAAATTAGGGACTTCAATCAAACATCATTGATTTAGATTTAAAGATAAAATTGACAAAAACGAGGTAAAAAAATCCTTTTCCCACTCCACATAACGAGTCCATACAATATTATCGATAAATAAATAAATAAATATCACAGGACAATGTCAGACAAATTGACGTAGTCCCAAACTAAGCTCTAGGCTTGTATTATGGCGGCTTAGACAACGGTAAACTTACTCAAATAGAGAAATATATTTATACTTAAATACATAAAAAACAGGCTCGGCTTGCTCTTGTTATACGGCTCTTGTATTCTTTTAGGACGCGAGGGCCGTGGCTAATGAGCTTCCCGCGTCGCAGGTATTTTTTGCTGAAAAGAATCAATCTATACAATTACTAGAGCAGACATCTATCAAATCCCCAGAACTACTACAAAAAACGAGCAAGTAAAGAATCTGTTCCAGACCTTCCGAGAATCATCATTACTATGTTTGTGACAAATGATATAAATAATAAATTTCCAATAACGTATTCTTTATGTTACCCGTGTACTTTATGATAGACGGGCTTTAGATAAGTTAACGGTTCGTAATTACTTAAGGTCGACCTTTTTAAAAAGCTGTTTCCTAAATGTTAAGTTCCCCGTAAAGTTCGCTAATCCATTGAAACAGGAAAGCTCCGGAACCCTAACCGGTTTCGTCACAAAGGATTGTTATTCTAAGTCATTAGCCACGATTGAAACAAATGGATGTAGGAAAATAGAATTTTCGGCAAAAAACTGAGGTTGTTTGGAAGTACGACGCGACAAATGGGCAGGCTTTGACTGCCTACGTGTGTCTGGAATAGACTTAAAGATTTTGTGTAGAAATAATACATCTTAGATTCTTTTCCTGTAGGACTTTGAATAAAACGTTAAGTAATATCTCAAAAACAGGCATGGAAGAAACAACTTGCCAAACAGCACAAGCAGTTTGCATCTCCAGGTGGAATATATAGGCCCTGTTTCGATGACATGGTATGCATTTTAGTTGTCCGTTTTTTTTTTTTTTTTTTTTTTTTTTATGTTAAGGAGAAGGCACCGGAGCACTCAGGCCACCTGATGATAAGTGGAATCTGAGACCGATAGACATTTGAATACTCAAGACTATAATCCCAAGACCTCAAATGCGTTGCCAACCCTGAGGACTAAGATGGAATGCCTCTATGCTAGTAATTTCACCGGTTGTCTTATCCCCACACCGGAACGCAACAATGCGAACACTGTTGCTTGGCGGGTGGTTAATGGATAAGATGGTGGTAGCGATCCGGACGGACCCTGCACAGGGTCCTACCACCACTAAGAGGCCGTACACGAAATTTTGCCGATTTCGCCGATTTTCGTGATTTTACAGACGTGATTTTACTGTTGAAATACTTTACTTCAACAAATTGTATTACGCAACACGAAAGATAATTTCAATTCTCAACGAATGTATGAAATACTTTTTTGTTTTTATTATTTAATTTTGATTAAACGACCTGAAACCGGCGCCTGTTTCGTGAGTTTTGCTGTAAGAGGTTTAGAATATCGCATATTCACGAATTGTTTTGACGTCTTAAAGGTATGAAAAAATAGCAATTGATTGCTGTAAAAGTTGTCTAAAAAATGTATGAATTACTTTTTACCACCTTCATATATTTTTTTGTGTAAAAAAAATATGAACTTGGTAAAATTTTATAGAAAATGGACAAAAAATAGTTTTAAATTTCGGCTTCTTAAAACACTCGTTAATAAAATTAAAAGAACAGTAATAAACTTCAGTTCAAAATTAATACATTACCTTAAAAATAATCCAAAAATTAAAATTTAATAGCAATATAATAATGTTTTAAAATAACCTAAATCCCGAATTTAAATTCTCGACAAAGATAAAAAAGTAGCTCATTCATTCGTAACTCATTTATTCGATCATAACTGAAATGATATATCATGATGTGCATTAAAACTTATAGAAAAGCAGTATTTTAACTGTAAAATCACGAAAATAAGCAAAACTGGCAAAATTTCGTATACGGCCTCTTAAGTCAAATTTGAACAAGTTCCTATTAATGGCTGTAATTTGGACTACACATCCTGATGAAAATGTAATATTTTGGTATCTAAGAGCTGATCTGATGATGGAGCGGGAAGGTGGCGATAGATGCTCCGCTATACTTTACGTAGACTCAACGTGTTGGGACTTATAAGTTAGGTATTGATAAACAGATAATGACTTTGCAAAAGAAAATACGGCCAGCAACAAAAGGTTGTCTCAATAAATAACTTTGTTGACAGAAACTTAATTTTAACCGTTGTAAGAAAACATCTACATAGATTTTTATTAAAACTTAACGGATGAAACGGAATCATAAGTTACATTAGGTATATCTACAAACTCGACGATGAAAATATTTTTTACTCAAACAGTATTTATATTTTATATTATTTTATATATTTTTTTTAGTTCCGTGTGGTTGCTGGGTTAGAATAGTGCCACTCCATGTCTTCCCGTGGATGTCGTAAGAGGCGACTAAGGGAATGAGGGCTTCTAGTACTGTTAGGCGATGGGCTTGCCACTTGTTACTAGTAAACTTCTTGGCCTGATTGTGCAAAATGTGGTTACAAAATTATAATTATACAAGTCTTTTTAGAGTTGTTGGTATTTCTGTAGCTCTGCCTACCCCGCTCTGGGAACGAAGGCGTGATATTATGTATGTATGTATGTAGTATTTATATTTTCTAAGCATTACAATTCTGGTTACAAAGTTGACATTGAGAAGATTTACTCACAAAAAATAATCAAGAACTTTTCAAAACAGTAAACATTTCCTGAAATGACTGCAGCGTTTCTGAGTATTACAAGGCTTCAAGCTCTTTGATATCGTTGGAAGATAGTAATTTCGAGGAATACGAGCGACAAGCAAAACAACGCTGAAATGATTGAATCAGGCCTTTGTACATTCGCAAAAGCTTGGCAAAACATTTACTTTGAATTTAAACAGTCAAAACAATATCCACCTTTGTGAAGAGACAATATTTGCCTTTGTGAGGAGAGCACAATCGGTGTGCGCTCGGCCCCGCCGCATCGTCCCCGTATCGTAGTCGTGTCCTCGCTTTGATGAACTCGTTTGAAGTTTCTTTATAACTTCCGTTTTTTTGTGTTTTGATTTTGGTTTTGTAAAAGCCATTTGAGACTTTGTTACAAAAATGTCGAAAAGATAAAATACAATATTTACTGTTGCTAGGAACGACGACTTAACCAGTGATCGTAGATTTGGTAGCATTTTTGGTGCAGTGCAGCAGTGCAGTGCATTTAGTAAAATGAGTAGCGTTTCATTTTATTATATCATACAATTAATAGCCAATTATACAGGGTGTCCCAGGAAGTAGTGTCAAGCGGAAGTCCAGAGGTAGTGCACCTCAAGGGGCATCTGAATCACCCCCATGTATATTCAGCGATTGTACCTACATTGGTAGAATAATTATGAACTTAGGATGTATTTAAAGCTACTTGCCAATTTCTTTTTCAAGTAATTTTTGTGTGTAATTTCACGAAGTTTGTTTCTCCATACTAGATGAAATGGGAACTAGGGCTCAATTAGTATGGAGAAAGTAACTTTGTGTGATTACACAAAAAGTTGACATAAAAAAATATTGGCAAGTAGCTTAAAAAACATCCTTTGTTCATAATTATTTTGTCGAATTAAGAATCCACTGAAAAAATTATGACATAATACATGAACTTAAGGGTTTTTCGAAACATGGACATAAGGAAAAATTACAATAATTCCGATTAAAATGATCAATATCTCCAAAACTACGAAAAATCGCGGAACATACATGGGGGTGATTCAGATGCCCCTTGAGGTGCACTACCTCTGGACTTCCGCTTGACACTACTTCCTGGGACACCCGGTATTACTCAATCAATCGGTTTTGCTACAAAATCTACGATTACTGCTTATAACTTGTATACTTATTTGTTAAGAGATAAGAGCTAGTTTTATAATGTCATTGTATCTTCACTACTTCTATTCAATTCAGCTCACTGTTACACAGCATTCTTAATTAAGCTTACCGGAAAGTTTAGCGTGTTTACGAAGTGAAGACCATCACAATAAGCTGCGTTTTTTTGTGAAGAAATAGGATTATGTTGCCAATAACCAATATCGCTCTAAATAGAGGCATATTAAAAAAAAGCTAAGCTTTAGTTGGGTCCAGAGAGGTTATCCACGAGCTTGTAACGAGGGTCGTAGAATTTAACTTTTCACAAACCTACCTGAGTTGTACTAGTTTATAATGGCGGATGATTATTATTTGTTTATTTGGTGTTCCGTTATTACCGTTTAACGCTTCAATTGCTTAATTAGATCGTTTTAGTACAGAAATACTTAAATAACTCTCAATTCTTTTGGACGTGGGTAGGTACGCTTAAACTGAGCCGAAGGTAGCTTTTTCCACTTAAGCTGATCCTTCGTCAATGGAAAAGACCCTTAGTGTAGCCCAAAGAGTGACATAATACATGACACTTCTTATAATGAACAATCCTACAGTTCCCAAGAAAATAACGATAAACTATTTTGACGACACGGTGGTCTAGTTGGGAGTGACCCTGCCTCAGAAGCCAGCGGTCCTGGGTTCAAATCCCGGTAAGGGCAGATATTTGTGTGATGAGCGCGAATATTTGTTCCTGAGTCTTGGATTTTTTTCTATGTATTTAAGTATTTATTTATCTATATAAGTATGTTTATCGTTGTCTAGTACCCATAGTACAAGCCTTGAGCTTAGTTTAGGACTAGGTCAATTTGTGTGAGATTGTCCCCTGATATTTATTTTATTTATTTTTTCACACAAACGGTGCTGCAGACAAAGGCTAGTATAGTTATAAACTTGAATTTAATTTAATTTTATTGATATATATGTATATAACTATAATATATATCAATAAAATATATAATATTGTTATAATTTTATTGTTGTCAATCATACGCTTACGCGGAATAAGCATGAAATAGTCATGCCATGCTTTGACCTTATCTGTCATTGCGACATTTGAATTCGACAGATAAGGACAAAGCTATTCCAAGCTTATTCCACGTTTATTAGTAAGGAAGTTAGTATATAGCAACAAATAGAAAAAAAATGCTAAACAAATACAAAACGACAAATTAAATAATGACATTGTCTTTGCAACGTACATTTCCAACGCAGGCATTTAAATAAGGGCTGACGCACATGGGACGTAAATATAATTATGGTCCGGGGTCGCTTGTTCGTAATGAAATTCTAATGCGCGACCTTTGCCGTCGCGTGCGCCAATTGATACAAACGAGGGGGAGGGGAGGGGTCCCGGGGGACGTGCTGGCGGTAACGCAGTGGGATCATGTCATTATTCTGTTATTTTGATGTTCCAGCATCACTGTGTTACTCTGTATAAAAACTGGTCAAGTCTGAGTTGAACTCGCGCACCGAGGATTTATTTTGTAAAAAAAAATATCATTATTTTTCAGTAACCAACATCTTCATTTTATTGTTATTTTGGTTAATAAACTACGGCGATAATGGCAACGCATTTCTTTTGCAATGTATGCCTATCAATATAAAAAAAACGCGAAAATAATAGTTTTAAAATGTGCTCATTGAGCCCTTTTATGTAGCACCACACTTGTCTATATTACAGTCACTTTAATTAGGTGAACTTGTTATCTTTTATCGTGTTATGGGTGACGGTGACCGTTTACCAGCTAGCCCGTCTGATACTTTGCTTTTTATAACTATAACGAATATAAATCATCATGGTCATTTGGAATGATTGGATGAAAGAAGTTTGATGAAAGAGATACATAGTGCTAAAGTGAGTGGAAGGGTCGGCAGGGGCTGCCCTAGGCGTATTTAATCAAATCTAAGTACCCGAAACTGACGTGCATGCATGACTCGATGTATGAATGTGGAAGAAGCGAAAAAGATTTGTCAGGATCGTAGCAGGTGGAAAGAAGTAGTTTCTGCCTACCCCTCTGGAAAACAGGCGTGATTTAATATATGTATGTATGTAACTATAACAAAATTTAAATATTACGTTAATAGGTAGGTATAAACACATACACTCTTTTCATGACATTATTTTATAGTTAATACTGCATTAAAATGTTTTGGATAGATTGAAAGAACTAAGGAAACAACCAGACAAAGAAAAAAAGATTTATAAAATTAAATTTCACACTATTTAGGGATTTCAAAATAAATCAATGTAAAAAACTTATTTAGGATATAAAAAACAGAGCACGTATACTGAAATTTGTATTAACTGAAACTATAAGTTCGCTAAGCCGGCTCGTCATTTCAAAATAAAGAAAAACTTTGTTGATTGTGTTGTTATTAAAATCTGTGTGAAATTTACAGCTAATTTAATACAGCGGCAAATACACTTGCTCGGGTTGGACCGCTATTAAGCCATTTTGTAAATATTCGTAAATAAATCAAATAAATATTGATGAATTAATAGATTAAAGTACATTTTACTCTACATTATCTTTACCCTTATTTTAATCTTATTGTAAACGTTATTGCTCTTATCGACTTGACAGTAAAGGCGGTCGAGTCACGAATAATACAATTACAATCGGTGTAAAACTAAAGTAGAGTAAGGCCTTCGTACTACCAGTTTGATAATCAATTCTGCCCTGCTAACACAAAAGGCAGTATATCAGACAAAACTCCTGTAGCAAATGCAACCTTATTACCAACAGTATAGAATTGAATCTGCTTTGGCTTCTGAATTTGAGATACTGCTTATTGTCTTTGAGATACTGGTTTTTAGGGTTCCGTACGCGATGGGTCCAGACGAAAACCTATCGCTCTCACTCACGTGTCCATCTGTCGGTCCATTGTCTGTAACACAGGTTTTACAGCCAAATGGTTGAAGCTACCGTCTTTAAATTTTCACAGTATAAGCACACAGTCAAACATTTTAAAATGTGTTAAGGGGATCTCCGATACAGCTAAAGGGGGCGCGAAGAAATAATTTTGACTTACCCCATCGAATGGAGTATCTTTCTTTGGAGCTTGTTAAGTAAATAGTACAAGTTTTTTTGTTTTAAAAATATTGCAAAACAAATGAATGTGCAACAACCAAAATCACTTTATTTTTCAATATTGTGTTCAGTAGACTAGTACAGTCAAGGTCATAAATATGTATACACTTTAGTACCGTGTCACTTTAATCGCTGTGACAATTTCACATGGCAGTTTAAACATGACGTTAAATAGACAAGGTACTAAAGTGTATACATATTTATGACCTTGACTGTACTATGTCTACGAGACGTGCGTGTTTCTTCATAGACATATAGAACTCTTTAAAAAAGCGTGCGATAGTCATCCACGTTCCTGCCGAGACCCCGACAGATTGCTACCTGATGGTTTTTCCAGATTAGCGAAGCACAAAAAAAGTTGCTTAATAATGTGTATAAAAGTGTATAACAAAATACCGAGTGAACTTAAATCTAATAATAATAGAAAATTTAAAAATAAATTATATCAATAGTTGAGTAATAATAATTTCTATAGTATAAATGAATTTTTTGATATGTAATAGAGTGTAATTCAAATTCAAATTCAAATTCTTTATTGAAACAGTAATTAGATATACAACTAAAATTATAATATGAGACTTAATTGTTACTGCTATTGGCATCACAATTGACAATTTCTTGTGACATCTACACAAGGCACGGCCTGATTCGTAGAATGACACATTAAATGATTACCCAGACAGAAATAGCGATCGTTAAAGAATTAGTATTACTTAAAAGTGTACACAACCAAAAAGAGAAAGGAATATTAAATTGAACATACCTATAAACAAAGTAAAATGGGATGTGAGCGTCAGTGTGTGTGTGAGTGTGGTGTGAGTGAATGTGTGTATGTATGGTGTGTGTGTGTGTGCATGTGTGAGGATGGGAGTAGAACACGAGAGTTTATTTGTTATTATTTCACATTATTATGAACTCAAGAAATTTTCAGTCTCTTTGTAGTTTAATGAGAGAAGCCAATCCTGAATCTTGTACATAGCATCAATAGGGAACTAGTTTTAATGTCACAAATTTTGTTGACCTTGTTGTAAAGGTTTAAACGTGAGTATGGGCCTAGTTTTTTTGCAATTTGCGTTTTAATTTTATGAAGGGGAAGTCTAAAAACTCGCTTTTTAAGAAGCTCCTGGTAGTTCGGTAATTTTAGCGCCACTTTGTGCGTTGAGGTAGAACTCCTTAAAATATATAACTGCCGTACGCTGAGAACTTCACTTTCGTTATATAAAGTGGTTGTAGAGTATCTACGCGGATGCGAGTACATGATTTTTAGAAGTGAACGCTGAGCTCTTTCAAGAACGATCATAAACGTGTTAGCGCTCCCCCCCCAGATGGCTATGCAATAAGTGATAACTGACTGTGCGAGAGCGAGGTATGTTGTCCTAAGAAGGAAATTACTCATACATGGGCGAAGTTTTTTGAACAAGTAAATTAACTTTCTGATTCGGTAGGCGGTTGCTACAATGTGTTGGGAAAATGAAAGCTTCTCATCCAAGATCACACCTAAGTACTTTAAAGAGCCAGTTCTGACTAAGCTTTTGCAACTACAATGTGTTTCTGTACATTTATGAGTTGAATTGCCCGAGTGGACTTTGATTTCAGGGCACCCAGTTGGAGCAGATGCCAAAGTTTTGTGAAAGCACATGAATTTTGACTTTTCAGTGTTTAATGTAAGGAGGTTGTGACTTAACTAGTGTGCAACCTGTGACATTCTCCTTTGCGCTGTTTCAAAAACCCGGCCCCATGAAGTATCATGAAAGATCACCGCCGTGTCATCAGCGTAACACATGACTAATCATCATTGTGACTAATTTTCTTATATTTTTTATTTATATTGTCTCCGTGACGGATGCCATAAACCAAAAAGATTGTTTAGTTATTAGCTTTTAAGTGTAATTTGCATACCGGAAACGGTTAAACATGAAAACCTGCCAATAGTTTAATAAGACCTAGATGTATACATTTAACAGTAATGTCGCAAATAAATGATTATCTTATCTTATCATATCTTATTTAGAGATTTATATTTTTTTAAATTTGGTGGTAGTATTTATTGTTACGTATATTTTACTAAAAAACACCAATAAATTAGATTTTGCTACAGAACCTTAAATCTGCGAAGTCCGACACGTACTTGGCCGGTTTTTTAGTGATACGTGATAACGATACCATAACCATCCGAACGCAAATAATGCATCGCAGTTTAATCTCGTGAGGCCCATTATTACAAACAGCGAGAGTTGTAAGTTGGAGTTTGAATCTAAAAGCAAGGAGATAAAGTTCTATGTAACCTTGCTCTAAATACCATTTTCGATTTTGAAACAAATGAAAATGAACTTTATACTCACTGTGTCATAGTTTAAACTAATTCTAATTTTGTAGCATACCGGACCTTACGAAGTTAAGAACGCCTGACGTCTCAAACGAAGACAACTTACACAATGACACGCTAAACACGACGCTGAGTCAAAATTCAAATGAGTCTCAAGTTCAATACTTAAATGACATTCATTCCTAAGAACCCATTGCCTAAACTGCTCAATAACAAAAGCAATCTCCTTCAGGCTCAGACCAATTATGCGGATCTTCATTTAGAATCAAAGATTTCACTCAACTTTGGCTGAACTTGAGTCAAACTAAATGGCGAAGACTTATCGGAAAAGGGGCATGATAAAATAAAATGGTTCAGAATTATTTAAGCATTTTAAGAGCAGTAGGCTGCTTAAAGAAAGAGGTGCTGTTTATATACTAGTGATATCATTCAGTAGTACCACTTATACAATGTCTTGTACAACATAAACAGCTTTCTTTAGCAAGATAATAAACCGGTGAAACAATTTCATAAATTGGTCTTTGTGCGCCGTATGTATACGTTTAAAATTTTAGCTACGTGACTGATAACTTCTGAGAAAAGGTAACTGTGAAATACAGACAGACAGACAGACAGACGGGCATGGCAAAACTACAAGGGTTACTAGTTTGATTAGGAAATCCTAAAAAAAACAAGTGTTTATTCTATTACATTGATTGAATAGCCTGACACTCTTTGGGGTGAATACCAAACCAACGATACCCCACAATTCAAAATGCGTCAAAACATTTTTCATATACAAGTCACAAAGAAACATGTTGTTTTTATGGTAAGGGAATGCACACGTGAACACAAGCCACCCGATGGTACACTTACCAAAAATTTCAATGTATATTGATCTTAGATTCCACTGAATCTAAGACCAATATACATTGGAATTTTCGAGATTGCAATCCTAAGACAACAAATGCGTTGTCGACCGAGGACTACGATGGAATGGCTATATGATAGTAATTTCACTGGTTGACTTATCCCATGCACTGCTGCTTGGCAGATGGAAACAAACACTCCTAAAACTTTACCCTTCTATTTAGGTAGTCGGCTATAACGCCGGTGATAGTTGTAGGCGCTGTAGCTCTGACCAACGAACCCTAAACAAGTGCCGACATCAAAGCATTGTTCGGCGAAGTTTTTGCGAGCGGAACTCATCAAGCCGCGTCATGCTCGTAATGTGGGGAACAATGCGCTGCTGTGTATAGGAGGAGAATCAAGGCTCATTTAAGGCTGGACAATCAGTTTAACTTGATTAGATAAACGTATTAGTTATAAGGTAAGAACATCGTTTTTAGGGTTCCGTACCCGAACTGTGTCAAACGAGCCCCATTTACTGACGCTGTCCCTCGGTGTGTCCTCATAGTCGGTACTGACTCGGTCATGGAACCAGGCTCACGATGAAATGTCACAAATATGGGCAGGCTTACCTATGTCCAGCAGTTTTTCGTCTTAAATGACGATAAAGACGATAAAAGTGCAATTTTGGTTTCTAAGAGTTTGCATAATGATGGAGTTGGAAGGAGGCCATAAAGATCTCCCTTGTTAATGAATTTGCTATAAAACTAATGTCATAAAATACGGAGATGGTTGGTAGGTATGTGGTGTGTTAGTTTAATAGCAACATCTAAGTTATTTGCCTCAATTATATGTTTATTTTATTTTAGCAAAAATATTGTAGGTAATTGTAATTTGGAGTCCGTTCATTGGTTTTTACGACATAATTCATTTTTTTTCAATAATTATTATTAACATCTTCCAGTAATTTGAATACGTTGATAAAACAAAGTTATCTGGTAAATTAACAATTTCATACAGACCGGCGGCACATACTACTATGTCCAGTATTCGCTTGATAAGTTTTACTAAACAAATAAAGATTGCTCGCTGACCCAGAAAGAAACTGAAGTCTACCAAGTGAAAGATCAAGGGACGAGAAAAATATTATATTAGACACACATTAAACGAGTCTTTGCCAATTTGTTTTAGCCTTTTTTGCTTTTATTTTATAGTTACAATGTTGTGTTCGTAGTTTTTTGTTTTTTGATGTTCCGTATCATTTTTTTTGATGTTAAGACGAAAAATGAAGAAAATTTAACTTTTCCTGTTGGCACAAAATAAGCCATACATTTTGATACGTTAATTTTTGTGACGAAATGGAAAACAGGGATCAATACCGGTATTAATTAAAATTGAAATATCTTCCTGAATTTGCATTATTTCCTTGATATTTTCGACTGTAAATTAGGTAATACCACTATTATATTATATAAATGATTTGAAGAGCAAAAATATTTAACAATAAGCGAGATACCGAAATTGAATACCGGTATTTTTGTATGAAAATAATACCGGTATACGATCCCTGATGGAAAAGTTAAATTTTCTTAATTTTTATCCTTAACGATGTACACTTTTTTTGTAAACCACCTAAATAATGATTGTAATTCAAATTCAAATTCAAATTCTAGCATTTATTCGTGACAAATATAAATAATAATAAAATAAAACACAAACAAAATAAAAAATATAAAACATAACACAATTTGCCACGAAATGGACCCTACTCAGCATTTTGCCAGCTTTACAGCCAGCGCTGATCTTCCGCAGGGCCCATTCGGTGAGAGCACGGTGGGCAACACGAAAGGTGCACAAAAATGAACTATTATTTAAACAAATAAAACACTAAAAAACACTCTAAGTAAAAATATTAAAAAAAAAAAAAAACAAAAAAGACAAACATGTATTTAAAAAAATAAAAAATAAAATAAATGAAAAACTGGAAACGTTGTATCCCACCAGCCACTACGTGTGTATGGGCCTTTACGGTAACAGTGAACGCAGCCCATACACAAACGTTACTACTAGCGCCAGTGGGATCACAAATAAACAACATAAAATCTCTTCCTTTATCTGTGCATAAAACAAAATAATCACTAAACTAAACATCATATAAAACAGCATGGAGTTGAAGAAGAAATATAGCTAACAATTACCTATGACTAATTAGCACAATACATTTTAAATAAAATTAAATAATGGTGGCCTATAAATGAATGAATGGCAATGCATGGAAATGCATATGGAGCATAACCAACAGGTGAGGAAGTGTTAAAGGCAACTCGTTTCAAGACACAGATTCTCTTGTTTAAATTGATGTTCTTGCATAAACTTTTTGAGCTTAATTCTAAATATTTTAACGTTTGGCAGGCTTCTAAGTGGCGGCGGGATATTATTCCAGCATTTCGTGGCTGCATAGCGGAAACTTCCTCGGAAAGCAGCAGAAGAATGTCGTGGGGTTATCAAACACATTACACGTTGACGGCTCCCTCCCCGAGACGTGTTACTGAAAAAAAGTTTCTCGAAGAGATACGCCGGCGCCCTGTGTTTCACTACCCCAAAAAGTAAACAAGCCAGATGTAGCTTACGGCGGTGTTGCATTTTCAAGATATTATGCTTGTTAAGAAATGGGGTGACATGGGCCCTCAACGGAATGTAGAAACAAAAGCGAGCACAGGCGTTCTGAACACGCTGGACGAGTTTCTTTGTTTTAGCAAGAAGTCGTGGACCAACAACAGTGTCCACATAATTAAGTCGCGATAAAACTAGTGATTCCACTAACTGTATGCGTAGGGTCTCATTTAAATATGGTCTAATTTTGTACAGTATTTTAAGTTTATAAAAACAGCTTCTGACAGTATTGGCAATATGCTTTTCATAACGAAGACTACCATCCATCAAAAGACCCAGGTTGTACGCTTCATATGCTCGTTCAATAGCCTTATTAACAAGTAAAATATCAATTGTGGGACTGGTGCTAGCCAGCTGTTGTTTGCTGCCAAAAAGCATATATTTTGTCTTACTGGGGTTGAGAAGCAAGCAATTATCTGTTGCCCACTTAGAAATTCTTGCAAGGTCCTCATTAAGCTTTTCTATGGCACTGTCAATTTCGGATGGCCTGTAAGAGATGTAAACTTGTACATCGTCCGCATAGATGTGGTACTTGCTGTGTATGATGTGTGACCCTATATCAGCAGAATATAAAATAAAGAGAATAGGGCCAATTACTGATCCTTGAGGGACTCCTCTAGTGAGGCCAACTTGTTCAGATGCACATGTGGAGCCATCACCAAGTTGAATTTTTACAGATTGACAACGGTTATTAAGATAACTGTCAAACCATCTTAATGCATTATTGTCGAAGCCATAATAACTCAACTTAGATAAAAGAAGATTAATGTTAAGGCAGTCAAATGCACGGGAAAAGTCAAGGAGTACCAACAATGTGCACATTCCCTTGTCATGAGCACACAAGATATGGTCTGTGACATCCAGTAAGGCAGTTACTGTACTTCTCCCCTTTCTGAATCCCGATTGTACACTAGGCAGGATGTCGTTCGACTCTAGGTAATGAGTAAGCTGAGAGCCCACAGCCTTTTCGAGTATTTTTGACATACAAGGTAAAATACTTATAGGTCTAAGATCTTTAAGTTCGGAAGGGTTAGCAGTTTTAGGCAGAGGGTGCACAATTGCTAACTTCCAGACATCAGGGAATGTTGATGTCAAAATGGAAGTATTTATTATATCAGTAATTATATCAATAGTGTGAGGCAATGTCAACAGAAGCATATTCAAATTAATACCATCCCTGCCTTCTGCATTTGATTTCAAATTTTTGATTATTTTACTAATTTGGATTGAATTAATTGGAACTAATGTAAATATAGAATCGCTGTGCCTGTGGAACTCAAAGTATGTCAGTTGCGCTATAGAAACTTCTGAAGTTCCGGGCAGACTTAGAAAATGATTATTTATTACAGTAGGGTTGTCAAATGATGTAGGCAGTTCATTACTTTTTTTAGGCAATAGAGTAGACTTCAGATTATGCCATAGTGACTTAGGATCATGAATCTTATTGTTTATGTTTAGTTCAAAGTAAGCAGATTTTTCATAGAACATTGCTTTATTGACAGTAGATTTCAATTCTTTGTAGTATTTTTTTTTACTGTCAGTTTGGTTTTTATGAAACTCTGCTGCGGCCTTGTCACGCAAACGCATCATGAGCTTGATTGTGTCCGTGATCCAGGGGTACGTAGAGCCCCTAACTAATGTAGTTTTTAGTGGAGCATGTAAGTCAAATATGTGTATTACGTGTTGGTTGAAGGCTTCGACCATATCATTTACATTTCCCAGGTTTGACATCAGGTCCCACCTCACAGACCGCAAGTCCGCATCCAGACAATCGCGCTGAATGTTTTTGATAGGCCTGTAGGTTATTTGAATTGGCTTAGGTTTTTCAAGCTTAATGTGGAATTCGCAAACAACAAGGCAGTGTCCATAGAGCGTACCCACATGGTCTACAGTTACATTTTTCGCACGTAAATCCGTACAAACAACATCAAGCAGCGTCTGGCTAGTGTTTGTAAAATGAGTGGGTTTTGAAACTAATTGTGTCAATTGAAAACATGTCAAAAAATTATGTAATTTAGTACTTCTAGTATCATTATTGTTTAATAAATTTATATTTAAATCGCCTAATAATATCAAATGGTCATAGTCAGGAATAGAGACAATAGTATCAGAAATAGCATCCAAAAACAAATCTAAATCCATCCAGGGTGGACGATACGCCGTTCCAATCGCCAGCTTCTTTCCGTTAAGGGTCAAAGTGACCCACATTTGTTCCACGGATCTATGCAACGGATCAACGGGGTGAGGCCAAGTGCGAGCATTGACATATCGTTTAATATAAAAGCCTACGCCTCCTCCGCGGGATCTTGTGCCTTTAGGCCTAGGGATATGGCGCAATCTATAGCCAGGAAGTGTAGGCGCCTTCCCCTCCTCCCCAGGTCTTAACCACGACTCATTGATAGCCAGCACATCGAGATCATGCCGGGAAGTAGCCGCTATGAAGTCATCGTGTTTTGTGCCTAGGGAACCTGCATTGAACAGACCTATTCTCACTGACTTATTAATCATTTACAGAGAGACACGCAAATAACAAACATATGTGAAAAATTAACAAGTAAGTATACAAAAATAACTGTGTCATTCATTATGTCGTATTCAAAGAATAATATATAAAATAAACCAATACTCGGTAATACATATATTATATTAAGATGTAAATAGTTAATTAAGTGCATTATTTTACATATATATATTGCAATAAAATAAAATAATTTATGTTTTCCATGCCATTGCCATACCATACAAGTAAACCATGAATACACATAAAACAGCGTGACAACTTCAAACAGGGGCGGATCCAAAAACCCGTATTATATCGGCGTCCGACTGGAAGCTGTACGCCTGTTTCCCTTCGCCCTGCCGGGCGTACACCCGTCCCCGCTTCGTCCACGAAAACCTCCACGCCTGCTTCCGACACTCCTCCCGGACACGTTGAAACAGCTGGCGGTTCGTGCGCGTGAGTCGCTCGTTCACATAGACGCGGCTGGGCGCGCCCGGCAAGCCAGCGTCGGCAGAGGTGAAGTTGCGGCGCACTCGGGCAGCCCGCAACAAGTCGTCCCGCAGCTGGCGCCGCGCCAGCCTGACGACTATGCGGCGCGGGCGGCCCACGACACCACCGTCGGCGCCGCCAGCCGCCCCCCGCTCAGCCGCACCGACACGCTCGGCGAGCACCACGTCACGAGGGTCAAGGGTGATACCTAGTTTGGCAGCGAGGACCGTGACTGTGTGTACCGGGTTTTCCCCTTTGGCCTCGGGAACGTGGCCTATATCCAGGTCCGAGAGCAGCGCGTCCTGGTCACGGTCGCTCAGCTCCATCTTGAGGCGAGCCACCGTCTGCTGCAGCTCCTCGACCACGCAGCTCTGGGGCGCCGACTCCGCCTCCCTCCTTTCTACCGCCTCAAGCCGCCGCTCGATGTCATCCATGCGGCCCGACAGGTTTTTTAATGTGGCCCGTATCTCTTCGCGGAACTCACGCTGCTCAGACATGTACTCATCGAGGTCTCGACGCAGCCCCGTAACTTGGGTGTCCTTGTCTAGCATGGGTGCGGGGCTAGCGAACGATGGTCCAGGTATCGTCGTCATTGTACAAACTTTTGCTTAGATTGTGATACTGCTAGATATAATGACCAGCTACCAATTCTAAAATCTTTAACGTTAGTAGCAACATAATATAATAATAATTATATTTTTTGTTCCGGGTTCCTTAGTCAAAAAGGAACCATTCCCGTGATTGAACTCAGAGACTCTTGGTATCTCAAAGCTGTTATTTGGAATAGTTATATATTGAAATTACGCCGACACAATGGAAAGTTTATTTTAGAATCCGTTTATTTTCGAAATAAATGAAGCCGTTTCAAATATTACTGCATGCCACAAAAAGAAACAGTTAGTACCTAAGTAGGTATCAACTCGTTGCTCCGGTTTTGACAGAAATAAGAAATACAATACACACACACACTTGCATGAGTCAAGTTCTCAAAACTACCGTAAAGCTACCCCTGATCTCTAAAAACTTTTAAAAGGTGAAATAATGTATTCCCAAATTTTGCTTTTTTTTTGCGAATCGGTAATTCAGTTTCTGGTTTATTTAACGTAGGAAAGTTTGTGAACCGGGAAGTTTAAGAAATACTCTCTTTGATCGACATTCCTTCTAGGAAAAAATAAGAGAAATAAAGAAAAATTGTTTGATGAAAGCTACAAGCCTAATTGTATGGCAAAAAGACGGATTATTTAAGTATTAAGTGCTTATTTGATTAAACTTAGCGGTTTTAATTGGTTTATGTTACTTATTTCGTAGGATAGAAATTATTACGATTCATAAGTCTTTATTGGCTTTTTTAGTTTGTTACATTTGTTAGACCACCATCTTAACCACCAAATGCCGCAAAGCTGTCTGCAGTTACACTATTATGTTGACGTAGAGGTGTATGTAAAGCGGCAACAGCTTTGCTGGTACAGCCATGTGTTCTGGATGCTGGCTTTGACCCTGGCTTAATCCATATTTTACTTCAACTGTCTTTTCTTTTTCTTGACCTTCAAAATGGAAAGCGAAAGCAAGGCAGGCAGTACTGCAGGAGCGGTCCCCTGCTGTACAAAGATGCATTGAAACTTTATAAGGTAATGTTGAGCAAGTTGTGGTCGCTATTTTAGAATGTCGACTATAAGTTCCGTGGCTGGCATGAATAAGTTGATAACTTGTTAAAAAAAATGAAGTAGTAGGTTTGACTATAGGTATGCAATTTGTTCTAAATACAAATTTTATTAACTTTACATCGTGACTTATCAACTTTTTCACGCCATGCACGGAGTTATCTTTGGTAAATGTGGTAATAGAGGTTATTAATAAGTATATTTGGAGTTGTTGGAATTTCTGTAGCTCCGCCTCCTACTCTAGGAATGAAAGCGTGCAGATGTTATGTATGTATGTTATCTTTTTACATAGTTCCTGTATTACTCTAGTGTAAAATTCCATTTGTAAAAAAAAGTAAGCCCGTGCCGGTCTGTTCAACGTTAATAACACAGTATTTGTCCTAATCCTGTTTACAATACGAAATAATAGACTAACGTCCAACCGTTATTAAATCGACAATACCAAAAGCAATACAGCACAGTTAATTCAGTTTACGATGTTTATTTAAATGATTTGGCCGGTTGCCCGGAATAATCGCCGATAGCTTTTAAATAACTTTCAGCATCAAAGCGAATTATTTAAATTTTAACGGTATGCCATAATTCACTAATTGTAAAATGATTGCTTTGTGCACTGCACGGCCTGCACGCTTAAAAGCTATTGTTTTTATAATTTTCCTGCAGCTAAGTTTTACTTTAGCGTCTTTCTTTTCGGTTTTTAACCCGATTAAATAAGGAGACATTGTTGTAGACCTATATACATGTATGTATATTTGTCATAGAGGCTTAACGGATGGCTCAATTCAACAACCGCGGTGTCGTTTGATTCAAACTCAATCTATTTGACAAATACACACTGCAGTGCGAGATTAGAGCAAAGGACCATGGGCAGAAATGTCCCCCCCCACCAACAGAAATGAAACATGTCTCATTTAATAGATCTCAGCAACATTATGTATTTTTACTATGGAGACGATCACCAGATGTATGGGGTTTTCTTGGAAAACCATAATCGTATCGTATGGAATTTGTTTGAAAATGAACACATATATGGATGATTTGCCTTATTTGGCCCTTGTTTTCATTAAAAAAATCCCATTGATTTTGCTACTAAAATAAGTATTTTGTCTTTTTTTAGGTCCTTATAAACATATAGACATGCATCCCGTTACTGTTGGTGGGGGGGGACAGTGCCCATACAAATTTGCCCATTGTCCTTTAGAAACGTTGCGCTGTAGTGCAAAGTCAAATAGGACCTCTCTCAGCATGCGTTGCAACCGAAGCCACAGCGCTGGTTTTCAGCTGTACCTTAACTTATCTGAGAGTAACTTGGTCACTTTAATGAAAAAAAAAAAACCAAAATCGTGCATTTAAAAACATGTATAAACAATATTATTAATATTATTTTATAGACGAAAATATCAAATATTTAGGTCTGGTTCAAACTTTCTTGTTTGTTTTAGTACTTCTGTGATATCCCCTGGACTGTTAATTTTTTTACTGTGTTGCAAGAAATATAGGGCTAAGTATCATTCACATTTTTCTCCATCAAAATCTTTGAATGTAATCTGTTTTAACGTTATCTTTAAAGCGGTTCTTGGGAACAAAGTTTATTATCTCTCATAGATTTGGACCCCGATCTGAGTTAGAAATTTAATAGTATGATATAGATTTCCTTGCAGCTGCAGTTTTGTTAACATACGAGTTCATGTTAACGTAAAAATGAATATGATTCTTAATTTATAACAAAATAATACATTGCCTCAAAATCCACATCGTAATAATAAATCTCAACATTACAACACACGAGAAAGAGTCCCTGTTTGAATATCACCCGTATTATATTACCGGCATGCCTTCGCCCGACCTCGAGCCATACATCACGCGGGCAGCGACGCGGCTAATTCCGCTAATGGCCGCTAAGACGGGCCCTTATCTCGATCCGCTGACTTACCGCCGCACTGATAAATGCTGAGAACAATACGGTGAATGTTTAAGTGATTGCCTGGAACAACCTAGGTAGTTGAACGCTTACAGTCCAAAGAGTTTGAAATCCAAATCCAACTCCTTAATAATCTGAAAGACTTCTTCCAATTAACCGGTATTAACCTACTCACATCATGTGGGCTGATATTCTACACGGTAAACGATATTTAGTTTGACGTATTTTAGTATTGTTTAACGTAGAAAATAGTACGAGTATAGAGACCCAGGTACCTGTCCTCAGACATGTTGCCATTATCATACATAAACTACTAAAGAATAAATTGTTATGTAATTTTTAATCCGTAAGTTGTTAGCAGATATAGGACCCGTAAAGGTTGACTGTTAGATAATGCTTGTAGCTTTAAATCTACTTTTTATTAACCTTTTTTAAATGACTTGAAGCCACACCGTAGAAGTCGCATGAGTTAAGAAATCATTTACTGAAGAAACCCTTAGGGTCAGCATTATTCTTCAAGTTCAAAGTGTTCTGAACAAGGAAGCGAATGGTGGTATACGTCGAGAGATTCCGACAAAGGACTGCACAATGCAAAACACCATGTACCAATCATCACCCCACCGGTGAAATTACTAGCATAGAGGCATTCCATCTTAGTCCTCAGGGTTGGCAGCGCATTTGAGGTCTTAGGATTATAATCTTGAGAATTCAAATGTCTATGAGTCTCAGATTTCACTTACCATCAGGTGGCCTGAGTGCTCGTGTGCCTTCTCCTTAACATAAAAAAAAAAAAAAAAAAATCGATCGGAAAACTAGTTTTGGCACGGACCCAAGATGAGCATTGTGCGATAAAACCTAATAAACGCCATACGTTAACCGATAAGACGAGTACCGTTAAAATCAAATTATTTATTCCACATATTTAAAAAAAAACAATTCATGGTCTATTTGCAAGTCCATTTAAATTGTAAGAGTGCTGTTTACACTGTCTTGCTCTGTTATTGCACACACGCTCATAATATCATAGGAATGATTTTTTTTATCCTAATTGTGTAAATACCATTAGTATATCTTTTCAATAAATAAATAATTAAATAACTCGACTCACGCACCGAGGGTTCTATACAAACTTAAAAGAATTCAAAAATGTATTGAGGGACAAACTTGATCGTGCCGCTGGAAAACTATTGTCTTCATACCGACATAGGTCGCGATTAGTTTACCAACTGCAAATAAGTTTGCAATCGCGAAATCGTTTTTATGCTCTGGAGTAACAAATTAAAGATTTTCGGATTGTTTCCTTTACTTGTGCTGTAAAAATTTCAAGATTCTAGGTCTGTGGGAAGTACCCTATAAATTTTTATATCCTTGAGAGAGTCGAAATAGACGTTTTATGCGGCAAAAACGGTCGTATTTTTTTTACGTTGATTTAGAAGTTTGATTTTTTTACAGTTTCAAGGAACTTAATTAAGGTTTTAATTCCAATTCGATACCTCTCTCCACTCGTTCCCGAGATAAAGGTTCTTACCGTTTTTTCCTTTTGATCTACGCTAATAATCGTAAATTTGTATAATGACGAAGCGTTTATAACAAAAAAAATAGCAAGCAACATCTTTTAATTATAATTATTGCTCCCACAAGAAATTCTAGTAAATATTCAATAATGCGTGCGTGTCGAAACTCATTCATTACTTATTCACAAACATTGGCAATAAACCTCGCGTCCGACTTTACGGGCGACTTGCGCATTCACGGGAGAGAAGTGGGCGAATATAACTGCCTGTTTGAAAATAAAATTATCTTGTTATTGTCTGTTTAAGTGCCTCCAGCCCTAATGTGCGTGCTGTTTGAAAATATAATACTTAAGTACAATATTTTCCAACTTAATGTTTCAACTGTATTTTCTCCACGTTGATTTATTGTTGAAAACTCTGATTTCATTAAAACTTTTATTATATTTTGCATGTTTGTGTGTCAGGTATGTAAACTTAATGACAGTGCAAAATTTAAAAGGTGATCCTATGTTGTAATCGAAGTGGTAACAGTATCTCTGCGGTATTTTACGAGTTTTGGCCGCGAAGCAACGCTAGTGAATAAACTACTCACTAGCGTTGGACTCACTGGGAACATTTAGGACACCGCTTGTTCTATAACAATTATACTCATAATTGGTCATATTTATATTTGGGTCTTTAGTACTTTTCGTATTTTTATGTTTCATTCCTTGATAAGCTCGGTCTGTTCCTGTAAAGGCAATTTGTTAAATTTTTAAAGAGTTTTGCATATTTGTTGATTGAAAATTGAATAAATAAATAAATAAATGAACTATCATAGAGGCATTCCATCATATTAATGCTTTTAGGGCACTGTTACGGTTGCCACGATACTCCAGTGCGTCGAGCATGTTCGTGGAGGCGCGCACCGACGGCTTTGATGCCGTCTGGCGCAAGAAAACTGCGTCACTACTCCAGGGACTGCGCGGGAGGAGTAATAGTGTTTTGAAAGTATTTGCGGATCGATTTGACAGTCCTCTGATGTCGAAACTAGTTCTAAGGACTAAGTCTGTGTTAGTTAATAAATATTAATCTAGCCTAAGTTTACTTACAATAATAATATGGACCTCGATGTTGTCTGAATAAATATAATTTGAATTTGAATTTGAATATTCCTTTTTGAAATTGCAAACACTTACAATGAGACGGGGCGTATGTGTGTTTGTTTTTTCATGCAATAAAAATACTGCAGTTTTAGAGTCATTATTTTCATTCCAAAAACTGTACGTAAGCCAAATCCGCAGTAAATAATGTAAGTTACAGTCATCCGCCGCTGTATCGAGGATTTCGCGACCGATAAAGAGAAAAGATCGTAATTTATTCATAACGGGCAGATGGAATCCGCCGACGTTCGGAGTCGTGGCGATGGGCAGGGAGACATCGGCAATGGGTGAAATAGGCTGTTTGATCGAGGTCGCAATGCGAGGTATCTGGGAAAGTGTTTCATTTTATAGGGGACTTATACGTCGTGTGATTTAGTCTATATATTTCTTGCAGGTTTAGTAGGATTTACTTCCTAAGCCAGCTGATATTAGGGACAATTTATGGATGTCATTTTGACAGTGGCAAACCAAACAACAATGCCTGTAAAATTGAGTACTAAGCACGTTTGAACTTAATTTTACATACAAGGTGACACTTATTATTATGAATTACAGTAAACATATATTCGTATATGTTGCTTGACAAAAATGGAGCATGGGATCATGATTATATGCGTAGGACACACAAATTACATAATGGTTCCCTGCAAGAATATTTAAAAAATCCGTAGTGTACTTTTCCTGTTTAAAGGATTGCAGGCTTAAGATCCATCCAGGCATGGTCCTGAGAATTGAAATCAGATGACCTGAGTTCTAGTTTGCCTTCTACTTTCCGTAAAAAACCCAAGATAATTATTATTAAATAATTAACAGTTACCTCAAAAAAAGAAGACAATTCCCGGCGGAGCACCAATAATTCAACTTACGCAGTTTAAGTGTCGACTATGTTATGTCTTTTATAATCAGTACCACGTTATTTTATAAGTAATCATGATACAGCGCTAATCGAATGTACTGTACGAGAAAAACTGTTAGATGGTAGTACCTATATTTGATCCACAGAAAAGAGTGTTGTTTTATTCATAAAATATTTAATTCTTATGCCATGGGTCTTTAAAGGTAATTTTCAAACTTGCTTTATTGCCTTACAAAACATTCATGACCCAGGTAGTTTAACAGAACCGGTGAAAAAGTGTCACGTTAACCCAAACGGGGGCAACTTGCTGAATAATGTATATGCTATGCCATAAATGCCGCTTATAAAGGGACGCGCGGTAAATCAAAGGGTACTGTAACACATGTCGAACGAGACATGACCAATCTCGGACTTATGGTTTATTCAGAGGGAACCTGAGACGAAATGTTACGATACGTTCATACAATGAAGAATCGTGAGTCCCTTTAGTATATTCTTAAGTTAAGTTGTGACAGAAATGATGAAAATTTTCGAAGACACGTTGGTCTAGTTGGTAGTGATTCTGCCTTCGAAGCTAGTGGTCTCGGTTTCAAATCCCGGTAAGGGCAGATATTTGTGTGATGAATACGAGTGTTTATTCCTAAGTCTTGAATGATTCCTATGTATTTAAGTATATATTTATCTATGTATATAAGAAAATTTATCATCGTCTAGTTGTACCCATTGTAGAAGCTTAGAGCTTAGATTAGGACTAGGTCATTTCGAGTGACACTGTCCCGTGATATTTATTTTTTAAAACAAGTCACTACGAGAAACAACAACAAATAGAAAAAAAATAAAATTTTGTAAAATTTAGCAATTTTGTCATTACCTACTGAAATAGTAACTTTGTGGAATAAACCATGTTTGACAAAGTCAATATTTGTTTCGTCTCCATAGAGCATATTACTTATATCGCTTTTCCCGAAGAAACTGTCCAGTTGCGGATGTAATTACACACTTTTTCATGATTTGAAAGACTAAAACTTGCTACGAAATATCGAAACCTACATGATTATTTTTCTATTAAGTGTTTACAAAAATACACTTAACTTGTTTTGCATACCAATTTTATGCTCACTGGTCACCGTAACGAAATGAATCTGAACGACTCCCCCGGGATCTTTGAAAGCAGGCAAAGCCAAAAGCTCTCAGCAATGAACGCGAAGTCCGGCGCGATGACAGAGTTGAATATTTGATCGCGCCCGTCATATTATTTCTCTATGAATAACTTACAAGGCCGCATTTTCGCGAGCTCCCGGGTTCGGCTGTTTTTCTGCTTTGATGTAAAAACGAGGTCGCGCTACGGCCT